>CM055885.1:36298574-37651467 GCA_029582165.1 Portulaca oleracea | reverse complement strand
AACCGAATATCCATCCACCCTCCATTTGGTCCCACAAAAAATCAAAAATCACTCAAAATTCGCGCAAAAAAAAAACCCCAATTCAATTCGACAAAGACAACAAAACAAAGGGGTAATTACTAATTACTAATTAGTAGAGAGAGAGAGAGAGCTTCATCATCGATCAACAATGGCGGATTCGTACTGCCCGGATTGCCGCCGGAGCACGGTGGTGGTTTTCGACCACGCCGCCGGCGACACCGTCTGCTCCGAGTGCGGCCTCGTCTTGGAGGCTCACTCCATTGATGAGACCTCCGAGTGGCGGACCTTCGCGAACGAGTCGCACGACAACGACCCGGTCCGTGTCGGCGGGCCCACCAATCCACTCCTCTCCGACGGGGGATTGTCCACCGTCATCGCCGCCGCAGGTGGCGGAGATTCGATCGTCGGACGGTGGCCGGCGCGTGGTGGCGGTGGTGGTGGTGGTGATCGGAGTCTTGTTCATGCGTTCAAGACGATTGCTACCATGGCTGACAGGTAAGAATTGAGATCATCCAAGTTTGTATGATAGTTTGGAGTAGGGTTTGAATTTGTGAATTCTGCTGCTCTGATTCGTAGAAATTGCTGTTGAATTTGGATTATGCCCAAATTTTGATGAGCATGCATGTATCTGTGAGACCATTTGAAGGGGTAAAATTTGTCCCCTAATTAATTTTGTCAAACTTGGTTGATTAATTTGGTCCAGGTTATATTCGGCTCCGTCAAATCAATCAATGTCAAAATTCGGACAAAAATTGACGATCGGTGCACTGTTTTTTTCGGGATCGGACAATTCCAACAGACGTAACTGGAGTCATAATCTGGTTCGGATAATAGAAGTATAGGAAATATTGTGTCCGAATTTTCATTCAGTTCGGCCACTACTAAAATTTGAACAACAAATCTACCTGGGGTTTTCCTGGTCATACAAATTCGGATAGTCGAGTCGGATGGAATTTTGCCAGCCCAATTGGTAATTGCTTACTAATTGCTGAGATCAAAGTTTAGAAAAACCAAATAAAAATAAAAATAATTGGTATGTTAGTGTTGTTCAAGTTTCTTAGCTTGACTTCCATACTTTTTGAGTTTTATGCTTAAATGAGGTAGGTGTTTCTTCCATGATATTATTGTGTTATATAATCACACTCTGGTTTCTGCCCTGTTTATGGCAGTGAATGAAACACAGGGATCGCTTATTCGTCCGCTTTCTGTTGCAGGTTGGGTCTTGTTTCAACTATCAAGGTTAGCTCATTTGCTTCTTCTTGAGAAATTTTCAGTTGAGAGTTTGTGAAAATGATATTGTGTGGATACTTTACCTAGCCTTTCCTTTTACTCAAGAACATACCCAACCTAGGGTAAGTTAGGTTATGTAAATTAATGATTGATAAGCAGTAAAAGTTGAAAAATTAAGTGCTGAAAATATGGGGGAGTGGGTAATTCTAGGTTGGGTTGGGTAAAGTGGGTAATAAGTAATGACTCGCCTAAAGGTCAGGGCCAAGATTGATGATCATTTTGTGGTTTGTTTGGAATCATAGTTACCAGGAACGCTTTCCGAGTTGTTAGTCCCAGAACGCGGATCGCTAATTTTTACACAAATTTAGTCTAGTTTTGACTTCGGAACGGTTGTCCCCGGAACGTGGGTTGCATGCGTATGTAGTGTTCCCGGTAACTATGTTTGGAGCATCCTGTCTACCCAACATTACAGAGAAATGCTTTCAGTGTTGGTTTTTATCTTCCAGGATCGAGCCAATGAGATATATAAGAAAGTCGAAGACCAGAAACCGCTTAAAGGGAGGAATCTAGATGCAATTTTAGCCGCTTGTCTCTACATTGCTTGTCGACAAGAAGACAAACCCCGAACTGTGAAAGGTATACATGTGTCTAACTCAGTAACTCCCACTCCAAAATCCATGGTTCACCTGATCAAATGTGCCGTCTGTAACTGTTGTGTCGTAACTATCTGAACATCGTACCAGAGATATGTTCAGTTGCTAATGGAGCTACAAAGAAGGAGATCGGCCGTGCGAAGGAGTTTATCGTCAAGCAGCTGGAAGGAGAGATGGGTCAATCTGTCGAAATGGGAGCCATTCATGCAGGAGATTTCTTGGTGCGTCTCTTTGCTGTCATATTCTGCTGATTTGCTGTTGTACTAATGATCTTTCAGCCTGTTAGTATGTCCGTAGTAGAAAAAGTTGGTCTACTGGATTTCGGTTTCTAGCGATTCTCATACATGATTCTTCGACTGTGTCTCGCTTCGTGATTCAAACAGAGACGTTTCTGTTCGCACCTTGGCATGGACAAACAAGCAGTGAAAGCTGCCCAAGAAGCTGTTCAGAGATCTGATGAGCTCGATATAAGGTAGTTTTTCAGTTCATCTTATATGTTGGATCATTCGCAGTTTGAACTATCTGGATGTTGAACTAAACAATGGCTCTCATGCTTTACCAGGAGGAGCCCAATTTCTATAGCAGCAGCCATTATTTACATCATCACCCAGCTCTCCCAGGATAAGAAACCAGTGAAAGGTAAGTTTACAGCTAGTTTACCACAACCCTTTTTTTCGTTGCAACAAGTACTCACATAACTGGGATATTTGCTAAACCCTGAACCCCAAACCCCAACAAAGAAGAAGAAAGGAAAGTGAAAATGCTAAACCTGTTAATTTGGGTGAACGGGTTAAAACACAAGTCAGGTTTACTGTTAATTCGGGCGAACGGGTTAAAACACAAGTCGGGTTTAGGCACCGTTCTTTTATGCGTTAACGCAACTAACCGCAACGCAACATAACGCAAATTACCATTACTTTTTAACTATATCCACCGCAACTTAACGCAATCTACCGCAACTAATCGCAACGCAACGCAACGCACAAAAGAACGGAGCCTTAGCACGTTTCGGGTTTTTGGAAGTTGTATTGAAAACCCTAAACTTTTGGGCATGTTCGAGTCGGTTTTGGAGTCGGGTCAACTTTTGCCAAGTCTTACCGAAACATATTGGACATTGCAGATATTTGTATGGCTACCGGCGTGGCAGAGGGCACAATAAGGAATTCATACAAGGACCTCTACCCACACTTTGGTAGGATAATACCAAGGTGGTATGCCAAGGAAGAAGACCTGAGGAATTTGTGCAGCCCTTGAATGAAAACCATGTACACTAAAATGTAGAAATTTGTGAGCTGATCATAGTTAGTGTAGAAACAGGAAAGCTTACTTTTCATCACTTTAGACAGGTGAATTCTAGCTAAGATCATTAGGGTGGTTTTACTTTGTTATTTCTAGGGGACAATAGCTTTGCAGTTCTTCTAATTGCTATGCCTTGTGTAAATGTATGACGAATTATCGCAGATCTCGCAAAAGCAGGACCTATATTGGGAGAAGGTGATGTTACTTGCACATTCCGCTCATTGTTGTGCAAATTTTTGAGATTTCATGTCCGAATTATTTAGGGCTTGTTGTACTTTTTCATCTTATATTAGTGATAGATCGTGCACGGTTTGAACGAACCTTGTCTTTGAAAAATAAGGTTAGGGGTTGATGTAATACTCTTACCTCTGAATTTAAAAGCTTCAAAGAGACAGGTTTGATGACAAAACAAGGATTCTTGGGGAGGATGTATGTAATAGTCTAAATGTCTGACCGTTTAACTGAAAAGAAACTAAGAAATTAAAGATCGGCCAGTTTGACTAACCCAAAATTTTAAAATGGTTATCCGCCTACTAAATTACATGGTTAAAGACATTTTGTTTTAGTCCATGACAAATTTACAATCTAAGATAGAAACAATAAACTTTTTTTTCTCAAAATATGAAAGAAGTCTTAGACCCTAAGAAAACAGTCCTTACTGAGAGCTGTTTCAACTTTCAACTATGAAAAAAGAACCATAACCCTAAATTTAGGGCAAGCATGTCCAGTGATGTATGCAAGTCCACATGAATGATGTAGAAATAGTGTAATACAAGCTACCCGTTTATACTTTATCCAACAACCAAAAAGATTATATTCTGATTACATAGAGAACAAATTTCGTGCACTATTATATATATTTGATAAGCATATGACCAGTCCAAAATACACCAACACAGCAAAAATATGCTCCAAAACTAACCAACAATCAAACAACCTAACTGTCACCATAATCAAAGGAATAGTTTTTTTAGTTTTCTAAAACCAAGTTGCTTTCAAATGAATTTGTCATTATTACGCCCTTCCATATTAATTTGTCATAATTTTGATTTTCACGGTCTCCAATGTCACTCTTTGATTGATAATTTTTACATAATATGTTATTAACAATTGCAATATTTTATTTTTATGATAATATTTCTCATTACGATCTACGGGTGGTAATTTTTTATAGCAACTCGTTGTATATATATTGAGAAATTTATAGTTAAATTTTTTGAAATTTATCTGCACGATTTTTAAAAATGACAATTAATATATAACAGAAGGAGTATAAACAGGAGCAAATAAAAGAAAATGAATAGATAATCCCAATACCATTTCAACAGGACATAAGGTTTGCCCAAATCTTATCCATATTGTATAAATAATTTGGTATTTGACTTTTTTTACTGAAAATGACACTAGATTTATGAGTATCAAACTATCCAAAACAAAAGTATTATGTTTAGGGGCTATTCTTTATGCGGTGCGGTATGATATCACAACTCAACATACTGTTCAATATTCTTCTACACTTTACCACATTATACCATATTTTATCACAATCGTAACTAATATATCTTTTTCTCTCTACTTTTTCCCTCTACTTTTCATATTTTCTCTTCTAACCTACCACGTCAATCACACTTTCCACAAATTTCACCATATCATTCCACAGCTCACCGCACTTTCCACCATTCCATCATACCGCATCATTTCCGCATCTTACCAACCTCACAAAACAACGTGGCCTTACCACAAAATTTTTTAACAAAGTTTAAACATTGATAAGGAGCTTAAAAGATAACAAAGTGAATAATTTGACTGTGGCATGTTTGGGTTGATATTTGACCTCTTATTGCAAAGTTTTATGACGTGTAGTCAAGTATTATCCACATAAGCTATCTTTCTAGTCCCAATTAGTAAATGAATTAAGGTAATACAAACCTATAAGAAACAACTTATCAAGCTTTCTTTGTACTTTCCCACAAGTCAAACTTCTAACATATAAAATGATCACAAACCCACCTAAATAATCAAGCCTTGTTACATGCCTCATACAAAGAAGGATCAAACAACCCCAAAAAAAAAGGCAAGAAATTTATCTATCTTCACATTTTTCTTCTTATTATTTTTCTTCTTATTGTTCTTTCTTTGATGGGTGAGCCCATAAAATTCAATACCCAACCAAAAGACCTACTTTTTGACATCTTTTCTAGGCTTCCATTAAAAACACTTTACCAATTACCCCTTGTGTGCAAAAAATGGCTGTTTTACCTTCAATTAGACCCAGAATTCACAGCATTTTACCATAAAAAACACAGATTAAACCCACTTCTGGTTTTCACCCAGAATAGTATTGATCCAAACAGTGAAAACCCAACAACCCAATTGAAATCTTACCACATAGACGGAACTCAAATCGATCAATTTTCAGCCAATTTCGGACAATCTTCAATTTCATCGATTCTTACCTGCAATGGAATCCTCTGCTTGGTGTCCAATTCGAAGGTGTTGCTCTACGATCCGGTCACGAAACGCGTTTCGAAAATCCCCAAATCGGACCAATCCGGGTCGACATTCAGCTGGGGATTAGGGCAAATTGGAAACGTTTTTAAGCTCCTCCATTTTTACACCATCGAGAAATCGGACAACTACCATTACTGTCAGTTCAAGGAGGTGATGTGCGAAATTCTGACGATACCCAGATCGGAAATCGGGTCGGATCTTCGAGAGGATTGGAGATTTCTGGGGAAATGTCCGTTTGATTTTCTGGGTCGCAAAGATTACACGTTTGTTGATGATAAACTTTACTGGCTGGAAAAGAATAGCACAAACATCATGTCGTTCGATTTGGGGAAAGAGATTTTCGGGTCGATTTGTTTCCCGACGAATCGATCGGTTGAGTGTTTGGATTTGGTGAAGATCGATGAAAAGCTTTGCGTAACGGATCGATTGCCATGGGAATCAACCATGGATGTTTGGATGATGATGAAGATCAAACAGGAGGATTTTACAGATAATTTTATCTGGGTGAAGAAGTTTAGGATCGATCTTCATGGGATTGATCATCATGATGTGAGAATTTTGGGTAATTTTGAAGGTGAGAAGGAGATTTTGATCAAGTTTGGAGCGCAAAGTTTTGGGTTTTATGATGTTGAAAGTGGGAGGTTTAGGGATTTGGCGGGGAAGATTCGGGTCCAAGATGATAATTTTGATTTGAAGTTGTTTGTTAACAGAAAAAATATGTTGTGAGGAAGAAGATAATTTTGGTTTTGATCAAAAATAATGCGGGAAAATGGGAGGGGAAAAAAGGGAAACCTTTTTTTTTTTTTTTTTGGGCCTTAAATTTTGGGGAAGTTTTGCGTTGTCACTCTTGTGCTACTAGAGGTTGTGTGAAAAAGGAAGAATGTTGAGTATAATTTGATAAAATGTTTAATAATTTTACTAAATATGTGAGTTTTTGAGTATCTTTCATACTTTTTGCATCTCTTTATGCTGAAAAAAAAAAAAAGAAAATTAAGGAGTGCACAAAAGAATAAAAAGAAAAAAAAGCCAAAAGACAATTGAGAGATGCATTTTACGAGAAAAAATAAGGCAAGAAAAAAAGGCTTATGAAAAGAAAGGAAAAAAAAAGTTCATCAATTAAAAAACGTATAGTTTTAAATTTTTTAATTCGAGACCTTTTTTTGGCGATACTTAATGTATATTTATGATGTATTCTCTAAAGAGAGAGATATTTCTGTAGAGACATATATTTTAGCCCAAATCTTATAGTATTGTTCCATTGAATGTAATACATTATTTTGTAATAACTATTTTGATAGGAAAAAAAATCACTACAATATGTATGTATGTACTCTCCAATGTATCTTCTAATAAAATTTTAGTCTCAAAATTAAAAGACACAATCACACAACTATCAATTCTCAAATACGTAAATTTTTATTATTTTCTTTTTCAAATACGTAAAATTGCTTTAGAGGGGGAATAAAAAAAAGAAAAGAAAAAACAGTCCTCTTTTTAAAAAGTTAAACTAATAGAAAATCACAACAAAAGGAAAAATATTCCCCCAATTTTTTACCGATTTCCTCCTCTCTCCTTCTCCTTCCTCTCAATTCGCCGTCCACCGGCCCCGGCTTTCCAGTGACCGGAGTTCGTGGTCGGAAATATTCTCCGGCGGAGATATCAGGTTAGGGTTTATCACATCAAATTCGGTAGCCGAACATTCGAATTCTACCTATCATGATTCGACCTCGATTGTAATTTGCAATTGCTGATTGAGATTGAGATTGGTTTTGTGCCAATTTTTCGATTATTAGCTCAATCTGAATGTTTCGACTTTGCAATTCCATCGACATTTTCGAATGAATATCCTAAATTGCTTTTTATGCTGTTGAATGTTGAGCTTTAGGTCTGATTCCAGTCAATAATCAATGGAAATCGAAAGGAGTAATCACTGAAGTACTTGATGGGAAGCTCGGAAACTTCGCAAACGATTTGGGGATTTATCTTCATCATCTTTGGTTCTATTTCATTTGCTGGTTTCCTTTATGCTGCTGTAATTTCTAAGCTTCTTCCGCCATCAGATAACCCTTTTCTCTCTCTGATACAAAGAGACAGGTATTCATCATATCTATCCCTCATTCATCTGTGCAATAACATCGAAAACTTTGATTATCTGATGTTTTGTTTTATCACATTGTATGTTACTGACTCTGTGCTAAAACATTACATTGAGCTGCTTGTTAGTTGATTGTGTCTCTTAGTTTTGTGTTCCAAGCGCTAAAAAACAGATGAAAAGCTCATAAAATGCATAAATGGTGCTGAATTGTTGATACCGTGACGTGTTTCGCTATTGGGAAATAAAGTATGTGTTCATATGTGGAAATGTTAGGTTGAATTCTATAGAGAAGCTAAGATTTGAATTTGATCCTTGCTTCTGTATTGAGAATCCTATTGGAGTTCATCTATAAGGTACTCCTGTTGACTTGTTCTTCGATCCCATCAACTCGGAAATGTAGTATGTGATACTTTAGTATTTGCCATAGAAATCCTCTTCCAACAACCCCGAGTTGTGCGGTTTAGACTTGTCAATTCAGGCGAGCTAGTTCGTTATGGGTCAGGTTCGGGTTTATTTAGGTTTTGGGTTTGGAAATCGTGTTCAAAACCCTGAACTTTACGGTGGGTTTTCAGGTCGAGGGTCAAATTCTGCCATGTCTAGTCGTGCCATAAAGTAAGTTGTCTCTATGCTGAACGTAGCTTCAGAAGTTCACAGAGTAAAGATAATGGTTGCCTATTGAGTATAATTGTGGACAAAGTTGCTGACGAAATGACTATAATGTGTACAAAGTTTTTGCTGAAAGATACTTGGCTTAACTTTTCTTCAAAGCTTCAACCTTTGCTTGCCAAACTCAAACCTTATTGCAGAAAGGTTACTTTTCAAAGTTGCCTTGCTCAAACCTAAGCAAGTATTCTGATGTTTCTGCACCAATATGTAGTGTGAGGAACGGAGTTGAGTTGGGTTGATCGGGCATTGGTGAATGCTGCGATCTTTGTACCTATGAGTGCCTCGAACAACTAATATCTTATCTCAGGAGGCCATATATCCTACCCATATCATCAAGGATGCAATTAGATTCATCGATTTCATTCGCTCTGTTTCATCATGACTGTCAACTAACAAGTTAATTTCTCTTTCAGCAAGCATATTACATATTCTAATCTCCCAACTATGGCTTTTCGCATCCAGATATTACTGTTTCTTGGTGCCGCTGTCAATCCCCATCCTTGTGGTTGCCGTTTACTTTCACTGGCTCAGTATGAAGCTCTTCAAGCATGCATGACTAATTCATCGAATTCGCCATTTATCCAGTATGTACCTCTTGAAGCCTCAAATTGGTGATCACTCAACAGTTGGTGTTCTGTAGGCACAGGATCAGCTGCATCCAAGTAAGAAACCTATTGACTGCAAAGAACACCAAAATGCTACTCAAATTCGATGTTTCTGTACTCGTTGTCCGCATACTGAAATTTAAATTCGGAGGATTAATCCGTGTCGTTGATAGGATTTGAATTTGTTGCTTGATTATGTGTTTCCCTTTTTAGATTGTAGTCGAGCATACAAATGGCTCGATAGACTATCCACCCGCTTTGTAGAGCATGTGAGCAACTACACCTACACTTACCTGTATTCAAACATGTATTCAACTGTAGTCGATAGTATTCAATTGCACTTCAATTCACCTTGTCAACCGGCTCTGTGTCGTACGTTTTGGGTATTGTGAAGTCATGAGCTAATGAACACGACTATTATATAGGTCATGTTTGGTAACAAGCTTTTCGGGGACTATTAGTTTTTTATTAAAGTCGAAAAGTTCTTTGAGGTGTTTGATAAACATCTTTCCCAAAAGACTAATTTTCAAATGGGTATTTGGTAGTTTTTTGGAACAACTTCTCACAAACAATTAATTTTACAAAAACTTTTTCTCTCACAAACAGTTTATCCAACTAATAGCTAATTCAAACAGCTAATAGTTGGCAACCAAATAGGGATTCTGCATGTGTTCAAGTCTTGTACGAGCGGGTTTCTTTTTACCCTTCCCCCACTACTATAGTTACCTTACCTCCTTTTTTCCATCCAAAGTAGAACCTTTTGTAAAAGGTGGTGTGTTTGTTAATGGTACAAATGTACAACAAGCCATGGTAATTGGCAAGGTATGACTCCCCATGGAGTCACAAGTATGTGTACAATTAATGGGAAACCATGGTAGCATTGAAAGTGATATACTATTGCCTCATAATAGAGGACATCAACTTTTATTGATGGGTGGATGTTTGTTTGCATTGTATTATTTGTATGGTATGGTGCTTTCTACTTTAATGGGCAAGATTCTAGCCCTACTTTTTTAGCTCAATTCATTGCTTTATCATTCCAAGGAATACAACCACCAATTGCATTAAACTTTTTTTTTTGGATATTTTTTTTAGGTTGTTAAATTTTGGGTATAGTAAATATAACATGCCAAACTTTTAGACTTACCTATATTTTCTACCCACTTAATTTTACCCAATCTTATGTGTGTTGAACTATTCATCTAATACAATAATTGCTTCCTTCTAATTGCTCTTGAGCTCTTGTGTTGCTCTCTCCATTCCTCAATATATATCACTTTAACTAATAAGTGCAAAAGATTGGAGAAGTTGTGAAATTTTTTTTGAGGTCATCAATAAGAGAATTCCTAGTAGAAGACGATCAAAGTCTCGTGAACTAATTAATAGGGGTTATGAGTGGAATTCGAGAATTTGTTGGGAGTGGAGACTCTAAACAAAAAGGCAAGCAGATGTTGACCCTATTTTTCACAATTTTTCATATTTTCTCTCCTCATCTGGTATATGAATCACACTTTTCACAAATTTTACCATATTATTTCATATTTTACCGCATTTTTCACAATTTCACCATATCGTACCATATCAACCGCACGAAAGAAACAGTGCCTAAGTATTACTTTGGGCAACTATGATGAATTGATGATATACGTGTAAAAATTGTCCAATTCCTGAAATATATGTTTGTTTGTGGAACTGTTTAGGACTTTGCATGAAAGATGTATCACTAAGAGGTTGACCATACGTAGTGTAGTTATGATAGATTTAGATTTAGAAAATATGATAATGAATCGTACAAACAAGATAACCATATATACACGAAGAAGAGCCATTTGAATGATTGATGAAACAAGTGGGCCAATAATAATATCACATTGCAATTACACACTCTTTACCCTATTCAATGTTACCCTACCTTCTGTTTCATAATGTGCAACCAATCTCATCCAACCCTATTTCTGTATTTCTTCCTCATTATTTGTTTACTCAGCATTTTTCAACAGTAATAAGAGTAATTTTTATAGAGGGTTTTGTTTGTTACTGGTATACTGGTTGGACAGATTGATTTCATAAAGTTCACATAAATTTTCTAATAATTCTATTTTTTTTACTATATATAGTCAAGTAAAATTTAATCATTAATATTTGAAATTGTGGAGCTTAACTAAAAAATTTTCTTTTATACGGTTGGTTGCGGTGTGGCGCGGTGGGTTGAGGTAGATTTGGTGGATTGTGGTGGGTTGTATCAAATTGTGGTGCAGTGTGTCACCGCAGCCAACCAACCGCATAAAAGAACGGGGCCTTATAAAAGAACAGGGCCTAAGGCCCCGTTCTTTTCTGCGGGTAGATTGCGGTGTGACAGATTGTGGTAAGAATTATGGTAAGCGGGTAAGGTGAGGATAGAGAATGTGAAAAGTAGAAGAGATCGAAAAGTGGGGAGAGGGAAAAGTGAAATAATATATTGGTAATAATTGCGGTGTGGTATGGTGAAATGTGGTAGAAATTAAAAAGTTGCGCTACGGTGTCTATGCCTAGACTCAGACCTGCAAGAATCTTTTTGGACCCAAACCAGACCCAAACCCATCTCAGTGGGTGGGGTCCAACTGGGTCTGGGATCGACTCAAGACTCATTGTCATCCCTAGTCAGAAGGAGTACTTTAGTACTTATTAGGCATTGTTCTTTTGTGTGGTGCGATGCCACAACTCACCATACCACTCAATATTGTTCCACACCTTCACTATATTATATCACACTTTAACACAATTATTACAAATATATCTTCTCACTTTTCTTTCTTTTCACTTTTCTCCTCTACTTTTCACATTTCCCCTATGTATCTACTACAACAACCATACTTTGTCACTTTCCTCAAATTTTTCTCCATATCATTCCACTTTCACTGCACTTTTCACAATTTCACCGTACCGTACCATTTTCGCATCTTATCAACCGCACAAAAGAAGAACACTTTATTAGAAGTAGTTCACACGCGTGGGAAGAGCACGTAGGAGCAAATGGTGCTGAAAAAATCACAGGTCCCAAGACTGGTATTGCAATCTGACAAAGTGAGTGAAACTCACCGTAATTTGTGATGTCTATTTTTTTTTATTTTTTTATTTTAAATTTTTATTTTCTGGATTTTGACAAATCAGCCTAAAGTTCCAGATGCTTTCACTAGGCGCCAAATTACCCACGCTCTAACTCTTCTCAATCTCCACCGTCCGATTCCTTCTTCCGGGCTCCAATCCAACGGCTACTTGAAATCGAATGTCAAGAAACTTTTTAAAAAAAAGTATGGAAAAAAGTAGCTGCAGCACGAGGGGTCAAACGCTCGAATCCAAGATTCAAGTGTTTTTTTATTTTTTATTTTTTATTATCCAAATCGAGGTGTCATTAATACTAATTTAGGCCCTTTTATCCACAATGTTTAATGCTTCATTTTTTACAAGAAATTTTTGGTTGGAGCAACATTGCAAAGAGTTAAGAATATTTCTTTCATTATTTTTTGAATCTATCTCACAAATCACTATGAGTTGTTGAACATGTAGTTATGTGTGCCAATACAATTGTACTGTTTATTTATTTGGATCTTTTTTTTTCTTTCTTTTTATTCGGTTGGTGAAGATTCAGTGGTTTGAATGTTTTGTGTGGAGTGGAAGGTTTCAAGTTCAAGACCCAACAATGACAATTACTGTTCCATGGGTATGTCTCATGTTGGTACTCTAGCTTTGCCACTCACGTATGTTTGTAGATGGGGGCACAAAAGTGAGCTATCACCACAACCATAGCATAACATGTGCTCATGATTCCTAGTTCCTACTCTAGGGTTTAGGTTTTGTTCGACAAAATCAGCGTTTCAGATAGCGAGTAGTAGTTTATGTAGGGGATAGCAGTTTAGTTAACAAATAACAGTTTAAGTAACGGATGACTATTTGATTGAGAAATGTGCAAGGAGATATTACCTTTGGCGGGGACTTTGAGTAAGCGAATAAAGTAGAGAGACAATTGATGCAAAATCTGCGGCCATCCAACATAATCGAACATTCAAAGTGTATTTCAATGCCCTCTTGCAGTTGAAATCTGACAGTAAGTTGAATGGACGAGAAAGTGTGATTAGTTGCATACAATACAACTATGGACTCTGTCCCTCAAGCCTTTCTCTCACTTGAGAATGACAGCAAGGACTATTTCGTTGTGCTAGCCTGACGATGCGGAAATGTGAGGAACAAGGTTGTAAATGGATGGAGAAGTAAGGCTGAGAGCCTGGTGGCAAAAGCCCGAGAAATCACCCTTGAGTTCCATTCTCTAGACCCTCCAAAACATGTTCTCAAAGTTTCACATAACTCGATATGGGCACCACCTCCAACGGACTTCTAGAAGTTAAATTTTGATGCCGTGAGAGTGGGAGTTTGGGGACGTGGTTGGGGACTCGTAATCCGATATAACATATGTAGTCAAAATCTTAAACGTAGCCACAGACACTACTGGCTCTGATTAAGACTCTCACAACTCTTCATACCCCATACAAACAAGCACTCTCACCGTAATGTTCCTTAGAATACTTTCTACAAATGCTTTCACTTAGGATCATATTACACACCTCATCAACTTCCATAGTATCATCCCCCCTTAAACGTACTAACACATGGAAAAGTATCTCAATATTTATGCAGTGTAGAAATAACATATATTCCTTAATCTCATCATTGAGCTTAAATTCGATTGAAGCAAGTTTAGACAATAACACAACAGTCTCGATAATATAATGGTAGGATCATATTCAGATTTGTTGCCAATTGATATAGTGTAAAATAGAGCAATATATGCAACATAAGGAAATATAGAAGGGTTATGGAAATCGAGGATAACAATAGAGAGACAAAATTAAAAATAAATTGAGAGACAATATTTTTTACGTAGAAACCCAAATCGGGGGGGGGGGGGAAATCAACGGGCAACAATCAGTATCCATTAGTAAAAAAAGAAGATATTACAAGAGTGTAATATAATCTCCCGTACATTCTCACAACGTAGGGGTAAGTATGATGAAGATTTGGAAACAACACCATACCTTCCTCATAGAGGATTTTGAAGGCTGTCACATCTGTCACACCTGCTACATCTCACAAGGTGAATAAAAAACTCTATTTATAGGGGTAAACACCTTATAAATATGAGTTGACTTCCACGTCAAATACAATTAGGTTTTAGAATGCTGTTACAATTAAGAAACTTACCTAAATATAATTAGAAAATAAAATAATTTTCTAAGAGCAACCACTAACTTTGAGTTCAAACAGAGTTAGGAAACTTGACAAATATTGAGTCCAGAGAAATTGAGTCATTAATCCAACAATCTCCACCTTGGAACAAATTCTTAAAATAATATATTAGTTTGTGCCCGAGTATAATTTGAAATTAAATATTTATCCTTAATATTAGGTGATAGATGACTCATTGCCCATTTCCAGAAACAAGAAAAAAGAAGAAAAAAAGGTAACCTTCTCTTTCTCTCTTTCAGTCTCTTGTTCTCTCTCAAGCCTCACTCACCTACAGTCACAACTGCAGCAACACCATCACCCATCCTCACCTTCATTTACCTCCATTTATGGGGTTGCTTTGACAAGAACATGTTCATGTGATTCAGAAGGTTTTGTAGTGAGTTGAGCAAACTTAACGTTGTAACAATTATTATGTTAAAAAGGAACAAAACAAATTCACTTAATAACAGTTGCATTATTTACTGTCGTAATTAAATGTATTTTGAAATTCAAATTAGTTGTTCAGATTTGTTCAGATTTTATTTTTTATTTCATATTAATTACATTGTCATTATCATTTCCAGGATGATTATGACCGATTTTTTTATCTAATCTGAGAACCCAAAAAAAAAAACTTAGTTTCTATCTAATCGACCTTACACAATAAAATTGATAAATGAGCCAGCTTTGAAAATTACTTTTGTCACCTATTAGTGAGCAAATGAAACAAAATCAAACATATCATGCATTGCTTATCAACTTAAGGGTAAAATTCTCATGTAGTATACAAAGATCATCACCACCATCACCAGCAACATCTATTCACCTAATAAAGGTGTTGTTGATGTGAGAATTAGAAAAATTCAATTGTAAGTTGAGTTACTTCAATAAGCTTCATGGTGTTCGATTAAAAAAAACTTTCATCAGTTACGTTAATTATGTCAAAGATTCAAATTGTCCTTAAAATTTGAATTTTTCGCAAGCAAAACGTGTGAGTTCCATTGACAACGAAACCGCTCTAAGGCATAACTTTTGACTTCCATGCCTTTCTCCCCCGATTTTATATTTTCTATCGACAATAAATAAATTTGATGATTGATCATTAGACTTTTATTTTAACGGCTTGAAATTACCCATCACGAAATCTTTTCTTTTGTTTTACTTTGACCAAAATTTTCTTTTTTTTCTTCTTTACTTTGACCTAAATTTAAACCCTAATAATAGGTAATTAACCAAGAATTAGCAAACACACACTCGTGCACATAAACAGCCACAAACCCACTACAATTATTCAATACTCATTCTTTTTAAGAAATTATAGAGCATGCCATCAACATTACATTATTCATCCATCCCTCCTTTTTCAAGCAGATCTGCATCTACTCTCTCACCCAAAAAAAAAAAATGCCAAATTCATAGATTTTCTAGAGAGAGAGAGAGAGAGAGAGTAGAAGTGGGCATAGAGATAGATTGACTGATAAATTTTAGAGAGAGAAAAAGAAAGAAAGAGAGAGAGAGAGTTACTTGATTGGTTTCTGTGTTTTTGTACTCTCCCAATGCTCTGCACTCTCACCATTTATCCTGCTCAAAGTTTCTCTCTCTGGGTTTTCATGGGTAACAGGTTTTTTTTTTTTTAAATTTGTTAAGAAAAAGGTAAGAAATGAAATATTACCCTTAGTGACCCTTCTTTGGAGTGATTTACCTAGTTCATCATCCCATAAAATAAAGGACAAAGAAACAAGTAGACTTACGACCCAACATACTATTAGTTGAAGCGAGATACCAAATTTAACCAATCAATAACCCTTCTCTTGAGTGATCTACTCAGTTTATCATTCCATACAATAGAGGACATAGAAACAACTGGACTTACGACCCAACATGCCATTGACTGAAGCGAGATACCAAATTTAGCCAACCGATAACCCTTCTTTTGAGTGATCTACCCAGTTCATCATCCCATGAAATAGAGGACAAAGAAATAAATAAGAGGACAAAGAAATAAATGGACTTATGACCCAACAAGCTATTGACTGAAGTGAGATAACAAACTTAGCAAATCAGTAGGGAGAAGAAGGTAAAACTGTAAAGGTTTTTTTTTTTTTTTACTAAAAAATATAAAGAAAAAAAGAAAAGAAAAGAGAGGAGATTTTATGGTTTGAGTGATGATAAGTGTCTTGCCCCAAGACACGGTTTATATGTCTTCTCCCTAATGAAATCAATACTTATTATCGTTTTTAACCCCATTTTTTTTGACAAATACTATTAATTATCAATTATAAGAAGCTTGGAATGTGTTGGCTACGCCAACAACTAAAATTGACACCCTAACGAATGAACCCCATTCGTTGGGCATATTTTAGACGTTTTTTTGTAAATTTTAAAAAATATCGATAAATGTGTGATTTTATACAATTAATATATATTATTATGGTTATAGAAGTTAATCATGTAACTTTTTTCCAATTTAATTTACAAATATATAGATTTTACATGGTAATGAGACAGCATAATGTATGTACAAGACATTTATCATTTTCCTTATGGTTTTTACCCTTATCATTAGTAGCCTTTTTTCTCTCTAACAAACTCACCATTTCCTACTTGAATTTAAACCCATTTCTACCTCTTCATTTTCCACCCTTCCCCTTTTTTTTTCTTTCTTTTTATCTCTCTATCTCCCTCTTTCTCTCTCACTCTCTGCTGGTAAGTGGGGAGTTGAATTGAATTCATCCATGGAATCCTATGAAGCAACACGAGCAGTTTTCTCTCGAGTGCAAAGCATAGATCCAGAAAACGCTTCAAAAATCATGGGTTACATCCTTCTTCACCATGGAGAAAAGGACATGATTCGGTTCGCATATGGACCAGAAACACTCATCCTCTCCATCGTTAACAGAGCCAAAACTGACTTAGGACTTTTGTCGAACACCTCATCTGCACCAGTGGTTAGCCCTATCTCTAACCCTATCGCCATTTCTAGACCTAACCCACTTCATCTTTCCTTGCCTTCTCCTAGACTGAACACCAATGGGTTCAACCCATCTTCCCCTTCTTCGCCCTCAATCTGGGCAACCACGACACTTCCTCACTCTGTAAGCCCTAATTCTTCGAGCAACAATCACTCTCTTTCGTATGCTGCTGTTGTGAATGGGAGTTGTAATGCGAGTAATGGGGGTTACTCTCAAGTGGGGTTTAGTGAGAATTTCGTGGATGAGGGTCATTTGCATGACCAAAATCTGCCCTTTCTGAACGAGTGTTTAGTAGCCAAAAATGGTGGAGATTTCTTTGAGCAGTCACCCGTGGATTTAGCGATGAGTCCTGTTGAAAACCACCCTCATTTTCTTCACCGTAGGAGTGTTTCGTTCAATGAGGCTTGTTTTGGGTCGGATGATTCGAGTTCTGGGTTTGGGTATAAACCTTGCTTGTATTTCTCAAGAGGGTTTTGTAAGAATGGGAGCTCTTGTAAGTTTGGTCATGGTGGTGGTGGGTTCTCAGATTCTGATGCTTTTGATCAGTACCCAGATGAGATTCTGAGGTCAAAGATTGCTCAGCAACAAAGACTGGCTCATTTGATGGTGAATTTGCCTTACAGCAAGTTGAATTTTCTCCAAACAGATGCTCAAAGGTAGTCTCTGAAGTTCTGAACTTACCCTTTTACTGCTCTTTTTTTAACCTCATTTCAGATTTTGATGGTTTTAATGGCTGCATTGTAGATCTGCATTGATGATGGGTGAAGAGTTTCACAAACTGAACCGGGCTAGAATTGCTAGAAATGAGTTCCTGAGAGGAGATTCAAACCCTGGTTCAAGACAGATTTACTTGACATTCCCAGCTGATAGCACTTTCAAAGAGGAGGATGTTTCTGAGTACTTTAGGTAAAGCCAGAATTTTGCCATTTTTACTTCAAATTTTGGATGATTTTTGAGCAAATGATTGATTTGTTGTTGCAATTTGAAGCCGGTTTGGACCGGTTCAAGATGTGAGGATACCATACCAACAGAAGAGAATGTTTGGTTTTGTCACATTTGTGTACCCTGAAACAGTCAACATGATTTTGGCCAAAGGAAACCCTCATTTTGTTTGTGATTCTCGTGTTCTTGTCAAGCCTTACAAGGAGAAGGGCAAACTTCCTGACAAGTAAATTTCAACTCTCTTCTTAACCCTTTTTTGATCATGCATTTTACTTTTTTACTGATGCCCTTAATTTACCATTCAGGAAGCAACAACAGCAGCTGGAAAGGGGAGATTTCTCATGCTCTAGCCCATCTGGACTTGATTCTAGAGAACCCTTTGACTTCCCACTTGGTAAATTGCATGTCTTTCATTCACCCAATTTGTGTTTATTTAGCCTTTTGATTCTAGGCAACCAATGGGAGTTGTGTGTTTATGCAATCAATTTGATGTAGACATGTCAATTTGGACTGAAAATCGACCTGAACCCGGCTAAAAGTTTATGTTTTTGAACACTACTTCCAAACCAGAAAGCCAAATAAACCCAAAACCGACGCGTACAAAACCCGACCTGATATCGACCGCCTGCCTGAAGTGATAGGCCTGGGTGGGTGGGTTAAATGTTGGTCGGGTTCGGTATGGGTCAGACTCGGGTTTATTTGTACAAACCTGACCTGATACTGATCCGCCTGCCTGAAGTGATAGACCTAGGTGGGTGGGTGGGTTAAATCTTGGTCGGGTTCGATATGGGTCAGACTCGAGTTCATTTGGGTTTCGGGTTTGGAAATCATGTTCAAAACCCGAAACTTTCAGGCGGGTTCGGTCAGTTTTTGAGTCCGGTTAAATTCGTGTTACTGATGCCAATTGCTGTTACACTTTTGCATATAGGGGGTAGAATGTTCTACAGTCCTGAGGAGATGCTTCTGAAGAGGAAACTAGAGGAGCAAGCTGGTCTCCAACAAGCTCTTGAGCTCCAAAGTAGGAGGATGATGAACTTACAACTCTTGGATTTGAAGAATCATCAACACCAACTCAACATCTCAGTCGGGTCTCCGATTCCCTCCCCAAATTTTTCGCAAGTTTTGTCAAACCACAACGCCCTGCCGCCTCACTCTGATGGGTTTAGCCAAGATGTTTCTGAAGGTTCCTCGATTTGCTTGCATCTATGCTCGATTTAGTGATGAGTGTTGAGGATTGATGAACTGATTATTGATAGGGTTTGTGTTTTATGGTATGCAGAAAACAAAGGAACCCCGACCGAGGCATCTGATCAGCAGCTAGCCGAGGGAGTGGGAGGAGGTTCGTGTGACAACAACAACAATGGGAATGTCCAAAACAAGGATGAAAATTCGAAGAACGATGAATGTGAAATTATGGAAAGGTACAAGTGTTTTGGTGTCAATTATATGATATGATTAGTTTAGACAACACTTTTGCATAATCTTTATCAAATTTGCCCATGTAAACACTCACTTTTAACTTTGAATCATTGTTTAACTTTAAATCATTATATAGACCTGAATTTGATCTTGACCCGAAAATGGATCTGAACCCGCCTGAAAGTTTAGAGTTTTGAACACGATTTTCAAACCCAGAACCTAAATAAACCCTAAAACCGACTCACACCACCAAACCTGACCTGAAACTGAATTGACAGGTCTAGTTGTACATTTTTTTGTTTTTTTTTCTTTCTTTTAACCCCCCATTTTCATGCATTTTACAGCTTGGAGCACATCCTTCCTGATAGCCTCTTTGCTTCCCCAACCAAATCGGGCGCTGTCAAATCATCGGCCTTCTCCACTGCGCTGGTGGAGCCCACCGAGGGTTCAACAAAGCCCGGTTCAAACAATGACTCCTCAATGCCGGCTTCATCTCCTCTCAACATTGCTCCTCACAAATCTTGCTTCTTTGAAATGCCTAGGTACTATTTTGATCACACTTGATGATGATATGAAGTTAGTTTCTTTTCCCTGTCCGTAAATTTCGCTTAATTTTCAGCGGCTTTGTCTCAGGCTCTCTTCCGGGCATGGAGCGTTAGGAATGTAAATTTAGTTAGTCAGTCGAGGACAGCGGTATGGGGATTGACCTTTACCTGGGTAAGAAAGCTACACTTCCCATCTTGCATTTGCATGGACTTTGGTAAAAGTTAATGTACAAAGATGGGCATAGGAATGGGCATGGATAAAGATTGGTGTTGGTCCCAAAACTTTCACCAAGGAAACTTGCTTTTTGGGTAACTTTCTTTTTGAGAACTTAGAAAACCCGATATAAACTTAAGTTGGTTGAAGTAGTTTGACACGGTTTTAGATTTGAGTGTTGCGAATGAGCAATCTTTCTGCAATGAGAATGCAAGTTCGAAAGACAATGTCTAGGAAATATTCGTGAAATTGCGATTTTTGATATTTGCTGGGTCTTTGGGAATCAGTCTCTTAACGGAACCAGACTCCGCGGACCCACATTGAATTAAGGATGTGTATATATGTTGATGTTATCGGATCCAAATATGCGGGATCTACACTGGGTGTTGACGATGCTCGCTATTTATGATCTCGATATCATTTTTTTTTTTACCCATGCAGGAAGTTTGAAGACATTGAAGAGGAAAGTCCCCAAAGCTGTACAGCAAAAAACCCATCAACACCAAAATCAAAGGAAAATATCAAGTAGGAAGGACTTTGTCAGCAGCAGCAAGTAGCATCATGAAATTAAATTAAAATACATAGTATATCATCATCTCTTTTTTTTACTTTTTTTTTTTAACAAGAAAAGATAATGCATAGTTGCATACTTTAGGGGGGTACAGGTAGACTGATTTTGTGAGAGTGGGGAGGTCTTTAATGACCTTTTTACCCCTCTCTGTAGTTGTGTAGTGTGTTATGGTACTGAACCACACAAAGAAGGAAACCATAGTCCATATAAGCTAGTTAAGGAAGAAAAAAAGGGGCTAAAATTGGTACTAATTGTAGCTACTTTTTTTGAGTATATATATCATATATCATATATTTATATAAACTATTCTCTTTAATTTATCCTATGCTTTAATTTTCTGAATTATATTTTGATGAAAAGTTATTTAAAAGTTGGTTCAAATGATAGTACAAGTTGTACTATCACTTGGCCATGTGACAGGGGGACACATGACTTAGGCCAGGTCTTTTCTGCGTTATGATGTGGTGTGGTGTGGTGTGGTAGAATTATGGTAGGTTATTGTTATGTGAGATAGGTGAGGAGAGGGAATGTAAAAAGTAAGGAGAGAGAAAAGTAATGATTTATGGTTAAGTATGGTGAGTTGTGGTAAACTGTAGTATGCTGTGGTACCGCAGTTTGGCAACTGTAGAAAAGAACAGGGTCTCAATCGAAGGTTGAGACCCTGTCAATTTGGTCGGGAGGGTTTAATACAGACCGGTTTTGATATCAGGAAATGAGTTTATATACATTTTGGATTTGAGAGTGGGGTTGAAATTGATTTTTGGGTCGGGTCAAATTTCTTTAGATCTTGGAATAACAAGAAAGTGACGATCTTTGATGTCCTTTTAACGGCCAATCATGAAAAAATTGTTTTATTTCCCAATTATTCTGTAATTGGTCAAATTTAACCACATTAACTGCACTTTATCAATTTTATTGCATCACATATTCACAGCACACCACTTGTTTTTACCTTTAGTCCTGTTTTTTTGTGCGGCAAATTGAATGTGGTAAATGGTATGATAAGGTAATATTGTGGAAAGTATGGTATAGTATGGTAAGATGTGGTAAAATTTGTGATAAAAATGATTGATGTTATAAATGATGAGAAATAATGTGAAAAGTAAAGGAGAAAAGTGAGGAGAGGGAAAAGTAACGAGAGAAAGTTATGATTGTTGTGGTAAAATGTAGTATGATATGGTATGATATGGTATGGAAGGATTGTATTAATTTAATCGATGTCGGGCGTGGAACCGCACAAAATAAGAGGGCCTTTATCCATCACAGTTAACCATATTTAACCACATACTTTTGCAACTTTTGTTAACTCTAAGACCCCGTTCCTTTTATATAGTGCGGTACAGTACCACAACTCATTATACTACTCAATGTTCTTTCACACTTTACCACAATCATTATCGATATATATCCTTATTTTTTCCTTTACTCATTTTCTCTTCTACTTTTCACATTCATCTTCCTCACCTACCACAACTCTCACTACAACTCACCACAATTCACCACAATTTCCAATGATTTCACTGCACCATCACCGCACTCACCCACCACACAAAAAGAACAGGGTTAAGCTGAATTTAGGCTACGAATAATTCCAAAAAATTAATAATTTTATTTGAAAATAAATAAAAGTTGGTGGAGATATTTGATGGGTTGAATGAGGTGTGGATATTTAAAATTTTGGTGGTGGACAAGTGATGAATGAATGAATGGGGGGCAAAAATGGGAGAAAGTGAGAGACTAAACAAGAACAGAATAGTGATATGGAGGCCCCAAAAAGGTAAAAGCTCTCTGCTTTTCAGTGACTGACCTCACTGGAGGGTAATTGCATGAAAAGCTGCCCCCTTTCTCTGTTTCCCTACTACCCTTCAATTGTTAAATCCCCTTTTTCTTTGTTTTTTTAGCATTTTGTTACTTAGGGACTAGGGCAACTCCTTTAGAAAATTGGGTAAATTTTTTTAATAATAGTTAAACAAATAAATTATTAAAAAATATGGGTAGAAAACTAGAAATGGTAGAGTTTGAGTTGAAAATTGAAATGTGGTGGTTCTTGTTGAAAGAATTGATGAATTAATCTTATGGCAAAATATCAAACATATCTTGTATGTTTTTAAGTTCAACATGTCAACTTTAAATTTTCTCATTTTATACTCTTTCAATTTTTTTGATGGGTACTCTTTCAAATTTGAAATTTCAAGACCATTTCTTCTCTGCGATGGGTAAATGTGGTAATAGTATGGTATGTAAAATGTGGATAGTGTCATATTATGCGATATAGTGTGGTAAGTTGTGTTAAACTTTGTGTTAAAAATAGTTGGTGTAGTACTATGTTAAGTGAGGAGAGAAAAATGAAAAGTAATGAGGAGAGAAAAAAAAAATAGGTTTATTATGGTAAAATGTGATATGATATGATAATATGTGAAGATTTGTGATTAGTGTGGTAAATTGTGATAGATATGGTATGATACCATACAAAGGAATAGAGCCTAAATAAAACCACTAACCCTGTTTTTTTTTTATACAGTGCGATGCAATACGGTACCACAACTTATTATACTACTCATTCCACATTTGATCACACTTTACCACAGTCATTACTAATATATCTTCTCACTTTTCCTCCCTACTTTTCACATTTTGTCACATTACCTACCACATCAACCAAACTTTTCACTATATCATTCTATACCTAATTGCACTTTTCATAATTTCACCACAACATACCATTTTCGCATCTTATCAACGTGTAAAAAGAACATGGTTAATGGTTTTTTTATTTTTATTTTTTATAACAAGTCTTTTGTTGAATTTGTTCAAATTGGTTTCTTGAGAAAGAAATAATTGAGGGGGTATAAAGGAAAAGGGGAGGTATTTTTAGGGTGAATAAAGGCAAAAGGCATAGGCTTTAGGGGGACTCTTTTGTCTCATATTATGGTTTCTTTTAGGTGGACATGAAGGGGATGGGAGTGGGACCCACACTTGTCACAACTCACATGGGTGCTGACACATTTTTATTTTCAATGCCCTCTTACTAATACCCACATAGTACACACACTCCTTTCTTTTTCAAAAGTTATTTTCCCCTCATTTCTTTTTTTTTTTCTCTCCCCCTTTTATTTGCATGTGTGTTTTTGTATTTATTATCTCATATATCAATAGTACAATGGAAATGACAACATACTCTCCCTTTTATTTTATCTATTACTTGGTTGAAGGACTTTCCTAGTCAAGTTATTCAACTTTTTCAAGTTCACCAAAATTTCCCATATTTTATTATAAAATAAGAATAGGAAAATTTTGTGATGGATCCAAAAATTTTCCCATGTTAGATGGAAAAATGTTCTTCATAGGAGGGGTTGGAAAAGTTTGTTTCTCATGAGAAAGGGGAAGTATTTTAATCAAACTTCCCAAAATACCCTTAAAAACTATTTTTGATAAATAAATAAATAAGGATAATTTAGACATTTTAATAAACTTTCCTACAAACTTATCTATGTTTTCAAATGTAAACCAAACACTGTGAAATATTTTTTCACATAAAAAACTTTCACAGTAAAAACTTTCCTAAATAAAACTTTTCTAGAAAAATATTTCTTGGGAAAGAACCAAACACATCTTTAGTTTTGAGTAAATTACATATAAAAACTATAACTATTAGTTTATGAACATGCATAATCATATATTGAAAAATTGGATTTGTGGTGGTTTCTACTTTCGATTTTGTATGTCAATAGTCTCTACTTTCTTTTTGTATTATAGTCGTCAAAAAATATAAAAATTGTATTATAATGGGACGTCCAGAGTAAAGGGGTGGTAATCCAGTGAAAATATGACGTGAACTGCTTTGATTCCGCTTCTCTCTCTGCTCCACGTCAGATTTTCACCGAATCACCGCCCCTTGACTCGAGAGCGTCCTACCAAAATACGATTATTATGTTTATGGGACCAGAATACAAAAAATTTACTATACCATTCTACACTTTACTTTTTCTCTTTTACTTTTCTCTTCTACTTTTCATATTCTTTCTCCTCATTTACCACATCAACCATATTTCCAACAAATTTTACCATATCATTCCACACCTTACCGCACTTTCTACAATTTTATCCCACCACATCAATTCTGCATCTTATCAACTATACAAAAGAATAGCGCCCTACTATAAAGAAAAGTTGATCTCCTTTTCACTTTTGTATTTTTATCCTATTCCAATCAGGCCAATGAAAACTATGATGAAATTAGAGTCTATCAAATTATTCAATGTCAAAGATTAGATTAAAAAAAAAAAAATTGTTATCCATTTTTCGGGCTGGGTAATTCAAATATTTGTAAATTCAGATAATACTCAGGTTTAGACAATAAAAATATGACGAATAGTTTGTCTGAATTCTCAATCAATTACTTTGGATTTGATAAAATAAGGTTTGGGTGGATTGGATAAGTTATAATACTTTTTGAGGAATTGTGTTTCAAGAGTGGAGGCTTTTATGGAGAATTGTGTGAGGTTTGTATTGGATTTGATTGGATTGGATTGGAAAGAGTTACCAATCCAAAGAACATAATATTACGCTTTGAACCAAAACTATATGATCCAACCCATTTTTTTCATATCGAACAAATTTTGATATTTGAGTCGGTCAAAATTTTCCCCGCTCTAATTTCAATAAATATTCCAGATATATGGCCCCGTCCAAAATTATTCCATAATTGTGTAGCACTTAAAAAAGAGGGATATTGGATGGCAATATATCGACCTTTGGGGATATTGAATTGTAATATACCGATCTATAGTATTGGACAACAAAATCTTTGACCTTTATACTTTGGTGAGATTATTATACCAACAGTGACTAAAGGAGTGGTAACTGGTTAACTGATCTCTGTTCTGACGTGACAGGCAGAGGGAAAATAACCGACCCTCGCCCCGTAACCTCATTAATCCCTTCGTTTTTCTCACTAACACAGTGACTAACAGGGTGGTGAACCGGTCTTCGTATTGACGTGACACACAATCAACCAATGTCTTGTAATGTGGGTTAGTGAGAAAAACTAAGCGGTTAATGGGATAATTGGTCTGTGACAGTTTTTTTCCCTTCGCCAACCACGTTAGCGCGCATGGAGACCGATTCACCACCCCCTTAGTTACTGGAATTAATTACATTTACCCTACCTGACATATGCGGTAATAATTTTTGCACACCCGACATTTGGGAAATAATTTTTACTATACCTGACATTTAGTGAAAGTAATTTTTAGTGTTAGAATCCGGTAACTTGTCATCGGAAATGGAAAAATACACTAATACTCTTATATTACTATGTGAAATTACGATGATGCCCTTTAATTTGAGAAGGAAAAGATTATGTTGGAGAGTAGAAGACAGACATGGTGGTTTGGGAGGGGTTAGGTTTTCATTTTCTGTATGGAAGGGGGGCTGGGGAGAGGAATCAGTGGAGTGATTGTGTTTTAAAATGCCATAACAATTAATACTAAGGGTACAAAAGTCATTTCATATTTAATTGAAAGTCAAAGGAAATAATAACAAGGGTATAAAGGTCACTTCATATTTATTTTTTTACAATTCACTGGAAAAGTCAATAAAAAATCAATTATAACATACCTGAGGGACTTTAAATTTATGACCATTTAAATGTCAGGTAGGGTGAAAATTATTTCTCAAATGTCGGGTGTGCAAAAATTATTACCACATAAGTCAGGTAGGGTAAATGTAATTAACTCTTAGTTACTGTTGGTATAATAATGTCACCTATGTATAAAGGTCAAGGGTATTGATGTCCAATAATAAAAGTTGTTATATTACAATCCAACACCTCAAAAAAATGAGTATATTATCGTCAAAAAACCCTAAAAAAGAATCAATATAAGAAAAGAAAAGAAAAAGAACTTGGGAGCTCAAGGAGAGGAAATTAAGCAAACTAAAATTTTAAAATTTTGTAAAAAATACAGTTATAAATTGAAGTGGTCAATTTCCCACAATCTCAAACCTGTTCCCCATCCCTAGAAATTAGAATAATATAAATTTGGATTTTGCTCTGAATATACTGATACTGCTGCCCATCCATGTGTATTAATTAATTAATTAATTAAATTGTTAATTAATGTGCTTCTATTTGTGGCAGTATCCTTTTATTTGAGTTTTTTTCACCTCCTGTTTTCACTGTACACCATGTTTATAAATTTTAATATTAGTACTTTAGTTGATATATCTGGGTTTATGCATGCATTGTCTGTGTATTAGCTCATATTTCAAGGGCAATTTAATTCCATATTACAACTTGACAATTCTTTTTTGAAGATGGGATTTGGTAGGTAGCCATGCTTATGCAGTTATGCTTATCCACTCTTTAAAAACACAACTTTTTAGTCTCTAAATATTTTCATATTTCAATAAAATACAAGGTTAATGGAATTTTTATTTTTGTGCTGTTTTGATTTCTGATGCACCAGCACTTATGTCCCCCACCCCAAACAAATTTTTAAGAGAAAACTCCCTTTATCCTGTAGGAGTGGAGCCTCTAGATATTATAAAAGATGTCTATTTTGGCCCTATTCTTTTGTGTAGTGGGTAAGACGCGGGGATGATGTAATGTGGTGAAATTGTGGTAAATACGGTAATGTGTGGAATGATATAGCAAAATTTGTGGAAAGTGTGGTTGATGACTTGATGTTATGATGTGGTAGGTGAGCAGAGAAAATGTGAAAAATAGATGAGAAAAATGAGGAAATGTATTTCAATATTTGTAATCATTGTGGTAAAGCGTGGTAAAGTATGAAAGAATATTAAGGCCCTGTTCTTTTATGCGGTATTTTGCGGAATGGTGTGGTGAGGTGAGGTGTGATGGAATTGTGGCGGGTATGGTGGAATTGTGGTGGGTTATATATTGGTATGTGCGGTAGGTGAGGAGAGAGGATTTAAAAAGTAGAGGAGAAAAGTGAGAGGAGAGAAAAGTGAGAGAGAAAAGTAATGATTTGCGGTAAAATGTGACGGGTTGTGGAAAACTGCGGTAGGCTATGGCACCGCAGTTTACCAACCGTAGAAAATAACAGGGCCTAAGTAGTAAGTGAATTGTGTTATCATATTGCATTGAACTGTAACGTATAAAAGAATAAGGCCTAATTAAGTTAGAATACTAAAAAAAAAAAACTTATAAAGCATATCAAATTCTCTCATGACCATGCTCAGCTTGGCTAGGATCAAGCTAGATACTCCGACGAAAGGATACCAGCACTGTCAGATCTCGACAGTAAATTTAGGGATGTCCAATATATTTGTTATCATTGATATCCAAGTACTCAATTAATTGACTTACTGATACCCAATTACCCAATTCATTAATTTGTTGATCCCTTAAAAGAAAATAATAAAATTTAAATAAAAATAATAAAAATAAAAGTAAATATTAAATGACATATTCACAAACTTAACAAAATTTCACACATTATATAAATATGCACACCAAATAAATTGAAATTTCACATTAACTAGATATTTATATCTTAAACTTATACTGATACTCAATTACCCAATTCATTGACTTACACTTTTTGTTTGTAAAAAGGAAAAAAAAAATTGGTACCCCTCCGTCCTATTTAATTTGTTAAGCTTACTAGCGGTCTTCGATGCAATATTTTGACCACTAATTTTCACATTTTATCTTAGCAAGACTAATAATATTGTATTCAAGTAAAAAATATTTTTCATCACAAATCTAATAGTGGTACTGTGATAGTCTTTTATAATAACTCAACATACAATTTGATAAATTAACGGTCAAAATTTAAAATTTTGACCTAACTAATCAAACTTGGACGATTTATTAGGACGGAGGGAGTACCATTTTAGGGTTTTTGGGTTACTACTAAATTGGACACCCCTATTATATTTTTTGAGACTTTTTTTACGGTGTCCACTTGCTCCATTTAAGAAAATTTCTTCCGAATAATATTAGAGAATCACAAATTTTTGTTTAGCCAGGGGTGTCCATGGACACCCCTAAAGCAGCCATGTATCCGCCCATGGATACCAGTAAGACTTTGGTCAAATCGAGCTCGAGCCGAGTTTTTCTTAACCGAGTCGAGCCTGACCCTAAAGTGCTCGAGTCGGACTCAACTTGTATACACCGCTACACTCAACTACTCATTGCTTAGAACTCACAAATATGAAGTTTTCTTTCAATATGCATCTCTTGTTCTTTCGATTTTCCTACCCATTTTTCCAACTGATTTTCAAAATGAACTTCATATTTTCTTTGTTAGAATTTTTATCTTTATAGAATACTTAGTTAAATTGCATATTCTCCAATCATATACTGAACATAAAATGATAAATGAACTCTTTTCCATTTAAAGAGAGCTTGATGTGTATGCCAAAAGAAATGAGTTGTAATTTAGCTAAACACACCTCAAAGTTGTCTTTCCAAAAGGGGCTTTATTTTGATGTGAACTACTTACAAGAATTCACATTCTTGCTATTTATGTGTTTCCCCCCCTTAATTTAGGCTCTGTTCTTCTGTGCGTAAGATTGCGGTGCGTTAATACACTATACTGTACCCAATATTTTACCCAATCTACCATCATTATTACCAATATATTTTCTTATTTTTATCTCTTCTAACTTTTTTCCTTTACTTTTCACATTTTTTTCCCTCAGTTACCCACCTACCACAACTTTCAGTCTTTCACCAAGACTCACAAGATTTTTTCAAATTACACCGAATCGCACCATTATCACACCGTACCAACTGTATAAAAGAACAAAGCCTTAAAAGAAATATGAGCTTTTTTTTTTTTCTTTTGGTTTGGAAAATGAAAGCTCTGAGAGGGAGCAGCTATACTATTGGCCTCTCGGATCCTTTTCTTATAGTGGTTGATAAAAAATCGCTTTCATATCTACTTTTGTGATTTTACAATTTGCATGATGCATAGAAAATTATTTCCTAATTAACTGTACAAGTCCATAAAAAAAGTTACATAATTGTAACAAAAAGCTTAAGTTTTTAAAACATTTACACTCAAGATCCTTCATTAGGCTTTATAAAAACTATGTGATATAATTGGGTCCAATTATTTATTTTGATTTTTAAATATTGAACAGTATAATTCAAGCTTGATGTCGATTAAATTTAAATTTACATTCATCTTTTAACAAATTATGTTTTATAATAATTGGAAAAAAATTTCTTAATTAAATGTTACTATAGTAATTGCTAATTTTTTTATCACCAGTAATTGTTAATTTACCGGCGATAAGAAAAAACCCAGACTTACTATTTCGGGATCTGAATTTTATCCCTACTTTTCTTTTCCTGTATTGATCATTTACTTTAAAAAAAAACTACACTTCATAATTAGGGTCTGTCAAAATCATGAGTAAAAAATAGTTGGGTAAAAGTTAAATTTTGATAATTTTTGATAACTTTTGTCAAATTTACGCTAATATATCAAAATTATTTTTTTTTGTTGTTTTAACTTTGATAATTTTTGATAAATTGAAACAAAAGCTAGTAAATTTTGGTAAACTGAAATTACCCATGAATTTGATAATTTGACAGACCCTTAGCCTGTTACAATTTCACGAGTATCAGTAAGGTTATTTTTCACAAGTATCAAATTACTTCTATCTGCAGACTTTTACATTTCCAACACAAATAATTAAATAAAAAATTCCATAGCAAACTTGGAACTTTCCATAAAAAAAAAAATTCATAGCAAACTACTCAGTCCGTTCTATATTAACTGTCATAATTTTAACTTTCACGGTTTTCAGTGTCACTCTTTGATTAATAATTTCTTACATAATATGTCATTAACAATTGTAATATTATACTTTTATGATAGTATTTTTCTTTACGAATCTAATGGTAGTAATTTTATATAGCAACTCATTGAAAATATTGAGAAATTTATGGTCAAAATTTTTTAAAATTTGACTACACAATTTTTAAAAACGACAATTAATATGGAACCGAGGGAGTAGATCAGTTCTACTAACTAAAACGATAAGAAGAGACAACTTAACGGTCTACAAATTTTTAAAAAAGACTGAAGCAAATCTTGACCATTGGATGAGTATGATGACCATATGTAATCAGCAAAGAATCAGGTTTTATTGTTTGGTTGTGGGTGAATTATTTTTCTGTGCATTTTGTAGCAGTCAATTGGTATGCATGCATGGTTTTACTGGTGGTACTTGTTGGTTGATCATAATTTTTACTGTCAGTCTGACACTCCGGTACCTCTTCCTCTGGCGTTTGTATGACAGCAGCAACTGCTGTAAAAAAGGTTAAAAACAACGCAGTGAAATCATGATCTTGGTTGTTCTCAATTTGATGTCAGTCAGTGATTAGCATTAATTTTCAAAAGTACTGCTTGTTTCAAATTAATTGACATTTTAATTAAATTTTTATTGTTAATTATTCATCAATTACAATGAGTTACAATATGAAACTACTTCTATTGTAATTTTCAATAAAACATTTTTCTAATGACGGTAATTTCATGTTGATATTCATTGTAATTTGTTAGTAATTAGTATTTAGCCCAATGCCAATTAATTTGGGACGGAGGAAGTATTTACTTCCAGGTGTTGATTCAAGTTTATTACTTGGTATTATTGATTTAGTTTTTGTGGCATGAAATTTTTGAGGAGAGTATAAAGATTTTATACTCGGGTTTATTGTGAATGTTAGGGCATTCAAATTTCGGGTTCATATTCATATGAATCGGACATTGGTCATTCGATGAATGTTTAGTCCTGGTAAAACCAAGCTAAGATCCGGTCCAAATTGAATCACTCGTACACATGTCTGAACCATCATCCCGAAAAGCTTCACCCGAAAATGGACCCAAAACCTGAACCAAACCAAAGTTGATCAAAGACTGGTGCTTCTTTAATTTTTCTTTTCAAAGATAGATTCTTTGTCATTAAATCAAATTTGGACCAAAATTCAGTTCACCCAACTAAAGTTACCGGACCCAAAATCAAACTGAAGTATCGGCTAGTTCGAAAATCACCCGACCTGATACTTAATATGTTCCCTACCCGAATCGCATGACCCGTTGCCAAGTCTACATATACCTAGTCTTTTTTAGTTTGTTTAGGGTTTTAACAGTTTGAGCGAATCTAAATTCGGGTTTAGACAATAAAATAACAAAAATATCATGACCTAGTAAGACCCCATTCTTTTATGCAACTGGTTTGCAGTTGGTTGGTTGTGGTTCCACACCGCACCGCAACTTTCCATATTCCATCACAACCCACCACAATCTACTTTTCAATTTTAATTTATCTTTTTATTAGAAGTTAAACTTTTCCTAACCCACCATAATCCACCACATTTCTTCCCCACCGCACCACAATCAGCCGTATAAAAGAACGGGGCCTAAATGTTGATATTTTCCAAAATATGATCAAAGGGGATCCTTAATTCCTTATAGGATTGTAGATAGGTAAGAACCAATTTTGATCTTAAACCAATGATATTTTATGCCCCATTTTGGTGTGGTCCTTTAATTCCTTATTATGAAGATATTGGGTTTGGCAATAAAGTAGAAATAAAGGAGGGAGCTGCCTCTCAATTCCCTTGGCAGTTGGCAATCTTGTTGGGTCAATTAATCAATCATCTTGTTTTCAGAAAGTATATATTTTGCATGGCTGGGAGCCTATCTACTAGCTAGCCCATGCATTATATATCCCCAAATTCAATTCAATATGCCTCATCATATCTAGAATGGATATTATTATTCCCCATCTTATACATAGTATAGTATACTCTCCCTCCTAGGAGGAGAATAAGATTTTTGGCGTGTTTGGCAGTTCTCGGGAAAGACTTTCTTAGGAAAAACCTTTTTCAGAAAAGACTTGACCAATTTTTTTGGAAAAATTTATCAACCAAACGCCCCATTAATATAGCGTGAAAGTTGGAAGTTTATTCTTTTGATATTGGTGGTTATAGTTTTTCTTTGATGAATATTATGGATTTTTTAGGGATTTTTGTGGGCATTCTTTTAGAATTATGCCTCCATTGGATACATAGTATGTTGTTTGATTGTGTAAATATTGGCAGGTGAAAAGTCGGGTGCGGGTAAATTTGAGTCGGTCGAATTTAGTCAATATCGAAATTCGAACGAGAAGTTTATGTCCAGATTCAGTTTTTCTTAAAGTCAGATTGGGTCGAATAATTCGGAAGGAGCTAAATTTGGGTTAGAATCAGGTTCGGACCAAAATTGTTAAAATCGGGATCCTAACTTGAATCCATGGGGTAGTTAGGATCGAAATTAACTCATGTAGGATCGTAGATCGTGTGTAGATAGTAGAATCGTATCGGTGATTTTTTTTATCACAAAATCGTAGGATCGTAGATCAAGATCGAGATTTTAATAACTATGGTTCGGACAATAAAGAAAAGAGAAATATTATGTCTGAATATTCGGTCAATATCAAAATTCGGACAAAAAAAATCTATATTCGAACCTATTTTTTCTGAGTTGGACAATTCAAACATTTAGCTCAGACAAAATTTTGCATGCTCTACCTATTCCCTTTCCTACATACAAATGTACAATACTATTTTGATAAGGCTATGTCAATCATTGACTATCTTTAAAACCTTAGAGACAATTTTGAACCAATTGTTTTTCATTTAGTAAAAAAAAAAAGAACCGGATGAAAACATAGATATTCCCTCCATTCTATATCAAGGCCCTGTTCTTTTATGCGGTACTTTGCGGAATGGTGTGGTGAGGTGTGGTGGAATTGTGGTGGGTATGGTGGAATTGTGGTGGGTTATTGGTATGTGGGGTAGGTGAGGAGAGAGGATGTAAAAAGTAGAGGAGAAAAGTGAGGAGAGATGAAAGTAATGATTTGCGGTAAAATGTGGTGGGTTGTGGCAAACTGCGGTGGGCTGTGACACCGCAGTTTGACAACCGCAGAAAAGAACAGGGCCTAACTGTCACTTAGTTGATTGTAACGATTTTTAATGTCACTATTTGATTGATAATTTCTTATATAATATTTCGTTATCAATTGTAAGATTATGTTTTTGGGATAATATTTTTCGTTACTAATTTAACAGTAATAATTTTATATAACAAATTACTGCATATATTGAGAAATTATGTCAAAATTTTTAAAGTTTGATCGGAGTAGAACAAGTATTTATAAACCTGACCTATTCGGATAATGTCATTGGTAAGAATGATGTCCAACTTTGGGCCATTGACATCCCTTTCCTCGTGCTCTTAAGACCTGATGGGTTGTACCCCTGTGATAGGGGCCCTATAGGCTGGATCACCTTACCTTTGTAAAAAATAATAATAAAAAAACTCTCCAAGGACAAATTTTGAGACAACCCTAATGAAGTAACGGCTCCTTAGCAATACAAACTCACAACAGAAAATCAAATGATAACTAACTGTACATCCCAATCGCCCGCCAAAATCCAATGAACGGCAGCGAAAAACTTTGCATTTCTCTGCTGCAAAGCTGCAAAAACTTGCGACAAATCAAGCAAATTCAGGCCTTAGTTCACAAAATTGGCCTCGAAACTGACCCTCTTATTGCCGGAAAATTCATCCTGAATTGCTCTGTTTCGATCCCCAATTCGCTTGATTATGCCCGGAATCTTCTCTTTCACGCCCCATTTCCTGATTCCTTCATGTATAATGCCCTAATTCGAGGGTTATCAGAATCAGAGACGCCCCAAAATTCTCTTCTTATGTTCAACCAAATGCGCCGGGGATCGATATCTCCTGATAGTTTTTCCTTCGCTTTTGCGATCAAAGCGGCGGCGAATTCAAGGGATTTCAGAGCTGGGATTCAGCTTCATTGCCAAGCTCTGGTGTCGGGTTTCGATACTCATGTTTTTGTTGGGACTACACTTGTCAGTATGTATGGAGAATGTGGGTGTATTGGAGATGCACGCAAGGTGTTCGACGAAATGTCTGAACCAAATGTGGTTGCTTGGAATGCGATGTTGTCAGCTTGTTTTCGGTGCGGCGATGTGGGTTTTGGACAGAAAGTGTTTGACAGGATGCCGATTCAGGATTCGACGTCGTGGAATGTGTTGTTAGCCGGGTATGCAAAGGCGGGGGAGATTCAGCTTGCGAAGGAGACGTTCGCAAAGATGCCTGTCAAAGATGATGTCTCCTGGAGCACGATGATCTACGGTTTAGTTCAAAATGGGGATTTTGAGGAGGTTTTCCGGGTCTTCAGGGAGCTGAGAAATCTTGGATTGAATCCCAATGAGGTTAGCTTGACAAGTGTTTTATCAGCCTGTGCTCAATCGGGTGCGTTTGAATTCGGTAGAATCCTGCATGGGTTTGTGCAGAAGGCAGGGTTTAGTACAATGACATCCATCAGTAACGCGCTGTTGGATACTTACTCAAAATGTGGAAACCTAAACATGGCTAAGCTAATCTTCGACGAAACCCCCAACAAGTCCGATGTAATTACTTGGACTTCGATGATTGCAGGGCTTGCGATGCATGGACATGGGATCGAAGCCACCCATCTTTTCCACCAGATGGAAAAATACGGCGTAAACCCTGATGCAGTCACATTTGTTTCTCTTCTCTACGCGTGCAGTCATGCCGGTTTAGTTTCCCAAGGGTGTGACTATTTCGACAAGATGACATCGTTCTATGGCATAGTTCCCTCCATCGAACATTATGGATGTATGGTTGATCTATACGCAAGAGCCGGTTTACTCCACAAGGCGTACGAGTTCATACACCAACTCCCTGCGAAACCCTGCGCAACTATCTGGCGCGTTCTTCTAGGAGCTTGCAGCATTCACAAAAACGTCGAACTTGCAGAGAAGGTCAAACACAGGCTTGCAAAACTCGAACCAACTGATTCAGGAGACCATGTATTACTCTCCAACATATATGCCATTTCAGGACAGTTTAACGCGTCTGCTGCTGTAAGAAGATCAATGCGTATCCTAGGAATCAAGAAAGAAACCGGTTGGAGTATGATCGAGATTGACAAAGTTATGCACACATTTTTTGCTGGTTGTGTCGATCAAAATGAGGCGACAAAACAAGCTCATGAAAAACTGCGCGAAATCATGCTTAGGATTAGGGTTGGAGGAGGATACATTGCAGAGACTGACAATGTTGTGTATGACGTCGAAGATGAGGAGAAACAAGGTGTGGTTTCGAGTCATAGCGAAGCTCTGGCATTTGGGATGGTGAGAATGTCCAAGGGAAGTGTTGTTAGGATAGTGAAGAATTTGAGGATATGTGGGGATTGTCATACTGTAATGAAACTTGTCTCTAAGGTGTATTTGTTGGAGATTGTGGTGAGGGATAGAAGTAGGTTTCATTGTTTCAAAGATGGATCTTGCACTTGCAGAGATTATTGGTGATATTAAATTAACGCTAATATATCAAAATAATTGTGGTAATTTTTGGCAAATTTACACTAATATATCAAAATAATTTTTTTAATATTTTTTTTTAACTTTGATAATTTTTGCAAAAACTGGTAAATTTTGGTAAACTGGAGTTACCCATGAATTTGACAGGTCCTATTTGTTGATTTTTTTAATTTTTAATTTTCTTTTTTAGTTTTAGGTAGGTGAAAAATTGGGAGATATTTGGCCGTCAGTTTGAAATATTTGTCTTCCATGCTTTTCTTCAATAATTTCTCAAATAATGTTATTAATTTTTTTAATGTTAATAGTATTTTTTTACTACGAATCTAATGATATCAACTTTGTATGATGACTAATGAGTCATTGTGAATATTGAAAAATTAACGGTCAAAGTTTTCGAAAAATGTGGCTACACTTGATAAAATTGGGGGTAGTATTTATTTTTTTTTAAAAAATATTGGGTTATGGGCCAAATTCATTTTACACAAAGACATTGTTTAACTGGGTGGGGTGCACAAAAAGCCCATTACGAAAGCCCTTGTGTGCATCCTACTTAATTTGGAATTTAGATTTATATTGTCATAATTTTTTAAATTTAGATTGTAATGGATCAGAGTAGAATATTTATTGTTATTTTTATTTTTTTGGGTTTTGGAATTTAATAATCTAAACTTTAAGCTGTAAAAGTATTAATAATCTCAATTTTAAAAATACCGTGGAATAATCTAGACTTCAAAGCTCTTGGATTATTCCACGGTATTTAAATCATCTGAACTTTGTCGAGTTTTGTAAGAAAACTCATTGGCATGCTATTTAAAAAACCCTTGAAGTCTAGATTATTGCACGCTATTGTTAAAGTTGAGATTACGGAGCACGACCCAAAGTTCAGATTATTTTTTAAATTGGAATTTTTTTTTCTAGAGTAGTAGGTAGCGAAAAGTTTTTAAATTTTGGGTCAATTGGAACCAGTGCCTCTAATTGCAAATCCTTTCTAAATAGCATGCCACTGAGTTTATAAAGAGGTTAGATGTAACACTTTAGGTCTACAAAATCCTTAAACCGCAAAAGCGGTTAAGCAAAAACGCGGTTAGTCGGTTTTGGACACCTCTAACCAATATACGGTTAACTGAAAACGCAGTTAACCGATTTTGGACACCCCTAACCATTATCACACTTTACTCACCGCTAGACATGTCAATTCGGGCGGGCGGACGGGTTACGGGTCGGTCATATATCGGGTTCGGGTAATTACGAGTCAAGTTTATTTCGGTTTCGGGTAAATACATGCGATGTATTTCGGTTTTGGGTCAACCCAACGGTGTAATATGATTGCGACCTTTTTCTGCTTTTTCTTTTAAAAAATTTGTCTCTAAATATTATTTTTAGTACAATATATATAATAAAATACGATTATTTTCTAGTACTGATAGATTATTGTAAGTGTTTCAACTTAAATTAGAGAAATAACATATGAATGAGTTGCAATTAAATTTCAACGAAAAGTCACGAATTCTAACAGATTTGAACGTAAAAAGTAAAGTTTCCGGGTCAAACAGATGGGTTGGGTTTGACCCGCTAATTTGCGGGTTTATCGAGTTAGGGTTGAGAAAATCATGTTCAAAACTCAGAATTTCCGTTCGGGTCGGGTCAAAGATTGACAGGTCAGTCACCGCAGAATTTCCCTTAGGGAGTGTTTGGTAACCCCAGGGAAAATTTTCCACGGGAAAGATTTCCCTGCGAAAAATTTCCCTTAGCCCTCCTACGAGAAATTTTCTACGAAAATTGGAGAAATGGAGCCCATCACAAAACTTTCCCAAGTCAACCCAAGACTCAAACACGAAAAATCACCATTTTCCTGCAGCTTATCGACTAATCAAACGCACCCTAAGCACCCTAAGTAAGACTCCGTTGTTGTAATTGTGTGACTTTTCCCAGTAAACAGTTCAATCACGACATGGATGTTAATTTCAGACTAGACTTTATTGGCTCTTGAAGTGTTTTATGCTCCAAGGCGTATACTACACGCTTATCATCATTCTATTCTACCATTTCTCAATCAATCATTCTCTAATCAAACCATCTATCCTTACAAAAAATGTTGCTCTTTCTAGCACCAATACTTCTCAATCATCTTTTTATGATTATTACCAATGCACAAGTTGGGGTATGTCACACCACCAATGGCAACAATTTGCTGTCTCCAAGGGATGTGGCTAACCTCTACAAATCCAACGGCATACGAGCCATGAGAATCTACGGTCACGATCAAGCCATTCTCCGGGCTCTACAGGTATGTACGGGGGATCTATATCTTGTTTAAGAACCAATCGCGTACTGGTAGGTTTTAAATGTTAGTTTTAGTGACATATATACCTCGTCTCGACATCATTGGGATTAACTGACCGTTGATTACTCACGAATTGCAATGAATTACAATATGAATTATGAGTAATCTACGGTCAAAATTTAGTCTAATGGACAATTATTTAGGGACGGAGGTAGTAGCTGTATGCTTACTTTCAAATAGCCCTGTTCTTTTAAACAGCTGACTGCGATATGTCACGGTACGGTGTGGTGGAATTGTGGTAGGTTTGAAAAAGTTATGGTGGATTGTGGTGAGTTATTGTAAGTTGTGGTGGGTTTTGTTTTAATAATTGATTGTGCTGTATTGTGGTAAGTTGTGGTGGATTACTGGATTAGTATGTTGCGGTGGGTTGTGACAAAATGCGATGTATTGTGACACCGCAGCCAACTAGCCGTATTAAAAAAACAAGGCCCAAGTATATAGGAATTTGACAAATCATGTGAAACAGGGTACACCATTAAAGTTAGGCCAGGATATAGAGAGTTATCTCTATGCATCGTTTGGGGGGAATAAAAAACCAAGTGAGTCAACTCAGAAGAATTTTGGGATTTTTACGGCGGATGGACGACCTAAGTATCGACTTTGCTTCAACAGGTAGTTCTTAGTAACTTCCAGTTTTGTTATCTATTACCTTATGTTCATAATCTGTATAGTTGATTTTTTTTTCAATTTTATTTGTATTTTTTTAAAGTAGAGCTTTTTATAAATCTCCTCTACCTACTTTTAGGAATGGTAGGAGTGTCAAAAAACCGTCCCATCCGAAAATCTAATTTAGTCCGACTCGGGAAAAAAATGGGTAAAGGGATAAACATTTTGCCCCAGCATTGAGTTTGACCGATAATTGAACACAAAATTTTTCATTTTTCATTTGACCAAAAATTTTCATTTTTACAAATCTCCTATGCCTTTTTTTTAAGCTGTGTTCGACAATAACGTTTGGGGTAGCGTTTAGCGTCTTGACCAAGTCAAAACTCTAATTGCATAAATATTAGCGTTCGGTAAGTTAGCGTTTTGAGAAACGTTTAGTATTTTAAGGAGCGTTTTGTGAAACGCTAACAAAGTTAACGTTTAGCGTTTGGAGTAGCGTTTCATATTTTTCGGTCAAAAAATACCCTTTGTAAATTTAATCTTTAGAAATTATTGATATCATTTTATGTCAATTCACATTAATATGTTAATTGAACTACTAAATTTACCGAACATAATTTTCATTTGAACAGTCATTCGCTAACCGCTACTTAACCGCTATCCGTTGCTTAAACCGCTATACGCTACAAAAACCGTTATCCGCTATCTAAAACACTAATTTTGCTGAACATGGCCAAACAATGTATGCATGGTTATATTGCCAAACTAAAAATTGAAAATGCTCAAAACCTTTTACAATCTTTTTATGCTCAAACCCTCTAAATCTTTCATTTGTACTCTTGTCCAATCTTTTTATGCTCAAACCCTCTAAATCTTTCATTTGTACTCTTGTCCACACTTTTTTTTTTTTTAAAAAATATCCCATCTTATTATATACCTATGAAAAATAAAATACTTTGTTATGCTTCAGTGAACCAGGGAAAACACCATCAATTGTAACCCAAGAAAGAGCAACACTAAGGTAGAAAGTTACAAGCTTCCATGGAAAGCTATGCAGCAACAAAGACCCATGGAAAATCAAAGTCACGGTAACCAATGTATTATTATATTCATTTGATAAATATATGATTCAAAAGTTTTATTCCAAATTATACTAAAATTTACTTTTTCTTTTCTGGACTAAAGTAGGGCACCACCAACGATAGCTGTACCACCAATTATAGGATATGTTATTTCGTCGTCAGATGGACCACCGGAAACAACGCCACCGCCACCACCACCACCAATGAGATATGTTTTTCCGTCGCCAGATGGACCACCAGAAACAATGCCAGTTGCAGCACCAGTTGCAGCCCCAAAATTGGCATCACCACCAAGTAGTAAGTTACTCATTTTAACATTGAACTAATTTTTTATTTTTCATAATTTTTTTCAATTTATAATTCCAATACAAACTATTTTACCCGATTTACCTCTAACTTTGTCATTTCTAGCACAATTATATAACCAAAATAGATTATATTTTTGTTAATAAATATACCAATTAACTATTATTTGCTTGATTTCTTCCCAAAACTTAAAATGGACAATTATTAAGGCGTTGGTCTTTCGTGCGGTTCCACACCGCATCTACCATATTTTTCCACGCTTATAACAATCATTTCATATCATTCCACACTTTACCATAACAATCATAACTTTGTCTCTCAATTTTCTCTTCTATTTTTCACATTCTCTCACCTCATCTACCACATAAATCATTCTTACCACAATTCTTACGGTATTTTACCATACCATACAACACAACACTTTCCACAATATTGCTATACCATACCATTTACCGCACCTAATTTGGCACACTAAAGAACATGACCTAAAACATGGAGGGAGTATTTGTTTTTCTAAGATGACTTTCTCTTTTTAAAACATGAGTGGAATAGACTTGAAACTTTTTGATAAATTATTGTGCATTGTTATCAAAACATTAACATCAATTGGAGCGCCAAAAAAAGCAACACCAATTATAGCAAGTTAAGTAAAATTTTACTTTACCTTGTTTTGTCTTGTCTTACCTTATCTTATCATCTAAAACCTTACTTTACATTGTATTGTGTTACCTTACTTTTACTTTCCATCCAAAATTCAAAACTTTACTTTATCTTGTCTTGCTTAACCTTATCTTTACCATACAAAAGAATAATGTTATACTTTGAGGTAATTTATATTAAACTTTTTTATTCAACTCATAGAATTGATTTTAAAATGGAAAAAAAGATGACGTGACATTTACCTACATCCACTATTTTACACTTACCCACACCTCACGTATACCTAAAAAAAAAAAAGGGTCTTCCTCTCTCTTAAGGAGTGTTTGGATGAGAAAATTTCTTAGGAAAGTTTATCAATTTTTCCAAGTTGATCAAGTTTTCCTATGTTTGGTTACAAAATAAGAACGGAAATTAAAATTTGTAAGTGGGACACAATATTTTCTAATAGTTGATGGAAACTGTTTTCCCATTGGTGGTGTTAGGAAATGTTTTTCCATGGGAAAGTAAACTGTTATAGTATATTTTCCCAAAATATCTATGAAAACTACTTTATAAATTTTATACATAAGGGTAATTTGGATATTTTAAATAAATTCTTTTATATCTTCAAATGTAAACCAAACATTGTAATGTTTTGTTTACCATGAAAATATTTCTTAGAAAAAACTTTTCGGAGAAATATTTTGCTAAAAAATGAACTGAGCACATCCTTAAAGGACTTTTCTTTCTTTAAAGATGATTGGAAAAGATGTCAAACTTAGTCATAGTAAAAACATTCCCGACCATAGTTTTCAAACCTTAAATATAACAAACCCAGAATATGGGGAATACTGAACCAGATCCGTCCGAATTGACTGATCTAGTCAAACTTTTTAGTTTTCACCCAATAATTGTGCATTGTTTTTGAAATATTGGCATCAAAGTCGAAGCACCAAAAAGATCAACCCAGGCACCAACAATTGCAGTGCCACGAAGACCAACACCAACAAGTAAGTTATTCACACTTAATTTGACACTACTTAATTATTTCTCTCTTAATTGTTTTGTTTAATAATTTATGGATTGTTTTTTTGACACACTGTAAAATTTATGCGTAGATAAAATGAGGAGGAGGAAACACGAGTTTGTAATTCTAGTTCCTGTTGCCATTTCAATAGTATTTTTCATGTGTCTGGGGGTTTGGCTATATAGAAAGAAAATGAAGAACAAAGATATAACGAAAGGTAACTCGCTCATAATCGATTGTTGCTTACTGTAGCGTGGAATCGAAATACCTTAGTGGTTTATCCAATGGTTTTTTGCATTTTGGACCCCGCACTTTAGGGTTATTTATTTTCTGAACCCTTGATTTTCAACTTTAATTTTTTGGACCCTAAAATTTATAGTTTAAAAAAAAACCCTAAAATTTGTAGGCTAAAGAAAAAGGCCCCTGATTCATTCTTTGTTTTCATCCCATGTTTGAATTTATCTCCCGATTAACGACAAACTTCAAGACTAAGGTTAAAACTGATATTGAAGCTATAATACACATCTCTTATTCATCTCAGGGCTACTTAGATCCCTGAATACAGGGGTTTAAGTAATTCTAACATGAATAAGAGATGTTTATGATAACTTTAATATCGGTTTTAACCTTAGTCTTGAAGTTTGATGACAATCGGGAGATAAATTCAAACATGAAAAGAAAAAGAAAAACGGGAAACAAGCTTCTTTTTTTTTTACGCCCAGAAACTTTAGGGTCCTTTTTTTCAAACTACAAACTTTAGGGTCTAAAAAATTAAAGTTGAAAACCAAGGGTTCAGAAAATAAGTACCCCTAAAGTTCGGGGTCCAAAATGCAAAAACCCCAATGATTGATCTAGATATTTTTTATTAGGGGTGACCAATATATTATTATATTCATTCAGCTGTATACATATAACCCATGATTTTTTATCACAAATTATACTGGATCATTCATTCTTTTTGGCGTTATCGGTGGCCTGGTCACCCTTGGCTAAGCATGCGATCCGCTTGTTAATCATCATTATTTTAGCAACCCAATCTATTGTCGTATTATCTTCTTTGAAAGTGTGGTTGATGTGATCAACTCACTCATCACATTTTTGCAGCTAAGAATAACGAGGGCATTAGAACAATGGAGTCCTCGGAATTCGACATTGATACAATCAAAATGGCAACAAATAATTTTTCCGAGGATAATAAATTGGGAGAAGGTGGTTTCGGGGAAGTTTTTAAGGTTGGTATTACTCCATCCGTTTATTTTAAGTGTCTTTCACATTTTTTGAGATTCATCTTTAATTATATGATATATGAATCTAATAACATCAAATTTTATATGATGAATCATTATACAAATTATTCGATATATTGATCAGGGTACCCTTGAAAATGGTCAACAAGTAGCAGTAAAGAGGCTCTTGCAAAACTCCAAACAAGGAGTTACTGAATTTCACACTGAAGTTGCTCTTGTTGCAAAACTACAACACAAAAATTTGGTCAAGCTTCTAGGATTTTGCATGACATCAAGAGAGAAAATATTGGTTTATGAATTCCTTCCTAATTCAAGCTTAGACAAATTTTTATTTGGTAAGTAACTTGAGCTTTTATGATACTATATATGTTTGATAAGATCAATTTATACGATTTGTTTGGATCGATTTAGCGTTTGATAATCATGTTTATCTTACTTTAGCAAAGATTTAAAGATTAGTATGTGTAATCATATTGTAGATCCAAGAAACGAAGCGACTTTGGATTGGAAAAGGAGGTTCAGTATTATTATTGGGATCGCAAAAGGTCTAATGTATCTTCATGAAGATTCACGACTTACTGTTGTCCATCGAGATCTCAAGACAAGTAATATATTGCTCGATGGAGCCATGAATCCAAAGATTGCTGATTTCGGGTTGGCAAAACTTTTTGAAGAGGATCAAACTCATTGTGCCACTAAGAGAATTGTTGGCACATAGTAAGATCTCAAATCTAGCTAATTTGTTGACTTGAATAGTGTGTTTACTAAAGGGTTTTTGGATGCTAATACACTGAACTTTTGGTGTATTGGACAATAATACACTGAACTTTGACATTGGACAATAATACACTGTGTTTTGGGGATCTTTTGGACAATAATGCACCCCGAACAATTCTGGTGGTGGCTGACTCGGTGGCATTCCTACGTTGTCCGCCTGCCACGTAGGATCACCACCGAGTCAGCCACCGTGGAAATCTTTACGGGTGCGTTATTGTCCAACACCCTCTAAAATTCAGTGTATTATTGTCCAATACCCTAAAAGTTCAGTATATTAACATCCAGGAATCCTTTACTAAAATATGTGCCTTCAAAACTTGCTTCTTCCATAATGTTTGCTAATAAGTAATTTATCTATGTGAATGTAGTGGTTACATGGCTCCAGAATATGCAATAACTGGGTACTTTTCTGTAAAGTCGGATGCTTACAGCTTTGGAGTTATAGTACTTGAGATAATAAGTGGTAAGAGGAACCGATTCTTCGGCGGAATGAACCATGAGGAAGCATTACTCCATCAGGTAAGTTATTTTCATGCTAATTTATATGGAAAATTGCATGTAGTCCTTTCAGGTTTATGACATTTATAAATTCAACATTAATATTTTTGAGTTAATGTTTACCTACCTCAACCTTTTGCGCCAATTTAATTTAGCAACTCTTTTGATGAATTTTACGAACTCTTCATATATGTTATTTGTGATGAAATTTGTTTGCTAAAACTATCGTCATTTTAGTAAATTTGACAAAGTCTATTAAATTCGTCGGAAAAGTTACTAAATTTTTATGGTTCAAAAGGTGAGGGGATTGGAGATAAATACTAATTCAAAAAGGTCATGTTTGAATTTTTAAACGTCATAAACCTAAATAAATACTAATTCTTTGTCTTTGACTACTTGCAAAGGCATGGAGGCTATGGATAGAGAACAAGGCATTGGACATTGTGGACTCTAGGCTAAATAATGTCTTCCAAAGGGACCAAGTAACAAGGTGTTTTCACATAGGTCTATTATGCATCCAAGAAGATGCAATTCGAAGGCCGACGATGAGATCAATTCTTGAAGCCCTAAGTAACCCTACTATTAGGGTTCCAGACCCTAGCCCTCCTAGGTTTTTTGGTAACCCTAGCAATCTTGAAGGTCAACATAGCCCTCCATATATATACACCGGTACACAGATGATCACTGGCTTGTACTCTCGTGACTGATATTCTCTAGTTGAGTACAAAGCCGTTTTTGAGCATTCAACCATCAACTTGAACTTTTGGCTGAGATGATTTTTACATAGTATTTGACCCATTCTAATTAAGCAGGACGTTTCTAGTCCAAATCTTACCAAATGGACGTTTATTTACCCAATGTTGAGGGGAGTCCTCGCAACATTCACGTACACTTAAGCTTAGTGTGCATTTGCGTGAAGGGCATGTAAGAGTATGAAGCTATTCCGTGAAACCTTCAACCATCAACTTAGACAAGATAGTTTCTTTTCAGAGTAGCAACTTGCAAGTGATCGTAAATATTGTTGACCCTTTTTTTTTGAGCAAGAAGCTAGCAGTGTGGACAATGAAGGCTTTTGGCTTGTAATATGGTATGTCTATGTCAATGAATGAAGCCTATCTATACCATGAAGGTTTTCTAAACAAGAATTTTGTTGATCAGTATTTTCTTATGGTAAGTTATAATATAAGATTAACATCATTGTGATTTTTAGTACAATATCTTTCTAACGGTGCTGATTTCATATTGTAACTCATTATAATTTATGAGTGATCAACGGTCAAAATTTAGTCAAATTTGACACTCATTTAGGGACGGAGTTAATAACTGGTTGACATATCGAACATGACAAATCATGTGGCTGAAGTAACGACTCATGACTCAGGACAATCCATATGGATAAGTCTTTAGAAAGTACACATACTTGTGCCATGCTTCCCTGTAAAAGTAATTTTTGTTTGCAGTGATGATCAATGTACATTATAATCCAAATACTTGACTCTTTTTCTTTTTAAATAGATACACATTCCCATTTCCCTTCTTGTTTATTCGTACTCATACATGTATTAAACACACCTATGTTTACTTTTCCTTGTATGTAGGGCTAAATTTCACCATCCTCAATCTCATAGTAACCATAAAATCACTCAAACTTGAGTTGATACTTTGGCTTCTGATTAGGGTTAAAAATCCCAAAATGTTGATCGCTAGGTTGTCCCATCTTTTGATTCTCATCAAACATGGAAAACAAGTAAGTCTCCACGGCCCGCCCGGGCCTTAGTGGGGTCCCCAGCTTCAGATGATTGATCAAGTTCTTGTAATAAGTCCCAGCGTTGTCCTCCGTGGCAGCGTCCCCACCGCCTGATGGCCACCCGGTCTCTGATACGACGACACGTGTGTTGGGTCCACCGCCCATGCGTAGGGCTGCATACACTGAATCCACCATGGAGTCGAACAGATTATTGTATTGTAGTCCGTTGTTATTGTCTATAACAACGGGCTCAGGGGAGGTGAACAATGTGTAGTTAATGTCAATGTTTTTCTTATCAGAAATGTAGGCATAGTACGGGTAAATGTTGACCAGTAGGGGACACTTATTACTCTCTAGGAATTTCACAATGGGGCCCATGAATTCGGTGTTGCTAAAGATAGAGATGGATGGTGAGTACGAGTGGGTGATGAGTGACATGTCAATGGCCGTAGACACCCTAATTCGGCCCTTAAATGTTGGGTCCCCTGCTAACTTAGCTGCTTTTAGAGCGTCGAGAATGTTCTGCATGGCGGGTCCCACCATCGGAGCTAGTGGGTCCGAAGGGTGGACTCTATTCCCCACTGCAATGCACCATATGATGGACGCGTAGGGGACCACGTTTGTCTGGACCCACTCAGTGGCGGCTGTAGGGTCGGACCATAAGGATTGGATCTTGTCGTTGGATGTGTCTAGGATGAGTCGGATGCCTGAGCCATTTAGGGCTTTTAGGGTCACTTGGTCCGCCGAGTAGATTCGCATGGATCCTATGTGGTTCGATTTGTAGAGTTTTACCACATCTTCCCTTGAGGGTAAGTTGTTGCCTAACATTCCATAACATACTCCGATCTGTGCTTCTACAATATGACAACGAAATCCTAATCAAGCAAAATCCCAACCTAACATCGCAAAAGTTCTGCTGCAAAATGAAAATTCAGAGAGACTAGTTCTGAATGAGAGACATACCAGTTCGGTGTAAGTAAGACAATAAGAATGGTGCTAGAAAAAGGAAGGTGGTAGAAACCATGGGAAGCTTCATTGTTGCCATAATTGCCATAACCATGGCAAAACTCTAAAGTCTAAAGTTATTGAAGGTATGTATTTGGGGAATGATCACCAACCATGGAAAAAGAAAATTGTATCTTGTGTATTTGGTATGGTATGAAGTGATCCCATAATTGAATATAGGGTGCCCTTATATAGATTTGAGGGCATCCTAACTGTTCACACACATTGAAGGGTCTATATCCTTTGTTCAAAAAAGAAAAGAAAATACTCCAAGAAATAGGTGTTATGAGATATTTTATTTGATTATATGTATGCTATAGAAAGGTAATTCAAATTGTACAAAATTCCCTTAGTCTAATTAATTAGAGCAAAGTTTTTTTTTCCTTATAGGTTATTTGTGATATGTGAGCACAAATTGTATTAAGATCTTTCAGACCGCGCTCAATCGTATCACCTAAAAAATTGTTGCTATCGATGGATTTTCATACCTGTGTTTGATTTTGGATTTAGATTTTCATATCTATGTTTTAGAAGAGTTGATTTACCGTTAATGGGATTAGTTTTCCCATCGTGTATTTTCTTCACTCATCGTACTCAAAGAAATGAGTGTCAAACCATTTAAATCGACCTGTATTAATAAAGCAAGGCTTAGTTGGATTGAGACCATATATGGCCATTGCCCACAAAATAATGAAAATGGAGAGGCCACATATTCGCATATGTAAACATGCTTGGATCGAGGACTGGACCAAAGACGGAAACTCGATATTCCTTGGATCGAGGATTGGACCGAACTATCTGTCAAGTCCTCGGTCTAGTCAAGTCCAATCCTCTATTCGGTCTAGACTGGATTATGAACAGCCCTAACAATAGCCACATCAAGAAAGTGTGTACCAAAAAATGGAAAAAAGAAACATCACCAAAGTAGTTTCAATTTCATTCTTTTGAAATAATAATACATCTAAATGTACAGACTACAGAACTTCGCCCCTCAACATCAAGGCTCCAGTAGCTAACTAAAACTATAAGGGATGTCATCTAACTATAAAGTAGAGTACAAAGGTTCTCATCAGAAAATTTCATGCCAGATTCATCTACTCAAATACTTGATCTGATAATATGCCCTTGCTCCAGTCTTTTAATCCTGCTAAACCCAGTATGTAACATGGTAAAAATGCTGAAGTTCACGACGGATTCAGACAGCTAAACAAACAACGAGAAAATAAATTACGATACAATACATTCCTCAAAGATGAGGTTCTAAACAGAGCAGCCAGAAAGCAAAGTGTTAAACAGCAGAATTCAGCTTGAAATCAAACAGGCAAAATAGAAAGTCGTGGAGCTCAGCTGACATGCCAACTAGAAACCAAAAAGGAAACTGTACGACGATAGTGCCCGTTCCTCAGTGTAGTCCCGCTAACACAAGGTCTAGGGAATTTGAATGTGGGCAGTGTTTTCCATTCACACGAGTGCATGAAGAAGCTGATTTTAGCAGGACCCGAAAAAGACCTTTTGAAAACAAAACACACAGCCATTTCAAAAACAAAACACACAGCCATTTCGAAACCAAAAGGGAAACTGTATAGCATACAAATATCACAATTTGCAAACCCTTGAAACACATACACAAGAAGAGCCCCACCCGCTCAGGCAAAAAGAGACTCTCGGATAGCAGTGGAGCGGGGAATCTCCATACCTCCTTGAGCCCCCTTCACATATTAAACATCATACACATAATATTAGGTCATATTTGTAATTTAGTCAGCCAAAATCCGAAATATATATATATATATATATATATATATATATATAACTCATCCTCCCTAACCCTAATATTCCTCTCACTCTCACTCTCACTCATGTCTTGGTCTTGAGTTTCACTCACATCCCCGTCCAAGCCAGGGATGAGGATGGGAAAAGTTGCCCCATACCCATCCTTCAACTCACCATAATATTGCACCATATGGCATCGATAAGGAACCTCCAAACTGAAAATGATGAACCCATGAACAATAAATGGGAAAATTACAAGTAACAACACAATTTACAGAAACCCTTCAAGCAAAAGGATCGCACTACTTAATACCAGCTAAGCAACACAACTTGGTTCATCAGTGTTCAGGCAGCAAGATTAGGGCAAGGAAAAGTGCGAAGATATTGGGCAACCGAATAACAGGAGCACAATGAAATAATATATGTAAATAAATACTCACATGATATTTTCTTCGACAGAATCCTTGAAAGTGAAGGTGAAATAACATCTTAAGAACGCTGTCCAGTAGATCACTAAACAAAGCAGGCTAAGTACCACTTCATCTCATCACGAAATGAGAACACCGCGGAGAAGAATGCCTCAGATGCCAAAACTCTCAATGGGCAAAAACAGTCTCATTACGTCTAGGTGGCCTGTCGGGAATTGACCCAGGTTTGAATTTTGAAGCCTCATGCCTTGCAAGCTCAGGGGGAACAGGGCTGTTGCTCTGAATAAGCATCTGCTTCAGATCATAGAAGACTTCGGTATCGCTGAAAGTCAAAAACGTCGTGGCAACACCAGTCTTTCCAGCTCGTCCAGTACGACCGATACGATGCGTGTACATCTCGATATTCCCAGGCATGTCGTAATTGATCACATGAGCAACATCTGGGATATCTATACCACGTCCTGCAACGTCTGTTGCCACCAGGACATTGTACCTCTTAGTCCTGAAACCCTCGAGACTGATTTCTCTCTGTTCCTGTGACTTCCCACCATGCAAAGTTGTGACCCGGTACCCTCCTTTGTCCAAATTCTTGGATAGATTATCGGCATTCTTCTTGGTGTTGACAAACACAATGGCCGTCTTGTCGCCCAAATCATCAAGCAGCTTCTGCAACCTCGACCATTTTTCTGATTCCTTCATCATGATCACGTGTTGCGAAATGAGATCAGTTGCCTTACCGGCCGTACCAATGGTTACCACCACAGGGTTTCGTAAGTACTTCCTAGCAAGCCGCTCCACAGCAGGCGGCATAGTGGCACTAAACATGTAGGTGGTACGATAAATCCTCTTCTCATCGAGCTCCTCATCCTCATTCTCGGGCTTCAAGTTACTAGATGGCATTGCATCCAACACACCCACCACTTGGGGCTCGAAACCCATGTCAATCATCCTATCAGCCTCATCAAGCACAACATAGTTACACTGGTTCAAAACAACATACCGCCGTTCTAGACAATCAAGGAGACGTCCGGGGGTGGCAATCACAATCTCACAACCCTGTCTAATCTTAAACCCTTGCTCCTCAATGGACTGACCACCAACAATCGACACAACCTTGATTCCTAAATAATGCGCAAATTTAACAGTCTCATCCTCAATCTGTTGCGCCAGCTCACGAGTAGGGGCCATCACAACAGCATAGGGACCCTCAGCCTCATTCTCTTCACTAATAGGCGGCAACCGAGTAATGTAAGCCAACATAGGAAGAACAAAAGCAGCAGTCTTACCAGAACCCGTCTCCGCAACACCAATCACATCTCGTTGCTGAAGTCCCAGAGGAATTGCCGCCATCTGAATAGGAGATGGGCTCTTGTAACCAGCTCGTTCCACCGCCTTCAAAAGCTCAGAACTTAATTTACTCTCAACCCAGTTTCTCATAGGCCGGGGAATCCTCGAACCCTTGTAAGATATGTTGAAATCCTCCCTGAAAATCCTCCAATCTCTCTCAGTCATCTCTTCCAGCTTCTTCTCAGACCAATGACGATCAACCCGCATATCGAAAGCATCATACAACTCAGCAGCTTGCTCCCGGCGGCGTTGTGCAGCGAGCTCCTCCGGTTTCTCTTCAGTCCCATCTTTCTTGCGAATCTCCTCGCGCAACTCGACCTCGTTCTTCGCAGCGAGCTTCTTCTGCTCTCTCCGATCAATCCCAGCTCGAAAACCTCTCCCAAACAACAGCTGAGCTTCGTGAGGGTTTTGGTAGAGCGCATTCATGTCGCGAGAAGTGTCCTCAGTGTTCTCCCAATCGAACGAGAATCTAAACTTCTCGCTAGGTTTAATCACACGCTTCTTCGGCTTCTTCGATCCTAAGTACTGCTCCTTGATCAGCTCCAATTCCTTCTCTCTTTCGCGCTCCGATAGCTTCTCCAATCTAGCACGCTCTCGAACCTTGTTCTCCTCCTCGCGCTCCCTCTCGCGATTCCTTCTCTCTGCATCGCGCTCCCTTTCACGATCACGCTCCCTTTCACGATCTCGATCTCGATCACGCTCACGCTCACGATCCCGATAATCACGATGATCACGAGAGGATCGATGGCTAGAAGAAGAAGATTCAGAAACTCTATTGCTGTTGCCGCCATTGTTGTCGCCATTGCGAGCTTGATGAAGAAGCTGCTCAGCTCGTCGTCGTTGTTCTGCAACTTCTTCTTCTCGTTTCTGCAGCGCCAATTGCTCTCTCTGAGCTTTCGTTAAGAACACAGGCTTCAAATTTGCAGAGCTTTTGTTCGCAGCTGCAGCAGATGCGACGACGCTTGCAACTTCTTCCAGAGGTCTTTTCATGGCGTTCACACTTGAATGAACTATTCACCGATGAATCTGAAGGTCTTTTCAAGATTTCTTCAAGAAAGTAAGGATTCTATCGATGAATCCCTGGCCTTTCGATTCGTTCGGGCCAGAAAACAGAGCTAGGGTTTGAAAAATACCTTGCGATTCAAGGAAATCGGACATGGAAATGGCGGTGATGGATGCTTGAGATCATCCCTATCTTCTTCTTCCTCGTGAAAACTCTGGAAATTTCTGATCTTTTTTCGCTCAATACGGCGCTGAAATTGGGATTTAGGGATTTTTTTTGGCTTTTCAGTTTTCACCTATCGAACATGAGGTGGGAGAAATTTTGTTTTTCTTGTTTTATTATGAAAATAAATTGAACCCAATGGGCTGCGTGTGGTTTGGGCTTTGTTGAAAGATTGGTCTATTGCAAGTTGGGTTAGAGCCTGTTAAAATTATGGCTAAATTGAATTGGGTAGTTTTTTTTAAAATTTATCAAAAATTACAAAAATAAAAAAATAAAAAAATTAATTTCATATATTAAGGTAAATTTGATAAAAATTACCAAAATTAACAAAAATTATCAAAATACCAAAATTTTGATATATTAAACTATACCATTAAAAATAGAGTTGACAAAACATAGTATTTGTAAATTGTTGGAATTGAGAGGAGAGATGACGTACATTCACTGAAATTATGGATGAAGAAGCTGTGACGCCCTCCACGACATATGTACTAAGGACCTCTAACATGTTAGAAAGTTTTGTTCGAAAGAACAAATTAGGGAAATATCTTGAAAATCTCCAAAATGCTTCTAGCATATTTTCTGAATAAATATCTACTGATTCTATTGTATATTTTTGCAGAAAATCATTGCAAACGGAAAGACCAAAGATTCCAAAACAACAAAGATAGAAGATCAAAGCGAATATGGAAAGGATCAAAGATCAATCAAGAAAGGAAAGAATCAAGAGAAGATCGTTGCTGATTGAAGACCTCGTCTATAATTACTTCCAACAGCTCCTTGTGCAATTAGTCGATTCCAAGCAAGTAATCAAGTGTAGGAAATCTCGTGAGATTTCTGTGTGTAGCCAATGAGTCCTTGGTGAGTTATATAACCAGTAAGGTACTTCTGGTGGGGTGTAACCAAAGATCTTGGTGAGTTATGTAGTCAAATATGTTGGTGAGGTGTTGTGTAGCAGAGCATTGAAATACTAAGGCTTTGTGAGTTTGATGTCCATTGTAGTTTGTCATGTTTTTCTTTGCCTCATCTGTGAGGCCCCCCAACAGAAACTGAATCTCAATTTCTGTCCTCTCTGCCTCATCTGTGAGGCCCCTCTTCTCTGATGAGACCCTTCCTTTCTGCCTCATCTGTGAAGTCCCTCTTCTCTGCCTCATCTGTGAGACCCTTCCTTTCTGCCTCATCTGTGAAGCCCTTCTTCTCTGCCTCATCTGTGAGATCCCTCCTCTTTACCTCTTCTGTGAAGCCCCTCTTCTCTGCCTCATTTGTGAGACCCTTCTTCTCTGCCTCATCTGTGAGACCCCTCATCACAAGCCTCGTCTGTGAGGCCCCTCAACAGAAACTGAATCTCAGTTTTTGTCCATGTAAGCAGTCATTAAGGACCTCATTGTCTTGAACCTACTGAGCTCCCTAACCTTCTCTATTTCTATTGTACCTCAAGCTTATCTAATAAAGATGTATTATTCTATTCATTCAAGTGCTATCAGCATTCTTGTGTTTATAAATGAAGAACTCTGTAACAAACTTATTCCCCACCTCAAGGGCCTCAACAATGGAATCGAGGGAAATTAATACAAAGAAAATTAAGAGAAATGGTCTAAGATTACCTACCATTCTTTCAAAAACTTAAATTAGTGCTTTTTTTAAAAATTGTATTTCACATTTAAAAAAGGTTTAAATAAAACCTATAACCATGTGGCTTTTACCCCCTATAGTTGGCTAATATGATATTATAGACCAACTTGAAAAGTTCAATGGTAAAACACTCACACACACCAATTAAGAAGGTCTAAGATAGTAGACAAGTTTATTGTAACATTGGTGGGAGGCTTCACTTGGGCTGATAACCAATTTGGCTACCACCTCATTAGTCCCAGATGTTAAGTATAGTTATTTATGACCTTTTTTTGACTTACATATGTTATATGTTACAAATAATATCATGCAGATTCAGCTAAAGTTGAGTTGATATTTGGGTTGCTGATTGGGGTGAAAAAGCCCAAAATTCTTCTCCACATCCCCCGATTTATTATCTTCGTCAAACATTTCAAATAAGTAAATCTCCATTGGCCCAGGCTTCAATGGTGTACCCTGTTGTGCATGACTGATTATATTCCTATAATAAGTTCCTGCATCATCCAACGTTTCACCACCATCAGTGTTTGGGTAATAATAACCATTCGCACTTGTCGAAGGAAACCCTTTATTCGACGGCCACCCGGTCTCGGACCCGACAATTTTTGTGGACGACCCACCCGAATTGCTCTGCACCAATGACACCGTCGTGGCTTTGCTTAGGGCCGCATACGTGGCATCCACGAGGGCATCAAAGAGATTGTAGTACGCAAGCCCATTACCCGGGTCAGTAAATGACGGACTAGTTGATGTCAACAACGCATAATCGAGTTGAATGTTTGTGTTCCCAGGGTCCGCGTAAGCAAAGTACGTGTAGACATTAAGCAACAAGGGGGACCCATTACTAGCTAGAAAGTTCGCCACAGGGGTCATGAACCCTAGGTTACTAAACGTGCCACTTGACGGCGGGTACGCGTTGACCACAAGGCTTGTCCCAACGGCGGTGGTGACCTTGATTTGACCTCCCAGGTTTGCGGTGTTTAGCGCGTTTAGAACATTCTGCATGGCGGGCCCCACCAGAGGGGCCTCGGGACTGTCCATGGCAACTTCGTTCCCGACTGCAATGTACTTGATGGATGACGCATACGGTATGACGTATTGCTGAACAAACTGCGTTGCAGCTGATTGGTCGGACCCTCCTATGGATTGGATGTTGGCGTTGGGGACCGCGATTATGAGTTTTATGTTTGAACCTTGCACGGCTTGTAGGATGTCTTCGTCGAGGTCGTAGATTCTCATAGATCCGATGCCGTTGGATTCGTATAGTTTAACTACATCTTGTGCTGAGGGCAAGTTGTCGCCGGCGTATTTCCCATAGCATACTCCAATTTGTGCTTCTACAATGTCAAATAATTATCAATGTAACGGACATTGATTTCACGCAGATTATATCGTACATCACGAATATTGGTAACAAATTGATAAAATTGTATATATCTATGTATTTGACAATAATATTGATTAATTTATAATATATTTTACAAATAAATATTGTTGAATTTCTTTGTAAAATTTAACTTCTTAGAGGACTTACATAGTTACTTCAAGAAATACCATATAAGAATTGATCTTTAGGTATTTGCTTTTTCTTATTTAGCTGAAGAAAATGGGTGCGTTTGGTAAGATTCCTAGGAAAATTCTTCTCAGGGAAAAGTTTCATTGGAAAGTTTTACATTGGAAATATTTTCCCGGGAAAAAAATTCCCTTAACCCCCCTAAGGAAAATTTTCCGTAGAAAAACCATGAAAATGGCGGGGCCCTTATAAAAACTTTCCCGAGGTCAATGTACAACTAAACATGGGGAAAATAAGTCAATTCGGAAAAATTGACCATTTCCCCAAGATTTTTGACTAAACAAACGCACTCTAAATTAAAGGCCTCAATCAAAGGACTACTTAAGCTGGATGTTTGCACTTTGTCTTTGCACCCTTGTTTTTAGGATTAATATATTCCAACCTTGTCAGCACAATAGGACCTTGTTCTTTTGCGTGATACGTTACGGCGCGGTACCACAACTCATCATACTACTCGATATTCTTCTACATTTTACCATACCATACCACATTTTACCACAATCATCATTTTTTTCTCGCCTCATTTCTCCTTTACTTTTCACATTCTCTCTCCTCACTTATCACATCTGCCGCACTTTCCATAAATTTCACCGTATCATTCCACAACTCACCACACTTTTCACAATTTCATCACACCGCATCATTTCCACATCTTACCAACCACAGAAAAGAGTATAGCCTTAAAATAGTCGACCAATTTTCACAGAAGTAAATGCTCCACCATAATATAACAATCATGTACTTTCAAACTTATGTGAATATCATATAATTCGACTCTATCTATATTGTGAACTAGAATTTCAATTATCACAACTAGCTGACTATTATTATCCAAGAGAAAGAAGTTATATATGGTTCATGCTAGAAAAGTTGATATAATAATAGAAAATTACTCAAAGGTACCTTAACTTTTGGTGAAATATTTTTCGGGAACTCCAACTTTTCAAAATTCATTTGGTACCCTTAATTTTTTGGTTAGTAATTATTAGGTACTTTTCCGGTCATCAATTTGATTAAGTGACCAAAATACTCTTGTTCTTCCATTTTTGAAGAAATACCCTTGAAGAATAAGAAGAAGAATAAGGGTATTTTGGTCACTTAATAAAATTGATGACCGGAAAAACATCACATAATTACTAACCCAAAAATTAAGGGTACCTCAAGATGAGTTTTGAAAAGTTGGGTACTGAAAAATAGTTTTTCCAAATATTGGGTACGTCCGTGTAATTTTTTGATAGAGACAGAAAGAGAGAAGCATACCAATTGGGTGCATGCAAGGCAATAAGATCGCTAGAAAGAGCAAGGCACTGGCAGCTGAAGAAGCCATAGCCATACTTTAAAAAGGGTACGTAATGCCCCCAAAAAAAATGAAAAAAATGAATATGTTTAGGATACTTAATTATTTTTATTTGTGAAAATCATTGCATTGTGCTTTACCCTTATATAGAGATCCAAAAAATGTAAGTTAATGGAATATTTGCTTGGGAAAATTCAGCAGCTAGCTGCCTGGTTTGAACTCGCCTAACTTCACTTGGCATCACCATCGACTCTACCAAACTTTGGCCCTGTTTGTTTTTAGAGTGGTAGGATCAAGTTAAGTTTGGTAATGTAAGGGAATGAAAAGTAACGATACAATTTTGACTTTGATTTGAATGTTTTTTTGGAATCTAGTGAGGTATGATAAGGTTAGATAAGAATAAATCTAACTTACCATTCTAAAACCATTCTAAAGAATAGTGCGTTTGGCCCTTTAACAACTACTGTTTATATTGGTTGTTTAGTATTGGCTATATGAATTGGTTCTTTCGAGAATTTGTGTTGGGTAAAGTCAGCTATTTTGAAATAAGATTTGTTGAAATTTCATTTATATCCCTTTATAAATAGTATTTTAGGAAGATATATGTATAAATTTAGACAATTATTGGATTAAGGGTATTTTCCACAATAAACCATTTCCAATAGACATCTATAACCAACCTATTGAAAATTGGCTAATTGGGACCGAATAACCAACAAAATAGGTTGTTTACCAAACACCAAACAACCTATTTGATACCGGCCTAATAAGTTGACTTTTGCAGACTGTTAAATAGGTTGTTTACCAAATAAGCCTTTTTTAAAAAAATAATTCATTTCTAGATTCTTTCCTTTGCAATATGTAGGTCCCAAGTATAAAAAAAAAATCACAAATTAAAATATTGGAAGTGTCAACATATATATGTAAATAGTTTCCATTTTGGAAAATAATAAGATGGTCAAGACATTTGACAACTCTGTATGGAATTGTTTTGATAGGTACAAACCAAGAAACCCTAAAATGTGGGGCGAAAACCATAGTGAGTGTTGTCGCTTGTATAGCTACGGTTATAGTGTTGGGTCAATGTGACCCATATGAATCAACACGTCGCGTTACTTCTCAACTTTTTCCCTTGAGTTTAGTCTTGCTACATGGCTTGTGTCGATCTCAACACTAACCATGTTGGATATGAGCATATATTGTTACTTGTTTTGATGCTTAAACTTGTCTCGCTTGTTTAACTTTATTTATATTGGAAACTCGACTCATCTGCTGGGTCTTCTATCTTAAATAGAGTAAAGTAGGTTAACCAGCCTATCGATGAGAGCCACAAGCCTACTGTTGCTCCTAGGACCAACAATGATCCCAAGATCCGTGAGATCGATACTTGTTTTGATACTTAAACTTGTCTCGTGCTTGTTTAAATTTATTTACATTGGAAACTCGACCCCACCCGCTAGATCTCCTATCTCAAAGAGAGTAAAGTAGGTTAACGAGCTTATTGAGGAGACCCACAAGCCTATTGTTATCTCTAGGGCAAGTAGTCGATCCCAAGACCTGTGAGATAGTACAATACAGTTGATATCAAATAAGCTAAGAATTTCATTGTTTAGATTTAACTTATATCCAACATACATATACCTTTAAACTCTTGAAAATATCCTCAATATAATATGGAAAAATTATGATTAAAGCTTAGCTTGGTACTTGGTAGTGTGGCCTTCAATCCTTTGAAAAATAAACCACGTTCACTTAGAGCACATTGTTTTTCAAAATTTGAGATGTAGTTCAAGCAAGTTGTGGACTAAATTACAACCAAAATAATTTAGAGTTAGGCTACCCTAACAAGTAGACCAAGTTGATATGAAAACTTGGTCGGCCACTTATTAGGACGACAAAACGCACGTTGAGGTAAGATGGCAAGGCTTAGGTTGCAGTAGCGTTTAGGGTAGCGTCTAGCGTTGGATCAAGTCATAACTCTAATTGCATAAATATTAGAGTTCGGTAAGTTAGCGTTTTAATAAGCATTTTGTGAAACATTAATAAAGTTAACATTTTAGCGTTTGGAGTAGCATTGCATATTTTTCTGTCAAAAAATACATTTTGCGAATTTTATCTTTGGAAATTATTGATATCTCTTTATGTCAATTCATATTATTCTGTTAATTTAACCACTAAATTTACCGAAGACAATTCTAATTTAAACAGTCATCCGCTATCCACTGCTTAAACCGCTATCCACTATCTAAAACACTAATTTTGCCGAATAGGGCGCGACCTTAATATAAATAGTTAATATAGAGATTATTAAAGCTAAAGCTCAAGGTGATAAATAAACCCTCCTTCGAGCTATAAATAACAATATATCTTACATGCACCTGGATAATGTGCTTCACATATTTACGAGTGAATAATCACAAAGTGAAAAACATAATATATGTGAGTGGAACAATCGCATTATCTGGAGAAGATAAGCCAGGTACATCTAATAAATTGCAGGCGATTAGATATAATAGTTAAAGACATTGCAAATTAAACTTAATAAAGACGATACAATTATCACCGGCAATTTTTTAAAAAACGATTGGAAGGTATCTCTTATTTTGTGGAAGTTATTTTTAAGTCTCCAAGCTTTTAGAATACATTTTAAGGTATCCTACCATTTAAGTTAAATTGTTAGGTGATAAATTCGGTTATTTAAACATGTTTTTGGCAAGATTTTGGTGGCAAAATGATGAGCTGAGAATGACTGCATATCCTTCCACAGTTCCATCCAAAGACCACTCCCTGATGCTAGATTTGATGTTCTGCAGAACCAAAGTTTCCTCCTTCGATTCTTCTCAACACTTCTCCTTCGATTCTTCTCAAAGACAGAAAAGAATATGACTTCTCGTTCGATTCTTCTCAACACATCAGTTTGAACCAAGGCTCTCATAACTTCGAATTGATTAGTCGACGCAATGCATCTAGCTAATGATAACAGCTTGCCCCATGGTTGAGTGCACTTTTCAAAATTATCCCACACCCATCCATGAGGGGGAACACCGATAGAGTGCACTTTTCACCACATTGAGTTAACATTGCAAATTTAATCAAGATCATACCAGAGACAATTATCACCCTCAATTTTTGACAAACTATATTGACAAACTTGAAAACTTGAGTGACATTATTATTAGCAAATGAAAAGTTTGGTTTGTAATTTTCACCAAATTAAAGTTCAATGGCACAACCATTCATGCGTGCCAATTAATTAAGCTTTAAGACAACAAACAAGTTTATTGCAACATTGGAAGGAAGCTTGAACTGGGATGATAACCAACTCGACTACCACCTCTTTCATCCTAGATATAAATTACCTAGGTATAATAGGCGTTTTTTTTAACCCTTTTTCACCCACAAACATCGTCATATATAAGAAATTATATTACATAGCTTCAGCTAAAGTTGAGTTGATATTTCGGTTGCCCATCGGGGTGAAAAAGTCCAAAATTCTTCTCCGCAGGATCAGTGTCCCCTCCTTTCTTACCTTCATCAAACATTTCGTACAAGTAAATCTCCATCGCCCAGGCTTCAACGGCGTACCCTGTTTCGCGTGGTTGATTATATTCCTATAATAAGTTTCTGCATTACCCGGCGTTTCACCGCCTTCAGTGTTAGGGTAATAATAACCATTCGCCGAAGGAAACGTCTTTGACGAAGACCACCCTGTCTCAGACCCGACAATTTTCGTGGACGACCCACCCGAATTGCTCTGCACCGATGATAATGTCGTGGCTTTGCTTAGAGCCGCATATGTGGCATCCACTAGGGCATCGAAGAGATTGGAGTACGGAAGCCCATTACCCTGGTCAATAAATGACGGACTAGTTGATGTCAACAACGCATAATCGAGTGGAATTTTTGTGTTCCCAGGGTCCGCGTAAGCATAGTACGTGTAGACATTAAGCAACAAGGGGGACCCGTTGCCGGCTAAAAGTTCGCAACGGGAGTCATGAACTCTAGGTTACTAAACCTGCCGTTCGACGGCGGGTACGCGTCTACGACTAGGCTCGTCCCGATTGCCGTGGTGACTTTGATTTGTGCTCCGAGGTTTGCAGCGTTTAGCGCTTTTAGAACATTCTGCATGGCGGGCCCCACCAGAGAGGCCTCGGGACTGCCCATGGCAACTTCGTTCCCGACTGCAATGTACTTGATGTTTGATGCGTACGGTATGACGTACTGTTGTACAAACTGTGTTGCAGCTGATTGGTCGGACCCTCCTATGGATTGGATGTCGGCATTGGGGACCGCGATTATGAGCTTTATGTTTGAGCCTTTTACGGCTTGTAGGATGCTCTCGTCACGGTCGTAGATTCTCATGGATCCGATGCCATTGCGTTCATATAGCCCGACCACCTCTGGATCTGAGGGCAAGTTGTCACCGGTGCGGGCGTATTTTCCGTAGCATACTCCGATTTGTGCTTCTACAATATGTCAAATAATCATTCATTATTGTTTTGTTAAGAATTAGAATTATTATGTAATAAATATTTCTCAATAATTTCAAGGTAAAATTAATGTGGAAATAATTTATATTATAGTATTTATGATAGATAATTAAACTAATAAATATTAAAACTTAAACATATTTATTTTAGCTAATAAAGTTTTGAACATGTCTCTTAATGTATTGAACAAAAATTTATATGATTTTTTTGTTTAATTGGTGATTCTAAAATAAGAATATCATAAGTTATATACACAAAGCAGATGAGAATAACTTTTATGAGAAGGGAAGAAATAACTTTGCGGAAATGAGAAATTTCAAGGTGTTGACATGATGTACAATATGTGGACTTGGCAAATAAATTATGTTCGCACTTCGAAATTTCTCATATCCATAAAATTCTTTTTTTACGTTCTCACACGATGTTGTGTCTCATGCATTTTAGGCACCGTTCTTTTGTATATTAATGCAAGAATCGCAACGTAAATTACCGCAATATATCGCAAATCAGAGGCGGATCTATGTGTATGGGTATGGTGTCAATTGACACCACAAAAAAAAAATTTAAAAAAAATTCTGTGTAAAAAACAAAGAAAAATATTTTGCGTATATAATAATTTACACTACAAATGAATCATATGGATATGTGTAGCTTGCTTGTTTACGTCCCTTGCCATCATTTTAGATCTTATGGGACATTGAGGTCGCAAGTTCAACCCCTAGTAGCAGCATTTTCTATGTTTCAGTTTTTTTAACATAGGTGGCAGTAATATGCAGGTTTCGTTTTTATTTTTTCGTTATTATTATTATTATTATTTAATCTAACTCTAACTCCATAATTGAATTATAATTTATATAAGTCTCTATATTATTCTTTTCTCAAGTTACTCTTTCCTCTTTATTGAATTTATTCTAATATTTGTTGCAATTTATGAATTAGATTTTTGTGATTAAGTCAATATGATTAAATTTGGGTTTGTTAATTGTTTGTTGTATGTATATGAATGAGCAAATTTTGTTAATTTATTGTTTGTACACTTATAAATTGAATTATGTACCATTTATGTGAAACTGTGGAGGCTATTAAGTGTTTGAATGAAATTTGTTAATTCACTATATTAGGTTTAATGTGTTTTGTAAAAATGTAGGTGTTTATAATTTTATTTTTTTAATTTTAGTTTAAGATAGAAAGATATTTTAAGAAGGTGGCTAGGGAATCGACCTCTTATGAATATGACGTTTATTTTAGTGTTTATTTGTGATGTTGAGTTTTTTTTTTTTTTTGATAAAGAAAATTATCCTGACACCACTGACTCAAAATCCTGGATCCGCCACTGTCGCAAATTACGATTACTCTTTTACTATTTCCACCGCAACTTACCGTAATCTTATGCAACTAACCGCAACGCAACGCAAACGTAACGCACAAAAGAACGAGGATATGTTCCTTTATATAAATAGATTTTACAATGCTCTCACGCAATCTTGATATTATTTGACCCTACTTTATACATCGGTCATTTGAATGTTCTCAATTAGTATTTAATTGCTACTATTATTCTAAAGAAATACTACCCCGTCTCAAAATATTTGTCACTGTAACTAATTTTATTATCCCAATTTATTTGTCACTTTTACAATTCCAACATCTGTCATTTCATTTTTACCCATAATAAATAACTTTATTTATCATCTTTTATAATTTCAACAACTATTATTCTCAATTAATGTAGGGTAATATTGACAAGTCACAAGTTTTTTTGTACCTCAATTTTCAACGTGCATTGGACTCTTAGACTATGTGTAATGACATTCTTTTACGCAAAAGGATTGGAGGAAAGAGGCAAAAAAAAGAAGGAAAAAAGTGAATTAAGGGGGAAGGGTTCATCCTCATCCTTGGACTAATGGGGGACACAGGAGAGAGAAGAGGGAGGAAAGGGGGAGAGAGAGCGAGAAAATTAAAATGGGTCCCACAATTTTAATTATGATATTTTTTTATGGTTTTTCTTTTTTTTTTTGTTTTCTATCTAATACTATTTTATTACTTCCTACCCCCTATCCCTTCACCCCATCCTCCAATTTCAAGGACACCATTACCAATAGTATACTCCAACACCCATTCAAATAATACTATTTTTACTATTCATACCTCACACATCCCTCAAATCCAAGGACACCATTACACATAGCCTTAAGGCCATGTTCTTTTATGCGACAATCTACCACAATCCACCACAATCTACTTTTTTTAATTTAATTTATCTTTTTAATAAAAGTTAAACTTTTCATATTCCATCACAACCCACTAAAATTCACCACAACTTTTCACAACCTATCACAATCCACCACTTTTCATCTACACCGCACTGCACCATATCGCAACCAACCGTATAAAAGAATGAGACCTAAAAGTGATTAATTTGACAAAGAAAATGGGACGGAAGCCATAGTATTCATGCTAATTCTCATACATGTTCGAAAGTGAAATTAAAAGAGAGGGACATACCAATGGGATGCATGGAAGGCAATAAAATTGCTAGAAAGAGCAAGGTGTTAACAACTGAAGCCATAGCCATACTGAAAAAATGCCCAAAAAGTAGATAATAAAATTAATATGTTTGAGCAATAAAATGTGACTTGCTTTTATTTTTGAAAATCAGTGCATTTGGCTTACCCTTATATAGAGGGCAATAAATGAAAGATTCAAAGCCGATAAAATAATTAATTGCCTTGGAAAATTCAGATGTGAAGGGTGGGATCATGGCCATTGAAATATCTACACAATATTTAAGTTTTCCTTTTTCAATTAAAAAATTAGTTTGGATTATTTTCAGTCATTTATCTCTGACTTTAGATTATTTTGAGCCAAAAACCTTATTCTTTTAAAATGGTAAACATCTTGACATAAGATGGTCAGTAATCATCTTACATTTCACATAAATTACTCATAAAGTTAAATGTAAGTATATTTAAATCATTATAGATAAAGGTATATTTCATTACTTTGAGAGTTATTACAACTTATAAACTATATAAAAGTAATTATCTATTTATATTTTATATAAAAGTAATTATCTATTTATATTTTTTCATAAATAGAAAACTATGCATAAAATGTGTATTTTCTATAATGATTGATAAAATTAGACTATTGATTATATTTTTTGACCTAGCTAATAAATATGATATTCTTATATTTGATAAATATATATACTTATGAGAGAAAATATAATTAAAATTTACAAAATATGAACTATGGACAATTAAAGATGGTTATTAATAAAAAATTATATAAAAAATTATCAATTGGTTTTAAGATGGAACCTCACTTAACTTGTGTATCATGAGAATCGGTTAAAGTGGGCCCCCCTTGGATCCCCCACCAAGTGGTATCAGAGCTGATGTTTCGTTCGGTTGGGCGCGTAAGGTGCGGAAGATCACCGTGGAGGAGCGAGGACCATGGCGCGTCTTGGTGGTTCTCCCGAATCGCGCAGTGGTGGCATGAGACTCGCGTGGAGTAGGGTGCAATCTATGGAGTAAGGTGCGACCGACTCTTGAGGCGAGTGGTGGCACGAGACTCGGGTGGAGTAGTGCGACTGCAGAGAGTAGGTGCGTTATGATGGACTCACGATGACTTGAAACTTGGCAAAAATAGGCTTCCGATCAAAGGGGAGAGACTCATGTGTGAAGGGGGAGATTGTCGGGATTCACCCATGAGTAAAAGTGCCCCACATCGGAAAAGTAAAGAGAAAGGAAATAGTATATAAGTCAAGTGGGCTACACCTCTTAACACCAATTGGTTTTAAAATGGAATCTCGCTTAACTTGTGTACCATGGGTCTTGGTTGAAGTAGGCTCCCGCCTTTAAATCTCCCCAACATACATATATATAGGATAATTGGATTCTAATAATCTCTACTTTCACCAATTGGACAATGGTGGATCGTACTTTCACTTTGTATTCTGGTGGTCCAAAAAAAAAGGATTGTAGTGGGGTATTTTCAAGGGAATCATAGATTTTTTGTTGCATTTAATTCAAAATTTAGTATAACACTTTACAATGATTTTTAATAAATTTATAGCATTTCTCTCAATTTTTTTTATTTTTTTATTATTATTTTCGTAGTTTACCTTGTCAAAAAGCAAGTCTCAAGTCTTGAGAGAGTCAACTGAGGAATGCTCCTCCACCTCAATGTGAGTAATTGTGACTTCAAGAGTGACCCCACCCTGCCTAAATTTACGAGGCCTAACATTTTTCATTGAAAAGTCTTTAGAAAAGTACAAGCAAGTTGTTCCTTGACAATATGTGAAGCTAATAATACTACTACACACTCTTGACAAATCTTCTTCGTCTTCTTCTTCTTGGCCTCGTCGGTTTTATCATTCTTTAATTGATAACTTCTCATACAATATTGTTGATAAGTGCATTATTTGCACTTATTTTTGGGTATTTTAGAAGCATAATCATGGTAATTTTTGGCTAAAGAAGTGTTTAATCTTCCCCATTTCTCTATTTACGCTTGGTCTTTGCGTTTTTGGCGTTGATTTTCAGGTTTAGGGTGTAACGCCCCGGAAATCCAATTATAGAAAAGTCAAAGTCAAACTAACGTTAATGCACAAAACTTAGCGGAAGACTTCAAATTTAGTTTGGCGTCATCGCCGTATCCCGAAGGAACACTAGGCAAGAAAGGAAAACATGTCATTCGCTAATGCAGAATTACTAACAACTCAAAACAAAACTTTAAGACATCATAACGAAACAAAATAAAAGATTCAGGACTTCTAGACTCGTCGTCCTCACTTCTAATTCTCGCCCAAGATTTAGATCTTCACTGAAAAGAAACATTTCAAAAATGAAATCTCAATAATGTCTACCCCTAACGCTTAAAAGCAGTTTAAGTTCATTTCAATTCATTTTAGGAGAGGAAAGTCAAACGCTTTACAAACCTTTAATCCCATCGCTTCCTCAACCCATCCAATCCATATTTTAATTTGCGGCGGGATATCAAATCCCTAAAAAGAACATCGCCTACCAAAGGCATCATAACAACTATCCTATATCAGGGATGAAACCCTGATCTCCTGGCACATAACCCATACAGGCATCGAATCTCGATCTGGGTTATCACCGCATGAACATTAGCCTCTCAAAGGCATCAAAATGATCGCCACCAAAGGCATTATAACATCTATCCTATATCAGGGATGAAACCCTGATCTCCTGGCACATAACCCATACAGGCATCGAATCCTGGTCTCGTGGTCATCACCGCAAAACATTAGCTCACAAAGGCATCAAATCAACAACCCGCTTAATGTTTCCACTTTGAATTACTAATTCATTAATCAAACTTATCTCACCACTCTCAAGTCAAACCTAGATTATCAAAAACAATAATAAAACCACTTATAAAAGACCATCTCAATTTCTCCATTCATAAAACAAGGTACAACAATTACAAACTGTTATCCAAAACAGACGGTTATAATTCCACAAAAGTCCTCTTTCGGGATGCAATTATCAAAACACATTAGAAAACATTAAAACACATTTAAAGAGCATCCCGGTGGGGATTAGAGCATAGACAATTACCTGATATACTTCACAGCACAGCAAAAAGAAGAACACACTGACCGCTAACTCGCCACGCCTAGAATAAGAATAATTATCTAATCAAAACGCGTTCTAACGAAGTTAGTATTAACTATTAACTACCTAACCCATCCCCTAGGAACAATTAGGTTTCTATCATTTATGAAATTACACTTAACACCTCCAAGAAAACACATAACAAGATCACATATTATTTTCACCCAACAATTCTTTATAAATAAAAGCAGCAGAGGACAAGTTATAACGTTCTCATAAAACGGGTCCCAACTCGACTTCCCGATATCCTACGGGTCTGGTTCTGGACTTTTCGGAAACCTCGGGATGTCTACTAAAACTTCTATGTTGATGGTTAAGCCCAAATCAGTCCCGAAGGACTCTAAAAACACCCATCTTCTCAATTGGTCCAGTTCTGACAGGTTCTGGTAAAACGGTTATAACTCGGGCTATACAAGTCAAACGTTCGATCCGTTAAATTCCTATGGTTCCTAAAATCCAAGGGAACCTCCAGTTAAAAGGGCTCGATCAAAAGGTAACTACGCTAGCCGTGGTGACTCGATCTTTAGACACTAACGAAACTGTCCCGATAACGGTTATTAACTAATTTGTTATTTCGGTTCTAACCTTTACCAAAAGGTCTTGGGGTTCTAACTTGGGCTTAAAACGATACTTAGGGTCTAAGATATAAAGTCCAACTTAACTTAGGTCCAACAACTAAACTTGTAGAAGTAAACTTATTAAAAACAAGGACACTTTAATAAAACTTTAATTAAAACTTAAGTCATACAAGGAAATAAAATTTCTTAGAACATAAAACACGTAAACAAAGTTTTAAAGACTTTAAAACATGAATTAGTTAAGATTACAACATTACAACAAGAATTTCACGAAATAAAACAAAGGTGGTTAAACATGCGGTTTCTTTAATCAAGAATCAAGAAAGACTTAGAACATTTAAACTACCAATCAAGAATCCCAACAACTAATTCTTTTTACTAGACTCCATCAAGATTCATGAATTACTAAACAAGAATTGTACTTTCATTATGTCAACCTAATTTATGTAACTTAAACATGAATAACCTTTAAAGAACACAAAGAACATATAAAATAAAGTACAATAAACATGTAACTACTAATCAAGAATTTAAGGTTTTATTAACAAGAATTCAACTTGAAGTAGGTTAACTAATTTATTGAACAAACTTAACAAGATTTACTTTTAAGGAACAATAAAGAACATAACGATTTAATAACTAAACATTCAAGAATTAACCTAGGTAATAAATTCCCAAATTCGTACATACAATAATATTGTGGTATAAAAAGATTCATATAAAGAATATAAAGAATATTAAAGAACCACTTTTAAACCTAATAACCAACTATTACAACCTAATCTAATTACAATTTACAACATAAAATTACACATAACAATTAATAACTTACACATAATTACAACAAGAAATACAATTATAAATAATTTCCCCTAATTACAAAAATTACAGAAATTATAAACATTAACATTACATATATATATAAATCAGATTGTTAATATTAAAACAAGAAAAGAAAAGGAAAAAGAAAAAGGAAAAGAAAGAGATAGAACATATTAGGGTTAGGGTTAGGGTTTTTTTTACGTAGGGGGGTTTCTCGGCGGGTCTGGGCGGCGGTCGGCAGGGGTGTTGGCGTCGGGCGGTCAGGGGCGGCGTCGGAAGGTGGTTGTCGGACGGTGGTACCGGTGTCGACGGTCGAATGCTCAACAGCAGCAGCGTAACAACAGCCGTCGAGCCCTTTTCGCTTTCCGGTGGCGTGCGATGGCTCCGGCGGCAGAGACCGCGTGCAGGGGGTCGCAGGAGGCGGCGGCGCGTCTAAGGTGATCCTGGTGGTGGCGCGGCGTCGGTTTGGGGCGGTCGAACAGAGGGAGGGAGAAAGAGAGCTTGAGAGAGAGAAGGAGAAAAGAAACGGTGATGGTGTGGTGGTCCGGTGACGCAGGCGGCGGCGGCGCGGCGGTCTGGCGGTTGCCGGCTGGCTGCTGGCCGAGAGAGGGAGAGAGAGAGGAGAGGGGAAAGGGCTAGGGTTTGATTTAGAGAGAAAATTAGGGTTTAGGGTTTGAGAGGGGGGTTTTTATACTAATACCCAATTTAGGCCCACTAATCTAATCTAATCCTAATCCAACCCATTTAAAACAATTAAAAACTGATTTTTCTAAAAACCCCATAATTCTAATAATAGTAATAATAAATATTAATACTAATAATCATATAATCACATAAAATAATATTCACGTAATTAATCACATAATAATATTAACCAGCGGAAATTACTATTCTACCCTTGTTAGCAACTAAACGGTCCTACGAGCTCAAGCGTTAGCATAAATAAACACAAACGAATAATAATAAAACACGAAGTCAAACATAATATACTAACAACGTCACGGTCAACATCTTTGGATTTTTCGGGGGTTTTACATAGGGCCAAAAAGGTGATTTTTGGAGCAAATTTGGTAAGGCCAAGGGTACCACGTGCATCAACTATTGTTGATAAGACAGTGGTAAAAATTTCAGCCGAACGAGAAGGAATCGCGAGACACAGCGCCAACCACGCCGCCGTGGTGGAAGCCACGGACCGTGGTTGATGTTGTTTTCTCGCGCTGGCGGTTATTCTCACGGTATAAACTGGGGGAAAAGCTGGGACGGCAGTTGATCAGTTATTCTGGGCAGAAAAGAGAGAGATTAGAGAGGAATTCTTCACCAAAAATACCTCCATTCATCAAGAATCAATTGGAAGACATTGAAGATTTGGAATTCAAGAAGAAGCGCAACACTCGTGTGAAGTTCTTGAGAGAATCCTACGAATTTCTCCTTAGTGTTTGCTAAACTTCTCACTTTCCCTTCCTTAATTCTAGAATTGATTACATGTTTAGAACGTATTTCTTGTTTTCAATGAATACTTGTGAGTAGATTTCGTTCTTTCTAGGGTTTTATGAACCATTCAATATGGAGTTTGATTAGGAATGTTTTAGTTTGTACTTGAATGCTCAATTGAATCAATAGTAGGTTGCGTTCTTTCTTGCTACGAACGTTCTTAAGGCCTTGGATGTTTGTAATTCGTAAATTAACCTAAGAAGTACCGAAAGGTGAATTAGGGGAATTTGACCACCAACCCTTCTACCTAGGCCTACGAAAGTTGAAAAAGGAGTAGTAGACTAGGGAGTCATTAGATAACCCGACCTTGTTTAGACCTTCAATTTTGTTTAACCTCAAAGCGGGCATTTAAAGTTGTTGATTAGGTTAGTCAGAATAATTCTATTTAGCATCGAAAGGGCGATAGAATTTAGAGGTTATCGATTCTTGATTCGTTTGAGTTACCTACTTGTGCATGCTTCAATCTGGCTTTCAAACCCTGTTGTTAGGTGAGTAAAACCCTAGAAGTCTTCATCCATCGAATTACCTTGAGTTAATCCTCTCTAGTCCACTCTAGTTCTAATTAGTTCATTAGAATTCATTAAAAAAAAATCATCAACCCGATTGGCTTAGCAATCAAGTAGAGGGATAGTTCACTGAGTTACTAGACCTAGTCCCTGTGGGATCGACCTTGACATTGCTACAATAGTACCCGTGCGCTTGCGGCCCTGTCAAGTTTTTGGCGCCGTTGCCGGGGACTTTGTCCCTAGTAGCCATTAAGCAAAGACTCTCAGATTGACTAAGCTGTGTTTTATTTATTTATTTTATTTTCTTTCTTTTCCTTTCTTTTTCTTGTGACTGATTGTGTTTCATTTCTTGTTTTGCTAGGTACTCTGGGTGTATGCAAAAATCTCTAGAATTTGAGTTCGACCCCGAAATTGAACGCACTTTCCGTTCTCGGAGAAAGAGGCTGCGAACAGAGAAAGCTAGCAAGAGGCAAGAGAAAATGGCCGGTGGAGAAGCGCAACCGAAGACATTGGAACAGTACATGGCCCCAAACGTCACAGATCCTCCCACGGCCATCAATCCTCCCAACATCGCCAACAATGACTTTGAGCTGAAGAACTCTTTGATTAATCTGGTCAAAGCTTCGCCATTTCGTGGTCACCCTAGTGAGGACCCCAACCGACATCTTCGTATCTTCCGCCAGCGCGATACGCTCAAGGCGGGACGGCTTCACCAGACGCAATCAAGCTGCGGTTGTTCCCGTTTTCCTTGGAGGATCGAGCATGGGAGTGGCTAGACTCTCTTCCGCCGAACTCCATCACCACTTTCGAACAGATGGCGAGCGCATTCCTTAACAAATATTTCCCGCCAAGTAAGCTGACAAGCCTTCGCAACCAAATATCCACCTTTGTCCAAGAGCCGGATAAGAACCTGTACGAGGCTTGGGAACGGTTCAAGGATCTACTTCGCGGGTGTCCATATCATGGTCTTGAGCCATGGGTGTCCATCCATGCTTTCTACAATGGAGTGGATGATCAGTTGAGGGCGATGATTCTCGCAGCAGTTGGGAGGAACATCATGAGCAAAGGAGTTGATGAGCTCCACACTCTAATTGAGCAAATGGCGTCCAACAGTCATCAATGGTCCAAGCCCCGTTCTTCTAGAACGGGAGGTAAGTATGACGTCGATCCCATTTCAGTTTTAACTGCTAAAATAGATGTTGTGACTCAGAAGATAGACCGTTTGCATGTAAACCCCAATCCTCCCCTACCGTGCGCTTCTTGTAATTCATTTGAGAATGAGACTTTGTTTTGTCCCGTTGGGTTAGCTACTCCCGAGACCTCGGACCAGACCAATTATATTGGAAACCCAAGACAGAACTTTGACCCATACTCTAATGTTTACAACCCGGGATTGAGATATCATCCTAATTTTTCCTATCTAATAACAATCCACTGACCGCACCAACAACAACAGACCCAAAGACCACCCAGTTTCCAAAGACAACAAGCCCAACCCCAAACCCAACCTCGACAAACCCAAGAGGTGTTAGGTTTTAGGTTATCTATTTCCTAAACAGATACAGATTAATTGGCGGAATATTATAACAGTTATAAACAATTAATCAAAACAACTGCAGAGGCTTTAGTAATTATACCTGATCGCTAATTCCTGCTAAAGAAGAGGTTGACCTTCCAGATTCCAATGCTGAAACCCTCTACTGAAAAGTCCACGCAACACTCCGGGAACCCGATTGCTAGATCGACCCGATCGAGACGAATCTCAATCTAAGATGTATATAAGATTGTTTCAGGAAACTGATAGTGTTTCCTGAAACTAGAACTGCAAACTAAAAGAGAGAGGAACTCAGGAAATCACCCTGGTATCTCTCTAAGAGTCGAAGGCAGTTGGTGTGGAATAATCTCTCCCAGAGACCCCTTTATATAGTGTTTAGAAAATCTAGGGAAATGGTTCAAAACCCTAAAGGGCCGATTAAAGACAACGACGCGTTTCTGGGCCCAACGCGGTCCGTGTTGAAACAACACGGTCCGTGTTGAACTTCAGAGAGTCCAATTATTCGGCCCATGGACACCACGGACCGTGATGTCTCAACACAGTCCGTGTTGAGCCCAATTCGGTCCGTGTTGGGCTGATTTTTTACAGAAATCAGTTTCCAACTTTTCTAAACTTGATACAATATCATTTAGATTACATACATTGTTCCAGGGCACTGACTTGTGTGACCCAGTAGGACCAAATAATATAGTTGTAATTAAACATATTTAATTACTAATTATAGAGGTCTCTAGCAAGACATATAATTACTATATTACTTTGGTTTAATCTCCGTGTATATCGAACATTGTCGGGACATTCCCAACAAGAGGCTGACTGGAGGGCATTGGTGGAACGTATGGTTGTGTCCCAAAACCAGCAAGAAGAGACTATCAAGCTTTTAGTTGATAGAGTTGACCAGTTGGCCACTTACAACAAAATGCTTGAATCTCAGATTGTTAGTCAGACTAGTATTTCCACCACTCCTCCAGGAAAGCTACCTAGCCAACCTGTTGCGAACCCAAAGGACCAATGCAATGCCATAACCTTAAGAAGCGGGACGCAATGGCGGGGCCTAGGGTGTGTGATGAGCATGTTGTTGTTGATGTGCATGATGATGCTGCTGCTGAGAATGTAGTTGAGGTTGAGAATGTTGTGAATGATGTAAATGCTGATGTGAGTAATGATGTGCATGAAGAGGTAAATGTGCCTCCTAAAGAACCTGTGATTGATGTTGATGTGCAAATTGAGAAAGAAGTTCCTAAAGATGCAACAAGAGTTCCCCAAAGAGTTTACACTCCACCCTTGCCTTTCTCTCAAAGATTGGCTAAGGCTAAAAGTGATAAGCAATTTGGGAAGTTCTTGGAGGTCCTCAAGAAACTTCATATTAACATTCCTTTCACCGATGCCCTGTCTCAAATGTCTTCCTACGCTAAATTTTTGAAGGAAATTTTGACAAACAAGAGGAAGTTGGAAGAGCATGAGACAGTGGCATTGATGGAACAGTGTAGTGCCGTGCTCCAAAATAAGCTTCCCCCGAAGCTTAAGGATCCCGGTAGCTTCACCATTCCTTGTGAAGTTGGAAAGATTTCCATAGACCGTGCATTATGTGATCTTGGTTCTAGTGTGAGTCTTATGCCCCTCTCTTTGTCCCAAAAGCTTGGTATGGGTGAACTAAAGCCCACTACCATTTCCCTCCAGTTGGCCGACCGATCGGTCAAGTTTCCCATAGGGATTTTAGAAGATGTCCCCATTAAGTTGGGTAGCTTCTTTGTTCCTGTTGACTTTGTTATCCTAGAGATGGAGAAAGACACCTGTACCCCTATTATTCTTGGTAGACCTTTCATGGCTACGGCTGGGTGTTGCATTGATGTGAAGAATGGTAGGATGTCCTTTAGTATAGGAGGTGAGAAAGCCGAGTTTAATTTGTTTGAAGCTGCTAAATTCCCTGCATTTTCTGATGATTGCTTTAGAGTGGATATCATTGATTCCATTCTTAGGGAGGATAGCACTGACATTCGTTCTCACGATCCTCTTGAGCTTTGTTTGTTATCTAACAGTAAAACCCAGGATCACGATCCTGAGGTTGCCCATTGTGAGAAGCTCTTGCAGGCATCCCCAGAAGTTCCACCAACGCTGGAAACGGTGGAGGTACTAGAGGTTGAAAGTAATAACAAGCAAGCTTTGAGCGAGAAGGAAGCTCCAAAGGTAGAACTGAAACCTCTCCCTTCTTCCCTAAGGTATGAATTTCTTGGCCCCGATTCCTCTTATCCTGTGATTGTGAATGCAAACTTGAATGATGCTGAGATTGATTCATTGTTGAGAGTCCTTAGGTCGCATCGTAAGGCCATTGGCTATACCATAGATGACCTTAAAGGAATTAGTCCCTCGTTTAGCATGCATAGGATTTTGATGGAAGATGATTATAAACCCACCGTTCAAAGGCAAAGAAGGTTAAACCTAACATGAAAGAGGTGGTGAAAAAAGAGGTCTTGAAATTACTTGATGCTGGGATTATCTACCCTATTTCTGATAGTGAGTGGGTAAGTCCGGTGCATGTTGTGCCTAAGAAAGGGGGGATGACTGTGGTGAAAAATGACAACAATGAGTTAATTCCTACCAGGTATTGCATGGGTGGAGGATGTGTATTGATTACCGCAAGTTGAATGATGCCACCCGTAAAGACCATTTCCCTCTTCCTTTCATTGACCAAATGCTTGAAAGATTGGCGAATAATTCATTCTTTTGCTATTTAGATGGGTATTCTGGGTTTTTCCAAATCCCTATCCACCTTAGTGATCAAGAAAAGACCACCTTTACATGTCCTTACGGTACATTTTCCTATAGGAGAATGCCATTTGGCTTATGTAATGCACCCGCTACTTTTCAGCGACGCATGATGGCTATTTTCTCTGATTTTATTGAGGACATTATGGAGGTGTTTATGGATGATTTTTCAGTCTATGGCAATTCTTTCGATCATTGTTTGAGAAATCTTGCTAAAGTGTTGTCTCGATGTGAAGAAGTGGATTTGGTTTTGAATTGGGAGAAGTGCCATTTCATGGTACAGGAGGGTGTTGTCCTTGGTCATGTTGTGTCAAGCAAAGGCATTGAGGTTGACAAAGCAAAGGTTGAGGTGGTTGAAAGATTACCACCTCCAACTTCTGTTAAGGGTGTTAGGAGTTTTCTTGGACACGTTGGTTTCTACCGACGGTTCATAAAAGATTTTTCAAAAATTGCTAGACCTCTCACCCGATTGCTTGTCAAGGATGTGCCTTTTATATTCGATGATGTTTGCTTGAGTGCTTTCAACAGGTTGAAAGAAGCTTTGATCACTGCGCCTATTATGCAAGCCCCGGATTGGAGTTTGCCGTTTGAAGTGATGTGTGATGCGAGTGATTACGCATTGGGGGCTGTTTTGGGGCAAAGAAGAGATGGCAAGCCTGTCGCCATCTACTATGCGAGCCGAACTCTGGATGAGGCTCAAGTCAACTAAACCACCACGGAGAAGGAGTTCTTGGCGGTCGTTTTCGCCTTGGAGAAGTTTCGACCATACTTGATCAACTCCAAGGTGATTGTGTTCACCGATCATGCCGCTATTCGACACCTCATGAAGAAGTCGGACTCTAAACCTCGGCTTATTCGCTGGGTGTTGTTACTCCAAGAGTTCGATTTGGAAATTCGGGACAAGCCCGGATTGCAGAACGTGGTGGCCGATCATCTCTCTCGATTGGAGGATGTTCCGAAAGAGACGCTTCCTATTGATGATTCCTTCCCGGAAGAGAAGCTCATGGCCGTGTGTACCCCATTCATTCCATGGTATGCCGACTACGTCAACTATCTTGTGTGTGGAGTGTTGCCACCGGACTTGTCATATCAACAAAAGAAGAGGTTCCTATTCGAGGTGAAGAGCTTTGTTTGGGAGGAACCACTTCTTTTCAAGCTATGTGCCGATGGGGTCTACCGGAGATGCGTTCCGGAGGAAGAAGTTCAAGGGGTGCTACATCATTGTCATTCCACTACCTACGGTGGACATTTCGGCCCCGATAAGACCGCTTCCAAGGTCTTGCAAGCCGGCTTCTATTGGCCGACCCTCACCAAGGATGCAAGGGAGTATGTTTTAGCATGTGATCGTTGTCAAAGGATGGGTAACATTTCTAAGAGGCACGAGATGCCCCAAAGCGGAATTCTTGAGGTTGAGCTCTTCGATGTGTGGGGAATAGACTTTATGGGTCCTTTCCCTCCATCTCACAAGAGCCTCTACATCCTTGTTGCTGTGGATTACGTGTCCAAATGGGTGGAGGTGATTGCATCTCCGACCAATGACTCAAGGGTCGTCATCAAATTCCTCAAGAAGAACATTTTCGCTCGATTTGGCACTCCTAGAGCCTTATTGAGCGATAATGGTACCCATTTTCGTAACTGACCGCTAGAAACTCTCATGAAGAAGTACGGGGTATTCCATAGGGTGGCAACACCGTACCATCCTCAAACAAGCTGGCAAGTAGAGCTTTCGAATAGGGAGTTGAAGAGCATCCTCGAGAAGACGGTTGACCGATCTCGAAAGGATTGGTCATTGAAGCTTGACGACGCCTTGTGGGCGTACCGCACGGCGTTCAAAACTCCCCTTGGCACCACTCCATTCCGGTTGGTGTATGGGAAGCCATGTCATTTTCCCGTGGAGTTGGAACATCGGGCATTTTGGGCTGTCCGTACTCTAAATTTTGATGCAAAGGCAACCGGTGAGAAGCGAATGCTTCAATTGCAAGAATTGGAGGAATTGAGGTTGCAAGTTTATGAGAGTTCGAGGATTTACAAGGAAAGGACCAAGAAGTGGCATGACAAATTCATCTTGCCAAAGAGGTTCAAGGAAAGCGACATGGTCCTTTTGTTCAACTCAAGGTTGAGATTATTCCCGGGAAAGCTGAAATCCCGGTGGTCCGGGCCTTTCCAAGTTATGAAAGCATATCCTCATGGAGCTGTGGAAGTTTGGAGTGAGTCTACCGGCACATTCAAGGTCAACGGGCAGCGACTTAAGCTCTACATCACGGACCAAATTGAGGAGAAGGCCGCATGTTTGCCTAAGACCATGTGAAGGGTGGGATCATGGCCATTGAAATATGTACACAATATTTAAGTTTTCTTTTTTCAATTAAAAAGTTAGTTTGAATTATTTTCAGTCATTTACCTCTGACTTTAGATTATTTTGAGCCAAAAACCTCATTCTTTTAAAATGATAAACATCTTGACATAAGATGGTCAGTAATCATCTTACATTTCACCTAAATTACTCATAAAGTTAAATGTAAGTATATTTAAATCATTATAGATAAAGGTATATTTCATTACTTTGAGAGTTATTACAACTTATAAACTATATAAAAGTAATTATCTATTTATATTTTTTCATAAATAGAAAACTATGCATAAAATGTGTATTTTCTATAATGATTGATAAAATTAGACTATTGATTATGTTTTTTGACCTAGCTAATAAATATGATATTCTTATATTTGATAAATATATATACTTATGAGAGAAAATATAATTAAAATTTACAAAATATGAACTACGGACAATTAAAGATGATTATTAATAAAAAATTATATAAAAAATTATCAATTGATTTTAAGATGGAACCTCACTTAACTTGTGTATCATGAGAATCGGTTAAAGTGGGCCCCCTTGGATCCCCCACCAAGTGGTATCAGAGCTGATGTTTCGTTCGGTTGGGCGCGCGTAAGGTGCGGGAAGATCACCGTGGACAGGAGCAGGGACCATGGCGCGTGCGCTGCTGGGTCTCCTGAATGCGCAGAGTGGTGGCATGAGACTCGCGTGGAGTAGGGTGCAGCTCTATGGAGTAAGGTGCGACTGGACTCTTGAGGCAGAGTGGTGGCACGAGACTCAGGTGGAGTAGGGTGCGACTCAGTAGAGTAAGGTGCGGTTATGATGGACTCCTGATGATGACTTGAAACCTTGGCAAAAATAGGCTTCCGATCAAAGGGGAGAGACTCATGTGTGAAGGGGGAGATTGTCGGGATTCACCCATGAGTAAAAGTGCCCCACATCGGAAAAGTAAAGAGAAAGGAAATAGTATATAAGTCAAGTGGGCTACACCTCTTAACACCAATTGGTTTTAAAATGGAATCTCGCTTAACTTGTGTACCATGGGTCTTGGTTGAAGTAGGCTCCCGCCTTAAATCTCCCCAACATACATATATATAGGATAATTGGATTCTAATAATCTCTACTTTCACCAATTGGACAATGGTGGATCGTACTTTCACTTTGTATTCTGGTGGTCCAAAAAAAAAGGATTGTAGTGGGATATTTTCAAGGGAATCATAGATTTTTTGTTGCATTTAATTCAAAATTTAGTAAAACACTTTACAATAATTTTTAATAAATTTATAACATTTCTCTCAATTTTTTTTAGTTTATTATTATTATTTTCGTAGTTTACCTTGTCAAAAAGCAAGTCTCAAGTCTTGAGAGAGTCAACTGAGGAATGCTCCTCCACCTCAATGTGAGTAATTGAGACTTCAAGAGTGACCCCACCCTGCCTAAATTTACGAGGCCTAACATTTTTCATTGAAAAGTCTTTAGAAAAGTACAAGCAAGTTGTTCCTTGACAATATGTGAAGCTAATAATACTACTACACACTCTTGACAAATCTTCTTCGTCTTCTTCTTCTTGGCCTCGTCGGTTTTATCATTCTTTAATTGATAACTTCTCATACAATATTGTTGATAAGTGCATTATTTGCACTTATTTTTGGGTATTTTAGAAGCATAATCATGGTAATTTTTGGCTAAAGAAGTGTTTAATCTTCCCCATTTCTCTATTTACGCTTGGTCTTTGCGTTTTTGGCGTTGATTTTCAGGTTTAGGGTGTAACGCCCCGGAAATCCAATTATAGAAAAGTCAAAGTCAAACTAACGTTAACAGACAAAACTTAGCGGAAGACTTCAAATTTAGTTTGGCGTCATTCGCGTATCCCGAAGGAACACTAGGCGAAAGGAAAAGCAAGTGTCTGTAGCGGTAAATACTAACAAATAAAAACAAAACTTTAAGACATCATAACTAAAACAAAATAAAAGATTCGAGGACTTCTAGACTGCGTCGTCCTCACTTCTAATTCGTCCCCGTTTAGATCTTCACGAAAGCAAAACATTTCAAAAATGAGGGGGAAATCTCAATAATGTCTACCCCTAACGTTTAAAACAGTTTAAGTTCATTTCAATTCATTTTAGGGAGAGGGAACAAGTCAAACGTTTTACAAACCTTTAATCCCATACTGTTTCCTCAACCCATCCAATCCATATTTTAATTTGCGGGCGGGATATCAAATCCCTAAAAAGAACATCGCCTACCAAAGGCATCATAACAACTATCCTATATCAGGGATGAAACCCTGATCTCCTGGCACATAACCCATACAGGCATCGAATCCTGATCTCGGGGTTATCAACCGCATGAACATTAGCATCTCAAAGGCATCAAACAGTCGCCCACCAAAGGCATTATAACATCTATCCTATATAAGGGATGAAACCCTGATCTCCTGGCACATAACCCATATAGGCATCGAATCTTGGTCTCAGGGTCATCACCCGCAAAACATTAGCCTGTCAAAGGCATCAAATCAACAACCCGCTTAATGTTTCCACTTTGAATTACTAATTCATTAATCAAACTTATCTCACCACTCTCAAGTCAAACCCAACCCAGATTATCAAAAACAATAATAAAACCACTTATAAAAGACCATCTCAATTTCTCCATTCATAAAACAAGGTACAACAATTACAAACTGTTATCCAAAACAGACGGTTATAATTCCACAAAAGTCCTCTTTCGGGATGCAATTATCAAAACACATTAGAAAACATTAAAACACATTTAAAGAGCATCCCGGTGGGGATTAGAGCATAGACAATTACCTGATATACTTCACAGCACAGCAAAAAGAAGAACACACTTGAGCTCGCTAACGTCACGCACTAACTCGGGCCTAGAATAAGAATAATTATCTAATCAAAAGCAGCGTTAACGACGTTAGTATTAACTATTAACTACCTAACCCATCCCCTAGGAACACTTAGGTTTCTATCATTTATGAAATTACACTTAACACCTCCAAGAAAACACATAACAAGATCACATATTATTTTCACCCAACAATTCTTTATAAATAAAAGCAGCAGAGGACAAGTTATAACGTTCTCATAAAACGGGTCCCAACTCGACTTCCCGACATCCTACGGGTCTGGTTCTAGACTTTTCGGAAACCTCGGGATGTCTACTAAAACTTCTATGTTGATGGTTAAGCCCAAATCAGTCCCGAAGGACTCTAAAAACACCCATCTTCTCAATTGGTCTAGTTCTGATAGGTTCTGGTAAAACGGTTATAACTCGGGCTATACAAGTCAAACGTTCGATCCGTAAAATTCCTATGGTTCCTAACATCCAAGGGAACCTCCAGTTAAAAGGGCTCGATCAAAAGGTAACTACGCTAGCCGTGGTGACTCGATCTTTAGACACTAACGAAACTGTCGATAACGGTTATTAACTAATTTGTTATTTCGGTTCTAACCTTTACCAAAAGGTCTTGGGGTTCTAACTTGGGCTTAAAACGATACTTAGGGTCTAAGATATAAAGTCCAACTTAACTTAGGTCCAACAACTAAACTTGTAGAAGTAAACTTATTAAAAACAAGGACACTTTAATAAAACTTTAATTAAAACTTAAGTCATACAAGGAAATAAAATTTCTTAGAACATAAAACACGTAAACAAAGTTTTAAAGACTTTAAAACATGAATTAGTTAAGATTACAACATTACAACAAGAATTTCACGAAATAAAACAAAGGTGGTTAAACATGCGGTTTCTTTAATCAAGAATCAAGAAAAACTTAGAACATTTAAACTACCAATCAAGAATCCCAACAACTAATTCTTTTTACTAGACTCCATCAAGATTCATGAATTACTAAACAAGAATTGTACTTTCATTATGTCAACCTAATTTATGTAACTTAAACATGAATAACCTTTAAAGAACACAAAGAACATATAAAATAAAGTACAATAAACATGTAACTACTAATCAAGAATTTAAGGTTTTATTAACAAGAATTCAACTTGAAGTAGGTTAACTAATTTATTGAACAAACTTAACAAGATTTACTTTTAAGGAACAATAAAGAACATAACGATTTAATAACTAAACATTCAAGAATTAACCTAGGTAATAAATTCCCAAATTCGTACATACAATAATATTGTGGTATAAAAAGATTCATATAAAGAATATAAAGAATATTAAAGAACCACTTTTAAACCTAATAACCAACTATTACAACCTAATCTAATTACAATTTACAACATAAAATTACACATAACAATTAATAACTTACACATAATTACAACAAGAAATACAATTACAAATAATTTCCCCTAATTACAAAAATTACAGAAATTATAAACATTAACATTACATATATATATAAATCAGATTGTTAATATTAAAACAAGAAAAGAAAAGGAAAAAGAAAAAGGAAAAGAAAGAGATAGAACATATTAGGGTTAGGGTTAGGGTTTTTTTTACGTAGGGGGGTTTCTCGGCGGGTCTGGGCGGCGGTCGGCAGGGGTGTTGGCGTCGGGCGGTCAGGGGCGGCGTCGGAAGGTGGTTGTCGGACGGTGGTACCGGTGTCGACGGTCGAATGCTCAACAGCAGCAGCGTAACAACAGCCGTCGAGCCCTTTTCGCTTTCCGGTGGCGTGCGATGGCTCCGGCGGCAGAGACCGCGTGCCGAGGGGTCGCAGGAGGCGGCGGCGCGTCTAAGGTGATCCTGGTGGTGGCGCGGCGTCGGTTTAGGCGATCGAGCAGAGGAGGAGAAAGAGAGCTCGAGAGAGAAGGAGAAAAGCGGTGATGGTGTGGTGGTCGGTGGCCTTGGCGGCCAGCGATGTGATGCAGCGAGAGGGAGAGAGAGAGGAGAGGGGAAAGGGCTAGGGTTTGATTTAGAGAGAAAATTAGGGTTTAGGGTTTGAGAGGGGGGTTTTTATATTAATACCCAATTTAGGCCCACTAATCTAATCTAATCCTAATCCAACCCATTTAAAACAATTAAAAACTGATTTTTCTAAAAACCCCATAATTCTAATAATAGTAATAATAAATATTAATACTAATAATCATATAATCACATAAAATAATATTCACGTAATTAATCACATAATAATATTAACCAGCGGAAATTACTATTCTACCCTTGTTAGCCCCTCAACGGTCCTACGAGCTCAAGCGTTAGCATAAATAAACACAAACGAATAATAATAAAACACGAAGTCAAACATAATATACTAATAACGTCACGGTCAACATCTTTGGATTTTTCGGGGGTTTTACATAGGGCCAAAAAGGTGATTTTTGGAGCAAATTTGGTAAGGCCAAGGGTACCACGGGCATCAACTATTGTTGATAAGACCGTGGTAAAAATTTCAGCCAGAAATGAGAAGGGAATCGCGAGACAGCGCCAACCACGGGCTGCCCGTGGTGGAAGCCACGGACCGTGGTTGATGTTGTTTTCTCGCGCTGGCGGTTATTCTCACGGTATAAACTGGGGGAAAAGCTGGGACGACAGTTGATCAGTTATTCTGGGCAGAAAAGAGAGAGATTAGAGAGGAATTCTTCACCAAAAATACCTCCATTCATCAAGAATCAATTGGAAGACATTGAAGATTTGGAATTCAAGAAGAAGCACGCAACACTCTTGTGAAGTTCTTGAGAGAATCCTACGAATTTCTCCTTAGTGTTTGCTAAACTTCTCACTTTCCCTTCCTTAATTCTAGAATTGATTACATGTTTAGAACGTATTTCTTGTTTTCAATGAATACTTGTGAGTAGATTTCGTTCTTTCTAGGGTTTTATGAACCATTCAATATGGAGTTTGATTAGGAATGTTTTAGTTTGTACTTGAATGCTCAATTGAATCAATAGTAGGTTGCGTTCTTTCTTGCTTACGAACGTTCTTAAGGCCTTGGATGTTTGTAATTCAGAAATTAACCTAAGAAGTACCGAAAGGTGAATTAGGGGAATTTGACCACCAACCCTTCTACCTAGGCCTACGAAAGTTGAAAAAGGAGTAGTAGACTAGGGAGTCATTAGATAACCCGACCTTGTTTAGACCTTCAATTTTGTTTAACCTGAAAAGCAGACGAAAGTTGTTGATTAGGTTAGTCAGAATAATTCTATTTAGCATCGAAAGGGCGATAGAATTTAGAGGTTATCGATTCTTGATTCGTTTGAGTTACCTACTTGTGCATGCTTCAATCTGGCTTTCAAACCCTGTTGTTAGGTGAGTAAAACCCTAGAAGTCTTCATCCATCGAATTACCTTGAGTTAATCCTCTCTAGTCCACTCTAGTTCTAATTAGTTCATTAGAATTCATTAAAAAAAAATCATCAACCCGATTGGCTTAGCAATCAAGTAGAGGGATAGTTCACTGAGTTACTAGACCTAGTCCCTGTGGGATCGACCTTGACATTGCTACAATAGTACCCGTGCGCTTGCGGCCCTGTCAAGTTTTTGGCGCCGTTGCCGGGGACTTTGTCCCTAGTAGCCATTAAGCAAAGACTCTCAGATTGACTAAGCTGTGTTTTATTTATTTATTTTATTTTCTTTCTTTTCCTTTCTTTTTCTTGTAACTGATTGTGTTTCATTTCTTGTTTTGCTAGGTACTCTGGGTGTATGCAAAAATCTCTGGAATTTGAGTTCGACCCCGAAATTGAACGCACTTTCCGTTCTCGGAGAAAGAGGCTGCGAACAGAGAAAACTAGCAAGAGGCAAGAGAAAATGGCCGGTGGAGAAGCGCGGCCAAGACATTGGAGCGATGCATGGCCCCAAGCGTCACGAGATCCTCACGGCCATCAATCCTCCCAACATCGCCAACAATGACTTTGGTGAAGAACTCTTTGATTAATCTGGTCAAAGCTTACGCCCATTCGTGGTCACCTAGTGAGGACCCCAACCGACATCTTCGTATCTTCCGCGGCGTGCGATCGTTCAAGCGGACGGGGCTTCACGAGCGCAATCAAGTGCGGTTGTTCCGTTTTCCTTGGAGGATCGAGCGTAGGAGTGGCTAGACTCTTCCGCGAACTCCATCACCACTTTCGATTAGATGGCGGCGCATTCCTTAACAAATATTTCCGCCAGTAAGGTGACAAGCCTTAGCACCAAATATCCACCTTTGTCAGGCGGATAAGAACACATGCGAGGCTTGGGAGCAGTTCGAGGATCTACTTGCGGTGTCCATATCATGGTCTTGAGCCGTGGGTGTCCATCCATGCTTTCTGATGGAGTGGATGATCGGTTGAGGCGATGATTCGCGGCGATTGGGAGGAACATCATGAGCAAAGGAGTTGATGAGCTCCACGCTCTAATTGAGCAAATGGCGTCAGCGGTCATCAATGGTCAAGCCGTTCTTAGAAGCGGGAGGTAATATGGCGTCGATCCATTTCATTTTAAGCGCTAAAATAGATGTTGTGACTCAGAAGATAGACCGTTTGCATGTAAACCCCAATCCTCCCCTACCGTGCGCTTCTTGTAATTCATTTGAGAATGAGACTTTGTTTTGTCCCGTTGGGTTAGCTACTCCCGAGACCTCGGACCAGACCAATTATATTGGAAACCCAAGACAGAACTTTGACCCATACTCTAATGTTTACAACCCGGGATTGAGATATCATCCTAATTTTTCCTATCGGAATAACAATCCCACGGGACCGCACCAACAACAACAGACCCAAAGACCACCCAGTTTCCAAAGACAACAAGCCCAACCCCAAACCCAACCTCGACAAACCCAAGAGGTGTTAGGTTTTAGGTTATCTATTTCCTAAACAGTCTGATTAATTGGCGGAATATTATACGATTATAAACAATTAATCAAAACAAGCTGCGAGGCTTTAGTAATTATACGATCGCTAATTCCTGTGAAGAAGAGGTTGACCTTCCGATTCAATCTGAAACCTCTGCGAAAAGTCCACGCGGCACTCGGGAACCCGATTGCTAGATCGACGATCGAGGCGAATCTCAATCTAAGATGTATATAAGATTGTTTGAAAGCGATAGTGTTTCTGAAACTAGAACTACAAACTAAAAGAGAGGAACTCGAAATCACCACAGTATCTCTCTAAGAGTCGAAGGCGATTGGTGTGGAATAATCTCTCCGAGACCCCTTTATATAGTGTTTAGAAAATCTAGGAAATGGTTCAAAACCTAAAGGGCGATTAAAGACAACGGCGCGTTTACGGGCCCAGCGGTCCGTGTTGAAACAACATGGTCCGTGTTGAACTCGAAGAGTCAATTATTGGCCCATGGACACCACGGACCGTGATGTCTCAACACGATCGTGTTGAGCCCAATTCGTCCGTGTTGGGCTGATTTTTCTGAATCGATTTCCGACTTTTCTAAACTTGATACAATATCATTTAGATTACATACATTGTTTCAGGCAGCGACTTGTGTGACCAGTAGGACCAAATAATATAGTTGTAATTAAACATATTTAATTACTAATTATAGAGGTCTCTAGCAAGACATATAATTACTATATTACTTTGGTTTAATCTCCGTGTATATCGAACATTGTCGGGACATTCCCAACAAGAGGCTGACTGGAGGGCATTGGTGGAACGTATGGTTGTGTCCCAAAACCAGCAAGAAGAGACTATCAAGCTTTTAGTTGATAGAGTTGACCAGTTGGCCACTTACAACAAAATGCTTGAATCTCAGATTGTTAGTCAGACTAGTATTTCCACCACTCCTCCAGGAAAGCTACCTAGCCAACCTGTTGCGAACCCAAAGGACCAATGCAATGCCATAACCTTAAGAAGCGGGACGCAATTGGCGGGGCCTAGGTGTAGGGCCCGCGGCCTCGGAGGGCGCGGTCCCCCGCGGAGTGTCGAATCGACGTAGGGTTGCTTATTGAACCTAGGGTGTACTTTTTTGCTTTGAATCTCAAGAAAATTTTCGGATTGTGGTATTTTAATTAATCTCGCCTAATTCATATTTCCGGACATATGAGGATAAATTGGCCGAAAAAAACTAAAAAAACGGACCGGGCGTCCAACGGAATCCGCGCGGATTCCAGGATACCACGGGCCACAGTTTTAGTCTTTTAAAACCGACTCACCTGAATTAGGGACGGAAAATACCACGAGCCCATCAGGGAAATCCGCGGCTCTCCCTGGAAGGTCAAGGGTGTTTTCCGGCCCTAAATCCAAACGAGCCAAAAATCGCTCATATGTACTAAATACGAACCGGGTGAAAGAAAAAATTAAATTACCGAAAAAAGAGGAGTCGCCAGTTAATTTTATAAAAAATTTACAAAAATAAAATTGACTCCGGTCTCGAACCGAAATTCGGATCCGGGGGTAAAGGTATCGATGTAGGGGGGTGCCCTTGCATCGTCCGCCGAAGCGGCCTTTACTAGGTCGGGTTTAAAAAAAAAGAACTAAAAAAAAAAGGTTGTCACAAAGAATTAAAAGGAACATGCATAAACTTAACTAATGTTTAAACAAGTACAGAAATAAAAAAAAAGTTACAACGGCACAACGGGCGGGGTGATGCGACTACATTGTTACAATCGAAAGAGAAAACTGAAATAATCAAGGTCGAAACCCTACCAAATCCGCGCGGATTTGGCGAGCTCCGAGGACGCAGTCGAAAACTTCTCCCAAAAAAAATTGTTTCCCAGGACCGTGGAAATATCACCCGGAAATCCGCGCGGATTTCCGTCGATTCGCTCTCAAGAGTGTTTTCCTCTCTTTTTCAGATTTTCTCTGTAAACTTTTTCCTCTTTTCAGTCGTCTTTTTCCCCTCCCCCCTCCTCTGCAGGATCCGCGCGGATCCTTTTATAGGCAGCAGACTAGGTTAGGTCAAGGAAATCCGCGCAGATTTTCCAATCCCAGTACTAAGTAGGCGTTAAGCAGCCCAAGAAATCGCGCAAACCTGTAGAACTGATTTTTGGCCCAAAATCAAAATCTGCGGATCACTTTGATTTTGGGTTTGACATTTGTGCTGACCTTGCAAATCCGCGGTTGATGACATTCAGTCTGGTATATTGCAGGTCGAGCTAGTAAATCCGCGCAACTCCCATACGAATTGAAATTTGGATCGCGCGACTCCCATCTGAAATGGCGGGATCGCGTGATCTGCTGGGCGAATCCGCGTGGTGACTCGAAATGGGCTTGTTACGCTTTTTGTCTTTGAGTGGTCTGTTGGGCCCATATCGCTAAATCCACATGCGCTGGGCTCTTGGTGCGCTTGTTACCCGAATTTTGTGTCTCTGATTAGCCCCCACTTTGGTAGTCGGATAAGGCGAAAGTCAAAGTATACATCTTGAAAAATGTTGCGATTAAGCGGAGGTAGTCAGAATGTTAACTTTAATTGCTAGATATTGTCGGGCTTGAGCGATCCAAGGGTAGCTTGGATTTCTTGGCCGGAGGTAGTCCGATCTTTGGTTAAATTCTTTGGATGTTGTCGACTTGGCTTCGGGTAGCTTGAAAGATATCGGAATTGTTTGTAGCTAAGCATTCTTTGGATGTTGTCGAGCTTGGTATGTTTTTTCCTGAAAAGGACAAACTTGTAAGTATCTGATCTGTAACAGAATAAAGTAAAAAATAAAATAAAATAAGAAAAGAAAAAAAAATAAGGTGAAATGAAAAGAAAGAAAATAAAAGAAAAAAAGGGAGAGTATGGATGGGGTAGGATAAGGTACTCCCCTCCACTCCATTTCACTTGAGAATCCGCAGGATTAAAATCGCGTGACTCTAGCTCACTTGTGTGGCGAGACTCTGTTGTTCTTGTTGTCAAGCTTTGAAAGAAATCTGCGGGCTCGAGCGGACCTCATTCGGGTAAGTTTTGCTTCATTTTCCTCATGAGCCCACGGTGGTATGTTTCTTTGGAAATGCATGTTGAGCTACTCAAAATTGAGCTAGAACCGAAGAAATTTGACAAATTTCTAAGGGAAATCCGCGTGACTCTGTCAGGTCTTCAAGCCCTTCTTGTAGCTGAAATCTGCGTAGATTCGGTTGCATTTTGGACCGTCCCGCTTCGATTTGCTGTCGGATCCGCGCGGACCACTCTTTTTTTTTTTAGTCAAATCCGCGTCGATCCATGTGGATTCACTTTGAGCTTATGGATCGAAATCTACTTGTATAGTGTAATATAAAGTGTGTTGGGTGAGAAATCCGCGCGGGTCCAATACAACCCATGCACATGATGTCACTAAGTCTTGAACTTAAACCTAATAAGGTTAAGTTTTGGACATGTAAAAAAAATGACCCCGAAATATTGGTCGTGCTCATTTTGTGGCTGAAGTCCACGTGGATCCCAGTGGTATTTTGAGCAGTTTCGCTTTATTTGTTGTCAAATCGTGGGAACTTGTGATCTTGGTACAAAATGTGTAGGCTTTGATTTTTCTTCATTTTGTCTCCGACTTATTTTCTTACTTTGCTCGAGCATTTGAAAAGTTTATGCCTAAGTTGAGTATTGCTTGCAGTTATGCCTTCCTCAAAATATATAGACTTCCTCCTGGGCGGCTGATGGGTGGAACTATTTCATTGGGCAAGACCCTGCTCCTCTCTGGGCGATGCTTTGGTTTCTCGGGCCCGAATATATAGACTTGGTTTACGATGGAAGATGGCGATTGAGTAACTTTCCATGTATAATGCTTAGACAATTAATACTTTGCTTTATATTTGACTTACGAGCTATCTTAAATGCGGATGCGATGTTGATGAAAGCCCCCTTTTTTTTAGACGGACTAATGACTATATGCGACGCAAAACAAAACAAGAGATAAGACATTGAGCTGTGGTCGTAAGAAAGAATTCCATAAATATTGTCAGAAGCAAATAAATTTTGATTGCACCAAAATTTACATAACGAGCTTCCTTGCAAATAAATGGCTCAGGCCTTTAATCAACAAATCTGCGAGGGTTTACTTCGACCCAAATCCGTGTGAACCCAACAGTGACCCGGGAATCCGTGTGGACCTATGTCCGACTGGCCCAAAATCTGCCAAGTCTGCGTGGAACCGCGCTAGGCCCAAAACTGCAAAGTCCGCATGCATCTGGAAAATCCGCGTGGATCCCAATACTGGGCTCAAAACTGCAAAATCCGCGAGGGCGTGTTTAGCCCAAAGCGTAAAATCGCTTTGGCGTGTTTGGCCCCAAAGCGTAAAATCCGCTGGACACGCCCGTCGTGGCTTGGTCGATTCCCAAAATCGCGTGAGACCCACTTTACTACCAAAAACATATCGTTATAAAGAATTAGATCGATGGATGCTCTCCCTTGGTATCTTTGATAAAGAAGAATTGAAGAGATCTGATCTTCACACCCTAATCATCCTAAGGCAAGTAAGAATCGTGTGGGACTTCCTTAGGGCTGCTGCTGAATTCTGGGACCCTGAACTTCACTTGTTTAGGTTTGGGGAAAAGGAATTGTGTCCTCTCCCGGAAGAATTCGGGGCAATTCTAGGTTTCAAATTTACTTCCGCGCCAGTCATCCCGACTTCATCCAAAAATACTGCCCCTAGGTACACCTCCCTTCTTGGCCTAGGAAGAAACGACCTAAAAAATATCTTAGAGGGTGAAAGAGTAAACTTTCTGTCCTTGATTTCCTTATTCAGAAGAAGCAAACACATTGAGAGAAAAGTTAGGGCCTTAGTCCTATGCTTATTAGGTGGGTTCTGTTTTTACCATGGTGGCACCAACAGTGGTCAAACCGTTAATCAACATCGGTGAGCCTCGCGGTGATCAAAATCTAGCACGATGATAGTAATGAAACTATCATGGGCTTGGATCAATTGTGAAGAGTCGAGCGAATTTTGAAGCCCCTGCCGCTTGAGTAAAATTTTCCTCGATTCTCTCGAAATCCGCGGATTTACTACCTACTAACTTCTTGTTCTCGGATCGCGTGGACTTCTATCCCGAAAATCGCGTGGACTGATTTTTCTTTGGAATTTAACCTTCCTTTTCTTCTCTTGTAGATATGGTTGATGGGGCATACGCTTCTTGGCGCCTCTTAAGAAGCGAAGCCACATTTGGATGACCCGATTTTGCCAGCGTGCGAATACACAAGGCGTTCAGCGGACGGTGGTTGAAATGGTTCATCGAAGAGATGGTAGTCAAGTGGCACATCACTTGGTGGAGAATAAGAGAAGTGGTCCTTGTCGATCAGACACCCTTTACGTGAGACTTGTGGAGTGCGGCGTATACCACCTACTACGAGCGGGCGTCAAATCGGGAGAAAACAATGTGTCCCTTCAACTGGGTGCATTACGCCTAATCCTAAGACCATCACCAGCGACACTTCGAGTTCGATCTTGGCGGGACTATTGGATGAATAGGCCTACCTCACCGTTCCTACAACGGGAGGAAGCACTTATGTATCTATGGCCTATCGATGGATTCTGAGAAAGATCCTGCTATTAGGAAGCAGCTAAAAGAACAGGAAGAAAGAGAATTAAACCTATTACCCACTGGATCTCGCCCTCCTAGTACAACACGTCTCGGGAAAAGATCTATGGCAATCAGAGCACCTAGACCTGACCAGGTTCCACCCAGACAGACTCTAAAAACGACTGGGAAAGGCAAAGAGGAAGCCTCCAGTGATTCAACCATTAAGAAAAGACCACGGAGAGCATCTTGCGGGCGAAGGATTTGAACCTAGCATTGCTCTGGCGGGAAGAAACTCAAACAAGGCCCGATAAGCGATCTTTGCTTTGCCTCCCTTTTTTTTTTTGATGAACGCTCGAGTAGAAAATTGTAAATTTGCAAGCTCTTTCTTTCTTTTAGATAATAAAATCACATTTTATGATATTCCAGCATTTTCCATATGTGGAATCGCATGGACTTCTGCACATAGAAAATTTATTTCCAAGAAATGCAAAATCCGTGATGATTTTTGCATCAAGAAAGTAACCCACAATGGTTAGACCTAGGAAAATACAAAATCTGCGTGGATCTGACCAGAATTGCTCCGACAAGATCAAGTGAGTATCCGGGTCGTTAAGTAGATCCGCGTAGATTTTCAGAAACGAATGGGTCTAGAAAGCGAGGGATCCGCGCGGATCTGCCCAGAATTGCTCCGAAAATATCGTGAGTATTTTGGGCCGGATTGATAACCAAATCCGCGTGGATCTTGAAGTGTTGGGTCCTAAAAGATCTGCGCGGATTTGCCCAAAACTGCTTTGAAAATATCATGAGTATTTTGGGCTAAAGGTTTGAAGAAATCCGCGTAGATCTAATGGGTCGAATATGGTCTGAAATCCGCGCGGATTCGTCCCAAAACTGCTCCGAAAATTTCGTGAGTATTTTCGGGCTAAAGGTTCGTAAAATCCGTGTGGATTCGCCTAGGCCCGGATAATATTAAAGCCCTGTAAGGGTCTTAAGTTGCATGAATCGCGAAGAGCTCATGTTACCTCAGATAACCAAAATAAATTATCGGGAAATTTTTATTTATTTGGGCCGGACTTTAGAAAAAGCTTCCTACGTATCCATATCATATGGAATCAGGCCATCGTAGTTCAACTGATAGTGTAAGTATTTAGTTGCTGACTTAAATAAGTCAGTGGCTAATATCTTTGAGGGTAGTTGCTGGTTTTGATGCGATTTCTATGTCCACTTTTACCCTTATGCATAAAACCTCTTTAGCTGATCCAAATTAGTCAGCTGAGCATACTCTTCACCCTCCAGGTCAACTAACTTCACAGCCCCTCCTGGAAGGATCTCTTTTATGATGTATGGACCCATCCAATTGGTCCTAAACTTTCCTCTCGGGTCCTGAATAGGTGCCCTTACCTCCTTCAGAACCATGTCACCCTCTCCAAGGTCTTTAGGTCGACCTTCTGTTAAATGCCACGGACACACGATTACGGTATATCTGGACATTGTGCGTAGCTCTGATTCTCCTTTAAATCGATGTTAACGGTTCCTCATACCTAGCTTTAGCCCGATCCGCTTCAGAATCGACTTTCCACTCTGATTCGCGGTGAAGGTATTGCTACCTCTCTGGCGACACCGCTTCTACTCAGTATACGAAAGAGTAAGGAGTTGCTCGGTGGATGTCTGAATAGAAGTTCGATAGCCCAGGCGAAGGTAACTTATATGGCCAATCCTTATAAGTTGTGGCCATTTTCTCTATTATCGATAATGTTCTTGTTATTTGCCTCAATAGCTCCATTGAGTGCGAGGTAGATATCTAGAAGATCTATGATGTTGGATCTTGTATTTTGCTAACAATTCTTTGTCTCCTTTTAAAGTGAACCCCATTATCACTAATCGACTCGTGAGGTACCAGTAGCGGCGTATAATATTTGTAAGTATGAATTTAGCGTTCTTAGAAGTCGACTTTGCGTATGATGCATGCCCACTTTGTGAAGTAGTCAATGGCTCTGACACATACTCATGTCCTCCTGTTCCTTTAGGAGTGATCTTCCCTATGATATCGATGCCCACGAGAAGCGGCGGCGATGTTAAAGTAGTCGAGAATGAAGGGGTTGATGTTGCGAGTTCGCATAAATTTGACACTTGTAGCACTTCTTCGCATGTCGTGACAATCGGCTTCCATAGTTGACGTAATACCCATTCTTTGTATTTTTTGGACAACATCCGTCCATTCATATCGGACCACATTCTCCTCCATGAACTTCTTCCATCAAATTCTTAGCTTCCTCCGGCTTACAAAGCAAATTGATGCCTATGTCGATTTTCTTATCTGATTGACCTTGAATCAAGCAATCTTTGTGAAGCGAAGTCTAATTGCTCTTTGTGACCTCGTAGTGGAACCTTGAGGTAAGCTCCTTTGGTGAGAATCTTGGTGTATATCGTAATACCAACAAGTTGGGTCTACCTCACAAACCTCCGAAGAATACACATAAGCGGTGAGCTCTTGATCTACACATATGGGCATAGAAACGGCTCCTCTCGGGATATTAAGCAAGGATGATAAGCTTAGCCAAAGCGTCCGCTAATTCATTATGCTCGAGGCAAATAAGTAAACACTATTTGATCAAGTGTTTTGCTAAATCTCTCATAAGCTTGATAAAGTGCTAAAGCTTCATTTTTACCTTCCACTTAGAAGCTTGATTGATTATGAGGCTTGAATCCCGAATACTCTTATGCATTTTATGCCCATCTCTGCGACTTGCGTACCAATGATGCATGCCTCGTATTCACCACATTGTTGGTGGCTTGAAATCAATTTCACCGAAATCGGAGTATGTGCTCCTTCGGGTGAGATCAGAATGATTCCTACTCCATATCCACTTTGATTAGAGGCGCCATCAAAATACATTTCCCAAGTTTCTTTCTGCGTTTAAAATATTTCCTCATCAGGAAATTCGAGTTCTTCCTCACAAGCTTCCTCTACGGGTAGTTCAGCCAGAAAATCTGCCACCACTCTTCCTTTTATGGCCTTCTGTGGGACAAACTGTAAATCAAACTCCGACAGCATGACCATCCATCGAGCTACCCTGCTATTGACCAATGGTTGCTCCATCAAATACTTGAGAGGGTTCATGAAAGCGATCGCATGCACCTTTGTATGAGCAAGCATGTAGTGGCGTAGTTTCCTCGTTGCCCGAAGCAAGAGCTAAGGACAACCTCTCGATGTTAGATGCTGAGTCTCGTATTCCGAGAACTTTTACTTAAATAGTAGATTGCTCGTTCTTCACCTTCGTATCTTTGAGCTAACATAGCCCCATTCTTTGCCTCTGTGATAGTTAAATATAACAATAAGGGTCTTCCAGGCGTGGGAGGCATTAAAACGGGTGGATTGGCCGAGTATTCTTTGATCTGTCAAAGGCAGCTTGGCATTTTCATCCACTCGGGCTTGACTCCTCTCTTGACTTCTTAAATGGGGTCGCGGATCATGGTCAATTTTGCTATGAGGCAGAAACATATGCTTGTGGCGGCCTGAAACCTCTTATCTCCTTTTACTGTCTTAGGCGGTGGCATTTCTTGTATCGCCTTGATTTTTGCGAGATCGACCTCGATACCCACGGAACTTACGACAAAACCTAACGACTTACGGCGTCACCAGAAGGCACATTTACGTGGATTTAATCTCATTCGTATTCACGGAGCCTAAGGAAAAACTTTCTAAGGCTATCTAAATGTGTTTCGCGATCGGCGGATTTAATAATCATATCATCCACGTAAACCTCTGCTTCCCTATGCATCATATCATGCAACAATGTGGTGGCGATCCTTTGATAGGTTGCGCTGCATTCTTTAACCCAAATGGCATCACTCGTGGCGAATGTACTGATGAGTGATGAATGTTGTCTTCTCCATATCCTCCTCGGACATCTTGACTTGATTATAACGAGTACCCGTCCATGAAGGAGAGAAGAGCATGACCACAAGTGTTATCTACGAAATATCAATGTGAGGTAAAGGAAGTCATCCTTTGGGCTCTCCTTGTTTAGATCTCTAAAGTCCACACACATCCGCACTCTCGTCCTTCTTGGGCCAGGGACTACATTCGCTACCCATTGTGGATATTCGACACCCTAATGAACCACTGCATAGCGTTTCTCAACTTCCTCCTTGATTTTTAATGCCCGTTCTGGTTTCATACGTGAAGCCATTTCTTTCTTGGTTTAACATCGGGTAAGCGGTATTCTATGTTCGACTATCTCTCTGTCTATCACGGGCGTATCTTGGTATGACAGGCAAAGACATCTACAAATTCGTAGAAGTAGAGTAAATTGCTCTTGCTCCTCGAGGTTAAAGATTTCCGATTTTAGTCGATTTAGGTTCTTCGAAATTTGATTTACGGTTATGGTTTCTTGATTCTGAAATTCGATTCTCATGTTCCTCTGACCTCTAAAAATCTTTAGGGATTTGATTCGTTCTGACATCATCATTATTTTCTTTTGAAGTAAGCGATTCGGGGATAGGGGATGAGAAAATTCGTAGCGAAAGAGTTCATTTCATTGAATTGAGAAACAAGAACATCAACGGATGACTCAGCGGACCTTCCGAAGTGGATCACAGCGGACTTAGTGGGCTTAAGGCGGACTCTAAAACAGACTCGAGAAAATGGAACATGAGCAGGATGAGGACTAGACCGGATCCATGCATAGACTCTCTTATAGCTAAGGTGAATTCTTTATCTCCATCGGTAGATATCCGGTGACTTGCTTGTTCTCTGGCCCCGTGTTGTGATGAGTTGGTAGGATCAAAATCCATGCTTGATAAGGCTAGAAAGTGCCTCCACAGTTTCTCTTCTTTTGGGCCTCTCGACGAACAACATCCCAAAGATGTTACTCCGGCTAGATGAGTCGATCTAGTGGGGTCTTGCTCTCCGTCTTGGCGTGAAAAGTTCTTCCTCGGCAGCGATCGATCCTGAAAATCTCGATCCACGGAACCATAATCCCTTGCTTTTCAAGTAGTATGGCTCTGGAAAGCGAAGTAGGAAAATAATCTCCTTCTTTCCTGGCCGTTAAGCATGAGTGGATCACGGCCGCATTATAAAGCGGTATTGGCTCATCTTCTTGGCGATCGCGCCTTCTTGGCTGTCGTTGTTCTTCCTCCGTGGTGTATCCCAATCCAAGCGATAGTTTCCTTTTGAGTCGAGAGCGGATGTGGGCCCTTGTGCTCTCCTTCTAAGGTAAACCGGAAAGTAACCTTGTCTTTTGAGTATAAGCGTTGACCTTCCTATTCGAGTAAGGATAGAAGTCGAAGGTGCTTCGTCCTCGTCAGCGGCAATGATGTCGAAATGATGGAATTCCTCATCCTTAGAGTTATGTTCTACTTCGACCTCGGCTTCTTAGAAGTAATCATCGCGGATAACTCTTCTCCTTGATGGTCACCACGACCCTTGGCCGATAGCTTTACTTTACGATCTGAGGTAGGCGACACGCTCGTTGTTAAATGCGACCAAGGCGCCTAGTAAGAGATTAAAGGAAGCGGAATGTCTAGTACCGAGAACTCAACATTGCTAGAAATTGTATCCATAGTAGTGTGAGAGGATTGAACCCAAAATTCGCCTAGGAGTATTGTCATAAGCCACTAATTTGGATAGCTTGTTGAGTAAGGTGATGAGGTTGAATACCCGGACTTTTGGTGTCCTCCGTGGGCAAATATTTCTGTGAGATCCATTGTCGACCAATACGATGGTATCACCTTATTAGAACAACCAGATTAAGTATAAGGCCTTGTTGTGTGCAAAGCCTTCTTTGGGCAAATCCTCATCACTAAAGGTTATAGTACTTTGGCACAGTGACAAAGATACTACTTCCTCGGGTGTGGTTTGAGCGATACTTGAGTTTACTTAAAGCCTCGATTAACGCTTTGTCATGCTTTTGTGAAGGCTGCGATAAGCGCGGGCCAGTAACATCCATCTTGATTTCTTATTTGCTTTAACACAAGGTCCTCTTCAGAGGTAGGGACCATTGTCTCCCCTACTTTTTCCTTCCCTTTGTCTTGAGATTGGACTTGGGAAGGACCTCCTGGATGATTATGGCGTCATGATCTTGTGAGGAAAGTGACATCCGGGGTTTTGGTTTCCCCGGATTTTGCTGTTCCCCAAAAGTCGTCGTCACTGTCAGAGTCCCAAAAGTTGTTGGTGACGTTCTGAGCATGAGGTTCGCCATAGACATCTTCCTCATCGCTAACCCATAAACCATTAACCTCATTGTCCTCGGAAAAATAGCGCGTGATGTAAGTTGGTTTCTTTGCATCGGTAATGAAATCAGAAGGATCCCATTCACACTCCTCAAGAATAGCATGTATGTGTAAGGAACCTAGTGGGTTTCCAGTGTTGCTCGGCAAATGCTTGCCTTGGTAAAGCGGTTGCCGACCTAAACATCTCCTCCATTCTATTCTTGGTGAAACCTTGTTCGATATCATGTCCTCGCGCCTGTGATACTTGCAAAATTTAGCATCGACCACGTGGCTTCTCTTTCGGCTCAGGTTTTAAGTCGGGAAGGGTAATCATTCCCTTGCTTAATAGGCGCTCCAAGGCCTGAGCATATGAAGTGTCTATCGGGGTATACTCGGTGTAGCGTTGTAAAGCATTCACCTCGTTCCCTTTATTAGCCACTGCGGATGGGCCAGCTGACTTTTTATTAGTGTAGGTGTTCTTCCAGCCCCCAGTTGTAACCCCTTTAGCGAACTCACTCTCGATCTTTGTGCCGGCCAATCTTAGTGTGCCAAAGTCTTTGAGAGGTTGAAATCTCAGATGAGTGTTGTATGAGGGTTGCAGGCTTCGAATAAGCATATCAACTTGGTGTTCCTCAGAATTCGATCTACCATTTGGTGCCTTTGATCTCCGTCGGAAGTAGTCGAGAAAGATTCCCTTTCTCCTTGCTTCATTAGCTCCATGTCCCTTAAGGTGACGAGCGTATCGACATTGTAGGAGTATTGATGTAGGAACTCCTTGCAAGTGAGCTCCGTTGTGAAGTCTTGGCGGGGTGGCGTACTATACCATTTCATGGCGTCGGACCTAAAGTCGAGGAAAGATGATGTGATAAATGTCCTCCTCGACTCCTTTCAGTGTCATAGCCCCAGAAAATTCCGTGCGTGTTGATGTGGGTTCGACACCATGAAATTTGATATCGGGCATGTTGAATTTGGGGAAGTCTACCGGGGGGGCGTGAAACTTACATCATCCGTGAATTGATTGTTAAAGAGTGTAGACTCTTTCGACATTTGCTCAATCGATCAAGTCTCGAGTTGAAACCAGTGGATCGATCCGTCCTTCTCTCTCCCAGTTGTTACTACTTACTAGGGATTCTTCACATTTGAATTTTCACCTCCTCCGTGGCGTGAATGGCGGCATCAATTCTTTGGTTTGTGCTTCTAATTGAGCATTCATGGAGACTTGCATATTGAATTATGTTGGTCGATTGCTCCGTATGCGTTACGTGGAGGTGGTGGAGGAGGCAGGCTCTTCTCCGTAGTCACTAGGCGGATGATCTTGGGATGATCATCATTGGGATCGACATTATCTCGGATGGGTCGATTCTGAAAGATTCAACACCTTCCTCGGATGCTTCTTCGTGTTGCTCCTGAATTAGTTGCCTCGGATGATGCAGATCTTCGTTACTGTCGTAGTGGACGTCAAAAGTTTCCAACCGACCCGTCTCGCCCCGCTGATAAACCCGAAACCAACCTATCTTGCCCCTGAAAGGTGGATGAACTCGAAGACTCAGCTCAACGTCGCTCTAAAATTTCATGCATGCAATGGATGAAGAATTCTATTTGGTCCCCGAATGATCGAACTAAAGCTCAAAATCATATGCAAAGCCCAAATAAAGCTCTTATGCAAAATGCAGACTCTGGCCTGGAATGACATATTTAGACCTTATCGGGCCGAACTTGAAAACGATCTCAGGCCTCACATAAGGGCTAAACATACCATTTCTAGCCGACTAGACAGACCGAAGAGCCCATTTGGATCACATAGGGGTGGGCCCACTCACAAAATCCGTGAGGACTCATGAGGCCCAACAACCCTGTGCCACCCAAATGTTCTGTAGGCCTTGAAACAAACTCAAACTCATGCACACGGAAATGCAAGCTAGAGACCTTAAAGACACCTAAATTTAGGCCTGGCAGTGACCGAGCTCATCAGGATCCACGCGGATTCCTGGGCTCAGGCTCACTATTGAGCCTAAATCCAGGTCAGACCTAAGAGATGAAGAAAAACCACAAGAATTTGAACCATACATAGCCCGTCACGGAATCATGCGGATTCTGCGGATTTGAACAATGTATGGGCCAATTTCAAAAGCGACACGACACAAAGGAAGGCGAAATCTGGCTTGGACCATACGGGTTACGCTCTGGTGAGATCGCGTAGTTGGGAGCTTAAACTCCGTATGGGCGAAGTCGGCCTCCATGACCGACACAAAAACCACTAGGACACTTTGGATTAGGCGCGGTAGAGCGAGCACACAAAAATCATGCGGTTCGGGCTCAAAGCGCTACAAAGCCCGAGGCCCAGCGGTGAAAGCGACCATTAATTTGGGCTATACAAGGCCGATCATGGGATCATAGCGGTTGTTGGGTAACCTAAACTCGAATCGCGTGAACCTCCGGTCAGAACTTGTATAGACCAAAGTAATTATCTTGGCCCAGACACTAAAAAGCGACTCTACTTGTTTTTTCCGTCTAAGCATTCTTGCGTGACTCGAGTTAGAAGCTACATAAAGCACATAGCACACAAGTGAGCTCCAACCTAACCAAGGGTCTAAGTTTAGGGGTTCAAGGTTGGTTCATCCTAACCTCTAGCTAGTGTCATGAGTATTTGATATTCCATGGGGTGCATGGCAAGATTAATACATTTGGGTTGCTCCCTTTTATCATATGGATTAGGGAGTGGTGCAGTGGGAAAGCAACCAGGCTCGGTGAAGGTCTAAGTGGACCCACACAGTTGAATGGTTAATGCTTTCCCGAAATGGTAAACATAGGGACGACCTAAGCGGTGCCTTGTGTGCCCAATGAGGAAGGCAGTGAATGCAATTATGCCTAAAAAAAAGAAAAAAAAGTGACAACTTTTTTTTTAAAGAAAATTAACCCGACTTTTCAAGTCTTACCCACTAATAAGTCCCGATGGAGTCGCCCTTTGTAGGGCCCGCATGACCTCGGAGGGCGCGGTCCCCCGCGGAGTGTCGAATCGACGCAGGGTTGCTTATTGAACCTAGGGTGTACTTTTTTGCTTTGAATCTCAAGAAAATTTTCGGATTGTGGTATTTTAATTAATCTCGCCTAATTCATATTTTCGGACATATGAGGATAAATTGGCCGAAAAAAACTAAAAAAACGGACCGGGCGTCCAACGGAATCCGCGCGGATTCCAGGATACCACGGGCCACAGTTTTAGTCTTTTAAAACCGACTCACCTGAATTAGGGACGGAAAATACCACGAGCCCATCAGGGAAATCCATGGTCTCCTTTGGTGGGTCGAGGGTGTTCGGCCCTAAATCCAAGCAGGCAAAAATCGCTCATATGTACTAAATCTGAACCGGGTGAAAGAAAAATTAAATTACAGAAAAGAGAGTCGCGATTAATTTTATAAAAATTAACAAAAATAAAATTGACTCGGTCTCGAACGAAATTCGGATCAGGGGTAAAGGTATCGATGTAGAAGTGCCCTTGCATGCGTCGCGAAGCGGCCTTTACTAGGTCGGGTTTAAAAAAGAACTAAAAAAAGGTTGTCACAAAGAATTAAAAGGAACATGCATAAACTTAACTAATGTTTAAACAAATGCGAAATAAAAAAAAGTTACAACTGGCAATGGCGGGGTGATCGCGACTACATTATTACAATCGAAGAAAAGCGAAATAATCAAGGTGAAACCCTACCAAATCCAGCGGTTGGCGAGCTCGAGGGCGATCGAAAACTTCTCCCAAAATTGTTTCCCGGGACCGTGGAAATATCACGGAAATCCGCGGATTTAGTCGGTCGCTCTCAGAGTGTTTTCCTCTCTTTTGATTTTCTCTGTAAACTTTTCCTCTTTTGATCGTCTTTTTCCCTCCCCCTCCTCTGCGGGATCCGCGGATCCTTTTATAAGCGGCGGACTAGGTTAGGTCGAGAAATCGCAGATTTTCCAATCGATACTAAAGGCCGGTAGTTAAGCAGCCCGAAATCCGCGCAAACCACAGTAGAACTGATTTTGGCCCCAAAATCAAAATCTGCGGATCACTTTGATTTTGGGTTTGATACATTTTGTACTGACCTTGCAAATCCAGCGCGGTTGATGACATTCAGGTCTGGTATATTCAGGTCGGGCTAGTAAATCCAGCGACTCCCATACGAATTGAAATTTGGATCCGCGCGACTCCCATCTGAAATGGGCGGGATCCGCGTGATCCTGCTTGGGCCAGAATCCGCGTGGAGCTGACTCGAAATGGGCTTGTTCTGCTTTTTGTGCTAAGTGAATTCTGTTGGGCCCATATCTGCTAAATCCACATGCGCCTGGGCTACTGGTGCTGCTTGTTCTGACTGAATTTTGTGTCTACACTAGGGCTGTGTGTGATGAGCATGTTGTTGTTGATGTGCATGATGATGCTGCTGCTGAGAATGTAGTTGAGGTTGAGAATGTTGTGAATGATGTAAATGCTGATGTGAGTAATGATGTGCATGAAGAGGTAAATGTGCCTCCTAAAGAACCTGTGATTGATGTTGATGTGCAAATTGAGAAAGAAGTTCCTAAAGATGCAACAAGAGTTCCCCAAAGAGTTTACACTCCACCCTTGCCTTTCTCTCAAAGATTGGCTAAGGCTAAAAGTGATAAGCAATTTGGGAAGTTCTTGGAGGTCCTCAAGAAACTTCATATTAACATTCCTTTCACCGATGCCCTGTCTCAAATGTCTTCCTACGCTAAATTTTTGAAGGAAATTTTGACAAACAAGAGGAAGTTGGAAGAGCATGAGACAGTGGCATTGATGGAACAATGTAGTGCCGTGCTCCAAAATAAGCTTCCCCCGAAGCTTAAGGATCCCGGTAGCTTCACCATTCCTTGTGAAGTTGGAAAGATTTCCATAGACCGTGCATTATGTGATCTTGGTTCTAGTGTGAGTCTTATGCCCCTCTCTTTGTCCCAAAAGCTTGGTATGGGTGAACTAAAGCCCACTACCATTTCCCTCCAGTTGGCTGACCGATCGGTCAAGTTTCCCATAGGGATTTTAGAAGATGTCCCCATTAAGTTGGGTAGCTTCTTTGTTCCTGTTGACTTTGTTATCCTAGAGATGGAGGAAGACACCCGTACCCCTATTATTCTTGGTAGAACTTTCATGGCTACGGCTAGGTGTTGCATTGATGTGAAGAATGGTAGGATGTCCTTTATTATAGGAGGTGAGAAAGTCGAGTTTAATTTGTTTGAAGCTGCTAAATTCCCTGCATTTTCTGATGATTGCTTTAGAGTGGATATCATTGATTCCATTCTTAGGGAGGATAGCACTGACATTCGTTCTCACGATCCTCTTGAGCTTTGTTTGTTATCTAACAGTAAAACCCAGGATCACGATCCTGAGGTTGCCCATTGTGAGAAGCTCTTGCAGGCATCCCCAGAAGTTCCACCAACGCTGGAAACGGTGGAGGTACTAGAGGTTGAAAGTAATAACAAGCAAGCTTTGAGCGAGAAGGAAGCTCGAAGGTAGGCGAAACCTCTCCCTTCTTCCCTAAGGTATGAATTTCTTGGCCGATTCCTCTTATCCTGTGATTGTGAATGCAAACTTGAATGATCTTTGAGATTGATTCATTGTTGAGAGTCCTTAGGTCGCATCGTAAGGCCATTGGCTATACCATAGATGACCTTAAAGGAATTAGTCCCTCGTTTTGCATGCATAGGATTTTGATGGAAGATGATTATAAACCCACCGTTCAAAGTCAAAGAAGGTTAAACCCTAACATGAAAGGTGGTGAAAAAGAGGTCTTGAAATTACTTGATCTTTGGGATTATCTACCCTATTTACGATGGTGAGTGGGTAAGTCAGGTGCGTGTTGTGCCTAAGAAAGGGGATAGTGTGGTGAAAAATGACAACAATGAGTTAATTCCTACCGGAGTATTGCGGGGTGGAGGATGTGTATTGATTCATGAGTTGAATGATGCCACCCGTAAAGACCATTTCCCTCTTCCTTTCATTGACGAATGCTTGAAAGATTGGCGAATAATTCATTCTTTTGCTATTTAGATGGGTATGCAGGTTTTCAAATCCTATCCACCTTAGTGATCGAAAAGACCACCTTTACATGTCCTTACGGTACATTTTCCTATAGGAGAATGCCATTTGGCTTATGTAATGCACCGCTACTTTTGACCGCATGATGGCTATTTTCTCTGATTTTATTGAGGACATTATGGAGGTGTTTATGGATGATTTTTGATCTATGGCAATTCTTTCGATCATTGTTTGAGAAATCTTGCTAAAGTGTTGTCTCGATGTGAAGAAGTGGATTTGGTTTTGAATTGGGAGAAGTGCCATTTCATAGTGCGGGAGGGTGTTGTCCTTGGTCATGTTGTGTCAGCAAAGGCATTGAGGTTGACAAAGCAAAGGTTGAGGTGGTTGAAAGATTACCACCTCGACCTGTTAAGGGTGTTAGGAGTTTTCTTGGACACGTTGGTTTCTCTGAAGCGGTTCATAAGATTTTTCAAAAATTGCTAGACCTCTCACCCGATTGCTTGTCGAGGATGTGCCTTTTATATTCGATGATGTTTGCTTGAGTGCTTTGTGAGTTGAAAGAAGCTTTGATCAACTGCGCCTATTATGCAAGCCGGATTGGAGTTTGCCGTTTGAAGTGATGTGTGATGCAGTGATTACGCGTGGGAATTGTTTTGGGGCAAAGAAGAGATGGCAAACTGTCTCCATCTACTATGCGAGCGAACTCTGGATGAGGCTCAAGTCAGCTAAACCACCACGGAGAAGGAGTTCTTGGCGGTCGTTTCGCCTTGGAAGTTTCGACCGTACTTGATCAACTCGAGGTGATTGTGTTCACCGATCATGCCGCATTGTCGACACCTCGTGAAGAAGTCGGACTCTAAACCTCGGCTTATTATTTGGGTGTTGTTACTCGAAGTTCGATTTGGAAATTCGGGACAAGCCGGATTGCGAGCGTGGTGGCGATCATCTCTCTCGATTGGAGGATGTTCGAAAGAGGCGCTTCCTATTGATGATTCCTTCCGGAAGATAAGCTCGTGGCGTGTGTACCCATTCATTCCATGGTATGCGACTACGTCAACTATCTTGTGTGTGGAGTGTTGCCGGACTTGTCATATCAACAAAGAAGAGGTTCCTATTCGAGGTGAAGAGCTTTGTTTGGGAGGAACCACTTCTTTTCAAGCTATGTGCCGATGGGGTCTACCGGAGATGCGTTCCGGAGGAAGAAGTTCAAGGGGTGCTACATCATTGTCATTCCACTACCTACGGTGGACATTTAGGCCCGATAAGACCGCTTCAAGGTCTTGCAAGCCGGCTTCTATTAGTGGCCTACCCTCACGAGGATGCAAGGAGTATGTTTTAGCATGTGATCGTTGTCGAAGGATGGGTAACATTTCTAAGAGGCACGAGATGCTGGCGGAATTCTTGAGGTTGAGCTCTTGATGTGTGGGAATAGACTTTATGGGTCCTTTCCTCCATCTCACAGAGCCTCTACATCCTTGTTCTTTGTGGATTACGTGTCGAATGGGTGGAGGTGATTGCATCTCAGACCAATGACTCGAGTCGTCATCAAATTCCTCGAGAAGAACATTTTAGCTCGATTTGGCACTCCTAGAGCCTTATTGGCGATAATGGTACCCATTTAAATGTGGCCGCTAGAAACTCTCATGAAAATGCGGGGTATTCCGTAGGGTGGCAACACCGTACCATCCTCAAACAATTTGTGGCAAGTAGAGCTTTCGAATAGGGAGTTGAAGAGCATCCTCGAGAAGGCGGTTGGCCAGATCTCGAAAGGATTGGTCATTGAAGCTTATGACGCCTTGTGGGCGTCTGCGCGGCGTTCAAAACTCCCCAGCACCACTCCATTCGGTTGGTGTATGGGAAGCCATGTCATTTTCGTGGAGTTGGAACATCGGGCATTTTGAAGTGTCAGTACTCACGAATTTTGATGCAAAGGCAAGCGGTGAGAAGCGAATGCTTGATTCTGAGTGGAGGAATTGAGGTTGCGAGTTTATGAGAGTTCGAGGATTTCAAGGAAAGGACCAGAAGTGGCATGACAAATTCATCTTGCCAAAGAGGTTCAAGGAAAGCGACATGGTCCTTTTGTTGACTCAAGGTTGAGATTATTCGGAAAATTTGAAATCCGGTGGTCAAGACCTTTCCAAGTTATGAAAGCATATCCTCGTGGAGTGTGGAAGTTTGGAGTGAGTCTCTGGCACATTCAAGGTCAGCGAGCGTGACTTAAGCTCTACATCACGGACCAAATTGAGGAGAAGGCGCATGTTTGCCTAAGACCATGTGAAGGGTGGGATCATAGCCATTGAAATATGTACACAATATTTAAGTTTTCTTTTTGATTAAAAGTTAGTTTGAATTATTTTGATCGTTTCATACGATTTTAGATTATTTTGGTAAACCTCATTCTTTTAAAATGATAAACATCTTGACATAAGATGGTGATAATCATCTTACATTTAACAAATTACTCGTAAAGTTAAATGTAAGTATATTTAAATCATTATAGATAAAGGTATATTTCATTCTTTTGAGAGTTATTTACAACATAAACTATATAAAAGTAATTATCTATTTATATTTTTTCATAAATAGAAAACTATGCATAAAATGTGTATTTTCTATAATGATTGATAAAATTAGACTATTGATTATGTTTTTTGACCTAGCTAATAAATATGATATTCTTATATTTGATAAATATATATACTTATGAGAGAAAATATAATTAAAATTTACAAAATATGAACTACGGACAATTAAAGATGATTATTAATAAAAAATTATATAAAAAATTATCAATTGATTTTAAGATGGAGCATAACAAGCTTGTGTATCATGAGAATCGGTTAAAGTGGGCCCCTTGGATCCCCACCAAGTGGTATCGGTGATGTTTCGTTCGGTTGGCGCGCGTAAGGTGCGGGAAGATCGCCGTGGGCGGGAGGCGGGGCCATGGCGCGTCGTCTCTTTGGAATGAATCTGCGAGTGGTGGCGTGACTCGCGTGAAGTAGGGTGCGGCTCATGGAGTAAGGTCTGGCCCGGACTCTTGAGGCGAGTGGTGGCACGAGACTCGGGTGGAGTAAGTGCGGCTACTGTAGAGTAAGGTGCGGTTATGATGGACTCACGATGACTTGAAACCTTGGCAAAAATAGGCTTAGTCAAAGGGAGGCTCGTATGTGAAGGGGAGATTGTCGGGATTCACGTGAGTAAAAGTCTTACGCGTCGGAAAAGTAAAGAAAGTAAATAGTATATAAGTCAGTGAAATTCTGCTCTTACACCGATTGGTTTTAAAATGGAATCTCGACAAGCTTGTGTCTGTGGAGTGCTTAGTTGAAGTAGGCTCCGCCAAATCTCCCAACATACATTTATATAGGATAATTGGATTCTAATAATCTCTACTTTCATGATTGAATGATGGTGGATCGTCTTTCACTTTGTATTACGGTGGTCAAAAAAAAAAAATGTAGTGGGATATTTTGAGGAATCGTAGATTTTTGTTGCATTTAATTGAAATTTAGTAAACACTTTCTGATAATTTTTAATAAATTTATAACATTTCTCTCAATTTTTTTTATTTTTTTATTATTATTTTCGTAGTTTACCTTGTCAAAAAGCAAGTCTCAAGTCTTGAGAGAGTCAACTGAGGAATGCTCCTCCACCTCAATGTGAGTAATTGAGACTTCAAGAGTGACCCCACCCTGCCTAAATTTACGAGGCCTAACATTTTTCATTGAAAAGTCTTTAGAAAAGTACAAGCAAGTTGTTCCTTGACAATATGTGAAGCTAATAATACTACTACACACTCTTGACAAATCTTCTTCGTCTTCTTCTTCTTGGCCTCGTTGATTTTATTATTCTTTAATCGATAACTTCTCATATAACATTGTATTCTCATAATGATCGTTTTTGACGTAGAATTATCGCGTCACCAGTTCTAATGGTTCGGCCTCTAGCGTGAGGTATGGAGGAATCTTGATTAATGTAAGCAGTCTTAAACAATGTACAACTATGCACTGGAGTGCAAAACGATGTGCTAATTCCAACGGATTTAGCAATATAAATATATTGATAGTAATTTCATGTAATAGATCATCATATTTTTTATTTTATTTTTTTAAATAAGAAGAATGTGGAGGTGGATTTGGTAAGCTCTGATCAATTTCTTTTTTGAATGTAGAATCTGAAGTGAAAGTTCGGTCATGAATTTGTCATATTAAGCGAAAGATTATTAGAATCAATTATCATATATATATATATGTGTGTGTGTGTATATATATATATATATATATATATATATATATATATATATATATATATATATATATATCGAATAATGACTTATAGGTCATTATTTTATAGAAACTATTTTTTGGGGACAATGTTTTTAGAAATGATTTTCAAGTGCCTTATATTGTTTGTAAACTATTTTTGGGTGACATATTTTCTTTGAAAACTATTTTTAGGTGATTTTTTTCTTTACAACTTAGTCCAAAATTTATTGAGACGGGCCTTAAGCAGGGACCCTCTTGCAATAATCTGAATTTTTGAGGTTTTTATGCAAACAAGTTCAAATGAAAACTCTTAAGGCTCCATTCTTTTAAACGGTTGGCTGCGGACTGCGATGAGGTGCGGTGTGGTAGATTTGGTGGGTTGGGAAAAGTTGTGGCGGGTTGTGGTGGAAAATGGAAAGTTGAACTTTTAATAAAAAGATAAATTAAATTTAAAAAGTATATTGTAGTGGGTTGTGGTAGATTGTGGTGGATTGTGGTGGAATATAGAAAATAGCGGTGCGGTGTGACACCGCAGCCTGTCAGCTGTATAAAAAAACGGGGTCAACTCAATATAATAACTTTAATGGTACTAATTATCACAATCTACTACTTATACCTTAGATACTATATTTTCTGTGGTTATATATAGGTCCACCATACTTAGCAAAATTAATTAAACCAATGAAAAAGAGAACTAAGCTAATTCTTTAAAACAAAGATTAATCAATACAAAAATATAAATCTACAAATCTTAATCAAAGTAGGGATATTTTTGCAGTTTTAGACAGCATTGGGGATCTTGTAATAAATCTAAAATATAATTTGTCACCAGAAAATAGGTCTTCTGAAGCTTGTAGTCTAAAAATAATTTTGATAATAATGTAATTAAAAATAGATAGTGCAAAACATAGGTATCTTTTAGTAATTTATTGTATATATATATATATATATATATATATATATATATATATATATATATATAACACCAAGTTTTATAGACACTCACACAGGGATTATATCCATTGACAACTACCAATTATAATAAGAACTAAAGAACTATCAATTACGACCCTTGGATTTATGATGAAGGGCTAAGATTAGTTTGAATAATCTTATTATAGCTTTGATATAAAGCGACTTAAATTAAAAGCCTCATCCTTCTACACCACGTCCGAAGAGTAGTTTCTGCAGAGTCCATAAAAATTAAATTAGAGGAAAATTATCATCTGCAAAGGATTTGTATGTAGTCTGCATTAATTGAGATGCTATTAATGACTTGTTCTTTTATGCGGTAGATTGCGATCGGTATCGCGTCGTATGTGATTCTTTAATTTCTACGCGATTAATGTGTCTATGATCATTCGATATAGTAATTCACTTTTTCTCTGTTCGATTTTCTTACCTCTATTTTTACATTTCTCTCTACACAAACCTCACTTACCTTCTGATTCTCACTTAGCATTTCTGATTCTACGCATGTACTTTTAAGCGGTATAAAAGAACGGGGCCTAACCATACCATGTATTCTAAATTTATTTGTTGAATACTCAAAGGACTTGAATAATTAATTTGAGATCCTTAATTACAAATTACTCTAATGAAACTGGTTGGTACTTGAAATTAGTGATACTAGAATGAATATTCAAACCATATGAAGGAACTGATCTAGACGACCAACTTCGAGTGGTGCTATTGCCATGCTCTGCCATTGGTGCTCAACTTTGATCTGACAATATTTTTCTAACCAATAATCTTTTTTTTGGAATGTAAACCCTTGACATGAACCTCAAAAACTCCAGAACCCTGACAATATCTAATTGACTTCCAATTAGCGCTGACAAAAATTCGAGTCCGGGTAAATTTGGGTCGGACAAATTCGGACAATTTTAAAATTCGGACGAGAAATTCATGTCCGGACCCGGTTTTATTTCGGGTCGAACCGGGTCGGACAATTCGGACGGAGCTAAAATCGGGTTCGGACAATAGAAAAAAGAGAAATTTTATGTCCGAATATTCGGTCAATTCGGGCAATATCAAAATTCAGACGAAAAATCTATGTCCAAACCCGGTTTTTTCCGGGTCGGTCAATTCGGGTAATTCGGGTCGGACAATTTTTTGCCAGCTCTACTTCCAATACTTTCCAGAATGAAAAATTGAGTGGGAAATTTTAGATTTCGATATTTGAGTGTGATTGAACAATGAGCTCCAGAAAATAGACTTTGAGAAAGAAAAAAATCGAAGATTAGGCCTAAGAAGCAGTAGAAAATCAATTTCTGGCAACGAACCCCAGAAAAAAAATTTTGTTATCAGAATGTGAATACATGATAAGAAGAAGAGAGAGGGAGATTTGCCAGCAAAGAACAAAAACGAAACAATTGGCACCCCCTTTTTCTGCTTATCTTTTCAAAAATAATAAATGAAAAAGAATAAATAACCTAATCTAATCTTAGCCCTTCATTATAAATCCAAGGGCCGTAATTGATAGTTCTTTAGTTCTTATTCTAATTGGTAGTTCTCAATGGATATAATCCTCACTCACACATATATAAAATTTTTGGACGTAAAGGAAGTTGATGGTTATTAGCTAATAATAATGCCAATTTTTTAATTAGACAAAAATATTATCTACTAAGGGGTGTTGGACAACATTAATACCAACAACTTTTATTTGGACTCAAATGTTATTGATTTTTTGAGGTGTACCGTGTACATGATATATACACCGAATCACTGCTTCTTGACTTGGGAACCTCCGATTAGAATACAATTTTTATATTTTTAGAATAATCAGAATACAAAAAAGAAAAATAAGGACTATATAGCATACAAAAATTGTAAATAGCGACCCCTAGGATCCAATTTTCCTAGAAAATATGGGTAGTTTACCTTGTCAAAAAGCAAGTCTCAAGTCTTGAGGGAGTCAACCGAGGAATACTCCTCCACCTCAATGTGAGTAATTGAGACTTCAAGAGTGACCCCACCCTGCCTACATTTCCGTGGCCTAACATTTTTCATTGAAAAGTCTTTAGAAAAGTACAAGCAAGTTGTTCCTTAACTATACATGAAGGCTGAAGCTAACAGTGAGCCCACCAGCATGATAATACTACTACACACTCTTGACAAATCTTCTTCGTCTTCTTCTTCTTAGCCTCGTCGGTTTTATTATTCTTTAATCGATAACTTCTCATATAATATTGTATTCTCATAATAATAGTTTTCGACATAAAACTATCGCGTTACCAGTTCCAGTCTAAGTTCGGCCTCTAGTGTGAGGTCTGGAGGAATCTTGATTAATGTAAGTAGTCTTAAACAATGCACAACCTTGCACAGGAGTGCAAAAAGATGCACTAATTCCAACGGATTTAGCAATATAAATATACTGATAGTAATTTCACGTAATAGATCATCATTTTTTTTACGTCGGTAAGTCCGGTTAGTTACTGAGAAATGACTCTGTTACCAACCGAATAACCGGTAATAGATCACTACAAATATTGTGAAATAATTATTAAAGTGTTCGAAGTCTTATTAATATAAAGCTCAAAGCGATAGATAAAATAGAAACGAGGGAGTATTACAAATGGAAATACTCTATATAACATATATAGGTATTGGGACAGTTTCATCTTAGTAGCTCAAATACGATCTATCTATATAATATGTATGTATGGGAAGAGCTTGCAACATAAACCAAAAGCATAAATTAGTATTACTACTAAATGTGTGCTCCCATGAATTGAAAATCAATTGAAACGGAGCTGATACTTTGGCTGTTGGCTAGGATGAAAAAGCCCAAAATGTTGCTCACTTGGTTGCCCTGTCTTCTTATTCTCATCAAACATGGCAAACAAGTAAGTCTCTATCTTTTTGCCCGACTTCAAGGGGGTCCCACTTCCTCGATTCACGTGGTTGATCAAGTTCCTGTAATAAGTCCCTGCGTTCTCATTCGTTGCAGAGTTCCCACCATATGAAGGCCATCCGGTCTCTGACACCACAATGCTGGTGTTAGGTGCACCAGCCTTCGCTAGGGCTGCATACACCGAATCCACCATGGCATCGAGCAGGTTTTGGTACTGCAACCCGTTGTTCTTGTCCACAACAACAGTCCCCGATGAGGTGAACAACGCGTAGTTAATGTCGATATCGTTCTCATTCGATATGTAGGAAAAGTACGGGTAGATATTAACTAGTAAAGGTGACCGGTTACTCTTAAGGAAGTTTACGATGGGACCCATGTATTTCATGTTACTAAATTGACCATTCGATGGTGGGTACGAGTTTATGATGAGGAAGTATCGATGGAAGTTGAGACCTTAATTTGGCCTGCTAAATTGTTTAGTTTTAGCGCGTTTTGAACGTTCTGCATGGCTGGTCCGACTGATGGGGCTATTGAGTCAGAAGGGTGAACTTCGTTTCCTACTGCAATGTACTTGATAGAGGCGTAGGGGACCACATTGGTTCGGACCCACTCCACGGCTTTCGAGGCATTCGACCCTAGAGATTGAATGTGTTCGTTGGGCACATCTAAGATGAGTTTGATGTTAGAGCCTTGGAGCGCCTCTAGAGCCTCTGTGTCCGGCCAATATATTCTCATGGATTGGATTCCGTTGGATTGGTACAATTTCACCACGTCTTGCCTCGAGGTAAGTTGTTACCAATCATTCCGTAGCATACTCAATCTGTGCTTGAAATGGATCGACGTACCTTTAGGTATTAGCGTGCTATAACGGATCAGATAAATTTTAGAGTATATTCTCTTCAACTTATTATTTTAACAACTTATTATATACGTATTTTGAGCGTTTTGTCAGCCATCGAACAAACTTTTGGTTAAGATGGTTTCGTATAGTATCGAGTTAGGCGCAGACATGAGATCCCAAGTTCTTATCTTAGCACCTAATATTCATTTGCGCAAGGTAAATGGGTCATTGGAGCATCCACGCTTCAAACCCGAATGACGTTCGCGTGAGGCGTGTTAGAGTATAGAACTATTGCTAGTCTTCAACCATCAACAAACTTTTTATTGAGATGGTTTCACACATAAAGCCATGCAACGTACATGTTTGCAAGTATAGAAAGAAAAGAGGAGACAATACCTGTTCGTCCTAAATAAGGCGATAACAATGCTAAACACAACAAGGTCGCGACAACAATCATGGAAAGCTTCTTAGCTATAGCCATGGCGGATCAGACTCTAAAACAATGGAGGGTTAGATCAGAAATAACTTAAAACAAGAAGAAGATAAAATGAAAATTTATCATATGTGTTTTGTTTACTCTGAAGTGGTCTAATTACTCAACATATATAGGATTGCCTTATATAAAGGGTAATTAGTCTTGTAGAGTTTAAACGCGTTGGAAAACAGTAGTGTTTGGAAATTTCGTTGGTAATTTGAGTGATTATGATTCTCATGGAATTTATTGCAGTATATGGACTGACATTATATTCAGAATGGACTACTTCAACGCATCATATTGATTATTGGCTATTGTCGCGATTCATATCGTGTTGTGGGGTTTAGACTTAAGATAATGATAGAGATGCATTTACTTTTATTGACTTGTATTGTGAAACATATCATGTTCATATTATCATAATAACAAGTGGTAGACAACATATATTGCCAAGATATTAGTGTCCTTCAATCTTGATAGGGTTAGCTCATATGATTTAATTTTCTGAGAATGGATCCAATAGGAAGAGAGTTTAGGTAGAAATGTGAGAATAGTAAATCTCAATAGTTGATTTTGCGTTTGTGGTTTGTGATCATGGATAGTAGAGTGTGATCATCGTTTCGCGGCCACACTTTCTAATATCTGTGCAACCACACTGCAAGCGTGCATGTGACTTTAATATCATGTACAGCGCATTAGATGTAAAATCGATGGCGAGATTTATTATTACCATCCTGCCTAAACTTTTCTTACCGGATTCATTTTGTTTGCAATACTAATGACTTTATGAAGAAAAATAATAATTCACATTTTGTATGCAATACTAATGACTTAATTTGCTAGTTGAATTTAATTTGAATATATATGAGGACATGATGATGCTTAATGCTTTAATTTTTCTACGACACTATGTGTTAATCATCTCAAGATTGAATGAAAAACATAGATGAGAAGGAGAAACGAGAGAAAAGTAATGAGAGTAATTGTATTGAATTGAGGAATGAAGTACAAGCCCTGAAGGTGTACATATACTAAGAGGAAAACAAGAAAATAATATCTAACTAACCCTATAACTAATATATTCTTAACATCCCCCTCAAGCTTGGATGTATGTGAGACTAAACCAAGCTTGGATAATATAAAATTCTGTTGAGAAGATGGAAGAATTTTAGTTAATACATCAGCAAGTTGCTCATGAGTTGGCAAATGAGTGAGTTGAAGAAGACCCTCCATAACCTTCTCCCTTGTGAAGTAGCAATCAATGTCAATGTGCTTGGTTCGTTCATGGAAAACTGGATTCTTTCCAATATGTATTGCTGATTGGTTGTCACAAAAGAGGGTCACAGGTTTTAATGAAGCCACTCCCAACTCTTCCAGCAATCTGACAAGCCAAGTTACTTCTGAAGCTGTTTGAGATATAGCTCGAAATTCTGCTTCTGAGGAAGACCTAGAAACTGTGCCTTGCTTTTTGCTCTTCCAACTGATAGGTGAATCTCCCAGTAGAATAAGATACCCAGTGACAGATCTGCGAGTGAAAGAACACGCACCCCAGTCGGAATCTGAGAAAGCTTTGATGTTAAGTTTGTCAGATCCTTTGAGAAGGATGCCAAAACCAGCAGTATCTCTAATGTATCTGAGTGTATGTTTGAGGGCTTTGAGATGGCTTGATCGAATTTATTGCATGAAGCGACTTAGAGTGCGTGCGATAAAGTGAGTCGAGGCCTTGTATTTGTGAGGAAATTAATCTTCCCCACCAGAGACCTATAAGATAAAGTATCAGTCAGTAACTCTCCTTCTTCAGGATCTAATTTTATATTAATAGGAAGACGAGTCACAGTAGGAGCAGGGTGTAAAGGACCACAATCAGCTAGTAGTTCTTTAGTGAATTTGTGTTGAGATAAAATAACACCCTGAGAGACATGTGAAACCTCTAATCCAAGAAAGTAATTGAGCTTTCCCAGATCCTTGATACCAAACATGTTGTTGAGATGTTGCTTGACATGTGCAATCTCATCTTGATTTGAACCAGTGAGAAGTATGTCATCTACATAAACAGCAAGAATGGTGATATCAGTAGAAGATTTATTAATAAAAAGTGAGTAATCATTATTAGATTGTTGATATCCCAAAGAAATTAAGGTTTGACTGAGTTTAGAAAACCAGCATGCCTTGCTTGCTTCAAACCATATAGTGACTTCTTCAACCGGCAAACTTTGTTGTTGGGATTTCGAATTCCTCTGGGCATCTCCATGTATACTTCTTCATCTAAGTCACCATGAAGAAAAGCGTTGTTTACATCTAATTGTGAAAGAAACCAGTCATCTTTACAACCGGAGAAAAGACTTCTTGATAGTCAATTCCATACTGTTGTGTGAAACCTCGTATGACGAGTCTGGCTTTGAACCTCTCAAGAGTGCCATCAGCCTTCAGTTTAACTTTGTATACCCACTTACTACTGATTGCTTTCTTTCCAGGAGGAAGATCAGCTAGCTTTCCCAAGTGTTGGTCTTTAGCAAAGCATCAACTTCTTTTTGCATTGCTTGGACCCAGTTTGGATCTTTAGAAGCCTGCTCATACTTTGGTTCTTGATATTCCTGCAGCTTACTCTGAAAAGCATAGAAATCTTGAGAGAAAATGTTAGTATCTGCTAAATTACAATGATAATTTGCTAAATACTGAGGTTTCTTTATGTTTCTGGATGACTTTCTGGTAGGCTGCCTGGAAACAACAGGATCATTAACATTATTAGGAGAAACAGCAGGAACAATTTGTTGAGAAGAATGATCATGACTTTGCTCAAGAATATTTTGTTCTGGTGACATAGTCTCAAGAAAATCTTGAGAAGAATTCTTTGAGCTCGGAAGATACATCATTAAATGCGATTAGCGTTGATGTCAGTGGAAGTATGGCTATCAGCCTGAGGAACATTAAAACCCTCAAAAAAACTGTCAGAAATAAATTCAGGTATAATAGGCAAAGGAACATCAGAACTAGGTGGCAACATATGAAAAGGATAAATGTTTTCATAGAAGGTGACATCTCTTGAATAAAAAACTTGTTTAGAAGAGATATCAAGCAACTTATAAGCCTTTTTATCTGCTGGATACCCCAAAAAAACACAAGGCCTTGCTCTGGGTTGTAATTTATCCCTATTTCTCTTTAAAGTTGCTGCATAAGCTAAATAACCAAAAGATTTGAGATGATCATAAGAGGGTTTGTTATCATACAGAATCTCATATGGACTTTTATTATTTAAAACAGCAGTAGGCATCCTATTTATAAGATTCACGTGATCATTAAAGCCTACTTTGAAATTTGTTTGGTAATTTAGACTGAAATAACAAAGCCCTTACCACTTTGTAGGGCCGCGGCGAGGCACGATCCCAGGAGTCGATTCGGCGTAGGGTTGCTTATTGGTCTAGGGTGTATTTTAATGTTTTTCGTATGTACTTTCCTTCATGTGGCTAATACGAGAACGATCAAACCTTACGGTAATTAACATCTATTCGGGAATGGGTGAACTCGCGTCATCCGAAATCCGCAGCAGATTTCACGGATCATGAGGCTGACCCATCAGAATGGGATAATGGTCTCGGCGACCAAGCGACAAGCGGTGGTATACGAGCCAAAAATCGCGCGGATTTCCGGCTGTATACCTGATTGACCGTTGTTCGCTTGCGGCGACCATTTTGGGCGGATGATCAACTGGATCGGGACCACGGGCGAAAATTCGTGGATCTCGGGCGGTGCTCGGCCGGTTTTCATCTGGGTCGTGATTACTGAACTTCAAGGATTAATTTGACGTATAAGGGCATTTAACGTGCATGAAGGAAGAAAAAAAACCGGAGTCGCCAGTCAATTTTTATAAAAAAAACTAACAAAAAATAAAATGAATGAACTCCACGGTCTCCGAACCGAGATCAGGATCGGGGGTAAAGGTGTCGATGTAGGGGGGTGCCCTTGCATCGCCCGCCATGGCGGCCTCTACTAGATCGGGTTTTTTCTTAAAAAAACTAAAAAAAAACAAAGTTGTCACATTATTCTAAAACTTGAACATGCGGAAAAAACAACAAAGGAAAAGGTAATCATTCAAAATAAAAAAAATTACAGTGGACGGGGACTAACTTTACGATTTACATTTTTACATCACCGAAAAGGACACAAAAAATTAGCTAGGTAAGTACCGGACACAAGGGGAAATCCGCGCGGATTTCTTTTGGCCGGACCAGCACTCCGGACGATGGAGCATGCACTGCTTGTGATCGGTTCGAAGTCTTGTTTTTGTGTTGTGATTTTTTTTAGAAATCTATCAGCCCCTCTCCCAAAATTTTTTTCCACCCCTGCCAAATCCGCGAGAGCTTAATTTATAAGCTCCTGATTTGGCAATTACAGCGATTGCGCCACCTTCTCCTTGACCCCGCTAAATCCGCGTGACACTCTTACATAAATCAGCGGCGAAGTGATTTGTTGGTGGCGGTTATGCAGCGGTTTCGGCGGTTGACAAAAGCATCCTGCGATTCTTTGAATCGCGTGGATCGCGAGCTTCGATCGACCCGAAATCTGGATCTGCGTGAGTTCCCGGTCTATCCCACAACCCGGATCCGCGAGATTCCAACGGCCGGAATGCGGATCGCGTGGCCTTCTGGCGGGTGACAAAATCGCGAGGATCGCGAGTTTCTTACGGGTTGATCTAGGAAATCCGCGTGGATTTGTGCTTATGCGGCTGGAAAATCGCGTGGATTTTCTGGGTTAACGAAATCCGCCGAATTTCTTGAAAATATATTGGGCGTTTGGTAGAAATTTGCGATCTTCTTGATCCGACCAATGTATTTTGTGTCTGATTAGCCCCACTTTGGTAGTGCGAGTAAGGCGAAAGTCAAGTAAACATCTTGAAAAGACTTGTAGTTAAGCAAGCGATCAATTATTAACCGATTCTTTGGATATTGTCGGTGAGTTATCGAGGTAGCTTGGATTTACGAAATCGGCCAGGAGGTAGTCAGATCTTTGGTTTGATTCTTTGGATGTCGTCCGAGCTTTGATGAATTTTTGGGTAGCCGTACACTTTGATGATCTCGAGGTAGTCCACAGGATTCTTTGGAAGTCGTCCGGGCTTTGATGAATTTCTCGGGGATGGCGAACGCCCGATGATATGTGGAGGTAGTCCGCAGAGTCATTGGAGTCGTCAGGGCTTTAATGAGTTTCTCGGGGTGGCGAACACCCGATGATATGTGGAGGTAGTCACTGGGATTCTTGGAGGTTGTCGAGCTTTTATGAATTTCTTGGGGTGGCAGAAAAATACTTAAGTTGGTACCTCTGAAGACCGTGAAACTTATGAGTGTCGAAGAAAAGTCAAAACACGGGGGTCGCTTCCCCTAGAAAATGATTTTTTTTTTTAAGGATAAATGAGGATAGCGAAAAAAAATCCTGCTAGCCGATGAGAAAAACTCCCTGTCAGCCGATGGGGGTTGACGAGGAACTCAGGGTTCGACTTGATGATGGAGGATCGGCGCGGATGGAGTCGTGAGCTTTGTTTAAGGCGAGATGAGTTTTGCCATGTTTGTCTTTGGAATCTACAAGATCTTGCTTGAGCTCGGTTAGTCTGTCATATTCGATGTGAGAATCTTGAGAATTCGGAGTCGAAGCGATAACATAATCTGCGAGGAACACGAGAATCGACGAAGGACTCACGAATTGGCGAAGCACCCCGATGAATCAGGAGAATCACTTTTTAGTTGATTCACTCTCTAATTTTTCATGATGATCCTGAGTCAAATTTAGGATAAGTCATTTGCTTGTGTTGACATTTAGTAAAATCGTCGAAGATTTCTGCTTTAGGATCAACAAGGACTTGAAGCCCCCCATTATGCTTCACTTGGTGAGTTCACGAAGTTCTGCGAGAGCTTTGCACCCAATTGAAGCCAGCTGAAGATATGTTCATGTTTGAAGTCTTGCTTTGATCGCTAAAGTCAGCGAGATGTTTGGTGTAAGCTCCACTATCTTGTTGGGCTTAGTCCAAAATGGGAGAGAGTTTTGGGATATGCCTTGCAAGATTTGGGCTCTACTATCGTTCATCATTTCATTGATCATGAAAGCGGGAACTTTGGCGATCGCGTTGATCGATCGACTCTGAGTTCTTGAGTTTGGCAGTAATAAATTGGATCTCAATTGATGAGCACCGAGTGCATGTATAATGCTTAGACCGTTCATTTATCTTTTATGATGCAATGGATGGACTCTATTTCTCTAGTAATGCATGATGTTAATGCACTAATGCAGACCTTTTTTTTTTTAATTTATGATGATGTAAGACACACATGCATGCATAAGAGAGTCTAGGTATTGAGCTGTGGTCGATGACACTGGAAATATTAGGACGCTTCGAATAGTGAAAACCAAAATCCGCGAACATTTTTGGTCTTCACTTGTAAACTCAGCTTCGACCCTTTTTGCAAATCTGCGATGAACCTTAGTCCAATCCATGAGAATCGACGTCCTGAAGCACTTTAGTTGTGGACCTCAAAGAATCTGCGAGAGCTTGTGTCACCATGGAATCTGCTAAGACTTCGGGCCAGACTTAGGTAATTGGCCAGACAAGAGGTTCAAGTCTCTACGAGTTATAAAATCCGCGAGAGCTCTTAGAAAAATTTTGCAAGGATTCTGCTTTAACCTGCCTGAGCATGACCTGGGAACTGGATAAGTTCCTTTTGGGAGATCACTCGAAGAAGTTATTTTTGTTTGATTATTTGGACCGGACTTCAAAAGCTTCCTACATATCCACTTTATCAATGGAATCAGGCCGTCGTAGTTCAAATGGTAGTGTAAGCATTTAGTTGCTGACTTAATAGGTCAGTGGCTAATAACTTAGGGGTAGTTTCTGATTCTGATCTCCAGTTGCTATAATTTATATTGTTTTTAAGCATAGAACCTCCTTAGTCGCTGTAGGTTTATTGAAGCTTCTTGACTCATATGTGAATACACTAGAAGCGATATGCAACCCAGGATCCGTAAGAACTTCATGAATGAAAAACCTTTATCTTCAAGCCCAAATCGATATATGTGAACATCTTTGTTGTAAAAAGTTGTTCAAGGGCTTGGCGTCTAGTGTTATACATTGAACATGCTTTAAAAAAAGTCGTTCTTATGTAAAAGGTTGTTAGAAGAGTTGATGATGGACATTTGCTCCTGAGAATCCGCGAGGACTTTTCCATTCGGTCTCACAAAAATCTGTTAGGACTTTTCCAGAACTATAGCTTATTTTTACTGGATAGTAGAGTTATATCTTGCTATCCAATGAACATGAAGGAAAGTGACAAGACCAACGTGTCATTTCCATGAGAAGAGATGAGAACGAAATGCCCGCTCTTAGGCACCTTAGATTGACTGCTAAAAGGTGAGCAAAGGGAAAAAAATTTTGTCCTTGGATGCAACCTGTAGTGATCAGGAAATCTAATGAATTGTATCCTGATAGCCCCCAATTGAAAAAAGAAAACGGAGGGAAAGAGAAAGCCCCCAGTTTGAAAGGAAGACGTACAGAGGAGAAGAGAAAGCCCACGGTGTAAGCCATGAAGAAAAGAAGGTGTGAGACTTCACGAGCAAGACCTCATATCACATAACAATAAGACCAGTGAGAGAAACAATGATGCATAAGGTCAAAATCACGTCGAAGCAAACTTTATTTCAATACTATGAGCGTAAGACCAAGACACAAACCAATCACTCTATGTTGTACCTCTAAACAATCATGTATCACCTTAGCAATTGATGAGCTAGTGAAGCTAGTAGATCCTCACTTTAGGTAAAGTGGAACACTCCTCTCAATGTGTTTAGAAATATGTAAGGGTTCACTCAAGCTCGTTCGATGCATCAAGCGCCATAAGCTTGGCGAGACTCTCGACCCTCCATCCTTTGAGGACAACACGCAAAAATGTTAATCATGAGGACTTTCAAAAGGTTGTAATGGGGTTTAGGTTAGGGTAAGAAGGGAAATCATTTAGAAAATGTGGAGCTAAGTAGCCAAGTACCTAAGAGCAACAACATTTTCATTTCATGTAATGCACCACCTCCACACGGAAACTTAAAAGAGCACAAAACATCCTGATAAAAGAAGACCGGGATAGAGCACCTAATACAAATCAAAACCCAAAATTAAAACAAAAATAAAACTTCTCTTTTTTCTCTTTTTCTTTTTTCTTTTTTTCTTTTTCTTTTTTTTGCTGTTTTGCTGCTTTTTTTTTGTTATGAATTCCTAGTTTTTGAACTTTTTTTTTCAATGAATAACATGAATATATAACTTGAAATTCAAATCCCAGTAGTCACAAGTTATAACCTTTGAGGATAAAGAGGGTAGAAATGATTTTCAACAATGTAATGCCCTTGTAGCAACAAACCAACTACTCCTCTCAACAATTGACCACAGCGCATACAAGTGAAGCTTTGCTCATTCTAACTTGGCTAAAGGTAGGAAATTATGTAAAGGCCAAGGGTGCGCACTTATAGCGTAAACAACAAAACAGGAAAAAAGGGTTAGCAAGGGCTTGCAAAAAGAGGTCAAAAAAGTCAGGTGGCTTTTTGGCTATGTAGCTAACAAAAGGATGCCTCAATCATATTAACACAATGCATATGCCAAATGTGATGTTATGGAATGTCAATGACTCTAGAGATGCACACATGGAAGAGTTACACACAAAAAGGAAATCGAGACTATATATATAATAAATAGTCTATAAAGGCTTAAAATCTCACGGGTTATTCTACTAACTCTTCAACTAGCTCAAAAAAGATGATCAATTGCTAAGACTCAACAATCATGCAAGAAGTACTCAAGAATAAAAGGCTTTTACACGGCAATACAACTCAAAGAATCTCGACTGGATAATTGCTTAGTCCTAGAAATTTCCTTCATTTTGATCAAAATAGTGTCATCAGGCTCTGTGGTACTTGCAAAGTTCATCCGCATCCCCACTTTGGAGTATTTCCTTATTGGCTCATCCTTTCCTTGGAAATTGTTCTAGTGCTTGACACAGGGAGTGTTCTTTCACCTCGTTACACTAGTTAGGCAAGAAGATTGCTTATCAGTAAAAGTGAACTAATAGCCCCCAATAATCTAGTTCACTTTCGAGTATGGTTCCAGCTAACATCAATGAGATGAAGTCATTGAGAGGTTGAAACCTTTGATGGTTGTTGTCACGAGGGTGTAAGCTCTGCACAAGCGTATCTACTTGATGTTCCTCGAGGCCGATCGACCATTTGAAGTGCTTTCGCCCTCCATCGGCCAGTAGTCGAGAATCTCTCTTCCTCCCTTGCTTCATGAGCTCCATGTCCCTTAAGGTGGCGGGCATGTCGACATTGTAGGAGTATTGATGTAAGAACTCCTTGCAAAGTGAGCTCCATCGTGAGGACTTGGTAGGACTAAGTGTGTTGTACCATTTCATAACATCAGGACAAGAGTCGAGGAAAAATAATGTGGTAGATATCTTCTTCCACTCCTTTTAGCGTCATAGCCCCGTAAAATTCCTCGCGTGTTGATGTGGATTCTCATCAGTGAAATTTAATATCGAGCGTGTTGAATTTGGGAAGTCTACCCTCGGGAGCGTGAAACCAGCGTCGTAAAGCGTATTGTTGAAAAGAGTATATTCCTTGACATCTGTCAATCTGGTCTAGCCTCGAGTTTGAAATCCCGTGGACTGACCCATCTTTCTCCTTCCTTGATCGTGGTTTATTCTCACCCGTAGTGCGGTTCTTCACATTTGAATTCTTCGCCTCCTCCATGGCATGAATGATATCATCAATTCTCTGATTCTGTGCCTCTAACTGAGCATTCATAGTGACTTGCATATTGAATTATGTTGGTGGTGCTCATTTCGATGTTGGAGGAGGTGGTGGAGGAGGAACCTGCTCTTCCTCAGGATCACCATGAGGATGGTTGCTGTTAAGGTCTGACATTGTCTTAGATGGATCAATTACCAAGGATTCAACTTCCTCAACAGATGCTTCTTCGTCTGTTGCTCCTTTATCTGTTGCTTCAGATGATGGCGAATCCCGATCCTCGTTACTGTTGTAATGGATGTCAAAAGTCTCCAGCCGGCCAGTCTCGTCCCTTTGATATACCCGAAACCAACCTATTCTGTCCTGAAAGGTGAAAGGATTTGAAGACTCAGCTCAACGTCGACCCCTAAGACTTTATGAATGCAATGGATGAAGAAATTTATTTGAATCCCGAATGACCGAACTAGAGCTCTAGGTCATATGCGAAACCGAATAAAAATCTTATGCAAATCTTGACTCGAGCTAGAAAGACATATTTAGACCTTATCGGGCCGAGCCCAATACCAAATTTTTCAAGCTCAGGCCTCTCATAAGGGCTAAACATATCATTTTAGTTGACTACACGGACCAAAGAGCCCATTTGGACCACGCAAGAGTGGGCTTACTCACAATCGCGAGGATCCATGAGGTCCGACAACATGCGACCCGAATGACTTTGGTCTTAGGCGGAGATGACTTCATGCAAACTAAAATGCAAGCCGATGACCCTAAAACACCTTAATTTAGGCCGTGTAGCCAAGGCTCACCGAGAATCAGCGGATTTCACGGGCTCGGGCACGCTCTTGAGCTTAAACCAGTCCGACACTTAAGGGGAAAAAAAAAGTGATTTGGACTATCGGGCCTCACCTGACACAGGATCGCGTGGACTCCAAGGGCTCGGGCCTTGTATAGGCCGAATCGAATCTCCGACCCACTATTCATGACTTAAGACAACCGTATTTGGGCAGATGGTGACCGAGCTCACGGAAATCGCGGATTTCACGGGCTCGAGCCCAGCTCGGGCCTAAATCCAGGTCGGACAAACCAAAGAAGAAAAGAAAGAAAACAAGAATTTGGACCATACATGGCCCACTCGACTGGAATCGCGTGCGTCCACGAGCTCGAGTCGTGTATGGGCCAAGTCTAACCAGATGCACGACCCAGCGCCTCGGGTTAGGCCCCAAGGGTCGGATACACTAAGATCCGCGCGGATCTCAAAGCCTCGACCCACTATCGGGCCTAAACACAGGTTGGCGACTCTAACACTAGGAGGCGGACCATTAATTTGGGCTATCTGAGGCACAGCCCAACACGGAATCACGCGGATCCCATGGGCCCGTCTGCTGTATAGGCCGAATTAATTATCTTGGCCTACTGAAATGCAAAAGGTTTTTCTTTTGTTATATTATTTTTGTCTAAGCATTATGGCATGGTCGGGTTAGAAAAGGAAAAACACATGTGCATGAAATGAGTTCCATCCTAACCAAGGGACTATGTTTGAGGTTAAAGTCGGTTCATCCTAACCTCTGGCTCGTGTCGAGTATTTGATCTTCCATGGGATCGTGGCAAGATTAACACACTCGGGTTGCTCCCTTTTATCATATGGATTAGGGAGTGGTGCACGAGTGGGAAAAACAACTACCGGCTCGGTGAAGGTCAAAATGGACCCACCTGAGTTGAATGGTTCATGTTTTCCCAAAAAAAGGTAAAAATAAAAGGGTCCTGTTCGGTTGTAATTTTTGTGGTTTTATAAGTTAGGGATGTTGGTCCACAGGGATGGGTGTGAGGCTTGATTAAGGTAATCGGTTCGTGTAAATGGGTTTTTCTCAAGTGCGGAAAGCGATAAATTATGTAAAGAAAGCATTTAAATCTAACCTAGACATGATGATAATAATAAAGAAATCAATTAAAAGAAAGCAATAAAGAAAGCACTTAAAGATGAAAGCAATTAAAAGGCATGAATGAAGACAATGAATGAACAATGAAATTGGGAATGAGAAATTATACCTTTGATGACTAATCTTCAATAAACCTTCAATCTACACTTGAATTTCCCCCGAACAAACAAGAAATTGTGGTTTGGATTACAAAGAATCCCCCAAATTCTCACTAGTAAGTAGAATCGGAGTTCCTTGACCCTCCTCCCCACTAAAAATGGAGTTGATTGTGGCTAACACTATAAAGCTTGGAAAACAAGTCAACAATGGCAATTATAGAGAGAGAGAGAGAGAGAAGAGAGAGAAAGCTTGTAAAACTTCAATGGAAACTTGCTTGAATTGAGAAAACTTGAGAAAGTTTGAATACAAATGCTAGAAATCAATGAAAGCTTGAAGAACAATTGAAAACTTGAAGAACAATTAAGAGAGATTAAAGCAAATAAAGGAAAGCAATAAATCTAATTCTACTCCTAAATTACCTAGGCTAATTGATATTTTAGATTAATACAAGTGGATATTTATAGAAGAAGGAAAAATACAACCCAAAACCCTAGGACAAATCGCAGCACGCGCGTCTGCAGACAGAGTGGCTCGGGCGAGCCACCCTCTGGCTCGGGCGAGCCAGCGTTCTGGCTGGTGTTTTTGTTGCCCCGGAAGCCTGGCTCAGGCGAGCCAGCAGATGGCTCGGGCGAGCCAACGTTCTGGGCAGTTTTTCCCTGCCGACTTCAAACGCGCATAACTTCTTCATCCGAACTCCGTTTTAGGCCCGTAAGATATCGATGGAAAGCTCTCGGTGTGTACTTTAAGCTCCCAAAATTTCAGAGCTATCGAAGTTGTAACGAAGGAGTTATGACCCAAAGGGTGAAGGCACACGTATTTCAAACCTGTAAGTTTGTACCGTTCCCCTGTTTTGCGCCAATCTTGATATGGAATTTCCGACTTCGGTTTCGCCTCGGCTCTCGGCTCGGGTTGACTTGGTTTGACTCGGATTTCGGCTTGGGTTGACTTGGTTTGACTCGGGAAATAGCTCGGGATTCCCTAAAAACCTTCAATTAAGCCCAAACTTCTTCTAACTCCTTATTTTCCTACAAAACACCAAATCATTATATCTAATATATAAATAGGGGTTAAAACAAGCAAATATACCCTATAAAAGAGAAGAAATTCGGCTCGAGCAGGCGAACACCACTCAACACAAGGGTTTGCTCGAACAAACTAAAAGCGAAGAAAAGGACTAAAAGAAAAACTAAAACCTAACTCACTTTCGCAGAATCGCGGATGCATTTAGCATATGCATCAAGCCCTTTAAATCCCGTGCTTGGGTGGGCGAGTAGGTCTTGTGAGGGTTTATAGCAACTATACCCACAAAAGCCTCGAGAAAAGAAAAAAAGGGGAAAGAAAAAGAAGTGAAAATCGAAAAACGAAACAAAACAAAAGCAAAGAAAAAATTCTCGTCCCCAATCATGCACCTAGTTCCCCAACCCGCCTCAACAATCAATTGGAAGAAGCAAGTATAAACAAATTAAGACACGAAGGTTGGAAAGCGCGATCTTTGAGATTTTGAACCAAAACACTTCCTGATGAGCAAAACACCTCGTGCATATGTGCAAGTGGGCTCTAGTCGGTCCTTCCTATCCTAAACCAGACAATCAGAGTTGTTCTCATGCTCAAGCTCGGGATTATCTATCCTACTTCACTCTTGGTTTTTCTTTTAACCTCTCTTTTCTTTCTTTTTCTTACTTTGCTCTCTTTTCTTTCTTTTTCTTACCATTATTTTGCTCAACTCTTTTTTTCTTTTTTCTTGCTTCGCTCTTTTCTTTCTTTTTCAAAACCTACGCTCTTTTATTTCCACTCAATCCGTTTTGTGTCTTTTAGAGCGTTTGTGTCGGGTTTCGGGATTTAAGCAAGCCTTGCAAAGGGTTACCCTCCTGCTGGTTTCTCCATCGTGAGTCATTGCACTTAAGGGGCATAGGGTGCGATCCACCAAACCAACCCATGACTAGGCGACAATAATTATTTAATGCATTAGTTAAGAGCTTAAGCAATTGAACAACTAAAACCGTCTAACTTAGGTAAGAAGACACGATCAGCGTGTAAGATTTGAGGATTCCGCTTTCCCATTCCATGTAGAGGTCTAATAGAGATAAGTCATGGCAAAATCTTTCTAAGGCCCATCATTATTCATCTGCCGCTTCTAGCTGATTGAATCAACTGATTAGACAACTATCTACACAAGCGTGAGCGGAAACATCTTAAAGAAAAACAACTTTTGGGTTTTTCACAACATTTCTTCCTTTTTCTTTTCTTTTCACACACAAAATTTTCAATTTTTAGACACAAACTACGAAAAATGAAAACAAAGACTCAAAACTAGGTAATCTACCCATGAACAATAAAGATATCACCCCTACTCCACCACAAGACATCACAATGTCCCCATTGAGAAGAAGGTGTCCTGGCGAGGTGAAAACCAACAAAAACATATATATAAAACACTTATCGCATAAAAAGCGGTGGCGACCGAGCCCACGCGACTCGACAACAATATATATCCAACATTCACACTCGAGGGGTTCGCCACCCAAAAAGAAAATCAAGCATGCATCATGAATTATCGATATATTCACATAAAGAGAGGGTGGAAAGAGGTTACCTCAATTTTCAATAAAAGCACTCAATCCACGATCCAAGGAACATCACACCAAGGTTAGAAATAAACAAGAAAAGCATACTATGAGTGATGGTTCACATGCAAGATCAAAAGGAAAAACAAACTATACAAGACACTAAGGACTAATGAACTAAGAAAACAAACTAAAATATTTACAAAACGACTCTTTTTTTTCTTTAGTTAGACTCGAATACCGAAATACATACTACCCTCCCACTCCAACACAAAGAGGTTGTCGTGTCCTCAAAATGGAAACAGAAGTAGGTAAATAAGCACCCCAAAATAAAAGAAAATGACACACACAAAAAGAAAATAAAATAAAAGAAGAAAAGAAAAGAAAGACCAACTCACTAATTATACAAGAAGGGTGAGGAAGGATATTACCTCAAAGGCATCTTATCAAGAAATTCACTCCTTCTCACATCAAGATATCGGGATCATGTTAGAACCATTCAACGCCCGGAGTAACAAATCATGCATCCTCTCATGCATCTCAGAATGGTGGTGGTAAGAGCACCCTCGCAATATACATAAACAAACATTAGTGCCCTTAACAATTTATCAAATGCTTTAGAAAAGTCATAGAATGATGAAATTCATGAATATACAAGACTTTTCTAGGCAGTGAAAGAAGACATGACAAATGGATCCTCCCGTTGACTCGTAAATGGAGATTGGGTATACAAATCAGCGGAAGGAGGCAATACAACACATTTACGAACATGCTCATGCGAAGACTTGGATGCAAACAATGGTTCGAACTCGATTTCCATGCGATTTTCATCGATCACAAATTCCAAATCACCACTCTCATCGAATAATCATTACAATCGTCGATAGGTGATAAGGAAAGCAGAGGGTTAGACCACATCACAACACTCCCAACATCACACACAAGCACATCTTCATCTTCATCAATATCGGACTCACTAGAAGAACTATCAACATCAAAAGACAAAGGAGCATCATCGAAGCAACATCAAAAGTGAAAGTGGAAGGTTCGGGGTCATAACTCATCGTGAATGACTCATAAAGCATGTCATCATCAAAAGCATCATTGTCGACAACCAAGTTCAAACAATCATGATCATTCCCAAAGAATTATGCTCATCATCACGGTATGCACATCAATGGACTCGCATACAAGGGTAGCTAATGCCTCACTAATGCAATGATCCTCGATGAAAGTTAACAAATCGTTATCAAGCACACATTCAATCACAACAGATTGATTTCACTCTCAGCAAGATCATGCTCAATTACATCATGGCATTCACTAAACTCGATCTTTTCTTCACATAAAGGCATGGACAAGGGTGTTGACAATATTTCATCATCTAGCGTGTTTTGACTAATTCTACATCATCACACACAAAATCATCATGTTCCTCATGCTCATTAGGTGGGGCTAGAGCTAAGGAATCACTAAGTAGTCAGGCATGATCGGTTATGATAGTCATCATCCTCATCATACACGAAAAATCAACTTGCATTTCAGACTCAAAGGCGATGAATGACCTATTTCAACATTCGAATCAACCATTTGTGAAGAAGGAGTTACTACCCTTTGATTACTCTCATGGACAAATTCACGCATATACTCATTCATGTTCGCACATAATTTTTCTACTTCTGCCTTGAAGGAAACCACTGTAGCTTGCAAACAAGAAATTGAACTATGATACGGCGAATCACACAAGGAGCACACGGAAGGAGACTCGACATCGGCACTTTGGGAAAGATCATAACAGTTTTCCACATATCCCCCATCATAAGATTGATCATCAACATACACGGGGTATTCACATGATTTTTCAGCTTCGGTCCCAAAGGGTGGTGCATAAGGAGGTTGGAAGCTAGGACAAAAATTTTTGCTCAAATTCATAGGAATCCCTAGACAACCATTTAATTAACTCCCATGCTTTTTCTTCACCTATACAAGAAAACTCGTAATAATCTAAAAGGTTTCGGGTCTCATAATTCACACCCTCACTAACAATTCCCAAAAGAGATAATGTATCACAAAAGATACCATATAATTCACATTGAACACGGTAGTCATGCAATCTAGCAAAATACCTCCAAAATATTTCATGCTCAAATTGAGGGAATTGGGGACTATCCATAACTCTCTTTTTTTTTCTTTTTTTTCTCACTTTTTTCGATATTCAATTTTTTTCGCTACATTTTTCTAGCATAATCGAGAAAGCAATAAACTATGTACACACAAACCAATAGCCTAATATACCAAATAACGACATCCCCGGCAACGGCGCCATTGTTCGGTTGTAATTTTTGTGGTTTTATAAGTTAGGGATGTCGGTCCACAGGGATGGGTGTGAGGCTTGATTAAGGTAATCGGTTCGTGTAAATGGGTTTTTCTCAAGTGCGGAAAGCGATAAATTATGTAAAGAAAACATTTAAATCTAACCTAGACATGATAATAATAAAGAAAGCAATTAAAAGAAAGCAATAAAGAAAGCACTTAAAGATGAAAGCAATTAAAAGGCATGAATGAAGACAATGAATGAACAATGAAATTGGGAATGAGAAATTATACCTTTGATGACTAATCTTCAATAAACCTTCAATCTACACTTGAATTTCCCCCGAACAAACAAGAAATTGTGGTTTGGATTACCAAGAATCCCCCAAATTCTCACTAGTAAGTAGAATTGGAGTTCCTTGACCCTCCTCCCCACTAAAAATGGAGTTGATTTTGGCTAACACTATAAAGCTTGGAAAACAAGTCAACAATGGCAATTATAGAGAGAGAGAGAGAAGAGAGAGAAAGCTTGTAAAACTTCAATGGAAACTTGCTTGAATTGAGAAAACTTGAGAAAGTTTGAATACAAATGCTAGAAATCAATGAAAGCTTGAAGAACAATTGAAAACTTGAAGAACAATTAAGAGAGATTAAAGCAAATAAAGGAAAGCAATAAATCTAATTCTACTCCTAAATTACCTAGGCTAATTGATATTTTAGATTAATACAAGTGGGTATTTATAGAAGAAGGAAAAATACAACCCAAAACCCTAGGAAAATCGCAGCACGCGCGTCTGCAGACAGAGTGGCTCGGGCGAGCCAGCGTTCTGGCTGGTGTTTTTGTTGCCCCAGAAGCCTGGCTCGGGCGAGCCAGCGTTCTGGGCAGTTTTTCCCTGCCGACTTCAAACGCGCATAAGTTCTTCATCCGAACTCCATTTCAGGCCCGTAAGATATCGATGGAAATCTCTCGGTGTGTACTTTAAGCTCCCAAAATTTCAGAGCTATCGGAGTTGTAACGAAGGAGTTATGACCCAAAGGGTGAAGGCACACGTATTTCAAACCTTTAAGTTTGTACCGTTCCCCTGTTTTGCGCCAATCTTGATATGGAATTTCCGACTTCGGTTTCGCCTCGGCTCTCGGCTCGGGTTGACTTGGTTTGACTCAGATTTTGGCTTGGGTTGACTTGGTTTGACTCGGGAAATAGCTCGGGATTCCCTAAAAACCTTCAATTAAGCCCAAACTTCTTCTAACTCCTTATTTTCCTACAAAACACCAAATCATTATATCTAATATGTAAATAGGGGTTAAAACAAGCAAATATACCCTATAAAAGAGAAGAAATTCGGCTCGGAACGAGGCCGAACAGGTCCACCTAAACGGTGCCTTGTGTGCCCAACTAAGGGGAAGACCCGAGAAATGCAAGTAATGCCTAAATAAAAATGTGACAACTTTTTTTTTTAAAAAAAAAAACAAAAACAAAACCCGACTTTTCAAGTCTTACCCACTTACTAAATAAGTCCCCAGTGGAGTCGACAATGTAGGGCCCGCGGCCCGGAGGGCACGGTCCCCCACGAAGGGTCGATTCGACGTAGGGTTGCTTATTGGTCCTAGGGTGTATTTTTAATGTTTTCGTATGTACTTTCCTGGCTAATACCAAGAACACGATCAAACCTTACGGTAATTAACATCTATTCGGGAATGGGTCGGAGCTCCGCGTCATCCAGAAATCCACGCGGATTTCACAGATCACTTGAGGCCCCAACCCATCCGAATGGGATAATGGTCTCGGCAGCCAAACAACAAGCCAGACTGGTATACAGGCCAAAAATCCTCGTGGATTTCCGGCCTGTATACACAGTTGACCCGTTGTTCCGCTTGCGACGACCATTTTGGGCCCGGATGATCACTGGATCGGGACCACAGGCCAGAAATTCGCGTGGATCTCTGGACAATGCTCCTGGCCGGTTTTCATCTGGGTCGTGATTACTGAACTTCAAGGATTAATTTGACCGTATAAGGGCATTTAACGTGCATGAAGGAAGAAAAAAAAAAAACCGGAGTCGCCAGTCAATTTTTATAAAAAAAACTAACAAAAAATAAAGTGAATGAACTCCACGGTCTCCGAACCGAGATCGGGATCGGGGGTAAAGGTGTCGATGTAGGGGGGTGCCCTTGCATCGCCCGCCATGGCGGCCTCTACTAGATCGGGTTTTTTCTTAAAAAAACTAAAAAAACAAAGTTGTCACATTATTCTAAAACTTGAACATGCGGAAAAAACAACAAAGGAAAAGGTAATCATTCAAAATAAAAAAATTACAGCGGACGGGGACTAACTTTACGATTTACATTTTTACATCACCGAAAAGGACACAAAAAATTAGCTAGGTAAGTACCGGACACAGGGGGAAATCCGCGCGGATTTCTTTTGGCCGGACCAGCACTCCGGACGATGGAGCCGCGCGAGTCTGCTGGCAGTCGGTTCGAAGTCTTGTTTTTGTGTTGTGATTTTTTTTAGAAATCTATCAACCCCTCTCCCAAAATTTTTTTCCACCCCTGCCAAATCCGCGAGAGCTTAATTTATAAGATCCTGATTTGCCAGTTACAGCGATTGCGCCACCTTCTCCTTGACCCCGCTAAATCCGCGTGACACTCTTCTGTCGTCAACCGGCAGGGGTGATTTGTTGACTGGCAGTTGTACGACGGTTTCTGACGGTTGACAAAAACTGTCCTGCAGTTGCTGAATCCGCGTGGATCCGCGAGAGCTTCCGGTCTGACCCGAAATCTGGATCTGCGTGAGTTCCCGGTCTATCCCACAACCCGGATCCGCGAGATTCCAACTTGACCCGGAATCTGGATCCGCGTGGCCTTCTGCTGAGCGGACTGACAAAATCCGCGAGGATCCGCGAGAGTTTCTTCTGGGTTGATCTAGGAAATCCGCGTGGATTTGTGCTTGTCTGGCCTGGAAAATCCGCGTGGATTTTCCTGGGTTGGCCCGGGAAATCCGCCAGAATTTGCTGAAAATATATTCGGGCGTTTGAGCCGAGCTGCTGATGCTGCTGATCCGACCAACTGTATTTTGTGTCTACACACTTGCAAGATATGCTGATGTTTTCTCTCCACTATGCCATTCTGCTGTGCTGTATCCACACAAGTTGTTTGATGAAGAATGCCTTTCTCTGCATAAAAATCTAAGACAGTATGGTCCTTGAACTCAAGGCCATTATCAGTTCGAATAATTTTGACAGAGGCATTAAACTGTTTTTCTACAAACAGAACAAAATTCTTTAAGGAAGATATATCAGAACCTTTATTAGCCATCAAGATAGTCCAAGTACATCTAGAGTAATCATCAACTATGGACAAGAAATATGAAAATCTATCATATGTTTTGTAAGAACAAGGACCCCATATATCAACATGTAATAGTTCAAAATATCTCGTAGTCTTTGTAATACTACTAGGAAAGGATTTTCTGTGAAATTTAGCCATAGGACAAATTTGACACACCCTATACTGATCATCTTTATATGAATTCAAAACACCAGTATGCCGAAGCTGTTCAAAAGGAAGATGTCCAAGCCTAAAATGTCAAATCTCAGCTGTAGAAAGAAACGTTGTAGCCTTATCCTTCTGAATACAAGATCCCTTGCTTTGAATCTGATCAACAGTGTATAACCCTTTCTTTTCTTCACCAAGATGGAGAATGCTATTTGTGCTGAGGCCCTGAAGAATGCATTTATTTGGAAAGAAAATAACACAAGCTTGAAACTGATCAACAAGCTTATGAACTGATAACAAATTGTATTTAAAATCTGGAACAAATAAAACATTATGAAGTTCTAGATTTGGTCGAAGCATTAAAGAACCTGTATATTCTATTAAAGATCTTTTGCCATTCGGAATCACAATGAAAGATGGTTGATCAAGAAGTTTGACATTATGTAACAAAGATATATCACATGTAACATGATTAGAGGCACCACTATCAATTATCCAAGTAGCATTATTATTTGTAAATCGATAGGAGTTACCTGCAAAACTTGTGCCAGCAAAGAAACCAGCAGCACCATTTTCTTCCAAATTCTGATTCTGATAAGCCTGATATTGTTGTATCATCTGCATGACCTGATCATACTGCTCAGCAGAAAGAATAGGAGATGGATTCTGTTGGCCTTGAGGCAAGTTTTGAACCATAGAACTATCATTAGGAACTTCTGAATCAGGTTGAACTATAGCTGCGACCTTATTCCCTCTGTAAAACTTATGCCCAGGAGGGTAACCATGAATTTTATAGCATCTTTGTATTGTGTGACCAAAATTTTTGCAGTAATCACAAAAGAAACGTCTGTCTTGAGAACCAGAAGACCTGTTCAAATCGTTCTTGACAGGATAAGATGACTAATTGAAATTCTTTTGCTCAAACTTTTGTTGATTTGAACTGTACTGATTGTATCTTGAAGGTGGTTTGTAACTCTTCTGCTGAATAGCAAAAGCTGATTCTTCAACTTGTGAATTGAATGCCGATGAAGTAGTGTTGTATTGCGATCCACACAACGATCTTTGCTTCTCTTCTTGTAGAACCATTTGATAAACTTGATCAATATTAGGCAAAGGCTTCAACATAAGAATGTTACCTCTTGTTACCCGAAAACTCTCATCCAAACCGACTAAGAATTGCCTCAATTGCTGGTCACTGATTAATTTCTGGGCAGTCTGCAAACTCTGACATGCTAAACCACAAGCACAACTAGGAATAGAAATCAAACAATTGTAATCATCCCACAATTTCTTAATCTTTGTAAAGTAATCAATACCAGATGAATTCCCTTGAGAAATAGTCATCAATTCCCTTTGAATTCTGAAAATTTTAGTACTATCCACTTCACCAAACCTTTGTTCCAATTGAATCCAAACATCTCTTGAATTAGCAGAAAACAGAATGCTTTGAGCTATATCATGAACAACAGCATTCATCAACCAAGATTGTACCATCTTGTCACATCTTTCCCATTGTGGTACAAATTGAACATTCGTAGGTTTCCCATGAGTTCCAAAAACAAACCCTAGCTTATTTTTAGCAATTAAAGCAATCTCAATAGCCTTCCTCCAATGGCCATAATTTTCCCCATTCAACAAATCGCTAACTAAGACATTGTTAGGATTATCACTAGGATGCAGATAAAGAATGTGATTAGGATCATTTGCGTTACCAGAGTACAATGCTGTGTTATCAGTAGCATTGTTAGCAGCATCCATCGAAAAACTTCAAAAAAACTTTCTGGGCTTCTGAAGCTTGAAACGGAAACAACAAATCTTCAAGAACCCTAATCTTCTGGAGCTTTAGAAGATCGAAACAGAAGAGAGAATTATGCAAAGCTCTGATACCATGTTAATCATCTCAAGATTGAATGAAAAGCATAGATGAGAAGGAGAAACGAGAGAAAAGTAATGAGAGTAATTGTATTGAATTGAGGAATGAAGTACAAGCCTTGAAGGTATATATATACTAAGAGGAAAACAAGAAAATAAAGAAAATAATATCTAACTAACCCTATAACTAATATATTCTTAACACTATGCAACTTAATGCAATATTGCATGACAGGTTGGCAATTATGCGTTGGGGTTGGCAAGTCATATATGCAGCGACGACTTGCGAAAAGGCAAGTCAAGAATATGTATGAAGTGTGTGAAGGAGTCAACTCTACTTACCCATATAGGATCGTGGATCGATATTTTAATAACTATGCCTCCGTCCCATAAGATTTGTCCTTTTTATTAAGGTATCTTTTTAAAATTTCATTGATTTACAAAAAAAAAGGGGGTGGGAGGAGGATTTTCCTTGAAAATGATTTTGCCTATTTTTCGGTCACCAAATGCCAAAAAATGAGAAAACTTTTCTGGATAATGGGTTTCTGCTGCACAAAACAAACAATATAAAATTCATTGAAAAATTATCAATATTGTTGCAAAATTCATCGATATTTTTTAAATGTATCAAATTTTCTTACACAAATTAATCACGTCAAAAAAATCTGACCTATTTTAATGCATTTGGTGGATATAGCTAGGTCTGTCATAGTATGCAACATAATTTGCATACTCAAAGTATAATACGGTGTACCATGGATCGGAGGACCTATATAGATTCACCACATGTATCAAAATTGGTTAATTGTTTATGCGAATGAATTTGTGTAGAAAAAATTGATAAATCTAATAAAAAACTATATCGATGAATATATATTGCAATAATATTGATAAATTCTGATAGATTTTATGATAAACATTGATGAACATTTTACAAAATTTAAGACCTTGAAATACCTAACTATATATTCCAATGTGTATCATGTAACAATTGATATAATAGTGTATAAAATGGTATAAGTCAAACTATATATTTTACGACTTACATAATAATTAAGAAACGATGCATATTAGCTGGCTAGATTATCTTATTTATTCCAAACCAAATATCTAAAATATGCAATTAATTGTTCACTCATACTTAATTTTTGTTCACTCCCAATAACATAATTGTTCACTCATACATACTCGGAGCATGCGCTCTAAGTTATATATGTCAATTGAAGCTAAGTTGATACTTGGGTTGTTGTTCAGGAGTAAAAATCCCATAGTGTTGTTCCGTAGGTTGTGGCCCTTTCTGATTCTCATCAAACATGGCAAACAAGTACGTCTCAATCCCCTGCCCAGGCTTCAACGGTGTACCCTGCTTCACATGATTAATCAAGTTGCTGTAATAAGTCCCCGCATTGTCCACCGTGGCGGCATCTCCACCGTCCGATGGCCACCCGCTCTCCGACACCACGATCTCCACATTGGGTGCACCGGCCCTCCCTAGGGCTGCGTACACTGAATCCACTATCGCATCAAACAGATTCTGGTACTGCAACCCGTTATTACTGTCCGTAACAACTGTCCCGGATGAATTTAACAGCGCATAGCTGATGTCCATAGTTTGATGGCTGCCTACGTAAGCGAAGTACGTGTACACGTTGACTAGCAGGGGGGACCCGTTGCTCGTGAGGAAGTTCAAGATGGGGCCCACATATGATGTGTCGTTGAATTGGCCGTCGGATGGGGGGAATGAGTTGGTGATGAGGGTCGTGTCGATGGATGTTGAGACCTTGATCCCTGTTTTTCAGAGAGGTAAGTAAGATGGAGTAAATAATATGTAAGGGATGGTAAGTAAGGCAGTACTGTAAGCAAGGTAAGGGCCTGTTTGGTGAGCAAAATAGGAATGGAATTGAGTAGGAATGGGTTCTAATTCCTATTTTCTCTGTTTGGAGAGAAGTTTCTGGAATGGAATTGCAATCCCTAGGGATTTGCTATCCCTCCCAAATAGAGGGATTAGAAACCTCCCAAATATGGGGGGAATAGACTATCCCTTTTCTTTCACAACAACAATAAAACCAATAATAATAATAATAATAATAATAATAATAATAATAATAATTATTATTATTATTATTATTATTATAGTTATAATTATAATTACTAATAATTAATAATTAATAATTAAAAAAATAATTATAATAATTATAATTATAATTATAATTATAATTATTAATAATGAATTATAATTATTATAATAATTAATAATAATAATTATAATAATAATTATTATTATTAATAAATAATTAAAAATATAAATATAATTATACTTATTAATTTGTAATAATAATTATAATTATAATTATTAATAATTAATTATAATTATTAATAATTAAATATAATTATTATAATAATTATAATAAATAATAATCATAATAATAATTATAATAATAATAATTATTAATAATTAATAATAATTATTACTATTACAATTAATAATTATTATAATTATAATTATTAATAATAATTATAATAAAAATAATTATTATAAATGTCAATATAAATAATTATTACTAAAAATAATTATTAAATGTTATTAATTTATAATAATTTATAATAATTAGTAATTTAGTAATATGAAAATTAGTAATTAATAGTTAATAATTAATAATAAAAATATATATTAATTATTAATACCTAATTATTATAATTAGTTAATAATAATTGATAATTATTAATAATTAATAAATAATTATAATTATTAATAATTAATAATTAATTATAATTATTAATAATTAATATAATAAAATTACTAATTGATACAAATGTCAATAATTAAAAATTAATTAATAATTATAATAGTTAATTATTTTCCATTGATAATAATTATTAATTAATAAAAAATAATAATTTGTAATTTATATTAATAATATTATTAATTAATATGTAATAATAACTAATTAATAATTAATAATTATTAAAATTGTATTATTGTCATAATAATAAGGGAAATAATAATAATAATAATAATAATAATTATTATTATTATTATTATTATAACAAATACTATAACTATAACTTTGATTCCATTCCACTGCTCACCAAACACTTTCATTTCAGGGTTTTGATTCCATACCCAACCCCCTAGGATTCTAATTCCATACCCAACCCATTCCGTTTTTCTCTCCAAACAAGCCCTAAGTTATATTAGTCACATCACTTAAATATATAATAATAAACCTCATAGTAGTCCCACTCACGCGAAGTTTCAATGCTGATGTACGTAGTCTTTCCCCATACACATAAGTGCATGGAGAGACTGATTTCGATACACCCAGAAAAACATTTCAAACACCGAACATAAAACACTTTTGAAAACCACTAGAAAACCGAGTCACATCACTTAAATATATGAATTTTAAATATGTTCTTTACAAATCTAATAAGTTAGTGTAAGTAATGTAAGACACATAAGTCATATTACTTATTAAACATATTAACTTTAAATATATATATATATTATGTAACGTTTTTTTAAGTAGTGCAAGTAATTAGGCAAATAAAAATAGGTAAGATAAACAAAGGTGTGTTTGCTAAGTAAATTCTTATTTACCTTGCGGGCTTAAGTTGGCGGCGGTTAGGGCATTGAGAATGTTCTGCATGGCGGGGACCACCGATGGGGCCCACGTGTCAGTTGGGTGGACCTCGTTCCCCACGGCGATGTACTTGATGACAGACGCAAAGGGGACCACGTTGGTCTGGATCCACTGGCTTGCGGCCGAGGGGTCAGCTCCGATGGATTGAAGCTTGTCGTTGGGAACGTCGAGGATGAGGTTGATACCGGAGCCCTGTAGGGCTTGGAGAGCGGTCAAGTTAGGGTAATATAGCCTCATGGCTCCTATGTTGTTGGATTTGTAGAGGTTCACCACGTCCTGCGCCGAGGGTAGGTTGTCGCCATTCGTGCCATAACATACTCCGATTTGTGCTTCTGCAAGTATGTATGTATGTATGTATGTATGTATGTATGTATCAATGATATCATTAAGTATTTGTGCAAAAATAACAATGTATTTTTGGGATTGAAAATGTTTTGCATGGATTAGTGTATGCTACCTTAGGATTCTAAGGGTATGTTCTTTAGAAGGGTGAATTAATTCGATAAATTTGAATAAAAATTGAAAAGTTGGAACCAGCATTATAAAATATACAAGTAAAGGTGAATTTGAATTAAGTTGGGTCGGGTCGGGCTGGGTCGATCTAATATGTGAGTAATAAACAATCTAAAGAAGATATTTTGTTTTGATCAAGTATTATACAAGATATTATTGGTCAAGAAAAATTATGAAGACCGTGTAATATTTATTAAGTGACAGTTATAATGAGAATGATGGATTACATACCTGTTGGTCGTAGAATCGGCAACAAAAATGCGATAACAACAAAGAAAGCAGCCCTAGCCATACCAAAGAAAAGGAAATAAATTAATTCAAACACTTTGGGAAATAAACAAAAACAAGAAGATGAAGTTAAGACGATCTTGTTGTTGGTATTGTTTGTTATGAATTTATAGAGAAGTATAACACGATATGATCAATTTATATGTGTGCAAAGTTCACTGTTGAAGACGAATTGTAGTATGAGAATATTCAAAATGATTGATTCTTTGGTTAATAGTCTTAATACAGTTCATTCCATATGATATGATTGCCCACTCTACACTGACTGACAAATTGAGGAGATTTTGGTAACATAATGCCAAAGACTTGATGATACAATTTAGCAGCCTCTATAATATTATAAGATTTAGTAAAATTTGCATATATCCTTCTTTAGATTAATGATGTTTATAAATTCGACTCTGAGTTACATATGTGTCATATGTAATGAAATTTGCTTGCTAAAATTATCGTCATTTCAGTAAATTAAATAAATATTATCGTATATTTTAAATGGTCATAAAGTACTCCTTAAATGGAGCCATGCCTTCCTTGACCATGCATCCAAAAAGAATGCAAAGGTGACAAACCTTCTTGCAAGTAATTACAGCTTGCATTAATGCATGCTTAATGTCAGTTAAATTGTTTTTAAGTCAAAAAGACTAAAAAAGCATTAAAGATGCTCCGTCAATTCATAAAAAAGCAAGTCAAACACCAAAACAGCTGAAAGAAACAACCAACGTGAACAAACCACCAAAAATAGCGTCAAAAAAACGTCAAAGAAAGGGACGAATGAAATGTCAGTCAAATTATTTGATCTTATGTAGTTTTTTTTGGCCTAAAATCATAGGATTATTAATTTATTATCTAGTGTCCTCATTCTTACCCCATATCACTCGTCAATTTGGGATGGCCAATGGCTAATGGGACAATAATGAATGTTGGCCTAACAAGAACAAGAAGAAGAAGGCCCCATTCGTGTTTATTTTTTAGGGTATGGTTCAATTGAAAATTAAATAATATGATCTTTGGGACCTACAAAATTATATATTTTCATTATATACTAATAAAAAAAATAATGAGTTTGGGCTAAACTCATATCATTCTCGAGCTTTGGGGCAAGACACCTTTTGGGTGTCTTACCATATATTTAAAATTATATTATTATATATAACAAAAAATGACTTTGGGGGCCTCTTATTTTGGTGTAATAATTATAAAGACCCCCTATTTTTGTAAATTACTAGGAGGTGACAATATATTTGATGAAATAATTTGAAAGGGACTTTCAGGCTGTTTTCCGGCCAAAAATTGGTGGGAGACATTAATGTTGTATTTAGTGTGGATTAAGTGTTAGATGGGATTGACCAACTCCATTACATATGGGGAAATAAAAAGAAAACCAAAAATAAAAATTGAATCTAATTAAACCCCATCCCCAACCTGCCCCCCACCCATTTGAAAACAAAAATCAGATTAGAGAGAGAAAGCTGTGTTTGAGGCAGAAACACAAGCGATTCCAATGTAACAGTCTGGAGAAACTTACAATTGTTAACCTTGAACTTGAATAGGATTTACTTCAACTTCATAAACCGATTCTAAGCTTCAATCGTCACTCTTCTTCCTCTAGTTTTCTTCAGTCGCCACTTATGGTAGGAAATGTGCGACAATGGCAGAACAAGCTAGGAAGATGAAGAGTGTGGGGAAGGAGAGAGATGAAGGTGGGAAGTGACATTTATGGTTGGGTTTGATTTAAGTCTTCCTCTAGTTTTTTTTTTTTTTTTGAATTTAAAACCTTTAATCTTTCATTAAAATTAACTACAGTTGACTTCTAGTTAATACACTATTAAGCAACACATAAGTTGGTTCCCGCCAATTTTTGGCCGGAAAACAGCCTGAAAGTCCCTCACAAATTATTTCATCAAATATATTGTCACCTCCCATTAATTTACGAAAATAGGGGGCCCTTATAATTATTACACCAAAATAAGAGGTAGTCGTTTTTTCTTTTATATATTAAGATGAATTAAATGATATGATAGAATATTATCACTATATTATCACATATAAATATAATAAAGTTATACTTTTATGCATTGTTTTTTATATTTCAAGAAAATGCTTAAAATAAGTTTAATGGAAATGGTTGTTGATTCAATTAGGGTAACATTTGTGCTCATTGACGTAGCCTACGCATCCCAAGCTTCTTATAATTGATAATTAATTGATCAAGTAGTCGTTTAACTGCAGAAGCCTCTCCATTAGGTTTATTGTTTGCCTCATTTTCTTTCTTCTTCTTCAACTTTCAACACTCAGAGGCTATATGATGTGGCTTCTTACAGTAGTTACACCTTTTGGATGACTTTTGACCTCTAGACTTAGGTCTAGAAGGTTTTCTATAGCTACTCTAGCCTCTGTCATGGTTTCTACACTTAGCAATTAGACCTTATCCTCTATCATTATTTCTAGCATTAAGGTCTAATTTTTCTTTGGACAAAAGGCTAGCTTTAACACCCTTGCTTAAGTGTCAGTTCATTACCACCATACAACACAATTTCCTTAAAGTTTTTGTAGGATTCAAGCAATGACACCACAAACACAATAGTCTTATGTAGATCACTTATCTTTTAATCAATACTCTTAAGATCACGAATAAGAGAAGTAAACGCATTCAAGTGTTTTTAAACAGGAGTGTCTTCCGCCATCTTAAAAGAATATAGTCGTTCCTTCGTGCGGATTATGTTGGTGATGCTCTTCATTATGTAGAGTTCTTCCAACTTGCTCTATAGATCTATAGGTGTCTCCATGTCAAGAATCTCTTGTAGCACATTGGGTGCCAAACACAGTTGAATGGTTGATAGAACTCGCTCCTTGAGATCATCCCAATTCTTGATGGCATCATTCTTCGTCTTGCCCATCTAGCGTCATCCATTGAATTAGATTTCTTGAGGAACCCATTGAGAACTTTCAACGATCCTTTTTGAATCAAAGTCGTCTTCATATGAACCTTCCAAATATTGAAATTAATCTCGCCATCAAATTTAGGAATTTCAGCTTTCATGTTAGAACTCGATCGTTATCCTTGATATCAAAGTTATGATATCACTTGTTAAGAAATATGCGGAAATTTCGTATAGGATTGAGTCTTAAGGAAACAATGAAAGTTAGAAATAAAGGAGAAACAATTTACGTGGGAAACCGAAGAACTTGGAGAAAAAACCCAAGGACGGTGACAACATGAAAACCCTCGCTCTCTTAACCCCCTGCTCTCTCTCTCTCTCTCTCTCTCTCTCTCTCTCTCTCTCTCTCTCTCTCTCTCTCTCTCTCTCTCTCTCTCTCTCTCTCTCTCTCTCTCAAAATACTAAGATGGAGTAGTTAGGGTTGAAACTCCAACAAAGCTCTCACAATTCTTACCATAGCATTATAGAAATACTTGGAAGAATATGGAAACAATACACAATATTTGCTAAACTCTCTCTTTGATGTGTGATAAGTTGATTATTGAAACCCATGGCAGTTACCTCTATCTATACTCCAACATTGATGAAAAATATGGAAAATAAATTGTTGATGGTGTAATATGAAAAGTCTTGATGAACAATTCTTAGCATAGCATTATAAAAAGATTTGGAGAATAATTTAGAGCAATTGAACAATATAGAAAGGATCCAATGAGACATATTCCCAATAACATATATTCATCTGCGCTGAATTGGATTTGATTGCACTTATCCGGATCAACATACACTCATCACCTCAATCAATGTGGCAAACACCTATCTGGATTAACATACACTCATTTATATTAACATAGGTACCTTACCCGTACTCATCTTTAATTTATGCACATGTACTTAATTAGGGTAAGTTAGATTGAATGAACTTTCATCGATTTCAACTCAATAGAAAGGTGACTTGACAAAAATAATTGTTTACGTAAACTATTTTAATGGTAAAATGTAGATGGTGGCATAGGACAACTCAAGTGAGTGTATGTACGTTGATTCATCATAAGAGCGGCTCAAATGATGTGGGTGTCCATATCAATCAAAGCAACATAGAGAAATCAGACTACTATACATACATTAGTTACATCTATTTCAGTATTCATGCTTCTTTTGTACCAAAGGGGGGATCGATGACAGCCCTGTTCTTTTATGCGGTATTTTGTGGAATGGTGTGGTGAGTTGTGGTGGAATTGTGGCGGGTATGGTGGAATTGTGGTGGGTTATTGATATGTGGGGTAGGTGAGGGGAGAGGATGTAAAAAGCAGAGGAGAAAAGTGAGGAGAGAGAAAAATAATGATTTGCGGTAAAATGTGGCGGATTGTGGCAAACTGCGGTAGGCTGTGGCATCGCAGTTTACCAACCGCAGAAAAGAACAGGTCTGACATGCATCAACAACGTAACAATTATTATTTTGGCAGACTTTAATGTTAAAGGACTGACTGAATATCGACGGGTGAGCTTTTACTCACTCCAGATCATTCCCAATAAAGTTGGTAAATAGTGATTATTGTATACTACCCCATTCCAAAATATTTGTCATTTTATCTAATTTCATTATCTCAAAATATTTGTGTTATTTTCAATTTCAACAATTGTAATTCGTTTTATACCCCTAATTAATAGATTCATTTATCACTTTTTATAATTCCAATAACTGTCATCTTCAATTAAAATAGAGGTAGTTTGAGTAAATTATAAACTTTTTACCTCAATTCCCAATACATATTTGTCTTCACAAATTAGGTTAATGGATAAATAAAATGAGACGGAGGTAGTATATATATATATATATATATATATATATATATATATATATGAACAAACTTTAGGGAAATTATCAATTTTTTCAGGTTGACTTACTTTTTTTATGTTTGGATGCAGGATGACCTTGAGAAAAATTTCACGATGCGCCCACTATTTCTTCCATTTTGGGTCTCCATAATTTTTATAAATTGGAACTTCATAGTAATTCTTAGCATTTTATGGTCCATTTATACATTAGGTCATCCCTCCAAGTCAAAAACCCTTTGTAATTTAAGGGGGTGCTTGTATTTTGTCTTGATTTTGTTAGCTGTTGGATCATAACACAAGCCCAATGAGGCTTAAGGCCTAATTCTTGTAGTTCATCAACCCATTGGGCTTTGATTTAAATCATAAAAAATGTTAAGTAATAAGTGAATAGTGAATACTAATTTAAACAAAACAAAAAATAGAAGAACAAGGATGATGGGCACAATGTCTATAATACTCTAAATAGATTAATAGAGTATTAGAACATTTTTAATATATAAAATGATTTGTTACATAAGAATACCATTATCAGACTTGTAACAAAAAATTAGTATTTTAGAAGTATAATATTTTAATTTTTAATAAAATATTATATGAAAAATTATAAGTTAAAGAGTGAATAATATCGAATGAAGGGAGTATCTTACTAAACTTTTGGAAAGTATCCATTAGTAAATATATTAATATTGCATCAACCTCAAAGATACATTAACAATGAAGAAAACAACACAATTAATTCCTTATTTAAAACTAGATTACACTACTAATTAATCTTACATGAAAACAACCATATTAAATCCTTCCCTACTTGGCCTTACATATATATAAGTCTTTGACATTCGTTACAACTTCACATAATGTCAACCGACGAAGATCTAAAGTTGAGATTATACTTTGGTGTCATATTAGGATAAAAAAGTCCAAAATGCCTCTCTATCACATCCCCCGGCTTCCGATTTTCATCAAACATTTCAAATAAGTACGCCTCCATAGGCCCAGGCTTCAACGGCGTACCCTGCTTCACATGATTAATCAAGTTCCTGTAATAAGTCTCTGCATTTTCCAATGTGGCAGCCCCGTCAGCACCCACATGACGTGGCTCGAACTTTTCACTCGACGGCCATCCAGTCTCGGATGCAACAACATTGTCCGAAGATGATCCTCCGACATAGCTTAGATTATTTGCAGACATTTCTGTAACAACTTTGCTTAGAGCCGCATAAACGGAATCCACCATGGCATCGAACAGGTTATAGTATTCCAACCCGTTATTTGGATCAGTGAAAACCGGCTTAGTAGATCTAAATAATATATAATCAAGGCTAATTTGGCCCGTGTTCCCAGGGTCCGCATAAGCAAAGTACGTGTAGACATTAACCAACAACGGGCCCCGTTTTTCCTAAGAGTTTCTACCACGGGGCCCATGAAGTTTAAGTCAATAAACTCGCCATCAGATGGGGGCCACGTGGTTTTGACAGAACTCGTGCTTATGGTAGTGGAAACTTTTATCTGATCCCCCAAGCCTGCAAAGTTCAGAGCGTCGACGACGTTGTATGGCGGGTCCCACCCATTGGGCATAGGGGCTATCCATAGGTACTTCGTTCCCCACTGCAATGTACTTTATTGAGGACGCGTATGGCACCACGTACCTCAATACAAATCGGAACGCTTCTTTAGGGTTGGCACCTATGTATATGATGTCGTCCCCGTTGGGAATGTCTAGGATGAGTTTGATGTCCGTGCATCGGATCGCGCGCAAGACCTCTTCATCTGGAGCGTAGATTTTCATGGATCCTATGCCGTTGGATTTGTAGAGGTTTACCACGTCCTGTACCGAGGGTAGGTTGTCACCTAGATACTTCCCATAGCAAACTCCCACATGTGCTTCTACATGTGATTTTTGAATTATTAGAGCATCCACAATGATAATCCACACTTTTGGTTCATAAGTAGGGCATATTGTTATATAGAATCATTAATTAACAATATATAAAATTTTAAAAATATACATTTTCTCGATAGAATGTAAATTTTATCTTAATTAACTAAGATGTTGATAATAGAAGTACGTATGTCGACATATAATTAAATTAAGCCTAATCATCATTCATTTTTCCCTTAATTGATGCAAGTTAAAGGAATAATTCAACTCGTGTATGAAAGGATAACATAAGCAATTGAGCATACTAGTTCATCATATTAGGGGGAAAATATTAAAGAACATTTTCATAAGAAATTGAATTTCAAAGCTTTGAACTCCTTCAAATGTTAGGGCTTAGAGCTTATAATATCTACTACCTTGGTTCTTTTTAAGTGATTTTTGAAGGTGGTGAGGGAAAATCAATATCACAAAAAATGATAGTGATAGTCAGTAAGAAAATTATTAAAATGTCTTTAGTTAAAATCATTTTTCAGTGTTTCATCGATGAATGTTATGAGTAAGTAATTAATATCTTTTATTGAAATTATAAAATGACAGACAATACAAAATCAAAATACATGTAACTATAAGTTTGTGTATATTCATCAGTTATCGGGTTAAATTTATAGTGCAAATAGTTCGAGATCAAGAGGAAGAAGTTTAAGATATGATACCAGCAATTTGGTGCAGAAAAGGTAGTAAGATTGCTAACAATAACAAGGTTGTTGAAGCTGCAGCCATGGTGGGGAGTTTCTTAGCCATATTCACACACTCATGTGAGAAATAATTGGTGACTTACTTTAATTTTTGTTGTGGAAATCATGGCATACAGTCACCCTTATATAGAGGCCCCTTTAGGGTATGCAACTATGTCAAGCAAGGGTACAATTTTGGTGAAAGTAACAAAAAGAATTTATGTGTTTGAAAATCGTGAGGTTGATAGGTCATGTTTGTCACGTGTAAGTAGATTCCTACCTGTGACACTTGACTTATAGAACTTCCAAATCTAACTGTAATACCCTGAAGGTTTACCACATATTAGGTGAAGTATGAATGAGTCTGATGTAGCAGTCTTACCCCTTATTCAAAAGTTTGTAATTCGGAGAGATTAACTAATTCTAATTAATCTGTGATTTAAAAGTCAGTTGTTACCTACTACTCTATAGAAAAAAAGCACATAAACTTTAACATGACATTATGCTTTAATCTATTCCAATATAGTTTGAAAATAAATTGCTCCTTTCAACAATGCATATGGACATCATCACATCACTTTCAATTTTCTTAGGAAAAAAAGTATTAATGGTTATCTATACATAGGATGTGTGTGAAAATCAACCTCCTTACCCTTCATAAAGATAACTTTTTTGTGTAAAATAAAATGCTAAGTTGATCCCACTATCCCTTTTAATTTGATTTCAGACTGATATTTTTTTAATTTGCATTTTGTAAGCAAACATTTTCTACTTAATATTGATTCTTCCAAAGACAATTTTAGACCTCTACTCCCCTTATCACACAATATAATGTTTTTCATTTCATTTTCTTTTTGGGTTAGGGGTGGGGCAAATGAGAAATGATACATTAATACTAAGACAAGTTTATGTTCAAGGAATATCATTCATAATCCTTCGGAAACCTCATTCAAGCGAAGAAAAATGTTGTTGAATGGAAAAACCGAAATTCAATAGAGTCGAATAGATGGAGGCTAGGTACAACACACCTCAAGGGGTGTCTTCCAATAAAATCATGAGTTGGCAGGCACCTCCAAGGGTCAGCATCAAACTCAACTTCGATGAATAGTGTAATCAAAACTCGGCGACGAGAGGTTTTCTTCTTCGTGATTGGAGGGGGGTCATGATAAAAGCGGGAGCTGGTTACTATGGAGACTCCCCAATTATTGTGGCAGAAGCAAGAGCGCTCCGCGATGGATTAATGGAAGTAACAAAAGTAGGTCATTCTCACATTTTCATTGAAGGAGATAATTTAGTAGTAATCCAAGCCATCCAAGGTAAATTTGCGATACCCTGGCAGATTAGACACCTGGTGGAAGATATGATATTCGTAGTCTACTTTCCTAGTTCGCATAGAGCAATATTTCTCATATTTATAGAGAAACAAATGGCGTAGATGACTAGCTTTCAAAAAGAGGACATCAATTGCCAGTAGCTGAAAAGTGGGATCAGACAGAAGACAGGGAGTTCAATAACATTTTGTATGAAGATAGGGTGGGAAGATTTCTCATGAAAAGAGATCTTTAACTACCTTTTTCACTTACCTTCTTAAAAAAAAGTTTATGTTCAAATTGTTCAATAAAAAGACTCAAAGATGTCGAAGAAATGTTGTTAGATGTGTGAAGAATTTTACAAATTTAGAATAGTAACCAATATTGGAAGAAATATAAGAATATTGGGAAAAATGGGACTTCATATGTACACCTAACATGTGTAGATATTAATATGTGGTAGCAGAAAAGTTCTCCTCAAATTTACTAGTTTCCCTACCCAAATTAATATATATACACCTACCTTATGTACATATCAAATTATGAATGTACCAAAGCAAGAAATTTTTCCCAATACTCTTCTATTTCTTCCTTTGCATTTGCAATTTGTACAACTATGTCTTATAAACTATCTTAGGATAAAATTACAGTAGCCTCACATGGCAAAAGTTATGGGAAGGGCAAAGTCCGCTCAACTTGTTAGGCGATATTCTTTTGTGCAGTACAGTGCGGTGCGATATAGTACTATATCACTCAATATTATTCAGTACTTTACCATACGCACCACACTTTACTATAATTATCACTTATGGGGGTGTTTGGCTGCCAGTTTTTTAGTGTAACTTTTAGTTTTTTTACTGTTAACTTTTTGACCAAAGTGAAAAAGCTACCAGAGATGTTTGGTAAAAAGTTTTTCATATTAATTTTTTGGACTCAATAAACTATTTTTCAAAAAGCTACTTGAGGAAGCTTTTTGAGGTAGCTTTTCACAAAAAGTTATTTTGTCAAACACATTTCCTACAATCATCTAAAACGATTCGAGTCAACGGTATCAACTACTTGATTCTGTAACCGCTACCAGTTATCAGCTGGCTGCCAAATAAGGTCATATCTCTTCAATTTTCTCTCTCCTCACTTTTCTCTTCTACTTTTCGCATTTTATCTCCTGACTTACTACATCAACCACATTTTTTACAAATTTTCCCATACCATTACACGTTTTACCACATTTTCTATAATTTTTCTACACTATATCATTTTTACATCTTACCAACCGTACAAAAAAACAGAATAGTGTTTCAAATGTGGAAATTAAATAGGGAATGTGAAAGTGTGCAAAAAATTACTCGGAGGTACCCTAACTTTTGGTGAAATGTTTTTCAGGTACCCCAACTTTTCAAAACTAATTTTGGGGTATCCTTACTTTTTGGGTTAGAAATTATTAGGTACTTTTTCGGTCATCAATTTAGTTAAGTGACCGAAATGCCCTTGTTCTTCCTTTTTTTAAGAAATACCCTTGAAGAAGAAGAATAAAGGTATTTCGGTCACTTAATAAAATTGATGGTAGGAACTTCTAATAATTCTTAACGAAAATAAGATGCGCCGAAATGAGTTTTGAAAAGTTGGATATCAAAAAATAATTTTCCCAAATATTAAGGTACCTACGAGTAATTTACTGGGATGGAATAGGACAATTCAGTGTGTGTACATTGAGTCATCGTAAGAGCAGCCTTAATCAATAATGTGGGTGTCCATATCAATCAAAAGCAACGTAAAGAAATCATAGTATTGTCACTGATATTCAGCTTTTATAAATGACACGCTTTAAATATTGGCTTACATGATTTCGAATTTTCAATAATTCGTTCGTACTAGGTGGATGACATGAATAACCATCATTATTATTATTATTATTATTATTATTATTATTATTATTATTAGGGAAATTTCATTTGGTTTCGCGTGTCTCGATTGCACCATCATTGTTTTCTTCGTGAGAATGTGTTAATGGAAGATTAATAACTAAAAATGAATACAGAAGGGTGTTAGGATCAAAGAACATTCAAGCAACCACAATCAATAAGAAATAATAGTGGAAAAGAAATCAGAAATTGATACCGGAGCGTTTAACATGTAAAAAACCTAAAACGAGAAAAAAAAACTACGGAATCGATGCATTTGTAATAATAAGATTACAATTACACAACTTGTGTCTCTGTCTATCTCACTTGATGATTTAGGGGGAAGATTTGACCCCTATATATACTAGTGGTATAAGGGAAACTAGATTATAATAATAAGGAAAGTTGTCGTAGAAAGAAAACATCTGCAGAAGGGAATGCTTTCCTTCTTTCTTTTTATTTCCCACTTGGTCTCCACACACAACAATTTCCCACTTGGAGATCAAGCCTTCTAGAATCCTTACTTTCAGCACGAGTTCCCCTAGTGCATCGATCGGCCTCTTTATCAGTCCGAGAGGCCTCATGAGGCCGCACCATGCCTCAATTTTTCAGCATCCACTGGCTTATCCTTGATCCTATAAACCCACTTCTTCAAGTTTTTCTTCCCTGCAGGCAACCTGACTAGCTCCCAGGTTCTGTTTTTCTCAATTGACGCAATTTCATCGACCATTGCGTGCTCCCACTTGAATCGAGCCTCTGCCTGCACATCCTTACTATAGGACTCTGGCTTACCAACATCGGTCAGTAATAAGTAATGCAAAGATGGAGAATGTCTTTCAGGTGCATTACCTCTAGTAGACCTCATGGATCTCCTCACAGTGGGAGGTGGAGTATGCTCATCCTCACTACAGCTTTCACCTAGCTCCTGTGGTTCAGGCTCTTCAGCAGCCTGATCTGCAATCTGTGAAGCTTCCTGTGGTTCCTATGTTTTCCTCCTAGGCACACCAAGCCTAACAAAAACCTTAACCGTCTGAGTTCCCACTAGCCTCTTCTCACCTGAGTCACTCCATACCTCCTCAGGTTCCCTGTCAGTTTTGGTGAAACTGACCCTCTTCTCATTCATGTAACCAAGCCTGCACTGCCATAAGCTAGAACAAGGAGCATTAGAAATCATGTTAGTGTTATCCCTAGTGGAGTACAAAGTACCGGACTTCAATCCCTTCACCACTACCATAGCACCCTTCACGATTTTCCATTTACCATTCCCCAAGCTTGCAGTGTAGCCCATCTCATCGAGTTGCTTCACTGAAGTTAAATTCCTCTTAATTCCAAGAATATACCTCACATCCTGTTATTTCATAACACTTTCCATTGGCAAGATACACCTTACCAAAATTCTCACTCCTGAAATTTCGAAATAACTCCCTATCGGAGGAAACATGAAAGGATGCACCAAGGTCAACTATCCATGACTCTTCAGGACTAGACACACTAAAAATTAAGGATTCACAAAGGTCTTCCGCAAAGTTGATAGACTCCCAGTCATCATTACCCTTCCCCTTCCTAGGTTTAGGGCAATCCCTCTTAAAATGACTTGTATCACCACAACCATAGCACACAACATTGTTCATGTCCCTAAGCTTGCCTCTACCCTTGGACTTCGATCGTCCCCTGGAATTATTCGAATTTCTATTGTCCTTCCTACCCCTGACACTTAAGATGCTTCCGAAAGATTCACCACTAGAATTCTTCCTACGAAGGCCCTCGTTAAGCGGCACAAACTTGACCTCATCAAATTTCCTCTCATCAGTAGTACTTTTAGCACTACTAACAACAGTTACAACTGTTTCCCCAAGAATCATGCATAGAAGACAACAATATGCAAGCCTTAACATTCTCAGCAAAAATCATCTTTACTGAAGCAAGTTGTGATAATATCTTAGTAATCTCATTTATATGATCAACCACATCATCATCCTCAATCATCTTACAAATGGTTAATTTGCGGAACAAATATACCTGATTTGTTGCACCAGCTTCTCATACATCTTCTCCAGTGCCTCCAACAATTCCTTAATTGTCTTTTTCTCCATGATGTTAAACCTGACGTTCCGAGCCAATGACATCCTGATCAGGGACATCGCCTGACGATTGAGCAGATCGTACTTGACCTGCTCCATGGAGTCTGGCTTCTTCTCCAACAGCGGAACATGAAGCGACTTCGAATACATCAGATCCTCAATCTGCAACTTCCAATAGGTGAAGTCAGATCCGTCAAATTTCTCAATTTCATAATTATCTTCCGACATTGTTTGAAAGCGAGTTCTCTTTCAGCAACCTACAGGTTCTGATACCAGTTGTTAAGATTGAAGAGCACTCAAGCAACTACAAACAATAGGAAATAATAGCGGAAAAGAAATCAGAAATTGACACTAGAGGTTTAACATGGAAAAAACCCAAAGTGGGAAAAAAACCGCGGAATCGATGCACTAGTAATATGAGGATTGCAATTACACAAGTTGTGTTTCTCTCTATCTCATTTGATGATTTAAGGGGAAGATTTGACCCATATATATACTAGTGGTACAAGGGAAATTAGGTTATAATAATAAGGAAAACTGTTGCAGAAAGGAAACATCCGCAAAAAGGAAACATCTATAAAAAGGAAACATCTGCAAAAAGGAATGATTTCCTTCTTTCCCTTTATTTCCCACTTGGTCTCCACACACAACAAAGGAAGCACTATCATTGTTGAAATTCTATTGTAGTTGAATAATTCATGGGTGTATCTAGTGGTAAACCATGGTTACAACTTTAATAATTCATGAGGTTACAACTTGAATAATACCTTGTCAATCTTTTTGGCCTGAAATTTCCAGTGCAGCTCGAGCAAGTGATTGGAAAAAAAAATTAATTTTTTTTAAAGAAAACATGTCACCTCAACCATTTTGATCCCACATATTTTACAACTTAAAACCTCATTATCCTTCTAATCTTCCATAGTCAATTTGCTTCTTGACCCATATCTTAAGGTCACTAACCCTTGTTCTTTTCAATAATTGTTGGGTTTTCCCATTTGATTCAACATAAAGATAAGTGTCGTCATGTTCTTTAGTTGATTTAGATCTAACCAACTTCACTTAATTTAATTTATCCTTACCTAACCTATCTCACTCAACTCCCTAAAAAACACTCAAATCAAAAACAACTTTTTAAATAAAAAAGAAATTCAAATGATATTATTTTAATCTCAAATTAATCCACTTTTTCCAACACCTATAACTTTTTCATTTATTTTCCCTAAAATATTCAAATTTTATTAATAAACTATTTCAACTCAACAATTAACTTAACTTAAACCAATTAGGGGTGAGTAACATGGGGTACCCGCCTAAAATTTAAGGGTCCAGTCCCGGATCCATTTAATAATGGATCCTTATTTTAGGATTCAATCACATATCCATTTCAAACTGGATCCTAAAATCAGGATCCAATCCTGGATCCACCGGGAATGGATCCGGATCTGGGTACCCGAATTGGAAACTCACTATCACTGTCCAAATTTTTATACTTCGCTATCAACTGCAATTTGGAGATTTTTATGGCATTGATCCACTCAGTCACTACTTCCAACTTCAATATGGAGAGGTTTGAAGGAAAACAAGGTATGTGGCAATAAAGATTAACGGAGTAGCGACTTAAGTTAATTAGAAGCAAAATTAATTAAGGTTTCTCAGCAGATGCGCTTGGAACATGGATCCAAGAGTAGTGTTTGGGCTGACTGAGTAATAGTCTTCACTTAGTTTTAAGACTTAAAATAGGTTTTGTATTAATTAATTATATGGATCTTGGATACCGGGTCCGGTTCTGGATCCTAAATGTCAGGATCCAGATAACTAAGATCTGGATTCAAATCTACTAGATTCAACCGATTCTAAATCTAGACCCGGGTATCCAATTTTTCTACTCATCCCTAAAACCAATCATATCTTTTGCCTTCCTTTCTCCACCTTCACCTTCAATTACTATTTGATTCTTACGTGTCTTTGAAAGTTAAAGCAAACTCCATCTACTTTAAATTATACTTTAAACTTTAAAGTGATTCTTCTAAAGACTACATTATCTTTGTACGAATTATCAATTGTGATACTCTTAATTGTTTTCTTTTTTTCGATAATTTGTTAGCCAAAAAGGCTAAAAAGGCATTAAAGATGTTACAAGACCGCGAACAGCAGAAAGCTAAAGAGTTCAGCAAACAAAGGACAACACAAAGCGACAGAAGGAAACAACAGAAAAACAGTTATCTAACAAGATTTTTCTTTCACTCCAGCATATCTCTCTGAATATCTTAGTCACAGACTCATGATTGTCAGAAGATTAGACTTCATATTATTTAAATTAGACTTCATATGTACACCTCATGATGATGTGATTCATGCCACAAACATTCTCCCTAGTGTTGTGTTTATGAAATTCCAAATCCTGATGCAACATATATAATATGAAGAAAACAAAAAGGAAAGTACTTAAATTAGACTAAAACTATTGTATTTTTTTTATTACCAACACTACTATATTATGCAATCCGTCTAAAATTAAGAGATATTATGCAATCGGTCAAACTGTGAAATTACATAAGGTAATAACATTAAACTCATATGACATCAATTGTTGGTCTAAAGTTAATTTGATACTTTGGTTGCATGTTCGGATAAAAAAGTCCAAAATGCCTCTCTATCTCATCCCCTGGTTTACGATTTTCATCAAACATTTCAAATAGGAAAGCCTCAATAAATCCAGGCCTCAACGGTGTACCCTGCTTCACATGATTGATCAAGTTCTTATAATAAATTTCTGCATTTTCCATAGTAGCAGCACCTTCTGCACCGATACGGTCCGGGCCGACCCGCCCGCCCTTCGGCCACTTACCCGATGACCACCCGGTCTCGGACACGACAACTTTTTCTTACTAGCGGTTACGTTCGCTGATGTCACCGTGACTTTGCTTAGTGCCGCGTACACAGAATCCAACATGGCATCAAACAAGTTGTAGTATTTCAACCCGTTATTCGGGTCCGTGAAAACCGGATCCCGAGATCTAAATAGTGCATAGTCGAGGCTAATTTGGCCCGTGTTTGACGGATCCGCATAAGCAAAGTATGTGTACACATTAACCATCAACGGGGAGTCATATCTCGTAAGGATTTCTACAATTGGACGGATGAAATCTAAGTTGGTAAACTTGCCGTTGGATGGGGGCCACGTGTTTTTGATAAAGCTTGTGCTAATAGCAGTGGAAACCTTTATCCCACCTAAATTTACCGAGTTTAAAGCATCAATAACTATTTGGATAGCAGGTCCCACCCATTGGGCCTCTGGACTATTCATAGCGACTTCGTTTCCTACCGCAATGTACTTGATTGAAGTTGCATATGGCACCATGTTAGAGAAAAAGTGAGTAGCAAGGTAACAGCGGAAGCGAATAATAGAATCGAAAACGAGATGACGGATATTACGACAAAATTTAGGAACGAAAAATAAGCGATAAAATCAAACACGAGTGCATTACGGGAAACCGAAGAACTCGGAGAAAAACCACTGACGGCGACAAATGAAAATAATCCACTATGAGAAATGAGGAGTACAACGATCACTATCACGGTGTGATGCGATCCACAAAGGAGATTACAATAACAATCTCTCAACACTCAACTCACAATCTCTCAGATACACTGGGAAAATATTGGTGAGACCCTTTCTCTCTCGATATTTTCTCTCTCTAGCTCTGTGTTTACCGATGTTTTTGGTGGAGAAACATGCACCCTATTTATAGGGAGAACTCCCTATAACCTAACTTGACTCCCACTCCAAATAGATTTAGAATCTAATACAATTAGGAAACCCAACACAATAAGGAAACCTAAATAATATCCTAATACAATTAGGAAACAAATAATTGTGAGATCAAGAGATTTGGTGATTTTAGGACACTTTCCTAACAAACTCCACCTTGGACTAAAATCAACGAATCATTAGTCCAGATAAACATCTTGACTATCGCCATCAACACGCCCCTCCGCAGGGCTCTCACATGCTTAGAACACCAACTAAGTCCAAACAATGTTCGAACTTAGTTATAGATAGAGGCTTGGTTAACATGTCTGCAGGATTATCAGAAGTATGAACCTTCTTCACCACGATCTCTCCTGCAAAGTATCTCGATGAAGTGATACGACGCTTATATGCTTGGTCTTGAATGATAAGTGTCATTCTTTGTCGGATGTATAGCACTCGATGCAGAATAAACCACGATCTCGCCTGTGGTACTCCAAGCTCCATGACCAATCCTCAACGGATGGCCTCCTTCACTCCCGTTGCGTGATATATTCAGCCTGCAGTAGTAGCGGGGCTGCTATAGATGAAGTGAAGCTTTCAAGATATTGCTCCTCCACACATGATGAACACATACCACGAAATTGGCGTCTCTATCCGGATCTCCACCATAATCGGCATCAACATAACCTGCAACATCGACGTTGCGGACTACCTCTATCATACAGATGCCCTTCTCCAAAGTACCCTTTACATAGCGAAGGATCCACTTCACTCCTTCCCAATGCTCCTTCCCTGGATTACGCGTATATCTACTCACCACACTAATCTGCGTGGGGACAGTCAGTCTAGTACACACCATAGCATACATCAAACTACCAACTGCACTAGCATAGGAATATTAGACATCCTTCTTACCTCCAAATCAGATTTAGATGATTCTCACGAACAACTTGAAGTGTGCGGCTAAAGGAGTTGAAATCGCTTTACAATTTCTCATGTTGAATCATCCAACACCTTCTCCATATATTTCTTACGAGACAGAACAACTTCCCGCTTTCTATCCCTTTGGATCTCCATACCCAAAATCTTCTTCGCCGCTCCGAGGTCTTTCATCTCAAACTCCTGATTGAGTTGAGATTTCAGCTTCTTTATTAGTGACATGTCCCTGGAGGCAATCAACATGTCATCCACATACAATAATAAATAAATGAAAGACCTTTCTTCAAATTGCCTATAGTACACACAATTATCATAGTGACTTCTTGTGTACCCTTGCCCTACCATAAAGGTATCAAACCTTTTATACCACTGCCTGGGTGCCTGTTTAAGTCCATACAAGGACTTTTTCAATCTGCATACCTGTTCCTGCTTACCAGGAACGATGAAACCCTCTGGCTGCCTCATATATATTTCCTCCTCCAACTCGCCATGGAGGAAAGCTGTCTTGACATCAAGTTGCTCCAACTCCAAATCAAATAGAGCAACAAAGGCAAGCAAGGTGCGGATCGACGTATGCCTCACGATTGGCGAGAATACTTCGTTGCAGTCGATTCCTTCTTTCTGGTTGCAACCCCTTACCACTAATCTGGCCTTCCACCTTGCACTTTCTACACCAGGGATACCTTCCTTTCTCTTGTACACCCACTTCAGCGAAGAGCTCGTCGCCTTTTAGGCAACTCACATAGCTCCCATGTATGATTTTCTGCGGACTCTCCATCTCCTCTTGCATAGCTCCTATCCATTTGAGGCATTCGGACAAGAGATGGCCTCGATAGGTATAAGGTTCAGCACCTTCAGAGTCTCCTCTGCAACACTCGGTGCATAAGCAATCATAGCATCATCTTCTTCATTATATCGCTGGTCTCTGATCTCCCTCTGGGACGATCTCTAGCAACGCATGGTTGTTCCTCCACCGAGGAACATTCGTCTCAATCTCGTGCTCATCAACTGAGTTGGTTCAAGAGCATCGATGGTTGCTCCTAATTGCGAGTTCCAAGCTCCACTCGAGCCCGCTGCTCCACCTCGAACACCATTCTTCCTGCATCCTTCTCCTGATTTCCTGCATCATCAGAAATACCGGTAGATTCCATTCCAGATAACATAGCAGTTTCTTTAAAGGTTACATCTCTAGACTGAATAACTTTCTTCAAATCAGGACACCACATTCTATATCCCTTAGACTCGGACGTAACCTAGAAACATGCATTTAACGACCACGAGACGACTTCCCATCATTCACGGACATATACAGGACATCCAAAAATTCTCAAATTAGAATAATTAATCGGATTACTGTCCATACTTCCTGGAATCGGTATTCGATAGAGGCATGAGGTGATCTGTTCACAGTAGCGGTGATAGATATCACCTGCGCCCGAGCGATTTGTTCTTCCAAAGCCTGCGTTCGAGCATGCGGCGGGCTTTCTCAAGAGTGTCCTGTTGATTATCTCGGCTACCCCGTTTTTCTGAGGCTTACCCACCAAGGTTCGATGCCTCGCAATCCCATGCTCCTCGCAGAATTGATCAACAAACTCCAACCCATTGTCAGTCCTGAGTTTCTTGATTTTCCTGCCTGTCTGGTTCTCCACCAAAGCTTTGAACTTCTTGAAATATGAGAATGCCTCATTCTTGTGCCGTAGGAAAAAAACCCAAGTCTCCCTCGAGAAGTCATCCACGAATGTCAACATGTAGCGCTTGCCACCCAGTGATGGCACTCTAGCAGGACCCCACAAATCTGAATGAATATAATCAAGGATCCCTGTTGTTGTATGTTTAGCCCTTGAAAAATAAGCGATAAAATCAAACACCAGAATTACGTGGGAAACCGAAGAACTCGGAGAAAAACCCACGGACGGCGACAGCCAGAAAATAATCCACTATGAGAAAGGAGGAGTACAACCTGATCACTATCACAGGGTGTGATGCGATCCACAAAGGAGATTACAATAACAATCTCTCAACACTCAACTCACAATCTCTCAGGATACACTGGGGAAAATATTGGTGAGACCCCTTTCTCTCTCAATATTTTCTCTCTCTCTAGTTCTCTGTGTTTACCGATGTATTTTTGGTGGAGAAACATGCACCCTATTTATAGGGAGAACTCCCTATAACCTAACTTGACTCCCACTCCAAATAGATTTAGAATCTAATACAATTAGGAAACCCAACACAATAAGGAAACCTAAATAATATCCTAATACAATTAGGAAACAAATAATTGTGAGATCAAGAGATTTGGTGATTTTAGGACACTTTCCTAACACACCACATACCGTGTCACAAATCGTGTTGCCTCCTTAGGGTTGGCTCCGATGTATATAATGTCATCGCCATTGGGAATGTCTAGTATGAGTTTGATGCCCGTGCCTCGGACTGCTTGAAGGATCTCTTCGTCGAGAGCATATATTCTCATCGATCCGATACCCTTGGATCTGTAGAGGTTCACCACATCCCGTACTGGGGGTAAGTTGTCACCCAAATACCTCCCGTAACATACTCCTAATTGTGCATCTACAAAACAATTATCAGTTAAAGAGAAACATAAAAGACCGTAATAAATCAACGAATTACAATTAAGACTATTCGAATGGGGATTTCAGTTAGGATTGACCAGCGGACATTAAAATCAAAATCGTAGAATTGAATCTATGATTTAGATTGAGGGTCATAGAGTTCATATCCAAAGTTTATTATCTATGATTACACTTAGTTTGAATGAGGGAGTAGCTATGATAAAGTGGAGATTGTAAGGATTGGTCCCAATTCCAAACTATATGGGTTCCACCACCTCCAAAACTAAGAAATTAATGGAAATAAAGTGATCATAATGGCCGACAAAGTGATAAAAAAAAATCAAAGGAAAAAGCAGTTATTATCGTCAAATAAGATATTCTCTTTCCTATCATTTTCAGGAAAATGGAAAACACCAACTAAAAATTCGATCATTTTCTTGAAAAATCATTTTACAAGAGAAACTATTATATCAGAAAATATTTTTTTTCTTTATACCAAACACACCCTTAATTTAAATATGGACTCTCTTTGCGTTTAGATAGGGAAAGTCATAGATGAAGGGCATTATTCAAGCTATAATATGACCATAAGTTATTAAAATCTTGATCCAAATTTACGATCTTACAATTTTATGATCCAAAATCCTCAATGTGATTCTACTATCTACATTATAATTCCCGATCCTACGTGGGTTAATTCCGATCATAACTATTCCATAGATCCGAATTAGAATCCTGATTATAATAACCTTGAATATGACTAAAAATTGAAGTATACAAAGGAAGAGTAAGAGAAATACCTATTGGATGAAGCAAATGTAGTATGGTTGTTAACAACACCAAGCTTGTGTAAGCTACATCAATGGGGAGGCTTTTAGTTCTAGCCATAATACTCAAACTACCAATACCTAGTGGAAATCATTTCATAGAGTTGTCCTTATATTATACATGGAGACAATCATATAATATATGATTTGTTGGCACATTGCCAAGTGGTTGGTCCATTTCACCTTGTAATTTGTTTGATTCCCTTTGTTTAAATTCAAAGCTTATGTTCTTTTCAATTGATTATACTATAGACTACAATATCTACTATATGGTTTACATATATAATATTATCAATTATAGGGTTCTTGACATAGTGGGTGGTTGAAGATATTTATTAATTGTTTAGATTGGGCTTCACATGGAGATACCCCATATTGTGCAAATTAATTAATATAGGATCTCATGCCATAAACATTCTCCCTAAATTATTATATTGTACATACACGATTTTGGTGCCCTGATCCATTTTTTCCGTTCTATTGATTTTGGATCTATTCATAAGAACATTCTTGTAAATTAACCTACCTACATATTTAATGCTACAACACCGTTAATGAGATATGTAATGGTCTTGCTAGAAACAGCCCCAGACCCATCACAATCTGGAGCCTATATTAGGGAGATGTTTTTCTTATGTTTGACAGTTTTCATTGTAGGCTTGTGTCTTTTAAAGTGGGTTGTTTACTGCTTTGTAATGTTGTTTTGTTATATTTTGTGAACTTTCAAGTCTTTGACTTACAATAATTGAAAATGCCACCTGGTAAAACTTTTTCCCAAACCCTCCCAAAGATTAATTTCTCTCTCAATTTTCTTTTTCGTTTATTGAAAGCCAAAATGTTTAAAAGTTCACAGAGTACAACAAACCGCAATACAAACATCAAACAATTATATTGTAAAATTATCTAAGAGATATTGTGCAACCAATCAAACTCTTAAATTACAATGAGGCAATAACATTACAAATTCACATAACATCAATTGCTGGTCTAAAATTGATTTGATACTTGGGCTGCATATTGGGATAAAAAAGTCCAAAATGTCTTTCTACCTCATCCCCTGGTTTGCGATTCTCATCAAACATTTCAAACAAGAAAACCTCAATAGGCTCAGGCCTCAACGGTGTACCCTGCTTCACATGATTAATCAAGTTCTTATAATAAGCTTCTGCATTTTCGATTGTAGCCGCCCCCTCAGCACCGATACGGTCCGGGTTGACCCGCCCATCCGGCGGCCACTTATCATGTGATGACCACCCAGTCTCGGACCCCATTACCCGAACGTTTCTTTTACTAGTTTCGTTCACTGATTTCACAGTGACTTTACTTAGAGCGGCATACACGGAATCCACCATGGCATCAAACAGGTTGTAGTACTGCAACCCATTGTTCCAATCTGTAAAAACCGGGTCACGGGACCTAAATAGTGCATAATCAAGGCTAATTTGTCCTGTATTTGACGGATCCGAATAAGCAAAGAATGTGTAGATATTAACCATCAATGGGGAGTCATATTTCGCAAGAATTTCCACTATCGGGCGAATGAAATCCAAGTTGGTAAACTCGCCGTTGGATGGGGGATACGTGTTTTTGACAAAGGTTGTGCTTATGGCCGTAGAAACCTTGATCCGACCTCCTAACCTCACCGCGTTTAAAGCGTTGACAACGTTTTGGATAGCGGGTCCCACCAATGGGGCGTAGGGGCTGTTCATAGGGATTTCGTTCCCTACCGCAATGTACTTGATTGAAGCTGCATACGGCACCACGTACCGTCTTACAAATCGTGTCGCCTCCTTAGGATTAGCTCCTATGTATATAATGTCATCACCATTAGGAATGTTTACTATGAGTTTGATGCCCGTGCCTCGGACTGCTCGAAGTACCTCTTCATCTGGACCGTAGATTCTCATGGCTCTTATGCCCTTGGATCTATAAAGGTTCACTACATCTCCCACAGAGGGTAAGTTGTCGCCCAAATACCTGCCGTAGCATACTCCCACTTGTGCATCTGTGAAAAGAAAAAATGTAAGGGTGCGTTTGGTTGGTCAATAATCCCGGGGAAATGGTCAATTTTCCCTTGTTGACTTATTTTCCCCATATTTGGATGCGGGTTGACTTCGGAAAGTTTTCACGATAAACCCACCATTTTCTCCATTTTCCTAGGAAAAATTTCCTTTAGGGGGGCTAAGGGAAATTTTTCCCATAGAAAACTTCCCATAAATGAATAAATTCAAAGAGAAACATGGGAGTGAGAAACCATAAAACATCAACACTCGAGATTGTTAGATTTAGGATTTTAGATAGGATTGACGAGGAGTAGCCAAAATTAGATTCTCAAAGCTGGCTTGATGATCGTACGATCTAATACATTATGGAAATATAAAAGGGCGGTCTAGTGTACAAAGTTATTGGACTTTTCACGGTCTAGAATGTCATATATATTTTGACCATTAATTTTTACATTTTATTAATTGTCTAATTAGCAAGAATTGTAATATCATATTTAAGTAAAATGTTTTGTCACATATGTAATAATAATGGTCTCATACAATACCTCAATATATGATTTGATAAATTAATGTTTAAAATTTTAAAGTTTGACCCCATCGGTTAAAAGAGGACATTCTTTGTAAGACTACAGGACTAACAATAGTAAAGATCTTAACAAAAAAATCACGGATAATAGCTATTGGATGCTAATACAATGTACTTTGAGGATGTTGATAATAATGCACTGAGCAATTTACTTAGACAATAATATGTTCAGCTTTGGGGCTGTTGGACAATAATGCACCTGAAACGATTCTGACGACGGCTAACTCGGCGGCGGTCTTGCGTGGTAGATTGAGTAGCAAAAAAATTAAAATATTTACTACATTAATGTCATGCAAGCAAGTCCAAATAAGCAAAGATAAATTCTACTCTTTGGCAAACAAAAAACACAATTTACATTAGCGAAAATATGGAGTAATGAGGTGTTATTTGGAAAAAAAATAATTAAAATTTATTTGTACTTGCTGACAATGTCTGATATGACAATTTAGTAAAGATTTTAATTTTTTTTTTGCTCCTCAACCCACCACGCAAGACCATCACCGAGTTAGTCACCGTTGAAATAGTTTTAGATGCATTATTGTCCAACATCCTCTTAGAGTACAATATAATATTGTCCACGAAAAAAGGTCAATGCATCACCGAGTTAGCCACCTTTGAAATAGTTTCAGATGCATTATTGTCCAACATCCTCTCAAAATATAGTATATTATTGTCCAAGAAAAAAGGTCAATGCATTATTGTCCATTACCCCCAAAGCCAAGGGTGGCTACGGTCACCAATAACATGAAAAAAATAATAATTCAGTATAATTTGGATAAAAAATTATGGATTTCTTGTATATCAGATGAATATAATAGTATATTCATCAATCCTAATAGTGCTCTATTTTTTTATGCGGTTGGCTGGCTGCGGTGCTACAACACACCGCATTTTGTCAAAACCCACCATAACATACCAATCCACCACAATCAACTTTTTCCAATTACTTTTTCATCTCACTTTTCCCAATTATTTTTTCATATTTACCAATACAATTTACAATTATTAAAAACAAAACTCACCACTACTTATCACAACCCACCACAATCCACCGCAATTTCACCACACCCACCATAATTCCACCATACCGCACCGCGTCATACCGCAACCAGCCATATAAAAGAACAACGCCTAAGAAGACCTAGATCCGTCCCACCTTGTCATGTATATGCAACCGATTCCAATAAATATTCAAGTTCATCAATCATTAAATATTAGCTTAAATTTTTATTCAAAATATTAAACTCCTCTTCGGGTTAGGGAGAACTAGATCAAAAACAGGTCGACGTTGTTTAAGGTATCGCTATAAATTAGTAAGAAAATTAATATTACAAAATTTTATGGGATACCTAGTAAGAAAATTAATTAAATATATTTAATTAAAATCAAAATATGTGGTTGATTTAATGAATATTAATGATAAAATAAGAAAAATAATAATTAAACTATTATTGAAATTAATAAATAATAGATAATATAAAATAAAAAAATAATTAAAAAGTCAGATTAAAAAAAAAAAACAGATGTATTACAGAAGAAGAGGAAGAGAAATACCTATTGGATGAACCAAAAGTAGTGAGGTTACCACCAAACATGTGAAAGTTGCAGCAATGGGGAGGCTTTTAGTTTGAGCCATACTAATATTATCAATACCTAGCTAGAGTCATAATAATATATTTATAGAGAGAGAAGTATCTAGTATGTGTCTTATTGGCCTATTGCTCCTCCCGGTCAAATTTATGGGTAATTTTAGGCTTCGTTCGTTTATGTGGTGAATTTACGGTGCGTTAAGTTGCGGTGAGTTGCTGTGGATTGTGGCAAGTTGTGGTGGAAATGATAAATGGGTGTTGAAATATTTTTATTAGGATGGTAATTTGCGGTGAGTTGCGATAGGTTGCAGTAAATTGCGGTGCGGTAGCTTGCGGTACCGCATAAAAGAACGGAGCTTAGTTTATCAAAAATTTATCAATTTTCAAAGTTTAAAAATTAAAAAAATTGGTATATTGGCGTAAATTTGACAAAAGTTACAAAAAATGATCAAAAATTAACAAAATTTAACTTTTACCCAACTACTTTTTAACCATAAATTTGACATATCCTAAGTTAATTGTTGGTCCACTCTTGTTAATTTGTTTGATCCCTTTGTTTAAATTCAAACTTTGATCATGTTGTTTAACTTGGTAAGATTATCCTATCTAACTTTATCTTACAATATCATAAAAAAATTATTTTTAGATAATTTATGTTTAGAATTATTAGGCCCGTTCTTTTATGTGGTAGCTTGGTGCAGTACCGCACCACACCGCACTACTGAATATTCTACCACAATTCAACACATTCCACCACACTTTACCACGATTATTACTAAAATATTCTTATTTTTCTCTCCCCTCAAAAGGGTTTTTGGCTCAAAATAATCCAAAGTCAGAGGTAAGTGGTTGAAAATAATCCAAACTGACTTTTTGGCTGAGAATGTGTCAAACTTTTAACCTATTTACTTCGACTAAAGCATAATTGAATTCCGACTTCGCAAAACTGACTTAACACCCTTAAAAAGTTCGGACGCGACTAAAAATAATATAAACGGCATGAACCAGATATTAACCTACTGCATCTTTGAAATTTTTAAGGGTGTCAAGTCATCTTTTTGATGTAGAAATTTAATTCCGATTTAGTCAAAGTAAATAGGCTAAAAGTTTGACACATTCTCAGCTAAAAGTTAGTTTAGATTATTTTCAGTCACTCACCTCTGACTTCGGATTATTTTGAGCCAAAAACTCAATTTTAAATTATCAATCTTCCCTCAAAAAGAAAATAAAAATTATGAGTCATAATCACAATCATGTAGCAACACCAATCATGAATATATATATATGTAAACAAAGATTCCTGTTGCTCATGTGCCGTTGCATGACTAAAAATGCTGCACAGCTCAGTGTTCCAGATTTTATTTTAGCTTTACATATATTACAAAAATTATCGCACATGGCTCACGATAGGGGTGACAAAAGTATGCCCATGATGACTTGGATTTGTACGACCTGAAAAAGAATATGGTCATAGATTTTTATTCAAATTTTATATTGATCGATTTGATCAAAAATTTAAACATAATTTTTCTAAAATTTCTGTTGTTTGAATTTGATTTAAACTCGAATTCATGTTTACATGATTTTTTTCGACCTAAAAATTATAGACAATTGAGTATATCAAGTTCTCGTCCGATGCCGCGTGCATTCATTGGGTAGGGTGGGAGAAAGTCGATCCATGACTTGTTTAACCAAATTGGTATAATTAGAATAAAATATATGTTTTGGGATATTTTTTTTTTACAGACAAGACACTTTTTTGTGTGTATTGTGGTGATAGAAAAGCTATGTTATTATATAGTGAATTGAAAAAAAAATGATGGGATTTAATTCTATACTTTCTTTTTTTTATGAAAGGGATTTAATTCTATACCTAATTAATTATAATACAATAAATCAATTTTGTAAAAAGATTAATTTCTCCCATAAGTCAATGTAAAATTTTTCTAAGAGATATTATGCAACTATTCAAACTCTTAAATTACGATAAGACAGTAACATTACAAATTCACATAACATCAACTGCTGGTCTAAAATTGATTTGATACTTAGGCTGCATATTGGGATAAAAAAGTCCAAAATGCCTTTCTACCTCGTCCCCTGGTTTACGATTCTCATCGAACATTTCGAACAAGAAAACCTCAATAGGCTCAGGCCTCAACGGTGTACCCTGCTTCACATGATTAATCAAGTTCTTATAATAAGCTTCCGCATTTTCCATAGTAGCAGCATCTTCTGCACAGATACGGTCCGGGTTGACCCGCCCGTCCTTCGACCACTTACTCTTACCCGGTGACCACCCAGTCTCACCTCCCGCGACTCGAACTTTAGTTTTTTTGGTTCCACTCACTGAGTTCACAGCGACTTTGCTTAGAGCGGCATACACGGAGTCCACCATGGCATCAAACAGGTTGTAGTACTTCAACCCGTTATTTGGATCCGTAAAAACCGGTTTCCGCGATCTGAATAGCGCGTAATCAAGGCTAATTTGGCCTGTATTCGACGGATCCGCATAAGCAAAGAATGTGTAGATGTTAACCATCAATGGGGAGTCGTATTTCGCGAGAATTTCCACTATCGGGCGAATGAAATCCAAGTTGGTAAACTCGCCGTTGGATGGGGGGTACGTGTTTTTGACAAAGCTTGTGCTAATAGCAGTGGAAACCTTTATCCGACCTAAATTTACCGAGTTTAAAGCATCAATAACATTTTGAATAGCGGGTCCAACCCATGGGGCATAGGGGCTATTCATAGGGACTTCATTCCCTACTAAGATGTACTTGATTGAAGTCGCATATGGCACCACATACCGTGTTACAAATCGTGTCGCCTCCTTAGGATTAGCTCCTATGTATATAATGTCATCACCGTTGGGAATGTCTACCGTGAGCTTGATGCCCGTGCCTTGGATTGCTCGGAGGATCTCTTCATCTGGAGCGTAAATTCTCATGGCTCCTATGCCCTTGGATCTGTATAGGTTCACCACATCCCGCACGGAGGGTAAGTTATCGCCCAAATACCTCCAGTAGCATACTCCCACTTGCGCATCTATAAAAAAAAAAGGTAAATAAATGCATTCAAATAGAAACATAGGAGTGAGAAACTGTAAAAAAAAAATCAACAAATTACACTGAAGATTGTTAGAATTAGGATTCCAGTTAGGACAAATGAGGGTATGTCAAAAATGGATTGGTTGAAAATTGGCTTGATGATCATAAGATTCTAATACATGGCAGAAATAGCAAAAGAAATATTGTACTCCCTCTATTCAAAGAAGAATGTCCCATTTGACTTTTCACACTCTTGAATGTCATAAATTTTAATGCATTTTATCTAGCTAATTAGCAAAACATGTAATTCTATATCTAAGTAAAATATTTTCTACTAATTTTATGATTGAAAAAGAAGAGTTTTACTTTATATAATTTGAATACAAATTTGTATTCAAAATATTAGCCTCCCCTTCACTTAGGGAAGGACTAGAGGAAGGGGTCAGGGTTATTCATGTAGAACCACTTCAACCAAAAACTTAAACGTTAATAGTTGAAGAACCAATGATGGTTTTATACTCTAAAACTACCCTCACACACATGCCCGTTGGGCTTGAAGTGTGAATGATGCAAAGGTCTCCTTCACCTTATGCAAATAAACATGGGAGTGTCAAGATTCAAACCCAAGACCTGATCCTACTCATTCTGGCTATGATACCAAGCTGAATCATCTCAACCAAAAACCTAACTAATAGTTGAAGATCCAATGATGACTTTATACTCGAACAATTCAAGCTATACAAATATAAACAGGAAAATATAGAGGAAAAGGAAGAGAAATACCTATTGGATGAAGCAAATGTAGTAAGGTTGTTAACAACACCAAGCTTGTGTAAGCTTTAGCAATGGAGAGGCTTTTAGTTCTAGCCATAGCACTCATACTACCACTACTTAGTGAAAATCATGTCATGTTGCTAGAGTTGTCCTTATAATATATATAGAGAAAAAGAGAGATATCTAGCATGTGTTTTATTTTCCTTAGTGGTTGGTCCACTCCCCATGTAAATTTGTTTGATCCCTTTGTTTAATTCAAACTTTATGTACTTTAACTTGATTCTAATAAAAACTATATTATCTCTATAAGGTTGTTACATATATAATATTATCAATTATGGGGTTCTTTAACTTAGTGGGTCGTTGAAGACATTTATTTATTATTTAAATTGGACTTGAGATGTACACCTCATATTGTATTTGTATTAATATACGATCATGCCATTAACATTCTCCCTAAATTATATTAATTTTCCGACCAAGACTATTACATGCATAATACATGTGACCTTTACATATTTAATGACATATTACCCCTATCCCATTATTATATTTGTTATTCTAATTAATTTTAGAAGATTAATTTATATTGAAATTGAGGTGAAATGTTTGTAACATATCTAAATTACCTCAATTTAATTGAAAATTATAGTTTTCGTAATTGTAAAAATTGGTAAATAAACTTATTAAGTAGGAGTAAAAAGGAAATAGTAATTGTCAAAGTTATAAAAGTAACAAAACAAACTAGGATAAAAAGTAAATTATAACACACATTTTATTAAGATCTCAAGAATTTATTAGGATCAGTGTTTAAGGAAGGAAGCTTAAACTAATGGTTGATGACCTAGTAATAGTTTTATATTCTAACACGCCACCTCAAGCGAATGCCCTTTGGACTTGAAATGTAGATGCTGCAAAGTCCTCTTTACCTTGTGCAAATGAATATGGGTGATTAGATTCGAACCTGAGACTGCTTGCTCATTAGTTTGACTCTGATAATATGTAGAACCATCTTAATTAAAAACTTAAACTGATGATTGACGGCCCAATAATCATTTTATAATCTAAGAGTTGGATCTCAAGAATTTATTAAGATTAGGGCAAGTTTTGAAGCTTCCTAAGTGCTAATTTATGATTTATTTTATCCAATCATCTACTAACAAAGTTCTCATATAAATAAATAATGGTATTGAAACTTGTGATCTTTTAAATTATGAGTCAAAATTCACAATAATGTAGCAGCACCAATTATGAATATATGTAAACAAAGGATTAAATTTATGTATGTTTGTTCATGTGCCATTGCATAATCGCATGCTGCACAGCTCAGTCTTCCAGATCTAATTGAGCTTTGCATAAATTGCATAATCTATAGCACATGGCTCATGTTAGGGCAGGCAAAAATCCGTCGGACTTTATAATCTAGAGTTGTCCGACCCAAAAGAACGGGGTACAGTGATAGAACTTTCGTCTGAATTTGACATCGACTGATTTGATGGAAAATTAAAACACAATTTACTTCAAAGTCCGTGTTTTCTTTTCTGCATTGTCCCTTTTCGTATATTTCAGTAGGTGTCTTTTGGAATGGATAATATGATTAATTAGATTATTGATTAGGTTATGATCAATGAACGACACCCCTATTGGGGATTCTATCCATTATGGAAAGGGGTTAATGAAGACAAATCAGTACGAGATTTTAAGAAGATGTTGCATGAAAAAACAAAAGTTCTTTTGAAAGATCGGATGTGAGTGTAACATTCCTTTCGCTTTGCTGTAGTACTAATTTGGAGATTTTAAAGGTGGATAATAAAAAGAAATCAATACGATACTTTAAGAAAAATATTGCATGAGGAAAGAAGGCGCGTTTGAAGACCGGACTTGAGTGTAGCATTCCTTTTGTTTTGTTGTTTTGTGTTGTTGTGTTTTGTTTTTGGGTGTCTCACTGATGCTTCTATAGATCCTTGTATCTTTTGATGCGTACTTTGAACCTTTTTTTGCTGTGAATAGTAAAAAAAGGGGGTTGATTCATCAATCCAAGCCTCAATTCATGATCTATAATTAATTGTCATGAACTCATGATGCCATGGTTCATCATTCCAATCAACACAAAAAAAAAAACACATTTCTCTAAAGTTTGACCATAGCAAACTCTTAGAGTCATTCTAAGGAGGTTTGATTCTAGCACTTGCAAGTCACTTGACAATGTTATATTGTAATAAGTGGTGGATCTAGATCTAATAGTGAGTAATATACTATTATATTCGTATGATAAACATAAAATTCATAATTTGCATCTCTAATTATACTAAATTATTTTTTCCTGCTGTTAACAGTGGTCGTAGCCACCCTCAAATTACATGGGAACTTTCCTCAAAAAAAAAAACTACATGGGGATCCGCCAACGCTTGTAAGACTATTTGTTAGAGAAAAAGTGAGTAGCAAGGTAACAACGGAAGCGAATAATAGAATCGAAAACGAGATGACGGATATTACGACAAAATTTAGGAACGAAAAATAAGCGATAAAATCAAACACCAGAATTACGTGGGAAACCGAAGAACTCGGAGAAAAACCCACGGACGGCGACAGCCAGAAAATAATCCACTATGAGAAAGGAGGAGTACAACCTGATCACTATCACAGGGTGTGATGCGATCCACAAAGGAGATTACAATAACAATCTCTCAACACTCAACTCACAATCTCTCAGGATACACTGGGGAAAATATTGGTGAGACCCCTTTCTCTCAATATTTTCTCTCTCTAGCTCTCTGTGTTTATCGATGTGTTTTTGGTGGAGAAACATGCACCATATTTATAGGGAGAACTCCTTATAACCTAACTTGACTCCCACTCCAAATAGATTTAGAATCTAATACAATTAGGAAACCCAACACAATAAGGAAACCTAAATAATATCCTAATACAATTAGGAAACAAATAATTGTGAGATCAAGAGATTTGGTGATTTTAGGACACTTTCCTAACAAACTCCACCTTGGACTAAAATCAACGAATCATCGATCCAGATAAACATCTTGACTGTCGCCATCAACACGCCCCTCCGCAGTATGGCGTGGCCATGTAACTCTCACATGCTTAGAACACCAACTAAGTCAAACAATGTTCGAACTTAGCTATAGATAGAGGCTTGGTTAACATGTCTGCAGGATTATCGAGTATGAACCTTCTTCACCACGATCTCTCCTGCGAATCGTATCTCGATGAAGTGATACCGACGCTTATATGCTTGGTCTTGAATGATAAGTGTCATTCTTTGTCGGATGTATAGCACTCTGTATGCGAATAAACCACGGTCTCGCCTGTGGTACTCCAAGCTCCATGACCAATCCCACCGGCGGATGGCCTCCTTCACTCCTTCCGTTGCGAATATATTTAGCCTCTGTAGTAAACGAGTGCTATAGATCAAGTGAAGCTTTCAAGATATTGCTCCTCCACACATGATGAACACATACCACGAAATTGGCGTCTCTATCCGGATCTCCACCATAACCAAGATCAACATAACTCGCAACATCGACGCGTTGCGGCGACTACCTCTATCATACAGATGCCCTTCTCCAAAGTACCCTTTACATAGCGAAGGATCCACTTCACTCCTTCCCAATGCTCCTTCCTGGATTCTGCATATATCCACTCACCACACTAAGCTGCGTGGGACAGTCAGTCTAGTACACACCATAGCATACATCAAACTACCAATCGCACTAGCATAGGAATATTAGACATCCTCCTTACCTCCAAATCAGATTTGGGCAGTTCTCACGGACAACTTGAAGTGTGCGGCTAAAGGAGTTGAAAGCGCTTTACAATTTCTCATGTTGAATCATCAACACCTTCTCCATATATTTCTTCCGAGACAGAACAACTTCCGCCTTCTATCCCTTTGGATCTCCATACCCAAAATCTTCTTCGCCGCTTCGAGGTCTTTCATCTCAAACTCCTGATTGAGTTGAGATTTCAGCTTCTTTATTAGTGACATGTCCCTGGAGGCAATCAACATGTCATCCGCATACAATAATAAATAAATGAAAGACCTTTCTTCAAATTGCCTATAGTACACACAATTATCATAGTGACTTCTTGTGTACCCTTGCCCTACCATAAAGGTATCAAACCTTTTATACCACTGCCTGGGTGCCTGTTTAAGTCCATACAAGGACTTTTTCAATCTGCATACACATTTCTCGCTACCAGAACGATGAAACCCTCCGTGCCTCATATATATGTCCTCCTCCAACTCGCCATGGAGGAAAGCTGTCTTGACATCAAGTTGCTCCAACTCCAAATCAAATAGAGCAACAAAGGCAAGCAAGGTGCGGATCGACGTATGCCTCACGATTGGCGAGAATACTTCGTTGCGATCGATTCCTTCTTTCCGTTGCAACCCCTTACCACTAATCGGCCTTCCACCTTGCACTTTCTACACGGGGATACCTTCCTTTCTCTTGTACACCCACTTAGAAGAGCTCGTCGCCCTTAGGCAACTCACATAGCTCCCATGTATGATTTTTCTCGGACTCTCCATCTCCTCTTGCATAGCTCCTATCCAATTTGAGGCATTCGGACAAGATATGGCCTCCTGATAGGTAGAAGGTTCAGCACCTTCAGGAGTCTCCTCTGCAACACTCAGCGCATAAGCAATCATAGCATCATCTTCTTCAGTATATCGCACTGGTCTCCTGATCTCCCTCCTGGGACGATCTCTAGCAATGCATGGTTGTTCCTCCACCTGAGGAACATTCGTCTCAATCTCAGGCTCATCAACCTGAGTTGGTTCAGGAGCATCGATGGTTGCTCACGATTGCGAGTTCCAGCGGCTCCACTCGAGCCGCTCCACTCGAACACCATTCTTCCTGCATCCTTCTCCTGATTTCCTGCATCATCAGAAGTACCGGTAGATTCCATTCCAGATAACATAGCAGTTTCATTAAAGGTTACATCTCTAGACTGAATAACTTTCATCAAATCAGGACACCACATTCTATATCCCTTAGACTCAGACCCGTAACCTAGAAACATGCATTTAACGACTCGAGACGACTTCCCATCATTCACATGGACATATACAGACATCCAAAATTCTCAAATTAGAATAATTAACTGGATTACCTGTCCATACTTCCTCTGGAATATGGTATTCGATAGCGGCATGAGGTGATATGTTCAAGTAGTGCGACGATAGATATCACCTCGCCCGAGCGATTTGTTCTTCCAAAGCCCTGCATTCGAGAGCATGCAGCGGGCTTTCTCCAAGAGTGTCCTGTTGATTCTCTCGGCTACCCCGTTTTGCCGAGGCTTACCCACCAAGGTTCGATGCCTCGCAATCGCATGCTCCTCGCAGAAATTCGGAATCAATCAACAACTCCAACCCATTATGGATCCCCGAGTTTCTTGATTTTCTGCTGTGCGGTTCTCCACCAAAGCTTTGAACTTCTTGAAATATGAGAATGCCTCATTCTTGTGCCGCAGGAAAAAAACCCAAGTCTTCCTCGAGAAGTCATCCACGAATGTCAACATGTAGCGCTTGCCACCCAGTGATGACACTCTAGCAGGACCCCACAAATCTGAATGAATATAATCAAGGATCCCTGTTGTTGTATGTTTAGCCCTTGAAAAGCTAACCTCTTACATTTCCGTAGACACGGTGATCGCAAAACTCCAACTTTCCGATCTTTGCGCCTCAAGGTATCCCTTCTTGCTCAACATTGACATTCTCTTCTCGCCCGTGGCCTAGTCTCATGTGCCACGCTTTGTCTTGTCGGACTCATCAAGATTTAGGATCGCTGCAGATCCTCGCCATGTAGACCCTGCGGGATGTATAGATCGCCCTTCCGATTCTTCATAAGAACCATGGAACCCTGCACTTTCAAAACACCATCTTCTCCTTTGTACTGCGGTAGTTAGCTTCAAGAGTACCCAAAGAAATTAAATTTCGAGTCATGTTAGGGATATGACGAACCTCCTTAAGAGTTCTAATGATGCCATCATGAGTCTTGATTTTGATGCTACCGATTCCTGCAACCTTGCAGGCTGTGTCGTTACCCATGACTACGACCCCGGTGTCAACACTCTCATAAGACTCGAACCAGTCCTTATGAGGACACATATGATAGGTGCACCAGTGTCAAGAACCCACTCATCTCTAGCTATCCTACTCGATGTGGTAGCCAAGGCATCATCCGTAACTACAAACCCATCACCATCGACTCGGACTCTACGCAGTTTGAGGTACTGTCAGTTTGGTGTGATTATCCTTACCCTCCCGCTTCGGTCTCTCTGTTTGCCCAACGTCTCTCTCTATATGCCCCATCTTACTACAGAGTTACACTTCTTATTCTTGTGAGGATTCCTAGACTTTGAGCGGTGTTTAGACCTCCTCTGACCCGTTTCCCTTACGTTCAGTATTTCTACCCCTTACAACCATAGCATCACCACCCTGGTCATCACCATCGGTATCAAGTTTCTCCTTAGACAGTAAACTAGCCTTTACTTCACTAAGGTTAAGGTCACCACGATTCCCATACAACATGATTTCCTTAAATTGTTTATGTGAAGCAGGTAGGGACAGAATTAAATGAAAAGCCTTATCCTCATCAGTGTGTTTTATATCCATTGATTCCAATTCAGTAATAATAGAATCAAATTCATTAAGATGTGCCTGAATAGAAGTACCTTGGGGCATCTTCAACATGTAGAATTTCTCCTTCATTCGGTACTTGTTTGTACGACTCTTCGACATGTACAGCTCTTCCAGTTTGGTCCAGAGCACCCGAGGTTTCTCGATATGCATCACCTCTCTGAATGTGCTCTGCCAATTTGAATCCTCGCCAGAGTCTTATCTTCAAGCTTCTTCCACTCCCTTGGAGTCAGATTCCCCTTGATATCCTTCTGGAGTTTTTGGAATTCATCATCGCTCATTGTCGCATCAGTCTTCGTGTCGGGATACTCAATCACATCCCATAACCCGTCTTTGAATCGGACCGCCTTCATCTGCAGCTCCACATAGTAAACTCCTCGTTCCATCAAATTTTGGAATATCACACTTCATGATTGAAGTCATCTCCACCTTGCTCGATACCACTTGTTAGAGAAAAAGTGAGTAGCAAGTAACGTGAGCGAATAATAGAATCGAAACGAGATGGCGGATATTACGACAAAATTTAGGAACGAAAAATAAGCGATAAAATCAAACACTGAATTACGTGGGAAACCAAGAACTCGGAGAAAAACCCACTGACGGCGACAAATAAAATAATCCACTATGAGAAAGGAGGAGTACAACTCGATCACTATCACGGTGTGATGCGATCCACAAGGAGATTACAATAACAATCTCTCAACACTCAACTCACAATCTCTCGGGATACACTGGGAAAATATTGGTGAGACCCTTCTCTCAATATTTTCTCTCTCTCTAGCTCTCTGTGTTTACCGATGTGTTTTTGGTGGAGAAACATGCACCCTATTTATAGGGAGAACTCCTTATAACCTAACTTGACTCCCACTCCAAATAGATTTAGAATCTAATACAATTAGGAAACCCAACACAATTAGGAAACCTAAATAATATCCTAATACAATTAGGAAACAAATAATTGTGAGATCAAGAGATTTGGTGATTTTAGGACACTTTCCTAACACTATTTATGATTTATAAATAAGTGTAAAGACAGTAGATATCCTGCAACTCACTTATAATACCCAGAAAGTTACATACTTATTACCATTGTTATTGCAACACAACATACATGGAAAACATAAGTATCACTCTCCCTCACTTACACAATATAGACAACTCAACATAAACTCAATTAAAGTTGAGTTGAAACTTGGGTTGCTTATTAGGGTAGAAAACTCCGAAATTCTGCTCAACAGTGTCCCCGGGTTTTTTATTTTCATCAAACATTTCAAACAAGTATGTCTCAATAGACTCACGCTTCAACGGCGTACCCTGCTTCACATGACTAATCAAGTTCCTGTAATATGTCCCCGCATTATATAACGTGGCACCCCCGTCAGCATTGAGGTAGTACGTAGTTATGGAACCGAACCCACCATTCGACGGCCACCCACTTTCCGACACCACAATCCTCGGGGACCGTCCATTGGACCCGTACGTTGTCGAGACTTTGCTAAGGGCCGCATACGTGGCATCCACGATTGCGTCAAAGAGATTATAGTATTGTAATCCGTTATTAGGGTCGGTAAAAACAGGATTGGGGGAGGTAAACAAGGCATAATCGAGGCGAATATTGCCCGTATTACCAGGGTCAGCGTATGCAAAGTACGTGTACACATTAACCAACAAGGGCGACCCGTTTTGTAGGAGGAAATTCGTGACGGGGCCCATGAATCCATAATTGCTAAACACCGCATTTGATGGTGGGTACGAGTTTATGACCAGGTTCGTGCTGATGGCTGTGGTAACCTTGATGTTGGCCCAACCTAAGCCCGCTACATTCACGGCGTTTAAAACGTTCTGCATGGCAGGCCCCACAAGCGGGGCCTGGGGACTGTCCATGGAAACCTCGTTTCCAACTGCAATGTACTTGATGGAAGATGCGTACGGAGCGACGTACTTTTGTACGAACTGGGTCGCTTCCCAAGGGTTGTATCCTATGGCTAGGATATTGGCATTGGGAACTGCGATTGTCAGTTTGATACCAGAGCCTTGAACTGCTCGAAGGACCTCTTCGTCGAGATCGTAGATTCTCATGTTTTGTATACCATTGGATTTGTAGAGGTTGACCACATCCGGCACAGACGGCAAGTTGTCACCGGCGAACCTCCCATAGCATACTCCGATCTGTGCTTCTGTAATAACCAATCATTAATTAGTAATGGGAAGATTGGATTGAATTGGTAGGGGTCCATCTTTAAAAAATCGTACCATCGTTATAAAAATAAGAAATCTTTAAATATTAATCTAATCTTTTTGCTTACTTGCCAATCTTTTTTATACAATTACATTTTTGAGACCAAATCTAATAATTTATTTCCCTCCATTCATGATAACTCAACTTTTTATATTAAAAAAGGAAAATATTATAATTGTCACAAATCATTCGGATATCATAATTTTCACTTCCCGCCCAAAAAAAATTATATTCTTAAATACATTTACATTACATTTTCTCTCTATTGGATCGCTCACCAAGCCTGCGAGCAATCACATATTCTCACCATTAAAGTTGACTTAGAAGAACACATGCTTATAGAAGTCATACGGACACAACATATATACAAATGAATATACAATAAATACCCCCACGATTACGATCCCGTTTCAGGAACAAACATTTTGAAGCCAAAAACTCAACTAAATTTACGTAAAAACTAGCGATGCATGCTTATAGAAGTCATACAGGCACAACATATGTACAATGAATATAATACTCTCAAGATTACGATCCCCGTTTCAAGAACAAACATTCTGAAGTCAAAACTAAACTAAATTTACGTAAAAACTAGCGATCCATGTCACGAAGAGATCGAGACATACCAACATGGAGCATGGAAGGTAGTAAGAATGCCAAGAAGAGCAAGGTGGTGGAAACTTCAGCCATGGGGAGCCTCTTTACCAAAGCCATTCAGGAAAATTAACCAACCAAACAAAACCTAACATACATAAGAGACACTAACACAATATAGGTGTGTATATATTTACTCTATCTCTATAGTTTTTATTAGTTTTGTTTGGCTGAAAACACTCCACACAGTTGGTCTTATATATAGGTGTGATATGGATAGGAAGAGCTATTTAATTACAAACAATGTATCAAAACAATGTATCTACAAGATTTATGGTATATTTTTGGATATAATAATGGGTTCCACTAGAAATAATTAATTTTGAGTCTATATTCAAACTTGGCTGCCTACAATCATGCATATATATGACTGTTATTCATGAAATTTAATGACAAGTTGGGCTGCTAAATAAATGATAAGAGCTAGTGGTGGAGCTTGCATGGTTACATTTGGCCTAATTTCAACTTTAGGTTCAAAAGTTCATCTTTTCATCTGAAAGTCAAACATATTTTGGATAAGTTATAGGGTGGGTCAATGATGCTCTAGACATGTAGAGTCTCAAAGTATAGGAATAGATAGGGCTGGCAATGAGCCGAGCTGGCTCGCGAGCCGGCTCGGCAGGAAGCTCGATAAGATCGGGTTCGAGGAGGCTCGGGCTTGGGCTCGTCACATAAACAAGTCAAGCCAAGCCGAGCCCGAGGAAGCTCGGCTCGTGAAGCTCGTAAGGTTCGTGAAAATGGAAAATTGTACGAAATATGTTGTGTTTGATAATACAATTTCCAGAATAAAATTACCTTATTCATATGAATTGAAACTTGTGCTTTTGGTACATCTTTTTTTATGTGTTATAAATCCACAATCATAAATTATTTTCATTATCACTAAAAGATTACTTTATTTTATATTCTATAATTGTTATTTTGAATTAATTAATTTTCAATTTTATATAATTATTTGACTTTGTTATAAGTACTTTTTTTTACTATTCTTTATTTTAAGAGTTACCTTTTATTATCACTTTGTAGGTCAACAAAATGAATAACAATGAACAAGTATTAGCTCGTGAGGGCTCGCGAGCCTTGACGAGCCAAGCCGCGAGCCTAACTTTTCAAGCTCGCCAAGCTCGTAAGCCGAGCCCAAGCTTGCAATGTAGCTCACAAGCCAAGCCTTGAGCATGCCAAGCTCGGGCTCGGCTCAGCTCATTGTCAACCCTATATAGGAAGATTTTAGTTGTATTTAATTATTACAAGATAATCTTAAGAAGATTGGAAGATTTAATGATACTTATCTTTCTAGAAGCTACTTATAGTACTCATTTTCAACATATCCAATCAATGGTGCCCCTGTTTGGCAAATAACTGATGGTTGTTAGTTGACAGTCGGTTGTTCACTTTGGTTGTTTATTATTGGCTATTCGAATTGGCTTTTGATATTGACTGTTTGAAAAAGTTGTACTTGGTGAAATTGGTTGTTTCTGAATAAAGTATTTGTTAAGATCTCATGTCTACCCTTTATCAAAATTTTATATAATATGTGTCAATTATTTTTATGAATGACGTGTATGTAATTTTTGACGAATTTTTGGTTAAATGGTAATTTCAACAAACAATCAATTTCGAAAGACTGCTCCCTTCTACCCATCGAAAGTCAACTAATTTGACCCAATTAGCTAAATAAATAGGTCGTTTACCAAACAACTATAATCTGCTTCTATATTCTTGCTTGTGCAATTGGGTCACCATGCTTGTGCCATCTTCAATGTGGCCCATGCAGATGATATTGGGCCTCAGCCCAGGAGAAAGTAAGCCCAATAATTAGGTTGTGTGATCGTTACTTAACCAGCATTTACTAACCCAAAGAGGTTTATTGATAATCAAGTTCAATACTAAGCCCAATAAAGCTCAACTAAGTTATATTTGGCTTCATTTAGCTTAGTTATTGCTCCTATTTTTTCCTTATGAATTTGTATGGAGAGTATGAGATTATCATGATCTAACATTCCAACCCAATTTTTGTAATATTTAACATATTTTTAGCATTTACATAGAAAAAAACTTTTATATTCAAAGTAAAACAAACGAAGCCCAAACCAGAGCACATATTTGACAAGTTTGACGAGTTTCGATCTAAACTTTATTCCGAAGAGTTGAGCTATATAACTCTGGGCTTGGAATCTTGGATGAAAGAAGACTAGAAGAGTCAATTCCTGGATTTGGCGGGTATATTTCAGTTTATTGTTCAAAATTGAGGTGAAACTCGTCTGTTCAATGTGCTCTTATTTATAAACAATCGTCAGTAAATTTTATAAATCGAGGACATAGGGTAAGTATGAAATCGTGTATGCATGACAAAATATGGCGATGACTTATCAGCCTCACAACTTTTTCGTTTGGAAGCTTTTCGTTGGATATATATATGCCAACATATTTTGAAGTTGGATTTGATTTTTGGAATCAAACATATGTCTAAACTCTAATCAAATATTTCCTTTATTAAGAAAATTTATTCCTCATTTCATTTCTTTTTAAAATATCTGTTTCATACTTTCATAATACATGTAACCACGTAATGTATATAGACAACAAATAAATTCAAGGAATATTTGATCAAGCATTACTAACGTAGGCACTGTACGAGATATAAACTTGGTTTTTGTTTTGTTTTTCTGATAAATACAACTCTATAATTCTATCGAAATTGCTGTCATCTTGCACGCATATTCTTATAAATCTTATAAGAATGAAAATTTGATCAAGTCAATGCATACTTTTCCTAATTCGACGCAATTAAAAATCATATAGTCTAAAAGCACGAGTGAATAAAAATGTAAAATACCAAAAAAAAAAAAGGAAACATAGTTCTATGTTAGTTAAAACACATTTAAAAAGTGTATAAAACACGTATAGATAAATCATACGTTTAAAAATGGTGAAATTCTAGCTTTTTATGGAGGCCGTTGAGTAATGAAGACTCTTTTTTTACCTTGTCAAACAGTAACGTTTTATACGTTTAATATAGGAACTATTTGTTTTAAAATGAGAACGTAAGGATTGTTGACGTAATATTAGTACAATTGCAAGATTTTATCGTTAGTCCTGAATAAAAAAAAGTACCATATAAAACATGAATTTTGTGCACCACCTTTAATAAAAAGCCAATATTTATATCAACAAATAATTAATCATATTTTTATATAATTTTACCGAATAAAATACGTACTATATCTCACTAATAACATGGCCATAGCTCTATACCACGTTCATGTCTCCCCAATACTAGGACATATGTCACATTATTCTGAAAATCCTCCCAAAAAAATTTGTTTCACTAAAAAAAAATTTAAATTAAAAATAAGAAAATATCAAACAATTTCAAGATATTTTGCTTCGTATATACGTCACAAAAAAGTTTACTCATAAATCATAATTGGACCTCGCAGCTGTTTCGACTTGAGAATCAATTATACAAAAAAAAAATCAAAAAAACAATGTCTCCCATTAATTATTGAGCTTCACTTGAATTTTTTTATGAGAATAAGACAACGTTTTTTCTTTTAGTTTTGAAGTTATACCATAATTTTATAATTCATAATGCTAGTCAACTCTTACAACTAATTCAAAGGAGAGAATAATTATTTTAAAATTTGAGATTTTATATTATGAATATTTTTAGCTAATTTCCATGCGTGGCCCATTTATGTGTATTTTTCTCGCAAACAAAAAGAAAGAAAATTAAAGTATTTTTTATCAAGAGACGTGACATTTGAGTTAACTCTTACATCTATAAATAACTAATTTTTATTATTTAGGATATTTGAACATGTACCAATATATTATACATATTAAGAGTACCCGCAATTGTTAACATAAGTTATATTTACTGGATGAGATTGAAGCAGTATAGTCGACCAAGAGAGTTAGAGTTCGCGTTAGACTCTTCATATTAACTTGTTTCCCAATAATGAGGATGAATTTGATTAAAAATTATTAAAAAAATGTGTAAGCCCCATGTCTAATAATTTAAATACACTACAACAGAAATAAAAAATAAGCCGAGAATCTCGTCTTCGTACTCAAGCGACGAGCACGAGCACGAGTTCGAGTTATTCTCACCACCGACACTCGTTCTTGCCGCTACATTGTCTTTCTCGTTCTCGCCCACGTCACGTTAGCCTCATGTCACTCTCAAACTCGTCATTGTGGTAGCTTTATCTTTTAATTTATTCTTTTAATTGTAGAGTTGGTATACATATTCAACCACCACAACCTCATATTTATAAATAATAATAATAATAATAATAATAATAATAATAATAATAATATGAAATATGCACAAAGACAAGAAAGACCCAAGCAAAACCCATGAAAATGCAGCATCAATTTAATCTTTACCAATTAGATATGCGCACAAAAAATCAATGCTTATATAGTTATATGGTCAGTTTCATATATATATATATATATATATATATATATAATGGTTACAAATAGGATAGTAGGATCAATCTTCCATTGCTTTCTAGTTTAAAAAAAATTCAACAACAATATTAATAATTAGACCCTGTTCTTCTCTGCGGTATTTTGCGGTGTGGTGTGGTGGGGTGTGGTGGAATTGTGGTAGGTTATTGGTATGTAAGGTAGGTGAGGAGAGGGAATGTAAAAAGTAGAGGAGAAAAGTGAAGAGAGAGAAGAGTGAGGAGAGAGAAAAGTAATGATTTGTGGCAAACTGCGGTGAGTTGTGGCTGCGGTGGTATAGTGCCATGATTCTTGCCATGAGAAAAAACGAGCCTTATTAGTGTTGGTCTAAATTATTTCATTTGAATAAAAAAAGTCTAGAAAACATTTTTTAGCTGAGAATTCTATGGTAAATGCCCAGTTTGCAATGACTAGTTTTTATCAATGCTCAGAACTTTCAGTGTGCTAGTCTGAACAACTATGCAAGGAAAATTTTTAAATAATAAAAACTAATTGCTTATTCAAGTTGATAAGAAAATTTAAATATACTGTTGTTCTCAAAAACTGCGTATTTATCCATCCACACGCCTACAAAATAAGAATTCATACGTAGAACCGCCGATAGTAGTAACAAAATTCATATTCAATGTCTTTTTTTCATTAAATTTTCTTATGACATATTTTATTCAAAAAATACAACATTTGATTCCTTAATTTTAACTCTTTTTTAATGGGAGCTTTTTTCTTTGTATGGGAGTAATTGTAGCGGCGAATTTGACAGTGACATAGTGTTGATGTGATGTGGACGAGAATGAAAAAGGGAGTGCAGTGGCGGTGACGAATGTCGACGATGAGAATAACTCGGTCGCATGCTCGTCACGCGAAGACGGAGAAGAGATTCTCTGCATATTTTTCTTTTTTAAAAAAATGGTTATAATGTAGTATTTAAATTATTAAATGTAGGGCTTACATCTTTTTTCTTAATTATTTTAACGAAACTTACACTCATCATTGGAAAACAAGTTAATATGCAGAGTCTAACGCTAACCCTCCTTATGGGTCATACTGTTTCACCTCATCCAACGAGCATAACTCATACTCACCATTGTGAGTGTCCTAACAAAATAAGCGTATGGCATATATATAATTTAGTAAAAATACAACATTTTATTCCTTAATGCTAACCTTTTTTTAATGGGAGCTTTTTTCTTTGTATGACAAAATAAGCTTATGGCATACTTTATATAAATACAGCATTTTATTCCTTAATACTAACTCATTTTTAATGAGAGCTTTTTTTCTTTGTATGACAAAATAAGCTTATGGCATACTTTGTTAAAAGTTTATTAAATTTCTTTATGCAATTCAAGACAAATTTACTATTATTCTGTTTCACGATAATCAAGAATTAGAGATAAAATTTTGGCATTCATTAATACTAAGAAAGGAAATGAAAGGTAAGAATTGTGTCTTAATGGTGTGTTAAGGGTATTTCCCCCCTTTCCTTACTTAACTATTTTCTCTCATATATCCAATCGATTTTAAGAAAATTCAATTTGCTTGTTCATGTTACTCCTTGAAACCCAAGTTCCTTGCGCTCGCTCTTTTATCTACCTAACACAGTTTATTTCTCATCCAACTCTTTTTCCCATTCATCAGACTCCTCTTTCTTTCTCAATTAACCTAAAGAGAAGTATATGTACGTATAGATCTACCAAACAAGTGAAAATATAACTTGAAAACTCATTTTCCTAGAAAACACCATTTTACAAAGGAAAATTATTTACCTGAAAAATGATTTTCATTTCCACCAAATACACCCCAACAAAAAAAAATGAATTATTTCTTATTATAATAAAATTAAGGCCCTATTCTCTCGTTCGGTTCCACACTGCACTTACCATATTTTACCACACTTACCATGTATAATCTTTCCATATCGTACCATGTTATTCCACATTTTACCACAACGATCATAATCTTCTCTTCCCTCCCTTTTTTCCTCTACTTTCTCTTGCTCTCTCCTCACCTGCCACATTAATCATTTTTACCGCAAATTTTACCATAATACACTACACTTTTCATCATCCTTCCATACCGTACCATTATTGGCACTCTACCATTGTGAGTGTCATGAGGTATAGTTCCAGGAATTTTCCGATGAATTTAAGGCCTTAATGATTAAGATGAATGAAACGTACCCTTGTGATCCAAGTCAAACAGATACGTCAACTATCTCTCTCTCTCTCTTTCTCTCTCTTACATAGTTACATTCACACCCTCAGCTTCACCAATAAAAGGAAAAACATCGCATTATATACACACTGAAAGAGATCAAGATAGTAAAACACAGAGAGAGAAAGTAGAGATCAGAAGATTTAGTGGAGAAAGAGATCAAGAAGAAAGTCAAGCCATCCATGGGTACTCAAGCTAACTCCTCCAAAGTATGTTCTCTCCTTTCAATCTATGCATTTATTACTCTCCTTCTCTTACTATTTTATTCCTCCCTTTTACCTTTTTACCATCTCCAATCCACCACTTCAAACTTCAATTTCTAGGGTTAACTATTCAAAATATTACAACAATATATATATATGAGAGCGCAATGAAAATATTTTCTTACCGTGTTAGTTTTATAATTTAAGTTATTATATGTACTATTATTAACTAATTAGTTATCAAGTTTCAAGATATATGTGGTGTGTGAGCGCATGATGAAAGTATTTTCTTATCGTGTTAATTTTAAATTTTAAATTATTATATATATTAACCAATTAGTTATCAAATTTTGAAAATTTTGACAGTATATACCCATAGTGACAATAATAATAATAATAATAATAATAATAATAATAATAATAATAATAATGATAATGATGGAGGGGGCGGAGTATTTTCTTTCTAAATATAGAATAAGTTCATTCAAAATTTCATAACAAAATTAAAATCAAAACCAAGATTTTGAAATTTTGTCTGTATGAGGTATGAAAAGGTTAGATTTAACAATTTTACACTTAAATTTTATAATTTGAAAAGATAAATTCTAAATAACCTAAAATTTAAAAGTTTTTGAGTACTTTGCACGACTCCATGAAAAAAGAAATACAATTCTCTAGTTAAAAGAAAACTACTATGTTTCTTACCGGTCATCAATGGTTGACCTGTTAGTCATTTGTACACTTCTTATTTATTAAGAAACATGTCCATTTGCTTTAAATAAAAACGAGTCCGATCATAAATTTTTCATTTAAATTTTGACATATCATTGACTGAATTTGTCCTGCACTTCAAAGTAAAATTTTCTGCCAACATTCAATAAATCAGTAAAATATAATTCATCTTAAACATATTTATGGTACTTCATTTCTCTAGAATTTTACTCATCTAATTTTTTTTTTTTTAAAAAAACATACCTTAAACCTTACTCCTCTTGTTTGGTCAAGACTCCATAGTAGAAAATAGGGGCATCTTAGGAATGGTGAAAAATTCAAGTTTGGGGGAGTGAAATGTGGCCCTGTGACCAAATTTCCAAAGAGGATAATGAGACAATTTTCTAGGAATATTTAATACTTCTTAATTTAGATATTTTCCTTTATAAATTGATGTTCGAAAAAAAAATTACGGCATTACATGACACGACGTTAAACATGTCAAGTGTATGAATTAAATATAATCCTTGTCATTAATTACATTTCATTATCAACATGTAATGTAATGTTTCAAAAAAAATAATAATAATATGATGTCGTCATAGCGCGTTTAAAATAAATATTGTACATGTTCTGTTGTAATTTTGTACATGATTTCTATTATGAAAGTCAATAGCACGAAATTATTTTAGAAAGTACTTTTGTGTTTGTTTTTTCCCTTTGATGTATTAACCTATAAAAGTTAAAGCCTTCTCGTTTTATAAATATTTTTAATCTATATATATTATATTGTTCAAGTGTAAAACTCAAATCTAATAACTTAACCCTTGTTTGTTTGATATGATTAGCTATACGATGTAATTTAACGTCACATTTACAAAATTCATAATCCGCAATGCAGTTAGTCTGTTACATTCATCCCTAAAAGATACGATAAAAGTTTAGTTCAATTACAAATGCACTTAACCAGTTATACTCATCGTACTGAAATGTCCCAAAAAAAAAAAATTCCCTACTGAATACTGCTTACAAAGAGAATCCTATGCAACCTTATATTAAAAATAAATCAATCAATACTAAAATTAAGAAAATAAGAGTCCTTGGTTTTTCTTAATAACAGATTTCAACGGTCTTCATCCATCTTAATTTTTTTAAAATATTCATAGATAACATGAAATGCTCAGCACTCACATGGCTGAAAATGTTAAGAAATTGTTTGCCCAAATAAATTAATATTCACTTGATCATGACGTTAAATTGATAACTATTAATCTCACTATCCGTTACATTCAAACCATAAATACATAAAATGCTTATTTTCTGAATTTCTTTTTCGTTCAGAGAGATTTTTCTGATTATTAAGGCTTCTATGTATGAGTATAAATGTAATATATACACAAATAATTATTTTAACCTGTGACTATTAATTTGATTTATATATAAAATGTTTATGTATTAACGTTGAAACTTCAAAATTATGAGTAATTCATTTGAGACAAAAATATATATTTAGTCAACAAATCTTTTTTCCATCTGAATCGTTTGTCTTGTTCAATTGTGTGTTTTTTTAAAAAAATATATAAGCAAATGAAACTTGAATTAGACTCATACTGTCACATGTAAAAAAAATCATACTATTAAAAACAAAATGACTAAATTCATCCATAATTAATGAATATATATATTAGTGAAGAAGGGATGAAAAGCAATTAACAGGAAATAAAATCCGATAAACTAATAATTAGTGTGGGATAAAAATTATAAAGTGGTCAATATTATAAAAAAAGTTAAAGTGATTATTATTATGAAACTGAGCGAGTAGCATATATATAGTATAATACTCGCTCTGTTCCATATTATTTGTCTTTTTGTTAACTGTTACAGTCTCCAATATCACTCTTTGGTTGATAATTTCTTACGTAATGTTTTATTAACAATAGCAATATTATACGTTTATGATAGTATTTTTCATTATAAATCTAATGGTAGTAATTTTATTTAACAAATCATATATATTGAGAAATTTATAATCAAATTTTTATAAATTTAACTGCACAATTTCTAAAACAAACGTAATATGGAACGGAGGTAGTAACATCATTAAAGTTATTCATAATGGTCAAAATTTTTCTAAACTTTAAAATAATACAATTGATATGTGTAACGGTAAATGACAACGAATAATAGATGGACCTAGACATTAAAAATTAAAGATTAGTGAAAGAAAAGTCAACAGCCAATGAATTGTACACGCATTTTCTTCAATCCATGACTTTATTTTTTTATTAAATAAAATTTATTATATAAAAAAATAATTAAACCTTAAAAATACCAACTAGTAGGTAATTAATTTAGTAACAAAGACATCATGCAAGGATGTAATGGGAAGGAGTGGCACATATATAGGACTCAAAAACATAATGAGTGAAAAGGGAGATTAGCTTAATTAAGCTAATTAGCCTAATTGTTGCTCTCTTTGTGTGCTTAATTAATTCCCCACAAAATAATCTCCAAAATTTAGGGTTTAAGTTTGCTTTTCAAGTTTATCTCCTTCTTAATTCTAACATCAAGCAATGAGTGCTCCTACTCCCGGCTCTTACTATGCCACGGTAATCTCTCTCATGCAGCTATTTTAATATCTCTCTCTATAGGAGATTACATAATATCTCTCTCTATATATATAATTGTTCCAAATATACTAAATAACTCTTCATAGTTTGTTATATTAGCTTGATTTTTCGATCATTGTTAATATTTTACAGAGGACAAAATATAAAGAATTTTTACAGCATTTCTTAGTTCTTACCATGGTGTTGTCTTACTTGAAAAATCATCAGCTAAAACATTAGAAAAATAACATCAAGAAGCTCCCAATTTTTATTTCTTTGTAATTTAGATAACCAATTTACCATCATATTTATTTACTTTTCAAAAAATATGATTAATTGAGAATTACAGCTAATAAGTTTCTGTGTCTTTGTAAGTTGACTTCTTGGGGACTTGTTCAGTGGACAACCACTAAAAAAGGGACATTAACGAGCAAGTCATGTTCGAACATGTGTCTGGTTGTCAAGTGTCAAGTGGGTGATTTTTTTTAAAATTTATTTTTCTACACTTACATTAATTAATGTGAGCAAAAATAAAATCAGCAGAAAAATGAATATAAACTAATTGATTTGTATAAGAATATAGGTAAGATGTTAATTTCAATCATTTGTATAAGATGTTAATTTCAATCACTTTTGAAAGTTCAACGTCACTCGTTGGTTATATAATTAGTATATTTTCAAAAGTTTCCAAGAATTAAATAACTTAATTTTTTTTTTTTATGTATATCAACATTTTTTGTCCCATGAGAATAAAAATTGTAATTCATGATCAATAAGGTAATAATTAACTAGGGCTTGCATATGTACATGCATGTTATAGTTATGTCTTTTGAAATAATTTACAAGTTAAATGAGGTTTCGACTTTATTTTAAATTGTCTAAATAGTTGTCTGCACTTGGTTGAAAACTATATACGTTGATTGAATGAGTATGGTATTAACCTACTCCTCAAAGTATATTACTTTCATCTGAAATTTATACTTGATGATATTTGCAAATGAACAATTATACTATTGAATGTAAATAACTTGATCTCTACATGCGAACATTTATATCATTTTGAAACACAAACTCCGAGAGCATGTAATACTTAATTACAACCTATTACAAATACATAATTAGTTTCAGAAAATTTAATGCTAAGAAAATAAGTGACTAATTGGAAATTTAACTTTTATATCAGGATATGGATGAGACGTTGAAGAGACAAAAGGAGATAGATGATTGGTTGCCCATCACGTCTTCAAGAAATGCAAAATGGTGGTATTCGGCCTTCCACAATGTCACCGCCATGGTTGGCGCCGGTGTTCTCAGCCTTCCTTATGCTTTGTCTGAACTTGGATGGTAAATTAATTACACAAACCCTACAAAACTCTTTCATCTCATTCTATCTCCCATATTAGAAAGTGTTCGGTAAGAACTGCAAAAAAGGAAAAACTTTTATGGGAAGTTTTTCACCGGAAAAATTTTCTTTACCTCTCCCATAGGCAATATTTTCCCTGAGAGAAGGTTGGAAAATATGTCATCATGTTTCCCAATATCAAAATACACAAACATGGGCAAAATAAGTCAAATTAGAAAACTTAACCATTTGCTCGGAGTTTTTGAACAACCAAACACACTATTAGTAGTTAGTGTTAAAAATAAGTATGTTCATTAACTAACTATCAAGAATATGTACCAACTAATCCATATATCATGGAACTAGTAACTTATTTTCATTCCATAATTGTATGTTCTTAACATATTTGCCCAAGATATATAATAGACCTCACAAGTCATAAGCAACTAATTATTGGGTTTGTATTTTATCCAAGTTGATGTCAACTCAAGTTTAGTTAATGTTAGGTTATTTCACTCATTTGATATTGGGGCAAGTTCAAAATTTTTATTGAAATGTGATATGTTCAAGTAGGTTTTAGGTCAAGCAAATTTTAGGTACAAGTGATACATGTTGGGTAATTTTTAAGGTTTGGCCAAAATTAAATTGTCCATAAGATAACTTACTTTTCTTCATTTGAATTTTTAAAAGAATATTCAAATGATGAGAATTACATGGAGAATGTAATTGTGTTTGTCAAAGAAAGTTATCCTTCTAAAATTTGAAAGCAAAGTGGAAGAAAAATATAATAGGCTAAAAATATCAATTGCTTAGTCTAGTTGAAATTAGAGATGCGGGGTATTGATCCCCATACCTCTCCTTTGAACCAGTTGAAATTGGAGATGCAGGGTATCAATCCCTATACCTCTCGCACGCTAAGCGAGCGCTCTACCATCTGAGCTACATCCCCTTTGTTGATTTCCCATGATTTTAATTTATCCTGGTTGGTGGCTTCAAGTTGGTGGAGAGGACCAAGAAATGAGGAAGTTATGTTGGAAATTGGCAAGGAAGAAGAGAGTTCTTATATTAAATTAGTGTGGAGAAACAAGCTTTCTTAATTATCATTTCATTTTTCAAGAATCAAATGGATCCTTGATTAGTTTGAACAAGCTAGAAGTTCGTACCTATTATTCTTTAGCTACAAGTTGACTGTTATCATATATAAAGGGATCAACTCAATCAAAAGTTTAATTAAGCTAATTAAACTTGTATATATAAATGGTTTTATATTTCAACAATTCCATATGGTTGAATCAAATAGGGAGCTAGGAACCGCCATCCAAGTGTTGTCATGGGTCATCACTCTAGTTCTTTAGCTACAAGTCGATTGTTATCATGCATGCAAGAACCAACTCAACGAAAAGCTTAATCAAGTTGTTTGAAAATTCATGAACATTTTATAATCTAGCAGTTACATCTGGTTCGCTCTAATAGGGGCCCAGGAACCACTATCCTAGTGTTGCCATGGGTCACACGCTAGGTTTTTTAGCTAGAAATCAATAACCAAAAGCTTAACCAAGCTGTTTGAAAGTTCATGAATTATTTTATACTCTAACAGTTACATTTGGTTGACTCTGACCAAGGCCCAGGGACCGCCATCATAGTGTTGTCATGGGTCATCACGCTAATTTTTTAGCTAGAAATTGATTGTCATTATACAAGAATCAACTTAACCGAAAGCTTAACCAAGCTGGTTGAACGTCCACGAACAATTTAATATTCTAACAGTTACATCCGGTTGGCTCTGACAGGGGTCCAGGAACCGCTATCCTAGTATTGTCATGGGTCATCACGCTCTACACGCTCTGGCAAATGGTGGAGATGCATGAGATGGTCCCGGGGAAGCGATTCGACAGGTACCATGAGCTCGGACAACACGCATTCGGGGAGAAGCTAGGGTTGTGGATAGTGGTGCCACAACAACTTATTGTAGAGGTGGGTGTCAACATTGTGTACATGGTCACTGGGGGCAAATCCCTTGAAAAGGTCCATGAAGTGGCTTGTACCCACAAATATTGCAAGCCTATTAAGACCACCTACTTCATCATGATCTTTGCTTCAGTTCACTTTGTTCTCTCCCACCTACCCAACTTCAACTCCATCTCCGGTGTCTCCCTTGCCGCGGCTGTTATGTCCCTCAGGTAATCCTATATATCCTCGTAGTTTAGACTTGGCAAACTGGTTGTTCGGTTTCCAACTATCCATATCCTAAGTACATATTGAGACATTAGGCACCGTTCTTTTATACGGTACCGCAACTTACCGCACCGCAATCTACCGCAACTCACTGCAATCTACCGCAATCTACTATTTACCTTTTTATTAATATCAACACTCATTTATTATTTTCCACCGCAATTCACCGCACCGCAACTTATCGCACCACAATTGCACCGTATAAAAGAACGATGCCTATGGGTGTGTCAAATTCTTGGGTAAAAAGCAGTTGACTAAAAGTTAAATTTTGGTAATTTTGGGTAATTTTTAGTAACTTATGGCAAATTTATGCTGATATATCAAAATAATATTTTTATTTTTTTAACTTTGATAATTTTTGGTAATTTTTAGTACCTTTTGGCAAATTTATGCTAATATATCAAAATAATTTTTTTATAAATTTTGGTAAATTTAAGCAAAACTGGTAAATTTAATTTGGTAAATTGAAGTTATCCATAAATTTGACGGGCCCCAACAAGTTGACTAATTTTGGTATAATTTTAATTTGGCTAATAATTTTGTCCTCCCATGCATGGCAGCTACTCGACGATTGCATGGGCAGCATCCGTCGGAAAAGGCGTGCAACCCGATGTGTCATACGAGTCCAGGAGCCACACCACCGCCGGGAAGACCTTTGGGTTCTTCACGGCCCTTGGTGATGTGGCATTTGCTTATGCTGGCCACAATGTGGTCCTGGAAATACAAGCCACTATCCCTTCCACACCAGAGAAACCCTCAAAGGGTCCGATGTGGAAGGGTGTTATCGTGGCCTACATTGTGGTCGCCCTTTGTTATTTCCCAGTTGCTCTAGTAGGGTACTATATTTTTGGCAATAAGATTGAGGATAACATTCTTTTGTCCCTCAATAAGCCCGGGTGGCTCATTGCTATGGCTAACATGTTCGTTGTTGTACACGTTATTGGAAGTTATCAGGTACGATGCTTAAGAAATGCCTTACGGCAAAAACTTTATTATTTTTAGAGTATGTAATTTAAGTTAATATGTTAAGGATTCTAATAGGGATTTGTTTGAGAATTGCAGATATACGCAATGCCGGTGTTTGACATGATTGAAACCGTGCTAGTGAAAAAGTTGCGGTTCAGGCCATCTAGGACGCTTAGGTTCATCACTCGCAACGTTTATGTTGGTAAGTTTAGTGTCCTAGCTTTATAAATACGGTTGTTACATCAGAGGCGAAAAAAATAAATAAATAAATAAATAAATAAATACGATCTAGGACCTCATTGTCCTATGATCATTTTTTAAGGAACCCCATGAACAAAACTTTAATTTATCACCGCATTGTACACTCTATTAAAACATCTTTTCAAAGAGGGAAATTCCCATCATTTCATGTTTAATTTGATTGTTGGTTAATGCCATGCAGCATTCACGATGTTCGTCGCAATCACCTTCCCCTTCTTCGGCGGATTGCTAGGATTCTTCGGAGGATTTGCATTCGCCCCCACAACCTACTTTGTAAGTTCAATGTCATATACATACTATTCGTCTCGTAAAGATTACCCAAAACTTTCTACTTCAGATATCTCAAAATTATTCTCAATTTTTCTTTACACAGTTAAAAAGTAAACTTTCATATATCAACTTACCGCCGAGTAATACGTGACTCCAGCTTAAAGTTTTACCATCCCAGTGACAAACTTTTTGGGACGGAGGGAGAGAGTATATCTTTGTGGGTTTTTGAAAAAATTTTGGTTAAAAAAAATATCGCGTCAAAAGTATGACAAATGGGTTCAATTGGTGTTTCATTAGTCTAACTGTTTGTATTTTTGAACAGCTTCCTTGCATTATGTGGCTTGCCATCTATAAACCCAAGAGGTTTGGTCTCTCCTGGTGGACTAATTGGGTATGTTGCTTATTTTCTCTTATAATAAAATAAGTCATCAAATATAAATAACATATATGTAAATTATTAATCGCAAATTCTAGTATAAGACTGTTTCACGTAAATTATTGAGTATTTTTTATATGATATATGTGTTTTTATTGGTCATAAACAGATATGCATTGTACTGGGTGTGATGCTGATGGTATTGTCACCAATTGGAGGTCTAAGAAGGATTATTCTTGATGCCAAGACATACAAATTCTACTCTTAAGAAGGAAGGCCCTAGCTAGAAGAGATACATAAATATATGGGTTTCACCAAATTAATTAACCAGTTTTAATTCCTTTTTGTTATCTTATTTGTATTTATTTGCATATAAAGGTGTTTAAATCTTTGAAATTCCAAATGATTATGTAGTGTTACATTTACATGAGGGGCTTGTTTTGATTTGTTAGTGTGGAGTAAAAGTTACTGTCTGTGTTTATTTGATTGTGGGGGAAAAAATGTCATTGTGCTTTTTAGTGAAAATAATGGAATTGATCTTAGTTGCTTTTGTTTTCCTACCTCCGGCTCATATACAATGAATTGTTATATAAAATTGTTATCAACAGATTTGCAACAAAAAAACACTAACATATGCTAACGTGTGAACTTGGACACAAGCATGCATGCAAACTGACAACTAGATCATTCGATTCAGGTCTAGGTTCGGGTTTGTCAAATCAACGAGTTTCAGGTTCAGATTCATGTCAGATCATCAAGTTTCCGATATAAGTTTCGGGTTTGGCATGAGTATTTTGATTACTAATCCCATTAATTTGTCTGATGATTGGAACACTTTGGGTTGGGTTAACAAGTTTTGGGTTTCAGATCAAGTTGGGTTGATTGGGCTTGCGTTCAAGTTGATTGGGCTTGGGTTCGAGTTGGATCCGACAAGTTTAAGGTTCAGGTTGAGTCATTTCTAGGTCACTTAGGTGTTAGTCCAATAAATTTGTCTAGACTTAAACTGAACCTGAACTCAACCAGAACTCAACCAGATTTTCAGGTCGAACAGTTTTTTTACATCCCTACCTAAACTCACTGCCTAGATTTTTGGTCCAAGCTCGAAAGTTAAAATGATGGCAAAACAGCATAAGCCCAAAAAAACAAAAAAAAATAACTTTTCATTTCAATCAACAAAATCACTCGTTCTGTACAGGCTGCCAACAGATTTACACACCTCAAAGCTTCAAAAATGAAACCCCCCAACCCCCCCCCCCCCCCTCTTTCTTTTCTCTCCAAAGTGAAAAAAATTAGAAAAAAATAACCTTCAAAAATGACCCTAAAAAATAAAAGTTGCTTCAGAAAAAGGGAGGAAAACCCAAAAAACAATCTAAGCTTGTGTTGATTCATGTATTGCTGTATAAACAAGCTTGCCTTTTGGTCATTCCTCACACTCTCTTCCAATATCAAGACAAAACTTCAAAGAGTCGAAAACCCAGTTTCTTACTTTCTTCATGCTGTTTTAACCCTCGATTTTGTGGCCAAATTTGGAGTATGTATGTATGTATTTATGTACTGTTTTCAACTTGCTCCGTTTTACTGGCGCCAACCGGGTTTACTTGGTTCGAAACCTCGATGATGATAGGCATTGTTGGCCGAAGACCGCCATACATCTCTCCATTGGCGGCCGGTCCCTCTATCGGGAGCGTTAGAAGTGGCGGTTGAGGTGGTGGTTGTTGTGGTGGTGCTGTTTTTCTTCGGGCCATTCCTCGTCTCCTCCTCGGTGTCATAATGGGAACGCTGGGTTCATTTGCATCAAAGCCGAATGAGTTACCAAAAGAAATCCAAATCCAACAACCCAAAAGTGCAGTTCTAGAGACTGATTTCGATTGACCCAAGATTTTAGAATCATTTTACTATTACTCTTATGGGAAATAAGTAGAAGAGATTTGGAGTGGTATTTTGCTTTAGGGTCTACTCTTTTCAAGGGTATGGGAAGTTTGGGAAGTATTAGCAAATTCAGGTAAAAGTTTGAGTCTTTTTTGAGTCTGCTGGAATCAGTCTTTTTTGGTAAAATTTGAAAAGTCGAGTGTCGGATTCATGTATTGTTTAGGGGGATGTCGCATATAGCAGTCTTACCCCTAATTCTGAAACTTATAAATTCAAAAAGGTTGGTTCCGATTAATGTAAGATTCCAAAATCATCTACCAATTACTCTTTCAGGAATGATTTCAGAACAAATTTGAAGAAGCATCACTTATGTTGCTCAAACAAGCCAAAAAACTAATACCCTAAAACCATTCACAAGCTCCTATGTTACTCCCTCAAAACTCTTCATTTCGGTCCCAACTAGCCATGTTGGACACATGAAACTCAAACACACACCATTTAAGACCAAACATGTACGAAACATGTCAAAAGATTTGAACGATAAAAGATAAAGATGATAGTTTGCATTGCATATCTAACCTTGGTGGGATCCGAAAGAACTGCATATGCCTCACCGATCATCTTGAAGAGCCTGTCGGCATCTTTGTAGACCTCCTCGGCAATTTCCTTCCACAGCCCTTCTCCACTCTCGCTTCTTGCCAAGGCTTGACCGGCCTACAACGGCAGAAAACACACCCACATTGAGATAGATACACACGTACGACTAAACTACGAGTAGGGAAGGGGAAAAAAAGAAAGAAACCGCCATGCAAAGGGTGAAACCTTATCAGGGTGATGCTTCAGGGCGGCTTTACGATAAGCTTTTTTGAGATCTGCAGCTGTAACGGATGGTTCGACCCCCCTACAACAAGAGACATTGAGGAAGAAGGTAATGTTAGATGATTAAAGGCCACTTTCTCATGTTATAGCAAAGATCAATGCACGAGAATCAGAAATTTCCATAGTGGTGCTTCCAAATCGAAATCCAAATCCGATACCCCTAGAAAGTCCCATTTTGAAACAGGGTGTGGGGGTCTGATATACCGCATACAAGGGGTCTAGGGAGATACAGATGTAGGCAGTCTGATCCCAACGCACGTTTCCATTTGTTGAGAGATTGAATCCAAGAGACCCACGAAAAAAAATTTGAAAAACACTTTGCAAGTGAAGATCTTTCATAATTTAGCCCATTATGATCTAAGCTTGGTATAATAACTCATTTTTCAACTACTCGGGTTATGGACATTCCTTCAAATTGCGGTATCAGACACCCGCTTCACTTACAATATGAGGTAGAAATCCAGAGGAATCCCTTTCCTAGCTTGTTCCTCAACCTGATAGAGCCGCTGCCGAGCTTGTCTCAATTCAGCTGAAGAGCTCGTCCCTGAGGACAACCCTAATTGGTAGGCGGCCTTCCCCTCTGCCTGCTTGTTAAAAAGAGACAAAAGCCTCTCTAGATCTTTTGCTGCTTGATCGTAATCTCTAATCATCTCAAACAAGGTGGCTCTTCTAGAAATTGCCTGAAAGTTGACCAATGCCCGTTTTTAGCAATCTCGTATGTACATTAGCAATCAAAAAGAACAACAAACTCCTAAAGGAAACACATTCAAGTGCAGTATGAGATCCTGATGTAGGCAGCCTTCCCCAATGGACCGAAGTTCATGAAGAGGTTGATTCATGCGGACCCACGAAAACTTTTCGGAAAAAAAAAAAAAACCACTTTGAGACCCAATTTGGACACTATAGAAAGATCCAAAAGGATTGTACATTAGCAACCATTGACATAAAATATTGGAAGCATAAAAGGGCAACAAAGCCTTTCTTGCAATTATAGGCGAACAACTTCATATGTTCTAAGTGTATCAAATCCCCAAAAAAAGGGTGGATGATAGAATATTTGTCCAAACCTTAAAGTAATTCTCATCCAGAGCAATGGCTAAACTGCAATCTGCAATTGCATCGGTGATCTGGCCAAGAGCTTGGTAGGCCGCAGCACGATTACCAAAACATTTAGCTGCAAAGCGGCGAGACTCGACATTCAATGACAAAGCTGCAGTATAGTGTTCGACAGCTTCTGTATGTCTTCCTACTTGATACGCCCCATTTCCTGCCAGCTGCAAATTCAACATGTCCACTATGTTACAAACAATAGAAACACTACATATTAATCAACACGATATCAGGAAAAGTTATTACATGACAAGTATGATTGCTTGTTTTGAGCTGCTACAATTTGTCTTAAAACTAAATCTAAATACAACACCACCACCCAATGTGGATCCCGCATATGTGGGTCGGCGAAGATCCATATGTAGTCAGTCTTACCCCAAAAACATGAGAATGATTCCAAGAGACCCACCAAAAATCTTTCATAGTTCGAGCATGAAGCGCAATCAGAACCATAGGAATAGCAGGAGGAGACTAATACTCCCTCCATTCCCCAATAACTGTCATTTTTAAAGTTTGGGAGAGTATTAAGAAAATGGTAGTTCATGGAGACATTGACCAATAATACCCTTATTCTAACTAAATACTTTATCGGAAATGATAAAGGTAAGGGTAAATAGAGTAAAAGTTTAGTTAATGTTAGCATTGAAAGTGTAAAATGACAGATATCGTGAAACATAGAAAGTTAAAGTGGCTGATATTGAGGGATGGAGGGAGTATAATACCTTATGACGGAGCAGTTCCCGAGCAGTGGACAACTGAGGGATCAACGACTCAAGAGTCTCATTTCCACACCTACAAGTATTCAAGAGTATTAGAATCGCGTAAAAAAAATGAAGAGCAAAAAACCGCGGTGAGAAACAGAAGGGGGCATTACTTTTTCACCATGGACCTCCAATGCTCCTGCTTCTCCAGAAAATCAAGACCCTCCTCTAGTTTTCCTAGTTGGAAATTTGATTTAAATATCAAACGATATCGCCAAATTCGGAAGTTGTATTTCTTCAAGAGCTCAGCAGTTGCCAAATTTGACGACGTCCCATCGGTGCCAATTAGAGGGGTGTTCTTTTCAGCAGCTTCGAGAGTCTGCATGCATAGCTGTATAACCTCCTCATACTTCCTTAGCTGCACCAGAAGAATATGGAATTGCTACAATGTTAGATTGGAATTGAAGGGCAAAAAGGATATATACCGGACTAGTTTTGAACCACAAACCGTAAAAAGTGCCTCTGCCTTTTGTTCTAGCAATTGCTCTGAATACGGGCTTATGACTAAAGCATCAGCAATAACTCTGAGAGCGCTTTCAACATCGCTGAATGACTTTTGCAGCAGAAGTTCAGCAGCATGATCCATGCACTCGGATACTTTCTGCCAACCATTTAAAATTCTGAATTAGTCATTATGTTCGTACAAACTATAGACAGAAAAATCAATGTGCATTTCTTAACAAATCCGGCACACAGAAAAATCAATTGACAACTCTTCAGTCTTCACCTTTAGGTCTACTTGGGCTACGAATAGAAAATATAGAAAAATTGGTTGTAGTTAGTACCTGGGCTTTTTGTACACCATCGGAAGCCTCTTGAATAAGCTTGCGCTCCACAGAGACTTCAGTGGACTCCAACAGTTTCTGGAAGTAGCATGATGCATCCGCAACTTCTCCAAGAGCTAGGTAACAACTTGAACAAATAATACAAGGGATAAGCAACATATGTACGCAAATGAACCGATAGATACAAGATCACTACATATTTATCCCATAGACGCAGCAGAGGAATCTCAAACATTAGGTAGAGAAAGGACAGGTTGAACAGTGATGGCAAGTTCAAGTTGTGAGTTCTCAAGTTTTGTGGCCCAACCGGAAAAGTTAATCCCGAATGCTATAAGCAAATGCAATATTGGAGAAATTCAGGGGACTTTTAGCTAGAGGGAGTATCTTCTTGAGCAAGTTGATATGGACATCAGGCGGAAGCTAAAATGAAAAGAAAACATCCATCTCTACTCGCTAATCCAGTTTATAGAACTACATTTTCTACACCAATCTCTTCGTTGATTTCCTCCCTCCCCAATCATGCCGTCTCATTTAGCCCATCATAGTTTTCCCGGTGCTCTCAAATTTGGGAGGGAAACGTTGATGACAAAATCAACATAAGTTTTCCACCACGTTTTCCATCTAACTCTTCTTCCTGCACTTTTTTTTTCTCTAAAGACAAATGAAGGAAAGCGAAGTCATTTTTCAAAATTTTCTTGCCATATCACTTTTTAAGGACCGAACAAAGCCTAAGGATCTAACACGGAACTTGTCAACTGTCATTCATTATGGAATTCACAACTAAACAAAATCCCAATGTTGATCCCGCCAATCGAAGTCCGAGGGAGACCAATAGGGAGCCTTAATCTTAACCATGCAACAAGAGAGACAAAACGGCGTAGGCCAAAAGAAATGCACACCAAACCCACATTCCAATTTGACAAAAGGGCAAAACAAAAGCGAAAAGATTGACAATCATAAAATGTCCATGTCACAAGCATAGCATAGGCTGCAAGTACGAACGTGAAAGATGAGATTAAGCCTTACTTAGCCGCTCTGAGTTGAGCCTTGAAGAAGTTAGGATCCAACTTAGTTGCAACCAGGCAGTCCTCCAATGCTTCCCTCATTCTTCCTAGAGACATACGCGTTGCAGCTCGGTTGCTGAAGCAAAGCACCAATGCCCTGAGGCACTCACTAGATGTCTCGTCCTTGGGAATGCAGCTCAAACCTTGGGTATAATAATCCTCCGCTTTTTCCAGCTCACCGCTAGAATATGCTTGGTTTCCCCTGCAGCCAAGCCATTCATCACTGTCAGTAACTTCCATTAACTAAGATATGTTAGCAAACACACTATGTACGTAATCTGGATAGTTGAAAAAGTTTGTTCGTTCAACTTAGATTGTAATGGACTAAAGTAAAACGCCTGATTAAACCTCATCTGCTTCCTTTCCACGGAGTAGTAGGCAGCAAATGGCTTCTATCGTGTCAACTAGAACCAGTCTCTCTAAATTGCAAAATTTAGGGGTAACACTACTGCACTCGACCCCCTCCACACCCCGCCTAGGCGGGATTTCAGAGTATTGGTTTTGGTTTTTCTTTTTACGTTAGCGAACACAAACAAGAAGCTACTCGTAAAGTACAGCACCTTAGCCGCCATTTTTCACAAGCTTCTCGTGCTACACGAGACCCAGTTGTCGAAGTTTTAACCTCTCCCTTGGCATCCTCAGGATTACCACCACCTAGTGTCTTGCTTGCAGTAGAGGTAACCTTAATGCCGATACTACTTCCCTTCAGAGGAGCACTGGATACACTGTCCTTTTGTCTTGCTGGTGACAAAAGTGCAGAAACTCTCGACATTGATGCAGCATCAGACAGTACAGTTCTTGTAGGAATATAGATATCGGAACCGATTTTCATTCGGTTTTTCTTTTTTTGGAGGCGTGACGCATGTCCATGGGAAGAAGTGGAAGCAGCAAAAGTGAAAGATGAACCCCCACTTGAACTCAAAGCAGAACGATGCTGCGTTTGATCCAAACTATCCCTCTTGCCGCCATTTGATTCGATGTCGTTTTCTTCTCCATCCTTATCCAACTCCTCACATGCAGACTTGAAGCTTTGAGTTTCAACTGCAGACTCAGAATCCTCCATCCTAGCATTCGCTAAATCATGCTCAACATCATTCTCAACACCCACAAATTCCTTAGCTTGAGAATCATTTGATGTATCATCTTGAGTATCCTGATAGGGAGAAACATCCATTGCCGAGCAAGAGTCAGACGCTTCACAGCATACTTCTGAGCTGTCATCCTTTGGGGCAAAACTCTTCTTCCCAAGTGATAACAGGACCGACGCGGATTCTTTCAGCTTCTCTTTCCTTCCCTTATCTTTGGCTGAAGAACCCTTTGCACTAAATTGAACTTCTTGAGTTGAACCAGAGAATAAACTGCATTTCGAATCGGGTGTTTTGAATTCAACATGGGGGAATGTCCTTAAGCCATCATATTTTCCACTGAAACCGAAGCTACCTTTCTTCTCAGCATCATTGCTTGTGTTTCCCATTCCTCCTTTACTTAGAGACGAAATACTATTAGTATCAGTATGATCACTAGATCCCTCTGAACAATCCCCAACATTCAACCTCTCCATCTCATCCACAATCATTGGCTCTATCTTCACATTCACATCCTTTTGAGCATCATTGCTCTTGTCAGGATCTTGTGCATTCAAGTTCTTAATCCTGCTGCTATCGAACGCAAAACCTCTCCTACTACTTGAGCTGAACAAATTCTGCCCACTGAATTCTTCACTATTTTTAAGGGTCATTTTCTCAAAGTCATTTGGGAGCTCAGATGGCAATGTTGCACCAAATATACCACCCACATTATGATGACCACTAGAACTCAAACTACCTTGATGATTCCTACCAAAATTTTGTGAATTTTGTGAACCTCCAAGATTCAACTTTTGCATACAATCAGGAAGCTCAGATTGAAGACTATTCTCAACCCCTTTACTATCCAAATTTTGTGAATAAGTTGCTCTATCACTCTCAATAAATGCACCACCAAATTTTTCCCCCTTATTTATGACTTCTATATTCAAATGCTCACTATCAACATCACCCTCCGACCTCGATGAAACCCCAGATGAATTCTGACGAACTCCACGAAACGGGTTGAAACCCGGATCCATTTTCGGGATTTCGGAGCTCCCCATCGACCGAGAATTCACAGATTTTCTCGATTTCGTCAACCGAGGTTTCGAAAGCCCAGAAAACGGACTAATCAGTGGCTTCTCAACGCCAAATTTCGAAGCGGCAGGGGAACTGAACTCGAAATTCGAATTCCTCCCACTCGAATTCTAGAACCCAGATTGCCCATACGAATTCATGGCGGACGACAAAGCTGCTGTTCTTCGCTCGTTTGAAACAAATCCAGAAGAAAGTCTCGAGGGAGAAATAAGGGAGGGGCTTCGAATCTGACCTTTGTTGTGGTGCAATGGATTCTGGGTCGTCGTCGTCGTCGGTGCACCGGTGTCTACCGACGCCGGCGACATGCCGGAAAACAATTCATCGATCAGAAGCGAGCCCCTCCCCTTCCAGCTTAAAGATGCATGCTATGTGTTCGACGAAATGCCTCTGAGAGATTTGAAGGGCTGATTTACTTGATGCTTAAGGAATATAAGATGAAGATGATGGGGGGGCAAAATTAAAAGCAAAGACGTGTTTTTTTGTTCGGAGTTGTGCAATGTAGGGTTCGTAGTTCATAGATTAATCCCTCTTTTTTTGAATATGGGGTGTGAATTGATAGCAACATTTCATGATCTGGGTCAGCCGGATGCCCAGCATTCATGTGATCACTTTTCTTTCATCATTGCTCACTACCGTGATTAAATACTTAAATAATTATCATTTTGAAATATTAGTGCGGTATAGAAAAAATAAAATCATATTTGTAATGATAAAAATATTAATTACTCCCCATTTTTTTATTAATTGCCATTCACGTTTTGTGAGATACATTATTAATCAATAATTTCTCACATACTCCCTCCGTCTCAAGTTATGACCTTTTGACTAAATTTTGATCATTAATTACTCATAAATTACAATAAGTTACGATATGAAATTATCTCCATTGTAAATTTTAGTAAAGTATCTTTTTAATGACGGTAATTTCATATTATAACTCATTATAATTTGTGAGTAATTAACGGTCAAAATTTCGTCAAAGTGTCAATTAATTTGGGACGAAGGGAATAATATTTTTGTAAAAAATTATGATGTTATACTTTTTCAATAACATTTTTTTATTACGAATCTAACTATATCAATTTTATTTAATTAATCACTATACAAATTAAGATTTTAACGTCAGAATTTTTAGCACTAATACCTAGGCGACACTTAAATAGAAACGAGGGAGTACTTTAACTGAAAAATTCTTTTAAAGTGAAATATAATTATAAATATTTTATTGGAGCCATTAAAAGATTGGTCAAAATGAAAATTATACAGTACAGCAAAATGGAATCGACAAAATCACATACAAACAGACGAATTAAAATTCATCAGAGTAAGATTGCTAAACAGACAGCTTTTCAAAGTTTCTTATATATCTTAAATTATTCACAAAATCTTAAATCTGTAGTCATTAAAAAATTAAAAAAAACTAAAAATATTAATCAACACATGCCCATTAATATGGACGTCTCCATAGCCCTCAATTTTTCATGTGATCAATTGTTTATATTTTTATATTTCTATATTTTCCCTTTCTTAATAAAATCAACAATATACTTTTTGCATTGACAAAAGGTTTTAAAAAATGTTTGTCATCAAGGAAAATAAGAAAGTATGTCCCTATCGAAAAGAAAAACAAAAGTATATCTAGCAAGTGTACTCTACAAATAATGAAGGATTAAATAAATTCTTTTAAATTTTTTATTTTCAAGAGATTTAAGGCAATTATTATATAATAATACACTGTTTCTTTTTTAAAAAATTTATGATAAAAATGGAGACCATTACAAAATATATAGCAAAAACACATAATTTTAAACTAATACAATACGTGAACAAATACTCTTTGTTTTTATTACGAAACATTATTGTTCTACATTATCCATCATATAGTAAAAGTAATTATAAACTAAGGGTGTGTTTGGCTGGTCAATAACCCCGGGGAAATGGTCAATTTTCCCGGGTTGACTTATTTTCTCCATGTTTAGGTGTAGGTTGACATTGGGAAAAATTTTACGATGGGCCCACCACTTTTTGTATTTTCCTAGAAAAAATTTTTCTTGGGGGCTAAGAAAAATTTTCCTAAACTTCACATAAGAAATTTTCCCTAGAAAAAATTTTCCTAGAGTTCCTAACAAACACTCTCTAAATTACTTTGGGATGATGTTTAGACTAATAAATAAAGTTGGGATGATGTTTAGACTAATAAATAAAGGATAAAAATGAAAGGGAGGGTCCAAGAACAAGACAATGAAAGTTGTGAAAGTAAATGTGGTAGGACAACTAACTTCAATCATTACTCAACCGTGACGAAATTGAAAGAAATCAATTCTAGCTTTCTTTTCAAAAAGAAAAATAGATATATAAGGATAATATGAAAAATTCAAAATTTGAGGAATACAATGAATAATAATGTACTAGAAATTTTTAGGGATTTAGGATATAGATATTACAATGGCTACTCACAAAATTTTCAAGGATAATAATTATTCTATTAGGATATTAAGGGTGCGTTTGATTGGTCAATAACTCATGGGAAATGATCAATTTTCTTGGGTTGACTTATTTTCCTCATGTTTGGATGCGAGTTGACTTCGAAAAAATTTTCACGATGGGTCCGTCATTTTCTCCATTTTCCTAGGAAAAATTTCCCTTAGAGGGAGCTAAGGGAATTTTTTTTCCAGAAAAATATTTCTCATGGAAAACTTCTCATGAGCTCTGGGGTTCCTACCAAACACTCCCTCGTGTTAATCTTCAATCAGATAATGAAGATACTCATAATGGTAAGTTGATGTTGTGTTTGATCATCTTATGATGATGATAATTCAAGCCACAATGACATATCATTGTGTAGGTTAATTACTCAACTTATTAAGGAATCCAAGGGATTAAGAAACAACCACATAAAATCTCATAATGGTCTTGAATGAGCATGACCATGTAACATCGCATACAAAGAAATCACAAGAAACACACAAAATAATGATGATAAGGCAAAGAAGAAATACGTAACAAAATAGCTAACATCTAAAACTAGCCAACAAAATGGTCGTTAAAATGGTCAAATGCCCATTCACCACGATCCATGGCCTGCACCATCGGCGAACCATGGTAAGCTATTTCGCTCCATTCTCTTGACTTTCTACTTTCAACTCTCAACATTTATTGCTTACAAATATTTTGTATAAAATAAGGGCACCAAATCGAAGTAGCACAATAAAATCTCAAAAAATTATTGCAATTTAATTATATTATCATTTAAAAAGTCGATGAATGATTAATGTGAAAATATCTTTGAAGTACTAATTTTTATTTTTATTTTGGATTTTGGATTCATGCCAAGAAAATAATGTTCAAATTTTTTTGAATGAGTATTATCATATTATTTGATTCGGGTAAAAAATTGACAGGTATGTCATTGACCTTCATGATTGCTATATTTATTAATAAAAGATAAGCTCTTAAAACTAACCACTTGGCCCCAACACAATGGGTGGCAATACTAATCACAATCAATACCAAAAACACAATGTTTTCAGTTAATTCCAAATTTCATTTATTAAGATAACGTTGTGGTGTGGTTGTCCATAATATACGCCCAATTCTTTGGATATGATTGTCCCCTCAATAAATTTGATTTTGTATGGTTGAATTTATAATTCTATAGTGATTGCAAATCATTTTTAAATGGCATTTCTATACTAATATAAAAAACACATAAGCCATCAGAACCGTACCAGATTTGGGTACGAGCTTCCATGGTCGGATTTGTGATTAATGACATGATGGGTGAAAACCCGACCCGACATTCCCATACTAAAATCGCTCATCCGCTCGATTTCAATAACCGTTACACCTTTACAAAGGGCGGGGTGATGAGTAACAAATTGTCGTGGTTTCGTCAAGCCGTCCATTGATGGCGAATGAAGAGGTCCAAGGTAAATCGACGACCCCGGAGACCTCGGGGCAGCACCGGACCGTCCCGGGATAAGGAGCTACATGGCATATATATGGGTTCAGGTGTGGCCCTGGGATAATAAGACACAAGGTGGAAAGGAGCACAACACAAGGAATCCATGACAGCAGGTTGTAGCGCCCGTTGCCACTCGTGTCGCACCCGTTACAGTGGACTAGTTTCTAGATAGATGTTTGGCGATTATGAATATGCTTATGAAAAGTTAGGGTTTCCCTAATTCTCTCCTCAAATCTTGTTTACTTTATCCAATTAATTTGGTCATGTTGCAAGTCATTCCTTTAGTGATTATTTAGTGGATTTTCTTTTATGATTATTTAGTAATGAGGGCATACATTAACATAATTAGTACCTTGGAACTGATAATTTCTCCATCAAAAAATAAAGTCCTCTAAGAGACAAATAAAATAAAATATTATGTAATAAAACCACCAACTTAGGGGTGCATTGGTCATTTTGCCAAAAAAAACCCCTTCTTCAACTCCTACAATTTATTATGTGCTCTCGGAGCATGTGCTTAAGATTTTACAATTGTTCACTCGTATGTATTAGATTGTTCACTATGATTCATTTAATTGTTCACTCGTAAATATATGAAGTACATGCTACAAGTGCATCTAATGCATAAATTATTAGGTGCTCTCGGAGCACGTGCTCCGAATTTTACAATTGTTCAACCATATGTATTAGGTTGTTCACTCTGATTATTATGATTGTTCACTCTGATTCATATGATTGTTCACTCACAAGTATCTAGAGCACATGCTCTGGGTGCAAAATGGCAAAATCCCCACGTGTGATTAGTCCTAGGGATGACAACGGGGCGAATCGGAGATGGGGGAGTATACCCCCGTCCCCTTCCCTTTCCCCGCTCCCAAAACTCATCCCCATCCGCGCTTCGTGGAATGATTCTTGCCCCATCCCCATCCCGGCGGATTCCCCATCCCCAACGGGGATTTTTTAAAACTATCCTAAATTTAACTAAATTTTAATTGGATCCGATTTTAATCGAATCTGGTTTTTTAACATGTTCAAAATACAACATATTTAACTTTCTCAAGTAATAATACATCAAAATAAAACAATAATACATCAACAAGTGAGAATAAATTGTAAAACTACTACTTTGTCATCCTCATTAATATATATTAAATTTGAATAAAGGTTATTTGGTAATTTTAACATTTTCGGGATTCGGGGATGGGGACGGGAAATTCACCCCGGCGGGGAAAATGAGGATGGGGATGGGGAAAATTTTGAAAAATCGTCCCCGTCCCTGTCCACATCCCCAATGGGGGCGGAAATTTTTCCCTAGAGCGGGGCGGGGCCCCGACGGGTTCAGGAATTTCCCGCCCCATTGCCATCCCTAGTCAGTCCAACTCCGCAATCCAAATTTACACAATAGCACTAAAATTACCAAAAAGACCCCCCCACCTTATTCAAGCTGTATAACCCGACCCGATTATGCTGTCACATCACAGTACATGCATTCGGGTTCTCGTCACTGAACATCTCGAAAGTGTTGGACGGCTGCACTGAAGACCCGTGGCTCCAATCCGACGGCGCATGTGGCTCCACGTCAGCCCCCTGATGAACATACGCATAAGAGTACGGCGTAGGCCCAGAGTAATACGACGCCGTATAGGACGGATAACTAACGGCGTACTCTGGAGGACGCGGCGCATAGTACGTCGGTGGTGCAGGTGGGTAGGGCGGATGACGTGGCGGACTCATGTATCCCGGGCTTGGGTTTGGGGCTGGGCCTGGTCCTGGGCCTTGGTTAGGTGGCGGACTCATGTATCCCGGGCTTGGGTTTGGGCCTGGGCCTGGGCCTTGGTTAGATGGCAGAGATTCGGAGTTGTGCGGTGCACCGTTGGGTTGCTGCTCTCCTCCCCCATTTTCACCGTTATTACCGTTGTTTGGATTGGTGTTGTTTGCGCTGTTGTTACTCTTTTTCTTTTTCTTTTTCTTTTTCTTTTTTTTAGCGCCACCACTATCACCGCCGCCGCCGGGATTATTACCGTTGGGGTTATCCGAAGTTGAATTATCCGGGACTGTTTGAGGCTCCCCATTTTTACGGGCTTGTTCAACGGTCGGATTTTGAGTCCCCTGTTCTTGAAACCCTTGCTGTCCCTCTTGTTCTTCAACGGTCGGATTTTGGGCTGGGATGTTGTCTTGTGTGGGTTTGTACCAAAGCTCGGCATGTTTCCCTGATTTTTCAAGCTTTCTGATCAAAATGTTTGAATCTACGTCCCCTGTAACGGTCACTTTGTGCTGCTTCGAGTCAACATTGATGGTGTAAACACCTGGTTGCATTACAGACAATCATCAATTCAAGGAAGTTTTTTTTTTTTTTTGTGTCCAGGAAACAGAGGCAGAGAAACGTTCTACTCCCTCCCCTCTTGATTGACATTTTAATTATTTTTTTTTGTTTCAAAATAATTGTCACTTTTCATTTGCCGATGCTTAATTTCATGGTTTTAACTTTAACAATTATGTTAACTTTTTACTTGTCAATTAATAAAAACTACTTATACTCACATTCTCTCACTACTTATACTTTGGTATGCGAAAAACACATTGAAAAATAGTGTTATTTAATTATGTGGGTGGTTTTATTAGTTAAACCTTAGTATGTGAAAAAATTTGAAATATGTAAATTAATATGGAACAGATGAAGTATATTAATTGAAAGTCAAACTAACTTTTTTTATTCCAAAATAATTGTTACTTTTCATTTACCAATACTTAATTTAATTACTCCCTCCATTCCATGTTAATTGACATAATTTTGACTTTTATGATCTCCAATATCACTTTTTGATTGATAATTTTTTACATAATATCTTATTCACAATTGCAATATTATACTTTTATGGTATCATTTTCATTATGAATCTAATTTGATAATTTTGTATAACAACTAATCATTATATAGATTGAGAAATTTATGGTTAAAATTTTTAAACTTTAACTGCACGATTTTCAAAGATGACAATTTATATGGAACGGATGTAGTATTTTAACTTTAATAATTATGTTAATTTTTTACTTTTTCAATCAATAAATTACTCACATTCTTTTATTACTTACACCTTAGGTATTCGAAAAAACACCTTCGAAAATAGTGTCATTTAATTATGATGGTAACTTTTTTTAGTTAAACCTTGATAAGTAAAATTTTTTGAAATGTATCAATTAATATAGAACGGAAGGAGTAATTGCAATTTATTACATGCTCCATGCTCCTGGAGCATGTGCAGCAGCATTCGCTCCAAATACGATCATTGTTCATTCTCAGTATCATGATTGTTCACTTGTATCTTCTTGTTGTTCATTCTTATCAGTAAAATTGTTCACTCATATCTACCCATTGTTTACTCTTAATAGTATAATTGTTCACTCATACCTACTCGGACTACATCCTCTAAGTGCATGTAATATGTATTACGGAGTAATGAAGGAATCTGGAAAAAGAGGAGTATTTTGTATTTGCTTACCTTCAACGCTATGGAGAATTTTCTTGACTTTTCTTTTGCAGCCTTCGCAGTGAATGGATACTCTCAAAACCGATGTCTGCACACAACCAGAGAACAGAGGAAGATGCATGAAAAAAAAGGAGTTTGAATATATTTTCTTGAAATTGCATAGATCAAGTGCATTAAGAGAGCGTTTGGTAGTAACCAGGGAAATTTTTCCATTTCCCTTTAGCCCCAAAGGAAAATTTTCCCTAGGAAAATGGAGAAAGTGATGAGCCCACGTGATATTTTTTCCAAGGTTAACCCGGAAAAATTGATCATTTTTCTGGAGTTATTGTTTAACCAAACGCACCCTGAAAGAGAGATTGAAGAGGAGATAATAGAGAATGAGTTGACTTACCGTGTATTTCAATGGTTCAGAATTCTCTTCTACTTCTGCCATTGAAGCAGAGAGCGAGAGATGGGGATGGAAGTTTGGAACTTTCAGGAACACCAGACAGGCAGAGAATTTGGAGTGAGCTCAAATGGAAGTTGGCTAATAATAAAAGGGGGGAATAAAAAAAGGCACTATCAAGAGACAAATAAACTTTTAAAAATAAAGAGATCTCAAGCTTTTTATGTGAAACAGAGGAACCAGTGTAAATTTCATGGGTATCTTAGGGTAAGGTAATTAATTATCGATAGTTACTGAATATTACCAAAAAAATATCGAAAATTATTGAAAAAAATTTAACATTTTCACTTTAAATATGTTAGATTTTTTACCGAAATTAACATTTTCACTTTTTTTAAAAAAAGTTACCAAAATTTACAAAAAAAAAAATAACATTTTCACTTTAAACATGTTAGATTTTTTTACCGAAATTCACAATTTCCAATTACTTTTTCATCTCACTTTTTTCAATTAATTTTTTCACATTTACCAGCACAATTTACAATTATTAAAAAACTAATCACAACTTAACACAACACACCACAATTCCACCACATCATACTGCGTCATACGCAGCCAGCCGTATAAAAGAACAGAGCCTAAAACTCTTTCATTTCCAAAATAGTTTCCACTTTTGTAAAAACAGTTAAACATAACCGTAGGTAGGGGGTGAGCGGTTCTGAGTACACTCACTTAAAACTGGGAACCTTATCCTAACTCGTTTGGCCGGTTCCTAAATTTTAGGAACCTTACCCTTACCTGTTTAAACCGGTTCCTAAATTTTAAGAACATTACCCTTATCGGATACCCACTTATTATACACTAAACATATTTTTCAACATGTTTTCTTTATTAAAAAAAAAAAGTGTTGTGCTAAAGCCTAACATTATTTTAAAAGAATGATAAAGTTTAACGTGTCATTATTTCATCCATAACATTTATACATTGATTGACTACCATATAGTCATATACTAATCCCACATTGCTCTAAGGCGGGAACTAAAAGATATCTCAATACTTTTGTGGAAAGTTGATGTTGCTCAGAATGTGGTTGATAATGTTGTGAATACTACTTATACTTATTCCACTTTAAATAGTGTACGTGTATGGTCCAAGTGGGTTTGTTAAGCTGGTTATTGGAGTTTCTCAAATGAGGAAGAATGAAGGTACCAAAAATAGGAAAATAAAAAGCTAAAAGTTACCCAAAAAATTGGGTAGCCAAAGACTATTTACGTTTCACCAAATATTTATAACATCAACTATTTATGTTTCACCAAATATTTGCATACCGTGTAATAACAAATCTCGTGTGACACTCCTATAATAAGTTATCTTAAGACCATCTCACATTTTAATAACAACCGACTTAAATTTTTCTGGATAAAAACTTATTTCCGATACGATCTCAAGATAACTTATCATCATTCATCAAAACAAAACTTAGCTTGTTAGTTATAAGATGAAAATTGTGGAAGAAAAACTACTTGTACATGATCCCCTAAAACCAGGGGTACAAAAAACAATTGTATGCTACCTGCAAACTCTAAAATCATCATAGTAAGAAATGGCACAAAAAACTTTTTCCCCTTTCACAAAATATGAGTAATGGCGAAAATTCTTTGAAAGAACAGATATTAGGGTTACGGACCGAACTCAGCTAGATTTCAGGCAACCCATCAAGTCAAATGATCATCTTTGGTTCTACACAGCTTTTTTCCTCATGTTGGTAAAAACTCTGTCGATTTCTTCTTCTTTCTTCTCGTAGATGTAGAATGCTACAAAGGCGAACACGATTCCTGCAGTTGAGATTGAAATTGCAACGACCCGGATTTGAGTGGACAGTGTGTGGTAGAGATTATAGAAAACCCTATTTTTAGGGTTTAGGGTTTAGGGATGCTGAAAGTAGTAAATGTACCTGCCAGAAATATTCGCTGAAGAGATAGCGCTCCAAGGAAGCTGACAAGCGCTAGGGTTATGAAAACCTGTTTGATTTGCAAGGGCAAACATTCAGAATGGTCATAACGGAAACTACAAGTTCTTCACTTCTCAGGGGAAATTTTCTCTAGGAAAGCTTTTCATGGAAAACTATAGTTTACGGTGTTTAGTTTACATCCTGAAATCCAGACAAAGTTTCATAGTGTTTGGTTGAACTTGTAACTTACCTGGGAAAAAGTGTTTTGAATGTCCAAATTTCCTTTATTATTATTTATTGTAACTTGTGCCTAGGATTAGCAAAAATAGCAGAGGCATTTTCGAAATTTGCTCTCCATCAGATTTCCCAACAAGCTTTGTAAAAATTTCCCTTACCCTCCCCCCCTCCCCAATGTAAAGTTTTCCCTGAGGAAAGGTGGGAAATTGTAGACCCATTCGTAATTTTTTCCCCAGAGCTAAATGCAACCAAATAGGGGGAAAATTGGTTAACATGGGAAAGTTGACCAATTTCCTAGGGTTCTCCATCAACCAAACGATCTCTAAATTTAAAGCTCAATGGTGATATCTTAAAGACAAACTAACTGAAAAGACGGGTACAATACAGCAAAGCAGAAAGAGGCGTACATTTCATTCGACCCTATAAGCAAAACATGAACAAGAGACTAAAAAGCGGTAAACAACAAATACAAGACATTACCTTAAGAAATAGCTTCCCATCATTACCACTGCAAAGAGATTTTAAGACACCAGCTGAACTATTCCACACTGAGACAGCTGAATGAGCTGCTCTTCGGGACTTCTCCTCAGAGCAATGAAAAGCTGAGACGGGAACTTTCTCAATTACGCATCCAAATCTGCACAATTTTGTTTTCCTTTCAAGAATTAGACGAGATCTTACATAAAATGTACTGTATCAAACATTCATTCAATCATCGAATTCAGGAGGCGGAAACTTGTGATACTGATACCCTCAAGGACTCGCACTCACGTTGAATGCAGTAGACCTCCCATTTTAGATGGAAATGTAAATACCCGGAACAAGGAGTAAACAAGTAATTGTATGGGAAGAATATCATGCATAAATAACAAATTTTTATTGGATTAGCAGCTGTATAGATTCTATATACTAGCTGCAGCCTGCAGATCGTAGTAGGTTGTTAAATCCTGCAAACTCCCTCTTCCTACTAATAATCTCCAGTTAAAAATTCACAAAGGTAATTTATTTGAGTTTATCCGGTAGTTTTCTCTGAATTGTTCTCCTTTTCAGAAGTCGTGGAAATTCAAATGCAATATGGGAGATCAAGTGCAGAATGAAAGATGGCAAACAAGGCACGCTATGTGAGAGAACCAGCAAATCTATATGCCTTGTTTGAAATGTGAACATCATTATGAGAATACCATCGATTAGACAAGTAATCAAAAGTAAACTGCTGGCAGTTTGAGAATTTGACCAAATTTCAAGATGGGAGTGCAACCACTTTCCAGAATCAGATGGCTAACAGATCAAGAGAACTAAGTTCTAAGGTACATCTTATAAAAATATGGCTTGCTGAGTTTTTTTGGTCTCTGAATGGTTGTAGATCATCAATTTTGTACACATAGTTGTGTGCCCGGGATTTCATTAGAAGGCATAGCATATTTCTTTTTCCATTTCTCTGCATTCTTTTTCTCTTCGATAGGAAGGGGAAAATTGAGAACAAAAGAAAGCGGTAGGAAGATAGAGAAGAAAGGAAACATACATTTTGTCAGGCAAATTGGCATGAATGTAAAAGAAGACCGACGCCATCAAGATGAGTTTGGAAACAGTTGCAACCATTGTGTATCCTGAAGCGATGAAGTTGTAGTAAAATGCTAGCAAAATTAGTGCAGCGGCAAAGCTTTGCTTTTTATCCCTCCAAAGGAGTATATCAGCAACTGCACAAGATCAGGACCAATACATCATTTGATTAGCAAGTGTAGTCAAAACAGATCTTCTGCTATTTAAAAGAACGCAGATAAAATGTATCATGAATTCTGATTTCGATTTTTCAGGTGGATTGAACAAAAGGCTAAAATATTATCAAGCTGCAGCATGTGAAGATATTAAAACTAATTCAATGGAAGATCGGACATAATACAATATACAGCCAAAAACAAAGTGGACAGATAATCAAAGGTTGTATTGCAAACCATAAGTTCAGTTTCCTGTGGACTTTCACAGAATCAACCTTGTTGGTCAATGAGCAGATCTGAAGATGCAGAACAACACCGACCATTTAAATTCCAAACAAAATAGGTTATATCAGCTCGAATGAAGCCCACGAAAACAATGGAATAATGTTTATTTGTTCAGAAACCCATCTGCTGAGGATGCAGCATTTAATACGGATATGACTTATAGTTTACAAGTCAGCCTGAGAAACTCCAATTAAGTCCCACAGCGCAGTAGACTATTAATATGTTGGATTGGTTGTTTCAAACCTTGAACTCAACCTATAACAAAATAGCTCGGATCCAACCCTTTTCCCCAACTAAATCATGCAAAGTTTGTGCACAAATTAGCAGGCAATCGCCAACCCAACATAGAACAGCGTATCCAGATAGAATTTTCAAGTGTAGCATGGTGGAATTCTGTTTATTACAAAAAACATTGTTTGCGTGATTGCGTCTGCAACGACTATGTATCTGAGGACTCCTCTTGTAAATAATGAAGTCTCCGCAGCCAGAATAACAGATCACAACAGAAAAGCAGATGAATGAGTAACTTTAAATTTATACCTTTTCCGCCTCCAAGGAATCTGTGTATTTTAGATGGTCCATCTCTTTTAGGTTGATGTTCAGCCCTCAAGTGCGAGTATGACTCGATTGTTCTCTCTATACCCTCCTACAAAATTAACAAATAAATAAATAATATCAAAACCATTTTGCAACAAATAATAACAATGATCCATTATAATGATTATTGCAGCACATACTTGAATCTGGGAGTTATATTTACATACTACATGATGCTAAATAAATTCCTGTTTTATCAGTTAATTGTTTTTTCTCTATATTTAAGAATATATCTCTAAGAGTTACAGAGCAATTAAAAAAATCTAGGAGGAAGAAATAAAGGGAACTCGGCAATCCTTTCTTGCATGCACCTCCACGAAGTCCCAATAGTATGTCCCACATGGCAAGAAGTGCACCACGGATCAACACTCTAGGTTCACTAGTAAGCCGCTGAAATGCCTCTAGGCCTGGCTTGAAAGTAAAGGACGATTGGACTTGTTGTGTTTTTAACGATAGTATATTATGTAGTATAAAACAATCCTTCTGGAATGCTAATTTTCCGAATGTAAAGCGGAATCAGACGAGGTTCCACACAATTGACATCTAAGAGTTAAGTAGTATGACTAAAACATCAAACCAAAAATATGATTTATCACAGATCAAGTCTCCATTACAAAAAGCCTCTTAGTAAACACCCTAAACAATTCATTTGCAAAAAGCAATTGACTCATTTGCTTTAAGGAAGAAGACTGGCAGGGAACACCTTACACAACTTTTTTTTTTTTTAATTTGATACATGGGAGCACGTTACAGAGTCCAAGAGAAACCAAGAAAAGTTCGATAGTTTATCCCAAAATCCCAGTACAAAGGACCTTTTTATTGTACCATTAAGGTAACAGTATCGGCCTTCTACTCCTCTACATTTACACTTTAAACAGGACAACGAGCTTGAATATCCATATTTTGATAAGAAGCAACAAGGGGGAAATATACGAAACCAGAGAAAATATAGCAACCTGAAGTGGTACAATGGGAGTGTAGCCAAGTCGATCCTTTGCTTTTGAGCAATTAAAAGTTCTGCTGCAAGACAGCAGCCTGACTCTTGAAGGTGTCAGTTGCGGAACTTTCATACCATATGGTCCAAAAATCTTATAAATAAACTCTACCAAGTGTGCAATAGGCATCATCAGAGCTGCAGGAATCTTAATTCTTGGCCTGAAGCAGCACAAAAACATAAGTGGATTCAGTTCCTCACATATATTACAAGTATTAAAGCTCATGTTCGTAACAGTGTCAGGAAGTCCATTAAGTGCAAAGAGAGTAGTAGTTGCATACAAAAGCAACCCGTTTTCCTTGATTCCTGAATTAACTCCAAATATTACTCAGGGAAGCAGGGCATGCAGAGAATGAAAACAGAAGAATGGAAAAACAAAGAAACAGAAAAATACCTCTCATAACCTAGACCTTCAAGAATGAGAGACATAAACTCCCAGAACTTAATTGGCTCCATATTTGTAATGAAGTATGCCTGAAAAATAATAAAAACGCTGAATAATTTCAGCAAATTTAAGATGCAAAATGGAACTCTCTGAGATGACTGTGATCAGCAAACATGTAGAGCAGACTGTCCGATGACATAGAATTCATTCGTCAAGGCAAGCGCACAGAGAAAATCCTCAATTTTTAGCCATGCAACATCAAAAAGGTTCACTGCATCATGCAGAACACCAGACCTTAATACAGAACAACTTAACAAAAGATTACTTTTTGAGGATCACAACTATACCTAAACCACTGTTAGCACTTTCCTGCTGGGGCTGGATTTAACTTGCTTAAACATAGGTTTGGGGTGAGTACGGCACTGCTTTAATTTTGTGCTGGATAGAACAGGAATCACCCAACCTGACTAGCTCTGAACAGGTTAATTATGCACTCTTCTAATGTAACTTTTCATATAATATTTCATACATAAAATCTGTTGTCAATTGGCAGATTTAAGCGAACTTTGAGATAGAATTTATTTTATGTTTATGGTTTTATATCAACATAGCTTGGGCAGGATCCACAGACACATTGATGGCTGTTGTTACTTTTGTTGTCAGAGAGTAGCTGGTGCAATGTGCTTTTATTTCCAAACTATTGTTTACAAATGCCCTAATAGGATTTCCTTGGCTGAATAACCATAAGTGATCAGTAATCACTGTCAATTCTGAGACTATCATATTTCAAAATTACCAAATACTCAAGTGGTTAGATTTACAAGATAAGACAAGTGGTTTAAACAAGTATATGATTCTTGATACTTGACATCATCTTTAACAAATAGAAGTACACTAACAGCTAAACCCTTGAAACCTACCCAACTGCCGTACTCTGATAAATAAGGAGTTCCATAAATGAATCAAGATCTCATTTTCTTGTGTCTGTCTGATGCCAACCAATTTCAAGCTCAAATAAGCTATCCTTATGGGCAATATATTTTAATAATAAAATATAGCATAAGCAAGAAACGCGCTCAGCTTGCCAGCCACATAGAAAAGAGTAGAAAGGCTAAAGTGGCAAATACCTGTCCTGAAGCTTTCTCTGCAACTGGCCCTTTAGATGCTAGAGCTCGTTCAGCACATATATGAGCATGAGCCACATTTTCAACGTAAGTGAAATCATACAAGTTATTGCCATCCCCTATAATGAACTGCCCATGGTCAACAAAATGCACTCTGTAAGGGGAGAAATCTAGGAGAAAAGATAAACAAAAAGATACATTATAGGGAGGACGACGGGGTGAAGTTTACCTAACAAATAATAGAAGTCAACTGAATATTTAACCATTCCTTCAATTTCCTTATGAAGTTGACTCCCAATTTTTATTGATAGTAGCTTAGATTCAGTTCAACCCTCATTTACAGTCATCACTTTTCCCAAAAATTTGGCATAAGCAATAAATGATTCCTAGGAATTTAGACTACTTCAACATTGATAATAACTATAAGCCAAAATACCTTGGATTTACCCGCCCTTGCCGCATCAACTAATGACGGAACTAGCAACCTATCACCAGGGCCAAAGATACTGCTTGGACGTATGCAACAGGTCAGAAGTCCTTTCTCTCCATTTGCCTTCAAGACTAATGCCTCTCCTTCAGCCTTGGTGGCTGAATAGAAATCATTGTGCTGATATGAACAGAAAGACCAGAAATTGGGTCAGCAATGTTCCCGTCGGGAAAATGTTTCAATTAAGAAGGCAAAGAAAGGCAAAGTAGTCGTACAGCAGACGTTCAGGGGGGAAAAAAGAAAAGAGGAAAAAACAGATGGGCCCGTTTGTGTTTGATCAGGTAACCAATCTTAAGATATGGAAGAACAACTCGACATCCTAGCTGTGTCAGCATGAGGCAAATTGAGATAAGGTTGATCACAATTTATTGTCGTCCAGACTTACAGCTCCATTCAACAACTTATTGCTATGCAGGAACTCTCTCTCACACACACGCGAGCGCGCACACACACAGATGAACTTTCATATTTTTTTTTCCTTGGTGGGAGGGGGGGTGTTTGGGAACTTGTTTAACATAGAATACAGACAAACAGAATTAGTACCTTGACAGGATAGGACAAGGATTCATCCCCATTAATAATGCCGTGCACACCGTCAAATACCACACTAGGAGAGCTAGTATAGATCAATCTATTAATTTGCAGCTCAACACATGCATCGATCACATTCTTTGTTCCTATAAAAGGGCATAAAAAACCACCAGTCAGCCTCACGTTAAACTTCCAAATGTCACAGCAACAATGAGACAAATACACAACTATATTTCCAGAGGGAAACAATCTGTAACAAAGATCACCTTCAACATTGACAGAATGCTGAAGCTTGTAATTGTTGATAGACGAATTCGGAGCTGCCATATGGAATACAACCTCGGCTCCCCGAAAAGCTGCAGAGATAATATATGATCAATCTGACTATGATTTTTACAGTAAACTTCATCAGCAGATGATGATTAAAAAAAGCGAGATTATTCACAACTAATGGGCAGAGAGCAACCTGTGAGTACTTGAGCCTTATCTCTGAGATCGACAGATACATACTGAGCACGGCCAGACTTCAATGCTTTCCCAAGAGTACCCTCTTCTTCATAGGGCTCAAGCATAATAGAGGGATTCAAGTCAGCAACTCTCACACAGAACATCTCGTACCGAATCAGCATCTCCACCAAATGCCTTGCAGCAAAACCTCTTCCCCCCGTAACCACACACCATCTTTCTTGACTTGCCATCAGAAATCGCTACACCCCCTATTCCCAAAATGCATCAAAGCATTAGCATAATGTATGCAATATGCATTAAACCCAAGACAAATGCAGGTTGCATTTTGCACAACACAAAGCACGAAATCAATGCACCAAACGCTTTAGATCCAATATTTCACAACCAACTAACAAAAAACTGATAATTAATGAAACCCAATATTTCCACCCGGAAAGTAGCATATGTTGGACACGAAAAGATTATACATATCCATACAACCTGGGGGTAATGAGAGATGTAAACTAAGAAACTAAACTTCCATTTGAATAGAAAGGGCTTGCACTAATCGACTCTCACACACTTCTATTACTATAGCTAGTGAATGCATGAAATTACAATGAATATACCAGCATCACTAATCCTGTCCCAACCAACAAAAACCTAAAATCTCAACCCATATGGGACTCACCCTTCAGTCCATCACTGACTTGAACCAAACTGAACCCAACCCGAACAATTTCCAAGAGAGTTATTTTGCTTTGCAAAACAACCTTATTGGACCAAACATCACTCAAACACAAGTCAGTCAATCATCCTGACCCCAACCCAAATCTTATCAAACCCAAGCACGACCAGAAATCGAACTGAATGCTGCTCCATTTGCGAGGTCTAGGTCATAGTTACCAATAACTCTCCCCGGGTCGCGAGTCGCTAATTTTTACATAAATTTAGTCTAGTTTTGACTTCGGAACGGTTGTTCCCAAGACTCGGGTTGCAGGTGTATGTAGCGTTCCCGGTAACTATGGTCTAGGTGTATGAGGGGACCAATGCATGACAACTTGTACTTGATTAATCAAAATCCCATCACTACCAACTAAAAATTTAAACAATTTGCTATAATCCTACCAATTCCTCGATATCATTGATCCAGAATTCAGCATTCCCCAATGGAGGTTAAAATTAAATCAAAAATAGGAAGCAAAGAGCAAATGAACACATATATTACATGGATCACAAAAGTCAACATGTTTCAGCAACACTGAAATACGACTCCTACAGCATGATTCTCCACCAACTTAACAGAATCAGCAAAGTCCAAGCTCCCAAATCCAAATCCGAAATGCAGCTCGTTCAATGCAAATTCACTTTCCGACATACCATGGTCTACAAACTACGAATGAGGCGATTAACTGAAAAACTTTCAGAAAAAACACACCAGAAGTAGAATCTTACAGATACTAATTAAAATGTAGTGCAGAGAAAGACAAAAACGATGATAATGATAATGACGATTATGATGATGACGAGTACGATCGAAGTGGCGGCGGATAGAGAGAGAACACTCACCGGCAGAATTCGAATGCCGCCGGAGCTGCAAAGTCGCCGGCAAAAAATTTCCCGGTGACGGAGATTTGCGAATGAAAGTCGCCGGAGATTCTGTGAAGAAGAGGGAAGAGAGAGAGACAGAGAGTGTGTGTGCGAGGGAGTGGTGACTGGTGATGCCGTTTCTTTTGTATAGTCCAGATCGATCGGGCATTTTAAAATGATTATTATAGTTTTTTTTTCCTTTTTGAAGGAAAATTGTATTAAAAAGTATGAAGTTTTTTAGGGATAAAAATTTACTGTAAAGTTGTAATCTGTAATGCTATTTAACCGATATATATTGTATGCCTCGCATATCTATAATTGAATAATTATACTATTAAGAATAAATTGGTTAATATAAGTGTTATGATTATAAATTTGGCAAAATTTTGACCGGACCATAATTCGGTTTTGTTGGAGAAAATCGAGTATGGTCATCAAAAGTTGGTCTGAATTTAAAAGTCGGTCAACTAATCATTGTCCGGGTGTCAAAAAAAAAACTAATTATTGTCTGATTTAAAATTGAGCTGAGTTCAGATAAGGAAAACTAGTTTTGAGTTGACTGAATTTGAGGGGGGAGGGGGGGATTCGAGCTTAGTTGGCTTTAAGTACCTTTATATACAATCTAGACAATTCAGACATTGGCCAATTGGATAATATTTAGTTATTCCAACACCAACAATATAAACTTGTCTTTATATACAATTCGAACACTTAACATCCGGATGCAGCTCCTTATATGTATTGGGATCATAATCCCATATCCCCCATATATATATATATATGTGTGTATATGAGAAGTATGGGATTCCCCCCACAGAAGTAACTTGATAAGCTTGGAAATCAATTCTCAACTGTCAAACCCTAAAAGGCCCAAACAGATAAATATAGGGTATGAAAACTTTATACCCCCATAAGAATCAAGCTCCATTCCACTTACATGAATCAAACGAGCCCTAAATGTATCCTACAATGCTATTTTCTTAGAGAAAATGTAATGGTGTTCCATACTTTTGAAATATAAATTAAAGTCTACCCTTTATACATTATCCATCGTTCTTACTTTTGAAATACAAATGAAAGCCTACCCTTTCTACTCAAAACACATACTTTAGGTGTACGTAATATGTATGACATTCATCGTTCTTACTTTTGAAATACAAATGAAAGCCTACCCTTTCTACTCAAAACACATACTTTAGGTGTACGTAATATGTATGACATTCGACCGCTCAAGTTCAGTGGGGGGACTTATCAGTTATCAATAGTTTAGGTAGAGATGCATCTCAATTAAAAAGGATTATGAATTTATGATAATGAATCAAGTATAGGGTGTACCACAACCTAGTAGCAATTTTGTAAATGCACACAACCATTAAACAATGTGTAATACCGATGTTTAAGTTGTGAATTCTTCTTCAAAATGTAGAACTTGGACATGAGAGGCAAAGCAACTGAATGACACTTTCTTTTGAACAAAAACCAAAATTACTCTTCAAAAAATCCCTTGAGTGATAACATTTCAACCAAATATGATCTAGACAAGAGTCAAAAGTCTCAAGTAAACACCAACATAAAACAAAGCTTTCGTCTACTAAAGCTCTAATCTTCTTCCTCGGCCTCATTCTCAGCAATGTTGAAGTACCTCAACTCGTACACATTGCGGTCCTTGTTGGATGCAATGACACGAAGCCAATCCCTAACGTTGTGCTTCTTCAAGTACTTCTTTGTCAAGTACTTCAAGTACCTGCACAAGGAAACAAGATCCCAGTGTTAGTAAACACAATTCAGAATCCACTGCCCACCGATAATTGAGATCAGATGGCTCAGCTCAACTTATTCGAAGAGAACTCCGTCATTAAACCCTAGATGAGTCCAAAACTGTCACAGTGACAGCTAGCAATGTGATGAATTCACAGGCTAATCGGGCAAGTTCTTCATCTGAATTTGATAGATTCATAAAAAAGAAAGGGTATACTAATTCAGACTTCACAAATCAACAACCTATTTCACAATGAACACTTCATTTCATCAACTGCAGATTCTTCAGCATTGTAAGAAGCGAAACCAGACCACCCAATATAAACAAGTTTGACAGGCCTATATCATAACTTGTGAAAACAGGCTCGAGTGAGAATCAGAGCAATGTGATTATGAATTACAGAGATTGCATACCCATGAACCATCACTGTCAAAACCAAGCTAAATGAACATTTCTAACATACCAAAAACATCAAAAAAATCAAAACTTTGCCGCATCCTAGAGAAGACTCGTTCAAACAACTCACCAAAATTGACAAATAAAGGCAAAAATTGCAACCAAACTGCAATAAAAGTATCTAGCAACTTATACAAATACCCCACACAAAAAAAAAAAGAAAAGGAATTATCTACTCCCAACTCCAAATGGATAAACAGTTTACGCCAAAACCCTAAAACAAAACCAACTCCAGCTTCCGTCACCCGCTCCCTTCAAGACCAGCATCTGCGCCATAACTCTCATAGATAAAAACTAATTCACTCTCATTTCTCAAACTCCAACACATTCACTCTCAATTCTCAAACTCTCAAACACCAATTCAATCATCCACTCTCTTCTCAAACTCAACTATCTAAGCTCCAGTTGCAAACTGCGAAGAGGTATGACATTATCAACCCTCTACACAGAATATGTTCTTAAATATTAACCATTGTATGCTCTATAATTCTCCTAGAACAACACCACTTCATCCTTTTGCCCCTTAGTTTTGGTTGTAAATTGAATGTGAAATGCATACTTTTGCTTTTGCTACAATTAGAAAAATATTGTATTCTATTCCAACTCAAAAATCCAGAATACGGCATGAAAATTGAAAGGAAGATCGATTATACCTCTTGGAGAAGTTGGAATCGGAGGTGACAGTGATCTTGTTCTTCTCGCGAGTAACAGTGACTGAATCCCCGAGGTTACCAGCCTTTCCAGCGACCTTGATTCTCTCCTGCAAGAACTTCTCGAGCGATGCGATGTCCATGATCTTGTCTTCGACTGGCTTAGAACAGTCGATAGTGAAGGATGCTCCCTTCTTCTTGCCCTTGGGGCCTCCTGCTGCTGCTCCTCGGCTCATTTTCACTCTCTCCTTTCACAAATTCAACCTGATGAACAATCACACAACTTCACATATCAATCCAAATGCAAATGCACGAGTGAAAAATCGACAAGATAGAAAAAAAATCGAGAACAAGCAAACTGCAATGGTGAATCAAAATGCAGGATTGAAAAATCGACAAGATAGAAGAAAATCGAGAACAAGCAAACTGCTATGGTTAATCGAAATGCAGGATTGAAAATCGAGAAGAATGATGAGAGGGAGAGAGATACCGGTGGGAGGCGAAAAGGGGAAGAACACGCCGCTGGAAATTGGAGTTATGAATGAGATTTCTAGGGTTAGGGTTTTGCGGAAGATTATATTCCGAAGGATGTTAGGGTTCTGGTGTTCTGGGCTTAGAATACATCTATTTGGGGGCTTCTAAATGTCCAATGGGCCTGGGACAGTTGTTATCTAGTCATGTGTTCAATTTGGGCTTCTTTGATTAAAACAAAACATAGTAAAATTAACTAAATTAAAGGAAAATTGGATTATAGTAAGTAAGTTTACTTATAGGGATTGGGATATTGGTAAATCGTACTTAATAAATATATTATCTATGTTTCATATTTTTGTCCTCTTTGAAAATTGTGATGTCAAATTTTTAAAAAAAAAAGATCATAAATTTCTCAATGAATCCAATGATTTGTTAAACAGAATTACTACCATTAGTTTCGTAACGAAAAATATTATCACAAAAGTAGAATATTGCAATGTTAATAGGATAAGAAATTATCAATAAAAAAGTGACATTGGGAGCCGTAACAATCATCAAAATGACGAATAATGTGAAACAGAGGAAGTATTACAGTAAGTTGAATTACAGTACCCTACGATTGATGTGCACTACCGCCAACCTGTCAGGTTTTCCCACATGTCACTGAATGAGGTTTATTTTTCCTACATGACATTTGTATTGTATTAATCTCAAGTTTTACTACATTGGATTGTAGTAGTCTAGACTATCATATACTGGCTTGTAGTATTTCAAACTATGAATATACTGGATTCTAGTATTCCAAATAATCATCTATTATACTATAATTGTCCAAAATATTGTTCTACTTTGATTAATTCGGTAACGGTGCGCTGAAATCCAAAATCCAATAATTTAATTTACTCAAAATCCCGCTCTGCAATAATCAGTTTGAAGGTTTTTCTTAACCTGACAATATAATGCGAATGGGACGGACATAGCGAAACCGGGATATAAGTTTGCCAATAATACATTTGGAAGAACTTGTGGTCTTTACATATATACTTTAAAGAGTTCAAATGTTTGGTACGAAGTGGGAATGCATTGAAATGCATTAACAGCAAGGGGAAATTGTAAGGCAAATTCCCAACTATAGTTGGACTTGTACCATATGTGAAGCAATATATGTGAACTAGGTAAGGTTGTTATGCCATTATCTTGTACAATTTAACTGATAAGGAAAGTTTTGGCGAGGCCTTGAAGAAAATTTCTTGCATCTCTAGATGAGAATTTCAGAATAGTTGAAGCACGAGACATTAGGAAAGTTTTGTTGCAGTCATGTGGGCAATTTGAAATGAGAGAAACAAGATCATCTTCAAAGCAATGCCAGGAAAACTTGGACATAGAGCTAAGCTATCAGAATTGTGCTAATTCACTATGAAGCCAAGGAGGATGACGACTGGAGGAACTTATCACCATAATATGAATTCTAAAAACTAACGGGCTTAGGATTATACGTGATCAGTTTTGAATGTGGCATGATAGGCGAAGATGGGTCGGTTGGGACCTCGTCCTTCGAAATCATCGTGGACCAATATGACTCTGTTTTGTCGACTCATTCATAAAGGTGAACGGAGTTTCTTTATTTGCCATTTACACGATGATCACAAATGGGTACAAGCACTTGGTTGTAGAATATGACTCCAAACAACTCATACGAAATATTGATAAAAGGCGGGCCTACAACAACAAAAAAACACCTTATATTTCTCTACCCTTAATCTTTGTAAGCAGTTGTTAGACTATGCTAACTTAAATTTGTTAAAAGGGGTGTAACGAAGCAGTTCATTATCTAGCTGACTTCCAACTTCCAACCTATTCGTTTTATTAAGAGAATATAGATGGAGGAGATATTTAAATTAGGCCCACGATCTAGACATGAATGACATGTATATCTTTCTTCATAAATTTTTAATACAGTTTTTCCCTATCTCAATGTTTTTTTTAAAAAACAAAAAACCCTACACATCCAAATGAAGGTTGCTGGATTCTTCAAGGAACATAATAACCAAATGCATCCGAAGTTAATTTAATGCATTTTTGACCCCATACATGCAAAAGTAATTACTCTCTCCGTTTCATATTAATTGTCGCCTTTTAAAATTATGCAGTCAAAGTTTTAAAGTTTTGATCATAAATTTCTCAATATATACAAGAGTTAATATATAAAATTATCACCATATTATTTGTAACGAAATTATTGTCATAAAAGTATAATAGTGCAATTGTAAATAACATATTATGCAAAAGATTATCAATATAAAAGTGATGTTGGAGACTGTGGAAAGTCAAAATTATGACAATTGTTTTATTATTGGACGATAATATACTAAACTTTAGAAGTATTGAATAATAATGCACTTAACTTTTTTCTTGGACTCTAATACACTGAACTTTGAGGGTACTAGACAATAATGCACTCAAACAAATTCAGCTGGTGGTTGACGCGGTGGCGTCCTACTTTGAGATATCGTTTTTTCTATTTTTGTCCAAAAAAATATATTTGTGATCCTGCTTATATGTACTTTTTTACACGACAAAAGTTTTTTCTGGAAAAAAATAGAAAAACGACACCTCAAAGTAAGACACCCACCGCGTCAACCACCAGCTGAATTTGTTTGAGTGCATTATTGTCAGAAATCACCTCAAAGTTGCATTATTATTCAAAGTCGAAAAGATATTATCGTCCAATAATCATTAATTAAATTATTTATTTTCACTTTTTGAGGATGGGAGGGGCAAAAAGGGACGATGAAATAGTCTACGTGGGTTGTCTCCTTCCACCTAATTAATAAAATTTGTAATGTCTTTTCCAAACTAGATTGGTTATTTGTCATTGACAACGGTTTGGTTGATTAAGACAGCAAAGGCAAGTTTAATTAGTAGTTTTGCTTTAAATTATTGTGGTTAAAACTTAAAACAAGTGTCAATGCGTCAACTAATTGTGATTAGTGTCGTTGATCTCTTCTCTGTTCTAGAATATCTAATTTGAAAATTCTACCAAATTAGCAATTTGGTAGGGTTTAACAACTACTAGTGTTTGTTTTTTTAATGTCCATTATTTTCATTGTTTCTAATGATTTGTTTTTTTTTAATATTCTAATAAATGTATTTATTAAGTTTAGTTTAGTAATTAAATTTATAATCAATTACTTAGTCATAATTAGAAAAATCTTTGACATCTTTATGTTTTGGGAGATTCTACCATAGTTTAATTTATTTTCAACTATGGTAGTTGAAATGTATAATTGTCATTGATTTTGCCATTAAAAATTAAAATTAATGTGTATATTCACCCACCATAGGACTTGTTACAATAGGTAAATCTATATGTTAAGTTATATTTTTTTTTACAAAATTGAATATTTTAAAGAAAATTCTACGATAGCTGACTTTTTTTCAACCTCATAGTTGAAAATTGAAAATACCATTAATTTTACCATAAAAATTCAAAATCAATGTAGATTTATCAAAGTAACTTGATACACTAATTAACCATGTTTAGGATGATATAAATCTTTTAAAAAAGTATGATTTATTTTTAATAAATGAATGGTATAAAATTTTCAACTACCATAGTTGAAAATAAATTTAACTATGGTAGAATTTTCATTATGTTTTACCTAGATGTTTGTGTTGTATCGATTTATACATTTTCTTAAAGGTGATGTATAATAAAAAACGAAAGAAATAGTCACCTTTAAATAATTCAAAACTTAAAAATATCATCATCAAAGTTCATGTAAAATTATGTCAAGATGGGTAGAGCTATCTAAATCTAAATGATAAAAATGGGGAAAATATTGTTACTTTTATAGTGTATATTTGTTTATCTAAAGGGTTGAAGGAGTACTTGACATGTAGCCAAAATATAAATTAACGCGTGAAACTCTGTTAATTAATGTATGGTGAAAACGAGACTATTTAAACCTTGTATTTTACAAATAAATAAATTGTTCTCCAAATACGAGGCTAGTATATGATACTTTTATATCGACACTGAATAATCTTTGTTAAGAGATACGTAGTAATTCACATATTAAGTTTGGCTACATTAAATCCATTGATAAAAATATATATTTTAACGGTATAAAATTTCACAATTTAAATTGAACCGACTTTTATTATTTTAGTTGGAGAAAGTACTGTCGGCAAAGATTAAAAAATATACCTAGAAAGGTAAACTAATCCTAACTTTGAATAACCAAAAAGGTAGAAAATTCAAAACCTAATTACCTAGTCCTATAAGTTGGGATAACACATAGGTTTGTTTTCAATAAACAGTAAAGTTGACACACACATTCTTATAGTTCTCACATTCGACATGTTGATTAATCAATTCTTACGTGTGTGATAATTAGGTAGGTAGGTAGGTAGGATATAGTACACGAAAATGACCTTTTGAAATTACTAGTAAAACCCTGTCATGGTCAAAGGTCAAACCATGCATGCTGCTTCATTTGTGTTATATGGAAAATTGTGCTAAAAATTATGGCTGTTATTTTCGTTATATTAATGATTTTTGAATTTTTTTATCTTAATAATAATAATATCAATTTTGGGGTATTGGATACTAATAATCATATATTATATATATATATTTCTTGGTACAAATGATGACGATCGAAATATGTTAATTTTAATGAGGACATTTTGAGAAATTTATAATTGATTCTAATTAATTTTTTTTTAAAAATCATGTAATATTAATGAGTGCATTAATGTGTATGTTTACATTGATAATTGTTTTTTCTTTTTTTAATATATTATTCTTTTTCCTTTATTATTTTAAATAAGAAAACTATTTTTTTATTTTTCATTATTGTTGTTTTTTTTTAAATATAAACTCGGTAATATTTTCAACAATACGTATAGTTTACTTGCGTCCCGTGCAACACACAGGTCTAAGTACTAGTTATAGACTAATTTTTGGATACTGACAATACTAACTATCGATCTATTTCCCTTTAACAGTACATCTCCGAGGTGTTATGATTTTAATTCATTGGCAAGATGACGTGACTCGATCCATAATGTGTGACGTGGAAGGAAAAGAAAGACTAGTGTTCACATCCATATTTTCTACACAAATTATGTCTTACATGTCGCGTATTATGGAGCCATGTTATTTTTCCATGACTCAAAACCACACCAATCGGTGAACGGTATATCAATAATCCCTATTTTCATAAATTGTATACCAATAATCACTACTTTGTTTTTGTATTTTGATGATCCAAAAAATAAATAAAATTGTATTCAAGTGGGGCGTTACGAGGTCAAGTGATGGTGACTCTGTGATTTGCTAACGTGTATCGGTAAGAGTGTATTTGACCAAGAATTAGACCACCAAAATATAATCAACTATGAAATGGACCCACCAAATTACAATAAAGATGTCAATGAGAGTACTATATATATTACTATAAAAATTTAAATGAGACCACTAGAATATAAAAAAATAAAAATTAGTCAAACACACTTTCACCTGTACACGTTAACAAAACTTCGAGTCACCACCACTTGACTCCATAACATCACACCGGAATACAATTTTATTTATTTTTTTTACCATCACACCGGAAATTGGATTCTAATAATATGAACTTTTGACCATATAAGACTTAATAATATGAACTTTCGATTCAGTGATGAATAATACGAACTTTGGCCCCCTGTTGCGCCCAATAACACGCCACCGAGTTAAGATTAACTTGACTCGGTGGCGATCTGACGTGGCGGCGGAGGCACGCGCCTGATTGTTTATGGCTTTGCCACGTCATCCACGTTGAGTTAAAAAATAATACGAACTTTACCCTATATTGCTCTGAATAATACGAACTTTTTTTTTCTCTCTAAAAATTATAGATCTCATTTTTTACTTTTTCATCTCCCAACTCCAACTTTGAAAAAACATTTTTAGAGAAGATGAAGAAGTAAAAAATGGGATCTGAATTTTTAGAGAGAGAAAAAAGTTCGTATTATTCAGAGCAACATAGGGTAAAGTTCGTATTATTTTTTAAGTCAACGTGGATGATGTGGCAACGTCAAAACAATCAGGCGCGTGCCTCCACCGCCACGTCAGACCGTCGCCGCGTCAAGTTAATCTTAACTCGGTGGCATGTTATTGGGGGCAACAGGGGGTCAAAATTCGTATTATTCATTACTGAATCGAAAGTTCGTATTATTAAGTCTTATATGGCCAAAAGTTCGTATTATTAGAATTCAATTTCCCAAGTAATAAGAACTATTTGTATACAAAAAGCGGAAAGGGGGGTATTAGAATCCAATTTTCCTTTTGCAATACTTGTATCTTATTCCCTTTGTTTCTTTTATCTATTATTTACGGATTTCAGTATCAATCTTTAATCAATAATATTATACTTTTTAAATAATATTTTTTATTAATGATTTAATGACATCAAATTTGTATTATGAATCAGTGTACATATTAAGATATTAACTAGAGCTGTCAGAAATCGACCTAAACCCGCTCGAAAGTTTAAAGTTAGGCCTGGAATTTCCAAAACTTAAACATAAAAAAGCGGAAAACGACCCGAAACTGACCGCCCGAATTGACAAGTCTAAATTATTAACAGTTATAGTTTTTAACACAATTTTTCTAGAAGATACATAAATAAAAACAAAGGGAGTACTTTTATTTATTTATTATTTTTTTTTTTTGAAAAATCAACTAATGGTGTGTTTGGTTATTCAAGTTTTCTGGGAAAGCTAATAAGCAGCTTTCCCAAATTGGCTTAACTTTCCCATGTTTAATAGTAAAATAGGGATGGAAAAATTGTTTATAACTGAAGAAGGTCGCGATGATAACCCATTGAGTTGACAAAAACTGAAATACATACTTCGCCCGTGTTCACCTAAACTCGATATATCTACGGTCCGAAACCCCTCCGCTCGACCGAATTAACAAGAATGTTCTTTGGATTGGTTGGAATCACTTTTGGATGGATTGGATTAGATTTGATTGAATTGGATTGAATTAGATACATTGTGATGTTTTTTTGGAAAATTATGTTTATAGAGATAAAACTTGTTTGGGAAATTGTGTAAAGTTTGGATTGATTGGATTGAATTAAAAAAGTTACCAATCCAAATAACATGTCTTACCTTTAAAAAATTTGTAAAAAAATCAACTACTCCCTCCGTTCCATATTAATTGTCGTATTTGGAAATTGTGCAGACAAACTTCAAAAATTTTGACCGGAAATTTCTCAATATATACAACGAGTTGCTACATAAAATTACCACCATTAGATTCGTAATGAAAAATATTATCATAAAAGTATAATATTGTCATTGTTAATAATATATTATGCAATAACTTATCAACCAAAGAATGATATTGGAGATCGCGAAAGTCAAAACTATGACAATTACTCCCTCTGTTCCATATTAATTGTCATAATTTTGACTTTCACGGTTTCAATGTCACTCTTTGATTGATAATTTCTTACATAATACTCTCTCCGTTCCATATTAACTGTCGTCTTTGGAAATTGTGCAGTCAAATTTCAAAAATTTTGACCATAAATTTCTCAATATATACAATAAGTTGCCATATAAAATTACCACCATTAGATTCGTGACGAAAAATACTATCATAAAAGTATAATATTGCAATTGTTAATAATATATTATGTAAGAAATTATCAATCAAAGAGTAACATTGGAGACCGTGAAAGTCAAAATTATGATAATTATTATGGAACGGAGGTAGTATGTTATTAACAATGACAATATTATACTTTTATGATAGTATTTTTCATTAAGAATCCAATGATGGTAATTTTATATAATAATTCATTATATATATTGAGAAAATTACAGTAAAAATTTTGAAATTTGACTGCACGATTTTCTAATACGACAATTAATATGAAACGGAAACGTAATATGAAACGGATGGGGTAAAAAATAAAATAAAAAAGACAAGAAAAAAAAGGGGGGCATAGAGGGGAAGGAATGAGTGAAGGCTTTATGCTTTAAACAAGGTAGGAGTGTACAGGTGTGGGGCCCATGAGGAGTTGGCAATAGCTGGAGAGTGAGTGGAGACAGCTGCCATAACCCCCCCATCCCCATGCCATACCAATACCAATCAAATTATCTGCGCCCAATTTGCACATATATACGCTGCGAAACGTCGCCGTTTCTCTCACTACTGTTCACTGTACGGCACACTCCCAAACCTCATGCTTTTGCTTTCCATTTTTATCCCTCAACAAACCAAAAGTTTAGCTTCGGATTCCCAAATTTCAACCCTACCTACATTTTGTGAAAATTTGGATAAAATGCAGGGCAACACCAACAACAACAACCTTCCATTTAATACGTTTGAGCGCGGTATAGGGGGTCCTAATGTAGGCAGTCGTACCCCGTGAACAAAAATTCATGAAGAGACTGATTTCGACGGATCCGGAGCAAGAACAGAGGCGAAGTGCAAGGCAATATGAAGATTATGTTTTTTCTTTTTTTCTTCTGAGGTGGATAAAGCGTGGTAGTGATATGATATAGTCAAAAGGTGAAAAGTTTGATATGATGTTGTACAATGTGTTAGTTATGGTAAAATTGAGGCCCTGTTCTATACTGCGGTTTGCAAATTGCGACACCACACCTCACCGCAGTTTGCCACAACTCACCGTAGTTTGCCACAAATCATTACTTTTCTATCTCCTCATTGTTCTCTCTCTTCACTTTTCTCCTCTACTTTTTACATTTTCTCTCATTACCTACCCCACATATCAATAACCTACCACAATTCCACCACATCCCATCACACCACACCGCAAAGTACCGTAGAAAAGAACAGGGCCTGATTATGTAGTACTAGTAGATGAAAAGAGGGGAAACTAAAAAACAATAAGAAAAATGACAAAAGAGAAAATTATAATTGTTGCAGTAAAATGTGTTATAATATGGTAACATGTGATGATTTGTGGTTATTATATTAATTGTGGTAAATACAAACGTACGGCATGGTGACATGCAAAATAACCAAACAGTATTGCATTGATTTAGTTTTAAATAGAAGATACTACCTCCGTCCCAAATTATTTGTCCACTATTTCATTTTTGGATGTCTCAAAATTATGTCCACTTTCCTAAAATGGAAACTTTTATTTTATTGAAATTACTAAAATACCCTTAATTTGAATTTTAAAAGTAATTAAATATGAGAGGGATAAGTATAAATATAAGTTTTGAATTCAAAATTAAGGGTATTATTAATATTTTATTGCTAATTAAGATTAATTTGTTGATTTTTCTTAAAATGCGTGCTAAATCAAAGGGGACAAATATTTTGGGACGGAGGGAGTATTATATTGTATTATATTATATTTATATTTATACACATATATATACTCATGCCGTTCATTGATAAGTGTCACCTTTGATTTTTCTCGATATATTCAGTATATCTTCAATTTTAATATATATTTGAAAATATTATGTAGATTTTATTTTTATAAACAAAATTTTATGATATTAACTAACAAAGTTGACTTTATATTTTAAATCACTATATGTATATATATATATATTAAAAACTTGGTGGTATATCTCATAATAGACTAATAGTTCCATATATAATCTATACTTTCTCAAGGCTAATGCCATATTTTCGTCATGTTGTAAAAGGGAAAGTGAAGATGTTTTTTTAAGAAAAAGGTGATAAGATAAAACTATGTGTAAGGGGAATTTTCTCTTTATTTCACAAGTTTTTGTTCATATTTTCATATAGCTTATGTTCATATATCTTCTCTTTTATTTATTATCGTATCAGGAAACATGAGCGAAGTCAACTTTCAATAAATAGAGGGTCATAAGCTATTTTAAACTATTTATGGTCTCATAATATGAAAAGTTAACTTAATTTTACCCAATATCGTGTGATCTATAAATGAATTATACACAAAAATTTGAGGGGGACCGTGGCCGTTGTTCGTACACTAAATGCCTTGCCCGACTGTACCTGGGGAATATTTCTCTTTATCAAACCACTTAATACTTTATTTATTATCACACCGATAAATACTTTTTCATGATATTTTTAAATGTTCTTTTACTATCTAAATATTATTATCACTAGAGCTTTTTTTTTTTTTTTTTAAACATGGGTTTAGGTCCTTTAGGATCCAATACCATACTTCTAATATTCTTCTATATATGTACTTTATCATATTATATATCTCATGCCCTCACTTTACTATACAAAAACACATGAAAAAAATAGCTCATAAAGGGTCAATTAAGACATTTAAAATATGCAAGAAGAGTCGTGTACCAAATGTAGGCACCATGGGTCCATGCAAATATCACGTTTACACTTTAGATTATATTTTTGCTAATTGGGGAGAAGTCTCCATCCATCAACACTTAAAATAAAGATTAATCAAATTGCAATTTGCAAAAAAAAGGTTTAATAATTTTATATCAAAATTAAAATGGACCCCACCAACCCCTCCTATTGGGGGGGTCAAGGGCAGAATCAGTAAAAATCACCACTTCATGTGGCCCATAATAAATTCAAATTTGACACCAAAATCTAAGTCAAATGCTATAAGTACCAACCATTTTTTTAATTAATTAGGACCCATTATTTTGTAAAGTTGGTAAAATGCGAAAATTGTAAGATATGATGAATTATGAAAATTGCAGTAATATGTGTAATGAGATGGTAAAATTTGCAAGAGAGTGTAATTAATATAGTAGGTGATTAAAGAATGTGAAAAATAGAAGAGAAAAATGAGGAAATATATTAATGATAATTATAGTAAAGCGTGGTGAAGTATAGAAGAATATTGAATTAGTAGATCTCTCAATTCGGGCGGACGGGTTACTTTCGGTACAAGTCAGTTTCGAGTTTATTTATATTTTAAGTTTGGAAATTTCGGGCTAAACCTTAAACTTTCGGACAGAGTCGGGTCAATTTTTGGGTCGGGTCATATTTTGCCAACTGTAATTGAACGTTACGGTGGAATGTGATACTTTACTACACTGCACCGTATAAAAGAACAAAACCTAAAATCACAATATTATAATTCTATGATATTATTTATGGTAATTAATCCAATAATAACAAACACAAAACATTACATATTAAAAAATTAATAATTAAAATTTTCGTTATTCAGTTCGTACTAAGGCTACAGCCAAGGTTCGTGGACAAAATAGGGAGTGAAAGCGCTACTTACTTGATTGTCACGATATTCAATATTATTCTTTGATTGTTAATTTTTCATATAATATTTTATTAACTATTACATTGTTATACTTTTAGAATAATATTTTTCATTATAAATCTAATAGTAGTAATTTTACATTACAAATAACAATATATAATTAGAAAATTATGAACACAATTTTTAAAGTTCAATTACACAATTTTAAAAGATGACAATTAATATAAAATATAATCTAATGCATGACTAGTTGCAAAATACCTAAAACCATGAAATCAAGAAGTGTGGTATTTTTCCATTAAAAAAAAAGTGCAAAGTATTTTGAACTTCCATAAGGGCAAAAATGTCAATTCAATGCTGCTATAAAGTATCCCTTGGTTCGCTTTCCAAGCCTACATACATACATAGCGCAGCCCAACTCTTCTAAATTTTTGCAGTCATCTTTTATTTCTCTCTCTCTCTCTCTGGAAAACTTCGTCGAACAGTTGGTGTGCATCGCCGGTTAGTCGCCGGCGGGTCAGAGACACCGCAAACCGAGGCTAGCCCATTTCACAGCCTCCCCTATCGACCCGACCCGGATCAAGAACGACGTCGTTTTCCGTTGACGGGGGTGCTAAAACGATGGAGAAATGAGTAGATGATCGAGGAGAGAAGGCGGTAAAGAAGGGAAGATTTGATTGATGGGGAAGGTTGGGTTCGCGGCGGCGGTGGGGATAGCGGTGGTGACGTGCGTGGTTGCGGCGGCGGTGGTCGGAAAGAGGGTGAAGAGTCGCCGGAAGTGGATGAGAGTGGTCGGAGTTTTGAACGAGTTAGAAGAAGCTTGTGATACTCCGGTGAGTCGATTGAGGCAGGTTGTGGATGCCATGGCTGTTGAGATGCATGCTGGGTTGGCTTCTGAAGGTGGGTCCAAGCTCAAAATGTTGCTCACTTCGGTTGATAAACTTCCCAATGGGTATGTATCTGTCTATCTATCTACATCTTTTTCTTCCATTTCTGAGTTGTTTGTGTGTGTTTTGGTGGGGTTGAATGGTTTATGGTTCTTTGGTTTGGTTTGGGGTAGAGGGTATTCTTTCATTTTAATGATCATGTAAAAGACTGTTAGTTTGATAATCATTTCTTGTATGTATGTGCTTGAAATTGTTTACTCTTTGAAGATGCTTGTTTGATCAATGCTCACATTATGTTTGTGTGTGTTTTGTTGGGGTTGAATGGTTGATGGTTCTTTGGTTTGGTTTGGGATAGAGGGTATTCTTTCATTTTAACGATCATATAGAAGACTGTTAGTTTGATAATCATTTCTTGTATGTGCTTGAAATTGTCTACTGTTAGAAGATGGTTGATTGATCAATGCTCACATTATGTTTGTGTGTGTTTTGGTGGGGTTGAATGTTTATGGTTCTTTGGTTGGTTTGGGGTAGAGGGTATTCTTTCATTTTAATGATCATATAAAGGACTGTTAGTTTGATAATCATTTCTTGTATGTGCTTGAAATTGTTTACTGTTTGAAAATGGTTGATTGAGCAATGCTCACATCATGTTTGTGTGTGTTTTGGTGGGGCTGAATGGTTTATGGTTCTTTGGTTTGATTTGGGGTAGAGGGTGTTCTTTCATTTTAGTGATCATAGTTTGGTAATCATTTCTTTTATGTGCTTGAAATCGTTTACTGTTTGAAAATGGTTGATTGATCAATGCTCACATTATGTTTGTGTATGTTTTGGTGGGGTTGGTGGTTCTTTAGTTTGGCATTCTTTCGTTTTGGTGATCATATAAAAGAGTAAAAAGATTGTTGGTTTGGTGTACAGTTCTTTATCTACGTGCTTGGATTTGTGTACTGTTTGAAGGTGGTTGATTGATCAATGCTCACATTAAGATTGTTATGTTCGATTCTCGCCTTTGATGACCCTCATTTAATCGTTATAATCTTGCATTGTGGATGATTTCTGTTCTTCATAGAAAATGGTGGTCAATGGGATGTCATTCTCTTGATATTCTTGTTGGGGTGGAAAAGGATTATATGTTGCTTTCTATATGTGTTCTCATCATTTTTCTTATACTGTAATGTGAGGATTAATTACCTTTCTTCATGATTAATACTACAGTTTCGAAATCGAACTTTTAGCTACATTTAGTAGAAAATAAATGGTTGATTCTATTCCCATGTTATATGAACTGTGAGAATTAGTGCTGTTGGATTCCATTGGCTTTTCTGCCATGTGAATGGGCAAGGACTAAGAGGGTTGTACTACTAGTATTTGATGCACATGTTATTTAGCAAGAGATATTCTTCTCTTGTATCATTTTTTAAGTCCTCAAGAATTCTCTTTTGTGAAATCCCTTGGGTATTTGATTCCTGGAAAATGAGACGGAAAGGAAAATGTTGAAAGAGGACCTTCTTTAATTTCATTTTACCAAAATAAGGAAGAAATTTTGTCAATAATGCCACCCTTCCAAAATTGAGAGGAAAGTGGAGGAAATTGTGTTAGGCTAAAGCGGAAGGGAGGATACGGAGCTAAAATATGGAATTGGTAGGAAAGTAGAACTTCTTGAATTATATTAGTATAGAAAGCGAAAAGATTTCTTTACCTTCCAGTTTCCATGAATCAAATAGAGCCTTAGTATTTTCCTCATTCGGGATTCATTTTATCCCTGTAATTTTTTGTGCAAAAAGGTGGAAGTTATTCTACTGTTGGGTGTTGATGTTGGATATGAATATTGTTATGATACATCGTGAATTCTTGTCTTAGAATTGAGTTAACTTAGTTAAGAGTTTGCCGGTGATTAGATTAGGTTGTTTTACAATCATGCTTGTTTCTAGTTGCATTTTGTTCTTAACCGGAGGAAAATACCTTGTTGATTTCGCTTTTCACTTTTTCGGCATATGCTTGTTTATACACTGGATTGATCACTAGCATTTTTGCCTTAGGAGTGAGAAGGGAATATATTATGCACTACATCTTGGAGGTACTAATTTTAGGGTGTTGCGGGTTCAGCTAGGAGGAAGAACGTCAGGTATCGTGAGTCACGATGTTGAAAGGAAACCCATTCCTGAGTTCTTGATGACGAGCACTAGCAAGGTGGTTTCACGTCTTCTACGATGGATTTTTTTTTTAATTCATTATGTTAGTTATTATTATCGGCATGCCTATTTTCGGATAATCTTACTTGACTTGACTTCTGTCCGTGCAGGAGCTGTTTGATTTTATCGCAACATCACTGAAGGAATTTGTCGAGAAAGAAGACAATAAAGATTTAGATTGTTCTCCTGCCTCAAGAAGGGATCTCGGCTTTACCTTTTCTTATCCTGTGAAGCAAACATCTGTCTCGTCGGGAATCCTGATGAAATGGACAAAAGGCTTTTTGATTCGTGACATGGTTAGTCTACCACCCTTTTATAGTTCTCGGTGGAAGCAAAAAAGTTTCCCGTGAGTAGAAATTGTGGGGTTGAACAGCCATGCTCATCACGGGCAGTTTGTTACTTTGAGATAGGGTCCCAGTAGGCCTAGCAAAATCTGACCCGATCCGAAACCAACCCGGTTTTTCAAACCTATAAATAAATAAAAATGTTTGTGATGTTAAAGAATTCACGGTGTTTTGGGTGCTAAACTTCTCATTGCTTGTATCGCAGGTAGGGAAGGATGTTTGTGAATGCTTGCAGCAAGCGTTAACTAAAAAAGGCCTCGATATCCATGTAGCAGCTCTGGTGAGCATATCTTTCCTGTTTTATGTATGACTATTTACCTTAGGAGTATTATTACGGCTACTAGCGAACGGTATCAAATGGAGATTGAAAAATACATTTTGTTTAATAATTGTAAACCAGGTCAACGATACGGTGGGATCATTAGCTCTTGGACACTACAACGACGAGGACACAGTTGCTGCAGTGATCATCGGGACAGGAACAAATGCCTGTTATTTAGAGCGGGCAGATGCTATTATCAAGTCTCATGGCCTTCCCACTTCTTCAGGGGGCATGGTATGGTGTCTCTCTTGGCCACCTTTTAGACGATACTATCGCAAAAAACAAAAGAATAAAAGTTACGCATTGTGCATTGTATTCTGTAGGTTGTCAACATGGAGTGGGGTAATTTTTGGTCATCTCATCTGCCGAGAACTTCCTATGACATCGAGTTAGACGCCGAAAGCCCTAATCCTAACGATCAGGTTGTGCTTCGTGTTTACAATGCACTCAGAAAATGTACTTTTTCGTTTCTTTTCTTTAGTGGCTGTGTTTATCTAGGAATTTTGGAATAAAGTGAATGGTCTCTCGCTGCAGGGTTTCGAAAAGATGATATCCGGGATGTATTTGGGTGAGATTGTGAGGAGAGTGATATTGAGAATGTCACTGGAATCTGACATATTTGGACCCGTTTCTTCGAGCCTTTGTGAAGCTTTCTCATTGAGGTATTGTTTCATATTTTTTGCTTTTCGTTTTCCACCATGTGCCGAGGAACCTTTGGATTCAATATTGCTCAAGGCCAGAATCCAAAGACCGCCCACAAAAAAGATAGGAAGAAAGCGATATTCCAGTCTGTAGCTGCATGACTGTTAAAGCTAGGACTGTGGGAATATATCCTATTGAACCAAAAGCTGAACCAATTGTTTCCGCTTTTTTTTTTCTCAGTTTGGTTAACCAGTTCTCATGAACAAATACATTGCAGGACGCCGTTGATGGCCGCTATGCACGAGGATGAATCTCCGGACTTGTCCGTAGTGGCCAGAATCTTGAACGAGGTTCTTGGGGTATGCTTTTCTACCTATAGCGGTCACTTTTAACTTTTCACGGTCTATAATGTATAACCTTAGCCTTCACTTTTTAACACTATGGTTTGAAGATATTGCCTAATATCAAAGCCATTTTCAAGAATAATCTGATTATGTTAAATTTTATACTTTAGATCCTCGTATGTATGTTCGCAAAATTTGACCGCATGTGCCCCTTAGCAACAGATTAAAAGAAACAGAGGGAGTAGTTTTAACTGAGGCGGTCTGGCAGAATTTAGGGTTTTGAACACGATTTCTGAACCCGGAACCCAAGTAAACCCGAAAGTGACCCGAACTCGCCTGAAAGTTCAGGGTTTTGATTACGATTTCTAAACCCAAAACCCTGGCCCGTACCTGACCCGAAACTGACCCGCTTGCTCGAATGGCCAAGTTTTAGAAAGCCAACAAGGCTCTATTAGGTGCTTATTATATCTTTGTTTCCCTTGTTTCTTTTTAGATTCGCGATGTTCCCCTCAAGGTCCGGAAGCTGGTGGTGAACATCTGCGACGTGGTGGCCCAGCGGGCGGCCCGGCTGGCGGCGGCCGGGATTGTGGGGATCCTGAAGAAGATCGGCCGGGACGGGAGTGGCGGGGTGGCCGGCATCAGCGGCGGCCGGTCCAAAACCCCGAGCAGCAGCAAAAGGCAGCCGAGGAGGAGGTCGGTGGTGGCGGTCGAGGGGGGGCTCTATGCAAACTACCGGATTTTCCGGGAGTACCTGAACGAGGCGGTGGGGGAGATTCTCGGGGAGGAGTGGGCCCCGTTTGTGGTCCTCAAACCGACTGAAGACGGAGCCGGGATCGGGGCCGCCCTCTTGGCTGCAACATACTCATCATCATCTTCATCATCATAATCATAAGGGGATCGATGATGATGAGAATGTGGGTTATATAATACATGATGAATATGAGATATATGGCAAATATGTGTGCATAATATGATTGTTACATGGTTGTATATATAGGGGCCCTTTTCTTGTACAAAGGTCTAGGAAGGATGATTCAATTTGAGGGGGTCTATATATGCTCATCAGCTCTATATGTGTCTTCTATTTTTATATTTTTTTTCTATAGGGTTGTGTTGATTTGTTGTTGATAGGAGGCATTAGCAATTAGAAGAAAGTGTAGCAATGTATTTGTTACTCTCAGAAAGAACAAGGGTTGTATTGTTTGGGGTTGTGAAAAGTGTACATATGGTATGGTATTATTCACTATTCACTCTATTTTCTGTGCCATCTCATGATGAGTCAAATTGAGTTCACTTAATATCAAATTACATGATAGTACTAACATAATATTATGATGAAAAGTATTATCATATCATAAAAGTATAGTTATAGTGATATCATAGGCTATGCTATAAGAATTTCTCAATGGAAAAAGAACATTACGAGTTGTGTAATATTTTATTAAGCGATAGTTAATATGAAATAATGAAGTATTTTATAAATTTTATAGTGTTATCCCCTCCCATAATATTGACAATTTTCAACTTTTTATGGTCTCTAATGCAAGATTTTAACCATTAGTTTCTAACAATATATTTTACAAAAATATTATAAAACTGTATTTTTGTGAAAGTACTGTATGCGTTCCATATTATGTTTCCTTTTTGGGAATTGTATAATCAAATATATAAAATTCTGACCATAAATTTCTCAATGTATATACTGATTTGTTAAATAAAATTATTAATAATGTACTACATACGCAATTATTAATTAAGGAGTAATATTGAATACCGTAACAGTCAATAAAAAGATAAATAATATAATACAGAGGGAGTATATAATAATAATAGTATCACATATTAGATCATTATATATATTAAAAAATCTGCTGTCAAAATTTATAATGGTTTGGGCCATGTTCTTTTATACGGCTGGTTGGATGCGGTGCCACATCGCACCACAATTTGCCATTATCCACCACAATCCACCAAAATCTACTTTTTCTAATTACAACTTCACATTTACCAATACATTAATAATTATTAAAACCAAAACCCACCACAATTTCACCGCACCATACCGCAACCAACCATATAAAAGAACAAGACCTTAGTATATAATTTCCACTCAATTTGTAATGCTCACTCCGTTTTTTAAATCTATTATGTATGTTTTTTAAGGTCAATGTTTAATCACTAATTTATCATACATAATTTTTATAAAAAATATAATATTGTACTTTTTTGATAGAATTTTTTTTATAAATCTAAAGAGATCAATTTTATACGATGAATCATTATACGGAGTATAAATTAAGATATTAACTATCCAAATTAACACTATTTCTTCAAAAAATTACTCCAAGGTACCCTAACTTTTGGTGAAATATTTTTCTGGTACCCCAACTTTTCAAAACTAATTTTGAGGTACCCTTACTTTTTGGGTTGGTAATTATTTGGTGCTTTTCCGGCCATTAATTTTATTAAGTGATCAAAATGCCCCTGTTTTTCCCTTGTTGAAGAAATATCTTTGAAGAAGAATGAAAGTATTTCGGTCACTTAATAAAATTAATGGTTGGAAAAACACCAAATAATTACTAACCCAAAAAGTAAGGGTACCTCAAAAATAGTTTTGAAAAGTTGAGACACCGAAAAATAGTTTCCCCAATTATTGAGGTACCTCCGAATAATTTTTTGCTATTTCTTATTTAAGTTGTTGATATATAAAAAAGCGGAGGCCGGAGGGAGTATTTAATTAATAATTTAAGGATAGGAGGGAGTATTTTACAGAACTATAAAACTAAACAAACCATTCAAAAAAGTGATAGTTGAGTTGCATTTTGAGATTCAAATTGGCGCGGTTCAGAGCGAGCGGAGAAGTGGGGCCACAGAAAGAAGCACATCCCCAGTTTTTGAATTCTACGCTTCACAAGAAATTTCCACTCAATTTCTTTGAATCTCGGCATTCATCCTCGAATTCCAGGTTTCCTCAACTTACATTCGATCTCTCTGATGATTTTTCTTGTAAAATAAGCTGGTTTCCATGTTATTCGACGTCGGAATTAGGGTTTTTCAGTGAGCTTACACTCTTTCTGCTGCTTGTGTTTGACAAATCAATGGCGGATTTGGATCTGTGTTTTCTTCGTTAAGACTGAAGGTTTGTTAGTTCTTATTGCTGAAGATGGAAGCGCTGTATATCAAGCTCTACGAGAAGTACTCCAAACTGAAGGTATTATTGTCGCTTTTAATTTCATTTCAATTTCAATTTCGATTTCGATTTCGATTTCTTAGGGTTTATGTTGTTCTTTTCATGAGCTGAGCTAAATATTTTTTAGATTTTGTTGGTTGTTTGATTCGTTTTAGTCTTAATCGAATTGTTGTTTTCAGGCAAACAAGGATGCGCAGCTGGATAAAATTAACAAAGATCAGGAGCTCAAGTTTGTGGAATTTGTCTCTGGTAACTCCTCTTTTGTTCTTCATAAGTATACTTACATTTTTGTTAATCTTTTGGATGCTAATATAGGTGTTGGACGATGATGCACTATACAATTTTCTTGTACAATATACTATACTTTTAAGATCGGTGTTGTGCAAACTGTATGAGATTTTTTCCGATAATGATGCGCCAAAGTTTAGCCTAAAGTTGTACTGAAAATCCAATACCCTCCAAATTACAATATACTCTTTCCGTCCCTAAATAATTGTTAATTTGACTAAGCTTTGACCGTTGATTACTCACAATTATAATGAATTACAATATACAATATACAATTTACATCATTGTGATTTTTAGTACAATGTCTTTCTAATGGTGGTAATTTTATATTGTAAGTTTGTAACTCATTGTAATTTATGAGTAATCAACGATCAAAGCTTAGTTAAATTGACACTCATTTAGGGACTGAGGCAGTAGTTACTATATTATCGTGCAAGAAAATTGTATTGTGCATTATTGTCCAACACCGCTAAAGTATAGTATATTAGCGTCCAACCCCCCTTTTTTCGTGATAGAAGTATGTCACTTGTTTGTGAGGAGCATTTTCTTGATCTCGTCCTGGGAATCTCAAAGTTTTAGTGAGTGCAGTGCCGTGATTTTAACCGTATTATCATTTCTGGTATGTGTTTGCAGCTGCTGAGAGTTTGATAGAGCACTTGACTGCGGAAAATAAGAGGCTGTGTCAGGATATTGATGAACTGCGTAGTGAAGTTCGGTCCGTTAGGTAATTATGCTTTGAAGAAGTTTCATTAGTATAATTTTGGGATGCTGCATCTTCTTCTTCATTAAGTGCTTGTGTGATGGTTGCAGAGCTGCCAAGGATCAACAACTTGATGAGCTACAGGGACGTTTAGTGGAGGAAAAACAGAAGAGTAAGAATAATTGCTGCCAATATATGTTTTTTTCGAGATACGTATGCATACATTGCCATAAATTGTGAATTATCAGATAAACGAGTACATTATGTTTATGCTTATTATAACTGTGTGTTATGTCTTAGCTTAGGTCGTAGGCAGCTCGTTGTAACCTGACACTTTACCAAAGTGGTGTTATTGCATCATTTGTTTTGTCCTCCAAATGTTAAAAAGACTGGTTCATAGAAGGTTTTATTTTGAGCAATGAAAAGAAATTTTCCATGCAGGACTTTGGAGGTTTTTGAGCGTTTAGATAAAGAACACGTATTCCTGAAATTAATCAAATGAGGTTTATTGAGTTAAGTACTAGGTAAATTTTGAATTTTGTTGTGTGGTTTGCCTTTTTTGTTCAATTCAGTGGGTGGGTACAATATGTTGCTCTCTAGCATCCTCGTCTGTTAGATATCTTTTAGATTTGGTTTTGGCGTCTCTAGCACCGTCCATATTCTGATTTGCTTATGTGCCAAATTTCTTCAGATCAACAGCTTTCGAAAGAAGTTGAGCAATTACGTAACATGCAGCAAGAAGGAATACTACGCAGCAACGCTAATGGCCAACAAGAGGTTCAACATGTAGACAATGTTGAACGCAGTCCATGTGTATCTAGAGATCAGGGCAAGGAATCACCCAGTAGAAGCACTAGAAAACGTGCTAGCGACTCTAGTCCTCGTGTATCCGGAGATCGATTTCAAGAATCCCCGACGAGCATGACTAGGAAACGTGCTAAGCTCTTTGCAGCAAATGATTCAGCTGTGAATGGCTCGGCAGTTTCTCCTCATGCTGAGTTATCAACTGACAGGGGATTATCATCAGGCCATCCTAAAAGAGGTTTTTCCAAAGTCGGTATTTTTCAGGTAGTTGTTTTGCTGCTTGATTCTTTTATATGCTATGTTGGTTGATTGTTCATAATCTGGATAGTTGAAAAAAAAAATCCTCTGCTTCTTTTCTTTGGAGTAATAGGTAGCGAACAATTTCTAAATTTTGTGGACTAAAGTAAAATGTTTCATCAAACCTCCTCTGTTTTTTTACCCCATGGACTAGTAGGTAGCGAATGATTTCTAAATCGTGGGTCAGTTGGAACCAGTCTCTCTAAATTGCATAATTTACGGTTGGGATATAGCTAACCCTTGCATACCTCGCCTCGGCAGGGTTTCGGAGTATTGATTTTGGTTTTGGTTTTGGGTCAATTGGAACTAGTCTCTCTAAATTGGAAAATTTAGGGGTAAGACTGCTATATCCGACCCCCTCGCATACCTCACCTGGGTGGGATTTTGAAGTGTTGGATGCTATCTTGGTTGACTAATTCTGTTCATGTGGACATGCAGCCAGCATGTTGTCGGACTAACTTCGATGGTGAAGGTGCGCGCCAAGAAACCATGGTGTTTTGGGTTCAGATTTCTATTAAAGTGCACAAATATTATTTACTGATTCATCTTTTATGGTCTATCTGGTATGTTGTGTGTAAATATTGGTGTAACAGGTGCTCCTTGTCTGTTTCAAAATCTGGTGGAATGCTTGATTGGCATGAAAGTCTCCGTCGTTGATCAATCTGAAGGGAGGTGTATACGCGCAATGCATCAGAGCAGCGGTAATTGTCCGCTTTTCTTTCACTGTTTCTGAGAGATAGTTTCACGTTTATTCACTTGTGGTGTGCTTGGTTCATTCCCGGGAAAATGTTTTCTGGGGGACTTTTTCCCGGGAAAGATTTTCCTAGGAAAATTTCCTTTGGTAAAGAATAATTCACATTGTAGGAAAGTTTTTCCCGGGAAAGTTTGTAGGAAAGTTTCTTTGAAATATCCAAACTACCCTTACATATTGATTTATGAAATAGTTTTTAGGGCATTTGGGGGATTAAAGTTATAGGCCTTGTTTGGCAACCAGCTGTTAGCTGTTAGCTTGTAGCTGTTAGCTGATAGCTGTTTGGATTAGTTGTTTGACTTTAGCTGATTGCAGGAAAGTGTTTGGTAAACTAGCTTTTTGTGAAAAGCTACCTCAAAAAGCTTCTTCAAGTAGCTTTTTGAAAACTAGCTTATTGGGTCCAAAAAACTAATATGAAAAGCTTGTTACCAAACACCTCAAGTAGTTTTTTAACCTTGGTCAAAAAGCTAACAGTGTCCAAAAAGCTAAAAGCTACCCCAAAAAGCTTACAATCAAACACCCCCATAAAAACTTTCCCTTTTCCATGGGAAAAAACTTTCCCAAACCCCCCCATGGGAAAGTTTTTCCCATCCACCTTGGGAAAATGGTGGGACTCACTTCAAAACTTTCCTACCCTCATATTACAAACATGGGTAAATTTGGTTAACTAATTAGTTGTAACCAAATGCTCCTGGCATATTTTTTTCTTGCCCCTGTCACCTGCTAAGTGACCTAGTTTATTGGTATCTGGCTTATATTCTTTGAAGTTCACGGTAGGATTATTGATTGTGATCGGCAAAGGATCCTTATTTGCCTTTCGATTTGACAACTTATGTGACTGCATCTAGAACAATTAATTGGGTGTGTTCTTTGGTGGGTAAATACCCCATCTTTACCGATTTTAATTTTTAACCCAAGTCAAACTGACCGATTCCTTCCATTAATTTTACCAAAACGTATCCAATATTACCAACTTTATCCAAATTTAGCCAACTTAGGGTGTGCAAAATTCATGAGTAAAAAACAGTTGAGTAAAGGTTAAATTTTGATAACTTTTGGTAATTTTTGGCAAATTTATGCTTATATATCAATTTTTTTTTTTTTTTTACTTTGGTAATTTTTGATAAATTTTAATAAATTGAAATTACCCATGAATTTGACACAGACCCTTAGCCAGCCTGACCTCGAAATGATCGCATCCTTAGCAGTTGTTTTTCCTTTGTATCCCAACTAATACTATTAGTTAGTGATAAAACCACAGCTTTATGCAGTTACTACTTGCACACTATTGCAGGGTATTCATTCAGTTTGACGTGGATGAACAAGGCTGCGCCGAATGATGGGGAGTTGTTGTATAACGTGTCATCGTTAGGCACGTTTGCGCAGGTGGCTCCGGAATGGATGAAGGAGGTCATAATATTCAGCATCAGTATGTGCCCCGTTTTCTTCGAAAGAGTGTCTCGGGTTATCAAGCAGGTTTAGTATAGTCACTCCCTTGGCGTCTCAAGGTAACAGACAATGAGACAACCTAATTTGTTGTACAGTTTCTGCGTTCCGACACCAGTAAGTTCTGAATTAAGGTCCATCTCGAATCGCAGTGTAAGTTTTGGTCAAAATGTTGCGCTTCTTTGTTGTGATGATTTCTTCGTATCATCTTTTGTTGGTGAATTGATTGTATAATTGTATTGTTACCGGTTAGTTGCTTTGTTATTTGTGTAGGTTTCGGGTGGCTAAAAACAGTTGGGTAAAAGTTAAATTTTTGGTAATTTTTCGTAACTTTTGATAAATTTTGGTCATTTTTGCCAAATTTATACTAAAATATCAAAATTATTATTTTTTTGTTTTTTAACTTTGATAATTTTTGGTAAATTGAATTTACCTTGCAATTTGACAAACCTAGTTGTCTATTTTGTTCTTTTGACTGTCAAATTCAAGGTTAAATTGAATTTACCAGGTTTTATCTAAATTATCAAAGTTAAAAAACAAAGTAAAAAAATTAATTTTGATATATTAGGTTAAATTTGACAAAAATTACCAAAATTCAGCATAAGTTACTAAAAGTCACCGAAATTTAACTTTTAGTCAATTGCTTTTTACCCATTAATTTGACACAAGTTAAACAAAATTTTGGTGGGCTGTAATGCAATACTGTATTCCATAAATATCAAACTCTTGACATTATGTATTTGCAAAATTTTGCATTGGCATACACATCTCTTGGATAATGTTACATTTATGATACAAAAACTAATGCAAGGAATGATACATTTTCATTCTTGATGAACGGTTGGGATCATGAGGTTTTGAGGGCTGTTAAGGCATCCTTTGTGGCTGCTGAGATTACTGCGTCTGATGCATTCGGCAAATAGTAATATTTTCCTGCACAAGCAAAAGGAGTTGAAATTTGTGACATGAAACCAATTCAAATAGCAATTTATGGAATGGTTGCTAGTTATTAAATTGAATTATGAAATCATCTTGATTAAATCATTTTTGATAAACAGTTAACAAAATTACCGAAATTTATCAAAAATTTCCATTTTTTTAAATTATTATTATTATTATTATTATTATTATTATTTTCTTTTAATTTTAATTTTGTACTTATAATTTTAAATTTTAAATTATTAATTTAAATTATTAATTATTAATTTTTCATTCAAACTTTTAAATCTTTAAAATATTTTTCAAATGTTGAATTTTTAAAATTTTAAAATTTTTAATTTAAAAAATTTTATTTTTTTAAAATTTTGAAGTTGTTTGAAACATTGAAAATTATAAAATTTTAAAGTCTAACCTTTAATTTGTTCATTTCATATTTTTATTAAAATTTATCAAAAGTAACATTTGCCGTACTTACCATTTATCATTGAGTGCTTGAACAAAAATGTTACTCAACTTTTCATTTTAGTAAAAAATGTCATTAATCTTTAAAAACTTTCAAAAAAGCCAAAAATGCCACTCAAATTTTCGAAAGAGTAAAAAATGGTACTCCCTTCTTCCCATTTTATTTGTCACTTAAGACATGATTCACAAAACCTATAAAACTTCCAATTTGCATTAATTTGCATTCTTGGAAATAAGAAAAAGTTGAATAAAAAAGAAAAATGGTGAATAATAAGGAAAAATGGTGAATAAAAGAGAAAAGTTGAAGAAAAAGATGTATAATTTGATAAATTAGTAATTAATGTGTTATTGGAATTGTAAGATGACATATATTATGAGAAAAAAGAAAGTTAATTAAAGTGACAGATAATATGAGAAAGAGGGAGTATAAAAGGTAACAATGACATTTTCGACTTTTTTTAAGAGTTAAGTGATATTTTTGACTTTTTTGAAAAAAATTGAGTGACATTTTTTATTTTTTTGAAAAGTTAAATGACATTTGTGATTTTTTTGAAAAGTTAAGTGACATATTTGACAATTTTTAAAGATCAGTGATATTTTTAACCAAAAAACTCGTAACTCCTTTGTAAGATTAATACATGTGTAAAAGTTAATATATTGTTTTAATTGTGTAATAAATACTTGTACTCCTATATGTAATAAGGTTAATAATCATTATTTTTATTTTTCCTTTTCTTTTGAAATTTTTGGATGATACACATGGCAAAAACTATTATTAGAAGGTATTCGCTTTGTTTTTATTTATTTGTCGCCAAGGAAATTGTGTTAAAAACTTTAACCGTTAAATATCTTAATTTGTATAATGATTTATAAACTTTAACTGTTAATATCTTAATTTGTATAATGATTTATCATACAAAATCAATGTCATTGGATTCATAAATAAAAAATATACTAAGAAAGTACAATATTATATTTTTTTATAAAAACTTTATATTAGCAATTATTGATTAAAAATTGATAGTGAAAACTGTAAATGACAAATAAAAAAGAACGGAGAGAGTATTGTTTTAGGTCCCGTTCTTTTGTGCGTTGCGTTTGCGTTTGTGTTGCGGTGGAAATAGTTAAAAAGTAATGGTAATTTGCGTTATGTTGCGATAAGTTGCGTTGCGTTTGGGTGCGTTAACGCATAAAAGAACGGGGCCTTAATATTCGTATAGATGAGTAGTATGGAGGAAGAGAAAGGAAAGGAGTGTAGGTACCTTGAGCTACTCTGGCAATCTCTTTGGCAAAGCCAGTTGATACGAACTTGTTTTCTGTGTCGATTACCAGAAGCGACATTCCTGCTTTGTATATCTTACCAGCCACTTCAAGAATCTCGTCCTGACCCACCCATATCAACAACACATCAAAACATCATTACCAGAAATAATGGGATTTCGACGTAACTAATCTAACATTTGGCTTAGATGATAGTTTTGGTAAGTTATTTGGTAAATTCACATCCATATGCTCGAAACTAATATCTATGCCAGCTTTTCAGTGAGATAAAGTTCTAGAAATCCAGGAAAAGTCTGAAAAAATAAAAAAAATTCTCTAAAGGTTAGATTATTTATGCCCAATTTCTCAAATGACAAGTACAATATTTTGACCAACTTGTCAACTACTGGGATCTAAAGTGTACCTTCAATTTCTTATTTTGCTCAAAAAAATTTATATATTGTTGAAAATGTACCTTCAATTCTTGTGCTGAAGGTCTAGGTGCATCTGTTGGGACTGCTTCTGGGTCTGTGGACTTTTTCAATGATATGTTTGCTCTGCCGTCAGTTATAGCAACTATCATAATGCGTCCAACATCGCCACTTTTCTCTGCATTCAGTCCTACTCTTACAGCCTGAAATTGCAGGGAAGGCAAGATTAAGAACCAGGAAATGCCCAAATAACTGTCAACAGCAATGTTTGTCATTGATCATGTCCTATATTCTACAAATTCTGAGGCACGCATCGATCTCTTTTTTTGTTTTTGTTTTTGTTTTTTTTTTGTGTGTGTGTGGGGGGGGGGGGAAGGGTACTCCCTAAGAATTGATCCCGGGGCGTGTGGTATACCAGAATACAGCTGGTACCACGTGAGTCAAGAGCATTGGTAAGCTCACATCAAAGTACACCAATACGCGTAGCAAATTTCACTAACCGTTGTGAGACCGTGAGCCAAGGGAGAGCCACCACCACATGGAAGCCTTTCGAGACGTTTTCTTGCCATTGCAATTGATCTAGAAGGCGGTAGTAGGACCTCTGCACAGTCCCCACGAAACGGAATAATGCACACCTGAAAAGAACACCCAGAGAGTTAGTTAGCAGAGGAACCTAACAGACCAATGGCTTCTTTCTTTACATTGGACAGGATACAGAATAGCTTCATAGGCAACAGCTTATGGAGCTTCCGAATGTGAACATTGAAACCAGCTTGCATAGCTAGAGAATAGCCTAGTGAAAACCAGGTCAGTTGGTGATAATGCTATATTGTGAAGTGATTATGATTAGTTTATCAAATTTGATCCCAAATATTATGTATCCATTGTTCAGGACAAACAAACTGTACATCTATGATGTGCATCAGATAGAAGCAAGATATGTTAGATTGATTCTGCTTGACCTAGGCAAGTCATGATTTCCAACCATCTTATGATCATTCAGAATATTAGCATGATTGTGTTTAATTTTAGGAAAAATCTAAGATTATAATAAGGAAATCAAATTTTTTGCATGAACAAACAGCACAACATAACTTGTTAAAACTTCCAAGGCGGAAGGTGAGCATGCTATATATATGTTCAGCCAACGTGCATAAATGCTTTAGCAGTGGAAGAGCTCTAAAATTCATTTCTAAAGCATGATGATTCCGTAAACTACAGTTATCGTCACCTGATCTCTGCTGGTATAGCTCTCAGCCAACAACTTAAGAGCAGCACCCTTTGCATTCTGCATACGGTTTAATGCCATACTGCCACTAGCGTCAACCACAAAGATAACCTGTCCAAACAAAAGCTATCAGACTTCTACCACATTTTTGTTGAAACTTTGAGATTCTTTGACGTTTTTTTTTGGGCGGGGGGTTGGGGGTATGCAGATGAGATGAAAGCAGGAAAAAGTTACCAAGGCACCGGCTTTTCTAGCCATTCTTTTTGCTCGCATGTCCATCTTTTCCACGAAAACCTTCCTCTCCTTTAGCACATCCTTCTCCCTTCTCAGTTTCTGATATGGGGCAGCTGCTCTAAGTGTTGCATCAACTGCTAGTCTCTTCACAGGACCCTGTTCAGAATCACTCTTTTCAGTGTAGACAGTATCCGAGTACAACAACGTACTACACAGAAATACAAGGCAACTATCTAGGCTAATTAAGTAAGAAAAATTTTCGAAATGTCTTGGTTCTTGGAATTTGACCCAGAAAAATGAAACACTGGCCAGTTCTTCATATTCTTGTTCTCTTTTCTTTAGGGTGCATTTGGTTTTTTCCCAGGGAACTTTTTCCTGGGAAAGCTTTTCCTAGGAAAGTTTTGACTGAGAAAAATATTTCACAGTGTTTGCTTAACATGGGAAAGTTTGTAGGAAAACTTATTTAAAATGTCCAAACTATCCTTATATATTAATTTATAAAATATTTTGTTAGGGGCAATTTGGAAAGTTAAGTTATAAACAATTTCCCATCTACCTTGGGAAAATAGTGGGACCCGCTCCAAAACTTTCCTATACTCATTTTGCAACCAAATTTTCCCGGGAAACAATTGCAACCAAACATTATTTTCTTGCGTTAGGAAACGGATGATGTCAATGAGGACAGAATTTCATGCAAGTAAACTGACAAACTATGAGGCAGAGGGCACCTTTGGAAGCATAGGTTTGATGTAACGCCCTCTATCCTCTGAGAATATGACATTCTTTGCTCTCCCAGCCTTTCCTTTGCGTCTCTGAGCCTGCTGAGCAAAGAAAAGAAGTTTTTCGTCCACCAACCCTCCTTCTGCATCAAAGATAAACTCCTCAGGTATTTGATCCTGCTGTTCGTTTTCCTCATCATTTTCATCCTCATCTTCATCCTACAATGTGCAAGACTCCCTTTTAAGAAAAGCTACAGCACATCAAGGACAAATAGCAAGTTCACAAATAAATCTCAAATCACAAAGAACTTGGTGATATGGGGAAGAGAAACCTCCTTGTCTTCCTCCTCATTCTGCTCCTCTGACGAGTCTTGATTCTGTTGCGGTGGTGGAGGAGGTGGGGGCTGCTGATTTTGCTGATCTGGGGGCCTTTCCTGGACTATTGAACGAGGGAGAATTACGAGCTCAACCTGCAAGAGAGAATACACAAGTCTCAAAATTTGAAATGAGTTATTGGAAGTCATATTCCACTTTGACCATGGCATCTCTACAAAGTACAAATACTTCAAACTGTTGATTAACTTCATAAGCTCATAGATTAACTAATGTATTGCTGACAGAAGGATAACATAATTTACAGAAAAGATACTTAACAGCTTTCTTTAGGTCATCCACACCAACTTTTTCGCGTCCTTCTAAAGCTGCCAAGCATTTGGCAACACGGGCAGCATACAGCTCAGCTCTGTGTCCCTGCAATATCGATGTTACTGTCATGTAAGCTCAGAAACTACAAGAACCAGTAAGAAAGCATATGACATATTCTGCATCAGAAAAGGTCATTTAGACTGATAGTAATGCTGCCCTGGTCGTACGTGTACCATCAAACATCTATTTTGTATGTCCCACAATATTTGAAGGTTCAGAACACTAATTGGTCAATTTCACCTATCAAAAAGCACCGGATGAATATTCCAAAAGTTCATCATATGTATATGAAAAGAATGCATTAATAGAAAAATGATAAAATCAAAATGAATACTATAGTAGATCATTCAGTTATGCTTTTAACACATAGCAATATGTTTTGTATTAGCGGTAATCTAAATGCCACGCCTTTTAAGAGCATCTATGAAACAGCACAAAATGATTCCCCACAAATGTGATCCACTAATTTAGATGATGAGCTGATTTTAAATGTCTTGTGAGCCAACTTCATGTTCTACTGATTTTTGTTTTCCTGCAAAAAGGCGCAACACATTGACATAATGATCCTCAGATTCACAACTACACAGGAATCAGGAATGGCACTCCTACTCATTTCAGACTTTCAGTGAGGCAAGTAAGAGGCAAACTCCATATTTCTTAGCATTACGGACTTTCGAAGGGGTGTGACAGACAAGGGAACTGTTGTTCCACTGTTTGTTTTGTTACATATGCAACCAACTATACCAGCCCAAAAAAAAAAAAAAAAAAAAAAACCAAGCCCAGTTCTCCAACAGCAACCAAACAGGGGAATGAACAGAGCGAAATCAAGAGAGTATTAATTTGTTAGAACCTGGCATCCACCTCGTATTGCTTCCAGGACTACATACTTTAACTGTTCCTGGCTCATTGTAACATCTTTCAGATATTCCCTGGCCAAAATAATCTGCAAGCATAGAAAATTATATAAAAATAAGTAAATGATTCCCTTAATCTAAATGCAGAGTTTGATTGTCAAAAATATTGAGATGAGTATAGTATTTTGTATAAGCTATATTCAAATGGCCTACTACAAAAGTGACATAGGACTACAAGTCCACAATCCAGGAGCAACACCTCCCCCCCCCCCCTCCCTCCTTTCTCTCCTTTCCAAAAGAAGCAGTAAAAGGAAAGGTAAAACCAACAAATGGTATTGACTTTTTTGTGATAAGTAGTAGGCACATGACTACAAAGATACCTGAGTCTTTGCAAATTCTGTTTCCTCCTCAACCATCTGAAAAACTTCATTAGTTTGTTCCTGAAACTGTGTTGCAATGTCAACAGCTGCAACACGGTCTTCAAAACTCATAGGGAGGTCTGCACTGCAGAAGGGTCAAAGATTCAAGACACCAGTGGAGTAAAAAAAGTTGGCACAATCACCAGGTAGAAAACTGAATATTAACTGATACACATTAGTCATTCATTTCAGAAAGTGAAATTAAGCAAGACCAAACATAGAGGCTAACTCACAGAAATGTCATACTGAAAAGAATCCCTTCTTTTAGCTTATAGCTTAAATCAGGTGAGATATGTTGTGCTCAAGTTACTCTATTTTACCATGCTAATCTGTTAAGATCTTCTAAATATACAAATATAGCAGTCTAAAGCAACAGAAAAAGAAGTTCCATATATTAGAGACATGCCCCATCATAACTATGGTACCTTAAATTAATTGCTATTCGGTCCAATAGATGTTCACGTACAGCACCCTCCTCTGGGTTGTAGGTTGCAATCAAAAGAGGCTTGCATGGGTGCCGAAAGCTGATTCCTTCTCTTTCGACGGTATTGACACCCTCGGTCAAGACATTCAGGAGAAGATTACTGATGCCTTCATCCAGAAGGTTTATCTCATCAACATATAGCACGCCTCTGTGAGCCTCAGCTAGAAGACCTGGCTGGAAAACTGTAGTCCCTGATTTCACTGATTCCTCAACATCAACAGACCCAATAAGTCTATCCTCCGTAACACCAAGAGGAATCTGCACTAAACATCAAAACAGTGAATGACCTTGACAAAGAAACAAGCAAGGTGACCACATAAGAAATTTTCACTCATCATGTATATTACCTGAACGAAAGGAGATTTTACAATCTTGGTCTTGATATTTCCAGAAGAATCGTATTCAACGCGATCAGCCAAACCATCTTCCCACCTTCACCATTCCAAATGACGATTTATGATTATGCAGACCAAATATGTACACAGAGTACAATATGGCAGACTAATGAGGGCAAAGTCATAACAATGTAAAACAAACATATATACAGCCAACAAATCATCATAAAATGAACAACAGATAGCAAATCTAAATCTGTCAACAAAAACCGAAAACCACTTCCAAGATAACATCTCGAGAGATAAGGGTCATGATGGTCTCCAACGCTGCATTTACTTTTTTTTTTTTTCCCATGACCAAAGATGCTAGTTTCACAGAGACGTGATGGGGTCACAAAAAGGTATAAAGAAATCCATTCCATATGTTCAGAAGATTTTCATGAATGCAAAATACAAATGTACAAGCAATAGACTGTAGAAAAGAACACAAATGTTATCTCAAATGAAGGAAAAACCCTCATGGGGAGGCAGCCAGGCAGGTGTAGGTAAAGCATTCTTACTAATACAAGGTGAATAACTAAACTATGATAAACATGCAGAAGAACTGACATTGAGTAACCTTACTCTTCAGGACAAGATGGATCAGCATTTGAAATGGAACCCTCAACCACCTCTATAGGCGGCAATATGGCGTGTAAACCTCGTGCCATCACTGTTTTTGCCGTTCCTCGCTTTCCTGAAATGGCTATTCCTCCTATTCCACGGTCGGTAGCTCCAAGTAAGAGTGCAGTTTTGATGGCATCCTGCACACCCATTTGAAGATCAACCAAGGCAAAGTATGGGAAAATGAAACCCAGAAATGAATATGAAGCCCTCAAAAATGGGAAACTAAACTTGAACAATTATGATATCACAATAATCATAGGATTGCCAGATCAATCATACAAATTCGAAAACAGATTCAGACAAAATTGCATTCAAAACCTGCTATGATAATTAGTTGTTTTACCAGCTATTAGCAATTCGATACATGTGGCCAGCCATTAGCTGTGAAACTAAGGAATTCCGACAAACTTGAACAATTAAGATTATCACAATATTCACAGATAAATCATAGAAATTTCAGAACAGAACAGGCCAAAATTGCACAAGCATTGGATGTGTAATCAATTCAATAGCAAAGGTTAGCCTAAGCTGAGAAACTAAGGAATGATGACGAAGTTAGCTATGAACATTCAATTAGTCAACAAAGTGAAATTCAATCATTCGTTCGCCATTTGAAGCTGCTGTGAAATGTTGACGTGCTCAAATATAAACATTCACAGATTCACTTAATCCACAAAACGGAATTCAATTGTTCGCCATCATTAACCAGACTCAACCGACTGGAAACCTCCAAAACTAAACAACAACACAGAGAGTGAAACTGCAGAATCCCGACGAACTTGAACAATTAAGATTATCACTGTATTCACAGATCAATCATCGAAACTTCAGAACCAAAGAGATCAAAGGCTAGCAATTAGCTGAGAAACCAACGAATGTTGACGAACTTAGCTACACACATCCACTCAACCACAAACCGGAATTCAATTGTTCGCCATCAATAACCAGACTCCAACTGGAAAACCTCCAAAACTAAACAACAACACAGAGAGTGAAACTACAGAATCCCGATGAACTTGAACTATTAAGATGATCACCGTATTCACAGATCAACCATCCAAACTTCAGGACGAAAGAGACCAAAAATGCACAAGCATTAAGCATGTCAGAAATTCGATAGCCAAGGCTAGCAAATAGCTGAGAAACCAATGAATGTTGACGAACTTAGCTACAAACATCCACTCAACCACAAAACGGAATTCAATTCTTCGCCATCAATGACCAGACTCAACCAACTGGAAACCTCCAAAACCGAACAACAACAAACACAGAGATTGAAACTACAGAATCCGGACGAACTCGACCAATAAAGATTATCACCGTATTCACAGATCAATCATCGAAACTTCACGACCGAAGAGACCAAAAGTTGCACAAGCATTAGCTATGTCAGTAATTCAATAGCGAAACCTAGCCATTAGCCGAGAATCCTACGAATGTTGACGAACTTAGCTACAAACATCCACTCAACCAACTGGAAACCTCCAAAACTGAACAACAACAAACACACAGATTGAAACTACGGAGATTACGGAATCCAGACGAACTTGAACGATTAATATCATCACAGTATTCACAGATCAATCATCGAAACTTCATAACCGAAGAGACCAATTGCACAAGCATTGGCTATTTTAGCAATTCAATAGCAAAGCCTAGCCATATTGCTGAGAAACCAAGGAATTCAACTGTTCGCCATAAACAACCAGACTCTCCTAACCAGAAACCTCCAAACTCAAATCAAACACCAAAACAAACACAGAGTTCGTTCTAGAGAGAGAGAGAGAGACCTGGCCGACGACGGCGGCGAGGGGGAAGAATTTCCGGCCATAATCGACGTCGTTAGGGTTCTCCGGTGGCTCAGAGACGGTGGCGGCACCATTTGTGGAGCCAAGCTTCGGGGAAGCAGTGGCAGAGGCGCGAACCGTGAAGGAAGTCGCCGGAGAATGCGATCGGAGAAAGTTAGTCCGGCGGGAGTTAATGTTAGGGTTGAAGTTGGAGAAAAAGAGAGTGTAGGGTTTGGTGGAGTTGCAGAGAGAGAAGGAAGATGGAGTTGGAGGAGCCAACGCCATTGTTGAAGCTTGAGAAAGAGAGATAGTAATGGCTCTGAGCTCGTCTCTTATCTGGTCCTATCAACTACCTACGTACGGGATTGCGTATTTATATGTGCCAGGTCGGTTAATGTTTCAGCCAATCAGACTCTAGGCCTGTGATTCTCAGTCTCACTCCCGCACATAACTCAATTTTTAATTAATTTTATATATAAAAAAATGGCACTCCATTGATTTCATATTATTTTTCTTTTCGTTAATTAATATGATCTTCAAAATTATTCTTTGACAATTTCTTATATAATATTTTATTAAAAACTATAATATAATATTTTTAGGATGGTATTTTTTGTTATGAATATAATGATAATAATTTTATTTAATAAATTATTATATTTATTGAGAAATTTATGGTCAAATTTTTTTAATTTCACTACACAATTTCAAAGAGAACTACACAGATAATATAGAACGGATGTAGTAGTGAAATATTATTTTTATTAATTTGTATATAATTCATTTATTGTCCAGATTTTCATGTAGAAAAATGGTCCATTAAATCTTAATTTGCATATAATTCATCAAAAAAAGTAATATTATTATATTTATAATAAAAAATACTATTAAAAAAGTATAATATTTTTATTTATTCATAAAAATCTTATATAAAAAATTATTAATTAAAAATTAGCATCAAAAAATGTTATATATAAAGAAATGGAGGGAGTACAATGATTATCATACACTTTTTTTTTCTTTTAATGAAACAAATACTTGTTTCTTGGTGTAATCCCTTTATTCAAAGAGAGACAAGTTATGTAATATACTAGTTTACCAAACAAAAAAAAAATAAGGGAATTGTGGATAGACTATTGGTGACAAAATCAACCAAATTTACCTAAATTTATATTTTATATATCGCATACACCCAAAGCATATATTTCACAGTAAACCCTTTTAACTTCATAAATAAACAACCATCCCCCATAAAACACAAGCTCCAAGAACAAATTGCAAAAGCAACATATATTACATACTACGATTGCTCTAATGAACTTCTCATGTTTAGATTACAATAACACTTCCAATGTAGCTCCCATCAACGTGGGTGGAGTCCAAAGAGATTCAGATACAAACAATCTTTTACATTGACTGATATTATTGCACGCCGAGAGACTCGTGTTTAGAATATGATTTGTGCAACAGAAATCTAGCATTCGACCCAATTCTCACAAAACCTCGAGATTCTACACGACCATCATCGATGTTCTTCTAGCGTCTTGGGTATGCCAACAAATGCGAGTACGAATGTATTTGCTTCAGAAATGCAACCCCGCCTGCGAAAAAGACCCAAAAAAGACAGTTTCTGTTACCATGCATCCTCACTTGAATCTCAAAGGATAGGGGGAGTTTGATGTCATGAGATAATATTTTCTAGAGCAACATCCTTGCTTTGGTAGAGTAGAATCTTAAGCACGTTATGATAAATATTGGTAATTTTTGGCGCAAATTAGAAAATTTAGGTGATGCGGAAATCGTCAAATCGAGCATGTTTTACAGTAGTATTATTTTGTGATTTTTACCAAAAATTACCAATATATACCCTTGTGTACACAACCTCATTATACGCAATCTTACCTTAGCAACCTAATCCAACCCAAATTTACCATTTTTACCCATACTTTCAACACTCGGCTTTTCAACTTATCTTAACTCTCCAAACAACAGAACCCTAGCCAGAGGCAATTTGTAAAGTACCCAACTGCCCATCACGACATGGGCCATCAACCATAGTTACCAGGAACTAACAACCCGGAATGCAAGTCGCTAATTTTTACACAAATTTAGTCTAGTTTTGATTTCACGATTTTCACAGACGGGAAGCCTTTTGCTTCTTTACACACTATTGGAGGAATTTCGAAGACGGGTTACTTAGCTACCACCACCTCTTTGATATCTTGAACACAACACAATTCCAAGAAGCAAGTCACCAAACTCGGGCTTACATTCCTATCCTACATTCATACCATGTATGTACATTCAGAACAATTAGCCTTTGCTACTTCTCTAAGCAGTCGAATAACGAGGCTACTGGCTGAAGACCTATAACTGGGATACATACAATGGGAAGTATAAAAATTTACCTTCAGCAGGATTCCGCTGATCGTCATGGTGTAAACGAGCAGGATATTCGTACCAGCTGCCAGAAAACATACAGAATCTGCAGTTTACTGATATATTAATGATTTTTTTCGCCAAAATGGGCAGCATCATAAACAAAACAACAATAACCACAGAGGCAACAACATAAACATGTACATGGATAACAACGTACCAAGGTTGGATGTAAAGGATCCGGATAAAACACAGCAGCTCGTATCCTCAGAAAGGGGCCCCTAATCTCGATTCTCAAGCACAGTATAACTACCCCCCCCAAAAAAAGGGAAACAGAAAGAAGCAGAAAAAAGCTCAGAAAAAAGAGGGTCGGGCCAAATTTAAAAGGGGTCGCTAAAGGGCAGGTCATTAACGGGTCTCTGCCCTTTTAACATTATTAAAGGGTCGGACCGGGTCAGCCATCAACAACTTCAAAATAAATAGTTGATATAAACAAAATTCATTTTAAATCTAGGCTCAAAACAGGTCACACATGGCCCGACCCTTATTTTGCGCAGAAAACCCGACCCAGCCCTCCATATCTATCAGGCCGACCCTAACCCGGCCCGTTGCACCATCTCTAGTTGCAGCATACAGTCCTCAATTCACAACTGAAATAAACTTCAAACACATATCAAGTCAGCAGCAGTTGTGCATCCATTCTACTGATATTCAAGCAACAGCCGGTGTGGGTCCCGCATAGGTGCATACGCGGGGTAAAAGAAAAATCCAGGCAGACGAAAAAGAGATTAGGCAGGAGGACAACATAGTGACAACGTACTCAACACCGAAATACAGAACACACTAGAAAACATCAGCTCTAGAAAGCAAACAAAAACAAAGTTTGTGATAACATACCTGAGGAGGTGTGGGGCAAAATTTCCCTCTATTTCCATTGCATTCCTGCAAAACTGTCCACTCAAACACCCCCCCCCCCTCCCCGCCCAAAAATGTTTTTTTCTATTGTAAGTAAGAAATAAATCAAAACCAATACTCCAAAATCCCGCCTAACGTGATACGGAGGGGTCAGATGTAGCAGCCTTGCCCCTAAATTTTGCACTGTAGAGAAATTAGTTCCAACTGACCCAAAATTTAAAAGTCATTCTCTACCTACTACTTCATGGAAAAAGAGGCAGAGGAGGTCTAATGAAGCATTTTACTTTTAGATAAAAGCAACTGCAAAGATTAATTTACCCCAGAAATTCGTGCGATCGAATGTAGCAGCCTTGATCACCAGCAAGATATTCTAAGTTGACATTTAACTTTTGTAGATATGCTTGTGCAGAGTGATCAAGGGAAGATTACATAATTGAGATGGACATATAGATATCAACACAAATGTATCAAAGTCCAAAATGAGACACGCATCATTGTTCACAAATCGACTATTAGTAGGCGAAATTGAAAGTACCTCATTACGTCGTGGATGAATGTGCCTCATCACAAAATGATCGGATTCTTGGTAGTCCGTCATGAAGAAGTAACCATCAATAGAAGTGACAGAAATGCTCAAATTCATACTTTTCCATTAATTTCTGATGAATCAACTTAGTATTTGTCATCTGACTCTGCTGAAAAAATTATCCTAACCTCTCAGTAAAAATCTATCTAGTCACACAATCAGAAATAAGGCTGCACAATCACTGGGATATACTAGACCCCCCTCACAAATAAATCCTGAAAAATGGCAAGAAAATTGCACCGTCTTCATTCATTAACAAACACCATAAGAAATGATGGTATCGTATCTCCTCCGCTAGTTAAGATTTCTTGACCGGATTCAGAAACCGCTCCACATATATGCATAGTTGTGTCAAACGAGATTCAACTGGCTTCTTCTGTATCTTCCGATAAGTCATCAGCATTTAGGTACCCTTTTAGACTCTCAATTGCATCGCATACAACCATTCGAGGCCCCGTTTGATCGACAGTATTTTCTACTGACGGAACCTCCGAACAACCCAGAGAAACACCATCAGGATTCAAGCTCCCATTTTGACAATCGTTTATATTCGCCTCAACCTCTTTGGTAGGAGATGACCCGTTTTCCAATATCAGCTCAGGGTCCACTGTTGAAGTCTTAACATGATCAGAACTTGCAAGAGATACGTCATTAGAATGCGACTCCTGTTTGCAATCTGCTGAAAGATCAGTTCTATTCTCACTCTGAGTCTCAATGGCATTCGATATGACCTTCGTCGGGCTTCCAGAAGTCCCATTTTCTGCTCTCAATTCAGAGTCGAGAGTGGGAGCCATAATATCATGATCAGAATCCACTGTTGAAGTCTTAACATGATCAGAACTTGCAAGAGATACATCATTAGAATGCGACTCCTGTTTGCAATCTGCTGAAAGATCGGTTCTATTCCCACTTTGAGCCTCAATGGTATTCGATATGACCTTTGTCGGGCTGCCAGAAGTCTCATTTTCTGCTCTCGATTCAGAGTCTAGAGTAGGAGCCATGATATCATGATCGACATTTGTCGCAGAACTATCCTCTTCTGTCTCAGATTTTCCAACAGGATTCTTCCCTACTGGAGTAACAATATCTTCTTCTGTTGTCAATTCAAAGTCTAGAGTTGGAGCCATAATATCATGATCGGTATTTGTTGCGGAACTATCTTCTTCTGTCTCGGATTTTCCAACAGGATTCTTCACTGAGGGAGGAACTTCATCTGAATGCATCTCTAACACACAATCAGTTTCCTTTTGGACGCAAACTTCTTCTGATGATCCCTGAGCGTTCTGCGTTCCCTGATCGACATTTGTTGCAGAACTATCTTCTTCTGTCTCAGATTTTCCAACAGGATTCTTCCCTGCAGGAGGAACTTCATCTGAATTCATCTCTAACACACAATCAGTTTCCTTTTGGGCACAAACTTCTTCTGACGATCCTTGATTGTTCTGCATTCCCTGATCGACATTTATTGCAGAACTATCTTCTTCTGTCTCGGGTTTTCCAACAGGATTCTTCCCTGCTGGAAGAGCTTCATCTGAATGCATCTCTAACACACAATCAGTTTCCTTTTGGACACAAACTTCTTCTGACGATCCCTGATCATTCTGCGTTCCCTGATCGACATTTGTTGCAGAACTATCTTCTTCTGTCTCGGATTTTCCGACAGGATTCTTCCCTGCTGGAGGAGCTTCATCTGAATGCATCTCTAACACACAATCGGTTTCCTTTTGGACGCAAACTTCTTCCGACGATCCCTGACCGTTCTGTGTTCCCACCTCGTTGGTGTCTCTTGAAATCCCATCAAAGGGGCAGGCAGGAGGGCTCTTCTCGCGACATCCATGACATTTAAAGCCTATAAGAAGCTCGATATTTTCTTCATTAAGGCCAAACGCATCTCCATGGAACCAATCTGCAGAGGAGAAGAAAGCTCTCTAAAAATCCATAGCAAAAAAACAAATGTGTGAAAACCCTAAACAATAAAAAAATTAAATAAAAAAAGGCACCAGAGGCGGTACCCAAGTGGTTACTACCCTCATCTTCCAAACTTTCCACCAAGGTTTGATTCTTGGTGGAAGCAAAAACTTTCCGATAGGTAGAAATTGTAGGATTGATGGGCATGCTAAGCATGGGCAGCTTTTACTTAAGAGGAAAAAGATACGTATTAATAACAGTATAACAAGAACTGATGTTCAACTAGAACCATACAAAGTTATGTACAGCAAAAAGACAAGCTGTCCACAAAATCTACCACATCAAAAGAGGAAGAGCTAAACTTCCCATTCACCCAAAAGAAGAGGGACTTAACACAATTGTCTTTCGATCTCTAAAGAGGGATTTCGACCGCCTCAAAAACCCTTCGATTCATTTCTTTCCAAATTACCCAAAAAAAATCACATGTTGTTACCCTTTGCTCCCCCATCTAGTAAAGCTTACCGGCGGTTACCCTTGTGCTATGAGCACAGTAGTAAAGCCAAATTTACCCGGTCATTAAAAAAATTAACGAGAAAAAAGCACAAGCAACGCCACTTGAACATTTGATGGGCACTTTACCTCCACATGCGTCACAAGCAATGTACACCGAAGACGGCACAAATCCCTGCTCGGGACAGAGTGAACATTTGATGGGCGAATCATCCACCCGAGCCGAGAGCTCATCAGATGGAATAACGAGTTTCCTTCTCTTGAACTCTACCGCTCGTTCATCATTTTCCCTCTTCGACAACAGAAGCCCGTTTATCCAGAGCGAATCAACAGCCCTTATGCTCCTCTTCCTACAAGTGCTTATTGGAGTTGTTTCCTTGGGTGCCACTTTCTTGGCCTTGTAATTTCTCTTCTTCTTCTTCTTTTTGCCTCCAGCAGAACCCTTGGGTTGCACAGGCTTATGTGCCGCCTGCCTAGCAGAACGACGCAGGGTCATTCCCGAATAGGCATTCGCATTATTCTCTTGCAACGATGAATGATTCTTCCTGGGCCGCCCACGCCCCCTCTTCTTAGTATTCTTTCCTGAAAGTACAACCCCGGTACTGGATAATGGCCTCCCTCTTCCACGAGCCTTGCCCCTCAACTTTCCCAAGCGTCCTTGGGTTTCAACCTTGAAATTCTTGACACCTTGAAGTTTTCCCACCTTCCGTTTCCCGGGCTTGCTGTCATTCTTTGAAGAGTTGCTGGCCCGGCACTGGTGGCATGTGTATGTACTTTCGGAAGCAAGAGCTCCTCCTGAAGACCTCGTGACATGCCTCTTATGAAAAAATCCTGGAGCGATTGGTAACGGTCAGAAACATCCTAGAGCAAGTCTAACGGTTCTAACAGTCCAGCTAAGAAAAGGAAAAGAAAAGATTCTATAAATCCAAGAAACAACAGTTGATTCACACCACAGTCAAACAGTTTTAGAGTACATACCGTTACAATATTCGCAGCTTACAGCCTCACTGAAAAACAAAAGGAAAAATAAGTGTCAGAAAAACCAAAAAGAAAAGACGTGGATATGATGCCTAATGAAGACAAAATAACAAAGTATAACAACACATAATCAAAGTATAAAGATGATCCTTAAATTAAAACAGTCTATGCCTGATAGCTCAAAAACCCTACAGGTTGATTCTAAAACCCTGCTTGGCAATAACGGAGGTAGCAGCTTGTCTGTATGCTGGAGTTTTACTCAACTTCAGAGTAACTTATATCTTAAGGTCGAAAAGTCAATTTAAGGCGATTTTCAAAGTCTAAATTACAGTGAAATATGCCAACCAAAACTGTTCTCCACATCTTCTGCCAAACATAGCAGGCAGTCGATGCATCTTAAAATAAGGGTCAAGTGGTCTGTCAGCAATAAGACTACATACATCTAACACACCAACAACCTATAAAGAAAACCATGGTCCACGGCATTGGTTTTTATCCAGGCAGTGTAAATATGGATGCCAAAAATAGGAATCTATTCTTGAAAATGCCAATGCACTGCGTGAAACCCTGGTCTAAGGAATCCACCGCTAAAATTTAGCAATGTAAGAAGAAAGACCAATAACCACCAAGAAAATACTCTTGGCAACTTTTGTTTTAAACAAAATTGGCCTTTCCACTTTGGAAGTGGCACTTTGTGGATAGCTTGTATTTTAGAAGTGCATAATTATGTAGGATGCTTTCTAAGTGTCTATATAATATGTGTGTGTGTGTCTATGTATATTTGTGTATAGATTCTATCCAAAAAAAAAAAAAAAAAAAAAAAGACGCCAAGGGTTCACTTATAAAGCAGATAACAACAGCCTCCAAAAGAGACCAACCCGTTGCCGATTCTGCCATAAACACAGCATTTAAATCTTTTTTCGCATATGGAAAACAAAAAGAGCCCGATAACAAATAAATCATATGTACCTGACGGGGACATGCTTATTGCAGTGTCCACATTGATGACTGTCAGCCCTTTCCGCCCTTGCGAAAAGGTAGTCAAAACCCTTTTCCCTTGGTGGCTTCATCGCAGATTTTTCATTCTTTCGAGCTTTGCCGGAATTTGGCTTACTTGCCTTGCGAGCAATTCTCCTTTCTCCAAAACCCCTTAATAAATGCAGAGGGACATAAGATTCTTCCAACCAAAATTTCTTCTTTTCACCAGAGGGGTCCTCTACCTTTGTCCCGTGTTTGTGGACAACATCAGGAACACATCGTCTCTTTCCAAAATCAATAAGATACTTTACGAGTGTTCCTTCAACACATTTCCTCCTGATTATGGATTTTTTGAATAGCCTGACAGATTTTAAGGATTCCTTATCTAATGCAGATGGCGGATGGGTGTTCTCTATATCATGCCACCGAAGAAACATGTCTAACTCTCTAACCTGAGCCAGAAAATAAAATAAAATAAAATTTGATCAGCATCAGCCATAGGCAAAAGGTACAGCACCAACCAAATCTGAAGCAAAAACGTAAACACGAAGGTTCTCCCTAGTATAATATATTTCGAATTACTCATCCAAAAAAAAGGTGGACCCACTGAATGAAAACTAAAGTGATAACAATATGACAATATGCACTAAAACTCTAACCCCGCAGCATAGTTATTAAAATCCCGATCCTGATCTACGATCCTACGATTTTACGATCTAAAATCCTCGATGCGATTCTACTATTTACATTCTGATCCACAATCCTATGTAGGTTAATTCCAATCCTAACTACCCCATGGATCCGAGTTAGGACCCCGATTCTAACAACCTTGCCGCACAGTCGATTTCTCACTTCTCTTTGCAAGTTCAGGTTCATTGAAAATGAATATACAACATACCTGCAAAGCAAGCTGCTCAACACTTGTTGATGTTTCAACAGCAGCTCTCCACGCAATACACCTGCTTCGCTTTGGACCCTCTGAACCGTCAGGATATTGTAACCCTGGTATCTTTATACGGCCAGCTGCATAATTCAAGATTGAAAATAAGATCCAAAGACCACGTGATCAACTAAGTAAGGGTGCGTTTGGTAGTTTCGTGGGAAAGATTTTTCCGGGAGAAACTTTCCCTACCCCCTCCTAGAAAAAAGTTCACTGAGCTTGAGAGTGAATAAACGGGACCCACATCATCATTTTCCTATCCACTAACTAAACCAAACATGGGAAAATTTGTCAACTTAGAAAAGTCGACAAACTTTCCCAGGAAAATTTTTCAACCAAACGCACCATAAACTACGAGCATAACAATAATGACTTGATTCGTTGAGTTACAACATTCACGCACCATTGCGGGCAGCCTTCAAAGCCAAAGATCGAGGAACAACTTTCCAATTGAAGAGACTGCGAGATACCTTGCCTCCCCTCCACCAAAATAAACCCAACCCACCAACAGCAACCAAAGCTTTTATCTCAGAGTCTCCACATCTGATCCTCCTTCTTCCAATTCCATTCTTTGAAAGAGCGCGCAAACTGGCCACAAAATGAGAAGCTGACCCCATTGTTGCAGCAGAATCAACAAGCTTCAACCAATCTGCTGAAATAGCCAGAGGATGTAAATTGGACTCTAGCTGCATGACAGGAGCAGAAAATAATTCAAATAAATTGATGGCACTTGTCAACAAAACACAGCAATAGTATCCACAAAAGTCGGGAAGCACTTGGGAACCATGCCACCAAATAAAGAAAGAGAGAATTTAGAGACAAATGTTAAGACAAATGGAAGTATGCATGAATTTATGATCTGTTATAGCAGTATAATTCCCTGCCTAAACAATAGAAGAAGTAAAGGCAAGGCACGTAAAGTGAGACAAGCATCTTCAAAAGAACCCTCGGGCGATTTTACAATATCTCAAATCCCTAATCTGAAGATGCCAGTAACATAGAATGCGAAAATTATACCATGAGCAGATGAAGACAGGACTACATTGGTCGCATGTTTCATATTAGGTTGAAATCCACCTTTTCCTCTAAATCTAATGAATGGTTTTCTTTATTGGAAAAAATTAAGGTAGGCGTCATGTGATGCTACCAGAACTTGTTGGGATATGCTCAATCAGTTCCAGAAAGAGTTCTTTTTGTAAGTATCGAAAGATCTATTAAAGGACACCAAGGAGACATCGTCCATACAAAAGGTGGCAAAATAGAAAAAATACAAAAAGCCTCAACATCTAGTAAGACACCTTCTCTAGGCTGTTCCATGCAGGCTTCACATGTTCTCATCATCTAATAATTTACCTTAAACTTACAACCAAATATATGAAAACAAAACTGACATCTTTTTTTTTTTTTTTTTGGATACAAAACTTTGTATGGTGTTAGTTGAGCATCAATTCTTTTAATCTTATTATCAATATAGATCTTTCTCCTATCAAAAAACCAAGATGAGCAAAGAGGAGAAACCATACTGCAAGTAGGGGGCGTTTCAGGGATGAGACATCGGACGCTTTAAGAACACTATTACGCCAAAGTTCGCTATAATTGGGACTAAGCCAGGGACCCAGAAGAAGTCCTCGCAAGCGCTGTTCCATATAAAGCAAACCGCAAATAACATCCACAAGATGCCCCTGCTTATTCTTTTTCAATAAAAGATCGCCAAGCTCTGACTTAAGATTGGCAACGGAACCTTTGTTCACAGAGCTGAATAAACACTCTCTACCTTCAACAGGAAACCTGCAACAGTAGCACCACCCACATTTTTCTTTGTGTCTGTTCGCGCCTAGGTCTTGAATAGGAGGCCAACAACACTTGGTTGACTTCTTCAATATGAACTTCGACTGGATAGATATGATTTCTTCCTCGGTCTTCGGGGGCTCTGCGTTACCTCTATCTGAGGGTTTCCGCAGTAACTCCTCGACAACTAAAGAAGCTGTCCGAGCAAAGCTATAGCAGTTTGTGTAAACATCTTCCGGATTTCCTGGATTTCCTTGCACCGCATCCTCTTCTTTAGTCTTGGGGGAAGACTTGGGTCTCCCAACTGCAGAAGGGCGGTTTCTCTTCCGTTTCTTAGAAGCTGAAATGTTGTTTGTCACAGCAGCTGGATCAGCTGTATCAGATGACCCGGGCCTAGGAGAGTTTGGAGTCAACTGGTTTGACTGTAAGACTTCACCAGAACCCTCAGAACTACTTTTTGGTTCATGCAAGTCAGTTGAGACGCCCCACTGTTGAGAAATTGCACTTAGTATAGGCTCATAGAATACGTCATATGACCTTAGGAGTTGAACAACGGACCCTAGGTCGTTCTTGTGGTAATAAGTAAATGAAGATTCGGCATCATAAGAATCTGACCTGCAAATTCAGGAATGTTTCATGTAAAGATCTTTTTATATAGGAAAAATATAAATATATGTTAATGATAGGATCAAACGATCAGATGCTCAGCAAGCATCCCAAAAAGTTATGGATAAAAAGAGAAGAAAGCAAGACGCTTCTCTCATAGTTTGTTTTTGGATAATGCCAAATCTTTATCCTTAACCCAATTAACCATTCATTGAAACCTTATTTAGCCCTTATTTATCTTTTACCCAAGCTATCTGCATCCATCTAAGTATTTTCCAATCTATCAGTAATTCAATATTTCCGAAATTGTAGTTTCTACTCTACTAAATATTTTCAAGGTATCTACTATTTTTGAAAGCCTAACTCTTGAAGATATCAAAATTATCAGTTGGTTTCTCAGTTCAAGTTCAGATAAGCTATTAAAAAATCTAGCAAATGCCGCGAAACTGACGTTACAGGAGGATATTATATTATCCCCTATAGGCCTATATCTTCCGACAAATAATATGCTCTCTTTGTTTTCACAAGTTAATTGGAACCAGCAAATGTCATAAAACCAACAAATAATATCCTCTCTTTGTTTTCACAAGTTAAAGGACACATTTAAGCACAGTGATAAGATTTGAAGGTTGTATGATCAACTTCCTCCTCTCAAACAACTATAATCTTTAAACGAGTGCATTAGAACCCTTTGAACTCCATCAAGAATTGACATCTCAAAGAAAATTGCAAGCACGCAACGAGAATAAAGTTAGAGATATAATTCAAGGGCCTTACACCAAGAGGTAGTTGAAGCAGCTGAAAAACAGCCGGCCATAAGGATCGATCCCAAGCAACTCAGCACCTCGAATCAATTTCTGGGGTTTCGTATCCAAATTAGGCTTCGCAACCATGCACTCGGGACAATACCATTCACCCTCTGGCAAAAGATTGCTGACAATCCCCACACACTTTGTATGATAAGCAGCAGGACATCCATCACAACAGATCAAGTTTCCATCCATTTTACAAAGACAACACTCATCGCTGTTTCCATCAGCAACCTCCTCAGCAATATCCTCACTAAAATTAGTGTCCACGCGTGCACCCGAGGAGATCCTCCTTTTCTTGTATAGATCATAGTTCGTTGTGCGGTCCATTTCCATGGCTAAATCCGTCATAGACACCCTTTTACTGAGCTCTGATCTAGTGGCCTCTACTTCAATGACATCATCACATAGACAACGAAGCAGTTCTAGCTTCACCGCTGCTGGTTGAGTATAATACTCACCATCAAACAAGTTCAACCGTCCTATACCGAAACCCGGTTTTAGCCCTGAACCATGAATCAACAGATATTCAACCATGAAAACCGGCCAGGTGATTACATCCAGCAAATCCCAGTTCATATTCCTATATTCACCAAACAAAAAACAAATCAATTTCATTGTCCTGCAACAAAAGTACTATCTTGCTCATGCTGAAACTACTGGCCAAGAACAAAAACAATACTCCAAAATCCCGCCCAAACAGGGTATAGAGAGGTCGGACGTAGCAATCTTACCCCTAAATTTTGCAATTTAGAGAGACTGGTTCTAGTTGACCCAAGATTTAAAAATCGTTTGATGCCTAACAGGCTAACACTCCATGGAAAATAAGCATAAGAGGTTTAATAGGCATTTTACTTTAGCCAATTACAATCTAAGTTGAAAAGTTAATCTTTCTCAAAAAGTTAATCTTTCTCAACTATCCATAGTACGGACATATCCTCTAACTGTCAGGCGGTTTGGAGAAGTTCAAACAAAAAAGAACTTACCTCAAACAAGTAGATGCCGATTCCGACCCCTCACTTGCAAGAAACTCCAGATGTTTCCTTAGTGTTTGTAAAATCGAGACATGAATAAAATCAATCAACAAGTTAGACACCCTACTCTTCAATGCAGCTACAAGATCCTCCAACTCAAAAGGACTCAAGTACAACAAGGTGCTAAATGACCTAAGACACGAGTACACAAAGAACAAATCCAACACGGGAATCCCTTCTAAATTCAAGTTAGTAGAAGAAGGCGGCAACTCTATTTGCGTAGGAAGCGCCCACGGTTTCTCTGGAGGTTTTTCTCGAGGTCTTCCCAAATCTATATCACAAGGGTTCTCCTCGGATTCATCAGTAACCCCCGACATTGACAAATCATTTGCTCCATCCATTGACAATACCCGCGACATGTTGCATTCATTCAAAGCAACAGCTTTTGCACGACGCGCGCTCCTTCTCAACACGGTTTCAGTTGGAGACATCAAGTTCCTCGTGACCCTCCTTCTTTTTCTTCGACCCGAATCTCCATCTTCACAAGGAGTAGGTGTTATCGTACCCGGCGAACTTTCCTCTATCTTTATGTCATCAACCCTAGTACTATCATCCACATTGGTAGTAGTAGTAGTAGCAGTAGTAGTAGTACATGCAACACTACTAGCTCCACTTTGTAACTCTTTACCGAAATCGGTGCATAGATTGCTATTATTCTCATTGACCCCATTCAAATTCTCATCACTAAGCCCTAAATTCAAATCAAAATTCCTCTCCTCCTTCTTGTTCTCCCCCTTTTTCTCCACATCTTCATCAAACTCATCATTGACTACAGTCAAATTCAGGTCAATGCATCCAACTGTTTCAACTTTCTCAACCCCATCGTCAAAATTCAACCCACGATTCAAATCCAACCCGTTAATTTCATTCAAATCCCCATTAACACAACCCTGATTCACTAAATTCCCACCTAATCCCTGCTCAATTTGACCTAAATCACTTTGTTCTTCCAAACTACAATCTAAATTCTCAGAATCCTTACCTGGATCACGGATAATCCCACGCCTCTTCTTAGGTTTCCGGCCGACCCTCTTCGCCGTCGCCGTCGTCGGCTCCGCCTCCTCCGCCGGAATATGGCCGGAAACCGCCGCAGAAACTAGCCGGGAAACCTCGGAGAAATCTGCATCCTCGGAATCGCCGTCTTCATACAAGATTTTGAAGAACCCAGTTGCAGAATCGAAGGAATCTACAACCCCATCAAAAACCCCAAACCCTTTGAACTCTTTCTTCACCATTTTGCCGAGAAACTCCATGGATGAAGCTAGGGTTTGGGGGATCTGCAGAAACCAATCAACCCACCACCAAATGGAACTCGAAAAAGGGGGAAATGGGTTGGAAAGGATACGTTAAGAACACGAAAGTAAACGGGAAAAATTAAAAACAAAAAAAAAGGGAGGAAAATTCAGGGGGGGGGGGGTGTGAAGTTGTTAAACAATTTGGGGATTTTCTCTTTCCTCTATTAGCCAGTGAAAAATTTTATATTCTGTGAGATAAACCAATAGCAGAGTGATGGGGCCAGGGATTTTAAAATGTAAAGTAGTATTAGGGATTAAACAAAGATTTGATTTTTAATTAGGAGTTGTACTTTGGTTTAGTATTCCCTCATCATTCTTAGGAAGAAAAACAATAATTGTTTGGGTCACTAATCACTATGACTAGTGATCTATGTATATGACTTTATTCAACCTTTATTCTTTGGATTTTCAAGTAACATTCCTATGTCAAAATATGGTAAAATCAATGACAACACCGGTTTTTACTGTTCCATACTAATTATTATTTTGTTTATTGTTACGGTTTTTAATATTATTTTTTAATTGATATTTTATTATTTAATATTTTGTTGAAATTGTTATATTATATTTTTAGGATAATACTTTTAGTTACGAATTTAATTGTAATAATTTTACATAACAGGTCGTATATATTGAAAAATTAATGGTCAAAATTTTTAAAGTTTGACGACACAATTTTCAAATACGACAATTAATATGAAATGTAGGGAGTAAATTATCATTTGATTGCTATATTTTTATCCGTTATCTCAAAATCTTATGTAATTTTTTTATAGCGTGTGTTGATTTGAATATTTTTTTCTCTATCATATTCTCATTACTCTCTTCTCTTTTTTGATGTTTATGAAAGTTTTTTCAAACTAAAATCAATGCTAATGTGGCAACCTTTTAAATTTTATAATTTAGAGATTATTCTGACATCCTATAAATATTGTTGAAACTGTCTATTTTCATATTGACTTATATTTAATCATTAATTCATCATTTTCATTTTTGATCTCTTGCTCTTTTTGGCAAAGATGGCTTTTCCTAGACTACCCCATCCCCATTTTTATGATTGTTATTATTATGGATGTGTCACGTTGTTTCAAATAAAATAAAGGATAGGTTAACAAAATATATTTTATGATGTTAACAATTTTATAATAACGGTGACTTCATACTTTAACTAATAATTTATGTGATGGAACTTAAATGAAACTCTACTTCACAAAGTTATTGTGTGTGGTTATTAATGTTTACGAAACGTTTTTTTGATGCGATTTTATTGGAACCTATAACTTAACCCCTAACAAAACACCTGGTCTTTTACATTGATTCGTACTTTTTACTTAAAAAATAGTAAAATTGCGAGAATGATTAGAACAAAGGTTACATTTGGAGATGAAATGATTGATCGTGATTCGTAAAGGTCATACGACACTATAAAATTAGTCATCGGAGAAACGTGAAAGTGTTGAGATTATATGGGCTTCTAATAGTTCTGAAGGTTATGAAGTGAAATTACTCACCAAGTTGGTTTGAAAATAAATTTGTAAACTATGGATAATGTGATTGTGGCCGTATGGCAAAATATTTTCCCCAACTCAATTGAGTGTATAGTGTGGATTTTGTTCCTTGTTAAGCTCAATATAAAAGTTATTTTGATAAAGAATAAAGTGTTCGACCAAGGCAATGATTGATGAATTAACCTTTTACAGTTAGTACCATGATTGTAAGATGAAATAATTTGGGAGTCTTTAATATGGTTGGTGCAAACATTGAGGACACAAATTGGTATTTCTAAATTCGACTAAAGATTTATTTTGTAATTATATTAATTTTATATTTAAGATTTGAAATTCAGGGTTTTCTTTCAAAAAAGAGTGTTTTGCATCATGCAATTATTTACTCTACATGAAGTATCATGAATACAATCATGTGTTGAGACCCTGTTCTTTTATGCGGTTGACAAACTACGGCGCCACAGCCTACCGCAGTTTGCCACAACCCGCCATATTTTACCGCAAATCATTACTTTTATTTCTTCTCACTTTTTTCCTCTACTTTTTACATCCTCTCTTCTCACCTATCCTACATACTAATAACCCACCATAATTCCACCACACTTCAACACACCATTCCGCAAAATACCGCATAAAAGAACAGGGCATAAAGAAGATAGCCTTAGTTTGCTAAATCTACATTGAAGTGCTAAGTATATACTTAAATCACAACGTTCGATTCCCTATAATCTCCAAAATATTCATAAAAAACTACAACTATCCAGGTTGAATGAAGGACAACACACCATCATAACAACTTAAATATACACGGGTCCAACAAAGCAGGTAAAACATTAGTCATATTAGTGGTCAAACCTCAGTTTAGGCCCGTAACATTACTCTTAAAATTAGGGTCAGTTAAAGTTTAGTGTTCGAATAAATTCAGATCGATCAAATTCACTCAATATCAAAATTCAGGCGAGAAATTCATATATAGTCTTGAGTTTTTGCTCGGGCCAGATCGGGTTTGACAATTCGGACAAAAATAAATTCGAGTTAGAATTGGATTCACTCAATAAAAAAAGAGAAATATTACATATAAATATTTAGTCAATTAAAAAAAAATCAATATCAACATATGTACGAAAAATCTGTATCTAAAACCAATCTTTTTGGAGACAGAATTTTGAAAACTTCACTCTAAATATTATTTCAACTCTAAACCTCGAGCCAACTTTGTTGACCCTGTCCGAATTCATTCCCCAAATCCCATGTTAATTTGCCGCCATTTTTTGACCCCGAAAAAACCTAACTTAATCCAATTCTAAACCTCGATTTTATCCTAATTTGATGGGCAATCAATCAATGCAACACTGTGCTTGACAGTCGAGGATCCGACAGACGGCGGAACCGACGGCGGAGACGGCGACGGCGGCCGCCGAATTAGCGGCGGAGAAAAGATTGCGTGATGGAGAAGAAATGTTGGAAGCATAGTATCATCGAGCCAACTTTGTTGACCCTGTCCGAATTCATTCCAATTGGCCGAATTTGGACCAGTTTCTGGTAAGCTAATCCTCAACGATCATTCCAAATTCTGTTCAATTTCATACTGCAGATTTTTTCCCCTCCCAGCAGGAGTTACTGTAAATTTGTCTGTGTGCTTGGATAGAATTGCTGTTCAACTTTCCGGACTGGTAAAAATGACACAAAAATGTAACAACATTCACTCAATGTCACCTAACTTTCTCTAAAAGTTTTGATAGATTCAACTTGCTTTCTTGTGTGACGATGTTAGTGGATGTTTGCAAATTGAATGACAGTTTTTACTGCTATAGTTTTTGAAGTTTAGGGAAAGTTAAGTGTTATTTAGTGAATATTTTCAAATTCAGTGACATTTTTTATTGTTCAGTCCACTTTGTTCTTCTCTGTGGTGGGTAAAGTGTAATGTAATGGTATGGTATGGTATGATATGGTAAAATATGGATAGTATGGTATGATGTGGTACGCTGTGGTAAAATTTGTGGTAAAAACGGTTAGTGTAGTGGGTGAGGAGAGATAAAGTGAAAAGTAGTGGTAAAATTTGTAGTAAGAATGGTTAATTCAATATCTCAAATGTCAGTATTCTACTCGTTTTAACCATCTCACCCTTGGAGTTATGGTGAAACATAGAAGGAACCCACACTGGAATCTACATTGGGAGTTAGTTGTTGTAGAGAATGAGGTCGAAAGTCGAACCGCCAAAAGTGTATACTATACTCATGGGAGCATAAGCATATATATACTCACTTAGGAATGTATATGAATTTGGCTCAAATGGGTGATAGCATATACTCACTTATATGCATATGGCATGGGCGGATCCCAAGCATTGCCATCGGTGGCCACGACCACGGGTAACATTAAAAAAATTTAATAATTCAGTATAATTTGTGTAAAAAATTAGGAAAATTGGAATCTAATAATCCAAACTTTTGGTCCATTTTGATATAGCAAACTAAACTTACCTTTTTGCTAATGACATACCATACTTAACATTATATTTTTTTGATTGAACCTGAGTCACATTGGGAGAGGGCTGCCAAGTCATAAAAACAAGTTATCAACATTTTTCTTTTATTTTTTGGCTATAAAACAGTCCACCTCAGCACAAAAAAATTCCACGTCATTTTTCCGGTGATCGGAAAGTGGTGGAGGTTCAATCAAAAAAATATAATGTTAAGTATGATATGCCATTAGCAAAAGGTAAGTTTGGTTTGTTAGATCAAAATGGACCAAAAGTTTGGTTTATTAGATTCCAATTTTCCTAAAAATTATGGGTTTTATGTGAATTGAGTGAATATAATAATGTATTGGCTACCCCTAATCAGAAAACCTAGATTCGCCACCGTGTATGGTTGGGGTCAAGTGGACTCATTTTGGCTGATTTAAAATTGATCAAACCTGCAGATTATGCCAAGTTCATCGTGTATATTAGACTCCGTTCTTTTAAACACGCTTTATGTGAGTTAAATTCACTGCATAATAAGTTCAGTGAAAACAAGCTAAAGAACCACATGACCTTAATTTGACAATTAATGCAGCCTTACCTTTTTATGTTATTGAATCGGCCCTACTCTAAATGGGCCTTCTAGCTAGTTAGGCCTGGCGGGTAGCTCAGCCCATTGCCTATCTCTAGAGCTCTCATATTTCCCTGAGAAGGAAACAAAAGTAAACTTATCAGTACATTCTTGTGCTTGTACTAGACAGAAACAAAAGAAGAGTGAAAGACAAGTATGGGTGAACTGTTCTTTTTCTAGGAGTGCTGGGGTTATGCAACATTGATGCTTTGTGACATAAAAATGTCACTTTTAGAAGTAAGAACCTTAGCTTGCGTCACCGAGATATCGGTGACAATGTTTGGTTGGACGGAGGGAATAATACGTGCTTGGAAACAAAGAAATGCCTCTGTCTAAGTAGAGTGGTCTATCGATTAGTAGTGGATTGGAGTTGATGCGAGGTTTATTGGTTAAATGGGTTCATGGGACCTTAATTGTTCCTGGTTCAAAATGTTGTTTACTATAAGATACAAACATAGAATGGATGCTCTTTGTTTGGAAATGGTTAGTTGTTAGACATTAAAGTAGACTTTGTGATATTAACAGGGTTAGAGGTGAAGTTAGTGGGATTGAGGGCTGGGAAATTTATGGGTTTGTGTTGGAGGTTAGGTTTAAACTTTAGATTAGAAATGGTGTCCCAAGAGAAGATGGGTCTGACTCTGTTCTTTAGAGGGGTAAATACCTCATTTACTTAACCCAACCCAAATTCATGGGGTTGTGTTGGAAGTCAGGAACTTTAGATTAGAAATGGCGTTCCAAGTGATGATGGGTCCAACTCTGTTCTTTAGAAGGGTAAATAACTCACTCACTTAACCGAACCCAAATTTACCCATTTAATTCATATTTTTAACGCTCAACTCTTCTACTTTACTTACATTTGCTCAAGCTTACCTTACCCCTTCAAAGCACAAAACGTATTCTTCGATTAACCAACAGGTCCAACACCAATATGATGTTGTGCTTCAAACATGTAGTCCTTCCTAGTTTAGCATTGTATTGAGTACTCGAGTTTTGACCTGGTTAACTGTGCCTGAATAGTGTACTCCTGCCCCCTTGTATTTGCCTAATAAGCCTAATCTTCCTTATTTAGATATCTTTACTTTCACCCAAGTCGTTTGGTTCATAGAGGAATAACATAAGGTTGGGTAAAGTAGGGTTTGATAAGTTCAGTAAATTTGAAGAGTTGAGTGTTAAGAATATGAGTAGAAATGGGTAAATTTGGGTTGGCTTGGGTAAACGAGGTATTTACCCCTCTAAAGATGGTATGAAATACGAGACTTTAATTGGATGGATTTATTGTTTCCAAGCTTCCTACCAAGGATCAAACCTTGATGGAAGCATAAATCAGTGACATTGGGAGATATTGTTTGTTAGACCTGCTGTATTATCTGTCTACTTATCTGTGATTCCCAATCATACATACTCTCATTGACATGAACACAGCATGACATTGATAGGAATGATATTCCCAGTTTATGTCTCTGAATTTGCTTTAGTTTTCCAGAAAAAAAAAATACAAGTGAAAGCAGAAATTCAAAATGGGCCATACATACTCTGTGCCACTTGACCAACAACTTATGGTTGGCAACTGTTTTAAAACTTGAGATGCAACTTTAAATGCCAAAATCTGGATTTCCTTCTGAATTCAGTATCCCTGTGACTGAGTTTGGTAACATTGTGCATTCAAAGTTGCCTAGATGACCCGACGAACCAAATTGCATTCATGCAAGTATGCAACTGACTTATGCAGTAAATGAGAAGCTTTTTTGGTCGCCGTCGAATTAACATTTCGTCCTATAATTAACCATTGGTTTGGTTATTATGTGACTTATGTCTATATGTTTAACTATTTTGTAGTAATTTACATTTGGGTAGAAACCCAGTTTTGCTTGATTTAATTTGCATTATTTTGTTGCTGATGATGAAATCCATCATCCTCATGTTGTCATGTTTGGTGTCTGCAACTGGTTAACTGCCAGATTTTATGGAAAACTTTACTTGGAGTTTTCTGGTTAGTTATTCATGAATGCTTGATTTTGGTAAGAAAACTTGTCTGGTTTTCGTGACTTGGAGCCTGCTAGGTTTCGTAACAAATAGATAATGTGGTCAGTTCTGATGGGGCCCAGATGACGGGGCTGGTAGTCGAGCTTGGGAAGACCAGTGTGCGGTGCAGATGAGCAAGGATGAGTGGGCCGTTGGCTGTAGAACCGACAATGGCCCACTCAGACTGTAAAAATACGAGGAAGGGCTTGTATCACATGGGCCAAGAATGACTCACAAGTGGGACCCACAATGTAAAATACAAAGTATTTAATAAGCTCCTTGTCGAGTGAGCCAAGAGTGACTCACGAGTGGGAGTGGGGCTCACATGTGAGTCGTTCACAAGGGCAAAGATAAGGTTTCTTTATACTTTACATTGTGAGTATCACTTGTCAGTCATTCTTGGCTCATGCATTGCAGGTGCTCTTAACCAAGCTTATATTTACTAAACCAACCTTACATGTGAAAAGAATAGCCCTGATCATGAACAAAATTGTCTTAGAGGTGCCTTCATGAGCTAATAGTGTCCAACCACCGTGTCAGCCATTCTTAGCTCATGCATTGCAAATGCTCTTATCTAAGCGTATATTTACCAAACCGACCTTTCGTGCAAAAAGAACACCCCTGATCATGAACAAGATTGTCTCAGAGGTCCCTTCACGAGCTAACAGTGTCAAAGTACGTATCATCGTGTCATTTATCATAATGTAATCTTAAGCGAGACAATGTCCACTAAAGACTTACCAATCACCATGTTAGCCATTATGGCTCATACATTGCCGGTGCTCTTATCCAATCTTATATTTACCAAACCAACCTTACTACCCACAAAAAGAACAACCCTAATCACGAACAAAATTGTCTCTCAGAGGTTCTTTCACGAGCTAACGGTGTCTAAATCCGTAACATCATATCATACATCATAAGAGAGACACTCTCACTAAAGACTTACTAATCACTGTGACATGCTACACACATGAAAGTCTTTTTTTCTTTGGTTAGTAGACTATAGGCCCCGTTTTATTATGCGGCTGGTTGGTTGCGGTTCCACACTGCACCTTAACATTTTATATTCCACCACAATCCACCACAATTTATCAACCCACTTACAATTATTTATACCACAACATTTCACAATCTACCACAATCTTCTACATTCCACCACAACTTTTCCCAACCCATCACAATTTTCAAATTTCCACCACACCGCACCGCAACCAACCGTATAAAAGAACAGGGTCATCCATATGATGAATGACACCAAAAGGCAGTAGTTAGTAACTGCAGGGAAAGATGCAGAAAAGGGTAGATGTCATCGAGACAAGGCCGGCATGATAGTTGGGAGAATTGAAGAGGGTCGGTACCTTCCTACTTGAGTTTCACATGCCCTCTTTTTTTTTTTGTTTTTTGTTTTTTTGCGTCTTTACCTCATTACTAAACCTACTTTTGCAGCTTCCCCAACTGAATTACTATGCCATCCCAACCATTTTGTAAAGACCATAAACAAAAACAGTTATAGCAACGACAACCTCCCACGATCTATCCTGCTTCTGCGGAGTCCGAGAAAATCTATAGATTGATAGCCTTATCTTGATAAATATTACTGTTCGGTTGAATACTAGTGCTAGAATATAATTGTATAAATAAGACAGGGAAACATGTATAGAACATTTACAGTCGACACAAGACACTTCGTTGATTATCTTAACTCACGCAGACCAAGTCGTCTCTGCTATTGTTTTGTAGCCCGTGTAAATGATATGCCCCCAAGAGGGTTATCACACTGCAACATAACATGGCTACGGTGACCGATAACATCTAGTATTGGCCGCTATAGGTGTTTTATCGTGCAGTGTCGATCATTTGCATTTTTCTTTAAATCATCAGTTACTCTACTTTGACAACTAGATCTCTGTTGGACCTAGTTTGGTATTGTGCAACCCATTTTCCCCGATGGATGGGCCAACTCAATTATTTAAAGAAAAATGCAAATGATCGACACTACACGATAAAACACCTATATCGGCCAATAATAGAAATTGTGATTACTAGAATCTGGGCCTCCCACCCCCATCAAGCGACAAGATCTTAGACCGGTAGAAGCCCAAAACAAAATCAATATTCCGAAATTCTAGCCAGGCGAAGGTATGGACTTTAGGAACTCTGAATAGCTGTCTTATCTCTAAAATTTACAATTTAAACTTTAGAGAGACGAATTCCAATTGACGAACATCATCATTTACACAATCAAAAGGGGCTAGTTCTCTAAAATCTCAAAGGTTAGCTTGCACAAAACATGGATGAATGCCTTGGGATTCATTTATTAAGCGGTGGGTGAGATGAAGTCACTAAAAGTTGCCCCTAAAAAAATGGTAGTGGTTGTCTTTAGGAGAGAGTTTTTGGGTACATTAAATGTGCATGGGGCAAATTGCCATATGTAAAGATATTGTACAATTTGTACTCTCAAATTTTAACTGCAATCCCATGCTAGCCACAAAATTTAGGTTTTTTACCAAACAAAAAAAAAATAGCATCGACAAACTTTTGTTCGACCCTGAAAAATTGGGTTTGACTATAAATTTTTCGTCTAAATTTTGATATTGACTGAATATTCAGATATGATATTTATGATATTTCTGATATTTCTATTGTCCGAACCCGATTTTGACCCATATTTAGTTTTGTTCGACCTGAAGAAGTTGGATCTAAACATCAATTTCTCAACCGAAGATCCGAATTTGTGCCGACGCTAAAAAAATCACTTGTAATTGTAAATTTGATAAAGATAAATAGTCTATGGTTTGTGTATTGATTAGTCAATAGTAAGCTTCGACATAAGGCCCCTCAGAAACAGAAAAGAGACCGACTAGAACATGTTATGTGCAGAGAGTTGAAATACTAACGCCAAATGTTAGTTCTAAGCTAGACAAAGTTGCCAGCTTTGTTAGGGCCAATGAGTCTAATTTACTTTTAATTGGATAAATTATAAAGAGATAGTCTCATTTAGAGCTGGCAAAATTTGACCTGACTCGAAAATTGACCCGAAAGTTTAAGTTTTGGTCTGAAATTTCCAAACTTAAAACATAAATAAACCTGAAACCGACCCGTACCGGATCCGACCCAAAATTGACCCCCCTCCCCCGAATTGATTCAATAGTTTTTCTGAAATAATCTTCTTTAGAAATCAAGAATGACATGAAGATTTGTGTAAAACTTAAGTTAAACGTTTAAGTTGCGATTTATTTGAAATCTATCGTAAATAAATTACTCTTCCTCTTTTGACCCAAGTTAACTATGCCCGAACTATTGAACATGGTTCGACCCAAAGAACCAGGTCCGGACATCAATTTCTCTTTTGAATTTTGACATTTACCGAATTGGATAGATTCCAATTTACCTGGACTCGATTTTTTGCCTGCCCTAAATCAAAACCTAATGGAGAGGATAAATATCCTACCCCACCACACCACTTGAACTACATGCATGCTCTTGGGCAGAAATATGCATGTAAACCCTACATACATGGCCTTGCTCACAATGGTTTTAAGTTGTCTAAAGTTGATTATTTTGACCCTCATTTACCTCTGTCTGAGTTATCCGATCCAAAAAAATAGGTCCAGACAACAATTTCTTGTACGAACTTTACATTTACCAAATTTGATAGACTCAAATTTACCTGGACCCGACTTTTCGCCAGCCCTAATCAAACCCTAATGAAGAGGATAAGTACCCTACCCCACACCACTTGAGCTAGATGCATTCTTTAGGGCAGAAATGTGCATGTAAACCCTACATACATGGCCTTGCTCAAAATGGTTTTCAGTTGTTTGAACTCAATTTTGACCCAAATTCAGCTCTGTCCGAACTGTCCAACCCATAAAAACTGGGTTCAGACAACAATTTCTCATTCGAAATTTGACATTTACCGAATTTGACCAACCTAAATTTACTTGGACCCGACTTTTTGCCTGCCCTAATCAAACCCTAATGGAGAGGATAAATATCGTACCCACCACACCACTCTGGATGCATAGTCTTGGGCAGAAATGTGCATGTAATTGTAAGCCCTACACACATGGCTTTGCTCACAATGGTTTTCAGTTGAAGCTACCAAGCCTTGAATATTTCTAGGTGTAGTAAACATGAATATGAATGGTTGTTAATGTGTGGGAAAAATGAATTTTGGGTATGCATGTGGCAGCACATGCCAAAGTACCTATCAACCCCTTACCCTTTCTTGTTATATTCATCTTCTTCAATTGACTTGCACGTGGATGATACAACACCACTTATCTATGTATGTATTATAATCATGCAATAAAATTGAAAGTTTGTAATATGAAGAAAGATACATCGATTAATCAATCATATATATATTAGGGTAAGTTATTGTATAATAGTGAGGATTATTGATATGCACATGATGTAGATTATGATTGATGAAGAAAATTGAAGGAGAAAAATTCCAAGTTTGTAAGCAATTAGTGGGCATAAATGGGAATGATTCATTGATGGTGCGTTTTGTAGTTTTTCGGCAAAGATTTTCCCTAGCCCTCCTTAGGAAAATTTTTCCTGAGTTTGTGAGGGAGATAATGTGACCCATATCAAAACTTTCCTATATATTATGAAAAACGTAACCAAACATGAGAGTTTGTTAACGTGGAGAATTTGATCAACTTTCCTAGAAAATTTTTTCAACCAAGCGCCCTATAAGTTGTGGCCATATAAGCCAACAACAAATAAAGTGATTAGAGAGAAAGGTAAGAGGTGAACATTGATATGGTATGATAAATTTCCTTACTTTTTCTCTAATCACTTTATTTCCCTAAGATTTTGTATTACAGACATTGATTTCTCTATTCTTCTCCAAAATGACAAATAAAAAAAAAAAGGGATGGAAGAATTAATTGAGTTAAGCTTGTCAATGTCGCTAGCTAGACCCTATTTCCTTGAATGAGATTAACTTTAAAATTTGATGGTCATTGTATGCTACTCCCTCTGATCCATATTAATTGTCATAATTTTAACTTTTATAATCTCCAATGTTACTTTTTGATTGATAATTTCTTACACAATATGTTATTAACAATTGCAAAATTATACTTTCATGATAGCATTTCTCATTATGAATCTAATGGTGGTGATTTTATATAACAACTCATTGTATATATTGGGAAATTTATGATCAACAATTTTGAACTTTGACTGCAAGATTTTCAAAGACGACAATTAATATGAAACAGAGGGAGTAACGCACATTGTTAATTGGTTAATGAATCATTGATTTTGTAGATGATCCAACCAATGGTGCCATTAATTACCATATGCATCATATATGAAAATGACCTTTGTATATTTGGTGTCATTTACCCTAATTAGTACGTGCATGCCCTAGAGAAGATGCACCAAGTGGTCACTACTACTTCTTTGTTTTCTTTTTATACTTGTACGTCTTCAATTTTGTTTTGTTTTACAACACTTTTCATTACAAATTCGACATTTTATGACAAAGAAATAATTAAAGGAAAATATCTAATGGAGTTAATATTTTAGGTAAAATGATATAAAAAATGTCGTTTAAAAGAATGGAAATGATTACTTATATTAATTAGTTACACCCTCCATTTAGTTTAGACATCGTAAATTCTGCAAACTAATAAGCATGAATTGGCAGGTTACATATTTAAAATGTTGATTTTTGATTTTTAGAATGAAACAATACATCGTAAATTCTGCAAACTAATAAACAGGAATTAATCGATTATATATTTAAAATATTAATTTTCGATTTTTAGAATGAAACAATACGAGAAACACATGGAAAAATAATCTAACTTCAAAAAGTTGATTTTGTTTTGGCTTTTGGGATGGAATTAATTTATGCATGAAACACATGGATGTTGGAATACTTTAAAATGTTGTATAATAAGAGGTTAATAAGTAAATTCAATTTGGAGTCACGTTAGAGAGACATAACTTTTACAATTTACTTGTACCATAAAACTACCAGTCTCGTTTTATAATCTAAAATTTTTTTTTAACGCAAATTCAATAGTTCGATAAAGTTTCATTCTCAAATAGATATACAAAAAAAAGGCATATCACAAAAATAACCATAGTAAAATAAATTGTTATTATTATTATTATTATTTAATGTTAAAAAAAGTGATGTCACTTTCAAAATTTTGGAAAGAGGAAAACAGTTTAGGCTGTTGGGTGATGCATCAGCATAAACATGATGAATATTGAATGATATGTTGGTGGTCTACTGCCTATAAATACCCTCTGCATTTCATCCAAGCATTGCAACCAAAAACACTCACATTTGTTCACTTCTTCACCCTAATTTCTCCTCTCAAACTACTTAGCACAAAATTAGCTTAAAAAATCCAAGCATGGCTATGCCAAAGATCATCCTCTCTTTTTGTGTTATTGTCACTTTAATGCTTGCATTGTTATCTGCCAATAAGGTAATTATTTTATCTACTGTTTTAAATTTCTCAACATATACAATTATATGTCGTTGGAAGCTAGTATCATTAGATTTATAACGAAGAAAATAATGTTGTAAGTTTAGGTAAAATATTATATTGAAAACTGTAGGTCGAAAGACATTGGAAACTATGAAAATCTAATAAGTGACAGATTGAATGGCGGGAAAATACACAATTTAGCTCAGCTCTTGCTTATATATATTTCTAGAATTCTTTATTCATTTTTATGTGCATATTCTAAGTTCACATTATATTTTGTAAAATCTTTATTTTCATTTGTTAAAGTTGTATCTATGTATGAGAATAATATTGTTTTGGTACATTCCCAGGTTACTGGTACCCAAGTTGCTCAACCACTAGGCCAAAATAGTATTGTAAGTGATCACACATAAATTAATTACTCAATTTAAAGAATTGCACATTTATTTATTGGAGTATAAAATATACTTCCAACTCTAGAAGCAACAAAAAATATTTAATTTACTCATTTTGGTTTAATTTGTTTCTGCTGGGAACTTTTTTTGCAGCATGGTGCTACAGAAGGAAGCCTCCATCCTCAAGGTAGATTTTCCACTCCATTCCTGTTGTTGTAGGGTACATGTAGTAAAATTTTGTGAAGTTTACTTGCTATGTATATTTAATATATATATATAATATTTAAAATATAATTTGTTGTGAAAAATATTTTCATTGAATATATTATGTAATGTTTTCAAATATATTACATTAAAAATAGAAGGCAAATGTAATGCATTGAACACCGTAAAAAGTAAAAAACGACATATATTAATGAATAGAGGAAGTACTAAATTTTACGGTTAAATCTTCTAAAAGATCACTGCTATATAAATATGTTCTTTTGAGAGATAAAGTTAGCTTTTTTCAGGTACCTTTCCATCATTTCAATCACCCTATTACACTCATTTAGTTTCCCGTTTCAATTCTCCAACCAAAAAGAACAGACCTACCATGGTTATTGTGAACCATCTCAATCAAAAGTTTGTGCTCATGGGAAAAACTATCTATATCTGTGGTCTCATAGAAATCAGTATCTTCATGAACTTAAGTTTATGGAGAAAAGATTGCCTACATCTAGACTTCCAGACAACATTTTTGCATACATGCTTCCTTTGATCAAAATCGATCTGTTGTTGCATCTCAGCCAAAAGCTTAATTACTCAAAAGGCACAATGACAATTTTACGCTCCAGACAGTTACGATTTGAATGTATGAATGACTAAAATGTGTGTTTGTCCTTGGAATGAATGAGCAGATTGTGGGCCAAGATGTGCAACAAGGTGCTCAGCCACACAATACAAGAAGCCATGTTTGTTCTTCTGCAACAAGTGTTGTGCCAAATGCCTTTGTGTCCCACCAGGCACCTATGGCAACAAACAACTTTGCCCTTGCTACAACAACTGGAAGACCAAAAGAGGTGGCCCCAAGTGCCCTTAAATATATAACTCACCCTTCATTTTCAATACCACCTACCCTCTCTTTAAGATCTCATCTAAGTCTAACTATATAGTTTCCACTCTATATATCCTAGTTGATTTGTACCATCTACAACCCTTCTAGCTAGTCTTCAAACACTACTCCTTTAAAAGAAGAAAGAGACCTAATAGAAGGGTCGATTTATCTGTATCGTTTTTATATGTATGGGTGATTTGGATCGATACTGTGTAACTTATGTTGAGATTGGAATCTCGAAAAGGATATCTTCAATGATGATATGATATTGTTCGTTATGTTATAAGTATTAAATCAAATTAACTTTAAATGGTTTGTTGTACTGCCCAATACATAATGGATTTTATTGTGCTCTTCTTGTTAATATTTTTTTCTCAGGTTATTACATTATAATAAGGCTAACGGGTTAAAATGAATACAACCGACCCTAGTAATGTCCCATTAACATGATATCTGAGGGATTTCAGATGGAAACAACATTTCCTTATACACAGAAGTGTATGACGAGACTAATTTCGACGGATGTAAGAGACAAAACCTTTTAAAAGCGAGGACAAAATCATTTTGAAAATCATTTGAAAAGAAGCTTGGAAAGCCAAGAGGAGGGAGAAATAAAAAAAATAAAAGGTTAAAATATAGTGAGAATGATTCATTCGTGAAAAAGATATTTTAGTCCAAAAGTTGTCTAAAATTACACAGATATCATTCTAAAAAATATTATTTATAAAGGGTAGAAATAGAATGTCCAACAAATATATTTTCATAAACAACCAACCTTACCAAATACACTTTTTCCAAACAGCCAATAATAATAAATAACTAATGCAAAAAGCTAATAGCCAACTACTAATATCTGTTTCAACTTTTGGGCTTGGGCAAGGCTTGAGATTCAGTTAATCAATATATGGGCTGAAGCAAAAATTGGACTGGGCCAAATCTTGTTACTTGGGGTTTGATTGTTGGACTATAAAGCCCCTTTATTAAGTAAGCTTGTGAGTATAGTGGGCTAATAAGATGAAATTAAACAAGGGATTTGTGAAATTGGTCAAAATACGTCACTATGAAGGAAAAATCAATTGAATATTAGAAGATTGATTCCTTGTAAGTTGTAATTGTCTATTGTCTAAAGTAAAACGTCTCTCTACTTCTTTTTTCATGTAGTAGGTAGTGAACACTTATAAAATCTCTAGCCAACGGAAACCAGTATTTTTAAACATTAAATTTAGGAATTCAATTTAGGAATAAGACTATTATATTAAACCCCACGCCTTATTTTGAGACAAGACTTTTTTTAGGGCATGTGCTTTTTCTTTTTTCTTTTATTTTTTGGATTTGAAGATTGATTCCTTGGCATATTTTATGAATATGATTCCACTTTGCAAGAATCAAGTCCTGGCTATGCTAGTGCATATTTTTTGAACACTTTTCCCCCTTTTCTTGTTTGGTTGTGAAAGAGGGGAGGGGCTATTATTGTATAGAAAGAAATCAATCAATAATATACAAAAACCATGTCCTGGCTATGCTAGTGCATATTTTTTGAATATGGTTCAACTTTGCAAGAATCAAGATGGGAAAAAGATACATTCCATAATATACAAAAATCAGAAGGAAATGAACAAAATATTCCAAAGGTACACTATAGAGGTTGCTCCCTCATTAGTCATAACTTACTAGTATACATAACCTAGCTAGTTATCAAAACCTTCACTCAAAACAAAGCCAAAACTAACATCAACAACACAAACTCAACACAACACACACTAAAAGAACTAGCATCAATGTCACCTCCTACACCTCCAAGCGGACACCGAGAAGAGAGGGCGATCTTGCCAACATATGATCACACACCCATTCTCCTCCTTCACTCTGTACCCGTCGCAACCATATCCTTGAATCAACCTCCTCGCTTTGATCATACCAACGTAGCTCAATGGCACACTCCCAAATCCACACATTTCTAGCCTTTGTATCCACTTCTCCAACTTCTCATGCCTTTCTCTCCTTTCCCCTCCCTCGCACGCTATGATGTCCTTGATCTCCTCCCCGAGGAGGAGCTTCTCGACCTTCCTCCTCTCCATGGACCCTCGTGGGAGGGTAAACTCGAGGCAATCGAACAATGCGGCGTAGAAGTACAATGCCTCGGACAACCTCTCCATCAACCCTGCAGCGTTGTGGTTGGAGTCTTGCTCGGACACCACCATGATCTTCGGGGACAAGCCCCACAAAGCGCCGAGGAAACCCTCCACCTTGGTTGTAGTGTTGAGGGAGGGAGGCGAGGATGAGGCCGAGTCGTTGCTAGGGCTTTGCTTGTTGTTATGAGATCCATCCTTGCTGATCACCTCCTGGAGGCTAGCCCTAACCCTAATATTAGGGTTTGCGAGCTCCAGGGGGGAACCACCCTTCCGAACTAGGGTTAGGGAGGGTTCGTCCTCCGAAGCCAAAAGGGTATGGAGCTGAAGGACCGAGCTAATCGCCAAGGCCTCCCCGGTCTTAACCCTAAGCTTCTCCATGTCTAGACTCTCAAGCTTGCTACAAACCACCGGGTGGAACTGAAAGGGCAAATCCAAGGTCTCCGCTTCTTGGGTCAATCTATGAGCCACTTGATCCAAAACCTCCTTTTGAGAATGAACCCCGGTGATCCTCAAATGAGGAGAGCCCTCAGGCCTAGCACTCAACTCCTGAATGAGGGCAATCCACTGAGCCGGCTCGGATGCATTCAGGTCTATTATATGCACCATCTTCTCCCCCTCCATGGCCTCGAGAATCGACTGGTTTGTCACCAAATAGGCCAGCTTGACAAAGGGAAAGAGCTCGAAAAACAGCTTCTTAGCAAGGAACTGTTCTGAAACAACAGGGATCCTGTTGCAATGGAGGGCCTTGTACAAACCGGGCCAGGATTTGAGGACCCTCTCGGCGAGGGATTCAGCAAAGTAGGCAGCGATTCGTTGCATAGTGTCGCCATCAGGGGTGGCCAGATGGGAGATTTGTTCTAGGGCTAGGTTGGCATTGTCAAGGCTGCCATTGGAGACATGGTTTGCACATGAAAGTAGGAGATGAATCAAGTAAAGCCCTCGTTCTTCGGGCTTTAACTCTCGAAGCCAAGGGTAGGAAGAGCCCAAATTGGGAGACATCATGGAGAAAAATTGAAGGGGGGATGATGAAGTTACTGATGAACCATCATCTTGAAGCATTGGTCCCATTAACAATGGCAGAAAACACAGAAAATTCTCAACCAAATTGAGAACAACCCAGAATAGATTGTACCCAGAAAAATCAGAACTTTGAATCACCAAATCTATGTGGGAATGGGAGATAATTAGGTGAAAGATGCTCAAAATGGACAAGGGTTTTGAACAACTGCAGAAAACACAGAAATTTCAACCCAATTGAGAACAATCAAGAAAGATCACAACTTTGAATCACCAAAAATGTGAGATAATGAGGTAAAAGAGGTGTAAATGGGGTTTAAGAACTCAAAATGGACAAGGGTTTTCCAAAACATGAACAACCCAGAAAATTAGGAAAGTAAAACGAGCAAGCAAACAGAGTGAAGCAGGAGATAGAACAGACTATCAGATTTAGACAGGAATCTACCGAAGAAATTCCACAGAGAGGGAGATGTAGATCGAAATCCGGCAAATTCTTTCAGGGTTTTACAATTCACTCAAAACCAAACAAAACCCACAAGAGAATTTCTGAAATTGCTCAAACCTTAAGTCGCTGTATCACCCTCTTCCTCTCTGCTCCTCTGTTTCTGATTCTCTCTCTCTCTCTCTCTCTCTCTCTCTCTCTCTCTCTCTAAATTTGGTGGGTTTTTTCTCTTTCTGAAAATCCGGCAAATTCTTTCTGGGTTTGGCAATTCACCAAAAACCCACGAAAACCCCAAGAAAATTTCTGAAATCACTCAAACACAGACTGAGTCACTGCACAGTACAACCCTCTTACTCTCTGCTCCCTGTTTCTGACTCCCTCTCTCCCTCTCTCTCTCTCTAAAATTGGTGGTTTTCTTTCTCTTTCTGAAAATCCAGCAAACTGTTTCTGGGATTTGCAATTCACTAAAAACCCATGAAAACCCTCCAAGAGAATCTCTGAAACTGCTCAAACCCACCCTCTTTCTCTCTCTTTCTCTTTCTCTCTTTCTCTCTCTAAATTTGGTGAGGGTTTCTGAAATTTCAGTAGAAATGAAGAAGAGGTTTGAATTGAAGGACTCCACAAATGGGAACGGAGTTGCAGACAGTGCGTGGTAGCAGGTTTTGTCGTCAACTTAAATGGCTGTTTGTTTCTCTCTTTGTTGCTGGGTTTTCTAACTTTTCTTCCATAAAAAAAACAGGGGAATATGGAATTTGTGAGGAGAGCCCCTATTGTTGTTGTTGTTGCTGTTGTTTGTTTCTCTGTTTGTTGGGTTTCTGAAAATTTGGTGTCTTTTTCAGTTTTCCACCACCGAAAACCCTCCTTTTTCAATGGATGGTTTCGTCTTGACTTGATGTGGGTTTGGGAATCAGGGGAAACAGACAAAGGAAAAGCCCCCCAAATTTATTCCTAATCAACACTTGCTTCCAAACATGCCCTAACAAAGACAAACAAAACACACTCTTTCTCTCTCTCTCTCTCTTTATCTCTCCCTCACTCTGTTTTTGTTTTCTTGTGGGGTAGTGGTGGGAATTTGCATGGAAGGTCACAAAATAATGCGCCATCTACTACTTCAATTTATCTCTAGTTTTTAGGGTTTTTTTTTTTCTAATGTAACCAAATTTATTTCAAATAATGGGTCGGGTTTGGGTTGGACTCATTTGGGTTTGTGTTAATTTGGGTGAATAATGTTCGAGTTATGTCTGGAGTGGGTTTGGTTAGGGTCCGGTTTGGGTTTGGGTTTGGGTTTGGGTTTGGGTTCGGGTTGGACTCATCTGGATTTGTGTCGATTTGGGTGAATAATGTTTGAGTTGTGTCTGTGATGGGTTGGGTTAGGTTCGATTTGGTTTTAGGGTCACTTTGTTTTTTGGTACAAGATTATCTTTAAAACGAACTATTTTGGTGAAAGATGAATTCAAGTCGGATTAAATCAGGTCACGTCGGGTTTGAGTCCATTTCGTGTTGATTAATTTTTGCAATTTCGGATTTGAGTTGGGTCAAGATTGTTTGGATTCGGGTGGGTTAGTTGGGTTGGGTCAGTTTTGTCTGGTTATAACACTCATCTATTTGATATATAAATTATAGTTTTTATTCCAAACTAGATGCAATTTATCCCCAACAACAATGGGGATCCGCCCAAAAGCAATACATATAAACTATAATTTTTATTCCAAACTATATCTTAGAAGGGGATATTTGATAGATTCTTATCATCAATGGAAGAAAGGAAGAAAAGTGTGGGCAATCACAAATGAGACTATCAACAACCCAAATGGAACCACAGACAATAGAAAGTGCCATTGAATTACAAAGGAAAGGAATTTATCCAACATCAACATCTACACGGACTCAACAGATATCGTTGCGACTTTCGGAGGCAACAAACAACCTCCTCCAGAATGTACAAGCTTGGTAGATTATTGCAAGAGTTTACTGTTGCATTTTTCCTTTTATAAATTCAAAAAAATCACTAGATCAAATGTTAAGGAAGCACATACTCTAACTAATCAAACCAATAAAAGAACTATTCTCTAATAAACTTTAACTTTTGTACAACGTATACGCTACCAAAAAAATAAGTTTATAAGCCAAACAATAAATATCAACCCATTTTGTTTTGTTTGAAATTGAAAGCAAAACCCACTAAGCTATGCAAAGACATACACAAAAAATGGACATTTATCCCTTCCCCCTATTAAAGACAAAAGAGACAAGGTGGTTAAGGATACATCCAAAAACAGATACCACATTTATATCTTCATTTGTGGCCTCTTTTCTGAATTTGCATTTGTCATTACCATTGGCTTTTTTTATAAGACTTATCATGCTTTTTTGGAATCAAAGATAAATACATCAATACTGACATACAACAATTATTTGGTCTTTTGTGTCTTTATTCATGGTCTAATTTCAATTTGTTGTCATCCACATTGATTGATTTAACTTTTTTCACATTGATAAGGATTTAATTAAATTAGATATTAGTGAATATAAGTTATTATTCACCTTCAAAAAAATAGAATAATGGGGTATAAAAAAATAATTATATCAAAAATTATTTTGTATGTGTGAGAACAATGGTTTCCGATACCAAAAGCTAAAAAGAACTTACACATATAAAATAAAATTTGACTTTAAACTATTTTAAGGGTTAAATTGATATTGTAAAAAGAAAAAAAAATAACCTCTAACTTTTAAATGGAATCAAGGTGTACGCCATGTAATTCTCACTTTCTCATAGTCATAGATTTTCCCTTTTTTGAAAAAGATATGTATATACTTCACCTGTCTTTATAAATCGTATAGTCAAATTTTAAAAAATTTAACCATAAATTTCTCAAAATATACAATGACGTGTTATATAAAATTACTATTATTAGGTTTTTAACCAAAAATTTTATCCTAACAATATAATATTATAATTGTTAAAAAAATAATATTTAAAAGATTATCGATCAAAAAATAATATCAAAATTAACTAAATAATAATGGATTATTAAATGATAATACACTAAACTTTAGGGGTATTGGACAATAATGCACTGAACTTTTTTCTTAGACACTGAACTTTTTTCTTGGACTCCAATACACTGAACTTTGAGGATATTGGACAATAACGCACTCAGACCAATTCAGCTGGTGGTTGACGCGGTGGTTGTACTACTTTGAGGTGCCGTTTTTCTATTTTTTTGCAGGAAAAACTTTTGTCGTGTAATAAAGTACACATAACCAGGATGACTAATATATTTTTTTTTGAAAAAATAGAAAAACGATGCTTCAAAGTAAGACAACCACCGCGTCAACCACCAGCTAAATTGGTCTGAGTACATTATTGTCTAATACCCTCAAAATTCAGCGTATTAAAGTCCAAGAAAAAAGTTCAGTGCATTATTGTCCAATACCTCTAAAGTTCAGTGTATTATCATCCAATAATCCAATAACAATTAATATAGAAGAGGTATATATTTATTTTCACATTGAACCAACCTTTACTAAACTTGATAGTTGAAGCAACCAATTGAATGGAGAAGGAGAAGTAGGTGAGTTTCTCATCCTCAATTATCTAATTTTCTGAATGGGCTGTGTTTTTGGACATTTCAATTCTTTGTCTTTTCTTGCTTTGTCTTTAATGGAGCAACTAGAACTAGAAGACAACAGCACATCACTTCTATTTATTTAAATAATTTAAGAAAAAAAATTAAAATCAGCATTTTTGGTTTTTTTTCATGAGGGTCTTGAGTTTATTGAGAATAAATTACTAATATTAATTGTAAAATAAATATAAATGTAGTTATAAACGAATTGTAATATGAATTTGAATTTTAATTTTAAAGATGATTAGAAATTAAATTTAGAAAAATGACTTAAATCAATCTTAATAATGTAAAATAATCAAGTATGATAATATGTGTTTATCCTTCTTTATATGACATATTTTATGAAGTAGTAACTTTATAAAGGTTTGAATCTCTTTTTATTTGTGTATTACTATTTTTTTTTAAAGACTATTTCAAAGTAAATTTTTAACACTTATATTAAACAGACGTTACCATTAAATTTGAAACAAAAGGTAAAAATTTCATAATACAAATTTGTAAAGGTGAGAAGTGTATGCTACATTACAACTTTTCATTATGTAAGTTTAGGCCACCAAATTTTGGAGGAGGTTACTTATAAGCATTATATTACGATTTAATTAGATTATTTAAATTCAACTAGGAGTTCACATCTATTATCCAAAAAAAAAAAAAGATTTCATAATCTATGGGCTTGTCCCATAAGATTCTATTTGAAGTGTTTCTCTTTGTCATGTAATGAACATTAGGTGGCTTAGGGCACAACCATTTCTTTTTTTCCTTTTTTTTAGTGTTTTTTTTGTGAGTGGGTTGGGGGGGGGGGGTAAGTAACAATGTAACATGGTGTGGCAATATGTCATAATCTAAAAATTGGATATTTTAAGAATTAATTCCGATTTCTCATTTTAATGGTATGTGTTGTGTTGTGTTATTTTCTTATTAATTTTTTTAGCTGTCATATTATTATTTTTATTCTTCTTACAACACTATCACAAACTATTAAACCTATTCAAACTTTAAATAATAAAAGGATTATTGGACTCTAATACATTAAATTTTAGGGGTATTGGATAATAATGCATTGAACATTTTTCTTGGACTCTAATACACTGAACTTTGAAGGTATTTGACAATAATGCACTCAGAATAATTTAGTTTGTGGTTGACACAGTGATTGTCCTACTTCGGGTATCGTTTTCCTATTTTTTTTCCCAAAAGAATATATTAGTCATCCTGCTTATATGTACTCTCCTGCAAGGCAAAAGTTTTTTCTAAAAAAAAATAAATAGAAAAACGACACTTCAAAGTAGGACATCCACCACGTCAACCACCAGTTGAATTCGTCTGAGTGCGTTATTGTCCAATCCCCTCAAAGTTCAGTGTATTAGATTCTAAGAAAAAAGTTTGGTGCATTAATCTCCAATACCCCTAAAGTTTATTGTAGTATCATCCAATAATCCATAATAAAAAGAACATGGTAAGGCATAACTTTCATTTACTGGCTCAAGAATTATTGACATGAGAATTAACAACTTCACTTTGACCATACACACCACGCTTTACTACAATTCACTTTTATCTTCTACTTTTTACATTTTCTTTTCTCACTTACTACGTACCTCAACCACATTTTCCATAAATTTCACCATATTATTTTACACCTAACCGCACTTTCCACTATTTCACCATATGACACTATTTTTGCATCTTACCAACTGTACCAAAGAACATGACCTTAGAGTAGACATGTTCAAAGGTTGGGCCGAGCCGGGTCACATGTCGGGTCGGAAGTTTTTGACCCGTCGGCCCGAGCCCGACCTTGGGGCCAAATACCTTCGGCTCGAGCCCAGACCTTACGGGCCAGGGGCCGGGTCAAAGGGCCGACAAATATATAAAATGAAATTTTTTTTATCAAAAAACCTAAATTTACGCATTTTATTTATGTATTTAGGCGGGCTGGGTCGGGTCGGGTCCTAAAAAACATAAAATTGATCTAAGATTTTTTTTTAAAAAAATTGTATTTAGCCGGGCCGCCGGGCCGGGTCACCAACCCTCGGCCTGAGCTCGGCCCAACCATACTTCGGGGCCCCGACATTTTCAGGCCGGGCCGGGTCACCTTCTAAAATTGTGACCTTGACCCGCATTTTTTCGGGACGGGGCGGGCGGGTCACCGGCCCATTGAACAGGTCTACCTTAGAGAGAATAATAATGAACAAAAAAGAGTAGTGAGAAAGCTTGGTTTTCTTGCTTATTTTTGGCCAAACAAATGTTGAATCACAAACACAACCCCATAATTATAACTACGTACGTCTTTAAGTTTAGGATAACACTTTAATTTAATTTCCAACATTGTTATCTTTTCTTGTACTCCCATGGCGGCACGGCTTCTAAATTTCTTCTTCTTTTTCACCATTATTTATTTATTGAATTCCTTCAATTGCACTTTGTCAAAATGTGGTAAATAGGATGAACAATACCTTAAAACTCTATTTAAAAAAACTCTTAAAAAAAGGGTTGCTTAAACATTATCTTTTTTAACTTGATTAATTATCTAATTTAAGTGTGATAAATTGTTTTTCAAACATGACTATGAATTTAACACTCAACAAGACACTTAAACATGGATAGAATTAAATATACAAATTGGAAAAGAATTCCAGGTCATTCAAATTTCAGGTTCCGGATATAGATAAATAAAACCTAACTTTGAAAAAAAAAAGCCTCCATGTCTCATTTTGGTGGGATATGAAGAATTTCAACTATAAACAACTTTGTTTCTTTTCTTTTATTTAGGTAAAGAGTCCAACTCATTAGGCCCCTATTTCAGGGGGAATACTAACATGATAGGTCTTACAACAAGCAGAGACGTGGAATGCCAATGCGCTGAGAAGAACCCACATCTACCACAACATTTCTCAACCGGTAAAAAGGAACGCTCCTCTCAAAATTCGAACCCTCGAGGGAATACACGGAATGTGGAGCCGACAAAGGCTGATCGACACTTGGTACTTTTTTTTATCATAGATTAATAAAAATTAAAAAAATTCTTATAATTATCCCTAAAATAAAAACCTAAACATATAGTAATTTATCATGTCACACACAACTAGTATATGTGAGTCATAAAGGTGAACAAAGCCTCACAAAGCTCATGGAAAGCATATTGTTTGATTTGTACATGGATGCTCCTATGCTAGCTAGGGTGGACTCCACATTCCAAATTTATCAAAACAAAACCCTAATAATTTCATTTTTAAAACCATTTATCCATACTCTTTTTTTTCCCAAAAAAAAAGAAAAACAATATACATCAATGTTCCACCAATGAAGGCAATGAGCTTGCACCAACTAATGACCGAAAAAAACAAGTCCTCTCCTAGGGTTCCTTTCTCCTTTCCTCTCCCTTTTTCTCAAGTCTTTTTTTTAAATTTTTTTTATGAGAGTGTTAGCAAAAACAAAAAAAAATTGTCAAAAATCCGTTGGACTCGGATATCTAAATTTATCTAATATGAATTAAACCAAATTTGACCATTTATAGTTTTGTCCATATTTTAAATTTGGATAATTCGGTGATGTCCAATTCTAAAATCAGGTCAAGCTCAGGGTCTGGATAAGAATTTCAGACATCCGAATTTCGTGTCAAATCCAGGTTTGAGAAAATTCAGACAAAATATTGAAATTGTATAGTGTAACTTTGGATTTGAGTATATTCGAACAAATCCTAGCGCATACAAATTCGGATCTGAGTTCAGACATCATAAAATGTCCGAATTTGAAGTTTCGTCAGGGTTTGGGCATGAGAATTTCTTCTGAATGTCCGAATTGTCCCAACCCTATTTACCCCCAACCCGATTTGTTGACACCCCAACAAAAAAAAAAAACGTATCAAATTTGCACACCATCTAAAAATACAGGTTGACAATGGGCCAAATCACCTTAAATAAACCAAACAAGTCAAGTCTTTCCTAGTTGGCTTAAAAATGGTGGAATTAATAAATGTCACTCACATGACTTTCTTTTAAGAGCAAAAAGTCTGTCTGTTGGGCTTTCTCAAATACCCTTTTACATATGACCATCAACAAATTTAATAATTCAGGACGGATAAATATTAAATTATTCATGACAAATATAATTTACCAACTTCAACTCTTACTTAGGATATGCTTGGTGTAAATGAAAAATATTTTTTTTAAAAACAGTTGTCCTTTAAAATGATTTTCTTAGAAAATGAATTTCAACTTGTATTTTCAATTATTTGGTATATTTTCCATTTTCCTAGAAAAATATGAGAAGAGGATATCGTTTGACAGCAATGGCGATTGCGAGGCAACGATGGAGGAGTTGCTGGTAGAGTGGTAGTGTTAGGGATACTCGCATAGGGTTAGGATAGAGACGAGAAGGGAAGGAAGCGCGCTGTATGAATAACTTAAGAAAATGGATTTTCTTATGATTGGGCTGGAGAAAATAATTTATATGGAAAATACGAAAAATAATTTTTCTGAAAAATGATTTTCTTCATTTCCAGTCCACTAAACACTGAAAAAATGAGAAAATCCTTTTCCGAAAAATGGTTTTCATTGACTTCTACAAGAGAGGAAGGCAACATGTAACACCTACACCTCTCCTTGACCAAGAGACGAAACTAGGAAGGTAACATGTAATTTCTCATAAATCTCATTAATGGCATCTTATCAAAACAATAACCCCCCCCCCCCCCCCAAAAAAAAAAAAAAAGCCACAATTAGGGTTTGATTATTTCAATTTGGTTGACCTTTCAACTGTGAAACCGACCAAATAAACATCCAAAAAAGCAGTGAAGTAGTGGAACAACAGTTGCACTATCAATGCAGAAACAGAAACAGGCAGACAAAACTTTCTCAGAAACACCAAAAAAAACATAAGCATCTGGTTCTCACATGAACCCTAGTGGATGTTGTCAACGCCACCTTCCCCTGTTTTCAAATGGAAACTTCCCTCAATTTTGCATCCTCTACAAACCAAAAATTACCAATGTTGATGCCTGACGCTGTCTCAATATAGCTTCCCTATGTTAGGGCTGGCAAAAGTTTGGGTCCGAGTTAAATTAGGATCGGTCAAATTCGGTAAATGTCAACATTCAGACGAGAAATTGGTGTTTGGATTCAGGTTTTCGGGCCAAACAATCTGGACAAGACTAAATTCAGATCAAAATCGAGTTCGACCAATTGAAAAAGAGAACTTCGTGTCTGAATACTCGGCCAATTCAGACCAAATCAAATCTTTTTCGGGGTCAGACAAAATTTTGCCAGCGCTGACTTACGCCATTCTAAAGTCCAAACCCTTGGTGCAGACCCACTTTCACATGGCTCCAACAACCTGCAATGTAGGTCTTGCTTTTACAGGCCACAACATCTGAAGCCAAACTCTTAGTGGGTCCCACTTTCGAGGGATTTGGGGGCTTTCATACGACTTTCAAAGACAGAACAACTTTCACCGTGAATCCCGCTTTCGCGGGGTCTAGGGTCTTTGATGGGAATTCTTCCAAACAAATGAAATGAACAAAGCGAATGAGTACGAGTTTCAAGTTCTAAATCTATTGTAAATTTGACAGTCAAACTCAAAAGCATTCCAGATCATTGTTTCGAGGGTAGAACGAAAAACTATTCTTTTTCTGTATCAAGCCAGTCCCCAAAGTACCTGTAGACACTAGTAAAACTCTAAAAGTCATAACCTGGCTCGGTAAGTGTTCTCGGACTGGTATATATATGCTACTGAAATGGACCAATTATGTCCATGTCGGTGGAAAACTGCAAACACTGGTTCGCCCTAAGAGATGTGGATGTTACTCACCATTCCCTGCAATAGCAAAAACCAGATTACGACTGCTCATTGACCACATAAACAGGAACTAATTTCTAAGTCCATGATATGGCTAGCTAAATGATGATCTAAATTCTAAAGCGAAATGTCTCTCTAAACCTCGCTCTACTTCTTTTCATTGTAGTTGAAAGCAAACAATTTTAAAATCTTGTGTCAATCGGTACCAGTTTCTCTGAACTCCTATATTAGACACCTCCCACAGAACTTTTGGATATTGGATTTGTGTATTCAACCACAATGAATCATGTACGTGTCATGCAATTTATTATGTGCTCCTGGAGTTTGTGCTCCAAATAGTGTGATTGTTCACTTGCTGATACCATGAAGGTATAAACTCCAGGTACATGTAATAATATATTTTCTGTGTGACCGTGTCCATCTTTTATGTATACAGCTGGCAAATATGTTCTACATGATTTGAAGTCGAATACCTGGAAAAACTGCAGCAAAGGAGCTCACAGTCTGTTCTACATGATTTGAAGAACATTGATCACGTCAGCACTTGCCTTGATCACTGAATCCTCTCAATCGAGCCAGGGAAACAGCAATTTGAGAGCCAACAACCGCGTTATTCTTCACCAAAGCAATGTCTAGAACGGATGCAGTTAAGGGAAAATGTATAGACCCGTTGAAATTAGCAACACGGACACAGAAGCAGAAAAACTAGAGTCGATTACTTTTCTTTTGTATTTGCTTCTTTTGTAAACAGGTAAAAAAAAAAAAAACTTCACAGAGATCAAAGAGTAGAAAGGCAGAAAGTAAAATAAGAGAACATATACGGAGAAATGATAGGATACTGGCAGCCAATGATGCACCTCCGGTTAACTCGTTCACTCTTGCAAGCAAGAAAGGGGTCTCGGCACTGCCTGATATGTTTTTCTCCCTGATGAACCATTACCAAAAAAAAAAAAAAACACCATTAGAACAGTATAAGTGCAAGAAAGAGTACTTATTTTAACTGCAGTTCAGAATTTGCTACGGAAGATTGATACTATACTTTGCTTCAGCAAGAGCCCTCTGTATTGCAGATTCAATGAAGTTTCCAGAAGCAGAATGTTCTTTCGGTATAGGAACCGCAATCAGGATACCACTTCCTAGCTTCAGCTTCGTGTTGGCATCTGCAGTAAAAAATGTCGGTGTTTTCACCATCACAAGTGTAAATAACAAGGAAAAGGAGCAGTGTTTCAGAGTTTGTCAGGCACCTATTAAACGAGCGGCACTCTCTGTACAATCTACACGACAAGGAGCCTGAAGAATGAAAACGAAAATGACGATGGACTTGCATTAATATTATTCAAGAAGACTCTGTAGGAACCATAAATGGAGCGCATTGCCACATTTATCCTTTGACGACACAAAATTGGATCAAAAATGAAACCAAACCACAAATCAAAACTACACACACAAAACACAGGCATATAAGTGCGCATAGACATGATACAAAGTCTTTGTACTTTTTTCTCTGCAAATGACATTTCTCGCATAAAATGGATGAACCCACGTAAAGGAGTAAAAATACGTATATCCACGCATCCTGAGTGAAATGGGACTCGAAGGCCTTGATAATAATGCAGCAAGAACCTCTAGAATTTGGAGCGGGTTAGAAACGGAATCCAGACAGAGTACCTTGCAACCGCTTGTTTCTGTGAAGAAGGCTGGAAATTCGCTGGTCTTGTACCCAGCAACACAGACTCCCTGAGTTTCCTGCATTAATCAGTGGCGTGAAACAAATTAATCTACCGAATACACATTCTCACTAATGACATAATATCCCGTATGTTTGTTAAGTCGGTTATACCAAGTACTCGAGGGTTCTAGGAATATCAAGTATTGACTTAGCACCAGCCGACACCACTGCTACTGGGGTCCTTCCCAGCTCAGTAAGATCAGAAGATATATCCATTGCTGAAAGGTAAACATTGAAACCAACATAATAACACATTAGAAGCATGGTTGTAAAATAATTGCCATATTAACATACTTGCATTACATACCCTAGGGCATAATCACTATATGATGTATCGAGAGGATGCAAAGGTATCACAAAACCTAACACATGCTAAAATAAAACCAGAGACCGACTAACAGAAAACCGTTGATCACAGAATATGTATTTTATTGCATATGTTCACTTATCACAAATCTTGGGACCATATAGAGATAGCATTTATGTTATTAGGACATGCTCTCTGCTTACGGAAATGTTTACAAGGATAGGGTTTAGCTCTTAAGTCATAACACCGATGATAACAAAAACCAGAAAAACATGTCACCGACGCACTTGCAGAGCAGTGCAACATGATTATAATTCCATACAATCAGACTTTTTAAAGAGGAAGAGATTACTTTGTTCCCCATGCCTGTGTACGCCCCCAATTCCTCCAGTGACGAAGACTGAAATGCCAACCTGCAATCACCTTCTTAATTGTTAACAAATCATTCCAGGTAAACATTAATGGAATGAAGTTGGACTGAACAGGTCATTATATCATCCCTTGAGCTGTGTCAAACAACTGAAGCAAGAAACATACCATTGAAACAAAAAACATTGTCGCTGAAACAGTCGTAGCGCCATCTACTCCTGAAGCGACCTAAGAAGAAACATGGGTAAACTCATTTTCAATTGGAATTTGAACTACACAAGATAGATTGCATGCAGAATCAGAAAGTAAACAACCCAGTAAGACGTGAAGAAAACTGGTTCTATGTCAAATACAACAATCCCCACGGAACTGACATCCTCATTGGAGACACATCATAAGATAAGGATGGTATAAACGGTACAAAGAGATAGCTAAAGAAGTAATTGACACTTACAACAGAAGCAATGTCACGTCTAGCAGTCTTCCGGACTTGAGTCCCAAGTTTTGCGAGCTTTTCTAGTTCTTCAGTGCTGAGACCTATTATTAAAACAGGCAGGTTAATCAAAGAGTTGAATCACATAAAAATCATGAATTTATTCAACTTATAATTGGACATTTTGTTCCCAGGGAAAATGCTTTTAGCCACATTTAATCATGCTCTAAAACTTTACAAAGTTCTCATGCCCAGAGACAAGAAAAATAAGCAAATCAATATCAAGCTTCATCCTACTCAAAAAAAAAAAAAACATGTGAAGACTATCTTCCTGTTCAACTCTGTTCCTCACAGATAATGTAACAAAACACCAGTAAACTAAAATAACAAGATTACCACTGAAGGGGCTTAATAATGGCAATGCTCTATAAAGGACAAATGTGATCCTAATAGAAATTTCAACCACAAAAATACAGGCCCATTATCTGGAATAATTTGCCTTGCAACAAACTCGGTTGATCAAGATCTAGAATTAACTGTTAAGGATGACGCAGGTTAATGGACAATTAAAGATGATTAACTCAACATTTCACTATATATTACATGCACCTGGAGTTTATACTCTAGGATATCTACAAGTGAACAATCACACTAATGAGAGTGATTAACCTGATATTTGCAAGTAAACAATCACACTATTCGGAGCATAAATTGTAGGAGAACATAATAAATTTCACTATATAGATATCTATCATAAGGATCAAAGAATATTGCACCTATGCATGGAATTCCTTCCAATATAGCAACGGTTGCAGGAACTGCTCCATTATTCCTCACAATAGCTTCTATCTCCTTTGCCGTTTCCAGATTCTGAGGATAAGGCATTCCTGACATTTACCATAAAAACAACATCAAATTGATTACTTCAGCATGCCGATATAGTTCGTGAATGCAATGGTTTTACAATTTATTACATGCTTCTGGAGCACGTGCTCCAAATATGGTCATTGTTCACTCTACATAGCGTAATTGTTCACTCATATCTACCCGTTGTTCTTGCAATATGTATTGTTTATTTATACATTAAAAATCAACATTATTCAATTCTATACTAGAAAACCTCAAACCCCTTCTATTAAATCAGCACTACAAGTACAAAACTACTTAATTCACTGTTTTTTTTCATTACAGAATTAGGGTTTAACTTCAAACACCAACCCAAGTCATAATTTTCAGTTGAAAAACAAACAAAAACATCTCATAAATAAGATTATTCAACTATTTACAAACACATCATTTACCATGAGAAATTATGGTCGACTCCAAAGCAACAACTGGTGCTCCACGAGACAAAGCATCACCAACTTCTGGACTCACTTTGATCAATCCATCCTGAATTGCATTCAAATTAAATTCACAATCAAATCAAATTCAAACACTTACTATAAATCTCATCAAAAATATCACACTACAATCACAACCAAAAAATAAAGAGAAAAATTGGCGGGATAAATTCAATAAACCATAAACGCTGAAATTGAAGTGTATTGGTGCAGAAATTCAAACAAAATTATTTTTAAAAAAAGGAGAATTGAAACCTCGTTGTTGAAAGAGGTCGATAAACATGGCTGAGGTTGAAGGTGTCTTCGAAGATTAGCGAGTCTTGAAGCTGCTGGTGAATCCATTGCTTCAGTACTTAGCAGAGGGAAGGAGTGTTGAAGAACAATATGATTTTGCAGACTGTTTTTTAATGGAAGATTTTGCAGTTTAATATGATAATTTGGTTTATATAATAAATATCCCCTCCCTACTATATTAATTGCCATAATTTTAATTTTTTTGGATTCCAATGTCTCTTTGATTGATAAATTTTATGGAATAGAGGGAGAAGTTTTTCTTCTTTTTTTTTTATGACAGAAGTTTTTCGTTTGTTAGCAAAAAGAAAAAGAAAAAAAGATAAACATTATCTTTTGAAAATGAAATTGTGGTAAACGGTGTATGAAATTTTGAAATACGTTACTTATTTAGAAAAGATTGCATATGGATATGGAATGGTAACTATTGGCCATAATTAAAGATTTGATACAATCAATTTTTACCATAATAAAGTTGAAACTTGAATGTTTGTATTATTTTTGTATTATTGCTCTTTTTGAATAGAATGAGAGAAATCATTAATGAAAAATTACAGTGAAAATCATCTAACAAAAAAATTTAAAACATTAAGACAAATTCTCATATCAAAAAAGTTAATGATGAATGTACTATTGATCGGCTCTAAATTTATAGCATTCTTCTTATCAAAAATTCTCACTGGGTGTTTCTAGAACTTCGACGGACTAAAGTTTAACCACATGAAATAGATATATGCTTGATGCACTAGATTATGGTCTTGACGATAGAACCGTGTAAGTTTTCATTGCTGATTTGTTTCTCATTCAAAACAAGTATTTACACAACAATAGTTAACTCTCATGATATGGACTTCTACATATCTACCAAAACTCACACAAATGTTATAAGACCGTGATTGTATCAAAAACCAATACTAACTCTCCAGAGATGGAGAGAAACTTTATTAAATTGAAAGCAAGATATGTCAACTGTCCATATAGTATTCAACACTATAAACTTGTATAGAATTCAATACTATAAAACCACCAACATTTTAAAGTACAAAGCACAGAAACACCCTCATTTCGACCCAAATTCAAACCTAGTACCTCAGTAGTACTGATTAAACGAGTTACCATTTTCTGCTTGAAATTTAACCAATAGTGAACAATTTTCAAATCTTGAAACAATTAAAACTAGTGTCTTTAAATTGCAAAATTTAAAAGTACGATTGCTATATCCAATATTACATACCTCACTCTAAAGCGGGAAGTATTGGTTTTGGCTTTGGTATTGATAATGCCATGGCCCATGAGTGATGAGACCCTTCATATATTCTAAGCATTTCACCAAACTATACTCCATTTTTTTCATCTTTCTAGCTTCTCATCCTTGCCTTAGATGGTAGTATGCACAACACAGAAACCCACCAGCCACTAACAAAGGGCAATTTGGAATACAAAATCACACCAAAGATCAACCAAAAATACTTGACAAAATTGCTCAACTGTTGTTCCTTACATATGCTTTTCGCGTTTTCTCTCCATCTAATTTACTAATAATACAAGATTTAACAAAAAATGGTGACCTAATCGTCACGACGGCTACAAAACCTTCATGTTTGTAAAGCCATTAGGCTCAAAAGTGAGAATTACTGAGGAAGGCAACCATACAACGAGTGCTCTGGAACAATTTATCGACACCTTGCCACACAGCACACTGTGTCTCTAACAACTTCTTTGCCTTCTCCTGTAGTTGTGACTGACACCTTACGGTTTCTCCATGTATCTGTAAATGTCACTGGTTGGTTAGTTTTGATGCAAAAATGTAAACTAACCACATCTCTAGTCTCTAGATACAAAAATCACACAAAATTTAGGATAATTTGATACCATGATCAATTGCCTTTGATGATAATACTATTTGCAAGTAATTTCCATTCCAAAGACCCACGTTGGTACTTGGAAAAGGAAAATGTAATGCATGGTAAAAGATTAAACCCTAAATTGTGATTTGGCAGATTTGCTATGAATTTGTTCTAGGGCTGTCAAACATGCGGGTTCATGCTGTTACAGTTCCGAACAAATGCAATATGCAGGTTTTTTCCTGGGCCAGACGACTTGGACAAGCCTTAATTTGGGTCCAGATAACAAAAATAAGAAAAATATTGTCTATGTATTCCACAAAAACCAGTCGATGTCACTGTAGCCCGTTATTACGGCCCTAATGTATTCCTTTTAAGGACTTCCCAAAGACCACTATTGCCAAACTTGTGTTCTTCAGACAACCTTCACTTTTCCAATATTTGCGCGGAAGGATTTGTGTGCTATCCATCTACTTTGAAAATATTTGTCAGGAAGTATGATTTGTGCGTGTTTTCTCAAAACCACAAACACATAAATCATTCGCTTGTTTGAAAGAACTAGAAATCATTCGCTTTTGCTGGTGCTGATGCAAAGTTCTAGTCTTTGTCACAAACACAGCCACAGAGTCTAATGACAACATCCAAGAAGTGAGCAGAAGCTAACGTACCTTGAGAAACAGTCGGAGAACAGCCTGCACAAACTCGAAATTGTTTCCGCAAGAAACCTCATAAATCAAATAATCCAAAAGCATTTCAAGCGAAAGCAATTCTGATTTGTGACTGATCTCTAGTTCCTCATCATCACCATCATCAATAATCTGAAGCATCCGCAGCTCCATATCCAAGGAAGACGGAGACAACCCTTTAATATAGTCAGTGAAAGCTGAAACTGCAACACACAAGAAAATGTTCAAGCTCACAATCAATTTCAAGACGACATATTCTCCCTTTGCTTAAACATGATGATGTCCAAAAGTGGAACGCTTATTTTCCAGAAAATGCAGGCATTAACTCACAATTCTCAGATTCTACAGCGGATTGAAGCCTTTGTACAAATGGTGATGCAGGTGAATCAGTAATTGTTGCCGGTTTTGAGAATGGTTCAATATCTGTTTTGCTTGAATCTTCATCAGCCTCCTCCCTTGGTTTGAACATTATATCTCCTGAAAGGGAAGGGATTGAAGTCAAAAAGAACGGTGCCCTTTCAGGCTTCTTGGGAGGCTCAACTGGTTTATTTCGGGCCTGCAACAGCCAATAAATATGTTACCACAACAGGGTCTACAAAGCACAAGTTTCGAAGAAACAACTCAATGATTGTTGGTCAAACTCAATGAAAATTTGTTGCACATAAATAGGGATAAGAACAACCTTAATGATGTCCAAATTGATCAAACTTTGCCACTGAGTTTTGGGCAAAAGTGAGAGAGTAACTAAGTCGGGAATTTTCTGGTCAAATTTAGGCATCCAAGCACTGTCTTTGACGTGTGTGTGCTTGGCATTGCCTTCTTGACCATCATTCACTCCAGAGTCCTCGGCAGGACTGATAGATGGCAACTTCACACTCACGATTTCCTTTCCACTAGCATAAGAATCAACATTGGATGACCCGGTAAACATCGCCTGGTTGACCCTGAAAGTGAAACGCAAAAAACAATAAAATGTTGCCAAAAGAATGAGAGCACCAGTTACTTGGATAATCATCTACAGCAAATATATATATATATATATATAATCCATTCGTGGGGCACAAAATGACCACCAATACAGCAGGACCTACAATTGCTGAACAGTTACCTAAACCATAATTCTAATCGGATTTTCGATGCTAATATGCTGTACTTTGGGGGTACTTGGACAATACTACACTACTAAAATTTTCTTGTATAATAATATATTTTACTTTAGTCTTTAGGTGAGTGTTGTGTACAAATCATACGAGTTTTTTTTTTTTTTTGGATAATTATGCACCATAATTTAGCCTAAAGTTGCACTAAAAACCCAGCACCCTCAAAGTACAGCATATTATCATACAAGAAAACTATCTAGTATTATTGCCCAACACCCTCAAAGTACAGTATACTACGGTCCAAAAACCCTAATCAAATAGAGCTTCTACTTCTAGTATTGTAGAAGGCATGTCGCTTACCATAGATAGATCCCGTTTTGATCAACATGAGCTGTTGCCAGAACATCCATATTGGGCGACAAAGACAATGCTGTTATAGCCACCTCAACATGGAGTGCATCTATTTGTCTAGCTAAGATGACGTCCCAAATTCTAAGAGTTCCATCCATGCCGGACGACAAAAGCCACTTCCCATCCTCACTGAAACATAAGTCAGTAATACGGTCTGTGTGGCCTTCAAACTTCCTCACCATCTTGAGTGCCACAACATCATACAGACGAATGGCTAAATCGTCAGCAACAGTGGCCAAGAGACCTGAAAAATTCACATCAGTAGTTAGATTCAATGCAAAGCTTGACGAGTGGCAAAAATGAGAAAAGGGGCAGGCAAAAAAGATTAGTGAAGGCCAAAAGTAAGAAAAACTTCACCATTTGCTCGGTGGTACACAATCTTAACCAATGGACAGCCTACTTCCCATCTTGATTTTAGTTGAAGTCTCTTGAAATCCCATACCTGCAGCACAAATGGGTAGTTATAAATAACATGAACATATAGACATGGCAGACCTAACCACAACAATTTGGACCCTATCATGGAGTGGTTTAATCTCATTGACAGCATCAAATTATGGATTCAAGGGTTTTTTACATACATCTGAAGTTTGCCAAAATAATGATGTTCACAGTATTCCTTCACTAGTGCTCTGCTGTTTTACACAAGGAAGCATCCGCAAAACAGAAACGCATAAAAAAAAAAAAAACAGCAGGCACACGGAATCTAATATGGGCGTAAAAGGCTTCACATAGATTATAGATACAATAGCAGGTGAAGTTTTTCGAGGAAGTTGAAACTCCTCTTCTGCACTTTGAAGACAACTTCGTCAAGTCTCTTCTTTTGGGTTAATGAGCACTTTAGCTCTTCCCCTTTTGATGTGATAGATTTTGTGGATAGTCTGTATTTTGATTGAACACAGCTTTGTAGAATGCTTTGCTAAGCATCTGATATTTTTATCCTATTATTATATATTTATATTTTTCCTATCAACAAAAATAGCAGGTGAAGTGGGTAAAGGAACTTCATGCAACCAGATTCATTGGCAATAAAAGAGATCAAAAAAGGCAATTCATATTATTATACTGACCTTTATGTCGCCATGATACCCTGCACTAATTAGTAGGGTATTTGTTGAATCACAGGCAATGCCAACCACTTCTCCATCATGGGCACAGCTTCTTTTTTCTAATGCATCCACATAACTTCCTCGGCTTAATCCAGATTGAAGGTTAAATTTCTCAATCCAACCACCTGCTGTGCCGAGAACAGCAAAGTTACCACATGCACTGATGGCACAAGCCTGCAAAACAGTTCAAAAGGTTGCATAGTTCAGGAGACTCACTGTGAGACGAGAGACATGGAACAGGAATGAAGTAAAGGAGAAATATTACAAAAACTAAAAACTAATTAAATAACTCAGCACAACAAACTTCAAGGGAAAGCTATGAGTAGTCTGTAACACATGAGGCTAAGATAACACTTCAATGTAGTAAATGATGACAAAAATGGCATGATAAGTAGGTGACCCATGCACCAATCCATCAGTCACAAATTTCCCTCCATTTGGGGGATTTTTCATCAGCCCAGAAGAGGAAGTTAAAATGGTTCTCACTAAGCAAAAGATGTTTACCTTCACTGGAGTTCGAATCTCTTCTGATGGATCCAATATATGCTCACCAAGAACAAAGTTCTGAAGTCTCCACACATATGCCTCAGCAGTTTCCATATGACAAGTAACCACATTGCACCAATCACGCTCCCTAATTTCAGCTGAAAATTGGGGTTGACAATAACAAAAACAAAAATAGGCTATCAGATTATGGTACAGCTTCATACATGTGCAATTACTTCTAAAGTGCACCACAGAAGAAAAATGCTAAAAGATCATCAATACCACGTCTGAAAAACTAAATACATAAACCATTCAGACAAACAATTGAAATGATTAAGCATTCTGGAGTGGTAATCCCCACCACCCCCACAACTCCCTACCAGCCAGAGCAAGTAAACTTTGCCAGACAATGCTACCTAGCATATGTAAGCAAATAAAAGCAATAGCCAGAAGCAAAGATCAGGGTATTTTTTTTATTCAACTTGGGGGGACCAAAAAAACTGTTCATTTCTTTAGAGACTTTGCTTTGAAGATGCAGAGACAGAGAGAGAGAGAGAGAGAGAGAGAGAGAGAGAGTACCGCAATCAAATGCAATGACAGGCTTCAGTTTTATATCTTCCTCCTAAATATCATAAATAACACAGAAGCATAAACAGTAAGTATATGAGTGTTAAAAAAAAAATCAAAGAATTCAAGCTGCTCAAAGTAGTAGAAACTCTCCAGTAGCACAATAAAGAGACATTCTCCACTTGCTTTTATGTGTAATGTCTATAAGATGCAACACATGTACATAGAAGTAATACAACAATTAACATTAACAGATTCACAGCCTTAGAAATCTCTGTTGACTACAGAGTAAATTTCCAGTTTCCATCCACTGATCAAAGGTGATTACTTCACAAAAATCTCAGCTGTGAAGCACTACTAAATAAGGAAAGATAAGACAGAACAAGCTGGGAAATGCACATGTAGGCATTTTTTATTTTATTTTTTGGGCGGGGGTCATTGGATTCTTAGAAATAAGATGAAACAATGTAGGCGTATTATTGAAGTCAAATCCCACCATTCATACCTTCATCCTGAGTTTCTTGGCTCTCCTAGATACATGACGCTGTGAAAGCTCCCTACTTTGTTGATCCTGGAAATAATCAAAAACAAATATATGAAATGCATTGTAATGTTGATCATGATAACACAACACCCTTAGTCCATGTGGTCAGAACACTATGTCAGAAACACCAATGTGAACGCGGTAATTATCTAATTGACTGACTTTGCACATCAAATACTGCCTCCAAAACGTAACAATTATCTCAAACACGATGAAAAATCAAGAAACTGACCATAAAAAAGGCTGCAAATTTTAATGCAAATGAGAGAAGAAAAATGCCAGTTTTTGGCATCTAAAACCACATCCTTTGAGAGGACAAAATCTTCCTAAAAAGAACATATCGTCCCAACAAGCTGAATTTCAAAAAAAAAAACGAATAAAGAAAGAAATTGGTGGAAAGAATTTAACTCTTAAAGTGGATGCTAAGATTCTTATCTCTACAAATTAGATAATAACAAACATCAAAAGAAAGGATTCATTTAATTCCCATCATTCAAGTATTATTGCAATTTCAGTGTACAACCACGATTCCAAAATATGGATGAATTGCAATTAGGTGCCAACGTAACTTATTACTCCAATCCATTTCAATATAAATAGAATGGTGGGCATTTGATGCATACATGACAGCAATGCAATTTGCAGTTTAATATTCACTATTTAATATTGCATCGGGAAAAAGTATAAAGGTTGCGTAAATCAGCTACAAAACCTGGATGACAGAGAACAGCCTAAAAGCACGGTCCTGACCAGCAGACAAAATGTGCCTCCCATTCGCATAGAACCTGCAAACAAAGAGCCAGGGTCGTGATGATGGTGCTGCTCAGTCATAATGATTTAGTAGGGGGGAGGGAATTATTTGAAAACTGACAAATTAATGCTCCATATGTGCCCTAAGAACCTTGAGAGAAAGAATGCAAAACAATCCATACCTTACGCAAAGAGGAGGAGCACTATGACCACTTCGGAAACGCAACAGACGAGGGTCACCATCAGTAGTGTCAAATATCCACATCTACCAAAAGCCAGAAACAAGGGGATTTAAGGAAACCGCTAATTGCTGGAGTCAGAAAAGAAATAAAAGCCAATTAATGTTAAATCTCTCATGCTTTGGGGGTTGGAAAAAAGAGTGAAAAAAATATGGGTTTCCAGTGCATGAAAGACGATATCCATGGCTTTCTAGCAGAAGACTTGATCACGATCCCACAGGACACTTATCACACCAGGCTTTCTACATGCAGTTTATTGTTCAACAAACAAAAAACTGGCTCACATGCGAAGTTAAGGAAGCATACTTCAACCACAAAACTACTGCCATCAAATGCACGTTGCCCATATGCTAAGCGAATATTTGACACATAGAGAACCCAATAAAATCAGGATAGCTTCCAGACAGCAAGGTAAGAAAATAGTCTCTAACTTATAAAATAGCCTTACCTTTATAGAATTGTCTGCAGATGCAGACATCAGTACAGGCTCGTTTGCAAGGAAGTGAAGTGAAACAACTGCATTGTCATGAGCCTCTCTTATCACTGACTGCAACCTTCTTTTCTCAAGATTCCATATGCTAATGACACCAGATGTAGCTCCAGATGCTAAAAGAGGCTGTCCATCTGAAACAAGGAACCAGTAAAACTCAGTGACACGGTACAAACATATTGAATCTATAGTCTTCACAACATAGCTTAAAACATATAAAGAATATAGTGAGACACTTTTCTAAACAGGTAAGCTAAATATCCCATGCCTCAAATGCAATGGTCACAAGCACAAGTGCACAACCTTTATTGTTAAATGAAAACCATAGCATTTTTACTACATTTCCATTGAGAAAGCAGCAATAGAAAAAAGACAAATACTTACCTGTGCTGAAGGATAAAGCAGTCACAGCACCACGCATAGAATGAGAAAATGTAACTATTTCTTCATCATATCGAATATTATGAACATGGATCGTTCCATCAGCACAGCCCAGAGCAACCACGTCCAATGCAGGTGAAGAGACACAACAAGAAATGGCTGAGTTCCATCCTTTGAAATCATATAACTTTTTCTTAGTGTTAACGTTCCAAAGTTGTAACCTTCCTTCCTGGCTTCCAAGAATAACCTGGAAAAAATATTAGACCTTTAGAATATCTCCAATCACACAACTGAGCAAGTTGGTAAACAAAGTATTTTGTCAATATGAAATGCCTTTAAGAATTTCCTTAGTCATCCAAGAGTTCTCACATAAAAGATAAAAAGTAAGAAAAAAGGAGCCAGATACAAAATTTTGAACCTAATTCCATTAGACTCCGTCCCCATTGCAACTAGGGAGTAGGGAGTGGGATTGTTCCAAAGTCCTAAATCCCAGCCCGGTCTCAATCACAAGGGATTAGATGAGACTGTACACATGGGGACCTAGCCAATCCCTTCAAAAGCAACACCCAACTAGAAAGTAGTTGCCTGATCAACAAGTTTCTTCTAGAGATTCTCATCATATTATAGCAAGTCAAAGGGTATTCAAATGGAGGATGCACAGTGGTAACCGGCGGCAAACATTACATACTAAGCAGATTAAATCATTTTATCCTGCCTAGTTTATTGTGACTGTCCTTAGATACGTGAAGTTTGATCTCATACGAATGTTAAGTATGTCCAAGCTAGCATACGATGGAGCAGGCGCCAACCTTCCTACTGGCTATGAAATAATGTTACTGCTCTGTTAAGCACTTGTGAAACTTTGTCGTTGATTGCTAATTGACTGGTATTAAGAGGCCACATCATCTTGGCTTAGTCATACTTGAGACTTTTGATACAAGAATCCTAAAAAAAGGGGCAACTCAAAAATGCAAGAACAGAAAAACATTTACCTTGTTCAGATATGTGTCTGGATGCATGATACAGGTAGGGGAAAATCCACTCCCTAGAACAATATGGCTAATCGGCGCCAAATTTTGCTCAATGCCTTTAAATGCCCATATAAATAGATTACCATTGACATCAACACTTAATATGTGATCTCCAAACAGGTACAACAAATTGACCTTTGCAGTGTGAGCACTCCATGTTGCGACCTATCAAAATATCAGCATAGATATCAACTAACAACTATGAGAAAAACTAATGGCCACTCATTTATACAAGAGCATATTCATGCATATACACACGTATCCCCCAGTACCCTAATATCATAGCAAATTTAGTTACAGCATTAACACTATACAAGTCATGCTAATCCATTTCATACTAAACTCAATTGGTCACAAACCATGTTAATCCATTTCATGATAATCCCAACTCATCAAAAGCCCTATCTTTGTAAGAAAGAACTTGTACAATAGTCAAACAAAAGAACAATGAAACAGTAGAAGCAGAGATGTGGTGATTAACTGATTATATAGTGATTACTGGAAAATCATTTTATAAAAGTTTTAACAACATCATACATTTTATCTCCTCCTTATTACTTTTACCAGGTCTTATTACAAATTCCCTCTTGCTTGTTACAGGGGAGTGGAGTTGGGGACTAATAGTTTTGCAGATGTATGGAGCAGCAGAGAGCTCAAACCACTCAATTTGCAGGTTCAACACTAAATCTTAGATGAGATGAAATGAGCTGCTCACACCAAGGAAATGTGAGAAAAGGGAAGGCCAACCAAAAACTGGTACCCAAATAGACAAGTTACAACAGGATAATTAGGGTTAAACCATAGTTTTTCAGCATTTCAGGATACACATTCAATATTTGATGCCTCTACATTACTCAAACTCATCATTATAGAACGAAACAGATATGCAGAGAGTAGTACTAATACTGGGGATGACAACAATGATTAATACACACCTAAGCAACACAGAAACAAGTCCGATATATCCTATATCCATGAGTAGTAATATTCCATACTGAGATAGTCATAAAACTATAAGGCCACTTGAGAGCAACAACTTGTCAAGGTCAAAATAAAACATAAACAAACAACAGCATACTATAAGGAACCCCTTCTACGTACCTGATGTGCGCGCTTGAACACTCCAATTTCATTCCCATAGGCAGCAAAGGTATAATCACGGTAAGAAGCAAGCGCCCGAATCTTTTTCGGAAGTAGGGGGCCTTCATTGATCATTAGAGCCAAGTTTATTAGAAATATAAAACACAAAATTATGAAGGAACCCAAAAGACAAACAAACGATACCACAACATGAAGACATTGCAAATGTAACACTAACCCAAACAACAACACAATTTACACCCACGGACCAATACCAGTCAATTCAAGTGGGCATGTCGATGTCGGTTCCGATCGGGTTTGGGTTTATTTAGGTTTTGGGTTTGGAAATCTTCACGCCCTAAACTTTCGGGTGAAATTGGGTCAGGTCAAATTCTACCAGGTCCTAGCATTACCTGCAACAATAGGTAAAGCTAATCCTATTGTTTTTCACCTCATCAAAGACCTCATGTGTCTTATCCTAAGTCTAACAACTACCCACATTAGTCTTTTCGAGCATGGACAGCAACCTTTTCCTGTCAATTATCACCATCCTCCTCCAAACCATTCATCTTTTCCATCTCATAATTCAACCCCTAAACCTTCAAATTCTCTCCTCAACAGAAGCACTAGTATTTACTGTAACTACTGCAGAAAACAAGCACATACTAATACTATTTTCACATCCTATACCCACAAAACTGCCAAATATATATTACATACACAACCTCATGAACGATCACACCATTGAGGGTAAACAAACTGATATCTCCAAGTGACAATCACATGAACAAATAGTAAATTGCACGGAATATTACATGCACAACCTCATAAACAATCACACCATTGAGGGTGAACAAGCTGATATCTCCAAGTAGTAAATTGAACAGAACCACAGTATACTAATATACAATTTTATATTGGTTTTTCTTCCCATACTTCGCAATATCCAATTTCGCTGTCTAATTTTGAACCAACAAGCATCCATTTCAACCCAGAAGCACAAGCAGCTGGATTACGAACTAAAATCAATCCACAACACACTTATCTCATAAATTAGAACTACTTACCGACATTCACCAAGTTGAGCTTAGCACACTGCAAATTCAAACACACAAAAACTCAGCAAAAATCAAAAACTGCAACCAACCAAACAACCAACGATTCAAACACGAAAAAACAAGTGTGAAAGCAAATACATACGTTGTAGATTTGAAAAGATTTGCCGACGCTAACAGTGACGAAAGTTTCAGTGCCCAATTTCTGGACGGAGAATGGAACTGGAGTCGTGATGTAACCAATTGCTCTGAATCGCTCGAAAATCCCCATTGAAGGAGGAGTATGAGAGCTTTAGAGTGGCGGGTTTTGGTTTTGGAGAAACACGAGGACAAGGGTTTTGGGTTTAACGGCAGTCGCCAGGCTATGTTGGTCAATTTATTACTCCATTTCATTCCCCCTCCATCCTAAATTAATTGACACTAATGATAAAACTTTGACCGTTAATATGAAATTATCGTCATTAGAAAAATAGTTTATTAAAAATTATAATTGTGGTAATTTCATATTGGAGCTCATTATAATTTGGAAATAATCGACGGTCAAAATTTATTCAAAGTGTCAATTAATTTGGGACGGAGGAAGTATGAATTAGTCCTCTCTATTCTTTTTTTTATCTATCATTTACAATCTTTAGTGTTAATCTTTAATCAATATTTTTTAATATGAATTTTTATAAAAAAATATAATACTCCTTCCATCTCAAATTAATTGACACTTTGACTAAATTTTGACGGATAATTATTCATAAATTACAGTAAATTACAATATGAAATTGCCTCAGTTGTAAATTTTAGTAAAGTATTTCTAATGACGATAATTTCATATTGTAACTCATTGTGATTTGTCAGTAATTAACAGTAAAAAATTTGTCAAAGTATCAATTAATTTGGGACGAAAGGAGTATTATACTTTTGTTTAATAGTGTTTTTTATTACGAATTTAGACACGTAAATTTTGTATGATAAATCAAATAAGATATTAACGGTAAAATTTTTTAACACAATTTTCTAGGCGACAGATAAATAAAAACGAATGGAGTAATAAGTATACATACAATTTTTATATTTTGACCGTAGACTTATCAATATATACAATAATTTTTTATATAAAATTACTATTATTATATTCATAAGGAAAAATACAATCCTAAGAGCATGATATTGTAATTTTTAGTAAAATATTGTATAAGAAAATTAACAGTAAAAAGGTAACATTGGATATCATAATAGTCAACTAAGTAACAATTAATATGATTGTTTGTAACATTGGAGATCAAAACAAGTTGAATACATGGTTGTTTATAACGTAACTGTTAAGTTGGTAAAGTTATCTAATAATAATTTAATTAAATGTTATGGAACGATAAATACATGAACACAATGTAGAGAGAATTATTAACAAATATTCCGGAGCAAACAGGGTAACTAATAACCAAAATATTCATTAGTATAAAATACAATGACATGCTTGTAAGTAGAAAATAATAAGGTTATTCAATCTTTGTTTTCTTGCATGACATGAAGTTTCGAATTTGTCAATTTACTATTCACATGAACCATTTTTTTTTTTTTTTGAGGAATTCACATGTACCATTTTACTCAATGCAAAAGGTAGCATATGACATATGAATTGGATGCAACGACAGTTTTTAAGAAAGAATATAAATAAGGAAAGTATAAACGTAGGATAATACTTACAGAATAATGCAATAGTCTAATTGGTTTGGATAGGAAGCAAATGATATGAGTTATTGGGCATCGAGTGGATGTGCTATAATGTTAATGGGAAATTTTGATAAAGTTTTTAGCAATGTTAAAAGTATAAATTTTGATATGATTATAGAGACTAAACTAGGCACAGAGAAGATGATTATGATGACGACAAAAATGAGCCAGAAACGTCATGCTCAACAGCTCATTGTAGAAAGCCCTTAAAATGTACATGCCCCATGGGTTGAAGGGCGATGGGGGATAACAAGTTGATGAAAAAGATAAAATGAGAGTTTATGGGTATAAAAATATATATATTTTTAAACAAGGACAATTTTTGTCTTATCATGAAACTTCATTATATTTTTCATCCAAAATGTATTTGATTGTCCTCTGTCAGTTAATTTTTTTAGAATTATAGGAAGACTTGGAATAGAATATAACCATTTTTTTAAAAGAATATTAGCCAATTTCTAGCAACTTTTTCTACGATAGATTCACGCCCTCTAAACATACAATCACTTCTTGCCATTATTTATAGGGCGTAGAATTAAGTTTTGTGTATGTATTTCAAACTTCTCATGGTTTTTGAGTTCATCTTGCTGACACTCGTGAATCCAATTTAAGATCATCAAAGATTTACCAAATTTATTATGATTTGAATTTTTACACCGATGTTAGAATCTCTATAGCATGTTTTCTCTTTTTTGATAATGTGATCGTATCATTGTTAATTTATTTAAACTTGGTTGTAGAAAAATAGTCAAGATAATGGGTTTTGGACATTAAATGTCTCTCAAGCTCTGCCAATACATAGATTACAGTTTTTCTAATATGAAGCTAATTTGTAAGGTTAAGAGTTGAGACATCTTTCTTGAGTTCCTTACTCAAATGGAGTTATGAGATTTTTTTTTTTAGGAAAATTGAAATCTAATAAACCAAATTTTATATCCATTTTGATCTAACAAACCAAACTTACCTTTTTGCTTATGGCATACCATACTTAACATTATATTTTTTTGATTGAACCTCCACCACTTTTCGGTCACCGAAAAAATGACGTGGAATTTGTTGTGCTGAGGTGGACTGTTTTATAACCAAAAAATAAAAGGAAATTGTTGATGACTTGTGTTTGTGCTGAGGTGGAGTGTTCTGACTCACAATTTCCCCCTCCCCTCAAAAAACTTACAGTAAAAATTAAACCCAGCCCGAACAAAAATAATACCCCACCAAAAAAAAATGAAAATCCTCCTTAATCTTATTAGATGTCGTACTATTCCATTAAACACACTGCCATCAACAATTTCCTTTTTTTGGCTATAAAACAGTCCACCTCAGCACAAAAAATTCCACGTCATTTTTCCGGTGATCCGAAAGTAGTGGAGGTTCAATCAAAAAAATATAATGTTAAGTATGATATGCCATTAACAAAAAGGTAAGTTTGGTTTGTTAGATCAAAATGGACATAAAGTTTGGTTTATTAGATTCCAATTTTTTTTAAAATGTTTTTCTAATAAAAATCTAGTAAATCGATGAAGTCAAATATTATTTCTTTTTTGACAAATTAGGGATATAATTAGAATTGTACAAATATTTTCATTTTTATACTCGACCATACAATATCATTTGAATTCATTGTCATTGATTGAATAATCTCCGAGTAATTAAGGAATAAAAAAATAGTCAGTTCCTAATAATTTTCAAAAGTTTAGATTCTTCAATTTTTTTTACAAAATATAAACAACCCTAATAACCCTATAACAATTTTTCAATTGAAGTGAAAACTATTTTATGGTCTATCTCAACAAACACCTTTTTTTTTTCCAAAGAAATAATTGAACTTTTTTTTGAGATCAATACATAATTAATATTTGTTCTCTTTTGTCATAAAAAAGGGGAAAAAAAATTTAATCTTGATATTTTTTTGTCATAAAAAAAGAAAAATTAATCTCTTTAAACAAAACCCAAATCAACCCTATTATCGGTTACCTCGCATCGGAAATCCTCAATTTCCCCCCTCATAATCCCCGCCGGCGATTCCCGCCTTCCGGCGTCACCCTGAAATCAATTATTCCCTTATTTTTTTTTCATGTTATTGCGATAAATATGGATTTTTTAAAGTTGAAAATCTATGGTTACCTTCCAAAAAATAACTTTTAAAGTCGTAATCCCTCCTTTTTTGATTTTCCGGCCAATTTTCCGGCGAGGTGTCTTCTAATCGGGCTGGAATTATTGACCTCTGCATCTTCTCTTTCCGCCATGGATGCAAGCTTACGCTTTGGCGTCCGGTTTGCTGGTACGGGTTGACTAAAGCTCTAACGTATTATGTATATGCTCTGTGGTTGGTATTGGTGAATTGTGTGGGAATTAGTGGTTTATTTAGGGTTTTGTGCTGTTGAATTCGAGTTTTGATGGAACTATGGGTGTTGGTTGCTAGGTTATTGGGGATTTTGAGGTTGTAATTTGTAGCCATCAAGTGTTATCTTGCTGATCTGGCGTTTGTTAATTTGAATCGTTTGTTTGATCCCTTATTATCTTGATGGGTTATTGGGTTTTTAGGGTTTGATTTGGATGCATTTGGGTTTTTAGGGTTCCCAACTATTTTATTGGTTTGTGGTTGATCATGTTGGATTCTCGATGTTTATCTTTTGTTGTAAGCTGGATCTTGTTACATGAAAATTGTCCCCGGGGTTTTTGATTGCGACTGTGGCTTGATTTGCTGTGCTGTTACCTTCTTCATTTCATACTCTGTTAGATTACTCGAACTTTGAGCTTCTCTGTTTATGAAAAGACTACGATGCTTTCAATCTATTGCCATTTTCCTGCTTGTTTCAGCTCCAGGATGTGTGCAACATGAACATCTATAGTGCTCCGTTTTCATATGCCCTTTTGCTTTTCCAATTAGATGACATCTGGTTACAGTGTTTAGTAAATTTTTTGTACTTGAATTCTTTCTTCTTTCTATGTGATAGGCATTGACTGTTGTTGTCCTCAACAAGTTTTCCTCCGGGACTCCCTTGTTGAAACTGTTGATTGATGGCATTTTTCAGGGATTATTCAAGTGAAGCAGTGAATCATAAAGCCATGGATGGGACGAGTAGAAGTCATGTAGTTAATAGAGCGCATGGTCCAATAGAAATAGATTTGAATTCCAGTGAAAATGATCTTGAGATGAAAATAGACGGGCACTATAGAAGCATTGGTGAGCCTGATGATGACGATTATGGACAGAAGGAGACAGGAAGGGTTCCGGCTGATGAGATGCTGTCTGATGAATATTATGAGCAAGATGGGGGCGAACAATATGATTTCATGCAGCCTAGACAGCCAGTCTCTTGGACTGGGAGATCAGAGCCAAGGACAAGTGTGACAACCAATGTGGTTCCTCGTTATCGGAGGAGAGCTTATGAGGATGAAGATTGTGAAGAGGAGGCACATGAGGATGAAGCAGATGGTTAGTCTAAAAGCTCTCATGGTCGTAGACCTGTATGTTTGGGTGGGTGGGGTAAATATGGGTCGGTTTGGAACTGGTCGGTTTCAATTTATTTAGGATCCAGTCTGGAAATCATGTTCACAACCCTAAACTTTCAAGCGGATTAGGGTCGGTTTTCGGGTCGGATAAAATTTGGCCAGGTCTACTCATGGGAGTTGAGAACTATTGAGATTAGTTAACATTTTGTATTTGTGTTTTTGGGTGTGAGAGAGCTCCGGATGTGTTTATGGTATTTATAGGCTCATTGATATTCTGTGCAGAAGATGATCCCGCCGATGCAGATTTTGATCCTGAGTCAGGAGTTGCCGTTGGCCGTTTGATTGATAAGGTTGTCTTGTGTAAGATTGTACACAATAAGAAAAAAAATAGCGGAGACATTTATCTTTGGAATTGTTGCAGGTTGTCATCTCGTTCTTTTCTATTCTACTGATGTCTAATGATACTTGAATGCACTAGGACGAGGACTGGGAAGCTGAAGATATAGGCATAGATGTCATAAGTGAAGGAGAGCTTGATATTTTGGATGATGACGATTTATACTATAATAAGAAACCTAAACGCAGCCAGCAAGGCAATGTGGGACAGACTTCAAAGGGTGGTGGAGGGCAGAGAACAGTGACTGGACCTACCCGAAGAAGAAAAGCTGGGGCGTTGGACGATGAATTTTCTGATGATGCTTTAGGAGAAGACAGTGATGGGGATTTTAGGAAAAAAAGAGGTGCAAATCTACTCATAAACAGCAATGCAACTCGAAAAAATGAGCCTCGCTCATCAAGGAGGGCAAGTCGCAAGGTTTCATATGCTGAAAGTGAGGATAGTGAAGAAATTGATGAAGGCAAAAATAAGAAGCCCCAAAAGGTATTTTGTTTCCTTTATCTCAGCTTATATTATCCAGTCTCCACGTTTCGTTAGTGAATAAAAATTTGAGTTGTTTGGCTTTTCATGTACATAATGGTTAAATATGTCTGAGTATTCTGGAAACATCCTCTTTGCTTGATAGGGTGAGATATCTTTAATTTGGACTTCCCACATCTACTTTGCATTCTATACTGATGTTTCCCCCACCAGCATCCAATCCTGCATTCACAATATCTGCAACTAATACAGCCTGACTCATGAAACTTTTAAGATAAAGTGCCTTTACTGGGCTGATAAATCAATGGCTTGATTGGTTGATTTTCTGCGAGTCAAGCAGATTGCGTCTTCTGTCTTGCCATCTATTTCTGGGTCCTTACCTGGATTTTTGTGATTGTTGGTGGTGCGCAAGTCATAAGATTGATTCTGGACCTTGGTGTCTTGGTACTGGAGATGCCAAAGCTTAGCTCTGCCAAATTCTGATCTATTTAGGATAGAGTTAAATGGATGGATGGAGTCTTGTGCTGAATAGGCGTGGCTTAGTTCTTCTGATTCTAAGGTTTCCAGTTTGTTAGGCGGTGTCCTTGATGATAAGATCATAGGAGCTTGAGGGCATCATGATTTTTATCTTTCCCTATTTTGTACATAGGTGACATCCCCTTGGCATCCTGATACGAGTTTTGATTATTCATTGACTAGAGAAGAAAGAAGTGGAACCACTATATTGCTGAAGGGGGTATTGTTTTAATTATAGACTGTCCTTTGAAGTTAGTACTTGGTTTTGGTGGGCCACAATAAATGAAAAATTCCCACAAGTGATATGTGTAAAAGAAGATATTTTAGCAGCCCTATAGATGCAATAAGTACCTTAAAGAGGAAGTGTCAACAGATCATCTCCTTACAAAAACAACAAAACAGTGTGTGTCCTGCATGTAGGGGTATCATCTCCTTGTTCATTGCAATTGGGCTAGGTCTATTTGGCATTTATGACTTTCTTTGATGGCATCAGTTCAGTTCAATCTTATTCAGTCAAAAGATGTTGTGATAGCTTAGAGGAGGATGGAGATTGCCTGGGTTAAAGGTGTTTGGAATATGATTCTGATGGCAATTTGGTGGTGTATTTGGAAGGTGAGGAGACGCTGGATCTTTGAGGATAAAGACTTATCCATTCAAAATTTCAAGCTGTACTTTTCTAGAATTTTGTATAGTTGGAGCATAGTGCTTTGTGGTAGAAGTAAGTTGAGTTTCATGGAATTTGTAGATAATATCATGAATCGGAGCTTGTGGGCATGATTGGGTGGCACCCTCTAGGCAATCTCTCTAGTGCAATTTTTTTATTACTCATAAAATGCTAATACTTGGTTTTGTAGTAGTTCCTCTGTAGTTTGTACTCTGTATCTATCATTGATCTCCACACTTATTTGACAACATTAGGCAGGCGAGGTCTGATTCATTCAGAATCTGTTATATCTCAATATTTTTAGATTTTGATCTGCAGGGGGAGATCGGAGAAGAGAATGGCGAGGCAATTGAAAGGGTTTTGTGGCATCAGCCGAAAGGGACGGCTGAAGAGGCTACAAGGTCCAATAAATCAACTCAGCCTGTGCTCTTAAGTCATTTATTGGACACAGAACCAAATTGGAATGAGATGGAATTTCTTATAAAATGGAAAGGCCAATCACATCTTCATTGTCAATGGAAGCCCCTTATTGAATTGCAAAACGTATGTCAGCCATCATCTTGTGCTGCTTTCTCAAAAAAATGGGTTTGTTTTTGTGTTGATTGAGGTTTTATTTGCTGGATTAATATATAACTCTGATGCTTATGTTCATTTCTTTTCCTTGCCTCTTCCCCTCCCTTTGGGGTTTTCTACCTTTCCCTTTTTCTCCTCTTTCTGAAATTCCCAGCTCAGTGGTTTCAAGAAGGTTCTTAATTACATGAAAAAGGTTGCTCAGGATGTAAGGGTTCGGAGGTTTTTATCCCGTGAGGAGGTGAGAATGTGTCTGATTTGTATCTACTTCTATTGTGTTTGTTTTTGTTTTCTTTTTGTTAATTGTGGTTGTTTTGTTCTCCTTAACTGATTCAAGCTTGTTGCACCCTTTATATAACTTCACCCTTTACATGAAAAAGCTTGATTTTGTCTCCTTTCGGTTGTGAGCTTCTGATTCAACTCTTTGATGGGCGTGCCATGAATATCAACTCTTAAATTCCTTTTGAATATGCTGTGTTTAAAGAAAATGCTTGTGAACTTTGGTGACAGTCATTACTGGGGAAGGGATGTCATGCAGTTGTCCAATCATTCTTTTGTCAGTCATGCATTTGTCAACCTGACTCATTGGTATTTGGGACAATAATGGCTTACTTACCAAATTTTGCCATTGGTGATTCGTTATGGAGAAAACTTTTATGTACATAATAGAAACTCTATTATTGTGTTGCCTGTTTGGATGCTGGAGAACAAAATAGATATAGAATTACTTAATTCAATCATCGATCATTGTTTTCTTTTGTTGCTCACTAGATAGAGGTTCACGATGTAAGCAAGGAAATGGATTTGGATCTTTTCAAACAAAACTGTCAGGTATTGTTTCCTAGAACTTCCTTTCTGCTTAACACAAATGGCATTACCTTTGTATTTGCAAGACCGCTTTAAACAGCAAGATTCCTGGTATTCTTTTTGACAGTAATCCTTCATGAATTACATTTGTAGGTGGAAAGAGTAATTGCAGATAGGATAAAAAAGGATGACTTGGGCAATGTGACCCCTGAATATCTAGTGAAATGGCAAGGATTATCTTATGCTGAAGCTACCTGGTAATACTCACTTAAAGTATTTTGCTTTTGTCCCTGCTTATGTTATGGCTTTAGTCATAGACTTTGTGTTTCCTTCTAAATGCTTCAAACTTACTGCTTGGCTAGCAAGTGGCAACTGGCAAGTACCTCTATGCTTATTTGCATTGGGCTCCACTTTTATTGTGTTCGTTATTATGATCACATTCTCATGTCCAAGGGATTTTAGTCCCGTATATACATGTATGCAACAAAATATCTGTATGTATACATCTAAATATCAGTATATGTACATTCTTTATTTTTGCAGGGAGAAAGATGTGGATATTGCATTTGCTCTGGATGCCATTGACGAGTTCAAGGTAACAATGGGAACAAACTGCTGCTTTGTGTTTTCTTGAAGCCTTGTCTTTCTCGCCAGTTTTGCCCTCGAGAGTGATTGTTATTTTTGAACTTGGTGCTTGTATTTTCCTTTTGAACATTATGCTTGTGATTTCTTGGATATATATGTGCTCGGTCACTGCTTTTTTAGATGCATTTGGGTAGTCTGAAGTTATATTTGAGAAACTTTGTGAGGAGTTTGTTGGTTGTTAGTTGAGCTCCTTTTCTATTGTGAGTTTGTCCGTACAGTTGTGCACGCTATCTCTGCATTATCTGCTACTAATTTCTTCCTGAAGCCATGCGGGTAACCTTTATTTCCTTGACATGATATGGCCTTAATAGTTTTACTGCAACCGCTCTTGAAATACAGATACGTGCTTGTGACGATGGTAATTGAGATGTATTTCAGACAGACTATTTCTGATTGTGCTGTACTTCGAACAGGCTCGTGAGGCTGCCTTGTTAGTTCAAGGGAAAACAGTGGATATGCAGCGCAAGAAGAGCAAAGGTGTTGTAACTGTATTTTATGCTTTTGTACGTGTCATCGTAGTTGCAGTAATGCACCGTAATTTGCCTCTTTGTAAATGTAATTTTATTCTACTCATTGTGTGAACAGTTTATAACTATATAACTTTATATTATGCTTGATTGTGTTCTGGGTTCTCTCTGAGTTTCATATTGCTTTAATTTGTCTGTTTGTAAATGTATTTTATTCAACTCATTGCGTGGACAGTTTGTTGATATTGAGCGACTGTGTTGTAGGCAGTTTGCGGAGGCTGGATGAGCAGCCTGAATGGCTGAAAGCGGGGAAGCTTCGTGATTATCAACTTGAAGGTTTAAATTTTCTAGTTAACAGGTACTGAAATCTTTTTTCCTCTCTAGAGCAAGGTTCTTAAGTCTACTTTGTTTGTTAACCTTTTTGCTTCCCGGGCCACACTATGTCCTATATTTTGGGTTTTGAGGGAGGGAGTTGGAGAAGGTTTAGAGTCTATCTTGTGGCTAAAGGGTGGTGATGAGCTATTGTTTTAGGGTAATTGAAAGTAAATTGATTTGATTTTTGGGCTTTTCAAAAGGCCTTTTAGATTGTGTCTCCCCGACCAAAACAGTTGGAGCGAAACACATGATGCTTTCAGGTCCTGTCCCCCACTTTAGAAAAGTGGAAAAAACCCATGACATTTTTTGGTGGTGTTGATAGTTTTCACTTCTTTACTTATATGTAACTATCGTAATCACTTGTGACAGCTGGAGAAATGACACTAATGTCATCTTAGCTGATGAAATGGGTCTCGGAAAAACTGTTCAATCAGTTTCTATGCTTGGATTTTTGCAGGTACAACCTTCACTAGTTTGACAGTGAAAAATTTCTGCCCTTTCTGGCAATTTATTAATTATTGAAGTTTTTTTTTTTTATTATTTTTATTATTTTTTTTTTTGGTGCAGAATGGCCAAGAAATCAATGGGCCCTTTCTTGTGGTTGTCCCATTGTCCACCTTGTCCAATTGGGCTAAAGAATTCAGAAAATGGCTTCCTAATATGAACGTAATTGTGTACGTTGGGACTCGAGCAAGCAGAGAGGTCAGTTTATTACGCCGTTTATTGTCTTTGTCGGCTGATTAATGTTCTCACTTTGCGATATAGTCCGCTCTTCCTGCAAGTTGTGTAGATCTTTTCACTGTCTTTTGCTAGTTGTGGCCTTCTATCCAACAGTAATTCTTCTTTTTCATTTTGATTGCTTCTGGCTCTCTGTTTTGGCTCCCTGCTGCATGCATATCCATTCTTTTTTGGTGTGGCCTGTGGTACCCCTGAAAACAAGCAGAATTACTGCTGCGTTTTGTTGTACTGTTGCAGTTTTATCAACTCAATAGACACGTAGCAATATGGTCAGAGAAGATCCATATATTAACCTTACAAGCCAAGCCACTTTGTGCAGGGATGGAGATTCCTTCAGGGCAATATACCTTATTATGACTTTATGACCTCTGTTATACTCTTTATGGCTGGTGATTGTTTAAATATTTATTCTTTGTTCCAAGTTATATTTCTTTTGTTTAGAATAAAAGAAAGAGCTTCGTAGCTAAGCCTAAATACTCACATAATCCTCATAAGCTCTCAGTTCTTTTAAACCCGTTTTAGTTGTTTGCATTTGTATTAGATGCTTTAAACAAGAAATACTTTTTGATTTGGTATCTATGACAAGCCCTTTTAGATAGTGGTGTACACATATGTGCCTTGTTTGATGAGTAATCAAATAATATATTAATGAGACGAGGGGGTGACACCCACCCTATACAAGTTTAGACATCTGCTTAGTGAATTTGCTGGCTATTGAGCTGTTACCGTAGTTGTTAATCTTGGATACATCTCCTACAACATTTCAGGTGTGCCAGCAGTATGAATTTTATAACAATAAGAGCTCTGGCAGATCAATTAAATTTGACACGCTTTTGACAACATATGAAGTTGTTCTCAAGGATAAAGAAGTGTTGTCAAAGATCAGGTGGAGCTACCTTATGGTTGATGAAGCCCACAGATTGAAAAATTGCGAAGCATCATTGTACACTACTCTATTGGTATGCCTTTTGCTGTAGATTATTTTGGTATGTATTGTATTTGTATGATGTTACCTATGTACTTTCCCAAAGCTCAAAGGTTTTGTTTCTTTTACCATAGGACTTCAGTACCAAGAACAAGTTGCTTATCACTGGAACTCCTTTACAGAACAATGTTGAAGAATTATGGTAAAATTTTGAACATATGGGATTTGGTTTGAGTTGTGGTGTCCCTTTTCCCATTTGGCACTTTCTCTGTAACACTCACTTTAATTGTCACTTACAGGGCTCTGCTTCACTTCCTGGATCGTTATAAATTTGGGAATAAGGATGATTTCGTTCAAAACTATAAAAACCTTAGTTCCTTCAGTGAGACTGAGGTAACATTCCTTATGATTGTTTCCTTAACATTTGAATTTTCCACCATCTTTGATTCATTTGTTATGATTGGGAAAGTTTACTTGGACCTTATAAGTGCATTCTGATTGGATATTTCTTAAATAGCTGGCAAATCTTCACAAGGAATTGAGGCCTCACATCCTTCGGAGAGTAATTAAGGACGTTGAGAAATCTTTGCCTCCGAAAATAGAACGTATTCTCAGGGTTGAAATGTCCCCACTGCAGAAACAGTGAGCATATAACCCTACTTGGTGAGAAATATCCTTGTGTTCGTGTTTCTTTAGGTACATTTATCTTTACCTTCTCTGTGTTGCAGATATTATAAGTGGATCTTGGAGCGCAACTTCCAGGACTTGAACAAAGGAGTTCGAGGAAATCAGGTTAGTTCTTTAAGGGTTTGTTTGGTTGCCAACTTCCCTAGGGAAATTGGTTAACTTTACCGAGTTGACCAAATTTCCCCATGTTTGGTTGAGTTCAATGGCTGGAAAATTTTATGTGCGGCCCATTGTTTGACACTCAAAACTCAATAAGTAAAACTTTCCCAACGGGAGCATTGGGAAAAATTTCCCCATGGGGAGGATAGGGAAACATTTCCCCTGGAAAACTTTTCCGGGATTCTACCAAATGCTTATTGAAAATTCTTCATGCATGCACCATGTTCATCTGGCTTAAATGGCTTCTTTCTCGAGAATGTTCAATCTTGGCATGTTGCTCTGGAAGATCGTTTACTGGCTGCCACTATTACACCTTTTGTTATCCTAGGTTCAGTTGCTTTATTTCTATTTTGTATGGCAGAAGTTGATTTATTGATGATGCAGGTTTCGTTACTGAATATAGTGGTTGAGTTGAAGAAGTGCTGCAATCATCCATTCCTATTTGAAAGTGCTGATCATGGATATGGAGGTCAAGCAAATGATGGAAGTAAACTTGAGAGGGTTATCTTGAGCAGTGGAAAGCTGGTCATACTTGATAAGCTACTTGTGAGATTGCACGAGACAAAACATCGTGTCCTGATATTCTCTCAGGTTTCATCTTGGATCCTCCATTTTATTTCTTTTTTAACTGTTAGATTTTACCCAAGCACACATGCTTGTGCCATATTGCATTGTGTCCCATGCTTTTTTTCTTGCTTGTTACGAAATTATTGTTTGTAATAAAACTGGGTGTCATCATGAACCTTCAATCACATTAATAGATAATAATCTACAGATTTATCATGAATTTAATGATTTATGCAGATGGTGAGAATGTTGGACATATTAGCAGAATATTTGTCACTAAGAGGATTCCAATTTCAAAGGCTTGACGGCAGTACAAAGGCGGAGTTGCGTCATCAAGCTATGGAACATTTTAACGCTCCAGGAAGTGATGATTTTTGCTTTCTACTTTCAACTCGTGCTGGGGGCCTGGGAATAAATTTGGCAACTGCAGACACAGTTATCATATTTGATTCAGATTGGAACCCTCAAAATGACTTACAGGTTTGAATTAGGAGCTCTACTGCTCTGTGTTTTGCTGAACACAATATATATATATTTTAATTTGCTTATAATATATTACACTTGTGTTCAATGAAGGTTTAGAAATTTCTTACATGATTGATCGCCGCTGTTACTAATTTGTGTTCTTGATTGTTTCTCTGTTATTTGCAGGCCATGAGTCGAGCCCATAGGATTGGACAACAAGAAGTTGTTAATATCTACCGTTTTGTTACAAGCAAAAGTGTCGAGGAAGATATACTTGAAAGGGCAAAGAAAAAGATGGTAAATGGATGAGAAAAGTTGTGATATTACTTTCGCTTGGTATAGTCTTTTTTTAAAAAATATAAATTATTGACATGTTAGACTTTTCTGTTCGTGACTTGATTTCTAGGTTCTCGATCATCTAGTTATCCAGAAGCTAAATGCTGAGGGCAGGCTAGAGAAGAAAGAGGCGAAGAAGGCTACCATGTTTGACAAGGTAAGAAAAGTAACTGATTAAAATTTGATCTCAGGTGTTTACTTTTGGGCTAGTTGGTGATTCAGACTTTTTTTTTGTTGGTCTTCCAGAATGAACTTTCTGCAATTTTGAGATTTGGAGCTGAAGAATTATTCAAGGAAGAAAAAAATGAGGAGGAAAGCAAAAGCAGACTCTTAAATTTGGATATAGATGAAATTCTTGAGAGAGCAGAGAGAGTGGAGGAGAAGGCTACTGAAAGGGAGCAGGGCGATCAGCTTCTCAGTCAGTTTAAGGCATGAATTTGAAACTGCATGTCTTTTTTTTTAGATATACGTATTATATATATTAAGGAGATTGTGTATGATACGTCTTATTGTATATTTGTATGTAGGTTGCCAACTTTTGCAATGCAGAAGATGATGCTAGTTTTTGGAGCCGTTGGATAAAGCCAGACGCTGTTGCACAAGCAGAGGTGTGTGTTATCTTTTGGCATTGTATGCTTATACTGTCCCATATTTCTGCATCTGGGTGTTTTTTTATAAATTCTTTTCTAAGACAAGGTAAATTTGGTCCATCCACTGGGGCCTTATCTCATGGGTAACCACAAGTAAGCTTTACAGGCAGGGGGCAAAGGGTAAGTACCAAACCGCCCATGATAAGCATGACCTATCACCCCCACAATTTCCACATATGGAATTTTTTTTTGCTTCCACCAATAATTAGACCTAGGTGGGGTTCTTGGATGATGGGGTTAATTGCCACTTGGCTACCACCTCTTTGGCGTATTTCAGTATTTCTGCATCTACTTGACTGAAACGAGATAGCATTGTGTTGTAAACCGTATGTCATCTTGTTTTATGTCAAGGCCATAGATTGTTATTATGTAATGTGCCTAATTAGTAACATACTAACATATCCAGGAATCATTAGCTCCTCGGGGAGCAAGATTTACCAAGAGTTATGTGGAACCTATGCATGACGAGCCAGCGAGCAAACAGAAAAGGAAGGATTCTCCTTCACGACGGATAGGTTCAAAGCGCCGTCGGGCAGGACCTGTGCATGCAATGCCAATGCTTGATGGGGCTTCTGCTCAAGTGAGAGATTGGTCTTATGGGAATTTGTCAAAGAAAGATGCTTCCCGTTTTGCGAAAGCTGTAAGATTCTAGTACTGTTGACCTTCTTATCTTCAACTCCTGAATAGAATAGTCTCATCTTCAAGCTGTCTCATGCATACGGTGTAAGAAAGATGCCATTTTTACGTTGGATTCATTTCCAATATTTGGTTTGAGCAAAGGTTTCCTGCCTTTCTGTGGGATTTTTCTGAATACTCGACTGTTGAGTAGATCAATATATATATATATTTTTTTGGGTGGGGGGTGGTGGGTGGGAGGGGGAGGGGGAGGGGGTGGGGGGTGGGGGGGATGAGTGGATGACAGATTGATGTAGAATGTTTGGCGAACAATTCCTACGGAAAAGGGGATTCTCACACAGAGCAGTATTTCACTTAATTCAGTTCTATTCAATTCAATAATCAAAGTCGGCCTTTCAATTCCCACAAGGGGTAGGGTAGGGTACGGATGTGTTCTCTTAGAGGACAAGGGTAAGTTAAATTAGGGTAAAGTTTGGTCGGGATAGTTTTGGGAGATTGTAGAAACTTTGAAAATTTTATAGTACATATGACAAATAGTCATATTACACTTCCCCAAATTATCAAACCTTTTCCAAAATTTGTCATGTTCTCCCAAAACTTTCCCAAGCTTAACCTAAATTTACCGAACCTAGCCTTACCCTCTAAAAGAACTCACCCTATAAACTACACACATTCCCAAATTATGTAGACCTAATACTAAATATCTGTATTCTGGGTATATCTTAGTTGTATGATAAAATAAATACAAAATAATTATAAAATGTAATCAAAAGATCTTCCTAATATCTCCTAAAATGATATTTTGGATATTTTCCCTCCTTGTATTGCATAACGGATCCTATCCAATATGTCCTTTCTGCTACACCATTTCTGATGCCTTCTACTTTTGTAGGTTATGAAGTTTGGAAATGCAGACCAGATGAGCTTTATTGCAGCTGAGGTTGGGGGTGCAATCGAGGCTGCTCCTGTAGAAGGTCAGATTGAACTTTTTGATGCTTTAATTGATGGATGTCAAGAGGCAGCTAAAGGAGAAATTGTTGACCCAAAGGTTTGCTGCTGTTTATATCTTGTAGCATATTGACTGCCCGATGTCTCCCGGTGACGTTCTAGAGGTTGAGTTTCTTGTCACTTTTGTAGGGACCTTTATTGGACTTCTTCGGCGTTCCTGTAAAGGCGAATGATTTGCTAAGCCGTGTAGAAGAGCTCCAACTTTTAGCTAAGAGGATTAGCCGCTATGAAGACCCCATTTCACAGTTCCGGGTGCTGAAGTACCTGAAACCTGCTAATTGGTCCAAGGGTTGTGGCTGGAATCAAAGTGAGTAGGATTATGATCTCATGGGTTTATTACTATCTCATCCCATTGTTAACTTATATTGCATATTTGGCATGGTTTCTTATTTGGTGGTGGTTTATGATCTCATGGATTTATTATGTCATCCCATGGTTCACTTATATTGGATCTTTGGCATGGTTTCTTACTACTTGATGATGGGTTCTTTGGCTTGTAGTTGATGATGCAAGGTTGCTTTTGGGTGTGCATTATTATGGATTTGGCAACTGGGAACAAATCCGGTTAGATGGAAGGCTTGGGTTAACAAAGAAGATTGCACCAGCGGAGCTTCAAACACATGAAACATTTCTCCCTCGTGCTCCCAATCTTAAGGATCGTGCTTCTGCACTTCTTGCGATGGTACTTAAGTTGCACTCTTAAGTCTTAACAAAATCACAATTTCTTTGTTGTGTATTTTTTAAAAATAAAATGATTGATCAATACACACACACACACACATATTTTTAAAAATATAGGATTTGCAAAAGATTAAATGCTAGCTTTGGTTTTCAGGAAGTCTCTACTGTTGCTGGGAAAAAGTCTAATCCTAAGGTGCGTATTAAGCCTCTAAAAGGTGCAGAAAGTTCTCAGAGTCTACCTAGACCTAATGTTAGAGCCAAAGTTGGAAGGTCGAACTCTCCTTTACTTGCTACCCAAATGACGAAAACAAGGCCAAAGAGATCCCAAAGAACCGAACCATTGGTTAAAGAAGAGGGTGAAATGTCTGATAACGAAGAAGTCTATGAGCAATTTAAGGAGGTGAAATGGATGGAATGGTGTGAAGATGTAATGATGGATGACGAAAGGATATTGAAACGTCTTCAGAGATTGCAGACCACAAGCGCCAACCTGCCCAAGGATAAGGTTTTTAATGCATGCTTTTGCTGGGTGTCGAAATTTGGTTTGATTTGAGTCCTTCTGTGCCCTTTGTAACTCATTTCGCTCGAATGGCTACTGTTCAGGTGTTGGACAAGATCAAAAAGTACTTGCAACTTCTGGGCTGGAGAATAGACCAAATAGTTCTTGAGCATGAACGTGAGCCACATAAGCAAGATCGTAAGCTAAAACTCTATCCAAATATTCCTCTCCCCGGCTTCTTTTTGTTCCACATAGGATTGTCAATAAATTGTCCGACCCAAATACCTAGATTAGTCTGACCTGGAAACAAACCAGGTGCAGTCTTTAGATTTTTCATCCAAGTTTTGACGGACAGATTTGACTGAGGTACGGAAATGGGATCCCCAATAGATGGAGACTTGATTCGCATGAGAAAACACCTGAATTTAGGCTTGACCGCATTGTCCAACCTGTCCAATCTGAACAAACCTGAAATGACCCGAATCCTAATTTTTGACTGCCCTAGTTCCTCATTATTGCCACCCTGGCACCATTAGTAGAAATGATGTTTGGGGATGGCAGACAGTTTATTTGTCGATGTAAGGCTTCCTACATCAGGACCCCAAGACCTTGCGTAAGCAGGATCCACACTGGGAATGTTGTTGACATTTGGGGACGGTAGAGTTCTTATATGCATGATGCACCAATATTTGCTGGCAACTGTGGTGAATCTCCAGTTTAACTGACTAGAATGCATTTCTTTTAATCAGGGATGACCATGCGATTATGGAAGTACGTTTCAACATTTTCAAATCTAACGGGAGACAGGTTGCGCCAAATCTACTCCAAACTCAAGCAGGATCAGGAGGAGGAAGCGGGAGTCGGACCCTCCTACTGCGACGGAAGCCACAGTTTCCAAAATCAATCCAAAGGGTACAGGAACTTCAACTCGTATCAGACATCAGAACCGGTCTACAAAGGTCACGATCCAGCGAAATTTGAAGCGTGGAAACGTAGAAGGCGAGCAGAGACTGATGCCTTTTTGGAAGCTCAGGTCCCGTTTCAAAGACCCTTGAGTAACCCCACAAGACTACCCCCATCTGAGTCCTCCGGTGCAGGGATACTGGGCGCTGCACCACCCGATGGAAGACCGTTTAGGGTTCCCCAAAGTGGTTTCCCACCGAGACAGGGTTTCCAGTCAGGCATCAGATGAGACCTGTGCCGTTCCATAAGGACCGAAACCCTAAACCACTTTGGAACCCTAAACCCTAAACCCGAAAACGATTAGTGAAAATGACAAATAAATTAAAGGGTTTTTGTTTGATCGATGTAATGGTGGGGGTGCCAGTGGCAAGTGTACCTTGTACATTGTGACCTAGCGGAGTTCACAAAGCTATTCTTTTCAGCCTGTTGGAGTAAATAAGGTTCTCATTTACCTGCAAGATGGGTTATTTTGAGCCTTGCCATGCTAGATAGAGGTCATTTTAAAGAGCATTAGAGGCTTCAACAGGGGTTGACATTATCAAGGCGCTTTTGTCACAAAACAACACTCATTCGCTCTTGTCAGACAGATGCCAGCAATTTGTTTACAATATAGTCAGCAGTAGATAAGGTTTTAACACAAATTTCTTCATAGAATCACCTACACTGGGGTGGATACTGTATTTCTTTTAGCATCAGAAATGTACATTGTGAGCAGTTTCAGTTTCTACATCGAAATTTTGTTCAGTGCTGTAGATTTTTTAAACTCTTGAATGTTGATTATTTGGATTGTAAAACTATATTCTCGCAATACAGGACACAGTGGTAGCGTCTGGTCCTACTACTCGACACAATCCACAGTCAAAGTCTTCTCTCTCTTCTTTCTTTGGTGTTTCTTTTTTTCTTTTTGTGTATTTTCATCGTCTCAGCGTCGATCTTTTACTTCCATTTAAACGGTCAGATTAACCAATGGTTGCTTGTGGCAGGTGGCTGAGTTTTCTACGTAAGATGCAGTGTGAATCTGTACATTTGCAGGAAAGGCTCAGCGGGCTCTGAAGAGGTACACAATGTCTGTTTTGTACGTGAGCGAGCTAATTCACTGTGCTTTGAGGTTTTTCTGTCTACTTTGTTGTTTTGCATGTCTGAAGAAAAAAACCCTAATTCTGCAAATTCTTAACTTACATTATATAGGACAAGATAAAATGTCTTTGCTAATCTATGCTGATGGTGCTGTGGAACTTATGGAGCAACATGAACTTGTTCAAAACTAAACCTCTTATTTTTCTAAACTTTTATTCTGGACTTTTTGTGAACTTCTTTTCTGAAACTTTTGTGAGGGGTGTTTGCATAACTTATTATGAACTGATCTTATCCTTCAGAAAATAAGTTGAAAAGAATAAAACCCTTTAGTCCCCTTTTGACAACCAAATTCTGAAAAAAGGACATAAAAAAGGACATGATTGTGGTTGCTTAGTGAGCCATTTTGATGTAATCCACTAACATTGTGTAATTTTTAACAGTATATGATGTGATGGAATTAGAATGATCCAAACCCATATGGCTTTATTTTTTGTGTTCCCCTTCTCTGATAGGTAAGTTGTTGCAAAAAAAGGGGGGAAATTAAAAAGGGTGATGAGGAAAGCAAAGAGAAAAGAGAAAGTGAAGAAGATGAACTGATGAAGCAACTAAATTTGGTATGCCATTGCATTGCATGCCTGCATTTGGCCTCTCAGTCTCAGAGATGGTTGTGGTTCATGCAGGATTATTTTGTCATCTTTAACCTGCTTTTTATCATTTCCATCTTTCTTTTTTTTTTTTTTTTGGGTGGGTGGGTGGGGGGGTTGTTGAGGGTTATTTTTGTTTATTTTTTGGAATTCTTTTTTCATAAGAAATGATAGTTAAGTGTGACACTCAAAGTGTAAAAATTCGAGTCAAACCTCGCTCTTTTTCAAATTTGAGTCGGGACAATTCGGATGTGTAAAAATAGGTTGAAGTTGGTTCTGGATGATAAAAAAGGTGTTGTGTTTCGACTTTCTTTCAATCTCAAATTTAGACGGAAAAATTCGTTCATACGCAATTTTTTTCCGAGCCGGACAAATGCAGATATTTAGATTGGAGAAAATGTTGCTAGTGCTAAAACTAAAAGTGATGTTTCAATATAGACATTGGTTATAACATTTATAGGATAGGTGGATACTACACTTGGAAGTATAAAAAGAGCAGCTCTAGGCTTGAGTTTGTCTTTGTGAAATTGTCAATATTCAATGTTGGATTATGTATTCAAATCCAAAAATAGCCCACTAGGCCTTGGGAGGACATTTCGTCTAAAATTCCACAATCTCAAATAATCCACCATACAAAAAAATATAGGGTCTTAGATTGTCATCAAATAAAATATTAAACAGTTTCTTATTTGATAGAATATTAAGAAGTTCCTGACTCAAAGACAAATCCGAAACAAAGTCATGGTCACGACCATTGGGCCGACCCAAAATTAAAATATATCGCTCGTATTTATTCATGTCTGTTAAGTTTCACCCTAATTTTGGTGAAACTGAAAAAGGGAAGAGGTAGTGAGATTTGAGAAATGATATTATTAATGAGGATTTACAATCTAAACTCAAGAGATAAAAGAGGGAGAGAAAGACTATATATAACCTACCTTCCTTGACTAACAAACCAAGAAAAAGATAAAGAAACTAAAGAAACCAAAATTGTGAACAAATTGGAAACAATACAAGACTTTACTATTTCTAAAATGTCTAAAATATGTCTGATTCGTATTGAACTAAATTCAGCACTAAAATGGAAATTAACCTCATATGTTTTATAATACCGTACCATCGAACTATATATTGAACTATGAAAAGTCGAGGGGAAGTGTGACCCGATTCTGACACCGTCTCCCTCTGCCCCTAATCACCCCTGAAACCACTAGCTATTGTTCTGGGTCCGAATAATAATTTAGCTCCATCATAGTTGATCGTCGTTAGTTTTGTTTAAACCACCACATTCATTGTCATGTGACATCATTAAATTTTTTAACATATATAATATTTTAGTATACGAACATACTATCATAATGACCAATACTATGACAATAATACGATGGTGTAATTTTTGGAGCATTAAATTAGAATCATACTATACTACTCCCTCTGTTTCATATTTGAAAATTGTGCAGTCAAATATTAAAAAATTTGACCATAAATTTTTCAATATATACAGTGACTTGTTATATAAAATTACCATTCGCAACGAAAAATATTATCCTAAAAGTATAACATTGTGATTGTTAATGTAATATTATATAAAAAAATTATCAATCAAAAAATGACATTGAAGATTGTGATATTCAACAGGGACGAATCTAGAAACTAAATTTAGCGTGGTTAAATTTAAAGTCACGAGTATTTGAAAATTTAAATCTAATTAATAACTTTAAAAAACTAATATTAAAATTTAAATACAAACAACTCATAATAAAATTGGTATATGATATATAATATATAGTGTATCATATATAATGTATTGGATTACATATGTTCATAAATTATTCTATTTTTTCATTTTATACTTAAAAAGATAAGTAAAAGTTATAATGAATTTATTAAGTGATATTATATAATTTTGTACAAAAAACGATAATATTGTTATTTTTTTTCAAAATAAAGGGTCGGTTTTATGACCCCGCGTGAGCCCACCTTAAGTTCGTCCCTAACAGTCAATAAAATGACAACTAACATGAAACGGGGAGTATATTTTAATGTTGAACAGATTGTGAGATAAGACCAATGAGGCATGCAAGAGTATGAGATCCTTATGGGAGACCATCTAAATGTTAATTAGCCCATAATTAGTGCTTCATGCCTCCTATAAAAGCATGCTTAATCTTCACATTCCAAAACTTCTCTCTTCTCTAATCAAATCATCAAGGAGCCACATTTAACAATATTCTCCACTACAAACTCTCAGCCTTTTTTTTACCTCTCCGGTAATCCTTTTTTTTTTTTTACTTGTTATTTTTATTTCCCCTGATTTTTCTTTTGTGAATTCATATTTCTTCCTTATCATTAATTTGATTATTATAGTGCCTTTAATATTATAATTTTGTGTATTTTTTGAGTCTAAATATGGCAAAATTCTGATCATCAAACAATCTGTGGCTTTACATAATTGTTAAAACTTTGGGCCTTATGATATTAGGCCTCCTATAGATTAGCCGTCAGGTTAATTAGGTTAAATATAGTGCTTAATATGATAATTAGTTCCTCCTTCACCTCTGCATGTTTAGTACTGGTAACTCTAGCAGCCATTAAGAACTATTCAAGATATTAGTGAGCAGACAGTGACGTAACAATAATCCTTCGTAATAATCATTCATCTTCGGCGTAAAGGTTAATCTTATTCTTTCGTATTATGGGTGCTTTTATAGTTTTATCTATCTCGGTATTTCGCTTATTTTCTTGGTAGTTCAAGAGTTTTACAAAGGTTTCAAGCGTTGTCTAATTTGATTTTCGAAATTGTATTCAAAAGGTTTTTACGTGGTTCGCAATCTTCATGAATTTCATTTCATGAGAGATGATCATGTGTGTTTTCATCAATCGGAAAAAAAAAAGTATAGATGAGTAGGAAGAAGAAATTGGAGTTTCAATAACATGTTACTTATTACTAATTTATCAAATTAATCTTCTTAATTACATATTGTTTTTCAATGTTTCTTTTTTGTTTCATCTTTTTCACATTTCCACAGATATAAAGAGGAAGTTTCTTTGATTTTATGAGTTGTAATTAAAGTGGCAAATAATTTAAGAACGAAGAATATCGAGTAGAATGTGTACGTGGTGTAGCCTCTTAGCCAGCTGGTGCAGTGTTGTCTTTTTGTTATAAGAAGCAAATTCAAAACTAAGTTTTCCTTCTTTGCCTTGAAAATACAACAACTACGTAATGAGGAAAGCTTATTTAACAAAAGAATAATGCAAATTGATAACAATATATATTAAGTTTTTATCTTGTTCAATTCATGTTTATTAGTTTATGGATTTGTTTTCCAGTTTTTCTTTGATCCAATTCATGTTTGTGGTCTATGGGGGTGTCAGTTTGAATTCACTATTTCTTGCACTGACAAAACTCAGATTTGGGTCAAATTCAAGTTGGTTGCTGTTAAAATTCGGATGAGAAATTGATGTTCGGACCTGATTTTTTCAGGTTAGACAGTTCGGACAGAACTCGATCTAGGTCAAAATTGGGTTTGGAAAATAGAAAAAATGAGGGATGTTATGTTCAATTTCGATCAACTTGGTCAATATCAAAACTCGGATGAAAAATTCATGACCAACACACGTAGCATGTGATTGATATCACAGTTTTCTAACTAAACTTGGCCATTTTTGCTAACAATCATGAACTCTAGTATAAGTAAAATTTTACTTACATGACTGATGTGATTTACCTTATTTGCTTTTAGCTTATATTCTACTATTTTCTACTCACACTTAGCTATTTTTCATGCCGATGTTGCATATTTTCACATTTTTCTTTAGGAGTGTAGGAGATGGACTACTACTATGGACCAGGAAGGAACCACCTGTTCGTTCCTGGGCCATCCAACATCCCAGAGCCTGTGCTCCGAGCCATGAACCGCAACAACGAGGATCACAGGTCCCCTGCTTTTCCGGCATTCTCCAAAGCCCTTCTTGAAGATGTCAAGAAGATCTTCAAAACTACTGCCGCAACCCCCTTCATCATCCCCACTACTGGTAATTAAGATTCTTATCAGCACTGATCAATACTCACCAACACCAATCAATACAATTAACCAAAATATTATCGGTTTGGATTCTGAAACCAAAAATGGTGCATTTTTGGGTTCGGGTACCCAATATTGTGGATAAGGTTTTAAGTTTGGGTTTTGATTCTCCCCCCCTCAATAATTCTATTTAGCACTGATCAATAATAAGTTACTTATACGTCAACCATGCATTGTCATTGTGCAGGTACTGGGGCATGGGAAAGTGCCCTAACCAACACATTGTCTCCGGGGGACCGAATAGTGTCCTTCCTGATAGGACAGTTCAGTTTGCTATGGATTGAATTACAACGACGCCTTGGGTTTGATGTCGATGTCATAGAGAGCGAGTGGGGCCAAGGGGCCAACCTTGAAGCTATGGCGTCCAAGCTGGCAGCCGATACTTCTCATAAAATCAAGGCCATCTGCATTGTTCACAATGAGACTTCAACGGGTGTCACCAACAATTTGGCCACCGTTCGCAGGATTCTAGGTAAAATATTTGACCTCCCTTAGACATGAATGTTAGCTAATGACTTGTTCTTTTATGCTTATTTTAACGAACTTATACTAATTTCTAATTTTATCATGAACTTTTTGTTGGCGCTTTCTGCATAACATATTCTGAATATGTTTTTATAAGCCATAAAATTTAAAGATTAGTGTTGTGTGAAAGCAAATTAAAAATTTCCTTGTGGTTGTTTAGTCCAGGAATATTTGTATAATGTATAATGTATAATATATACTATAACCAAAGGCTACTAGAGTCTATGATGTGTAAAAAAATGCCTCAAACCCATCAACACTCTATATGACACTTTTTGCTTAGAAAGAAAGAGCTTGCAGTTTTGCTAAGGTGGGGTAAAGTAAAGTTGAAGTAAGTTTCGATAAAATTTGAGAAGTTGAATATTGAAAAACTAATTAAAAGATGGGTAATTTGAGACTTTTGAATGTGGCCATTGTAATTTGTAACATAACTCCTAACATAACCTTATTGTGAACTGAACTTATTCTTCTAAAACTAAATTTCAGGTGACAAACCCTTACTATATAACTGATGTTTTCGAATGTTTTTGGGCATTCAGATGAGTACAATCACCCGGCGCTAGTCCTGGTAGACGGTGTTTCATCGATCTGTGCCTTGGATTTCCGCATGGATGAATGGGGAGTCGATGTGGCCCTGACAAGCTCTCAGAAGGCTCTCTCCCTCCCAACTGGTTTGGGCATAATTTGTGCGAGCCCTAAGGCTCTAGAGGCGGCCAAAACCTCCAAGTCAGTCAGAGCTTTCTTCGCTTGGAGCGACTACTTGAAGTTCTACAAACTGGGCACTTACTGGCCTTACACTCCTTCGATCCAACTCTTATATGGTCTCAGAGCCGTCTTGGACCTTGTTTTTGAGGAAGGCCTTGATAATGTCATTGCTAGGCATACTCGCCTGGCAAAGGCGACCAGGTACTCCCTCTGTTCTCTACTATCTGTCACTTTTGACTTTTTACAATCTCTAATATGTAAAGATTGTACTAAAAGTCGTATGATCCTGAGATTCAGGCTTGCAGTGGAGGCTTGGGGGTTGAAGAATTGTGCACAAAGAGAAGAATGGTACAGTGAAGCCGTCACAACGGTGGTTGTTCCTCCCGAGTTTGACAGCACAGAGATAGTGAGAAGAGCATGGAAGAGATACAACTTGAGCTTAGGCCTCGGCCTCAACAAAGTGGCCGGAAAGGTCTTCAGGATTGGTCATCTCGGTAACTTGAACGAGGTACAGTCGAATTTCAGCTTCTTATGTTCTCATAGCAAATTTAAACATCTAGCAACTAATGCAAACAACTAATACTTAGCAATAAATAACTAATTGCAAATGTAGACAACTAACGACTAACAGTTAATGCAAATAATTAATAGCTAATACAAACAATCTCAGAAGCACAAACTTCACCTGGCTTTCCAACACATATTGGACACCGGCACTCCCTGATATTCTTTGGATACTCTCAAATAGATGCTCAATATATAGTAAAATGGCATAAAGAAATAGGTTTTCGCAATTGGTATCACTAGAATGAGAATACTTCGAAAAATTTGCTATTGTCTTCGTGCAAACACAATTTTTTTCAAGATTGAGAACACAGACGGACCCATAAACACATCAAGCATAAAACAAATATGTTTTCATACTACGAGTCCACTATACATGTCGCTTAAAGTTTTCAAAATCCATACATGATACATCCAAGTGATGCTGCGTCGTATACACATCATGGATCAGTGTCTATGCTTCACAGCAAACAATTGACTCAAATAGCTAACAACTAACAAATAATACCGCAAACCTCTTATGTTTCTAAAAATTTATTTTATTTTATTTTATTTTCTTTTTACTGTAATTGCAATTGCTGAGATGTTTGGCAATCTAGGTGTCAGTAACGCCAAGTCTTATACACGTTATGTATTGGCGTCTATGCTTCTTAGCAAACAATTAAAACCTAACACTTAACGTAAACAATTGATGTAAACAACTAACAACTAACAAATAATACCGCAAACCTCTTACATTTTTTAAATTTTATTTATTTATTTATTTATCTATCTATTTATTTATTTATTTATTTATTTATTTATTTTTACTGTAGTTGCAATTGCTGGGATGTTTGGCTGGAGTAGAGATGGTGCTTAAAGATGTAGGGTATCCAATGAAGTTAGGAAGTGGAGTTGGAGCTGCCTCTACATTTCTTCAGAAAAGTGTTCCAATTATTCCATCTCGTATATGATATGATTCAATCTCATGCATTCTCACATATTTTTTTTTCAAATGGAAACATTATGTTATGGTCAATGTAATTAGATTTAATCTTCTCCTTTAATAAGTAAAATGTGTTTGTGGTTGATGAATTTAGCTCCATTTTGCATTGATTTTTGTAGTTAATAATGCATTCTTGTGTACTACTACCTCTGTTTTGTTTTATCTGTCGCTTAGGGAATTGTGACAAAAACTTTGACCGTTAATATCTTAAATTGTATAATGATTCATCATACAAAATTGATATTATTAGATTCGTAATAAAAAATACTATTAAAAAAGTATAATATTATATTTTTCTATAAAAGTTTTGTATTAGAAATTATTGATTAAAAATTGACACAGAAAACCGTAAATGACAGATAAAAAAGAACGGAGGGATTAATGGACAACAATTTTGTCCGACCCGAATGCCTGAATTTGTCCGAACCCGATTTTGATATTGATCGAATTGATCAAATATCCAAACACATTATTATTTCTCCTTTTTGGTTTTATTAATGGACAGTTATATCTCTGACCTTTATATTTAGGTAAAATTATTATACCAACAGTGAATAAGGCGGTGGTGACTAGTGAACTGCTCTCTATATTAACGTGTTAGGCGGAGGGAAAATAACAGACCCTTGCATAGTAACCCTGTTATCCCCGTCCTTTTTCTCACCAACCCACCTTAAAAACAAAATCGGCCCCAACACGGTGGTGAACCGATCTCTGTATTGAGGTGACACACAACCGATTGGTCGGATAATGTGAGTTATTGGGGAAGACGAAGGGGTTAATGGGGTTACTGGATTAGACATGCTTTTTCCCCTCCGCCAGCCATATCAGTGTAGAGACCGGTTCACCACCCCTTAGTTACTGTCGGTATAATAAAGTCACATTGTTATAAAAGTAAGAAATATTGCTACCCAACACTAAAGGCTAATATATTACAATCCAATATCCAAAAATTCGGTATATTATCATCCAAAAATCCTAAAAGAAAAATCCATATAACCTTCCATCAAATTTTTCCCTCCATCTACAAAAAAAATAATAAAAAATAAAATTATGTGATATTTTAATTGTTATGCTTAAAAGTTCAAATTCAATTCTCCCACCTCTCTCTCTCTCTTTCCCTCTCCCTCGCTCTTTCTCTCTCCTCTGAATTCCAGCAAATCAATGGAAGCAACAATCGGAAATTGGTTCGAATCCGTCAGCAATTTCTTCACCGGCGCCGATCAAATTCCATGGTGCGATCGCGATATCATTGCTGTAAACAATCCCTAATTTCTCTATCTACCTCTTTAATTTCCGAATAATTTTGCATTCAATTTCACCAACCATTTCATTTATTGTTGATTCATTGTTATAAATTTGTTTGCTGGAGGATTTCAATCTCAATTCGTGAATTTCATTCGTTCCGGAAGAAAACCTAAAATGTTGATTAGGAAAAGTGATCGTAGCACTGTTTGTGCTAGCATTGCTGGTTGTTCTCAGAACCTTATCCGTAACAATGGCTTCCAAACCTTAGCATTTGTGCCTAATTCAAAATTTTCTAAGAAATTGAATAAGAAAAAAAAAAAGAGATAGAAGATGTCAAATTTGAAGAATTATGGGCAGTTTTTGTACTCTTCTTTTGTGAATGTTGTATTATCAATTATGTGCCCATGCTCTAGATTCTACAATGGAAAAGATGGTTGAGCTCAGTAGAAGACTAGAATAACTTTTTTTTTAGTAAAAAAGGAAAAGATTGTAGGGTGAGCAACAAATTGGATTGGTGAAAGTTTTCTTCTCGAAAGTATGTTTGAGATATTTGACATTTACTTTGAGGAAAGTACTTTGTTCTTACAAATCACACATAAGAGAAGCCGCCTTTGTGTCTTTCAGGAGGTAGAGATGAAATGGTTTTCTCATAGATGTGCTGTAGGTTACAGAAGCAACCAAACCAATCCAATTTAACCTTTATAAGTTTCACCCATGGAATGCATTTGTAAAGCTTATCATGCACATTGTGTTGGGTTTGTTGTTGGTGAAAAGGAATTAGGTTAGGGTTGATGGAAGTTTGTCACAAATATAAGTTTAGTTTGGAAACTGAGCCATATGTTACCTAGTGACTGAATCTGGATAAACCATCTTTTTCAAGATATGGAAATTACATGTGTGAGCTATTGCTCAAGTTTTTTTGGCAAACAAGGGTGAATTACACTTTTGACTAGATCGAAATCTTTTGCCGCTAGTAGTCTATCATCATGGTAGATGGATTGTCATTGTCAAATAAGTTTTACGCCCTTCTAATTGTATGTATATCTTGCAAGATCCTCCCTGGTTTATACTCTTATAAACAATTATAAGCAACTCCACCCCCCCCCCCCTTTTTGAAGAACTGAAAGTACATGAAATCTCAGTTCCATCAAATGTTTGTTTTTACCATTTAAAAGACATTCCTTTGTCCCTTGCGAAGCAGTAACTCAGACAGCATATTATTTGCAGGGCTGTGAGCGAGAGGTTGCTGAGGCTAACAAAGGCACCTCAAATGAAAATAAGAGTGAAAGTCTCATGCGACTTTCATGGGCACTTGTTCACTCAAGACAGCCAGAAGATATACAACGCGGCATAGCAATGCTTGAAGGTGAGCAAGAGTTATGTTTTATGATCCCTTTGTCAAACTGGATAGAGTTTGTCAGGATATGTAGTCTGTAGTCTAGACTCATTACTTTTCGTTGGTGTTTGGCAGCTTCGTTGGATGGTATCACTAACCCTCTACAAATACGAGAAAGACTCTATCTTCTTGCTGTTGGTTACTACAGAAGTGGAGATTATCCAAGAAGTAGGCAGATAGTGGAAAGATGCCTGGAGGTCTGTTTCTAGTTTCCTGTTGAATTATATCGAAATTCGAAACTCTCAAGAAGGGTATGATCCAGAGAGTTTAAAGATTAGCGAATCTTATGTAGTGTAACTAGAAATTAAAGAAAATTAACAAATTTATGCTCTAAAATTAAATTTTAAACATCTAAATTAATATATAATTTACCTATATCCATGGAGCGAGGCCTACTTCCAACCTAAAATACTTAAACTAGCCTAATCGAGCCGAGCTCAAGCACAGTCCCCCTAGGCTCAGGTTTGACTCGACTCGATAGACATCTAAGCCGAGCTTTGGTCAAACCAAGCTCAAGCCGAGCTTTAACTGAGTCGAACCCAAGTGGCTTGTAAGCCGGCTCGGTTCACTTGCATCCCTAGGCAGGTGCATATCATCTCAACACATCGACTTTTTGTATCCCTTGTTCACTCAAAACCAGGACACTACTCCCACCAACAATACCTTCATCATAAAGTACACCTTTGCATAATGCTTACTATTCACAGAGTTCAGTTAAATTTTGAACCATAAGAAAGTGTTTCTATGTGTGTATTTTGCAGATTGCCCCAGATTGGAGACAGGCATTGGCCCTGAAGAAGAACATAGAAGACAGGATTATCAGAGGTAACACTGCTGCAGAAAAACCAAAGCATATTCTTTTTGTTGCTTTGCTTGCATATATGTTGAACTGTGGTATCTATATTTACTGTGAAATGTCAAAACACAGATGGAGTAATTGGGGTAGGCATCGCTGTCGTTACTACTGTTGGACTTATAGCTGGTGGAGTTGCAACTGCACTTGTTCGAAGGGGCTGAACTTCAATTACCGCGTGTCTAGTCGGAAGGAAAATGGTTCCGGGGGAAATAGTTTTCCAAGAAAAACGGTTTTCTAAGGAAAACATCTTTCTATGTCAAATTTTAATATATCTCCTTCATTCATTCTATAGTAGTTCTTACAAAGTACAGTCTCCAATATCCGATAGCCCAGAAAATACCGTTGCAAAATTGCGTGTGGCGGTCCAAGGTCTAATGTGGCAATCTTACCTCTGAATCGAGAATTCCAGAAAGAGTAGGGTTCGGATTGACCTAAGATTACAAAATACTGCATAGTCTGGATGTGTTATTTATGTGAATTCCATGTATAACTAGCTAACCAACTTTAGTTTTCTTGCTGGTTATTAGTTTCCATAGAATGTGATTCTTTGAAGTGTATTCATGCCTACATTTACTGGTTAGATAGTTCCATTTTTGTAATATACTTGTAATTACCATTTTCATAATGATTATTATACAAAATTTTCACATCATGTTATATCATTGCATGAATCTAGATGTTGTCATGTTCATTTCTCGCATTGCTAATGTTCAGCCAAGGTTTTTCAACAATAGGTTAAACATGTAATAGTTTTTTGTAAAATGTTAAACAAAAAAGAGAACTAAATGCTACTGTCCATTATTTTGATTTTGACTAGTTTTTAGAAAATATTAAAAAATGAAAAATCTTCGAACTATTTTTTTGAAAAATACTGAAAAATAGGAGACTTCAAGGGAATTATACACACCTTTGATCAACTTTGAAAAAATGCTGAAAAGCCAACTGAAACTAAAAATTATTATGAATGATTTGGACCATCTCAAAGCTCTTCCAGAGGCCTAAAAAATGCTTTCTCAATTAATCAGAATTTACAAAGGCATCAGTTTTTACAATAACCCAACAACCTACAATGAATATACATTCATTTCTCACCCTCTACTCTCACACATGACACCTTATACAACACAACAAAAAATTGGTAGCAAAAAACTACAATAGAGTTACAAGAATCGATCCGAGACTAGCGAAAGATGGGGGAAAATGGGAAGATATATATGACCAAAAGCCATGCCCTAATCGGTTTCAATCTGTGTATGTTTTCGACGTCACAGGATTCATCAGTTGGCTCGTAAATTAACCCCAAAAAATGGCATTCATTGATGGGTTAAGTTGTCACTTTCAGCACCAATACTTGACCTGTCGGATGTGCGTACATTATACTGCTCGTACACCCGTGCTCGGTTTTCTGCCCACCACTGCTCTGCTTGTTTCTCACTGAATCTCTTCCGGCTGCACAGAAAGAGTTCAAAATTGAGGCTCATGTTTGTATTCACAAAGTATTAAGTTTTTCGGCATTTTTTCAAAACTGATCAAAACTGTGGATAATAAAGAACCTTCAGATCTCAAGTTTTTCAGCATTTTTCGAATGACTTTTTACATGTATACCGTTGAGGTTAAGGGTAACTAAGAATTCACCTGTGTTGTTCAGAGAAAACAGATACCTGAAACGAACTCGTTTTAGATCTTTGATGCCGCCGGGTAAGGAGACAAAAGTGATATAAACACCCGGTTCATCTTGCTCGACCCATTCGTTCTCTGGCCGAGGTTCACCTTCTCTACTTCTACTACTACTGCCCCCATTTCTTGCTGCTTCTGGTGTGGTCACTGTACCTATTCTGCTGCTATGATGAGAGCTGTGGTTGCTGCTCGGGGTGGCTGACCCGTTTGAAAAGATCGGGCCGTTTGACCCGTTTGAGTCCGCCAGAAGGCCCGGGATCTGATCATGGAAGTGGCCCAGTGAGGCACTTGAAAGATCAGCAGCCAGTGCCGGGGTGGAAGGCAAAGATGGGAAAGCCGCGAATTTGCTGTTTTCTGTGGCTCCAATGGGAAGCCGTTCAGCCATCTCTTTCAACTGTTTCCATGAAAGGTGAAAAATAGTCAGTGTGCGAATCACAGTTGTGATTCATACATGATAGCCTATTGGTTTACAGGCGTGGATTCGATCAAAGTTCCAGATAAATCCAGGAGTAGGGCCGTCAAATCCAAATTTCATTGGCCGATTTGACTGAAAATCTTACCCCTGTTCTTTGGATTGGATAAAATGAGGTTTGGATGGATTGGATTGGATTGGATAAGGTATGATACTTTTTGGGGAATTGTGTTTTTAGGGAGGATTTTTTTGGGGAATTGTGTAAGGTTTGGATTGGATTAGATTGGAAAGAGTTACCGATTTTGACCCCAAATTAGGCTCGCCCGAATTGTACGACAAAAGGTACCAGAAAAAACTGGGTATCGGACATCACAATGATTCGTCCGACCCGAAATGCCCCAAACCTGAATTTTTGACAGCCCTATCCAAAAGTCCCAAGAGAAAGATGTAGGTTTATCTATAGATTTGGCAAACCCGACCTGACCCTAACCCAAAAATGCTAAAATTAGTTTCCCTGAAATGACCTGAACCGAACCCACCCAAAATCAACCCGGCCTGAATCTTGTTGGCCCAAATGTGACCTAGTCCAAAGTTAGCCTGATTTAATTGACCCGATTGCCAGGTCTATAATTATACGCAGCCAGAACAGTTCAGCAGTGAAGGCACATAATGAGAGATGAGGATTTACAATATCGTACCTGGGCAGTGAGTGATTTAATCACTTCCTTTGCCGCTTTGCATTTAGCAGTCTCTTCACTTGCAATCGCCATCGCCTCCTTCATTTGTTTAGTAGCTCTTTCCAACTCAACTTCTTGAAGTTGGGCTTTTCGAGTGAGGGTCTCCACCTATAACATATGCATAGAATACATATACATAACAGCGGACAAAAATTGGATCACTCTCGAACAGCCAAAACCAGCCCTAGATTAAGCTCATCTTGAACAAGCTGATCGATAAGTTCGAGAGTGAAATAATGGGGCCCATCTCAAAATTTTCCCATTCATTAAGTACAACCAAACATAGGAAAATTTGTCAACTTGGAAAAGTTGACTAGTTGACTAACTTTCCCATGAAAACTTTCCTACCAAACGCACCACAAAAAAAATTGAAGCAAGTCGGTCTGTACCTGGGCTCTCAATTTGGCGACCTCTTGGTTCAGGCTATCATTTGTTCTTCTTGCATCATCCAGTGTCACATTTGGCAACATAAGTCCCGAAAGCGTTGGTGTAGGTGTTGTGGAACGAGGCGGGCTACGCCTTGATATTGGCGAAGTTGCCCGAGAAACTATCCTAGACCCAGGAACGGAAGCAGAGAAAAACTTCTTGGATGACCCAAACACCGGATTAGAAGATTTCGATATATTGGCTCCCCATTGAGACCCACCATTCGGCACAGGCGACACCCGGCTGCTGTTAAACTCATATTTCTTACTTTTCTTTGGTTGGCTGTCGATCTGAGGAAAAGAGTCCATAGATGAGTACCTTGAGAGCTGGCCCCGGGATCTAGGGTACACTTTTTCCTCCCTCTCATTCAGCTCGGTGAACCCCTGATTTGCTGCTGCAACTCCCCGTCTACTCGCAGAGGAAGCATCACTTTCAGCTGCTTTCCTCAGCTTCACAAGGCAACTGTCACAGACTCGATAAGGCTTGTTTGGATTAGGTGCCATCGCGGCTCTCAGGGACTTCTTGCTGCTACACGCGTGACAAAACACCAGCCCACAGTTGTAACAGTTGTGCCGTTTTCTCTTGAAGTTGAAAGGCAACCGACACCCGGAACACATTGACTGATCAACACCCGAGACCCACTTATGTAAGCAAATGGCTGCAGTAAAGTTTGTCCCACAAGCAATACTTCTCACTTGCTTGTCCCTCAGAGCCTCCACTAATGTCGGAGTGTTTCTATCCTCTGTATCCCCGTGCCCTAATCTCCCATTTGCGCCCTTGCCCCAAGTGTAAACCTCGGACCTTGATGTCAACGCGGCAACATGATAAGCACCACAAGCAATCTCCTCGACAAAACACTTTAAGAGCTTACCTTCGACCCGAGTTGGGAGCTTCCCATCACTCTGGGGATTACCTAATTGGCCATAAACCGGGCTTCCCATAGTATAAACATGACCCGATGTAGTAACCGCTACCGTTATGCTATGACCACAAGCTACTTGGCAAAAATTTGGCTCAACGAGAGCCGCAACACACGTTGGCACGAGTTTTGAGTCCTTGTCACCATGCCCTAATCGGCCTTTGTCCCCATCACCCCAAGTGAACAGCTTTCCAGAAGAGCAGTTGCTGGACCCTGAACTACCTACCATAACTTCCACAACTGCAGCGGTGTGCCACACACCGCAAGCAGCTCGGACCGTCCTTAGACCCTTGAGGGACTCGACTTCTCTAGGCATCGCGACACTTTTTCGGTCACCGTGGCCCAGAACGCCGAAAGTACCATCACCGAAGGTGAATAATTGACCGGAAGAGGTCACAACGGCCGTGTGCCAGGGCCCGCATGAGATGTATGAAACATGTATGCCCTCCAATGGACCGTTCACTCTCCTAGGGACCCAATGGCTCACGTCATTCCCATGCCCTAGAAGGCCGAAATTGTACTCACCGTCCCCCCAAGTGTACAATTCGCCAGAAAGGGTAACGGCGCAAGTATGGTGGTCCCCACATGCTACAAGCTCAATGTTGGTGTTGCCGAGAGCATCTATGAGCTTTGGATGTGACACATCGGCATCAACCCCATGTCCTAACCTACCCCCAGCTTCTTCGCCCCATGAAAAGATCTCACCTTGCTTGGTAACTAAGGCCGCATGGCGTCGGCCACAAGCTATGTTTTGAACATCAAGAACTACAGCAGACTCTAGTGCCTTTGGCAACAAAGAATCCATTTTGGTGCCCACGGAGCTACTGATTCTATGAACTCCACCACCCAAAACACCATCTCCTATGCCTTCTCCCCAGATGAAAACATCACCCAGCGCGTCCCCGTCATCGTGACCAGACCCTTGACTTGAGGAGCTAACTGCACTTGAAAGACTTACTCGAAATGTATCGGTACTCATTCCCTTGATGTGACTGTACATACTATCTGAACCGGAGGACAAAGAAAGGGCTGATCCCGCGATAGAATCAGAAGGGAAAAAGCCCTTTGGAGGAACAGCAAACATCGCATCTGAAAATGCCTTGTCGAAACCGTTTTTAGGTGGGCTGCCATATGGGCTGTGAAGGCGAAAGTGGTCACTGCCATCCTGAATCAATGTAACATTTCATTCAATCCAAACTGTTGAATAACAAGAAGCAAATATACCGTTTCTAGCATCAAAAAGAGGTGGTAGCCAAGTGACTACTACCCCCATAGGTTCAATTCTTGGCGGAAGGAAAAATATTTCCCATAGATGGGAATTGTGGGGTTGACGGCCATGCTTGTCATGGGAAGTTAGGTACTTACCCTTTGGGCCCCGACCTGTAAAGCTTCCTGGCAGTTACCCCTGAGATAGGGGCCCAATAAGCGGGACAAATTTAAGTGGTCTAAAAAATACCCTTTCGAGCAACTTTTTTAGCATACCTTTTGGAAGTTGTCTCCATTTGCAAAGGGAGAATGTAAAGGGGAACTTCTTCGTGTATATGTTCGTGGGCTGTTCGCTTCAGATGGAATGCCATCACTTCTTGATTCACTTCGCCACTTCCTTTGATGGCTCCTTGATATTAATGCTTTGAGACCACTAAACCATACCTCAGCTTCATCTTTATCTTTGCATATCTGACAAATTCGATGATCAATGTTTTCAAATAGACATGAGAAAGTAGATGTAGAAAACCGGATCAATCTATACAAAAGAAAGAGGGGGGGGGGGGGTGGATTCTCACCAAATCCAATGATCTGTCATTATATATGAGAGAAAATGATTGGTACTCCTTTTCTGGACGAGGATACCTTTGAAAAATTGGCTGTCGATTGACATAAAACCCATCAGTGCAAAACAAGCATCAAGACTGATTTCGAAAAGTAACAACTTTCCCTAAGTTACACAAAATGTTACAGAAACAAAATGATGCTGCTGGTTATACTCCATATCGCACGTGAATCGCGTAAACCAAAAAATAAATAAATAGAATAAAAACAGCAACAACAAAGATGTAGTTTTTTCCCCCTACATAGGACAATAACCAAAAAGATACTAGGAACTTGTTGTGGAGATCCAAAAACACACTGAATTAAGAATCTTACCGTCCGCTGGCCGGATATGATTCTGGAAACATGGCTTAGCTTCAGATGCTTCTCCTCTTTCCCCGAATACCATATTAGAACAGACTCATCCTGAGACCAATAATCCATACAACACATTAAAACTCATTCCATGCGAAGCTGGGTTTTAAAAGCACGAGATTAACATTCACTTCTATTAGATAAATTGTGTAAAAGACAGAGCGATAAATGCAAAATAGGCAATAACCTTTGAAGACAGTTGCTGAACAAGTGTCAAGGCATATTAATATATACAGCCATACAGGGGACATCTAATTATGTCCCTATTAGAGGATGATTCAAAGTATATAACAGCGTACAAAAAAAAATGAAACACATATATTATATACATAAAAGAAAAGGAAAGCTTGATTTTCACACATGCACTAAGGGAGAGAATTATCTAGATTCATATATATTGAAACAAAGGCCAAGCAAAAGTAGCACAGAATGGCCAGAAGCTCACATTAGATAGCCGGAATGGACAGAACTTTGGCTTTCCTCTTCTTCCGTATTTCAGCAAATATGCACCCTTCTTAAGGGCGGTAATTGCCTGAAGCAAAATCGGGGAAGAATCTACATCAAACAATTATAAAGGACAAGTTTGCAAACAAACATAGCAGTTGTATTTAGTATAAAATTATGTTAATTTCAATGCACTCCTAATCTAAAAACAGACTAAAAGCTACAAAACATACATAATTGTGACTATGGGTGAACCAGAACTCCCCAGTATCACGTTCCTCAACCGTATTCACATCATCTCCTTGGATGTCCAACGGTATCATTAGTAAGTTGACAAACTTTGACCTCAATTTAGCACAAGTAACCACAACAATGATACATTAGCTGCTCTATCCAATGCACTCTTAAGCATTACAACATCTTTTACCTTGTTTATTATTCAGCTTCGTCTTTCTATTTCAAGTCAAAGAATGAAAGAAGAAATTTGTACTTGAAGCCCAATGACTAGAGTGAATGCTAATCCAATGTCCAGAATGTATTCTGGCCCAATCATGATGATGCCTGGCATATCATTGCATAATACATTGAAACCAGTATCTCTAAATTGCAAAATCTAGAGGTAAAACCGATTCATCAGACCCCTTCATACCTCACCCGGTGGCGGAATTTCGTAGTGCTAGATTTTTGATTGGCTAGTGATTAGACCGGACCTCATAAGTCTTAAAATCTAGCTAACCCATGTTACCACTTCTCTTCCTAATGATATGTAAATCTAGCTAACCAAGAGCATCGCTCGTACTTCTATTTCAAATTTCCTATAAACTATACAAGTACTCGTCATTGTCTTAATCTACCCAAATATGCCATCTATAAACCCACATACAATATGATACTAAAGCTTCCAACTACTCATCATTGCCATAAACTACCCAAAATTTACGCGTAAAACCACTACATTAGACTCCTTCATACCTCGCCTAGTGTTGGTATAATAGTATCTCGGATTCATTTGACCGCCTTATGATTAGACCAGATCTCATAAGTCTTAAAATCTAGCTAACCCATGTTCCCACTTATCTATCTTCCAAATGATATCTAAATCTAGCTAACCAAGACCATCACATCACACATCCTTCAAGTTTTAACTTCCTATGCAACCACTCATCATTACCTCAAAAACCTCCCATCTATAAACCCACATACAACATCATACTTGAGCTTGCAAGTTGCAACTACTAATCATTGCCTAAACTACCCAAAATTTATGCGTAAAACCGCTACATGAAACTCCCTCATACCTCGCCTAGTGTCGGGATAATAGTATCTTGGATTCATTTGACCATCTTATGTTTACACCAGATCTCATAAGTCTTAAAATCTAGTTAACCCATGTTCACACTTGTCTTCCAAATGATATCCAAATCTAGCTGACCAAGACCATCAGTCCATCACACATCCTTCAAAAACCTCCCATCTATAAACCCACATACAACATCATACTTGAGCTTGCAACTTGCAAAACTACTAATCATTGCCTAAACTCCCCAAAATCTTTCACTCATTCACAGAATCATATACAGAAAAACACAATTTCCCAGCTATTTTGTCCAGATTGGCAATCACTTATAATCAAATTCAAATTTCAACCAAATAATTGTAAAAAAACGCTAAATATCAGTTGAAATCACAAACAGTAAACCTATAACTAACAAAGCAAATTAGGTAGTATAATTACCTGCTCAATGTCCCTTTCAACAGGACCATTCCGGGTAAGATCCGAACCCATTCTATCCATCTGGGAAATCCAGCAAGAACAACTTCAAATTCTTCCCCAGAAAACACACAGAATCTGAAGTACCCACAAATTCAACTCAAATCTTCATCCATTCTCAAAGGAATACAACCTTTCCATCCATCAAAAGTTACCACGCTTCACTTCTCATCAATCATAATCCGTAATCTGAGAAGTCTCGGCGTCATTGATCATTGCAGGAGGTGCCCAGAAATTGAATTGAAGCGTCTGAATTAGGGGAGATCAGAAGTAGACCCAAATCTTAGATTGGGAAAAAAGTGGTGGGTCTTTGTGGAGTCAAGCAGATAGTGAGTTGGGTGGTGAAATTCGAAGCTCCGAACAAGCAGGAGAAAGAGAGAGAGAGAGAAGAGAGAGAGAGAGAGAGAGAGAGAGAAGGAATCTGGGTTTGGGGAGTAATGAGGTGATTCTGGTGAACGAGTTCAGGAGCAGAATTCGAGAGAGAGAGAGAGAGAGAGAGAGAGAGAGAGATTATGGAGACAACGACAGAGAAACACACAGACACAGATAACCAGCCGGAATTTTTTTTAAAAAGAAAGTAAATAAAAAGGTGAAAAACTGAAAATTGTTCATCCTCAAGCCGTAAAATTAGCGGTAAAAAATTTGGGTCTGGGTAAATTTTTGTTAGAGAAATTGGGTCAATGTCAAAACTTAGACAAGAAATTCATGTTTAGACCTAGTTTTATCTCAGGTCGGACCGAATCGGATAATTCGGACGAAGTTAAAATCGGGTTTAGACAATATAAAAAAGAGAAATTTTATTTCCGAATATTCAGTTAATATCAAAATTCGAACGAAAAATTGATGTCTATACCCGATTTTTTCGGGACGGACAATTTGGGTAATTCGGGTCAAACAAAATTTTGCCAGCTCTATGTAAAATTAATTGATAAGGTAAGGTAAACTTAATTTTGGGTATGCTTTGGTAATTTTGAGTTGATGCATAAATTTAAGAAAAATATAATAAATTGAAATAATTATGAATTTGGGTAAATTTGGATGTTTTTGGAGAAGTACGGAAAAATTTGGGTAATTAATATTTAGTTATAGATTACCCATGAGATTTATAGGTAACTTTTTTTAAACATATACAAAATTGGCAGGTAAATGGAATTGGGTAATTATTTATCATAAATTATTAGAAATTATCAAACTTTGCATGTTTATCAATACTTGCATCCTTTTTTAAAAAATTATTATTATATTTAAATTATTATTATATTAGAAATATTATATTTAAATTATTATTATATTTAAAAAAATTATTATTATACTTTACCTCTATTTATCAAAATTTACAAAATAATTTTTCATTTACTCACGAATTTTATAGGTCCTAGTATGAGGTTGTGGCGGTAAAAATTTTGGTCCGGTCAAATTACATCAATGTTGAAACTCGGACGACAAATTGACGTCCGAATCCAGGTTTTTAGCCTGAACCAAGTCGTATAATTCAAACGGAAGGCATGTTAAAATTGGGTTTTGACAAAAGAAAAAGGAAAAATAATGTGTCTGAATATTCGGTCCACGTTAAAATTCGCACGAAAAATCTATGACCAAATCTAATTTCTTCTAGATAAGACAAATTCGAATATTCAGATCGAACAAAATTTTGTCAGCTCTGGCATAAGAGACATATCAGCAATACATAATGACGATTAAAACAAGGTATGCGAAAATAAGAATGAAAATAGCTCTGACTACATGTTTTGTAGCCTGCTCGACCTAGTTGTGTTCCAGAATCTCTTATCTATATTGTCGTCCCTTATTGTCCAGTCTCTCAGTTATCTTGTTTGCATATCTTGCATTAACACGATAGGCTCCTTGTTCCTAGACACCAAATTTGTTCTTTGAGTATCTTCGGATTTCCATGCTTTGATTGCGCTTGTGACCAATATTTGATGCGCATGCAGAAGTAACCTTAGATCGTTCATGTGGACATTGTGTCTCATGCAGCCCTTAGTTCTTAGTCGATTCCTACAAGGTCGACAACATTGGCCAATTGGTACATTAAAGCTTTTGGTTGTCAAATGTCAAATGCATCATGTGCGTTTAGGTTTTGAGATTCCTTAGACTTATTCAGATCCTGAATAATATGATCATGGTTTTGATGATAGTTGGAAAGCTTGATGACATTATCTTCAATTTCCTTCACTTCAATACCATGAACCGATCTCCATACCTTCTCCGTCGTGGCCTTGAATTCGTAGGAGTTGAACTTCTTCTTCATCCAAAACTTTCAAAGAAGGCATACGACTAGATGGGTTGCCTCTTCATCTAGGTCATCTTCTTCCCATTGAATCATTGTCTTCTCCGTCGCCTTCTCATTTTCTTGGTTGTCCTTGTCCGCCATAGACATAAGACGTACCGTTAGAAACCCTAGAGCTATATAGGAGTCAACCCATACATAGGCGAATTCTTAAAAAAGACAATGGACAATTATTTTATCTATAAAAGCAATTACGTTCGAGCGTAACAAATTAGAAAAATTTAGAAAAATTTACACCAGTAAAACATTACTTTTATTCTGTATCAATCAACAACTATTTTACTTTAATTAACATAAATTAAATTAATGATGCAAAAACTTCAACATTTATTTACCCTTTTAAACTGTACCTACTAATATTTTTAAAAAAATTGTAATAAAGCTTAAACAAACTTTGTTCTTTTCTAGCTTCAAATAAGGTTTTGTTTTTTTACGCGGTTGGATGGCTGCGGTGCCATAACACACCGCACCTTGCCACAACCCACCGCAACATACTAATCCACCACAATTTATGACAAGATATAGCCTCTGTTATTTTTTGTTAGTTTGTTATAACTAACTTCTTCTTTCTTTTCTTTAATTCTTCTTCTTGGTTTCTAGGTAGTATAAATACATTAGTTGTATGTTGTTCTTTTTTCAAACAATTGTATAGTCTCAGATTCAATCAATAAACAAAGTCTTCTTTCTCTCTACATACATAAGCTTCTGTTTTTGTTTCCACACAAAATATAACATGGTATTAGAGCAGATCAATTGTTTTTTACTGCTTCAATTTTTTTTTCCCATCTTCTTCTTCTGAAGATTAGAGTTTCATAGCTTTCATGGAGATACCGAATGCAATCCCTATACCGGACATTGGTCCTACACATGTTCTTTTTCTCCATCCTTCTGATAACCCAAATAGCGTTCTTGTGAGTAATCTACTGAATGGAAAGAACTATGGATCATGGAAGAAATCGATGGAGATTGCTCTCATAGCCAAGAACAAATTGGATTTCGTAACAGGAAAGTGTGTAAAGCTTGCGGCAGAATCTCCTTTGCTGTCTCTCTGGGATAGATGCGACAAGATGGTGATATCTTGGTTACTAAATGCTGTTGAGTCTACAATTTCTGACAGCATTTTGTTTTCCAGTTCCTCAAGGCAAATCTGGGTAGATCTTGAGCAGCGTTTTGGAAAGTCAGATGGCACCAAGCTGTTTCAAGTAAAAAGAGATCTCTATTCTATTTCTCAAGGTAATAGAGATATTGCTTCCTATTTTACTCATATTAAACGTTTATGGGATGAACAAGACTCTATGGTGTCTGTTCCAACTTGTTCTCATGGAATAGAATGCAATGCATATAAGTATGTCCAGGAAATGTTAGCCAAAGAACACTTGATTCAACTTCTTGTTGGATTAAATGATGCTTACAAAACTGTGAGAGGAAATATTTTGATGAGCAAGCCTCTTCCTAATGTAAGCGAAGCATATTATGTTTTGCTGCAAGAAGAAAATCAGAGAGAGATGAGTTCTTCTGCTCTTATCTCTTCTCAATCTGCAGCTTTCCTTTCAAATTCTAGTTCTAACTCTCATGACAATCAAGATTTGGTTATGGCTAACCATGTCAACCATAATGGAAGAAATTTCAATTCCAATCAGAACACTGGGCAAAGAAACTCGACAACTCACGATCAAGATTATCAACTGAAATTCCAGAATCGAATTTTCAGTCTGATCAGTATTATCAACCTGGAAATTCCAGAAATCAAAATTTTCAGAATAAAAACCAAGGATATGGTTCAAAGAAACAGCTATTTTGCGATTTTTGTAAGATGCAAGGGCACACTGTGGATAGGTGCTACAAGCTTCATGGATACCCTCCAAATTACAAGCAATTTAAAGGGAAAAGAATGGCTGCAAATGTTACACAAGATCAAGGACAGGAATCTTGGAATAATGAAGTTCCTATTTCATCTGAGGATCAGTCTGCATCAGCTCCTGTTGTTAATCTGCCTCCTCTTTCTACACAGCAGTATTATCAGCTTATTTCTTTCCTAGATAAGCAATCCAAGGAAGCAAATCAACAATCTTCTTCACCTCAGTATCATGGTACTGGTTTTATGGCAGGTACTCATTATGGCTTTATTGCTTCTTTTAATGACTATGATTGGATTATTGATAGTGGTGCTAGTGACCACATTACTTCTTGTCAAAGTTTGTTTACTTCTTTATATCCTGTTAAAACTCCTAGTTTCATAACTATGCCAAATGGTAAACAATCTAGAATTACTCATACAGGGACTGTTCAATTAAATGATAAAATTGTTTTAAGGGATGTCTTATATGTTCCTGAATTTCAGTTTAACTTCATTAGTCTTTAGGCTTTGTCAACAGCTTAGTGTGAATGTTATGTTTTCTCTGGATAAATGTATTATAAAAGGGCAAATGTTTCAGGAAGTGGTCCTTGGTAAAACACATCAGGGTTTATACCATGCCAAACAAATCAATTTTCAGAAGGACAACAAGAAAGCTATGAAGAGTCAAATGATCATTCATCAAGAAACGAGCTTCACTGAAACAGACTCCTGGCATTTTAGGCTAGGACATCTTCCTTTCGATAAAATGAAATGTATAGGTTTGCCTTGTGCTAATAAGAAAGAGACAATTTGCACTGTTTGTCCTAAAGCTAGATTGCATAGACAGTCTTTTCCTATTAGTGCTACTAAGTCTTCTAGAATTTTTGAACTTGTTCATGTTGATATTTGGGGACCTTATAAATGTTCTACATATAATGGATACAAGTATTTTTTGACTATTGTTGATGATTTTTCTAGAGCTACTTGGGTTCATCTTATGTCTTGTAAGAGCAATGCTTTCCCTTTGTTACAATCTTTCGTTGTTTATGTTCAAACTCAATTTGACGTCAATATCAAGATTATTAGAACAGATAATGGAATGGAGTTAAAAGACAGCTGTGCAACTCGGTTTTATCAAGAAAAAGGTATTGTTCATCAAACTTCATGTGTTGATTCTGCACAACAAAATGGGGTTGTTGAGAGAAAACATAAACACATTTTGGAAATAGCTAGAGCATTAATGTTACAATCTAATTTGCCTCAGAAATTTTGGGGAGAAAGTGTTCTTACTGCTGTTTATCTCATTAATAGATTTCCTTCTTCAATTCTTGATAATAAAACTCCCTATGAAGTTTTGTATGGTGAAAAACCTGTTTATACTCATCTAAAGGTCTTTGGGAGTCTTTGTTATGCTTCTTCTTTAAAGAGAGACAGATCTAAGTTTCAATCAAGAGCTATTCCTTGTGTTTTCATTGGATATCCTTATGGTCAGAAAGCTTATAAACTTTATGATTTGGAAAGAAAAAGAGTTTTTACATCTAGAGATGTTATTTTTTATGAGACATTCTTTCCTTATCATAATTCACAAGAAGTTTCAGATGTTCCTTTACCTCTGCCAGTTCAAGATGATTATATGCCTTTTGGTCAACAACTTCAGCAGCAAAATCAAATTGTTTTGAACCAAAGATCAGCAACAACATCATGATTTGGAAGAACAACAACATGAGTTTTCAGACAGTATAGAACGAAATCATTAGCAATATCATGATCCAGTTTTACATCAGCAATCAGCTTCTGACAATAGTATACATGTTCCTCCTGTAGTTGCTTCTGAAGATCGATCTAACTCGATAGATGCGACTTCAATTGCCTTCCGTAAGTCCATCGGGGAATCATAAGAGGCCTTCTCATTTAAAGGATTATAAGTGTTTTCTTGCCAAGTCAAAATGGTGCAATATGGTGACTTTTTCATCTGATTCTATTGGGCTATTATCTACTCTGGAAGAATATCCAGAACCTGAGTCATATGAGCAGGCAGCTAGTCATCCTGGATGGGTTCAAGCTATGAATAAGGAGATAGATGCTTTACAACAAAATAAAACTTGGGATGTGGTTGATTTGCCAAAAGGGAAAAGAGCCATCAGTTCTAAATGGGTTTATAAAACCAAGCTTAAAGCTGATGGATCCCTAGAAAGGCTCAAAGCTCGTCTTGTTGTAAGAGGTTTTACACAACAATATGGCATTGATTATGAAGAGGTTTTTTCCCCGGTAGTAAAAATGACTACTATAAGATCTATAATGGCTTTAGCTGGAGCTAAGAATTGGGGCCTTTTCCAACTTGATGTGAATAATGTCTTCCTCCATGGAGATCTTGATGAGGAAGTATATATGCAGATGCCTAAGGGTATTGATAACCCAGAAAATAAGGTTTGTCGGTTAAGGAAATCATTGTATGGCCTTAAACAGGCCGGTAGACAATGGTTCACAAAGTTAAAGGAAACTTTAATTTCCATGGGTTATTATCAGTCCAAGAATGATTATTCTCTATTTCTTAATAAATCATCTTCTAACATTACCATTATAGCTGTGTATGTGGATGACATTTTGATCACAGGTTCTGACATCAAGGAAATTCAAGCAGTCAAAGAATCTCTTGACAAAAAGTTTGGGATTAAAGATCTTGGAAAGCTTCATTATTTCCTAGGTCTTGACGTTCAGCAATGTGCAGATGGAGTTCTTCTATCACAAAGGAAATTCACCAAAGAATTACTCAGAGATTGTGGTCATAACTTCAAGAAAAATGCTTCCACACCACTGCCATTAAATTGCAAACTAATGCCAGATGATGGAGAATGTTTGTTGGATCCTACTGTCTACAGGGCATTAGTAGGGAAACTGAATTTTCTCACCCACACAATTTACCAACACAATTTACAATTATTTCATCTCACTTTTACCACAACCCACCATAATCAACCATAACTTTTCATCTCACTTTTTGCAATTATTTTTTCACATTTACCAACACAATTTACAATTATTAAAAACAAACTCACCACAACTTTCCATAACCTATCACAATTCACCGCAACTTTTCCAAACCCACCAAATTTCACCACAATTTCACCACACCGCACCGCGTCATACCGCAATCAGCCATATAAAATAACAGGGCCTTCAGCCTAACAAAAAGAATAATGGTAGTGACATGTGAACTTTTAGAGACTTCCAAATTGACCTAGACAAGTACCACTACAAATTTGCATCTTTTTTGTATGAATGGAAATTTTCAACCCTTTTGCTACATAAAAATGGTCCAACCCAACTATATATATCCTTATATCCTATGGCCTAGAATTTTCACCGAATTCTCATGTGATATGTAGGAAAGAGTAATATCCCAATTATACATAAGTCTCAAGTGGGGGTTATTGTAATACATTTTGTAATCATAAATATTTATAATTTTATTGCTAATATTTTTAAAAATTTCGTACTAATTTATAAACATAATGGAAGTTTTGTATCATGAACTCGTTGCGTATTCTCTCTGGTTCAAAAATAATTGGTTTTTCATGCTTTTTAAAACTCATTTTTATTCAATAATTTCTTACATAATTTTTCTTAAAAATATAATTTTTATAATTTTCTAATAATATTTTTTATTAGGAATCTATCGGTATAAATTTTACCTATATTGCAAAGACTACGCTACATACATAAATGATAGAAAATTGAGCAAAATTATGAACCATGTGTACACTTCTTACAAAACAATGATAGATACCCACTCCAACTTTTTTCCCTTTTTTTTTTGGTATTACATGTGGTGGTCCAATTAAACAAACATACATTATTTTAAAAAAAAAATTGCACCCATGCAAAATAAAAGGCCAAGGTGGAGTGGGGTGCATAATGCCATCCAACAATCTAATTTTTGAAAACAAGACTTTTTGATGCAAAAATGCAATGCATCCAAACATCCAAATATGAACTTCTACTTGTGAATTAAATTATTATATTTGGACAAAAAACATACCAATTTACCAACTGTTGATGTGGGGATTGCCTCTTGTTTAGTTTGTTGTCTACCCTCTAACTTGGGGACCCTTTTGCTCTTTTGCTTTTCTTAATTAATTAACAACTAATTACAACTTTTAGGACTCCTTATTTATCATTTTGTCATTACTTTCCCTGCAATATATTAGGTGCACCTGGAGCATATGATCTAAGTGTTACGATTGTTCATTCACATATATTAGGTTGTTCACTCTGATTATTATGATTGTTCACTGATAAATATTTGGAACACATGCTCCAAGTGCATGTAATATATATTGCACTTTTCCCCTATAGTATGCCACACTTGTCAATTTTTGAGATTAGTTAATATCCTGTTATTTTATGTGGTAAGGTTAAGTTTATCCTCATTATCTATACTTTACTAGCTTTATAACACCAGTTATTCTCATATTATCTGCCTTACATATAATATAGGGATATTGGATGGTAATTGTAACGCCCTGAGCCCTCCCGGGCCGCGGACATGTCTGGGAGAACTTTCCAGGAGATCATCCATCCTGAGACTACTCACAGCCAAGCACGCTTAACTGAAGAGTTTTCAACGGATGAGCTACTATAAAAGAAGGTGCACATTGATGATATAAGTAGTCATTTCAAACCCTTCAAGCCACACTATAACCATATATCTGAGGTGATTCCCAGCCATGCATGCTAAACTGAGGGGTTCTCATGGATGAACTACCATAAAAAAAAGGTGCACCTTGGTGATATAAGTTGTCATTTCAAACCCTTTGAGCCGCACTTTAACTATATATCCGGGGTGTTACAGTAATATACTGATTTTTGGGGGCATTAGACTATAATATATCGAGGTTTATTATTGGACACCAATATCCCTGACCTTTATACCTATGTAAGATTATTATACCAACAAAGACTAAAGGAGCGGTGAACTAGTCTCTATGCTGATGTGGCTAGCGGAAGGGAAAAACCCGGCCCCAACCCAATAATCCCGTTAACCCCTCCATTTTTGGGCTAGGTTGAATATCACATAGAATAAGATTGGTGATATAACTAGCTACATAAATGCTAGTCAACAATCATTCCTGGGCTCAAATTCAAAGTAACATCTGATAGATTAAACTTTTACATGCATAGCAAAAACACTTCAAGACAAGCACAAATTCATTTACAAAATCATAAACATGGCAACTGACAGATTACCCTAAACAAAATCAATCTAGATGAACTAATCATCTCCAAATTATATCAGCAAAAAAATACGACGCCGCGGGCTATTCCTGAGGAAATGAACAAACTTCTGAATGTCAGAAGCTAACCAAACCAACTGTACAACCAAACCGTCCGCCTTGAGGGAAGCAAAGGGCTTTGTAGGGTTCAAAAGTGTGAGATTTGTGCGCGCATTGTGCTAATTCTATCGTAGATTGAGTTCAAGGATCGGTCTCTAGCTCTGCATGCATTTAAGTGTGTTGAAGTAAGACTGTCTACATCTGGATCTTCTCAGATCCCACATAGGTGGGACCCGCATTGAGAGCGGTTATCGTTGAGCTAAATTTCGTCGTCGTTCCTCAGAAAACTCTCAGTCGACAGAGGAGCTGGTTTCTGCAGTTTCATCCTCACTGAAGCTCGATGGCATGTCTGCAGTTGGTCTACAATGACGAACCATGATTACAGTTAGGAATTTGCAAGATTAGAGAAGAAAACTACAAGGACTCACCCTTTCATCTGTTTCGACCATTGTGGCAACTCTCGAGGTGATGTTTTGACGGCATAATCTTCCCGCGAAAACTCTTCCCTTCCTCTCTTGCCAGCCTTGAGATAAAAAGAAAGAACACGAAAAATCATACACAAGAGATCATCCATGGGAACAGTCACGGGGGAAGAAGAGGGCAATACAAACTCACTCTGAACTCGTTTGTTGGGCGCTTTTTTGACCTAATCGAATCATGATGGTCCTTCGTAGGTCTTCTCTCCATGTAAACTTCCTCATCCTGTCATTTGTCCCGGGATTAAGTCGAAAATTATACCCAATACACACTACACAAGCTCAACACAAACTAATGAGAGAGATCATCAATGTTACTCTAATCTCACATTTATGGGGCATGGGGACATCCATATATAAGCAGTCTTGCCTCAACAGACATCATTGTTTCTGGAGAGGTTGATTCCAAGAAACCCACAAACAAAATTTTAAGAAAAAACATTTTGAAACCAAAGCCAACTTCAAGGAAATAGGAGGAGAAACCAAACTACTGAGAAAGATCATCGTCGTCACCCCATTGTGGCTTCCACATTCACGAAGTATGAGGAGATCCAGGTACAGACACTCTTACCTTAACAAACATCACTGTTTGTGGAGAGACTGAATCCAAAAGATCCAAAAACAAAATTTTAAGAAAAAGATTTTGAAAAAGAAACCAACTTCAAGGAAATAGGAGGAGAAACCAAACTAATGAGAAAGATCATCAACATCGCTCCCATTGTGGGTCCCATATTCACAGGGTACGAGGAGATCCATGTATTACAGTCTTACCTCAACAAACATCACCATTTCTGGAGAGGCTGATTCCATAAGATCCACAAACAAAATTTTAAGAAAAAGCATTTTGGAAAAGAAACCAACTTCAAGGAAATATGAGGAGCAACCAACTAATGAGAATAATCATCATTGGTACTCCCATTACAGGTCCCACTTTCACGGGGCATGGGAAGATCCAAGTATAGGTCGTCTTACCTCAACAAATATCACTATTCGTGGAGAGACTAATTCCAAAAGACCCACAAACAAAATTTTATGAAAAACATTTTGAAAAAGAAACCAACTAATGAATCAAACCTTAGGTATCTTGCTTGGTGGCACTCTGTCCTCTACTTTCACAGGATCCTTGGGCCTTACAGTCATCATAGCAGCAGCTTTGGAATCCAACCTTTCCCTCTTACGAGCAATCTTAGGGTTCGTATTATCATAACTAGGAGACCAAGGCTCTTCGGCTGCTTCAACCCTAGTACCCTTTTCAGTGTAGGGCTGTGGTTGATGTTCCGAAAACGGTTCTGGTCTCATTCCTGATAAATCGCGCTTACGCTGTACAATGTGGTTATTGCCTGCATCATTTTCTGCAATTTCTCTAGCAGGGCATGAATCGGCACCGAAAGAAGACTTCTGCCCAGGCAAACCCTGGCTCTGATTCGGAAAAGACGGCTTCTGTTTAGGAAAAAGATTTCGTTTCTGCCAAACGCAAGGGCGAATAAGTCTATAAACAGCGTATCCTTAACCGTGTCAATCATGCATCAGTAATGCTAACAAAATTGTGGTACTCCTTATATTGAGATTCTCAGCATACAATTTTGGATCAGCTTCAGCAAGATGAAACAAAAGAGAAGCAAAACAAACTTACTGAAAACGCGGAAAAAAACAACATGGAAACTGCACTTACAGTGCTGAGCCCCGGTCGCTTGTGTAGGCCAGAGCCCGATGCCATGGATTCTTGAACTCTGTATACATCTGCACAACCAAGAAATTAAGACACGCAACAACAAACTCCCAGTAGAATCACGCATGAGTACGATCTGGGGGATCCAGATGTAGACTGTCTTCCCCCAATGAACCGAAGTTCATAGAGAGGTAGATTCCTGCGGACCCACAAAGAACCTTCCGAAAACCACTTTGAAAAACATTTTTAAACACGAAACGAAATCATTTTGGACAAGACATGCACCCGAAAATTGTGCTCACTCACCATGACCCATATTCTTGCTAGGTAACTCAAAAGCTCCAGGGGGAAGTGGGTCAAAATCAACCCCAAGGGGTGGACCGTCCTCCCGATAAAGCCTTCCGAGCTGTCTCTTCACTGCAGTTATAGCAGCATTCTCCGTCTGACCCTTAATTTTCAGGTACCCGGACGGCCCCACGTGTCCCCTCTCTTTTGCAACAAATCCATTCGGTGCCCTATACTTGGCAGTTTCAACATCCAAGGGGTTGTTCCTGTTCTTAGGGTAGAAGCTCTCTTGTATATCAGACTCGCTTTCTGAAGACGTGTCATCATCGACCTCAGTTCCATCGTAAACCTCATAATTTAGCTCTGTGGGACCAACAAGATGATGATCATTGTGACAAAATCGACGGCTCTCAACCTCCCTCAAATCAGCAACCCGGTAATCCTCTTGCTTGGTGCTACTACATGAATCCTGCTTCAACCCGCTGCCTCGATCTTGAACAACCCCACTTGAAAGATCCTGTTTTCCAACCGGGGCATTCGCCTCTTCTTTTAAGAGCCTCTTATCCTTCAATCTTCTGTGGCAAAACCAACCCGAGACCTGCTTTTCTGTTAGGCCTAGCTTCTCTGCTAGCTCGGCCTTCATCGTCTCTGTAGGGTACTTGTGGTCTGCAGAAGAATTGTCAGATATACCCATCAATCATCAGAAAAGTTGATAATTGCGATAGTTATTATTACATGCACCACTATTCGGAGGATAAATTCTAGGAGCACGTAATAAATTGCAGATAAACTGTAAGACGGTTCGGAGAATACCATTGTAAAATTCCTCCAAAGCCTGCAGTTGGGATGGCGTCTTGAACCGCCTTCTCTTGTTCTTGTCAGAAAGTTCTTTGTTCTCTTCATATTGTACTTCACTCGATTCTAGTTCATAGAAACATATAACAATTCAAACTAGGAGACTACAAATTCATCAAACAATCACTCATCAAAATTTACGGTTCCAACTTCCAAGAAACCACACAGTCATTTCTCATCCATCAAACAATCACTGTCAGTAGAAACACCTTAGATCATTATCAATACTCAAACATAAAGAACGGTCCCTAGCAGAAAACATACTTAACCACCTCAGATTACAGAGGAAAGTACATATACAGTACCATTGTCCATCATGTGGTGACAACTGAAAGTGGCCTAAACATCATTCATCTATGTGTGTTCTTCAGTGGGGAAGAGAACGAAAGGAACAGGACAGAGTATTTAAAGCTTTATAATTCATTGCCTTAACAGCGATGTAAGAATGCAGCACTTTTCAATCATACAATTACAACACAATGTCTGCCGCTCCATGGCATAACCAATCAGAATGATACACTAAAACTATCATACCACGTAACTTTTTGGTAAGGAAAACTATCACTCGATATGATAATGTGACTCGTGTTGAAGAAATCGACTCTAAATGATTCACCTATAACAAAAGCAATAAGAAACTGTCCTAGTCTCTTAGAATGATTCACCTATCATCACAAGCAAGTTGTAATTTTCTCTTTTCCTATCAACTTCCATGCAAAACATTTAGCTTTCACTAAGATTAGTTCTCATTGGATCAAGCGAGACTCTTCTTCCAAATTCCAAATTCCAATACCCAAAAAAATCCCCCTACAAAATCAACCGAGACTAAAACCAAAACCAAAACCAAAGCTAATACTCCCAAATCCCACCCATGGTAGGATATGGAGGGGTCAAATATGACAGTCTTACCCCTAAATTTTGCAATTTAGAGAGACTGATTCCAATTGACACGAGATATAGAAATTGTTCTCTACCTACTACTCCATGGAAAAGGAGGGAATGCTGCAAATGAAACTCAACAAAAATGTCTGAAGATCATCAAATTTGCTCAAACAAAAAAAAACCCAGAACCAAAAACAAAATACAGATGAAAACAAAACATCATGAATGATCAAATATCAATACCTTCCATAATATCTATCTTCATGGGTTGAATTGAATGCCTTGTTTCTGTGTTGTTCTCATCTGGGATTCTAAATCCAAATCAAGAGAGAGAAATCAAAAGGGGGGTAGAGAGAGAAACAGAAGAGAGAGTTTTCCATTCAATTTTTTCCCAGATTTTGATTGACATTTCAATCTCAATCTCAATCTCAAATTTCGCACTGTTTGATTAGGTTAAACAAGCACTAATTACCCATTTATCTGTTTCAGTGATTAATGGAGTAATTTTAACAGAAATACAACCGTAATCAACGAAAATAGCGTAGGAGAATTCGTAAGCTCAGCATCTTTCTTTTTCATCCCTGAATAATTGTTTGATTTGATGAGAAATCTGGGATTGGAACAGATTGTGCAACGAATATCGATGTTGTCACTTGTCAGATCAAATCAAATAGCCTCAAAGGTAGTGTCTTTATCAGACAAAAAATAAAGGGAAAAAACAGCGCGCATGGAGAATGTTGCATGAGTTTTTTTTTTTTTTTTAATGAAGTTGCATGAGTGTTTTTAGTTAGCCAAGAAAATAAAAAATAATAGTATTAGATTTTTCTGGGTTTTTCAATATTAGTGTGGGCTGATTTATTTTTGATTTTCGTACCAAGAAATTGTATCTATCTCACTTGGCTCCTATCTAAAAAAGTAAAAACATCTATTAATGTCCAAATACAAGTATTTTTTTTAATTTGATAAAAATAATATTTTGGATATTTGGACCATAATAATATCTACTTTGAGAGTATTGAACACTACTAATATATATTATTTTCTTTACATCCATTGTCCGTAAAATTGCACTATTCAGGTCAATTTGAGCCAATGAGGTTCATGTTGGGGTCGCTTTCTATTCAAGTCGATTTTGGGTTATTTCATTTTTAATTCGATCACCTAGTATTACAAAAAGGGTTTTTGATGACCCATAAAAGCAAATGGATCATAAAGTTCAAAGCAAGACTATAAAGCTCCAATTTGTGAGAAATATCAATTTTAGTTTCTTTTAGTATTTTTGTTAAGTATACTAAATATGAAGCTAGTCTCGAAACCATCCAGAATCCGAAACCTAAACATAAAAAAAATTGAAATTAATATTTCTCACAAATTGGAATCTCATAGTCTTGCTTGAAATTTTATGGGTCATTTGCTTCATGAGTCATCCCTTGAGATCAATAACCCCTACAAAATGAATAACTGGACATATTGGGCTGGATTCAGATGGACTAAACTAATTTTGAAAGTTAAAATCGAGTTCATGTCGGGTCAGTTTTTCCTGCTTCGCTTCCTCAAATCATGAGAATAAAGCATAGCATGGCACAAGATTAACAACAATATTGTGCCAAAATCACAACATTACTCACAGGATGATTTGAAACTTTGCACCAAATTTTCTCAGTTTAGAATCCCAATTAGCATAAGCTATTACTAAACATTACTCTTCATAGTAAGATGCTACTTAACTCACAGCATAAGCATACCAGGCTAACATTTTCCTACAATCTGAAGAAAAGAGACCCAAACTTTCCTATCAAATTAAAGGGAAAACTGAAAAGTTGTCATGTAATCCTGAAAGTGAAAAAAATCCAGCAAAATCAGTTACAAGTTAGTAGAAAAGATTTTCCAGTGTGTGTGGTGTTTAGCTTGTTGTTATTCATCTTTCTTAGTTGAACCCGGTTCGGCGCTATCTTTAGATGATGATGCAGCTGCAGCCAACTTCGATTCATCAAATTCCAACACCTGCACAGAGGGAAATATGGGAAGAAGATGAAGAATCGGAAAGTTCTAAGGTTGGCATGGAAGTTTATTAAGACGGGTTGTTTGGAGTTGAAAATATGACTTGAAAACATGACCGAGTACTCATGACGGGTGATTGGTGCGCTCGTTGACGTTGATGAGTGTTGAATGTTGATTATAAGTTTGCATGATAAGTTGAAAAAGAACGAACCTTACGAATGAACCCAAGAGGTTCACCCTCGGTATGGTTCATGAAAAATGATACAGAAATTTTAAAAATTGTCCCTCTTTTACTAATCTAGTACAAAAACCCTCACCGCATCTCCTCCTGCCGATCTCCCCCCCCTCCCCCTCCAATTGAGCTAGACCTGGCAATCGGGTGAATCAGTTCAGGTTCAGGCTGGTTGAAGAAGGTTCGGGTTGTCATCGGGTCAACCAAACTCGGTACGGTTCGAGTCGGCTTCGGGTGAGTTTTATTCAGGTTGGTTCGAGTGAGGTATTTTCCTATTGAGTTCTGGCTTAATTTTGGGGGTCCTTTGGGTATAGATCTTAATCAGATCACCTTTTGGATCATCCATTCGAGTGTCAGTTCATTTTGCCAGGTCTACAGTTAGCCCATCAAATTTTCCTCCCACTCTCCTCTTCAATTTAGAATGAAGATAATTTTTGGCGAAATCAATACAGTTTTCTATGACATTTCCCATCGGACTCTCATTCCTCCTGTTCTTGTAAAGTCAAATAAAGAAAAGTAAGTCGTTTTTCAATTCTTTTTTCCATTTCGTCCCATTAATCAACAGGCGAGGGAAACAGGATCCACAAGTAGATAGATATGTAATGTCATTATGTATATTAAGAGCTAGGAAAGATGTTACGAACCGGCTTGACATCACCATTCCAAATCACATGAGCAGCTAGACATCCAACAACAGCCGGTACGATGTAAAGAAGTGCGGGCTGAAAAAGCAAGCAAAGACGGTTAGAAACGTAAGGGCCAAGCCCAACCCGAGTAAAACCCTGTTCTTTCGGTGGTGGGTATGTAGACATAGGGTAAGTAAGGTTTGGTAGGTCTGAGTAGATTTGGGTAGTTTACATAGAAATAGGTACCATGTTTTAGAAGTAGAAAAGTTACGTTAGGTTCAGGTAGTTTATGTTGTGCGTGGTTTATCCTTACAAAGAACAGGGTGATAAAATGATAACCGATACCTGTGCGGCTTGAAACCAATTCATGACAACAATGGTTAACCCTAAACCGACTGTGTAGCCGAGGAAACAGCTCTTGAAGTATTGGCTCCCTTTGCCTCGGGAAACATCAAACCGCAGCGCCAACGCCACAAAGATGCCTGACATAATCACGAGATAAGGTGCGATAATTGTAACTTGGACAAGAACATAACGTCACATATGTCACAAAGCGGACCACACAAGATCTCGAATATGATTGACAAAGTTTACTCGTGATCTCACCTGGGATGACAATGTCACCAAGACCCAACATGGAGAACGGTCTCTTTGGATCTGCTGTGGGGAATAAAAGCTGTGTGGAAAATGAACGATTAATTACTACTTAACAGTTTGTCGCATATATCATAAATCATTGAAAAATAAAAGCACAAGATATCTTCAGGCAACTGACCTTGATGGGAGCATCGAAAGACTTGGCAACACTAACCATCACTGGAGTGAAGAAAACCCAGAAGATATCATACAGAAAAAGTCCACCCTGCAGCGCGGTTGATAGACAGTGAGGAAAATTTCGGGTAAATACGAGCAGCAGTGTAAAGTTATAAAGTAAATTGACAAGAAGAAAAACATTGAGCAAGATCTGTGCATTGTCTCATTCTTAGTAAACCAATACAAGGATAGAATTTTAGAAACCCTCAATCTAAGGTGGCTTACACTCATTTGCAAACCATAGAACCACCGTATTAGTCAGATAACATATAATCAATACCAAATTATTCATAGTAGCACAGAAATGAAGGATTCCACGCTAAAATGAAGGAGGAAGCGAGACGCTACAAATAAAACAAACATTGAAATTACCAAGAGAATGGCACCAGTCTTGAAAGAACCCAGTGAAAGCATTTCAATTCCCTGAAAGGTTTTACACAAAGTACACAAAATATATCATTAAGATTCATCACAAGCAAATGTTCAATATAAGCAACAGTGAAAGGAAGAATAGAAAGTCATGAGAACACCACTATTTGAGGAGAAAACACTAAAAAAAAGTCATATTAATTAGAAGTGTAATATTTAATATTAGTCCTGAGATGATAACTTTTATAATTTTCCAATTTTCAAGCAAAGTTGCCTAAAAATGTGACTTACAAAGTTATAATTTTTAAAATTAAAAAAGGGGGCCGCGGAATGGTTGTAGCTAACCTGAATGCAGAATGCAAGGCCCAGGATATTGTTGGCGAGCCAATGCTTCTTTGAAGCATACCACACGCAAAAGAAGAATCCGGGAATCGCAGCTACTATCTGAGATCTTGTAAAATCAATTTCAAAAGCTGCAGGACCCACAGAAGGTGTTATTATCAGTAAAATGAGAGGTTACCTTATGTAAGTAAACCATTTCATATACTCAAACTTGTTAATGGCCAACAAATTGGAAGAGGAAAGCTCGGAATATGTAGAATAAACTGAAAAGAGAAGAGGATAATAACGTACAGCGGACAAAAGGAAAACGCCAAACTATAACATTTTCGTTCCAATGGTTTGGCAGGAAACGCTTTATTGCAGGTAGTAATGTTGCGCTGAAAACAAACATAACATATTATCTAAACAAAATTAGCGCTATAAGTGTGCAAGGAAACATTAGCATACTTCTGTGAAAGATTAGGAAAAGAGTGGGAAATAAGAAGATACACATACGAGAAAGCTAATATTCCAAGAACGAAGAAATAACATGTCAGCACTGCGTTGACCAAATCCTTTGAAAAGAACTTGAAGAGAAGAAAAAGAGACAATAACATCGCACTCCCAACTAAAGGAAATCTCATTGCATGTTCATTTGACATGGTTTCCTACACAAAGAGCGTACTAGTTAGAATCCAGAAAACATAAGCCGTTTTTAACAGTACAAAACTTGCAAATAAGCGCTTGTAAGCGATGTAAATTAAAGGGCACAACACTTACTGTGGGTGGCGTGGACTTCACTGACCTATAACACCCAGCATAGACAGCAAGACAAGCTGTCAACACCACATTTACATTCGGATTCACATTCACGACAAGTGGAGCGAGAGTAAGGCCTGCCAGTAGAAAGCATAAGTGCGTTAATCAATGATGGTAATCCAAACAAAATCACAATCGAACTATAACTCTACTTACACTTACATAGACATCTCTATATCACATTTGACGTTCACAATGTTCCGGTAGAGCATGGTTCTCTTCATCATGAGCCTCAATAACCACTTACCCAAGAGCGTCTTATCGAAAACCCCAAAATTGATAGCCCATAACAGACAATTAGGATATGTGACCTGAAAATACCCCTTTTCGACAATGATAGATGAAGCCATCCCTTTTTAGCAGGTTCTAACTACTCCTATGCCAACAAGGGAAGGATATTCAATCACAACTATCCACGCAATTCAAGGTTTTATTCGACCACCTTGGGAGATCCAATTCTTAAATTTAGGACATTCAAGCTAATCTCCCTTACGTAACGATGTCATATTGACCCGTATTTTTGGGCATGTCAATTCCACAAGGCCTATCTAGTATGTATTTCTTACCCTTCTCGCAAACATGGGCAAAATGTCAAGGAAAGACCTCCACAACATGCTAGAAATCCAAATAAGTTCACAATTATCAATATATATTACATGCACCTGGAGCATGTGCTCTAGATATTTGACAGTTAACAATCATAATGATCAGAGTGAACAACTTAATATATGTCGGTGAACAACCTAATATAAGCGGGTGAACGATCGTAGTATCTAGAGCACATGCTCTGGGTGCACCTAATAAATGATATAACTCAACAAAATGAACTCACTCCATGAAGCCCTAAAAAAACATCATCAGCTTTGCCTCAACCATCCAAACACTAGTAAGAACATCATCTCTAATGATTCTATGAAACTTCAAAATGAAGGAACCATGCAAAAGAACTGCATGAGAAATCAACCCCCCACAACTAAATCATCAAACTATAACTACTGGGAATTCAACAGTATTTCTCACTCGCCCAATCTTTCTGAATTGGTAAATTTTAAACATGCACACATCTATAGAACATCCACACTTTTCCCCAATTTTCAGACAAGTGTCCATAATTCGCAACGAACAATCGACAATGAACAAACTCAGCTCATTTGTCTTCAACGATAGATCAAATCAAGTCAAACCCATGATTAAACAAAATCAAACAATCACACTAAAACGAAATTTAAACATGCACTAACCTGCAAGGGCCAAATTTGCTATACGTTCACAGTTCTTCATCCTACAATCCACCGTTCTCAGAAATCACCACTCTGATTCAACAAGCAAACTAAATTAACCTAAACCCTTCTGCAAAACTGTATCTGCAGACAAACAAATTAAGCAATTTAGCCCAAAAACAGCATCAAATTCACTCCGTATAATCAAGCTCAAACCCTAGAATTACCAATTGAAGTGAGATCCGGTTTTCTCTCCCGCCGGTGTTTGAAGTCGCTGATCGTAGACGCGCCGACGAGAGAGAATGAGAGTGATGAAACCGGGAATTATGAAGAAATATTTGTGAGATTTTATTTGATTTGATTTTGATTTACTTTAAAAATAATAAAAGGAAATAATTATTATAGGATTTTATGAAATTCTGAGAATGTAAGTTGGAAAATATTGCAGAAATCAATATAGGATGCATCATGATAAAGTGACGCGTTGGTGAGTATAGGACTGTGACAGCCGAATCAGGACGTATTATGTGCAGACGTGGCGGAGTGTGATTGGTTGTCTTTGTGAGTCTGTAATGCTGAGTGTAATATTTGAAGTAAACGAGCTTTTATTAAGGGGAAAATCAAAATTTTAAGATTATGATTCTATCAATAAATATTTAAGGCTTTATGTAACGGGTGTTTTATTTTTGAGTTTTTATTTAATAATTGATTTCTTTTTAGGATTTGTTGGTGGCAAAATATCAGTTTTAGTTTTTAATTTTCCACGTGAGAGTCAAACCCTGAGGTGGCAAGGCCAATCATAGAATGCCATGTCAACATTCTAAATATCTAGGATGACATTTCACTTTATAGTTAGTAATTTAGTGTTGCAAATTGAACCGGGTTGGTTTGTAAGTTGTTCGGGCACGAATGTTTATAGAGTCGAGCGCGCGCGAAATGGGAAATTCGATTTGAGTTCGAGTCGTTTAAGTATTTAAGTGAGAAGGTCTTGTTTCATAGATATACAGAAGTAAGTTATATTAATATTGACGTTTAAATTTGATATTGGAACATAACTTTGATAATTTTCTTTAATTTTTCTAGCTAAGCTCCATAAAATTCAAGTATTAATGTTTAAACTACACTTAATTATACCTTAATTGAAAAACAAATGTTATTTTCTAGTTAATTTTAATAAATATCTAGAAATTTACTTGATTTTTACTTTGAAGTTAGAGAGTTTCAGGGGGAGGGGGAGCAAGTCCAGTCCAACTCCAGATATATGAACCGAGCTCAAGCTCGAGTCTTGACTTTGAAAGCTCGATAAACTTTAAGTCAAGCCCGAGCGTATTTAAACTTTCCATATAAAATAACCAATCATTTTTTTAAATAAATTGATAAATTTGCATATATAATTTTCACTAATATCAATCAATAAGTCAAGTACACAATAAACACTAATGAGTTTATTTTTCAAAATTACTGCTTGAAATGTCTAGGTAGATTACATGGAGCATTGTAATGATTGCATATGAATTACTTATGTGCTAAGTCCCAGACTTAGTAATATTTTCTGTTCTTTTTTATTTGTCATTTTGAAAAAAATTAAGGAGAAATTAATACAACACAAATCTTAGGTAGGAATATATGAAAATGATAAATGTGTCCTCAATTACTTTTAAGGCTGTGTTTGGCAGTAGCATTTGGGGTAGCGTTTAGTGTATTGACCAAGTCAAAACTCTAATTGCATAAATATTAGCGTTTGGTAAACTAGCGTTTTGAGGAGCGTTTAGCATTTTGAGGAGCGTTTTGTGAAACGCTAATAAAGTTAACGTTTAGCATTTGGAGTAGCGTTTCATATTTTTCGGTCAAAAAATACCATTTGTAAATTTTATCTTTTTTGGAAATTATTGATACCCTTTTTTGTCAATTCACATTAATATGCTAATTGAACCGCTAAATTTACCGAACACAACTCTCATTTAAACAGTCATCCGCTATCCGCTACTTAAACCGCTATCCGCTACATAAACCGCTATCCGCTATCTAAAACGCTAATTTAGCCGAATAAGGCCTAAGTCATTGGTTCTAAAGTGATTTATTAAGAATAAAAATAATAAAATTGTTATCAAAATATTAGATAGACAAATAATTGTCAATAAAAAAATGGTTAAATAGACAAATAATTACGGAAAAATGAAATATTTGACAACTATAGAATCACAAAAAAAGTTGTTATGGGTCGCCTTTATTCAACCCTCTTTCCAACCAGGGGTATTTATTTATGTACTAAATTTGTGCATTTAATATAATAATAATAATTCCTTTCCTTGATGAAAAAATAAAAGATTTAAAAAAATCGAGGGACTTTTTCTAACCTCTTTTTCAGGCTACTTAAATGATGATAGGCACCAACCATTAGACATTAGTCATCCTATAACCTCATATTCTCCCTATTCCATATTTCATATTCATTGTCATATATTTCACTGTTGTAATTTTCAATGTCACTCTTTGATCGATAATTTTGGGTATAATATTATATCAACAATTGCAATATTATACTTCTATGATACTATTTTTCGTGACGAATCTAATAATAGTAATCTTATATAACAAATCATTGTATATATTGATAAATTTACGGTCAAAAGTTTTAATGTTTGACTGCACAATTTTCAAAGACGATAATTAATATGAGACAGAAAGAATTATATTTTCTATATATTTCCTAAAATATTCGAAAAAAATACAAATATTTGCTTTTGCAACAAAGTCCCAAAAGGAGGAATAAAGAAAAAGTCTAAGTCAACCATAACTTCAATTCCCCTATAAATTTCCCTCACACAACCTTATTATTGCCCCTCTTTTATTCCCAACTCCCTCTCTTTTCTATGATTCTATCTTAATTTTCTCTATAACAATACAAACACATATAAAATGGCATCTTGTTTCAAACTAAGGGTTGCCCCCTTAGAATTAGTAGCAAGACCAAAGATAAAGTTGATGTTATGTGAAGGGACCATTAGGGTTTTGAAGGGTAGATCAAGAATCAAGGCAGGAGAGATCATGTTCGAGTTTCCTGATTGTGTGGTTTGTCATGCTGATTCTTTCATCCTTGGTCGTCCGATCCCGGTCCTCGGGATCCACGACAAGCTCGTGGCGGGCCATGCCTACTTTGTCATCTTCAGAAGGCAGTGGGGTCCTCTCGGCATCATCGTTGTCCTCACTTGGGTCTTCTCCATCAAGCTGTCCTAACACAGCCAGACAGGGTCATAATACGGTTAAGCTATGTGGTGATGTTGGTGATGGAAATAAGAGCCCCTTTGAGTATGTTAAGGATAAGGAAGGTCGAACTGTTATGATTAAAGTCGTTCCAGAGTTTATTATGAAGGTGATTATCAATAATTACACTGTTACAAATTTGAATAAATGTAGCGATCATGTTAATAGTAGTCCAATTTGTAGCACTCCGGAGTTGCAAAAGCAATATGAGAAACTGGTTAAGCCTAAGGATCAGGTATGGTCCCCTAAGCTTGAACCGATTTCTGAGCATAATAATATTAGATTCTCACCGTATAGATTCATAGGATTGGAGAGGAAACATAAAGAGAAATAGGCTTTGTACGTACTTTTTCTTTTTTCATAGAGTGGTCGTTTGAGTGATACAATTTGTGCAAATGAAAGCAAAATTGTTAGTTGAATATGTTGGGCAATGGTGTCTCTTCCTAAGTTTAAAAATATAAAGAGAAGTAGGTATAGTATGTAATTTTTGGAGCGAGGTCCGACTCGAAAAACTAGACATGAACATCAATTTCTTGATTAAATTTTGACATTGATCAAATTTGACCAACTTAAATTTGACTCGGATCAAATTTCAATTGATGCTATAACAAAGCTAAAACTGCCTCTATAACGCTTTGCTAATCGAAATTGATGTTGATAAAAAAAAAAAAAAAGAGCAAACCAAGCTTGTTTGACCTTCTTCTTTTTTTTATTTCGAAGTTACGTAAAGTTTTAATTAAGTGACAAGGTTGATGATATATCATATAATTGTGTTTGCATCCACTGGATCGGGAGTCAATTATAATCGGCATATTCGGCAATATATAAACATAAAGGGTTTAAATAAGGAGACAATGGTAAAGTGTCTTGAAACAATGCCTATATATAACAAGCAATGTAAAATTTAATTGGGTTTCTTATACACATTTTAGATTAAAAAAAATGTACTCTTCAATCCAATTTGAGGTTTGAGGAATTAAAAAAAGTTCTTAAATGAAGTTTTTGATAAATTTCATAGTGTCTTTAATGTCAGTCAAACTTAAACAACGATCTATCATTTTGGACTTAGTTTGTTGAGTCGGCTTATGTTCTGGCGATGACTATTCGAGGAGCTCGGGCACATTTGATGTTGAAGGGCGCAACAAGGTCAAAGCCAGATGAAATACTTTCTCCATTTCTCAATATTTATCATTTTAATTGGCTTTTTTAGTTTTTGTAATATCTGTCGCATTACAATTCTAATATAATGTTGATGTTTGTTTTTTCAAATTTGCTTTTTACTTTACTTTTACTATTTCCTATACAATCATATAGCCAAAATATAAAATAATTTTTATAGTATACCATCATATCTACAATCTCTCATTTGAAATGAAATTTTTTTAGGGGCATCATGTAATGTATTGTTTTACATTGATTTTAGATGAGAGATAATAAATTTAATATTATCAATAATTAAATAGACAATAGTATTAGATAGACTTGGCAAAACTAAATCAAGACCTGAAACCGAATCAACACCCAAATGGATGGACTCGAAGAAAAAGGGCAAACCCAAAATCGATCCAAACCATAACCCGATAAATGATCCGACTAAAATTCACACCCAAATGACCGCAAATCATACTAGAACCCAATCGAAAAGCACTTCACCCGAACCAATCCAAATAAAAGTCACTTGAAGTCAACTTGTACCCCAACTGAATCGAAAGTTGTTGGCTTGAATCGATCTTCAATCGACCCGAACCCAAACTCATTCACCCGATTGTGAGGTCTTGGAGGAATTGCATGAGAAGGTTGGAGAATTGCATGAGAAGGTTGGACCAAGTAATTAATTGGTCCCAATTAAGTAGGTGCCAGTGTGAGATGACATGGTATTTGGGGGGATTATCATAAATACAAAGGTTGAATAGTTTGTATTTGTGGCCCAATCCCTAAATGACTACCATAATTGATACCCTAGGTTATGGGACATGCATGTTAGCTAATAGTAATAGTCGACTGGTTAACATCATAATTCATGAGCCAATCTCGCAAATTTTATTGGGTCAACTGATATAACTATTGATCTTTAATGTTTGTTGTTGAATTGGTAGGTCAATCCCTTATGAATAGTTTCTCATTACATAGCCCCGTCCATAGCCATCTGACCCCAGTCGACCCCGTCAAAATTTACCTTTTTCGCTTTGTGGGTCAAGGTTGACTGCCTTCTTACAATGTACTACTTTTTTAGTCCATTGGACTGAGATTAATGAAAGTTGTGTCTTTAAACGATATAATACATATCCTTGTCTGATTCTCCCACATTGAAGTTTCCTATGAGCTTGTTTCCTGCACGAAGAAGAACCTTTACCGATAATCGAAAAGCCTTCTGCCTTCCTTTGGCTTTGACCTTACAAAGGCTCGGTGTATGCTATTGCGAGAACTAGAAAATGGAATGTTGCCACAAGAAAATGTACCAAATTCTTGGGTTTCGATAGGATCTATTCCAGAACCATGAAGAAACGACATAACCTTGACCTTCATTTCTTCGATTGACCCTTTGATTGATTCTTTCGCCTCGTGACTTCAATAGCTTGGGGAGTTGGGCAGGCTTTATGTTTCCCTAACATTTGTACCTTCATATAGCTCATACTTGAAGAATCATAAATTACAACAAATCTTCTTGTTAGCAAGTCTTGATTTGCTCCAACGTTTAAGGAAAGTACTTGGCCATCTTATCTTTTGGTGAATGTGACCGTAGTCTTAGCCTTCGTCACAACATCTTCAAAGTTGAAGATGTTTGCCATAGATTGCGTGGGGCTAAGCGCCCTATCCTCCACGTATGTCAAGGTATGTTTCAATGCGACAACACTGTTGCCCAAACTCCAGGAGGAATGGGAGCGGATGCCACACCCACACCCTCCATCTCACCTGCCCCCTGGTCCTTCTCACCCATATCCTCTTCCATTAGCATGCAATTAGACACTCATTTCAAACAATTTTCCTTTTGTGAACTATTTTCACAACCCAAAGACACCTGACCTCTGTGTTGCCAAGAACTTCCTTATAATAGAGTGTATCTTCTTTATCTTCCTTGAACTCATTGCCAATTTTTTGAGATCAACTTAATCTCCAAATTCACTTTGGGAGAACAAAGATTCAAGTACTTTTGAGACTTATATAACTCATTCAAAACTTCAATATTATTCGGGTCTCATTCATATGCTCGTTCAAGATCCTCAACCGCCTCATCTAGCTGATTCAACGTCACTAATACAGTCGCCCTATGGAACATGACTTTTACATTCAAGAGTCAAATTCCAAACGCATTGTTATACTTCCTCCGTTTTATATTAATTGTCGTATTTGATAATCGTGCAATCAAATTTCAAAGATTTTGACCATAAATTTCTCAACATATACAGTAAGTTGTTGTATAAAATTACCACCATTAGATTCATAATGAAAAATACTATTATATAAATATAATATTACAACTGTTAATAACATATTATGTAAGAAATTATCAATCAAAGAATGACTTTGAAAATGGTACAAGTACAATAGTAGATTGTCAATGTTTGATTAAATTCTTCTATAGAGGTCTATGTTTAGTTGGGGTAGGTGGGGAGATGTTTTTATTTCCTTCCCTCTCTTCTCGAATCCTAACCCACAATTTTTTCCACCCACCCTCTTTATCTCAAAGCTCTAATGGCGGCAATTTTGTGCGGAAAATCTCTCCCTCTATTCTTCAATTTCATTAATTCCCATCGGCGATAGCTCACCACCCAGCAGCCATTGATCTCGATCTTGTTCTGCTTCAAGATAAACAAGGTATATTCATCGTATTCTGCTTCTCAAATTAGTAACAATCAAAGTATGAATTGTGTTTATGATTCTCTCGATCTGTTGGAACCAACTCGAAAAATTAGGGCTATAATCAAAGCTTAGGGCTTAGTTTCTAGTGTTGATTGAAATCGTCAGTTGCTAATTCTGATCATACCTTCATCTAATTAAGAACAGTATTGCTTGCGAAGAACCTAAATCTGCTTCTATAAATCTTCTTCTTTCTTACTGTTTGGCAATATAAACCCTTCTAATCTCGAAATTGAAGCAATTACGGAATTTTGTTCCTCTTTCCCTCAAATTTATGCTTGTTTCCTGGTATTTCTTCACTCTTCCAAATTGACAAATAAATAAGGATAGAAGGAATATGAAACTACTATACATGATATGTTAAAGAAGATGGACAAATTGATGTTGACAAACTGCTTACCAAATTCCTTGTCATGAACAATATTTCATTTGATGTTGTGCAAACTCAATCATTTATGTTCATTGTGAAAGCATTTTGTGAGTTTGGTCCGTGTTATAGATTGCCCGGTGATGTGTAATAACTGCAAGAATGCATACTTCGGTGTGCTAACGTGCTCGATCTTTCGTGGTTTTGGATTGAAAGGGAAGGGTGTTGAGATTTGTACCCTAGCTCCAGAGAGTGATTGGTTGAAAGCATACATGCCAATTCGGAACACTTTATTTCCATCAACGCCAACGGGTCTCTAGATCAAACTCACATGAATGATGAAGAATTGAGTCCCACTTCAGATTTCTTCTTGAATTTTGTGTGGAGTGTTCTGCTGCTTGACCGAGGTCCCATCCGTGCATTCTGTCTTGTAATCTACAAAGGATCCGCGGAGATAGAAAAGTGGACAGAGTTCGTCCTCCTCAGAAACATCGAAATGTTGAGTCGTTGACAGTGACTGTCATGGCGCGGTTTGGTTGGAGAACTCTTGTTTCACAATGCCTGATTCAGTCTTCAGAGGCCGATCTCTTGTTTCACTCAAATGTCAATGTTGCAAGATTGAGGGCCAAAGTCAGGTCCAAATGGAATCTCTAAGAAAATTTAGCCTTCAATCAAGCCATATCGGTGGTAAAATGTCGGAAGAGATTGTATCAGGGTGCCCTTTGTTGGAAAAGCAGGTTATTGTCCATCCTAAAATTGGATAAGTTGATTACGTTCCGTGTTGCTTCTCCGAGGATCAAGAGGTTAAGGTGTGGTAATAAGAGCAACAGTCGATTGCTCTAATCTGGCAAAGTTGGATATTTCTGGTGGTGTGAGAGTCACTGAGGTTTTATCGGTCAGCAATGCCAAACTCAACCTTCATGATTGGCGCTGGACAGAGTCGTCAGCTCGTGTCATACTCTCGTATATCGTGAAACTTAGAAATGTTGAGGTTTTGCAACCGTCAGCTCGTACTATTCAAGTAAGTTTCGCTTCCAATATTGTTGGAAATTTGCTTGATGTGACTGACGTGACTTATCTCACCCACGATCTAATCCATTCGTCATCTATCCCATCACACAACAAAACAAGTCTATCATCTTGGTGTGTTTAATTAGATTAGAGGAACTGAAATTTGACTGATGTGACTTGTCTTTTTCATTTGTTATTCAGGAGGCAATGTTAGATCCAAATAGGGTGATTCAAGAGCTTTCTTCTCCTTGTGCGATGCTGCAACTCAAAACTATCACCATGCTTGTAGAACCGGAGCTTGATGAAGGTCAACTTCAACTGGTGCTTGAATTCATTAAACGGAAGGGTTCTTTTTTACTTGCATGGCTCTTTTCTAGCATTCTTTTCAAATTTAAGAGTACAGAGAGTTTTGATCTTTCATACAACTATTTGAACGGAAGCATCCCTACCAAGCTATCCAGATTATACAGTCTAGAAGTCTTGAAGGTTACTTACAACAACTTATTTGGACAAGTGCCTTTGACAGCTTGTTTCGGAGCCTTTGATGCGAGTTACTATAAAGGTAATCATTTCCTTTGTGGTTTTCAAATACTCAAAATTTGCTTAGCCGGTGAAAATTGAATTTGTCTCACAATAACTTGCATGACCCTATTCCAGCATTCTTTTTAAACTTGAAAAGCAAATAGACTCTTGATCTCTCATATAATAGTTTGGACAGAAGCATTCCTACCAAGTTATTAGGATTATACAATCTAGAAGTCTTCAATGTTGCTTACAACAACTTATCTCGACAAGTAATTTTGACAGCTCAGCTTGGAGCAACTCTTGTATATTAGAGAAAAGGAAAATGATTACATTTATAGTAACTCGCCTCAAAGGCTCCGAACTAAGCTGTCAAACGTACTTGTCCAGATAAGTTGTTGTATGCAACCTTGAAGACTTGTAGACTATATAATCCTGATAGCTTGGTAGGGATTCTTCCGTCCGAACTGTTGTATGAAAGATTAAGACTCTCTACGCTCTTCAAGTTTGAAAAGGATGCTGGAATAGAGCCATGCAAGTTATTATGAGACAAATTCAATTTTCACTAGCCGAGCAACTCTTGAGTATTGGAAAACCACAAAGAAGATGATTACTTTTATAGTAGCTCGCATCAAAGGCTCCGAACTGAGCTGTCAAAGGTACTTGTCCAGATAAGTTGTTGTAAGTAACCTTGAAGACTTCTAAATTGTATAATCCTGATAGTTCGGTAAGAATGCTTCTATTCAAACTTTGTATGCCTTGAAGACTTTTAGACTGTATAATCCTAATAGTTCGGTAGGGATGTTTTCGTTTAAACTATTGTATGAAAAATTAAGACTCTTGGACATTGGAATATAGCCATGCAAGTTATTGTGAGGAATGGGAATGAGCACAAATTCCTCGAATACTGATCTCGTCCCGGTACCACAGTCCCGCTCCCAATGGGACTGAGATCGGGAATGGGATAATAAATAAAGTCCCCGTCCTGATTCCTTGTTATGTATACGTGTTAGAAAAAAATTTCTCACTGGTTTGGCTTCTACAATCACCGTCGTGACATTTTATAAAAATTATGTTATTTTTATGTTGTTTTTAATGGGAATAAAATAAATTATAGGTACAATCTGTACAAATAGGTAAGGAAATTGGGTTTAGAAATTTTCCAGTTAATTTCTCACTCCCGATGGGACTGGGAATGTGAGTAAAAGTCTTCTCGTGATCACAACTGGAAATGGAAGCAAAATATTTGCTCCCGGTCAAAATTGGATTAGGATCAAGACTTTCCAAAGGCCTGTTCTTTTATCAGGTTAAACCTAATTACTCAAATTTATCTAAATCTAACACAATTTTCCTAGAAAATATCACTCTAAAAACACAATTCTTCAAAAAATATTCTAATTTATCCGAACTTATCCGAATTTATCCTAATTTAATTCATCCAAAGAATGGGGCTTAAATGCAACTATGCAAGTAGGAAGGCCAGTACTGCTACTGCAAATGGCCCTTTCTATGACAAGGCCCAAAAAACTGTCAAATGGGTCGCTTGTTTTTAATAGAATGGCCCTCCCCTTTCTATGCAAGTAGGAAGGCTAGTACATTTTAATAAAATTAAACTAATTATAATTACTACCTTTGATTTCATATTAATGATGGTTACCATATTCAATATCACTTTGTAATTGATAGGGTTTTATATCATATTTTATAAGAAGAGTGTTACATCTGTGAGATAGTATTTTTTATTATGAATTTATGATAATAATTTTATATAATAATTTATTGTACATACTGAAAAATTTATAGTCAAAAATTTTAAAGTTCGACTACACAGTTTCCATATAAGATGATTAATAATATGGACAGAAAGGAGTAATTTCAATTCAATAAATATTATTTATAGTTTTTCCTCCGTTAGGGTCTGTTAAATTCATGGATAAATTGAACTTACTAATTTTTATCTAAGTTTACTAAAGCTTACCAAAATTAACGGGAGTTAAAAAACAAAAAATTAATTTTGATATATTAGGATAAATTTGACAAAATTTAACAAAAATTATCAAAATTTATCCAAAATTATCATAATTTAACTTTACCCAATTACTATGTGCTACCTCGGTTCTTTTTTATTTGTCATTTACGATTTTCAGTATTAATTTTTAATTAATAATTTTCAATATAAAATATTTACAAAAAAATAATATTTACTTTTTTTAATATTATTTTTTTATAATGAAACTAATGATATAAATTTTATATGATTAATCATTATATAAATTAAAAAAATTAACGGTCAAATATTTTAACATAATTTAATAGACGACAGATAAATAAAAAAAGATGAGGGAGTTGTTTTTATTCATGAATTTGATACAACCTAACAAAATACTCCATCTATTCCATATTAATTGCCATAATTTTGACTTTTACAGTCTCCAATGTTATTCTTTGATTTATAATTTATTGCATAATATGTTATTAATAACTGCAATATTATACTTTTATGATAATATTTTTTCTTACGAATCTAATGATGATAATTTTATATAACAACTCATTATATACCACCTCTGTCCCAAAATATTTGTCCCATTTACAATCTCAACAACTGTAATTCTTTTTTTACCCCTAATTAATAGATTCATTTATCATTTTTACAATTTCAACAACTATTATCTTAAACTAAAGTAGGGGTAATTTGGGTAAATTACAAACTTTCTATCTCAATTCTCAATACAAATTGATTTTTTTGAGTTAGATAAATGAACAAATAAAATAAGATAGAGGTAATATATTAAGGAATTTATGATCGAAATTTTTAAAATTTGATTACAATGATGTAAAAAAGGGGAGTAAAATGGTAGTGGACGTAATTTTGAGTGGAAAAAAAATATGGGGAAAAGGACAAAAGAAGGAGTGGTCTGGTAGTAGGCAAACAGGCACAGGGCTCAATGCAGCAGCGATCCTCGGATTTCACGACAACCAAAGTCAGTCTCTACTTGCTTCCTTCCTAGATCTCCGCCACTTTGTCTTCGATTTTATTCCTTTTTTTCTTCATATTCATTAATACTTACATTTTGTGGTATTTTTTTACCAAAAATTTAATTAGAGCCGGCAAAAATCTGGGTCCGTGTAAATTCGGTTCGGATAAATTCGAACAATATTTAAATTTGGACGAAAAATTTATGTCCGGACTCGGTTTTATTTCGGGTCAAACCGGGTCGGACAATTCGGACGAAGCTAAAATCGGGTTCGGACAATAGAAAAAAGAGAAATTTTATGTACGAATATTCAGTCAATTCGGTCAATATAAAATTCGGAGGGAAAATCTATGTCTAGACCCGATTTTTTCCGGGTCGGACAATTCGGGTAATCCGGGTCGGACAAAATTTTGCAAGCTCTAAATTTAATATAATTCCACTGTTTGGTTTTTCCTCCTTCCGTCTCAAATTAATTGATATTTTGACTAAATTTTTACTGTTAATTATTCACAAATTATAATGAGTTACGAAATGAAATGTTTAGTAAAATATCTTTCTAATGATGTTAATTTCATGTTGTAACTCGTTGTAATTTGTGAATAATTTACGGTCAAAATTTTGTCAAAATATCAATTATTTTGGGACGCATGGAGTAATCTACAGTAGGAGTAGTACTACCTCCGTTCCAAATTAATTGTCATCTTGACTGAATTTTGACCGTTAATTACTCACACAATATATGAGTTACAATATGAAATTATTATCATTAGAAATATATTTTCCTAACAATTATAATGGAGTTAATTTTTATTATAACTCATTGTAATTTGTAAATAATTATCAATTAAAATTTAGTTAAAATGACAATTAATTTGGAATGGGGGAATAATTTTTTTTAATCAAAAATGTAATAAAATCTCCCAAATCCCAACATGAATCATTTACGTGTTTTCCACTCTTCACTCTTGTGTCGGATTAGCCAGCTGTTATCCATTTTCTATACCACAATTTCAAGTCAAAATATAAATTTTGAGAGTTTTTTGGCCATAATCTTCAAGGTAAAAGTAAAATATTTGTATGTACTCCCTCCGTTCTTTTTTATCTGTCATTTACGATTTTTTGTGTCAATTTTTAATCAGTAATTTCTAATATAAAATTTTTATAGAAAAATATAATATCATACTTTTTTAATAGTATTTTTTATCATGAATCTAATGATATCAATTTTTTATGATGAATCATTATACAAATTAAGATATTAACAGTCAAAGTTTTTGCCACAATTTCCTAAGCGACAGATAAAACAAAACGGAGGTAGCAGTAATTATGCATCACTGAAGTTTGTATGACTCTAACGGTACTTATCTCCATAAGGTAACTTATATTCACTGTAAAATCAAGAAAAAAAAAATAATCATGCATTTGAATTATTCAATGGAGTCAATTGACTAATCTTTCAAGTAAGATAGTTTCATAAATTCATCTCTCCAAATCAAACCCCTCACTCTCACTTTTCTCCCCTCGTCTGATAAAATAAAGGTAAATTTATTAAGGTAATGTTCTCTTGTACATTGTAGTGTGGTGTAACACTCTAATTCATCGTAATACTCAATATTATTCTACACTTTACTGTACTATGACGTGTTTTATTGTAATTATTAGCAATATATTTCTACAATTTTTTTTTTTTATTTTTCACATTCTCTCGTCACACTTTCTCGTATTATTTCCACACCATACCAACCATACACAAGAATAAGACCTAAAATATTAGTATACATTGGCAAGTAATTACTTTAGCATCTTCTTATAAGTTTTAAAAGATAAACAAGAAACTGAGTAAAAGAGTTGATTAACAGTAATCCATAGCAGGAGCAACCAAATTAGGTAGATCCTACCAATGAAAGGGAGACGTAGTTTGGAAAAAGTAAGGCAAGGTGAATTAAATTTGGACGGCTTAAGGTAATAAGGTGTCATAATTGTAATTGTTAAAAATAATTAATCTTGCCCATGCATGAGTTAATTAGGCCCCATTTTTTTCGATTATTAGCAGTCACAAGGCTAAAAGTTCAAAAAGTACAGCAACCGACATACAAAACAGCAAACAACCACTACCAAAAGAAAGAGGTTGCAACCAAACAGTTAAAGATAACGCAGTAAGAATTTCAGCATGCACCATGCCAAACAAACCATTACATCGCAAATGATGGGATCCATACGGTAGATTATGTGACTTTACCCTAAAATCTGACTAATATTCATGCATGGTCGGTGCTTCTGCTTCATGGAGTGGACACATTACATGCCCTTCTCAAACTATACACACAACACACATATATATTCACTTATGAGGCGTTTAGTTGAGAAAATTTTTGAGAAAGTTGGCCAACTTTTCAATTTTTCCAGGGTGACAAACTTTCCCGATAAACTTTCTTATGTTTAGTTGTGTATAATATATAAGAAAATTTTGATGTGTGGCCCATTATTTCCCTTACAACCTCAATAAAAAGTTTCCCAAGGAGGCTAAGGATTTTTTTTCTTGAGAAAGTCATTCCCAGGAAACTATAAAACGTACCATTAGTAAATTTTGAGAGTTTAATTTTTGAATATATGATATGTTAATATAAGTTTAACTAAGCCGATACTTTGAAATTTGTAATCCTCCCTTTGGAACATCATTGGAATCGAAAATCCGACGACGATAGTGATATCAAAATTTGTAATCCTCCCTTTGGAACACCATTGAAATCCAAAATCCAACGACGACAGTGATGGAGAAAGAATCCCCCCCCCCCCTGCAATGGGGGTGGGGGCGAAGACAGGGTATTATTCTCTGTCTCTAGCCCGCTTTGTTGCTATGTATCCCAAGTCATGCATTAAAAACTATGGTATCATAATTTGTAATATTCATTTTTTTTAATTATTATTGAAAGCAAAAAAAAGCTAAAGATACAATAACATTGCGAAGAACAACAAAATGACAACAACCAACAAGAAGTCAAACAACCAAACCAAAGACAAACAACACAAACAAAATATAAAAATTAACATTTTCGTTCTCTTTGCCAATTTTTCAAAAGCCGATTCTCAACAGTCACAGGGTCCCCACGAATGAAGTCCGAACCACAGCCGAACTTAGTCACTCTGCGCGCCATGTCAGCCAAATGAGCTTGAGGACGCTCTGATGATTCAATTTGCAAGCTCGCACAATTATCTTTCCTTCTGACAGATTCTTTAGAACAAGCTGTTTTAGATCGTACCCTACACGAACCTCTACTTACCAACCTCCACTTTGAGTTCCACGATAAGTCCACATTGTTCTTTTGTCGGCTCTTGACTTTGAAAGCCTTAAGAAAATAGTCATCCACATCTAGAAGTGAAGAACAAACCACCTCATCATCAATTTTGTCGGTTAGGCCACTAACAGTGCGCTCACTATTAGAAAAAAGGAAAAAAAAAAACCACCTTAGGAGCACCAATGTAACCACCGACAATAGGAGCACCAATGCAATATTCATTCATACTTCAACATTTAATAGGAGTCAACATTGATTTTAGGGTATATGCAAATAGGACGAAAATAACTCTTCAAGCAAGATTTTTAAACCTTCACATTGAATGAGATAACAACCTTTCGTTAAAAGTGGGCTAGAATGTTATCCAAATACTTCTAAATTCAAGTTTTAATTCATGATATTGTTAATTACATTAACGTACACAATTTTGTATCTGTTACACATATCTCTTAGGGTGCGTTTGGTTTGTCAATAACCATGGGAAAATGGTCAATTTTCCTGGGTTGATTTATTTTCTCCACGATTGGGTGTGGCTTGACCTTAATTGGGAAAATTTTCACAATGGGTCTACCACTTTTTCCATTTTCCTAGGAAAATCTTTCCCATTGAAAACTTTCCATGTGAAATTTTTCCTGGGAAAAAATCCCCTGAGATTCCTACCAAACGCTCTCTTAACAAGATGATCACTAAGGTTGTGTTTAACAGTAGCGTTTGGGGCAGCGTTTAGCGTCTTGACCAAGTCAAAATTCTAATTATATAAATATTAGTGTTTGGTAAACTAGCGTTTTGAGGATCGTTTTGTGAAACGCTAATAAAGTTAACGTTTAGCGTTTGGAGTAGCGTTTCATATTTTTTGGTCAAAAAATACCCTTTGTAAATTTTATCTTTTGGAAATTATTGATACCCTTTTTTGTCAATTCACATTAATATGCTAATTGAACCGCTAAATTTACCGAACACAACTCTCATTTGAACAGTCATCCACTATCCGCTACATAAACCGCTACCCGCTATCTAAAACACTAATTTTACCGAACAGGGCCTGAGTAATGACTTTCACTTTATTCCGCAATTGTGTGGATTCAATTCTGGAAGAAATTTTGGATAAGAAAATAGAAAATTTGTGGAAGAAGAATTTGTTCTTTTATTTTCTCTCTCTTTTAACGTTGGATACAAGAGTATTTATATAGCGATAACTATACTACCCAACTTCAACTTCTACAAGCCAATCATAACTCAATCTCTTATTGAGGAGTTTGCCAACCATCATGACACTAATTATATCATAAGAATTTGAATACAATACTGAAATAGAGACTGTTAATATTTCAAATATTGAAATTGGTCCCTTCGAACCTCAAATCGGCCTCTTGCTCTGGTCCAGGGGCGTAGCCAGGGCCATGGCCCCCCTATCACAGATAAAACTAAATATATTTGCATGAAGTACTATAGAAATATTTGTAGAGTGGTGGTTATAATTCATGTTATTATACTTGATGTCAAGGGTTCAATTCTTCTTTGGAGCATTTTATTATAGTTTCTCCTTGTTATTTTTCAAAATCCACTTTTTTTTCTCCTCTTTCCTTGTTCTTCATATATAAATGTGACCCCCTAATAAAATGTTCTAGCTCCGCCTCTGCTCTAGTCTTGTTTGGGTGGATATATGTCGGTAAACTCTAACATGACGATGCCTAACTTCATAACTTGGACTTCAAATATTGAAACTGATCCCTTCGAACCTCAAACCGGCCCCTTAGTCAGATCCGATGTAAATGGATGTAAATGGATATATGTCGGCTAACTCTAATAAATCTCAAATACACGACTTTCTAGTATTTTATTTGACGACAGTTCGATGCAATTTAAAAAAATGGTTACTTGACAATTGTATTTTACCATTCTTTACACAAGAAGTGATTGGCATTATCCACTAGAAAATGAACAACATGGTAATTAATGTTGACTATCATTGTTGTCTTTCTTTCATAAGTTGAAACTATTTTAAACTTATTTTATAACTCTACTCTGAACTTAGTTGTAAGAACCTTTTGTAAAATCAATTTTAAATTTATCTCCTATACGTATTTTTAACTTAGTTGACCCAATTACATGATGTAAAAAAAAAATAATGCATAAATATCATAATTATGGAGAAGATAATAGAAAAATTATTACGCGGCAATGGGAGGACTTCCATAAGGTGGTGTTTGGACTTGAGCAGGTAAATCGGCTTGGGAAATGGGTGAAATTATTAAGTTAAGGAGATCATAATTAACTTTGTCATTTACTAATTTTAATTTGCATGAAGTGTTTTCTGTTTTCAAAACTAGTAAAATAAGACCAAGATCCTGGTTTTGGAGTGTGCACGATACTCAAACTCTGTTGGAGGTAACTCTCTCAATTTATTATAACCTATCTTTACTTATCCAAATCTAACACAGTTATTAAAAAAAAAAATCAACTCTAAAAATACAATTTCCAAAAAAATCATCACAACTTATCATAACTTATTATAATTTATCATAACTTATCAATTCAAACTTGAAAATAACTCAACCAAAGAACATGACCTCAATGTATATCCAAAATAACCATCATAGTTAACTCAGTTTGTAGTTGCCACTCCTACTGTTTCATATTAATTATCGTTTTTAAAAATTGTGCAGTCAACCATCATAGTTATCTCATTTCGAGTAGCGTTTTGTGAAACATTAATACAGTTAACATTTAGCGTTTCACATTTTTAGATCGAAAAATACCATTTGAAAATCTTATTTGTGGAAGTTATTCATATCATTTTATGTCAATTCACATTAATCTTCTAACTCAACCGCAATTTTAACTTGAACAGACATCTATTATTCCCTACTCAAAACCTATCCGCTATCAAAACCACAATTGAGTACATATACCACAATCCGTTATCTAGAACCCTAATTTCATCAAACAGGACATGAACGCGTAATTATCCCTTTAAAAAAAACTAGGGAAAGTGGCAAAGATGCCAAATAAGCTCCACATAAAATAGACTCCTCTCCACTCCACCAAGACCTCATACCAAGGTTCCATTTTTTTTTGTGGTAAGTTGCAGTATTGTATTATACCCTATTGCACTTTTTAATTTTTACTAAACTATATCATAATCAATATTAATATGTATCTCTTCATTTTTCTTTCTCGTCACTTATTTCATATACTTTTTCACATTCTCTCTCTTTACTTACTCTACTTACTATAACTTTAACCACAACTCACCATATTTTTTAAAATTTTAAAAGAATATAGTCTTAAATATAAATGGTGGAGGAGAGGGAGAGAAGAGAGAGAGGAATAGGGTTGCGTTGTCATGTCAGTATCAATCCCATCAATCTCACAAACCAAGCTACACTACACTATCACTACACTACAAAAAAGCTGTTATCAACTCACTCCCTCCTCCAATTTCCTGGCATAAATCTGTGATTTCATTACTGCAGCAGACACATACAGAGCAGGAAGAAAAGAAGAAGAAGAAGAAGAAGAAGAAGAAGAAGTTACAGAGTGGAGCCCACCCTCCATTTTTCAGCTAAACACCCTCTCTCAGATCAGAACCTTCTGGGTAAACTTCAGTTCGTTATCTTCCCTCTCTGATGCTCTGAATTTGCAGTTTTCTGCTCCCACTAAAAAGCTGAATTCCTGTGTTGTTCTTTTCTCCCCCCACAAAAATCATATCCATAATCCTTTCGATTTACTGTTTTTACTCAATTCTGGAGGTGTTTGTTTGAGTTGGGTATTCAATTGTGGGTGTGGCTACCACCAACGACCTATCCTTAGGGTTTAATGCGGCCCCACCTTCCGCCGCCGCATGGCCCGCCGGAGGACGGACGGCGTACGGGATTCCGCCGGAGATGGGTATGTTCGTGGTGGCTCCCGCGGCTGCGACGCCGTTTCATCCGTCCCAGCAGGTGCAGAATCACGAATCCCTAATCCCGCTGCTCGCTACTGCTCCGTGCTTCAATCTCTCCGCTTCCGCCGCCGAGATCGGCGGCGGTGACGGCGGAGGCGGTGATCTCCACCATCGGAATCGCACGGCCGGAATTCACCTATGGCAGAACTCCCACCAGCAGCAGGAAGTGGGGGGTGATAATTACCCTAAGAAGACCATCAATTTCGCGACCTGCGTCCCCAATTCTCTCCCCGCCGCCGTCTCCGGCGGAGTAAGCGGCGGCGTTACGTGTCAGGACTGCGGGAACCAGGCGAAGAAGGACTGCGTGCACAGGCGGTGCAGGACGTGCTGCCGGAGCCGGGGATTCGATTGCGACACCCACGTGAAGAGCACCTGGGTCCCCGCCGCACGCCGCCGTGAACGCCACTCCGCCGCCGTAGGAGGCGGCGGAGCCTCGTCGGGGTCCACGTCGGGAGCGAAACGTCCCCGGCTAATCTCCTCCGCCGCGACGACGACGTCGTACACGTCGAACTCGAATACCGCCGACACGGGGTCAAGCCGCCGTGACACGGCGGCGCTGCCGAGGGAGGTGAAGGCGCCGGCTGTGTTCCGGTGCGTGAGAGTCACGGCGGTGGACGGCGGCGACGACGAATTCGCGTATCAGGCTGTCGTCAAGATTGGGGGCCATGTTTTCAAGGGTTTTCTGTATGATCAGGGTTTGAACAACAACCCTAAGATCTCTCAGTTTCACTCCGCCGCAGCCGCCGCCGTCGGTGGCGGCGGCGGGAGGAATGGGGTTGCTTCGTCGTCGCCGATGATCATTCCGATGGAGCTCTACGGCGGAGGCGGAGGCGGGATTTTCCTTGGTGGTTCTGCGACACAGTATGGTAACCCCATAAACTAAGACCCCCCAAAATAAAAGGAAATAGAAAAATAGAAAAAAGATAGTAAAATTTGACATTGTTGTTGAAATCACAACACTTCTCTATAGAATTTTATTTCATTATTAACTCACTTGCTTAGTATGTTGTATTATAGTATTATAATTACAATCATATTGCCATCTCTCCTAATCTTAATAATCTCATAATTAATGAATAGTTTTTTCTTATGGAATATATACTTTTCCATTTCTTTGTCTGCTCTTTGTTTCAAATTCTTCTTGCATAATTAATAATCATGGACCTTTAAAACTTTAGGGTTTGTTCATCTATAGACTTCACTTAAGATTAACATTTAACACTCCTTTTAGAGGTAAATGGCCAATTTATAGCTATTTTACTTAAATTTAGCTTATATTATAGTCATTTTTACCTAAACTTACCTTGTATTATCATTCTAACTCAAATTTAGCGAATCTTACTTTACCTTCGAAGCTAGTCTTGACAAAAAATGACCCGACCCGTTTTTTCAAACCTGAAATATAACAAACCCGGAAACCCGAAATACAGGGAATACCAAACCCGCCCCGCCCAATTAGCAATGATAAGTAATAAGCTATTTGTGATATTTCTTTTCAGCATTTCTTGGCATTCATGATAAGTGCAAGAAAGGGTAACAAAAAAAGTTTGAAAATTATTGATGATTTATAATGTGTTCTGGCAGAAACTGTTGATCTTCCCATAGAATCATTGGGTAACAAACAGTGCCCTATATTTTTTTTCTGAGTTGTCTGTGTCTTTGGTTTCTGGCACTGGAATATGTTGGGTAGCAAATACTGTAGTATGTATGTATGTATGTTTCTTTTGCAGGTTTCAAATTACTGTGCATTTTTCTGGAAGACACTGTTTAATGGTATGAATAGTCTCTTCTTTACTACTACTACTACTACTACTACAACTACCTTTATTGTGTGTAGTGTTGCATTTTGTCTTTTGCATCTTCTGCCATGTTTGACTTCTGTGTTGTGTCTTTTCTGCTGTTGCAAGTGTAAAAACTGTGAACTGTATGTGTGTGTATGTACAGTGATGTTTTCCCCATTTATGGCTGGGATTTTTGGTAACTTTGTTTTGAGTCTCATTATATGGTTGATTGGAGTTTACATAGGCCTTGCAAAAGCTGACCCGACCTGAAACCGATTCGGTTTTTCAAATTGAAAACATAACGAATACGGAATATGGTGCATACCATACCCGCCCCGCTCGAATTGATAGGTCTAAGTGTAATGTGTATATGTTAGTTAAGTTTGCTGCTAATTACAGTTTGTTTTTTTTGGATTTAGGATTTTGATAGGGGGTGAGGAAGATGATGTTTTGCTATGGTGGTAAATGGTAATGTTGATGTTTTTTCCTTGCATGATATAGTTTTGACTTAGAGTAAATCTTGAGTCAATTGGAACCGTCTTTTTCAAATTACAAAGATTAGGGTTATGAGTGTTATGTCAAACATAGTTACCAGGAACGATTCCCAAGTCGTTACGGAACACGGGTCGCTTATTTTTACACAAATTTGGTCTAGTTTTGACTTCGGAACGCGGGTCACAGGCGCATGTAGCAGCTCGGTAACTATGACGTCAAACCTGTTTATATCTCACAAGTGACAAGAATTTGAGGTGTTGGGGTTTAGATTTTTGGATTTTTAGTGATTTTACATGATTAGTGTGTGTAGGTACATGTCTATAGATTAGACTTGCATTGTTTGCTCAAGTGAAGAGAGTGGTCTTGTTTAATTTGGCATTTAACTCAACTAACCCTAACACAAGGAAAGCCATACAACTCAATGAACTCATGATGTGAGTCCTGCATATGTTGTGTGGTACCTTGGGAGAATCAAATTTATGCTGCCTTACCTCTGGGAAATATTCGTGGGGTGAATTGGAATTATGGAGCCTTACCTTGGCAAATATTCGTACTTGAGGAGATATTTACTCCGCAAATCTTCTCTAAAAATCAATTTTTGAACCGTTCCTCAAAAATTGGCGTTAGATTTCGATATATGTCCCAAGTATAATGTTCAAGTGAAGCTCCCCCCTCTTCCAACTTTACTCTAAGTTAGCCATTGCATTAAGCTATGTTTATTTACATTGACCTGCACTTATTGACACTTACCTACATTATCCCGGTGCTTGTTTATATTGACCTACATTTATCTACACTTACCTACGTTTAACCTGCACTGAAGTGCAAACTATACTTCTTCAACCTGACCTTAAAAAAAAACAAAACAGTTGGAGCATTAACCATGACAAACAATTATTCCCCAAGTTCCATATAAGTTGAGTTTGGTAAGGTTACTTGGGTTGGTTTAGTTCCCAGTGAACCAGACATGTGAAAGGTTGCTGTTACACCATTATGAATTCTTCTGAGCATATCATTAATTGACAATCTGGTCTGAAAATTAAATTAAATTGTATGTGTGGACTGCATTGTCATTGCATTAGGGTGTCCTTTTTTTTACTTTACTCACAAGAGCCCTAGACCTAGACCTAGAGCTTTCCTCCTGCATAGATAGATATGTAACTTTACTTGCATTTTTGCATTCATTCATTCATCAATGCATTCATCATCATTCATGTACTTGTTTTTCTTTCTTTTTTTGCCATCTTTCTCACTTATGAACAGCTGCTTCTTTCTGCATTTTTTTTCACTTCGGCCCTGTTCTTTTATGCGTGTTATTTTGCGGAATGGTGTGGTAAGGTGTGGTGAAATTGTGGCGGGTATGGTGGAATTGTGGTGGAAATTGTGGTGGGTTATTGGTATGCGGGATAGGTGAGGAGAGAGGATGTAAAAAGTAGATGAGAAAAGTGAGGAGAGAGAAAAGTGAGAAGAAAGAAAAGTAATGATTTGCGTTAAAATATGGTGGGTTGTGGTAAACTGCGGTAGACTGTGGCACCGCAATTTGCCAACCGCAGAAAAAAAACAGGGCCGTCTTCAATCTATGGCTTCTACTTTCTTTCAAGTCATCAAGTGCATGTACTTGTGATTTGTGAATCTGTGATCATCATGATGATACTACTTGGGTAGATGTTTGTTTGTTCAGAAACCCTAGTTTTGTGTTGTCATTTTGGTTACTTCTTGTGTATTCTTTGTTGAACAGGCCAAACTAGTGCCATGTAATTCCACATAGATTAGTTAAGATGAAATGTGCACTTTTGTTGAAAAACTACCACCCATGTTGGAAATAATTGAGGGCGGTTGACTATGAAATCTTGGGGCGGGATCGTCTCATATAAAATTATCGTGAGATGAGTTCGTTTTAAGATGATTTCTGTAATATTTTACTATAGTTGATGAATAATGAGTCATATAAAATGTATGAATGTGGCTAATAAAATGTCAAGTGTGGGAGGATGATAATGTTTGTTTAATCACCCAACTTGATTCTCCTAATCAGGCTTCACGTATGCATGCATCAAGTTGCGTAGTTTTCTTTGTTTGCATGAATAAATAATGTTGAAATGTTCCACGACTTCAACTTCGTCTTTATAAATGAACATACCAATATTATTGCAAGCAACTCTACTTGCAATATCTGCGTATCCTTAATTTCCTGGTCAACTTTAGGAGCTTCATTCAAAGGTTATGGATAGTTTGGTTCTTGTACTTCAAATGCTTTTGTAATATGCTTGATATTCCCTCTGTCCCTTTTTGTATGTCACATAAACTAATTCATCAAAACTCATAAACATTGGAAATGAGGTGAAAATTTTATAAATTGTCAAAAATGCCCTTTATAATAGTATTGAAATTAGGTAAAGAGCCTATTTATTAGGGATATAATTAATATTATGATTGTTGGAAATATAAAAGTTAAGTAATTTGACAAATAGAAAGGGATAAGGTAGTTAGATAATTTGACAAACAAAAAGGGACGGAGGGAGTAGTAGTTATATTTGAAATACGGTTACTAGAACGGACTATTAATCCTTATTTAAACAAATATAGTTATGAACGCTAATGCGATGATTAATTCAATGCCCTTAACAATGTTCTTATTTTGCTGCCTTGATTATATGTTTCATGAACTTTTGAGTCTTTTTATGACTTTGAATAGTCGTAAAAAAAAAAAAACATATAGGTTAATTTATGTAAACCTTTAAGTTAAGAAAGTTAGTTAGGTTTTATGTGACTACTTTTGAGTCCTCAAACTTTTTGTATTACTTTCTACAATTACGGAGTATTTCCTTGTAGATGTTTTGGTCTTTTCGACTTGAGACCGAAAATACATACCACGAATAATATTACAAAGGTGCCGCTTCGTAGTACATATGATTTAAATCGACTTTTAGAAGCAATGCTCGTACCTTTATTTTTGTTATGAATCAATTTGGTAGATTTTACCCTAAATTGCATTAGTATTTGTAGATTCCTCAATTTTAGGATAAATTGTTTGGGTTTCTTAGGCCATGTTATTTTATGTGTTAATGCACCCAAATGCAACGTAACTAACTGCAATTCTACCGCAATATAACGTAAATTATCATTACTATTTAACTATTTCCACCGCAACTTAATACAACACCAACGCAAACACAAAAAAACGGGGCCTTAAGAGGCGTACGTTTAAGGGTTGAAGATCACTCACACTTTTTATCAACTTTTGGGGTTACGGAGGATTTTGAGTGTTTGGTCCAAATCAGGTTTTGGAAAAGACACTTGCCATCTTTTTACCATGCTATTTTGACTTGATTTCATTATCATTGTTGAATTTTTGTGCAAATCATATACTACTTCCGTCTCGTTTTATTTGTCTATCTACCTAACTTGAGAAGATCAATGTGTATTGAGAATTGAGGTGAAAAATTTGTAATTTACCCAAATTGCTCATACTTTAGTTGAAGATAATTGTTGTTGAAATTGTAAAATGTGATAAATGAATATATTAATTAGGGGTAAAAAAGGAATTACAATTGTTGAGATTGTAAATAAGACAAATATTTTGGGACAAAAAAGTTAGGTAAAAGGACAAATGTTTTGGGACGGAGGTAGTAATAATAATAATTTAATGTGGGGATAATATTGATATTTTATACTCCTTTTTTCAATTTTTATAAAGAAAATATATGAGTTGAGGCATAGTTCCTTTTTTATGCCAAAAAAAATGAACAAAACTAAACAAATATTACAATTTGTATTATTTATTTTTCTAGTCAAGTTTTCAACTTCTGATTTTCGTATACTAATGTTATGTTTGGATTAGGGTTATACAAGGGGAAGGGAGGGGAAATGACTAATGAGCTAGGGGGAAATATTAAAATAATCTCTTCTACCCTTATTTGGAAAAATAAATAGGAGGGGATGGGAGGGGAGGGGAGGAGAACTATTTACCTTAATGCCCCTCAATTAATCTCATTTTCATTAGAGCTGGCAAAATTTTGTCCGACCTGGATTACCCGAATTGTCCGACCCGAAAAAACCGGGTCTGGACATAAATTTTTCGTCCGAATTTTTATATTGTCTGAATTGACCGAATATTCGGACATAAAATTTCACTTTTTTCTATTGTCCGAACCCGATTTTAGCTTCGTCCGAATTGTCCGACCCGGTTTGACCCGAAATAAAACCGGGTCCGGACATGAATTTCTCGTCCGAATTTTGACATTGTCCAAATTTGTCCGACCCGAATTTACCCGGACCCGAATTTTTGCCAGCACTAATTTTCATCAACCCCCACTAGAAGGATTAATGACAGGGAAGAGAATTCATTATGTATTAAAAAAAAACTTTATTAATATAACAACTATTTCATTTTTTACCATTCTCCCTCATTCCCTCCCTCTTCTAATCTAAACATAACAATTATCTCTTCTTACCCCTCATTTTCGTTCATTCAGAATCCAAATAAGATAGAAATAGGTCTCATCCCTTTCCCTCCCTCCCTTCTAATACCCTCGCCTCTGCTCCCCCTCTAATAATAGAAAAGACGGTAAACGATCTTTTTAGTTAGAAAATGTTAATCTTAGGCCTAGTTCTTTTATGCAGTAGGTTGCGGTCCGACATCACACTGCATCGTACTCTTTAATTTCCATCACACTTTACCATATGACGCCACAATCATTACCAATATATATCTTTTCATTTTTCCCCTCTACTTTTTACATTCTCTTTTTAACCTACCCCACCTACCACAACATTCTCCACAACTTACCATACTTTTTCAAATTTCATCACACCGTACTATTACCAATCCGCAACCAACCGTATAAAAGAACGTAACTTATTAGTTATTAGTTTTTAATTGTCCAAAGTCCAACATAAGATAGAAACCATTCAAATCTTAGTTTTGATATAGTTTGTATTAAGAGGAAGCCTAGTGGTGACATAATTGATAATACACGTAGCTAACCCTAGGTAGTAGCTAAACAAAGCCATAAAACTAGGGTAAGCATACATAGGTCTATTATTTTATTAATTAGGAGTACCACTCTCTCTCTAAAAGTAAGAGAGAGGAAATGGTGGTGTCCTTTTCAAAGATAATTACGTAGGGTTTATGGCATGCATGTGAAGCCGAAAGATATGTCAACTTGATAACCCCCCCACTATTTATTTACTTGTTTTTTTATTCTCTTCCTTATAAAAATTTATTTAATATTTACGTGACAAATTTCGAGTTGACAAAATTAGCATTCTAAATAGTGAATAGCGGTTTATGTAACGAATAATGATCTAGTGGATAACGATTTAAGTGATGGATAGTGAATAATTGTTCAAATGATAATTGTGTTCAGTAAATTTAACAGCTGAGTTAGCAAAATGTGAATTAACATAAAAGGGTCAGTGTACAAAATGTTCTCGCAAGTAGGGTTCTGGAAAGAGTCACACCACAAAGGTGTAATGTAGACAAACCTTATCTTACACTTGTGCAAGAGGTTGCTTTTAGAATTTGAACCCGTGACCTCATATCATAAGACAAATACTCAATTGTTGCGCCAAGGCTGCCTCCACAAAGTTATATTGCCAAAACTGGATCAGTTACCGAACCGATTGATTTAGTGGGTTAATAGTTCAAATGGTTGGATTTATTTGATTGAATTAGACAGTCAAAACCAACATGAACCGAATATGAGTTAAAAAAAATTCATATACTTCAAAATAATCAAATAACCCAACAACGCTAGTATATTTGCCCACTTATTACATATCCATGGAAGGAATAGAGCCAACATGACATCATTAGAGAGGTGTTTATATCATTATTAGAAAATCAACTTATAATTATTGAAATAATTAAACTAAAATCAATGGTTAAAATTGGTCAAACTGATCATATTTTTGAGACAAAGATGCAATTTATTTATTGATTTTTTTTCATGTATGTAAATGAAAATGGCCTCTACTGTTAACCCCATTATGGATGCATCATCTCTTTTGTTCAAGGGAATCATAATCAACCTTTATAAGCCTCATTAATTACATATTAATAACTTGATTATATTGATAAAGTTAACTTTTTACTTTCTTTTGATATTGACCCGCCGCTTCTTCTTTATTATGATTGGTACTTAAGCTGCTTAATTAATGATAGCTTGATTTAGGGGGCATTTGATAGGAATTCAAGGAAATTTTTTTTACAAAATTTTTATGAAAAGTTTTTTATAGGAAAGATTCTTTCGTGAAAAGTTTACTTTAGACCCCTTTTAAAAAAAATTCCATAGAAACAGTGAGCTCGCCGTGAAATTTTTTTCAATGTCAACTTACATTCAAACATGAGTGACCTTAAGGAAAATAAGTCAACTCGAAAAAATTGATTATTTTTCCAGAATTTTTGACCAACCAAATGCATTTTTAGTGATAAATTTTGTTATGACCGTTTAGCCTAGCAAATATGGTGTATATTTTTTTAGTGGAGAAGGTACAAATCCATACAAGTCAACACACTATTGTAGAATGGGTCTTTTCTAAACTAATCTTATTAATTATATATGGGAATTGTGAGCATTTTTACGTGCTTTATTCTAATTCGTTTCTTTTTCACCAATGTGAGGGTATATTCTTCCATTAATCAATTAACAAACTAAAAGGAGAATTGAGTTTGAAATTGGGTGAAATGTGGCCTGAATAAATCCTAGGGTTATTGAGTGTATTAAGGATCTTTAAAGCGTTTTACTATATTGATCGAAACTTTTAGTATTGTATCATATATAGCTACTATATGTGTTTCGTCTTCTATTAACCATGAACTAATGTTTTATTGATTTTATAGATATTTATCCAAACAAATTACATTATGCTCCAATTGCCAGTGGCATATTATTAATTTGTTGATGTATTCATCAATAGACTCCATAACGAACAAAAACAACCATGGATTACCATATTGATATCCACGGATTACATATATAACGAACTATGGATGCATATATTAATTTCTGCATAACGTAATTGAAGAAGAAGAAGAGGAGGAGGAGGAGGAAGAAGAGTATGTTACGTAGAATTAGTCAATTATTAATGTAAATAAGTTATTTCTTCTTGTTCTTCTTCCCTCTCACCCTTTGCAAAAAATCTCACCTCCTCTATCTATCTTTGGGCAGTTTGATTTGGGGCAGCTAGCTGGGGAAAAAAAAATCATTGAAATATGGATGCCAACTCAGCGGATGTGTGTCCCATTTTTAATACTACCTCCGTTTTGTTTTATCTGTCGCATAGGAAATTGTGGCAAAAACTTTGACTGTCAATATCTTAATTTGTATAATGATTCATCATACAAAATTGATATCATTATATTCGTAATAAAAAAAAAACTATTAAAAAAGTATAATATTATATTTTTCTACAAATTTTTTTTGATAGAAATTATTGATTAAAAATTGATATTGAAAACTGTAATTTAAAAAAAAAAAAGAGCAGAGGGAGTACAAATTATGACCTCATGGCCCTAGAGAGACTTTTACGTCAATTTAGCTTCTGGACTATTCTTCATGGTCGATGACCCTAATAAAAATGAACTAATAATTGACATACATCCAAATATCCCATGATTTTATTTCTGGGATTAGTAGTACATATGGGCCTCACATACTGTTTAATACAAAAAGGCCCAACTCAGTTGCAGGCCAAGAATGGGCAAATCCATCCAAAAGGCCCAATGTTACATGTCATAACCCACATGGCCCAAATCAAAGCCTGCACCAAAGAATCCCAATGGATTTCGAAATCTTTTCTTCAAGAGTGTTTTAGGTTTAGGTTTGATTGCCAAAAAACAACTTTTTGTCAGGGTTCGCCTTTCAACTATTAATTTAAATTTTTAATTGAGATAATTCCACATAATAATATAGTCAGAGTCAGGTATGGCGAGATGTTTCAGGTTCTAATCTAAGCAAACCATAAGAAGCTTGTGTGAACAGACGTGTTATAATATAAAATTATCATACCTCGTCTATATATGATTTCGGAATATTGATTTTTGTTTTGGTTGATAAGCTTCACTAGGCACTAAAGGCATGTAATTGTTGCATAACATAAGAATTTGTAAATTTTGGTAAAAGTCGACAAGTTAAAGGTAAAAATATAAAAATAATTAATAAAAACTAAGAATGAGTGTGAAAAGGTTGGCAAACTGCGGTGCCACAGACTACCGTAATTTGCCACAACCCACCACATTTTACCGCAAATCATTACTTTTCTCTCTCTTCACTTTTATCTCTCCTCACTTTTCTCCTCTATTTTTAAATTACATTCTCCCTCCTCACCTACCCCACATATCAATAATCTACCAAAACTTCACCACACCCCACCACACCTCGCCACATTATTCCCCAAAATACCGCATAAAAGAACAGGGCCAAAATCACGCGATTATTAACATAAAATAAAATAAAATTAAGAGGGATTTATTTGACCTTCCATGGTAGTTATTGTTCGTTTATTCTAGAGGTTTGCCGCCTCTTTCCAACCTATTCTAGAAACTATCTAGGTTTGCAGTTTTTCTATATACTAAAATGCGATATGTATTCGAGTTGGAAGTTAAACTTCTGGCGTGTAAACAAACAAACAAACACAGTTCCAAGGAAACAAATTTTTAATACGGTATAAGGTATTTAGATATAGACAATTTTTCCCATGAATTGGAATGCATGAAGAGATTAATTCCTGCATATTTATACAACTTTTTGAATCCATTTTGGTAACTAATTTAGGCACAAAGACAAAAAAAAAAAAAAACACTTTTGGTATGTGCTAGGCACATGGGCGGATCTAGAGCTTAGGTGGGGGTGTCCACACAATTAGTCAAAGAAAAATTTGTGATTTGTTAATATTATTTGGAATAAATTTTCTTAATTGGATCAAGTGGACACTGTAAAAAAATCCAAAAAAATAGGGCTTTGATTTTCGTCGCCTACCATTTTACTAATGTAGCCCCCCAAATTACATTCCATACCCCTGCCTCTCTCTCTCCTCTTCCTCATTCTCTCAAATCCTTTAAACCTCATTCTCTCAAAATTCTCTAAAATTGTGTTTGGTTTTTGAAATTGTATCTATAATGTCAAAGGAAGTTGGGAAATCATATCAAAAAGAGGATGTTAGTTTGTAAATTGTAATTTTTTTATAAAAATTTGATTTCGTCAAATAATCCGAAAAATTGGACGGTGCCGCATGAAAAACTGTACCAGTACCACGGTATTGCCGCAAGTGGATCTCAGCACCGCCGCAGTGGTGCCGCATGAACAGTGCGGCACAACCGTGGTAAATGTCGCACTGTTCACGCGGCAGCACCGCGGCGGTGCCGAGATCCACCTGCGGCAATACCGTGGTACTAGTACAGTTTTTCATGCAGCAATGCCGCGGTAGATGGAAAAAATGTCACGCGGCACCTGTAAATGGAATTTTATTTTTAAAAAAAATAAATGTAATTATTATTGTTATTATTTTTAATATCAAAATTATTGTTATTATTATTATTGATATGGTAATGTTAAATTTAGTTTTTAAAATAAATGTAATTATTATCATTGTTATTATTAATTATTAGGCTTATTATTGTTGTTATTATTATTACTTATAATATTAAAATTATTGTTATTATTATTATTGATTTGGTAATTTTAATCTTATTATTATTGATATGGTTGTTATTATTAATTATTAGGGTTATTATTGTGGTTATTTTGATAATCTATATTATTAGGGTTGTTATTAATATTATTGTTGTTAAATAAATAGTGTGTTTATTATTGATGTAATTATTTTGATTATTAATGTAATTGTTATAATTTTGATTATAAATATTGTTGTTGTTATTATTATTATTAATGTTATTGTTATTATTGTTATTAATGTTATTAAAATTGATATTATTTTTATTATTAATGTCATTGTAATTGTTATTTTGTAAATGTGAATAGAAATTATTTTTTAAATAATTAGTGTTAGTAGTGTGGTTATTTGGGTTATTTTTGTTATTAGTTATATGTTGGTATTATCAATATTTTTGTTATTAGTTATTTTTAATATTATGGTTGTTAGTTATTCTAATATAATTTGGTAATGTTTGGGGTAAATAATGTTAATCTTATTATTATTGATATGGTTGTTATTATTAATTATTAGAGTTATTATTGTTGTTATTTTGATAATTAATATTATTAGGGTTGTTAATAATATTATTGTTGTTACTTAAATAATGCATGTATTATTGACGTTATTATTTTGGTTATGAATTTAATTGTTATTATTTTGATTATAATTATTAATAATGTTATGATTATTATTAATTGTATTGTTATTATTATTATTATTAAAGTTATTAAAATTGATAGTATTATTATTAATAATATTATTGTAATTGTTATTTTGTAAATCTGAATAGAATTTTTTTAAAAATAAATAGTGTTAGTAGTGTTCATATTAGGCTTATTTTTGTTATTAGTTATATGTTGCTATTATCAAAAATTTTATGAACGTGGTATCGTTATGCAGGTTCTGTTAGAGGAGTTCGGCGGAAACGGTGTTGATTATTCATCGTTTTTTGCGACTGAAGACGTTTTTTAAACTATTGTAGCATTGCAATCATGGGCCAACGAAATAGCAATGCTCATATACGTATTTTAGCAATGCTCATATACGTATTTTAGTTAGGTTTAAACTATTGTAGCATTGCAATCATGGGCAAACAAAGTAGTCAATGAATTGGGTAATTGGATGTCAGTATAAGTTTAAGATATAAATATCTAGTTAATGTAAAATTTCAGTTTAAGATATGATGATGTGAAATTTTGTTAAGCTTGTGAATATATCATTTAATTTTAATGTTTATTTTTATTGTTATTTAATTAATTTTTTATTATTTTATTTTTTAAAAAAACTTATATAATAATTAGTATATTGAACACCCCTAAATTAGATGTCTGGATCCGCCACTGGCTAGGCATAAAAAAATATTATAGAATACAATATTTTTTAATTATAACATTTTATTTAATGTAATTCTAAAGCATATCATATTTTATATGGGTAAATTAAATATTGATACAATCAAGGCAACCCAATATCTATCAGTACTGACCAACAATAAATTACAAATCATAAATAAAAATGAACAATTTTTTAGACATTTATGAAATACATAGGTCCAAGGCCTCCATCCAATTGTTGGTCCATTGTAGAGACATTTATAAAAAAAAAAAGTGAGACTTTATTTTTAGATAGGATATGAGTATGTTAGATATTTGCAAAATGGCATATTCCACATTTTTATGATCCACAAACAAATATAGGCTCCAAATGACAAGTGCTTAACACATCAATTCCATTACTTTTGGAAAGTACAAACAAGAAAATTTATATTTATTAAATAAAAAATAAAATATTGTCATTAATAAAATGTCAAATGACATTTGGAATGAAATTTATGGAGGAAAAATTATATTTTTAAAATGTCAAATTTATGGATAAAGAACAGTTGGGTAAATTTTAGTACTTTTGGTAAATTTTAGTAACTTTTGATAAATTTATATTAATATATAAATTTATTTATTATTTATTTTTTAACTTTGGTAATTTTTAACAAATTTTGATAAATTGAAGTTATCCATGAACTTGACAAACCCTAAATACATTTTTTTTTCAATTTTTCTCTTTTATTCACATTTTTCTCTTTTTCAAGAATACAAATTTCTTAATTTTGTGAATTATGTCTTCAAGTCATACATAATTTGGAAAGGAGAGATTATTATTTGGATGCGAAAACCAAAGAAATGCATTTTCTTGAATCAAACAAAAAGAAAAAAGAAACATTAAAATAATTAGTGGGCTATATAAAATGTCCACCTTGTAATCGCCACGAAAGCAGACGAGGTGTCTTCTTCATCTCCTATCTCTGTGTGTATTCAAATTCGAGGGGTGTGAAATAGAAATGGGGTTGGCCCAATTGTGTAATTAGATCGAACAAATTGGAATCGAAGGAAGAATTATCCCCAAATTCCCTCGGAATCTCTCTCTTTCTCTCTCTTCCTTCCTTCGTCTATTTTACCTCGTTTTCTCTTTCTTCTTCAGTTGGGCTATCCCCATTTCTATTTTCACCCCCCTTTTCTCTCTCTCTCTCTCTCTCTCTCTCTCTCTCTCTCTATCTATCTATCTATCTATCTATCTATCTTTCTTTCATTACCTTCTACCGATATGACTTCAGTCACCGCTTTTGTTGACGACTGCCCAACTACCCTTCTCACCGATCTTACCCTATCCGATCAGGTATTCCTCTTTCTTTTGTTGATTTGATGCTGGATCGTGTTGATTTTGCTGTTCTTGGTTTCTGGGTCGGTTCTTGATTTGGTCTTTCACTACCGAATTGAGTTTATTTTGCTCCTTGGTGATGGGTTTCTGCTGTCTTGAACTGGGGTTGATTCGTATTTGTGGGTCGATGCTGGATTTGGTTTCCGTTGCTGAATTGATTTTTGGGGTTAGGGTTAGGGTTTGTGACTCGTGGATGATAGTTGGGTTCGAGTTATTTTCATGGATTTCTGCTGTCTTGAACTGGGGTTGATTCGTATTTGTGGGTCGGTGCTGGATTTGCGCTTTAATTGCTGAATTGATTTTTCGGGTTAGGGTTTGTGATTTGTGGTTTGAGTTATTCTGATGGGTTTCTGCTGTCTTGAACTGGGATTGATTTGTGTTTGTGGGTCGGTGCTGGATTTGTTCTTTCATTGCTGAATATATTCTTCGGATTATTAGGGTTTTCTGATTCTTGGATGTTGGAATGCTTGATTTTAATACATGGGCTTGATTCATTTTGATCCCTTGGTGATGGGTTTCTGTTATCTTGGACTGGATTTGTTCTTTCTGGATAGATTCCCCTGATTGTTAGGGTTAGGTTTTTCGGCTTTCTTGATGTTGCAAGACTCGATTTCGATACATGGGCTTGATTTATTTTGATCCCTTGGTGATGGGTTTCTGTTGTCTTGAACTAGGATTGATTGGTGTTTGTGGGTCGGTGCTTGATTTGTTCTTTCTGAGTAGATTCTCCCTGATTGTTAGGGTTAGGGTTTTCGGATTTCTTGATGTTGAAAGACTCGATTTCGATACATGGGCTTGATTTATTTTGATCCCTTGGTGATGGGTTTCTGTTGTCTTGAAATGGGGTTGGTTTGAGTTTAACAATTTGGATGAACAGGGGAAGATGAAGAGTGTGGAAGAAGAGAGAGAAAAGGGGGATGAAGGTGAAATGAATGCTGCTGTTGTGGTGAATGATGGTGTGTGCGCTATCTGTTTGGATTGTATTGAGCTTCAAGAGACTGCCCTTGTAAAAGGTTGCGAGCACGCTTACTGGTTTGTCCCCCCTTTTCTCTCGTGGATCCTTCTTTTTCGCATATTTCAGCTATCAATGCTGATTGATCGATCGATTAAGCTCATATCGTTAGTTACATTTGCGATACTAGATATAGGATTTTGACTTTCTATCGTTGATGATGGACCGGATTGGTTGAATTTTATATTGCTCTGTCAATATTCTCTTTGTAATTCCTCCGTGAGAATCGGGATTCGAATTGTAGGGAAAAGGAATGTAAGTAAATGTAGGCTCTTTGAACACAATAATATCTTGAAGTAACTTGATTGACACAATAACATCTTGAGTAAGAATCTCAGAGGGAGATTCTGAGTTTTGTTCTCATTCTTTTCAGTTAAGTTTGTGAATCAGTGAATAGATTGATGTAATTCTTTTGTGCTATTTATTTTTCGTATGTGAAATACATGCTTGTTTGTGGTTTCTCCTTATTGAATCAGCTATGAAGGGATAGAGTAGTTGTGTTAGTTTCCTGTTAGTGGAACATTCTTTAACTGCTGTGAAAGGAAAGGTTTATTATTTCTATAGTTGAGGAGAGGAATTCAACGGTGCAAGTGATCCGTTTCTTTTGATTTTACTAGTCCATTAATTCTTCTGAATGTATGGTGGGGCCAATTGTATTCTTGACGAGGAGGGTTAGGGATTGAGTTCAGTATTCTACTTGTCTCTTTTGATCTTTGTGACGGCGCTGATAACCTCAAATTTGGGCTTGTAATTATGGGTTTCCATCGTGCAAAATTTACAAGCTAGATGTTTTTGAATAAAAAGGAATGTTGGCGTTCTGAACAAATGTCTTTCTCCTTTTCTTTGTGCCTGGTACGATCGTTACTCCTGAGTTCGAACTGATAGGATTACTTGATCACTCACCATCAATGCTTTTTGTTCATGCCCCAACCTTTATGATTGTCGTAGATGTATACATTTGCGCATATGAGGTTGACTAATGTTCTTTCGCTCGGTTTTCTTGTCTGTACAGTGTGAACTGCATCCTGCAGTGGGCCACATACCATGAACATCCCAAGTGCCCCCAGTGCAAACATCCATTTGAGTCTCTCAGTGTTCATCGTGCGCTTGATGGAACGTACGTATTACAATCCTTTGTTGTGGACCTTTTACTTTTTAGCCTCTACATTATGCAATTCTTCTTACATTATCCTTGACTTTGTCCCGACAGCCTTCGCGACTACATGCTTGAAGAAAGCGTGTGCTTGCTTGTGAGAGCTACATGGTTCAAGCCCTTAGTTGTGGAGCACCACGACGACCCGTATGATGACTTCGAGGACATCTACTTCTACCAGTACGGTTACCAATACGGGTACGAAGAAGAAGAGGACGACGACGATCTCAACGAGGCCTACTTTCGCAACTCCTCGACCCTCCGCATCGGCAACCGGAGGTGGGGGGACAACGGGTACATTCGGGGGGGCCGCCAGGAAGCCCGGCCGGTCCCAAGATCAAACCCTAACCCTAACCGAAACAACGACTCGGGTGCCGGTTCTTCCTCCCGTCAGCGCAAAAAGAAGCAGATCGCCGAGAGGGAGGACCCGGATGCCGAGTCCTCCTACGGGCCCGAGCCCACGAACAAAAAGGCCGAGGCGGGGGCCGGGAAAGAGTTAATGGGGCGGCGTGCGAAGAGGGCACTGAAGCGGGAGGCTGCTGACAAGGCGGCGGCTGCGAAACACCAGCAGCATTTGATTAGGCTGGGCAGGCAGTAGTCAGTGATCGGAGTCGACTGCCGGTTTCAAGACAGCAGCCTTGTATGTCTTGTCTTGTCACCCCCCTACTATCCACTGTACAGCATCTTTCATATCTCCTGTTTTTTTTTTTTTTTTTTTTTTTTTTTTTTTTTTTTAAACTGTTTCCTGCTCTGTAAAAATAATGGCATCTTAGTTGACTGAGCTGTTTGATTTTACTTGGGCATGACATGGATCTTGCTCTTGTAATCTCTGCAAAGTTAGAAGGATCTCTTTAGTTGCTATCATCATCTGACTAATATCTGGATTTGAACTTGTTCAAGAAAAAGGCAACTTCTACAGAAAGGAAGGGCTGTGAATTCTTTGAATTTGTTCCTGTAAAAGTAAAAAACCATTCTTTAGTTGTGTACATTGGCATTTTAGCACTTTCTTGTTTCACTTTAATACTTGATCTTTTCTTTTGTATGCTGCTGGTATGGTACTACTATATCTACTATTTGGGATGATATGAATGTATGATGTTGAATCAGAGGTTAAGACCTAAGTTGACAGACTTATTTCAATCGATATCGCTTTCAGCGAGCTTGTTTTGGTCTAAAATTTGTGTGGTCTAGATGATAAGGTGAAGGAGAAGATATAATCTAACAACTTTGATGTGATGCATGTGTGGTTTGTTTGTTTATTTCCACCACATTTTGTTCATGATATAGACACATATGTTTCTACTTCTTTCTAGTTTGAATGGGAAATGGAGAAAAGACATTTGCAGTGCCCTAATGCACATTGCACAAGGTATCCAAAGAGGTTGTTGGTAGCCTATTTAACTACAACTCTATGTCTTGTAAGTTTTTCGTCAAGGATCAAATTTCGGCGGAGGGGAAAATAGCTTTTACGTATTTGAAAATTGTAGGGTTGATAAATTGCGTTTATCATGAACATTATGGTATTTTACTGTTTAACGTCATTTTGCAAAGGTTACTGGTGATTATCTCTTAAATAAAGGCAGATGGGTGGGGTTGAGGGGGGAGAAAACCTTGATGTGAATGGGTGGGTCCCCCCCTTTCCACTGGGAGTGGGAGAAGACCTCATTGTGGGAGTTGCAATGTCAAGGCTTCACTTTCTCTCCAAATGTATCTATCCTCCAACCATCAAGAGAGGAGAAAAGAAAGTGGGATAACAATAATTATTATTCTCCATGTAAAGTCTTGTTATTATGATATAGGGAGAGTTAAATATAGATGGTCTTATCTCAATAAGTAAAGACTCAACAAATATAGACAGTCTTATAATGATATAGCTTGTGCCTAAATTGTTTTTGATAGGATTTTTGAAAAGCTTTTTTGGACTCGTGGAAATTAGTTTCTCCATGAATTTAGGTTCATGGTGGGAAGACTGCCTACAACTAGTTGTCCCAGATCGCGCTCAAACGTGTTTTTTCGTTTTATTGTTGTATTTGTGGGATGGGAAGACAATCAAAATAAAGTGAGAATTGAGGATAAAAGATGTAAGAAAGGAAGAAAATTTTCTAACATAACATCATCATCAACAAACCCTTTTTCTTCATTTCCACCTACTACCTTTACCCACCTCAACTTGCTCAAAATTCATTCTTTTTTCTTCCATTCTTCCTCTTTCCTTTGTCTTCCTCTTCACATTAGTTTTTCCTTCTAGTTTGTCTTCTTTTTTCTTGAGTTTACTTCAAGATGGTCCTCAAGCAAGCCACTCTAGATTGACTAACAATGCAAGTCTTCTTAACATGTTCTGTTATTTTCCTAACACCTTCTTGATCAACAACTACCCCATCTCTGTTCTTTCAGTTCAAGGTAATCGCGTTTTCTCATAAATTGTTTCCTCTTTTCGGCCTTTTGTACCCGGTGCATCAATGCTGGTATGATTACACCTTTCCTTTTTTGGGCATTTCATGATATTCTTTTTCATGTACAAGCATGTAGTAACAAAGAATCATGAATTCAACATGCTCTGTTCTTCCCCTGTTTCTCAGCCAGAATTTCCCTTGACGTGCTCTGTTCTTCCCCTGTTTCTCAGCTAGATTCTCCCTAAACTCAATTTCAATTTACTCTTGTTTCTTCCCATGGAACCTTTGAATCGATCGTCGACATTTGGCTGCAACGCTAGCGAAAACGAAGCTGAAATCAGCTTCTCCGGGACGCTAGAAGTCTTTGTTCATCATGCTAGAAACATACACAACATATGCATCTATGACAACCAAGATGTGTATGCCAAATTCTCTCTTACCTACAACCCGGACGAAACTGTCTCCACCCGGGTCGTCGTTGGGGGAGGAAAGAACCCGGATTTCAACCAAAAGTTGGAGCTGAAACTCAACCAAATGGATGCGGTCCTAAAATGTGAGATTTGGATGCTAAGCCGAGCAAGAAACTTGCTTGAAGATCAACTTTTGGGGTTCGCTTTGGTCCCGATTTCCCATATCGGAAACCAAGGGGGGAAGATTTCTTGCCAAGATTTCAGCCTTTCATCAACCGATCTTTTCCATTGCCCGGCCGGGACTATCCAACTGAGCTTTTCCCTTTCGACTTCGAGCAATTCTTCCCCTGTTTCGGGAGCTCCCCTGAATTCCTCTGCTGAAAAATTGCCCCGTTTCTCCTTGAAGAACTCGTCGATCTCCTCTGAAGTTGTCCTGCTTGACCCGAATGAGTATTCGCGGGTCGAATTCCCGGACGTCAACGCGGAAACGGAGGACCGAATGATGGTCTCCCAGTACTTCAATTTGAATTCCGATTGCGGGTCTGCTGGGCATCATCATCATCACCATCAGTTTCTTCAGCTGGGCTCTGTTTCTGAAACAGGGGATGGTGATTGTGAAATGGAGGGCGGGGATTCGTCTCAGGATAACGGGAGTAACCGAAATTCGAATTCCGGGTTTGTGGGGTCCACGACTACGAGCCTCGAGGATGATCGGAACACCGCTGATTCGGACCCGGATCCGAATAAACGGGTCGTGGCTTCGAAAGAGAGCAAGGGTGATGTGAACAGCAGTGAAATTGAAGGTGGCGGGGTTGATCCGGATCCGGGTTATGGAAATACGGGTCGGATCTTCCCGGGTCGGGTTGGGAATCCGGACCCGGATGCGGATCAGGCGGCAATGCAGCAGCAGATCGTGGATATGTATATGAAGAGTATGCAGCAGTTTACGGAGTCTTTGGCAAAGATGAAGCTGCCCATGGGCCTTGACCCGATCCCAAACCCGGGTCGTGAGGATCCGGGAAATGTGATTCGGGTCGTGGAAAACCCTGGCAAGATGGATGTCGAGAGCAAGAAGGATGGTTCAAGGGTTTTTTACGGTAGCCGGGCTTTTTTCTAGTACTAAAAAAACAAATGTCATCGTAAATGTTGACACGAACAAACCCGGGTGGCAAGGATCGAGGCAATGTGATCTGGGTCATGGAAAACTCTAGCAAGTTGGATGTGGAGAACAAGAAGGATCGTTTGATGATATTATATGGTAGTCGGGCTTTTTTCAAATTTTAGGAAAAAGAAAAAAAATTTAACGGTTTCGTAAATGTTGACACGAACAAACCCTAAAATTATCGTGGTTGTGTTTATGTCGAAGAATGTTTAATTTGTCAATGTGGAAAAATATTAGGCGATCTAAAGCCACCGTGTTAGAATGTTCATATTATTATGATCTTTGTTTCTAGAATTGTTGGTTATATTTTTCTTCATTGTTCATAAAGTTGGTAGGAAGGTTGTTTGGTTTATGATGGCATGAGGCATGACACTTAATTCTTTTGCATCATCAACAATTATCAACAATATGATGTCACTTCATTGTCGTTTTTTTCATTGTCAATAGTGACGTCTCTTTATTATTCTTTTTTAGTCTGATATCAACTACTAAACAATTACTAAAATTATTAAATATGTAACATCAAGATTAAGGCTTTATATATGATCATTATACACATAACTAAAATCATTAAATTCGAGAACATACCATAAAATTCTCACATGTCTAGTTCTTTAAATACTCTCCATCATTAAACGGCAACGACAATAAATTGTTCGTGTCCATTTGATAAATGTCTGATTTGGTCCATGTCCAATTTCAAATAACAAATACAAGATATTAACAGACCAAACTAAAATGTCTCTAAACATCTTTTATAGTGGATTAAGATCAGTTACCCTGAATATTTAGATTTTCTCATGTCTAGTTCTATGGTGAAGCTTTAGGAATATCAAATTTGGATTTGGACATACAAGGTATTGAAATTTTTAGGACATGTAAAGTTGAATGGTTAGTGGGTGGCTAAAAACTTACCGAAAATTGTTGCAATTTTCCAAAACTTACCATACCTATCAAAATTAACATGTAGCATACAGACTGAAAGTTACCGAACTTACCGAACTTAAATTTGTCATGCCTATCATTTATCACTGAATTTTCCAGACACTTAGTCATAATTCATATTTGATAGAGAGGATAGGTTATTCATGGGAAGTTGATAGGTAGCACAAATGTGCATATGGCCCTGTTCTTTGGTTAGGTTGGATATAACTTTCCCAACTTATTCAAACTTATCGAAACATATCTAAACCTAACACAATTCACCAAAAAAGCACTCACTCTAAAAATACAATTCTCCCAAAAAATATCATAACTTATCTCAACTCATCCACATCTATCGAATCCAATCCCAACCTAACTATCCCAACCTGATCCCAACCGATTCAAAAAACGGGCGATAGTTGAATAATGGCATGGCCTACTTTAGTTTAGGGACAAAGAAGAGGAAGGGCAATTAGGAAGGTGAACCGAAAGGGATTGCAGCGTGGCTTCTGATTTTATGGATCAACTTTTTTAGGGTTTCATCATCATTTCCCCTATTCTTTTGGTCGCATTATAACTTGTGTGGATTAGAACCCTTTGTGCATTTTGTCCCACTACCAAAATTTGAGCATATAGTTACCGCTAGGGTCGGTAAAATTTTGTCCGATGTGAAATATCTGAATTGTTTGACTTAGAAAAAATCGAGTAAAATCGAGTATGGACATAGATTTTTCATATAAATTTTGATATTGACTGAATTGATCGAATATTCGGACATAAAATTTCTCTTTGTCTATTGTCCGATCCCGATTTCGGCCTTAATTTAGCTTCATTCGAATTGTCCGACCCGAAATAAAATTGGGTATGGATATGAATTTCTTGTCCGATTTTTGACATTGACCGAATTTGTCTGACCAGAATTTACCTGGATCTGAATTTTTGCCAACGCTAGTTACTACAAAGTATTTAGTGGGGGTCCTCATGATTCACAGTTTGCATATTTTATTAGAAGACTGTCTCAAGTAAATTTATATGGGGTGACTTTTCCAATATTTTACTATAACTAATAAGTAATAATTGATCAAGGGATGACTTTTATCAGTGTCATCTCCAGTAAATTGTTAAGTCATCATATATTCATTAAAAAAAAAAGTCACCTTAGAATTATACATGTTATGGTAGATTTATGGTAAGACGATCTAATATTACATTTATGGACATCTAAATCTAGCAATTGGATCCAACAGATTTTGGTGACCTTTAGACAATTTAATGAGATATTTTACTTTAATCCATTACAATCAAAATCTATAAAAAGAATAAATAGCATACATTCTTCCTTAATATGATCATTCTTATGTAGTAAGGACTAAGGAGCATCAACATCAGTACACCCCTGTACATCATGATTGATTTCCTTGCAAGTAATTGGGCTTCATGAACCCATTTAGCCCACCAGACCCAAAGTACGGCCCATGAAGTCCAATAACATGGAGCCCACATGTCTACGTTGCAAATAGACTTAGCCCAATAATAATAATAATATGATCCAAGAGCTAGTGAAAACATACAAGAGAAACAATATACTCCGTAGGTTTAGTCACTAATATGATCCACTAACTACTTGTTCTTAAAAGGATAATAGAAAAAACAATTAAAAGGTTTCTATATTTTGATGTAATATTTTAAGAGTTCTATATTTTGATAAATAATTGACAGATAAATAATTGACAGACGACATTTTCTTTGTTGTAATTATTTATTGGGGATATTTCGATTTATATTTCGACCAAAAACGTGGGAAATAATGACTTTTTGTGTTTAGGGTTCTTTTAATTGAAGTCAACTATAATTTCAAGCCTTAACGTGTAGGGTTGCTCAAAAACTACATAAGCCTAATCAACAATAAATTCTACAATTAATGTTTTATGTGCCGAAAAACAGGTCGGAATGTCACCCATAGGCCATGGATAATTACAACAAAGATAATATCACATCACAATTATTTGTTAAAATACAAGGCCCTTAAAACAATTACACCAAAATATAAAGACTTTTAGCTAGACCTGTCAATTCGGGCGGACGGGTCAGTTTCAAGTCGGAGTCGGTATGGGTCGATTTCGAGTTTATTTATGTTTTATGTACGGAAATTTCGAGTCGAACCTTAAACTTTCAGACGGGTTCGGGTCAATTTTCAGGTCGGATTTATTTTGGAATGTTTTTTAAAGCCCTATAAAAATGTGGTTTAATAGTCACTAAAAAGGTTGGACACGTGTAACCTCCCTAGTGGATGATACTCATCTTTATCCAACAAAATTGAATAAAAAGAAAAAGGGTAAGGCTGGCTTTGGTAAAGGTAAGAAAAAGAAAGAGTGAAAAACCATAACCACCAAAAAATCTGTACAGGATTCCCGAAGGTAGGGAAAGGAAAAGAAGGGAGAATTTTTTTATTCACCAATCAGGCAAACACTCCCTTGTTTTTTACCACCTTCTCTCGTGATTCACATTCCTACCTCTGAAAACGCCAGTAAAAACGACCAAAAAAGGGGTCAATATTTGTCCTTTTCTCTTTATTTGTATTTGTATGCATTCAACTTTCCTAATTTAATTTACTGATTAATTTGTCCTCGAATCAGAAAAAAAGTTGTTGAAAGCTAATATAATTTTTGGGAGGTTCTACAATAATACACTCAATTTTGATATTGGACAATAATTTATTATATTTTAGAGGTGTTAGACAATAATGCACCCAGAACAATTCCGACGGTGGCTGACTCGGTGTCAATCCTACATGGTCCGTCTGATACATAGTATCACCATCAAGTCAGCCACCGTTAGAATCTTTTTGAGTGCATTATTGTTCAACACCCCTAAAGTACAGTTATCTAATACCCCTAAAGTACAGTGTATAATTATCCAATACCCCTAAAGTACAGTGTATAATTATCCAATACCCCAACAGTTTAGTATATTAGCGTTCAAAATTCATAGAAAAATTACTCTCTTTCCATATTAAGTCACGGTCTCAAATAATTTCTTATATAACATTTGATTAAAAATTACAATATTATATTTTTAAGATAATTTTTTTGTTAGAAATCTAATAATAATAATTTTATATAATAAATTATCGTATATATTAAATAATTTATTATCAAATTTTTTAAATTTGACTATACAATTTTTAAAGACCAAAATTAATATGAAACTAGAGAATAATTAATTAATCCCAAGTTGTTCGTCATGTCAATTTTTCCGCAGTGCTACAATGATTTCATTTGGATTTTGTTGTCATCTAGGGTTCAAGTTGTTAATTGGAAAATATGTAAAGAAAATTATATAAATTATTTTAAAATTGAGCACACGGATATTATTTGAAAGTCACATAGATATTAATATATGTATGTCTCATTAAAATTATACAACTGATCACAAAATGATTTTTTATTTTATTAGACTATTAATTATACTTATCATTTTTGGATTAAAATAATTCATACTTTAATTTGAATTTGGATAATAATTGTCCTTACTTTAAAATTTTACTGATGACAGAAACAAATTACCACAATCAGTTAACATATTTTGTACTCTTTAGATTAAAATAATTCCATCATAGAAAATTAACTATATGATAATTTCTACTATATATATATATATATATATATATATATATATATATATATTATCACAAGTGGTATTCTGGTGCGATTCAAAGAGTACAAAATATAGCTTAAAGTGAGATAATTTTACAGTATTTAGGGAGTTATTATATAGTGAGCCAATATGTATGTTATTGTAATCTAATATTCATATTTTATTTTTTATCTTGTATTTTTAATAAATTAAACTTTAAAAATTTTGAACAATAGCTCGTATGGTAAAAAAATACTATCATAAAATTACAATATTGTGAATTGTGATGTATAATTATAGTTTTTCACAATGAATACAACTATAGGGTTTTTTAAGGTATGGCTGGTTATCAATCTCTAGAAGCCAAAGTATAAAGTAAATGAAGTCTTCTCTCTTTATCTGTCTGAACTAATATTCGTGACTCATATTCCAGAATTTCTTTCTTTTTTTGCTCCTTAATAAGGTGCGAATATCTTTAATGAAAGGGCAAAAAAAAGTAGGGGACTACCCAAAATTCAAGTTGGTAATCAAACTCGAGCGACTTGTGTGAAATGTTCGCTTCATTTTGAAGTAGGAAGTCAATCCTTCTCTTCAAGGTTTTAATTTTTGTGGCCAAAATTTTCATGGCATCATCGGGCCTAGCTGTGACTTCTTGTTCATCTATTCTCAAAGTTAGGGCTTCAACGGGTCTAGTCAGATGCTTGTGTTGCTCTTTTTTCCTGCCCGCTAAACGAACTACAAGTTTGCTGACTATTTGTAATAAACTTATTATAGATCAAAACAAATAAGAATAAGGAAAGATACGTTAGTATGGTGGGCGTAGATGTGCGATGATTCATGTTCTAAGCAATTTGTTGAAAAGGTATATAAGTTAGCTAGGGAAAAACACGCTTCAATGTAGGTACAAATTAAATGTCAATTTTCATACTATTTGCATATTGTATATTTTAAAACAAGATATATAAGCTTTGAATATTTTTTTTAGTGCATTTTTTTTTGAAAAAACAAAAATGTTTGAAAGATATGTTCTTTTTGTCTTATAATTGCAATTGGATTGAAGCAAACTTAAATGTAAGCCACTCGAGTTTGATTCCCATGATGAACGTTGGTGCATGCATGGTTTCATTATTCATGCATTTTTCTCATTTATTAAAGACATTTGCAACTGAATTTAAGGAGTGACAAAGAAAATTTCAAAACATTTTATGAATATTAATTTTGATATAGAAAGAGACTTCATTTATTTTATACTTTTGCTTTTACAAAAACAAAGTCAAATAATGAGTTGCGTAAAAGTCTATTTTAATTCTTGTTTAAGATAGTAACGATATAATTAAGAAATAAAGTACGTCAAAAGTTGATCTAGCACAAATCTAAAAATATGGATCATAATTTTCAAATAATTTTCTTGTTATACATAGACACGCGCGCGCACACACATATATATATCATTATCATTATAGGAGAGGTCTAATTCAATTGGCTAGTTTCAATTGACACAGTGGGTAGAAATCCAACCTGCAAAGATCCGGTACAATTATAACTGATACAGTGAGCAGAAGTCCGATCTGTAAAGATCCGGTACAATTATGAGACAGTGAGTTAATGCCAGGACAAAATCAGACGTGATACTAGTGTTACTTCTCTTCGAGCATAATCTAAAAGATACGGACTTAATTAATAAGATTTTTTGCAACTTTTCTCACGTTTTTCAGGCTGAATCTACTAGTTTTGAACTTTTTAAGTAGGTAGAACATTTAGAAATGTTTTGAATTAACCTAACATGTTTATTTATGTGAACGTTCGATCTTTACGTTAAATTTTAAGCAATCAGTTTAATATATGTGTGTGTGTGTCAGTGTGTGTATTAAAGAATGGAAGAAGTTTTAAATCTAATCTTAGAACATCAAATTATTCAGCTTCACATACGTATTTGACTATTTGTCATATGATATCTTAAACCGGCATATATAAAAGACAAAATGACATAACCTAGAATGGACATAACTATAGCGTTACTTTTTATGATTATCTTCCATCAAGCAGGTTTTTTAATATCAATTTATTTTTTGTAACGCCCCAACTCTTCTTTTGTCGTGTATATTATCGATAACTTCTTTAGTGATGGAAGACTGGCCCCACAAATCGCTATGGGTCCTTTATACACAATTTGTCCTTACTCACATGCTACATCGGAAAACCTTCCGGGAGGTCACCCATTGTGATATTCCACTCAGCCGAACACGCTTAAATGGGGAATTTTCTAGGGATGTGGTTCCTTAAAGAAAGGTTTGTCTTAGTGATATAACTAATCATTTTAAGTCACACTTTAACTATATAATATGGGGTGTTAGAATCATTTTAAGTGCATAACATCCTCGCTGTGCTATACAATAGTGACCCCCGAGGCCTCGACCCCCTTTATACATCTTGCTGACTTGCAATTCAATCTAGAATTTTTGCTCCATTAGATAATTGCGCATTGGTGATATAAATAGTCATTCCAATCATTTTAAGCCACACTTTAACAATGTATCGTGGTATTACAATCACCGCGACTTAAGCGAATAACATCCTCGTTGTGCCTCAATATAGACCAAGTTACGTGTCCTCTTGACATACGATCCAATTCATAATCTTTGGTCTGCTAGGTTATTGTCAATGGATCTCTCATCCACTAACACAACTCATGGTTGTTGTTTGGCTCTAATACCATTTGTAACGCCCCAGTTCCTCCAGGATCACATACATTACTAATAACTTCTTCAGGGATACATCCAAGTCAGGCCCCACAAATCACGACAGGTGGTTTTCGCGTGCTTAGTCCTAACTCACACGCTACTTGGAAAAACTTACCACAAGGTCGTCCATCCTAAGATTGTTCTCATCCCAACCATGCGTGACTTAACTGAGGAGTTTTCAAGAGATGAGTTTCTAAAAGAAAATGCACATTGATACATAAGTAATCATTTTAAGCCACATTTTAACCGTTTTTAGAGTGTTACGTTTTCTCTTTGCTTACAAGAGTCAAAAGATTCATGCAATATACAACTACAAAAGAAATGTAAATATAGAACTTAAACCCTAAGATCCACATATATCAAGCTAGTATCTAATACAAACACATACATAATGAAAACATCAATTCACCAAGGTAGTTAACTAATTTGATCACTAGATAAGATGAGGTAGTTGGAAGACAAACAAAAGAAAAGATATAGAGTGCTTCAACCATTAAATGATTGACAAGAAGCATAAAAATAGTTAGTTTGTGCGTCCACAACAAATTGGTCCCCAATAAACATTCATGTACCCACAATGCAATACAAACAATAGATCTATGACAATAGTACATATTGGTGCATAAACCTCTCCAATAAAAAAAAATAAAATAAATCCAACATTGTGAAAGTACTCCTCATAAAATTCATAACATATCCAAATTATTAGTAGTACAAAATTAAATATGGACCAACTTATATATCAAAAATCATCTACAATAATGTAATAACATAATGTTTACTTGAATTTGTGTAATAGGACAATGCACTTATTTATGGCATTGGGACCTCAAATCCCCCTAGAAAAGGACATGATAGACATCAATAATTAGCAACAAGAGGTCCTTTTTCTTTAACTATATTTTTCAGTTATCAAATGAGAGTTAGAGCTTCCTCACATGCATATTTAATGTATTAAATAAGGCAAAAATTAATTTATTTTGATCTTTTCATAATAAACAAAAAACCCTCTCCGTTCCATATTATTTGTCCATTGACATCATTAGTTTCTCTACATATACAATGTTTTAGTATAACAAAGTGCTATGTTAGATTCATCATGAAAATTGTTATCATAAGAATGCAATTTTATAATTTTTTTTGATCAAATATGCTTATGAGAAATTCTGAATTAAAGAAGGGTATCTGGACAATTAATATAGAACGGAGGGAGTAAATAATAATTTATTTTTAGTCAACAAAATAGAAATTATACAATCCAAATGGTAATTTAAATTATATCTTATTAACTTCATTGTAATTAATCTAATTAAACATGATCATTAAATATAGCCATCTTTAGATGAAATAATATATATGCTTCCCCTTGTTTTTAATGTAAGCAATGGTTTAATATGGGATTAATGGAATTTATACTTAAAACATATAAATAAAATTGAGAAGTTTAATATTCTATATCCAAGAACAATAAAAATGGCAAGAGCATACATAAACATATAATATAATGCTCATTCTTAATTAAGGTGATCATCTATGGGATTAATATAAGTAATGGCTTAATTTGAATTATATCTCATTATCAATAGCTAATTAGCTATGCCTTCGCTAAGAATTGGCTTGATTATATGAACCTCACTCTACCATGCAAATGCAAGAAGAACATATGTGGTATAGTTAAACTATTTTTGCTAAGTACTAACAAATTAATAAAAATTAGCACTTAATCATTTATTTGCCCTTTTTTTGAAAAAAATATTCCAAGTACCTAAAGTTTAGAACATGTTACGACTTGAATGATCTGGTCTCAGTACGTGCTTTAATGTATTTGCTTTCTTCATTTTTCTTCATCCAACTTATAGAATCTTGATCCAACGAAAAGTCTAATTAATTGTTATATTATATTTGTACTTTTTATTAATATGTTAAGATTTTCACTCTAGTGGTATTAATATCAATTTATTTGCATAATTTATGTAGATTAATTCCACCTATATCCGTCTGGTTTTAAATTATTCGTGTATTTTCGAATAAGTTTGGTCACAAATGTATCAGTTAAATGTCTCAATCAACTTTTGAACAAAATTAAAAGAGAAAAGAGCTAAATGTAGTTAAATATAAATAATTAAACACACACCAAATCATGTGTTGAATGTTCAAAGATCAATGGTAGTGTAAAATCTAAAGTAAAGACAAAATCATGTTGGCATGATGATTTTGTTGTTCTTACATGTTATTCATCACCACATATTCACAAACTTAAGGGAAGAACATCAATCATCAATTCCACATTCAATAAATCAAAAGTTTATGCTTACCATACTACAAGCATGTATTATTAATTTTTGCACAAATTAAACATAAACATTATTGTAGTATTGTCAATTTTTTTCAAAAAAAGAAAAAATAGATACCAAATTTAAGATGGAAAATGGTTTAGGAAAATAGATACATTTAAGGGACATCAATCATGAAATTCACATCAACACATCTAAGTTCATGCTTACCAAATTACAAACACTCACTATTAAATTTTGCCCAAATTAAACACACTTATTATTATAGTTTTTTTTAAAAAAAACAACAAAAAACAAATTCTTCAAGATGGAAAATGGCATAGGAAAATAGATAAAACATCAATCATGAATTTCACATCAACAAATCAAAGTTCATGCTTTCCAAATTACAAACATTGTATCCATAATCAATTTATCAAATTTTACACATGCCCAACTCATCATTTTAATTATTTTTTTTAAAAACAAAAACAAATTCAAGATAGAATTGGGATAAATTGCCCATCAACAAATCAAAGTTCATGCCAACAAAATTACAAACATTTTGCACAAACTAAACAAACTCACAATTATTATAAAAAAAAAAGGATCAAGAGAAAACAAATTAAATTCAAGATAGAAAATGGTATCGGAAAATAGATAATATTGCTACTAATTAATTTAACTCTCCCACATTACTTCTCCTTTTTTTTAATGGTACTACTACATTACATTAACTAAAAGAAAAAAAAACCCTAATAAAACAAAAGAAAATTAAAACTTAAAAAAAAAGACATCCAACTTACCAGATGTGTGTTTACAATAGAGACAGCAGGAGAATGGGGAGATAATATAATATTCTATATTAATATATGATATCATATCCAGACATAGATAGAGTTCCAAACTAACGGATCGATCAACTATTGCCGCCGGATTTGGCGGCGGAGGACGGCGGCGGCGGCGGCTTGAACCCCTGGCGGATGACGGCGGAGTTGTTGGCGCCGTCGGAGGCGGGGGGAGCATCCTGGTGGCGGGCGGAAGGCGGCTTGGATGCGGGGTTGATGGTGACGTCAGCAAGGAAGTCGGCGGGCGGCGACTCGAAGGCCATTTCTGGGGGGAGGACCCTGGAGGCTTGGCGGCGGTGGCGAGACATGGCGGCGGTTGCGGCGGAGGAAGCAGCAGCTGCCAGTTGAAGGGGGAAAAGACAAAGGAGAGAGGGAGTTGAGTTGTGTTTGAGGGTTTTTTCAGTTGTGGAGAGTGTGTTGTCTTTCTCCAACTCCCACTGGGTTTAAATAAGGGGTGGAAAATGGGGTGTGGTGAATCACGCGCCTCTCTAGTCCGTTGGATTTGGACTATCTCTTCTCACTGTCAACTGCAACAATTTATTAGATGCATTCGGAGTATGTGTTTCAAATATTATGATTGTTCATCCATGAATGCCTGTTTTTTGGACTGGATAAAATGAGGTTTGGATGGATTAGATTGCTTTGGATAAGTTATGATACTTTTTTGGGAAATTGTGTTTTTAGAGATGATTTATTTTTAATTGTGTAAGATTTGGATGGGATTGCATTGATTGGATGGGAAAGAGTTAACAATCCAAGGAACATGGAAGTTATTCACTTTATTATTATTATTGTTCACTCACAAATATTTGGAACATATACTCTGGATGTATGCTAATATGTTTTGACTACCCTTGGGTGAGAATGAACAAAATTTGTTCTAATCGAATATCTGAATTTGTCCAATCCTAAAAAGATTGCGTGTGATCGTTGATTTTTGACGAGATATTGACCCTGGCCGATTCGAACGAATAATCATAGATTTTATGATGTTTCTCTTTTCTCTGTTGTCTGAACCCATTTCTAACTCGAACATAGGATCGAGTGAACTGTCTGATCAGTTTGACTCGAAAAAATTGGGCATCAAATATTGATTTCTTGTCCAAATTCTGATATTGACTGTTTTGGGACCCGTATTTGACCAAAACCTATACTTTTTTCAGCGCTATCTTTGCTCTTCTCTTCCCTCCTCCTGACTGCTATCGGTATTCTTTTAATATATATTTGTCAATTTTAACTTTTTGATTCAATCGATTGTTTAGTTTAGTTTTTACTGTAGAATTTAGAAATAAACAGTGGTAATTATCAAGTTTTGTGTAACTGACACAATGACTAGAAATCTGATCTGCAAAGATTATGGTATAATTATTACTGATAGAGTGACGAAAAATCTGATCTGTAGGGATCTGGTATAATTATGAGACAGTTAGTTAATGTAAGGAAATCAGATAAGATAGTAATGTTACTTCTCTTCGAGCCCAATCTAAAAGATACGAATTTAATTAATAAGAATTTTTCACAAATTTTGTCACGTTTTTTGGTCGGTTTTATTAGTTTAACTGTTTAAGTTAATTAGTTGAATGTTTAGAACTATTTATTAATCTAACTGTGTTAAACTTTGTGTAACTGACAGAATGAGTAGAAATCCGATCTACAAAGATCTGATACAATTATAATTGACACAATGAGTATAAATCCGATCTACAAGGATCTATACAGTTATGAGAAAGTGAGTTCATGTTGGACAAAATCAGATGGGATAATAATGCTACTTCTCTCCGAGCATAATCTAAAAGATAAGAACTTGGTTAATAAGAATTTTACATAAGTTTTGTAACTTTTTGGGACAATTTTGCAAGTTTAATTGTTTAAGTAGGTTGCATATTTAGAACTGTTTTGAATTAACATAGCTAACATGTTTATTCACATGAATGTTTGATCATTGAGTTCAAACATAAGCTATCAATTTAAACTATCACTGTTGCAAAGGCTATGTCTTACATGATATATGTATGTACCACGATCCCATAATGTTTTTCCATATATTGAGTATTAGACACATGCGCATATTCTTTTAGACTTACAACAACAACAACTATACCCATAAAAATCCCGCTAATTAATGCAGGGTCTAAAGAAATCCAGATATAGATAATCTTATTCCATGTACCAAAATACATGAAGAGATTGATATGTGCGCATTCTTCTAAACTATCCTTTTAGACTTCTGTGATCCTAATTACTTATTATTAGTATATGTTTCCTAATTACTTATCAGTATTTGTTCGCATTCTTCTAAACTTATCATAAATACTTATATAAACATCCGATAAAAATAAAAACAATCTAGCACAACTAGCAAGCTTAATTCACATATTTACATAACAATTCCGCAATTGAGCTGCGATGGTTTTTGGCTGTCATGGTTACGAATATCCTGCTGTGCTTTTTATGTTTAGCAGTGTTTGGTTGTTACATTTTCTCTTGAGCTGGTTGGTTGCTGTTGTTTTTGCAGTTTGACGTACTTTATAAACTTTTAAGCCTTTTGGCTATCAACAATTGAAAAAAAAAGAATATAGTATAACAAAATTCATCATGTATGAGCAACTGACTGAACTGAGCATTACTCAACATGTTTAACCTAAATTGAAATGAGATATTAAGATAACTTTTAATTATGTATACTGATAAGACTTTAATCATAATCACCCGAAATAAATTGTTATTCGCTCTATATTTATAAAATGGTCACGAATAAATTGTTAATCAACCTGTTTTAAGTTTTAACCGTTGGCCATCAGAAACTTAATCACATTTAAAATGATTCATAGGCATGTATGGCTATTTAAAGAATATTTAGACATAATTAATTTGTATTTAAAGTGTAATTATTTTTCTGCAAATTCACTAACCAAGTAATGAGGAAAGTCATGTGTATTATCACTACCCTATTCACGTTATTGGTACACCAAAATGGTAAAAATTAACATAATTAATTACAATATGTTCACATTAGCAATTTAATTAATAACTACACCTCTATATTAATGCTACTTCCATAATTGAATAAACATGATTATTATGCCATGTACTACTTCATAAGTTATAAGTGGTAGTATGCCCCCATACAATGCACATGAACATAATTGAATAAATATATAACACTCTTTAATCTATAAACATATATTAAAATGAAAGTATCTAATTAAGGTAAATTAGCATCTAAATGGTAACATTTTAGAGGTTTGATTACTTCTAAACCACATTCAAATCAATATAATTAATATACTGAACTTTTAGGGTATTGAATAATATTATACTAAATTTTGACTTTGGACAATAATACACTGTAATTTAGGGGGTATTGGACAATAATGCACCTAAAAGGATTTTGACGGTGGCTGACTCGGTGGTGATCCTACGTGGCAGGCCGATCACGTAGGATAACCACCGAGTCAGCCACTGCCGGACTTGTTTCGGGTGCATTATTGTCCAACACTTCCCAAAGTGCAGTGTATTATCGTCCAAAGTCAAAGTTCAGTGTATTATTGTCCAATACCCAAAAAATTCAGTATACTAATATCCAAAAACCACCACATGTTATAATCAATAATTAAGTTGTAACAAAAATCCTTTAAGTTAGAAAACCTTCACCTTCAATTCTTTGGGGGTTGTCATCGGCCTCTTTTGTTGATGACAAGTCCCAATTTGATTAATTTATGTTATATTGATAATTTAGTTTTATGTTTAAATAAATAAATTTTGTCTCTTTATATATAAGAGTTTTATTTATCTTTATATAGGGTTTTTAAGTCTCTTTTTATAGTTTGGTCAAGGACATCGGATGAAGATTAGTTCTCAAATGATTAAGTTGATGAAATGTGGCTAAATGTGTTTAAATTTAGTAAAGTGTGGATAGTCTGAATAAAGGGAACAAGTGGTTGGTTAAATTAATTTTTAGGTGTGATTAGTGCGGTTAAAGTTAACCAACCATACAACAAAGAATGAGAATAATTAATTTGTATTTAAAGTATAATTATTTCACTATAAATTCACTAACCAAGTAATGAGGAAAGTCATGTGAACAAAAGGGTAAAAATTAACCTAATTAAGGTCATGTTCTTTTCTGCGGTTGGCAAACACCGGTACCACAACATACCGCAGTTTGCCACAACTCATCACACTTTACCACAAATCATTACTTTTCTCTCTTTTCACTTTTCTCCTTTACTTTTTACATTCTCTTTCTTCACCAACCCCACATACCAATAACCTACCACAATTTCACCACACCCCACCACACCACAATTCCACTACACCTCACCACACCATACCGCAAAAAAGAACATGGCCTAATTACAATGTTAACATTTGCAACTGAATTAATAACTACACCTCTATATTAATGTTATTTCCATAATTGAATAAGAACATGATTATTATGCCATGTACTACTCCATAAGTTATAACTGAGGTAGTTTGCACCCATACAATGCACATGAACATAATTAAATAATTATAACACTCTTTGATCTATAAATATATTAAAATAAAGTTATCCAAGGTAAGTAATATTTAAATGGTAAAATTTTAGAGGTTTAGTTAGTTACTTCCAAACCAAAGAACTTTATCATAATACAATGAATATTATTATAATTTTTATTGTAATTATATCTGATTAAGTGCATTGTTCTTACTTTTTTCATTTATATAATAAACTAGCAAGTATTTTACTAAATAAATTAAGCTCTAGAAAAGATCCTTCAAGTAAGAAAACCTTCTCCTGCAATTATTTGGAGGCTATCTTCGACCCCTTTTATTGATGGTAAGTCTTAATTTGATTAAATTTCTATTTCAATTGATAGTTCAGTTTTAAGTTTAAATAAATAAAATTTGTCTCTTCATACATAAGATTTTTTACGTACCTTTATATAGGTTCTTTTAAGTCTCTTTTTAGAGCTATATCTGTTTAATTACCTTTTACTCTTAAAATCATGCCAATATCATTCATTAGTCGTAATAATAGTATTAAATTATCCTAAACAGTTCATTCCATAATAAATTTACGTAAAACAGTTTGCTTAATGGAGTAATTAGTGAGTGAGGATATTAGAAGAGTATGTTCCTAGTGGTAATTTCCAAAGAGAATTATGCTGGTTAATATTTTTATTTACCTCCTTTGCTTTTTTTTAATACAACTTTTAACTAATTTTTTCTTTTATATTACTCATTATTTTGCAATTTTAATAATAAATCAATTACTATTTTTTATTAAATATATTTAATTAATTTTCTTTCTAACAATTTCATATCCTTATGTGATATTTAGTTAATTTTCTCACCACTTGGTTAGTCCATGAATGGAATATATGGATAATTTAATTACAAATAAATTGAAAATTAATCAAAGTTTTTTCAGTCTTCACATCCCTCAATGTTTATTTGGTTGAATGAATCGAATCTTATCTTTTCGAAATGCATTCTCTGTAATTATTTTACACTTTAACCACGTTCTTGCATACTTTAAGGTTAAAAGTATTGATTTATTTTCCATTAAAATTGTAATTGTGCCATAATTTTAGTTTTTTATTCCTAAGGAAAAAAAAATTAGTGGTTAGGTATGTAAGCTTTTTGATCTCGATCAGGGTAATTATTTGGAACGCATCTTCATAAATAATTCTGAACTTCTGGTAATTAGATTCCTACGTCATTATAGAATCCATTTACAATTGTTAATTACTCTCTTCGTCCCAAATTAATGAATATTTTGATTAAATTTTGATCATTAATTACTCACAAATTACAATGAGTTACAATATAAAATTGTTACCAGAAAAATGTTTTACTAAAAATTATAATAAAGGTAATTTTATATTATAACTCATTATAATTTGTAAATAATTAATATTTAAAATTTAGTCAAAATATCAACTAATTTGGAACGGAGAGAATATACAAGCTTAATGAGCTAATTGATTTTGAAATAATCATTTTGAGGGCCATAAATGGCGGCATATTGGCATCAATGGAAATTATAATTTTAATCTAAGTAATTTTAAAAATTGCATGGCGTTGTCACTGTCTCTTTAGCATTTTATGGCTTTAAGTTATAGAAAAAAGCTATACATATAATGAAAAATTGGATGAAGGTGATATGAGGGTTATTAGTGTATCATAAGCATGATACATAGATTGTTATGATATATATATACTCCCTCCATTCTTCAATATCTGTTATTTTAATTAACTTTTTATTTTTTTATAATATATGTTACTTTACAATTCCAATACAATATTAATGATAATTTTCTAAATTTACCTCTTACTTTTATCATTACCAATACAACTATATAACAAAAATAGAAATTTATCTATTATTACCTCTGTCCCAATTTCTTTGTCACCTCAACTACTTTTACAAAACCAATACACCTTGAAATTGGGTTGAAAAGTTTGAACATTTCCCCAATCGCCCCTATATTTATTGATGTAAATAATTGTTGGGATTGTAAAAAGTGATAAATAAAGTTATTAATTAGGGGAAAAAATGGAATTACAATCGTTGTAATTATAAAAGTGACAAACAAATTGGGACAAAGAAATTAGTTATTTTGACAAATATTTTGGGACGGAGGTAGTACTTTAATTATTTCCAATAAAATTATCATTCTAAGGCACCGTTCTTTTGTGCGTTAACGCACCTAAACACAACGCAAAATCAATAAAACTTAACGCATGGCAAACGCAAGATAACGCAACTTATCACAATCTACTATTCACCTCTACTCACCTTTTTATTATTTCCTACCGCAATCCAACGCAACCCAAATGCAACTTATCGAAACGCAAACACAACACAACGCAACGCACAAAAGAACAGTGTCTAAATACCACTTTCTTAAAATCTTCCTAAAACTCAAATGTGACAATTATTTATCGTCCAAAAATCCTTATTTTTATTGTTTTGGATCCTTATTATCCGCTGCGCCGATTTGGTACTAGTAATCAAGTACAATTAAATTAATCAACAAGATTCATGCATTTCAAACAGTTTGCATGGTGCATGTTATTGTCAAACATTAATTAACAAACAAATTATAAGAAACAAGTACAACCACAAAATTAAACTAAATCAAGTACAAAATTTACATAAAATTGATTTATTATATATATTTTTACGTTGACCAATTCCTAGTTAATTGGGTTGATAATTGAAAACAATATTTTATGGAGTTAATATAATTATACTGGGACATTGATCCATGTCTGTCTCTCTGTCTTTGCCTAAATCTTTGTCTAATCAATGTACTTATGTTTTTGTGTTTTAGATAGAATGCATGTATGAAAGGACTAATTTTGTCACTTTCATTTGTTTGATTTAATTTATTTTCACGTACTAATTATTACAATAATTAATTTTAATATATAAACCTATCACGTCCTACTATGTTGGGACTAAGAAATGCTACTGCCCCAATCAATATTAAGTTTTTTCCCCGAATTATTTAAAGTTCGGTCGGACTAAAAAGTTTGCAATAAAAGTTTGTATATATGATTGCAAATAATAACACTCGACAGGGAGACGTAAAACGTTATATCAAAGATCATCAAAGCAAGCACACAAAAATGTCACATATTGATGTATATATTAGTAAAACTTTATAAATTTTGAGCTTTAATTTCTCGACGTAGAAAATGTTATATTATAAGAAAGTATTATCATTAAATTTGTAACAGAAAATACTATCATAAGAGGATAACTTTTTTAATAAAATATATATACTATAAGATTAATATCATTGAAAGAAGGACGTTCAAGACCATGTAACGTTTATTAAGCGACGGTTATTATAGAATGGAGTGGGTAATAAAGTTCGAACTAATAAATAAACTAAGATGATGATCCAATATCAAAAGATGTATGTAATTTTATTAGTAGCTCTTTAATATTCCTCATTTTTATTGATCGAAAAAAAGGCTTTTTGACTATACTTTCATTGATTTTAGTTCGATACTTATGTTACTTTATCTTCGCTTGTTTATTAATTCATTGAGTTTACTGCTACGACACATACCAATAATCACCAAGTCGCTCTTGTTACAAAAGAAATTTTACATATGAAAATGTCATTTTCGATTGAATTATATATACCTTTTCACATATATAATGGCTACTTTGAATTTTATAAGTTATAACAAGCACACCCACTAGTCCACTTCTTTGTTTTTTTCGTTCTTTTTGTTTTTTTGCCCTTTGGATTTATACATATCTTTCAAATCATTGTCTTCAAATTTGAGATATTCCTCATGGAATATGTGCTAAATCTTAATTGGACCTACGTGATCGCCATGTATGTATGTCCCTCTATTATTATTATTATTATTATTATTATTATTATTATTATTATTATTATTATTATTATTTCTTCTAGCAAATACATGCGCGTTGATGCGCCTGTAGATAGAAAATATTCGGGCATTGCTTGATATGATTATAATCATATATTATGATGAAATTGAAAGACTTAAACGAAAGAGAAACAATTATTTTAATCAAATGAAACAGGTCTACAATTAAAAATAGCATTAGTTCGATAACAATTGAGACATGCATAGAAAAAAGTGCAGATAAAAAAATACTGTAAATTATTATTATTTTATGAAATTTTCTATTTATTATTTCTACCATTCTAAAATGATACAGTACCTTACTTTTTATATGTCTTAAATAATTTTCCATTTATTAATTAATTTTTGAAATTAAAAGTCTTCTTTCTTCTCTAAATTTAATACAAGAAAATACATATAATAAATTTCCCTTAATTAACATTCAGAAAAACTTCCATAATATTTGCAAATTTAGTATCTCAATCGGTAAAAACAACTCTAGCCATACACTATTAAAGAAAGACATTTAATATTTATTTTGGTGTCTTTTCATTGTTTGACAATGACAACAATATATGAGTATAGAAAAAGAGTAAAAAATAAAATTCTAGTTTCTAGATAATAAGACAGTTGAATTTAGGGTTTTAGCTGGAGGGACATGCAAGAATTATTTACTCTTATAATCCTATGATGCAACATATTAAGGATTTTTTGTCTTACAATTTATCAACAAGATATTGAGGTGTGTCGAATCCAATGTTGGTAATTTGATAATTTATTGTTTTGTGTGCATGATTTGTTTTTTTTTCTTGTTATTTACTACTTCTGTTGTAAAATATTTGTTATTTTAACTAATTCATTTGTCCCCTTATTTGTCACATTTATAATTTCAACGACTGTCATTTCTTTTTTATCGCTAATTAATAAATTTATTTATGATCATTTTTTATAATTCCAACAACTATCATTCTCAATTAATATATGAGCAATTTGGGTAAGTTACAAACATTTCACCTCATTTCCAATATGTATAGGTTTTCCAAATTTAGTTAGGGTGACAAAGAAAATGAGACAGAGGTAATATATTCTGTGTGATATCTTATACTCCCTCCGTTCCATATTAATTGTCATATTTGGAAATTGTGCAGTCAAACTTCAAAAATTTTGACCATAAATTTCTCAATATATATAATGAATTGCTATATAAAATTATCACTATTAGATTCGTAACGAAAACTACTATCATACAAGTATAATATTGTAATTGTTAATAACATATTATGTAAGAAATTATCAATCAAAGAGTGATATTGGAGACCGTGAAAGTCAAAATTATGACAATTAATATGGAACGGAGGGAGTATTTTGTTTGTTGTTTTTTTCCTTGTTGGTAGTAGTCTGCATGATCTGTTTCTTTCTATTTAGATGTTTTTTCACTCCTAAAATTATTGTTTTTTAAATGTTTTGATGAATGTTATAAAATTAGTTTCTCTATATTTATTTATGCATATTGAGATAATACTGTTTATATTTATATTTTTCAATAACCTATAAGTTGGATGACAATATTTACACCCGGAGTCAATAGCGACTTTAGTGTTTATTTGATTTGTTGTTTTAATCCAATAAAATAAGTGAGTAAGTTCTATATATAGCATGCATGCATGGTCTTGGGATTTATCTAAGTTCATATCAAGTCGACTTTATAATAATGAAATTTTGGGTTAATTTTTGGTTACGTTAACTTAATTAGTTTTTATCTACTTTAAATTTTGGGTTAAATTGAGTTGTAAATTTTATTTCCCAACACAGTGTCAGATCAATTCATAAAACTTTATAAAATTAATTGATTAAGTTTGATCAATACAGTCATAAATTTTATTTTATTTTTGCTACTAACTCAATAGAACAAAATCTAGTTTATCAAAACCAAATTATAGTTATTCAAGTAGATATATCCAAACTTGGTTGTTGGCCTTAACTTGTACTGAAGTATAAAAAAATAATAAAAAATATTTGAATCATCAACTTTTATCAAACTTGAACTCATGATGAATACTCCAAACAAAGGCATTGAACGCAGAAAACATTGACCTACAATTGACCTTATTTTTATTTATTTATTATTCCATATTCAGCGTGATTTAGTTAACTGTCACGTTTTCCAATATCACTATTTAATTGATAATTTCTTATATAACATGTTATTAACAATTACAATATCATATTTTTATGATAATATTTTTCATTATACATCTAATGATAGTAAACCTATATAACAAGTCACTATACAAATTCCGAAATTTATGGTCAAAATTTTGAAAATTTGACTACATAATTACAAAAGACGATAATTAATATGAAACACATGGGTATATTTTTTTGAGTTAATAAGAAAACTGCTAGCTTGGTTTTCCCCATTTCATTAAAGAAAAGTGCTGAATTTTCTAAACTACCTAGATGAAGAAAAAAGTACCAAATCATGATTAAACCTACCTTTAGCTCAAATATGGGTGAATGCCCATTTCTTGACCAAGCAATCAAGAGTAAAAAAAGTGAGAAAAAGTGAAGGCATGCCTAGAAATGGAGTTTAAACCCTTAATTTAGTTTCAAACCTAACCTAACCTAAGTATGATGCTTGTTAACCAACAATCTAAAAGTGGGATTTCTTAGACCCACCAAACACTATCTACCTTTACTAATAAACAAAATAATAAGCAAACTTTGGTTGTTCCAACTCCCTAAACTATCCCCCCTCACAATATGCACTAAAAACCCACCTACATAAACTTACATATTAGTTCCTCCCCAAAAGATTTAGGGAGTGGAAAAACTCCCAAAAAAACACAATGGCAAGGTGCTTCAAACAACCCATCATAGAAGATGACTCCATTGTCCTCTTTTCGACCCCAGATTCCACCACCGAGGAATCCGCCTGCTCTTCCTCCTCCACCGCCTCGTCCTGCCGCCACTCACCACCACCTCCGCCGCTAGTATCCGCCACTGGAGGTGGTTTTCCGGTGGCGGATGGTGGTTTTCCGGCGGCGGGTGGTGGTTATTGTAAGTTGAGTGTGACAAACCTCTCCTACACTCTCCACCAAAGAGATATTGGGCCATTGCAATTCCTTTGGCCCAAAAAGCCCAAACTTGAGATCCTCAAGTCAGTTAGTTTCACTGCTCAGAGCTCAGAAATGGTTGCCATTGTGGGCCCAAGTGGGACAGGAAAGTCAACCCTACTAAGGATCATTTCAGGGAGAGTCAAACAAAGAGATTTCAGCCCAAATACAGTCTCAGTCAATGACCAGCCCATTACAAGCCCAGCCCAGTTGAAGGCCCTATGTGGGTATGTGGCCCAAGAGGATGATTTGCTCCCTTTGTTGACAGTCAAGGAAACTTTGATGTTTAGTGCCAAGTTTAGGCTAAGGCAAATGAGCCCTAAAGCAAGGGAGGCCAAAGTAGAAAGCTTGTTGCAAGAGCTAGGGCTTGTTCAAGTGGCAAACTCATTTGTAGGGGATGAGGAACACCGTGGGATCTCGGGTGGGGAGCGAAAGCGGGTCTCTATTGGATCCGAACTGATCCATGACCCGCCCATCCTACTCCTGGACGAGCCCACGTCGGGATTAGATAGCTCTTCGGCTCTGCAGGTGATCGAGCTGCTCTCCTCCCTCATACAGAAATCAAGACATAGGATCGTCGTGTTCTCAATCCATCAGCCGAGCTATAGGATGATCAACTTGATCTCGCGGTTCCTGATCCTGGCCCATGGCTCAGTGGCCCACAACGGAACCCTAGCGTTCTTAGAAGAGCGAATCTCCCACATGGGCTACCAGATCCCCTCCCAACTAAACCCCCTAGAGTTCGCCATGGAAATCATCCACAAACTCGAAGAACAACCCACACTCTTACAACACCAATTCGAAACCTACAAAACCTGCAACGGTCAGATTCCCCTAAACCTCACCAGACTCAAATCCAACAACCACCACCAGCACCACCACCAGCACGACCTAATAGGGTACCTCCAAAACCACTGCTTTGAGATCCTAACCCTAAGCTCAAGGTTTTGGAAGGTCATCTACCGAACCAAGCAACTCTTCCTGGCACGAACCATGCAAGCCCTAGTAGGAGGGTTCGGCCTAGGGAGCGTTTACGTAAACCTCAAGAAAGACCAAACAGGGGTCGGAGAAAGGCTCGGACTATTTGCTTTCAGCCTAAGTTTCCTCCTCTCCTCCACCGTCGAAGCCTTGCCAATCTACCTCCAAGAAAGAAAGGTCGTCATGAAAGAATCCTCAAGAGGGTCCTACAAAATCTCCTCCTACATGATCTCCAACACCCTAATCTTCCTCCCTTTTCTCCTCATCGTTGCGATCCTCTTCTCAGCCCCCGTGTACTGGACCGTGGGCCTTAACTCGAGCCCATGGGCCTTCCTATTCTTCACATTCACCGTCTGGCTCATCGTGCTGATGGCCAGCTCACTGGTGCTGTTTCTCAGCGCCATTTCGCCTGATTTCATAGCAGGAAACTCGCTCATATGCACTGTTTTGGGAGGTTTTTTCTTGTTTTCAGGGTACTTTATACCGAAACAAATGATACCCAAGTATTGGATGTTTATGTACTATGTGTCACTTTATAGGTACCCTTTGGACTCATTGCTAGTGAATGAGTATTGGAGTGTGAAAAATGAGTGTTTTGCATGGGAGGATTCAAAGTGTTGGATGAATGGAGGGGATGTGTTGAGGATTAGAGGGCTTGAGAAGGATATTAGGTGGATTAATGCAGGGATTATGGTAGGGTTTTTCTTGTTGTATCGTGTTATTTGTTGGCTTGTTTTGGCTCGTAGGGCTTCCAAAACAACTTTATAGGTTATTATTTGTTATTAATTTGTTATTAATTTGTGATTTGATTATAACAATTAATTTTCATGATCCATATATATGGATCTCATTATGTTTGAACTTAGGATACTAGGTAAGAGTTGTATATTTTCACATCTATATGTACTCCCCATTAATATCGACTTGATTCACATTTTATGTAATAGTATTTGTCGGCTTTAGAATTTTAAATGTAATATTGATCCTTCTTTTTAGTATTTTTTCTATTGTCCAAACCCGAAGCTACTTCCGAATTGCCCAACCCGATTTAACCCGAAAAGCTGGATTTGAACATCAATTTCTTGTCCGAATTTAAGATTGACTAGAATTTGATCCAAGTCCGATTTTTTGCCAGCGTGATGTATAGTCTTTGTTAAATGGATAAACAAGAAAAGCATCACCCATGGATCCGTGGTGCAATGGTAGCGCGTTTGGCTCCAGATCAGAAGGTTGCATGTTCGATTCACGTCGGGTTCAAATCCCCAGTCCATTCACGGATTTTCCTTTTTTCTTCTCTGTTTGGCAAGTCAAACCAATTTTTATATCCTCAAGTCAATTCTTCAATTCGTCTACCAACTTCTACTGTGCGTATTATATTCACTGCTCACATCCCAAACAGGGCCTTAGCTAAAACAACGTAAATGGAAAGTAATATAAATATATAATCTAAACTCAAACCAAAAGAACAATTTTCTTCCTCCTCTCCCTCCTCCCATGTCTGTTAACATCACATCCCCTTGAATTTTCCACAAAGTTGTTTTTTTCTTTAAGAAGTCAATTTTCTTAGAAGATCAGCAACTTAGAATTTGTTATTTTTAACTTATTATTATTACATACTTTTAGTCATCATTTAATGATCATCAATCCAAGTAGACACTCGTCAACATTATTAATAAGCACTAGACCCGGTAAACAAGTCATTCAAAGGACTAGACCCGGTAAACAAGTCATTCAGTTTGGCTATAGGTAAGGTGATCAATCAGTATTTATGTTCAGTAGGGCTCCGGATTAAGTGATTTTTCACATTTTCGGTCATTTTCGGTCTAATATGAAGAAGATATAATTTTCATTGAAAGAGAGACATATTGGAAAGCCTTTTGATCGAGTTTTGTTCGGTTCAAGTTTCGTGTCCACTTTCGATTAAAGCTCCCCGGTTTTGGTATGGATTCATGTCGTTCCGTTTGGGTTTTGGGGCCTGAATTAGTTTTGCCGGGTCAACATTGATCATGTTTTTAAGTTAGAATTAATGTTGGCAAAACTTTATCTAGCCCAAACATCCAATTCTGGAAAAATTGGGTACAGACTTATAGTCTCGTAAATTTCTCATCCAAATTTCAACATTAATTGATATCACAGAAAAACAAGACACAACATTTCTCATATTTCTGTCATACGAGCCCGAACTTTGGTCTCCCCAAACTGTCCAATCCACCCCAACCTAACTACCCAACGGACCCAAATAACAACCGATCCAAATTCGACCCGAACCCGATCATCTTGCCAGGTTGTTAAAACCACGTAAAAGGAAAGCGATCCAAAGTCAAACCCGAACCGAAAGAACACGTTTGTCTTTCTCCCTCCCATCTCTTCCTATGCCTGTAAACATCACATCACATTACATCACATCACAGTCCTTGTGATGCAATCACGCAGTCTCTAACGTCTAAAACCTGCTCCATCAATCTTCACCCTTTTCATACTCTTTCTCAATTCTCTGTCTAAACTCTTCTGCAAATCAAAATCCTCCTTAATTAAACACTGTTTCTCTGTTTTCTCTCTCTTATTTATACCTCGCAATAACTAAACTTTCTCCAAAATTAATCAAATTTAATGCCAACATTTCCCAAATCCCCCTGAATCCCACCAACCCCACATTCAAATTTCTGGGTTTTCAATTACAAACTTCCCCATTTCATTTACTCCTCAAGAAAAAACAGAGCAAAACCCTGAAAAAAACAGAGCAAACCCTGAAAAAAACAGAGCAAACCCCGGGAAAAAAAACAGGGGATGACGATGAACAGCGGTAACAATGGCAGGAAAACCGGGGGTATAAGCAGAGGATCCGTATTCATATTCGTCGTGGTGATCGTCGGGTTTTCCTTTGCGTCCTATAATCTCACAACGGCTTTCTGGATCCGGAACCGGTACCGGGGGTTCGGGGAGATTGGTTTGGGTTCGGGTTTGGGCCGGGTCGGGGCGAAGTTCCATGTGGCGGTGACGGCAAGCGATACGCCGTATAGCAGGTGGCAGTGCCGGGTGATGTACTATTGGTACGAGAAGGTGAGGGGTCGGGCTGGGTCAGACATGGGCGGGTTCACCCGGGTTCTGCATTCAGGCCGGGCCGATGATTTGGTGGGGGAGATCCCGACGTTCGTGGTGGATCCCCTACCCAATGGGTTGGATCAGGTATGCAAATTATAACGAGGCCATGTCACGTAAATTTATTATGAAATAGACTTTTTAATTAGTTATTTATATTTATATTTATAAGAAGTAACTATAAAGTTTAATACGGAGTAATAAATTTATGATAAAATGGTTATAATAAGGTTTTATAAAAGATTTACAGGATAAGTTGCACTTGTGCACTGCTTTTTCTGGGTTTTTTGTGGTTCATTGTTTTTTTTTTCAGTTTTTTAATTATTATATATTGATGAATAATTGTGTTTTTTTAAACTAGTGGTTGGTTGGTCTTTGTTTCTGGTCAAGACTTTTTGATTAAGTCAAGTCAATCATTTCTTAAATCATGTTGCATAATTGTTTATCAGAAGCTGTACTTTTAAACTTATTTTATTTCAGTTTTGCAGAAGAACCTCTTTAATTTATTCTTCTTTCAAAATCATTTGAGTTTTGAAAACAGGATAATTTATTTTAAGAAAATTAAGTTCAAATTTTGGGGGCAAAAGATGGGTTTCATTCAGTCCAATAAAAATAAGTCAAACTTAGTTCAGCTAAGAGCAATTCAACACAAATAAAGTTGAAAATAAATTTTAGTATGAGAGGAGTAAAAATTTAAAACATATATCTCAGATTTCGGTAGATGAACGTGCCTAATACTTTCTTTGTTTCATGATATCTATCATTTTAATTAATTTTTTCATTTTCACAATGTTTGTCGGTTTTATAATATTGTACTAGTCGTGACCTTTTTAACTTTATACTCTTTTTTCACGATATCTGTCATTTTTAATTATTATTCAGGGATATGTAGTGCTAAACAGACCATGGGCATTTCTGCAATGGCTTGAGAAGGCGAAGATTGAAGAAGAGTAAGCGCCCCGATACCCCGTCTTCTCAACACTTTTCCATTATGTAAGGGTCTTTGCAAGCCCGGGATTCGTCCTGAGAGTTTGTTGTTGTTATCGTCGTCGTTATTACGTGAGAAATGACAATTTTGCTGGTGTCGATGCAGATATGTGTTGATGGCTGAACCAGACCACATTTTTGTCAAACCCTTGCCTAACTTGGCTTATGGAAAAAACCCAGCAGCATACCCATTCTTCTACATCAAACCTGCTGAAAATGAGAAGATCCTAAGAAAGTTTTACCCTAAAGAGAAAGGACCCATTTCGAATGTGGATCCTATAGGAAACTCGCCCGTCATCATCTCAAAGGTATTGCGGATTTCACTGTATTTCTAACGGGTCAAGACCCATCTCAGATTGCTAGTTATCTTTTGGGTGCGTTTCGTAGAATCCCCAAAAAGTGTGAAATAATGAGGCCCACGTCAAAACTTTCCATCCATTGTATTACGTATACAACTAAACATAGGAAAGATTGGTCAACTTGAGAAACTTGTTACCACGAAATAAAACAATCAAATGCACCCTTAAGTTAGACCAGGTAGAATGGCCTGTATATAACCAAACTATGTGTATTATTGTTCTCATGAAAAAGCGATGCAGCTAACATAAGCTTCTTGTTTTGGTGGAAAACTTTCGTTACAGTCGCAACTGAGGGAAATCGCACCGACATGGGTGAATGTTTCCTTGAGGATCAAGATCGATCCCGAGGCAGATCAAACTTTCGGTTGGGTCCAAGAAATGTGAGTTGGCTCCTACTCTTATACTTGTATCTATGAATGCAATTCTTCTGCTTCATGTACTGTTTTTCTAGCTTTTGATGTTTTTGTTCATGGTGTGTAGGTATGCATATGCTGTAGCTTCAGCCTTGCATGGAGTAAAGCATGCTCTTCACAAAGATTTCATGGTTCAGGTATGATTATGAGCCACAAGAGTACATTATAAAACCTATCTTGTTTCATAGTTCATGTAGCGTCTTATTTGTGCCCAAAAACTAGTAGCTCGAGTGACATAGGGGTAAACAGGTTCACCCTCGCCACCCTAGGGTTCAAATTCTGGTGTCCACAGTTTCCATGGCGGGAATCGTTGGTGCTCATGAGGGCTCTTTGTGGACCTATTTTCAAGGCTAGGGCTCTATTGGGCTTAGTCCAGTACTTCTGTTACCCCTTCCCCTACCCATTAGCCCGATAGGTGTACACTACCGTAGTGCAATTTATTACGTGCTCATGGAGTTTGCACTCCAGATAGTGTGATTGTTCACTTGCAGATATCATTATTGTTCACTTGCACATATCCTGTTATACAAACTACAGATGCATGTAATATATATTGCTGTAGAAGGGGGGGTGGGGGGGACCAGTGGGTGGGCCTACTCACGAGTGTGTTGAGAAAAACGAATATGTTATCTAATGTTGATCTCTATGAAATGACAGCCTCCATGGGACTTGAAGGTTGGGAAAAGTTATATAATCCACTATACCTACGGTTGTGACTACAACAAGAAGGTTAGATAGCACAAACGCACCTTTCGCTAAGCCTTTCAGTCACTACGCATTCATTATTGCTATTAACGGCGTATGATACACAGGGGAAGCTAACATACGGGAAGATTGGAGAATGGCGATTTGACAAGAGACAATATCTGGACCGCCCTCCCCCAAAGAATCTAACAATGCCTCCACCCGGAGTTCCGGAGAGTGTGGTAAGGCTAGTGAAGATGGTGAATGAAGCTTCGGCTAACTTACCTAGATGGGACGACATTTGATTTGGTTTCTATGTATATCCTCACAATTCACTAGCAAAATTGTATTTATATAAGCAAAATATCGACATACCAAAGAGGGGGGAGAAGGTTTTTGTAGGTTCATTTCCATGAACGGGAAGTCCAAATACAAAAGATAAGAAAATCCAAGTATATAGTACTTCGCTAATGCTAATTATACAGCAGTTATGTGCAAGGCTTGGACCAGAAAGATCACCATTGTTTTCTCGTTTTTTTTTTTGGAGAATCATGAAGATATCATTTCATAATTGGTTATACGACAGAATGCAGTGAAGCAACTTTACAGTTGAATGGCGGATTAACTAAGCTATTAGTGCTAAGTACACGAACCAATTTCAAAGCAAGCAGAAAGACAAAAGCACCTTCTCATACTTGCAATCGAACCTCTAATGTAGCAAGCGAAATAAAGAATGAAATGCACCTATTTAAGCATGTACAAAATGTGCACCTATTTATCCATGGATCATCGGAGAATGCATGCACGATCATTCCACCTTTGAATTTGTCTTGCCGTCCCATACTTCCCAAATCATGTTGCTCAGCCATCCAAACTGAATCACGGGCTGCCCGGTTTGAAGCTTCAGGAGTTGTGTTCTGTACGGTATAAGTATGTTCCTCAGGCCTGCCAAAAATCCCAAGAAAACAATAAGCTAGTAAGTATTGAAAATAGGTTGAGGGTTTGAAAGCAACTTCAATGTGCGGCTTGAGTAGACTCTTTAGTCTGTTCTTTAGAGGGGTAACGTAAGGTTGGGTAAGTTTAGGTAAAACTTGTGCTAAAAAATATGGGGAAAAAGGGTAAATTTGGGTTCGAACCAAAAAAGTGGGTAACAACCCACCTAAAGAACAAAACTATAGGTAGGTTTGTTCTATTTTCCCATTTAACTAGCCGAAGTGGTTGGTTTTTTGTACTCGCTTTTTGACTTCTTTTTTGGGCACTCATTTTGCTCAAAGTTAGGGCAAAAACCAAGGGAAAAAGATAAGAAAATCACCATAGATGCACATTGTCTTGTAAACATGAGCAGCATACTTGTCCCCCTTGGTTTCCATTTTGGATTTCTCCAAGCACTCGAGAAAGGCCATATCGGCTTCGAGAAGCTTTGCCTGGTCATGAGTGTCATAACCCATGTCATGGCAATAGCAGCAATAATCCAACCAATCGATAGGGCGCATATCCCATATACCCGAGCCTCCGTCTTTTCCACTTGACCAATTCGGTCCACAATAATGGCCGTATCGTGGGAACAACTGCGACAAGAAACCTCTAACTCCGGTGTGCCAAGGGACTTTTGCGATATATGGCCTGAATCGCACCGGGGGTCTTTGAGTTCTAGTGGTGTTGATCATCCGGGATCTGGACCTCGCTCGTCTCTTTAACCCCCGGTTGACGGTGGTGGGCATCTTAAACCTCTCTTGAATGTTGGCAAACCAAGGGATGATTGAAAGGACGGGCCATCCGAAAAACTTGAACTCGAACAAGGGTTTAAGGGTTTCTGGAACTACAATGTGCGGTTTCATACTCGTCCCCATTTCTTTCTTCTTTTGGGACCCCAAGCAAGTGTTGTGATCAGACATCTTGATCGACTATTAGCATGGTAAAACCGATTCTCAAGTTGAACCACAACGATGCCTAGCACATCAAAACATCAAGAGATTGTCCGTTACAACATTTTATTCATACTCGCAGGCACTCAATCATGCCCCTAAGTAGCACTATCACTCGAGGCTTTGGCTAATCGAAAAACAACCAGCAATATCACTCGAAAGTCGAAACTTCAATTCCACACCAAAGCACATCGTCTGTTAAAAGTCTAGACATACAGTCACCCAAATGACCAAAAGATAGAGCGAAGAAAATACTACAATTTTCGACAAAACCCAATCCAATATTGCAAACTCGGGACTCCCATTTGTGAGATGGAAGCATTCGAAATGAAGAATCACAAGCAATCCCAACTTACCGAAATTTATCGAGAACTTGCATAAATTTACACAAGCTTATATTTACCATTTACACAAGCTTATATCTACCATTTTACTCAACCCTATCTTACCCACCAAAGAAAACCAAAACCAAAACCAAAGCCAATGGAAAGCATCCCCAACTTACCAAAACTTGCCAAAATTTAACCGAATTATCCGAAATTCACACAAGCTTATATTTCCCTAGCCCAAAAGCTCTAAAATTTCCAAAACTTTTCCTGATATTCAAAGATTAAAACAACCCATTCACTAGAAATTTTCCTGATGCTATTGTTCTGACCAAACAAATTGGGAAAATTTTCAAAAAATTCAACATTATAGGCATATATATAAAGATATACCAACATCAATCCCAACTCAATTCTCAAATCCCAGGTCCCAGATTATGAATAAACCCTCAAATTCGAAATTCCCCAGCTGCAATTTTCCCCCCAATTGATAAAAAAACTGAACCCTAGCCCTAAAAGCAAACAACAACAACAACCCAAAACCAAAACCCAGTTCAAAAATCCTCCAAACAAGATATATCACTATATTAGCACAAAGATATGATCAAAATGTAAAAATTTATTCGGAAAAATACTTACTTGAGGGAGAATTAGGTAGTGAAGAAATGCAAATCGGAGCGAATTCTGGGGAGAACGAAGGAGAAACAGAATTGGGAATTTTCTGAAATTTCCCTCTGAATTTGCGGATAACCAGAAGATGAAGGTGGGAAGTGAATATGAAAAGCGGGTAGCACCGGCATAAATTGCATTTATTTGCGAGATTTTTAAATGATATTTTTTTTAAAAAAAAAAATGGGGTTGGTTAGTTGTAATACCCCCTAATTTTCGTGTGAGTTTTGAGTTAATTGTCTGACTTGGTAATTGTTAACCTTTTAATTACGTATTGTCATTTTTGTATTAAAAAATATTTAAAAAAAAGAAAAAGAGACTAACTCAAAGTCTAAAGTTGCGAAAAAGAAAAAGTAACAGCTTCAAAAAGAGTTAAAATAAAAAAGTAATAATAATTATGAAAAGATGGTCTTCCCTTGTGTGAAATGGTGACAATTTTCTTTTTTTCTTGCCCTTTTTTTGGTGCAATCAAATTAAAAATATTGGTATCAAAGCTTTAGTTATAGTTAATTGTTACTTTGAAATTTTGAAAAATTACTAAGATGACACCAAAAATAAATCAATAGATTTTCAGTTAAATGATAAAATTTTCTAGAAATTAAGATGTTGCGAAGAAATAATAGAAACAATTGATAAAGACAATAGTCATGTTTTTTGGTTTGGTATGATTATCCTTGTTTAAGGCCCTGTTTTTTTATGTGGCTGGCTGGCTGCGGTGTCACACCGCACGCAACTTGTCATACCCACCTCAATCTACCACAACCCACCACAATCTCACTTTTTCCAATTATAATTTCACATTTTCCAACACATTTACAATTATTAAAACCAAAATCCACCACAACTTTCCAGTTTCTGTAACCCACCATAATCCACCAATATTTTTCCAAACCCACCACAATTCCACCACACCGCACCACGCCACACCGCAGTCAACTATATAAAAGAACGGGACCTAATTTAACCTAACCTAACCTAACCGAATCTAATATAATTTAACCTTAACTTACCATCCAAAAGAATATGACTAACTTTTATGTTTGCTTATCTAGGAGGAAAAACTTAGCCTAAACCTATATTATGTTTGCTTATATAACCCATATATATACAATCTACGTTACACAATCGTGCACTCAAAGAAAATAAACGTTGTGACATGTACAAGTTATGTAACCATCAATATCATATACAGAAACGGTAAATATTCTCAGAAGCACCTAATAAAATGTCAACATCGTGCTCTTTCAACACAGAAAAAAATGATACACAAAACTTGTTTTTCTCAACCTGATACACCAAATTTATTTATTTTTTTCAATACAAACTAACACTAGAAAGCATTACAAAACCCAGAGTTGTCTTGAAAATTCAAGCTGAAATAGTCAAAATTACAGAAAACCAAGCTTATTACAGGAACAGGAGGTGGAAAAAAAAAGTAATATACAATCAGTAATTTAATGTACAGGCAAAAACTTCATTTTTGTTCAATATTTTGCTCAAGTCAGCTCCATGAAGGTGGTGGTGATCTCTGCAAATAATCCGGTGAAATCGCGGACCCGTAGTTGAGATCGAGGTTGTGGAGTTGGTCCATGAGTTGAGACCGCCGCTCCTTGAAGAAGTCCAGCCGGGTGGTTAACTCGAGCAGTGTCGATGCCGCTGCTGATGTCTGTCTCGAAAAATCCAGAACCTGTGGCGAATGCAATAACAATGTGAAAAATGTTGAAAATGGATAGATTCTCGCCGTTGTACTCGATAGTTTTTGTCCAGCAGATGGGTAAATTCGGGTAAGCTAAACTAAGGATTGGACTAGGCCTGGCAAAAGCTGACCCGACCTGAAACCTACCCGGTTTTTCAAACCTAAAATATAACAAACACAGAATACGGAGCATACCGAACCCGACCTGCCCGAATTGACAGGTCTAGATTGGACAATTCGGGTAAAAGTCGAAAAGTTGAGTGTCAAAAGACGAAAATATAGAAGAATGGGTAAGTTTCAGTTGGGTTAAGTAAAGGGGGCATTAACCCATGAAAAGAACGGACGCTAGATCGGGTTATTGGGGCATTTTTAGTAGGGTTAATTTCAGTCTAGGTCAGGATATGTTGACAGAATGTTAAGGTCTGAATATAGGGTTAGGTTGTCTTCTGGTTCTGGGCAGAGGAGATTGCTAATATCGAGTGATTACTATGGGTTTTCATCTTAAATAAAGCAGAGAGATTAAGCAAAATTTCGGATAGATTACTATTAGGGAGAGTGTAGGACACATAGCCTAACACATGGCATCTAGGGTTACAAGAGAAGCCTTACCTTAGTTAACCTGGCAGTAGAGGGCATCGAAACGGAATGGAAAGGCGATTCATTGCCCTTTGAACCTGAAAAGCCGGCTGATTCCATAAACAGTCTCCGAGGCTGTCTTGTGCTGCTTCCAGCATCTGATATTTGTTCCTTGATGTGACTCAATTCTGGCGCCAATAAACCCTCCTATGGCAAGAGTATCGAGAAGTATGAGCATTAGCAGGAAACAAATGACACTTATTGATGTATCCGAGTTTCTAATCACACCATGACCTGCCCACTCCAATCAACCAACGAAAACAGAAAACAATATGAATGTCTCCTAGGGCCATAGTTATTAAAATCCCGATCCTGATCTACGATCCAACAATTTTATGATCCAAAATCCTTGATGCAATTCTACTATCTACATTCCGATCCACGATCCTACTTGGGTTAATTCCGATCCTAAGTACCACATGAATCCGAATTAGGATCCCGATTTTAACAACCTTGCCGGCTAGGGTACTGATGGGTTTTTTTTTTTTTTTTTTTTTTTTTTTTTTTTTTTGGTAAGGAATGCATTCGGGTCCAAGCTTGTCTGCTTAGTTACCTATTCATTCTCAAAATCTCATTTAGTAATGTCATTTTCTGTATTAGTGCCTCTCTAAACATTCTATACTTCTTTAAGTAGGAGCCAATGAACTTCAAAATTTTGGGTCAGTTGGAACCAGTCTCTATGAATTATTTAGTCTGGGGGTAAGACTGCTACATCAGACACCCAATGGCCAACACCCTGTTTTGCAACAGGACTTTTGGGGTATTAGATTTGGATGAGAAGAAACTAAAACCAGCATAAGAAAGGCGAACTAGTTAAGACTCATTTCTTTATAGCTCGAAATGGGTTAAGCATTTGAGCATAGCAAGGCGGCAACAAATAACATTCAAACAAGAACTTTGCTCCCATTGTTCTAAACTGCATCTACTATACCTCATTTCTTTGGTTCCTTCCATGATTACAGAAGGCAAGGTTACTATCAAAGTCTTGCTGAAGAATTCTCCTGCGAGTGTGAAACATGAACAGGTAAGACAGCTCTCCTTTCATATACAATTTGCAAACTAAAAAATTCTAAATTACACTTGTCAATCAACTTGATGTATAAAAATGTTATCAATATTGCTCATCCATTTGCAGCAAAGTGAAAGAATCCTTCAGCACAGTTACAGTCTTAGCTGTCACTTCGGGACAGAAACTAAGCAAAGACTCCTTTCGGCATCATAATATGAAACTGTTACTACCTTTTCTTTTGTCTACCCTCTGTTCAAGGGTGGATCGATTTGCCTTTTACTTGAACCACGGAATCACACAACATGTGGGGGAAAGGGGGGAGCTCCAACTTTTAACCAACCTCAACAAAAAGGTAACCGACTTTAAAGGGGAAAATAGTTTCCAAAGTAACAAAACTACTACAGTAGTGATGCCACACAGACACTGGATGTACCAAATAATGCATATTTCTCTAAGAAAAATGACGTATAGATGCTTAAACAAAAACAGTAAGAAAATATCCCATCCAGAGGAATCACAATTCTATCCATTTCAAATGAATTCAACCAGCCCAAGTTAACCGAGACATCAGGTGATCCTACACGTCAGTTAATACTACGTAGGACAATATTATCCGAGATGGAATGATCAGTAATACAACAGCCTAAACCAACCAGAGGTTGAGAACAATTGTTCCATGACTCCATCAACTTAAACACCACGTTATTGAAGTTAACTAGATCAAACCTGACATGAAAGAAAATTTAACCAGAGGGAACATGCCCAGACTCAACCAGACCAAAACAATCCTGCTTGTTCAGTAAAAGAAAGAAATCCTCACACCTGACAGATGCATCAGACCATGGACCAAAGTGATGCTGCCTTTGTTGATTGAGTTGATGATGCAGTTCAGAAACCTTTTGCTTCAACTTTGCCACGTGAGCTTCAGCAAGAGCAATCTCCTCAAGCTCGGCCCTTATCTTCACATTGAGCCCACCATAACACAGTTTAGGAACACGAAGAAATTACACCAACAAAAAGGCTAGAGGAAAGAATGCTGCTTTATTTCTTATTTCTGATTTTTTTTTTCTTTTTCCTTCATGGGGTGGGGGGGGGGGGTTCATGTCCAGACCTTGGGATCCATATAATGTGAACCAGAAAGTTGGCCAGAAGACATGCTCAATCCAACCTCTAATGCAGCTCTAATGTCTCTTTCAGCTTGAAGCTGCTCTTCCAGTCTTTGAACCTATCACAAACACTTTGCACCAATTAGCTATCAATTCTCCACGCTACAGCTTTCCCTAGAACAGTACTTCTTCAAAGACATTCTAGTAATTTGACCTCATGCCACCTTTTTCTCTTCAGAAGATCATCATTATGCAAATCAAGTCAATACACTGAAAATCACAAGCAGATTTTGTGGAAAACTCATCCTTTATGAGGAGAATGCACAAAACACAGCTAGCAATTTATGCTTGCTTTAAACTGCGTAATTCTAAAAAGGTGTTGCAGATTCATAGATGAAATTCTGGAAAATGCTGAGGCACGTGGACTGAAAGTTTGCTACTAGAAGGAGGCACAAATAGAAAGAAATCGAATAGTATAAGAGAATGGAGGAATATACATCTTGCTCAAGTGCTAAGCGACGTTCATGCAAAGCTTGTTTTTTTCTCTCCAGGCTAGCTTGTAATATTGCATTTCCGCGGGCCTAGCAGAAATGAAAGCAAAGTTTTCTCAGCAACCACGCATATATGTTAGGAGGGAAAGACTGTACAAAAGGCCCTTTTTATTAACCTCTTTTGCAACACGGTGCCGCAATTCGTTTTTTGTAATCTCAAGCCTTTGGATAGAAAGCCTGTGAGGGAAGAAGAACCAGTCATTTCAGGTTTTCAGGTTAATTTACACAAAATGGTTGTTAGCGTCAGAGTTCATACAAAAGTGGAGTCTAAAATAGTAAAATCTAAAAGCAGAGGAAGGGATTAAGGTAGGAAGAGACAAAGAAGAGGTGAAGGTCTTACTCTTCCTCTCCAGAAGAATCAATTGGCTCCACAGATGGTGATTTCCTGGCCTGGAAAGACAAAGAAATCTTATTATAGACTTAAATCAACTACCATATTTGAGACAACATCAAACTACAATAACACTATGATTTATTTGTCTGTTTCCCTTGAAACTCTGAGAAAGAAGAGCGGGTCACATAGTAACCAATTAAGTGTAGATAGTGAGTGATATGCTGATGTATGCTAGCTACAGCTAGAATTTTTTTTATCTAAACATAAGAGCAGCTATATTAGGCAACGGAGGTCCAAATCAATTCCCTTGATTTTTAACCAAAAATGCCTAGGTAAAAGAGAATAAATGGTCAATTTGACCAAATAAAAGAAAAGAAAAAATTGGAATTGGAAAGTGGTAAGTGGTAAGTGGTAGCGAATAATCCCTATTTTAGAAATATACTACAATGGTCCGTACTCTGCACGTCTTGGATTGTAGTAGACCACCACCGAGTTGATGAAAATGGATTTGGTTGTTTATTGACGTGGCACTGAATAAAATCTATTTGACTTTCTTTTTACTTGGGTTGACCTACACTTGACATCCAGGTTAGCAATACACTTGATAGAAATGTTTAATTATGTGAGGTTAAGTAACATTGCTAATTTTGGGATTTTGAATTTCTGGTTCTAAATTTGATTTAGAGAGAGAAAGAGTGAATGGGGGTAAGGGGGGAGGGAGGGAACCAAGCAAACACATGCCTATTGCTAACATGAATGTCAAGTGTAGGTCAACCCAAGTAAAAAAAAACTCAAGCCAATTTTTATTCAGTGCAAAGTATGGATCATTGTAGTACATTTCTAAAGTAGAGACTATTAGTTTCCAATTGCCCTAAGTAGGGATTATTTAAATCCAATTTTCCTATAAAAAAAAAGGAAATTGTATAATCCACTGAACTGAGACTGACTTTCCCTATCCAAACATTTATAAAGGAAATGCTATTCAATAAAGAACAGCAATGGCATAATTAAAGGAATGACCAAGATGAAGCTCAAGTTTATGTATGAATGCATCACTAGCAATTATTAAACAGGTGTGCATGCAGTGAATAACCAAGAGACTGAAGAGAGGGAGCTTACAACATTTCTGCCCCAAAAAACGGTCCGCTTTTTATTGGAACCTGAGAGTTTTCTAATTGGTTTTTCAGCACTTGATTCAGGGCCTACAATAGGCAGAGGAGGTCCAGGATCCAGTGATGACAATATCTCTCCCATTGACTGATAAAACTCTCCAGACGGCACAGGACTCTCAATTACATCAATTGAGCTTCCACTCACTTTGTCTGGTTTAGTTTGGTTCATTAGCTCAGAATCAGACCTCTTAAACTTTTGGGAAGCCAAGCAAGATTTTGAATTGACAAATGAGGCATGATTAGCGCGGGGCGATCCATCAGTTTCATCGCCTCTAAAAGCCTGAATGAGGATATCAATAAAACAAAAAGAAAAAAAATGAGTAGATGCGCCCAAAATCGACAAACTAACCTTCCTGCTAAAGATATCCACAATACTATCTACAGCATTGAACGGGTCAATGGTCATACAGATACAAACAGATATCCACAATATTATGCTAGGTTTTACTCGTCTAAAGGTAGCAGTAAGTTTATAGGAGTATGAAAATAGAGAGGAACCTTATAGTCATAAAGGTCGCCGCCAGCATAACCGCTGCTTTCACTCTTTTTACCACTGAATACCCGTTCCTGCTCATCATCTGTTCGATCATTGTCCTTTTCATGATATTCATTTCCGCTATCATCATAACCCTTCTCTTTCATATCCAGAATCTCATCATCCTCGGAAGCATCAGTCGCACTATTTTCAATATGAGAGTCAGCTGAAATTGAGCACCTCTGCAACAACTCATCCAGAAAGAGGAACATATCAGACCCACAATATAAAACTATCTCTGAACTTTGAAGCAATAGAAAAATACATAACAGCTCCAGAGGATGACAAGGTTGTTCTTGAAGCAAATGTTAAAATAGAGCACCTCTGATAAAATTAAAAGGAAACTCACACTCTCAAAACCAATAACAATATGCACATATAGTCAAATAAGATGTTCCTCATTATTATCAGCAAGCGAAATAACATGTTCTTCAACATGTACCAGGGGATGCGCGCGCGCGCGCACACACACATATACCTCACAAGTTTACACACTACCACTGCTATAAACAATGGATGGGGTCAGCTATAAACTTGTTTAAAAGTTAAGGTAGCTAAAATTTGACACCCACAAAAACAGCCTCACTTCATTGCCTCCAAAAAGAAGGGCCCAAAACTAGTACTTTGTTATGTTTAAGCCATACTATCATACTAGTACAGCTAAGCCAAATGCTTGGAGCAATAATTATGTCCCCGAGCAAACAGCCTTTTCCATAATCAGCAATCATTTGCATAATGAGACAAAACTTCTCTTAGCAAAAACAAACCAATTGTCCACAGATAATTAAGAATTTCAAATCCTGAACCATGGGGAGAACAGAGGAGATCAAATATAACAATAAATGACTGATTAATGACCACTGAATTGAAAAATGAATGTCAAAAAGAGATTATCCAAAAGTTTTATCTAGATAAGCGAATTGCCAGAATTTAGGGCCTTGTTCAGGCATCCAAGTAAAGAAAAACAGTGAGCAACTTACATCGAAAATATTCTCATATTCTTCCAGAAGAGTTGCTATAATAGCTTGAGCATTATTAGCAGCATTAGCAGCAGCCAGAAGCTGGGCAGAATTATTACCATTCAAGTCAAATTCATCATCCAAATCACATTCACCAGCTAAAAGTGGGCGTAAAAGTAAGGGAGCCATGCAGGCAGCAACAGCAGATGAACTCATCCGATTATCAGAGGAATGAGAAGCAATGGTATGCATCATTTGCAAAATTCTGCACACAGAAATTAATAAATAAGTTTAAAAAACAGATAAATTCCAAAGGAACGACTAAGGAGAAACTCTTGCACAGGATTCATTGTATAACAGATGCTTTATGTGACTTCTAGAACAAATATCCCCCCCCCCCCCCCCAAAAAAAAAAAACACAAAAAAAGACAAAAAGAGGGAAGTAAATGGTGGCTTATGAGGCCTAATAAAAAAGTTGCAAATACAAAAGCAGTATCTGCATTATGTCAGTGAATCGCATGATTTGTTCTTGGTTGCTCATGTTAAATTTTAGCCATCTAGTTCCCCACTCGCCATAAGCCATGTACTCCATTGACATCTTTAGCAAAAAATGTTTGTGCATTACAGCACTAGTTTCATTAATAGGAGGAATGATCTCAGACACAACAGGTAGCACCTCGTGGAAAAATTTCAACCTCAAACACAAAAAAAAGGGAGTGTCAAATCTCTCAGATACAAGCATCCTTGAGCTGAGGATCTTTAGCATATTAAGGGTTTATGGTTCATGGATCTATTGCATTTATCATTAGCATAAATATAAAACCAATTTGGATAGGGAATAAATAAGCATAGGAGGAACTTCTGAGGGTAGACCTAGGAGACAATACAGGCAATACTGACCAAAATGAAATGGCGGGGAAAAAGAAAGAAATATTAGATGCCATTCACATAGATAATAAAAATGCAAATGCATAATCATGCACAGGAGGAGTACCTTTGCAACAATCGACGATTTGGTTCCGGAAAACTATCCAATATTGCCAATCGCATAGCTCTTACTCGAGCTTCTTTACGGTCAGTTTCTGGTAAAACATATCAGGAAAGCAGCAGGATTGTTAGTTGACAGTGATCCACATCTCAGGAACAGGCAATCCGATATGTAAACTAAACTGAATTTGCCAAAAAAAAATAAAAAAAAAATAGTGATCTGTGTTCAAGACTTAGCAATCAGGGAAGTGTTCCTACTTCCTAGTAACTTTGTCATGGAATTAGTAAAGAAAAACACTAACTAAAGTGTTACAGTTTTGTCTACACATCTTTGGCCTACAATTGAACTGCACAGACCTTGAACCATAGATTTCAAAGGGAATAACCACCTACAGCTACTACTCTATTCTACAGTAGCAATTAGCAAATGATTCTTTGCCGAAGCATTTTGTGGGGAGACCGTAGCTAAAAGGTCACCATAGCATACCCTTGTTGCATAGTTTGGCTCTGTTCACTTTGTTTTTTGTACCAGTGTCATGCTACCATCTCATTCTTCCTCCAACCTAGTAGGGTATTTGATAATAAGAACATTGTTGATATATTATGGTCAAACTTGGTTTTGTAAAAGGGAGAGACAAAAATGATTAAGGAGTCACTTTCCCTGTTTTGGTGAATAAGTGATTATTATAAAAAGTGAAGGCAAAGCAGAAGACTTCCGATAATAAAGCCTTTTCTCCCTAGCTTAGATCGATAAGAAACTCAAAAGAAAATGTGCAATCTCGATTTTGAAACTGGAAAATGGTATGAGTAACTGCATCAAACCCAGGCAACTTAAATAAAAACAGTCAAAATGAGCAAACATATTAGAACTACGTAAACATGGTATGATTTGAACTTACTATAAGCCTCTAGCAATGCAGTACAGCAAGATGCTGGAACAGGAGAAGAAGGAAGTTCGCGAAGGATGTGCTGTCAAGAAGATGTTTGTGCGCAAACCATTACATTACTATTGATATACTGCAGAATCACCTTTCGCAGAAGTTTAAAATTTACCTTCACACAGTCCCCAACAACATGAGCATCTTCATTCACATCAAATTCATTTTTGCCTGAAATTAAAAATAAAAAAAACTATATTGTTTTACAAAAAAAAAGAACCTTAAGGTTCAAAGGGGATAAACTTTACAAAAGTCTGAAAGACGCTCAAAAGTCAAAACCATTCATGCTTGAGGTTGATTGCATCAAGACATATAAAATAAAGGAAAATGGACCTCGCTCATAATCTTGTACTCTGCGCTCTACCTCTTCAACATCTGCAGACTGGCGTAAAATCCCTTCCACTTTAGACCCTGGCACAAAATGGAACATCAAAACCTAAAGAGGTTACCATCATGACAAATTGACACCAAGGCAACCAAAAGCTAATTCCCAAAGAGACCTAACAGACAAAGCAGCTAAACTGGAGCTTGTCTAACTAAAGTGACTGATTGTCTTGCACGCCTCCTCACAAATGAATACTAGTAGTCAGAACTTGGTAGATAACACTGGAAAATGCAACCGTACAAAGCAAAGCAAATTGCAGACATGCAAAGATAATACACTGGCAAAACATCGACCCCACAGTAGAGGTCCAGCTATGATGGTCATCCCAGATATAAAAGAAAACAAAAGAAGAGCGGGGGAGGAATCAGACTATTGCAAGTTGAAAATACAATAGAAACCGAATGCAGAAATAGATAGGCTTCCCCTCAAATAGCATATCATAGATATTATTGCAATGAATATTGAACTTACCATAAGTCTCAAGAAACTGAAGGGCTTTCTCTAGAAATGACGGGCTACCATCTATATCTTCCAAAGCGAGCAAAATTGGACGGCCAACAACTGATGACTTGTGACGATGCTTCTCTCTCCCTCCAGAAACTACAGTCAGATATTTTTCTATGTGAGAAGAAAACTACTATCGGAAAAATATATTTTTTAAAAATGGATGCAGAGGGGCAATGCGAAAAAGTAGAAGCAAGCAGTAACTAACATTGGCATAAATGAAAAGATCCATCAATAGCATCATTCGTATCATTTTGAAATATCCCATTATGACCCATCACAATGGCAGCACTGGGAGCTTGTGCAAGAGCCTGCTCCAGTGCAGTCTTCCATTCATATAAATCCTCTAATGTCTCTGCCTAAATATTCATCAGAACAGAATTAGAATTTATAACGATAAACAGCAAGCAAATTTTCGCCGGGGGGTGGCGGGCGAAACAAGGATCTCCAACTAATATTACATTATTAATTAATTATACAGAACATCATCAAATAATACCTTCAGTGTAAATGCTCGGCCATCACGTCCATCAGGGAAAAGCACAGTTAACAGCTTTTTGTCCTCCCTCACAACGACACTAAAAGAGAAATATCTTAGACAAGGTAAGATAATCACAGCAAAAGGCAGAACTCAGACGTAATGAAAGAAATGAGTAATGTACCTTCCAGAATTATTCAAGTCGATGCCTCCCAAGGTGAGATTGACTTCCCCACCTCTTTGGGGAAGGGCACTCTATATCAACGAACACAATTATCAATTACCAGATTTTGAAAATAGAAACATCAACTACTTTCCAAGTGATACGTTCTAATGATTACTAAATTCAAAAGGGTACTCAAAATACATCAAAGAGCTAGTTACACTTGCCGGATCATCTTTAAAGAAAACTAAAGAAGTGCGTGTGAGAATGAACCATCGCTTCTTCCAAGATTTCCAACCCAATCCTGTAGCAATATAAGAATAAGAAACATAATTCCTTTAGCAAAACTGCAGATTCTAATTTATTCAGAACCAACTCCCCCATACAAGCAGAAGTTTGTTTCAATTATGACCTAGGTTGTTTAGACTAGCCTGCACGTAACACAACTATTCACTAGGGGCTCTGAAGATATTAAGTAAAATGACCAAGAATACCCTCCATGGGACAAACTTGTGACCACTACGATAAAATCCCAATAGCATATCAAGTGAACAACCCCATAAGAGTTTACAAGCAGAAGCTGCCACAAGAACATCAAATGGAAAAAAAAAAGTGCAAATAAAGCACATCAAGCTCTCATTAAAAAAAAAAAAGGTCAAGGAAAGATGTCCTTCGTACAATTATCATTCATTAATAAGCCTAATGTGACCGACAAATCCCTAACATAAATGACGAAAAAACACTAAAGAAATATGATGAGAAAAGGAGATGCTCAACCTTTTGATGAGATGAAAAGTGGTCCACTCTTAAAGACCTGTCAAAGTCAACAGTCAATGCACATTAGAAACACTAATACAGATAGCTCCAAAGAACCACGACTCCAAGACAAAGATAAATCGTAAGTTGGAAATCCAAACAAGAATGCTATGAAGAAGATGAGGCAAAACAATGTCATTTCCCCTCTCCCCAGGAACAAGACTCACCACCATGATATACTCCTATGAAAACTAAGCATGTACATCAAATGGCTGACTGGTCCTTGAATCATTATTTAGTGATGCATGCCCAACGAATCTAAATAAAATCACGTTAGAAGAAGAATGGTGGGAATCTCTTAATCATGATCTAATTGATACAAAGGCAATGCACTTTACCTTTCAACAACCAGAGGCCAGGTAACTATCCTAAGCATGGACCATATCTCAACAGATTATTCAGTCCAAATGATCTACATCTCATCCAAGCCATAACAATTTAACAATTGCTCATTCGCTCTTAGTTATAATGGGTCTGCAAGAATCAAGCTCTCGAAGACTACCTACCACCGGATCCTCCATACCACGCTCAAAAACGTGTTTCCCCTGGGAATTTTTTGTTGTTGTCGCCGTCATTTGCTCTTCGTTATGAGAAACAAGTCTATCATCATAAATTCATCCAATTCCTCTATTAACCATCTCATCCCCACCATCCACGGCATAGAAAGTTACAGAAATTACACACTTATCAACCATGCACTCACTATCTACCTTTGTTTACATAAAAAATGTCATTCTCTAATGTCTTCAGCTTTCATCATGCAGTCCAAAATCAGATTTCTTCACACATACAGACATACTTTCAGAGTAATGCTACTCACACCTTAGTCCCCCAGTCTAAGCACAACACACACTACACAGTACTGCTTTGATCTTAATTTCACTTATTATACACATTAACTGACCCAAAATTGAACTATGCAAACAATTTTGATGATTAGATAGCCACATTCAATCAGCTCAAATCCCCTCAAAAATCACATCCAACCATCCTATCTCACTCATTTTCCGCATTCCAAATCAAACAACCAAGCTGGTCTTACTCATCAGTAATCCTTCCTCGTTTCTTTACAATATCAGGACTAGATTTCGACTTGCTCAACACTCAAAAACACTATAAAACAAAAAACAAATTGCCAAAAACAATCAAGTATGAGAGAGAGATTGTTCGTTCACCGTATTGGAAGCGCCGGCGAGCCTCGGACGATCGAACGGCGGCATGAAAGCTGACATTGTCGCGCATCTGAGTAACCTGGCGAGATGTTGCAGTAACTAAATCAAGCTTGCACTGACAAAAATGGCGAAGAGCAGCGAGTGAGCTACGGATGGAGAATGTGGAGGATGAAGAACAGAGAAAAGGAGGATTGGATTAGGGTTTTGAGGATTGGAGAGAAGAAGAAAAAGGAGAGTGAAAGGAAGAAAAGTGGAGGTGAAGGTTGGTTGAAGATGAACAGCATAAGACAACAGCCATGGCCCAAGTTCCCAGGTCCCTCGCTCTCGAGCTTTTCCCTGTCGGATCAATCTTCTTTTTATTTTTTGTTTTTTTGCCCCACCAAATCTTCTATGACAAGTATAACCTTGATTACGCACTACTCCCTCCGTTATATATTAATTATCGTCTTTGAAAAATTGTGCAGTTAAATTTAAAAAATTTGACCATAAATTTTTTATATATATACAATGAGTTGTTATATAAAATTACCAGCATTAGATTCATCACGAAAAATATTATCGTAAAAGTATAATATTGCAATTGTAATAACATATTATGTAAGAAATTATCAATTAAAAAGTTATATTGGAGACCGTGTAAGTCAAAATTATGACAATTATTATGGAACGGTGGGAGTATAAGAGTTTGCAAAAGTTTATCCTAGCCTCCTTTTTTCTTTTTCTCTCTATAAAATCTTAGTCTTCATCTCCTTGGATGAGCTGTCTAAGCCTCAATTTGTTTAATTTATACCCCAATTATTAGTTTAGTTTACGTTTAGTTTCTTATTTTGTAAGAGTTTTGTTGTACCCTTATTTAAAGTTTTTAGTATCTCTTTCTATAGTTTTTGTTCAGTTGACGTGGTCTAATACGTTGGATGAAGATCGACTTTCAAATCGGTATAACACGGGTTGTGAAATTCTCCATTGATGGTAAAAATGCAGACTCATCGAAGAAAAATGCAGACTCATCGAAGAAATCGGAGTCAAACGTAAGTAAGATTAATATTAATTATTTGGAAGTTGAATTTCATATTTATGTTTTAGATCTACAATTGTTCAATCACAATTTCCGTATGATTTGCTATTAATGAAATCGTTATGGTTGGTTTCAAAAAAAAAGTTTATCCTACTTGAAATACTCGAATCGTTCGATTCGAAAAAAATTGGGTTTAGACATAAATTTTTAATCCAAATTTTGATATTGACCGAATATTCAAACATAATTTTTCTTTTTTCCTATTATTTGAACCTGATTTCGACTCGAATTTAGCTTCATCAAAATTGTCCGACCCAATCTAATATGAAATAAAACTGTGTTTGGACATGAATTTCTTGTCCGAATTTTGACATTGACCGAATTTGTTCGACCCGAATATATCCGGATCCAAATTTCTGCCAGACGTTATGCAATTTATTACATGCTTATGGAACATGTGCTCCAAATATGATAATTGTTCATTCAATAACATAGTTGTTCATTTATATATACTTGTCGTTCACTCTCAATATCATAATTGTTCATTTATTTATATGTGTTGTTAACTCCCAATAACATAATTGTTCACTCATACCTATTTGAAACATATATTATAAGTGCATATAATATGTATTGCCTTAATTCAAGGTCATATTCGACAAAGTCAACCATTATTTTTTTTGGGGGGTGGTTTGACTTCAAATAATTTGTAATGAGGGTCTTATGATGAGGAATAATTTAAAGTGGTTTTTTGGCTAATGACAGTCGATACTTTTATCTTATTTTCTCATAGCATAATATTGTATTTTTCAACAACGGAAAAATGACGTGGCTACCAGACTACGCGCCGTTGGCCGAAAAGTACAAACTCTCATTCGTCAACCACACTCTCACCGGTACACATCAGCAAACCATTGAATCACCACCACTTGACTCGACAACGTCCCACCAAAATAGAATTTTTATTTACCATTAAAATGCAAAAGCAAAGTAGAGATTATTAATATACAAAAGATAAAAGTAGGAATTATTAGAATCGAATTTTCCTATATATATATATATATTTCTATTCTCCAACCGATTATAACTTAAATGTAAATCCATTCAAATTGTCCAATCCGTTTTAGCAAAAAAAATACAGCAATACACATCAATTTCTCGTTTGAATTTTAATTAGTAATCAAGTGACCAAACCAAAGTTGACCCGAACTTTGGCAGTGGGTAGTTGCTAAAGAAAAAAGATAAAACAAAAAGAGGGGGGTTGAGTATTTGACCCGATTAATCGGCCGGCCAAGGACCCGACCCAAACCCGTCAAACAAACCGCCGCCAAAATAAATTCAGCACCCAAAAACTTTCAATCAACTACATAACTGCAAGTTAAACCTCCTCTCATTAGGGCTTCTCTCTGTCACTGAGCATCGACCATCAAGAACTATATCCCCCTTCTGTCTGATGGATCAATCGTGATTCAATCAAGATACCCTTCTGATCTTCAATCGAAAAAAAGGATACCCTTTTGATCAGTAGACAGAACGGTTCATCCCTCGCGACAATTTGTTATGCACACCAGGTGTTCGATAAAATGTCCAAGAGACTGTTTTCCATCACCCCCGCTCAATACCACCGTTACCATGCTCAATTGAGTATCTCCTCTGCATTTTCGTCGCTCCAATATCTCTTTTCTGGTACAAGTCCCGTTGACAGTAACAGTGTGGATGCCAAGATAGTATCTTTATGCACGAACCCCAGTTCAGTAGCTGGTGCAGTTTCATTGTTCGACGATGCTATCGATTCAAAGACACCCCCTTCGAGTAAGACATGTAATTTCCTCGTTAATCAGCTCAGGAAGTCAGGGCGTCCTGAATTGGCGTTTTTGGTGTATAAGAAGATGACCCATGTTGGTGTTTCCCCACTGTTCTTTTCACTGGCTGCTGTGGTCGAGTACTTTTTGCATTCACAGAGGCCAATTCATGCCCTAGGAGTTGTGGGGATGATGTTGAAACATGGGTTTGATCCAAATGTGTACCTTATGAATCTTATTTTAAAGGGTATGTGTCAAAATGGTGAGGTTGATAAAGCTGTAAGTCTTTTGTCTGAAATGAGAAAAGGGTCTATCTTGCCTGATGTTGTGAGTTACAACATAGTGGTATATGGGCTTTTTAGGGGGAAGAAGGTGGTGGATGCTCTGAGTTTGATGGATGAAATGAAGCGATTCGGGTGTCGCCCCGATGTGAAATCTTATACAACTGTTTTAGATGGTTTATGTAAGGATGGAAAACTCGATGAGGCGATGGAGTTGATGCAGGAAATGAAGGACAATGGGTTCGATCCTGATGTTGTTTCCTACAGTGCGCTTATTAGTGGGTTTTGCAACATGGGAAATGCAGATAAAGGCAAAGAACTGTTCCACGAGATGCTCGAAAAGGGTCTAAACCCGAATGTGATTACGTACACAAGTTTGGTGCAGGGTTTTTCGAAGACTTGCCGCTGGGAAGAGGCCACTGCGGTGTTGAATGAGATGGATGAAAAGGGTGTCCGTCCTGATGTGTATACTTACACTAGTCTGATTGATGGGCTTTGCAAAGATGGGAAGACGAGTAAAGCTATGGACCTGTTGAAACTGATGCTAGATCGGGGCGAAGACCCGGATTATGCGACGTACAATTCTCTGATTAATGGGTTCTGTAGGCAGGGTTTGGTTGCTGATTCGTTTGACATATTGAAGCTGATGATGCACAAAGGGAAGAACCCTAATACGATTACTTACAATACGTTGCTAAAGGGTCTTTGCGAGACTGGGAAAGTTGATGATGCACTGACAATTTTCGGGTCAGTTTTTGAAGAGAAAGGTTATGCTGAGGCGGATGTTGTGACATATAACACATTGATCGAAGGGCTTTGTCAGGAAGGCCGTGTGAATGAGGCCGTGAAACTTTATGCTAAGATGGTAGATTCCGGCATTTCAGGCAACATCTTCACATTTAACACATTCATTGGGGCGTATTTGAAGCAAGGAGATATCGCTAACTGTATGGAGTATTGGAAAGCCATTATCGGTTTCAAAATGGTACCGAGTTTTCACACTTACAGCATCATGATTGATGGATTCTGCAAGCTCCAAATGATCAACATTGCAAAGGGTCTTTTCATGAAGCTGAAATCCTTCGGACATCGCCCCATGATCATGGACTATAACACACTGATGTCAGCCTTGTGCAAAGAAGGCAGCTTGGAACAAGCAAGGCGTCTGTTCGACCAAATGATGGAAAAAACCCACATCGAACCAGACGTGATCTCCTTCAATACAATGCTAGACGGGGCGTTCAGAGCGGGTGATTTCGAATACGCGAAATCGCTCCTCACTGACATGGTCATGAACCGGGGTTTGGTCCCGAATGTGACGACGTTTTCAACACTGATTCATGGGTTCTGTTGCAATGGACAGATGGATGAAGCGAAAAACGTGTTCAAAAGAATGGTGGATAGCGGGTTTTCTCCGAGTAGTTCTGTGTACAACTCTTTGGTGAGAGGTTACTGTGAAAAGGGCGAAATGGGGGAAGCTATGGTTCTCCTGCAGAAAATGGCTGCTGATAATGTTGTGCTTAGTCCAGAGATCAAGGCAACTATATTGGAGTGTTTGTGTAACTCTTCAGATGATGTCAATATGGTGGATCTTTTGCCAACATTTTCTCATGAAGATCCAGAAGAAGATGTCATCATCCCATGCAAGGATTTTCTAGAGGAACTCCAAAAGTTTCATTCCAAGTAGCGTCGGCAAAAAATCATGTCCTGGTTAAACCCGGGTCGGGTAAATTCGGTTAATGTTAACATTGAGACGAGAAACTGTTGCCCGGACCCATTTTTCGGGTCGGACTATTCGGCCAAAGCTAAATCTGGGTCAAAATCGGGTGCAGGTCTAGGCAGACTAACTTATCTCAACAAATATCGTCAATGTTGTCATTCTTTCACAGTTTCACCAAAATGTAACTTTTGAGGTAGTGTTCTGTGTACATTATATATTGCAGCTTTGCCCATGTGACTATGTAAGGTGGTTCAACTTTTGAGTCTTATTGAGTAAAAGTTAGTTGGGCATTCGAGTATTCAAATACCCTTCACATAATTTGGACAAAGTTAATATTCAGTCAATATTAAAATCTGGACGAAAAATCTGTGTAAAGACCCAGTTTTTCTGGGTCAGATAATTCGAATATTCCAAATTGGATACAATTTTGCCAGCTTTTACGAATTTTGAACTAAAAACCTAAATAAACTTGAATCTGATAAGTACCTAACCCGACCCATCCCAAAACCTAAATAAGTTTGAACCCGACCCGTATTTAATTTGATCCATATATTTAGGACTTTGAACACGATTTTCAAGCCAAAACCTAGATAAACTTGAATCGGATCTGTACCTAACTCGACCCATCCCATAACCAAATTCGATTCATATTAACCTGTTTGTCCGAATCGAAAAGCTTGTTTTTAGAGCCTTTACTCAGTACACAGTACACAGTACACAGCACACAGCAGCACACTTGTATACGCTGAGAGACGAAGAAGAAGAGAGAAAGAGGAGATCGATCCATGGTAGGTTTCAGTGGAAGATTATTACGCCGATCAATCTCAATTTCAATCTCAATCTCCAAATCGAAATCGAAATCAAACCCAGAACCTATATCCTCCTCGATTTCTAAAACCCTAAACCCTTCCTCCTCATACACCCGCCACCACAACCTCCTCGGCGAGCCACCAACTCGACATTTCACCGCCGCCGCCTACTCCGCCGGCGCTGGCGACGCTCCACCGGCGACGTCGACGAAGCCGAGCGTGTCGATATGGAGGAGGAAGAAGGAGATTGGCAAAGAAGGGCTCATAGTTGCAAAAGAGCTGAAACGTCTCCAATCAAACCCTAATCGTCTCCAACGTTACTTCCAAATCAATGTTTCTCGCCTTCTCAAATCCGATCTCGTCTCTGTTCTTGCCGAGTTTCAGCGCCAGGATCAAGTCTTTCTTGCTATGAAGGTTCGTGTCGAAATAACCAACTTCTTTGTTTGATTTGCCCTATTTTGATTTTTCGCTAATTAGGGTTTGAAATGTGGAAAAATTTCGTTTTGAGTTAGAAATAGAATTTATCTGTATTCAGCTCTTTTGCATGGAATTCGTTGGTAAATGTTCTAGTTTGAGGCATTACATAACCATTGAACTAGTATAGTAGCCATTTGAGCACTTGCTGTAGGTTTAGCCCTGACAAAAGTTCAGGGCTGGATCAAAATCGGGTCGGTTAAATCAGTCTATGCCAAAATTGCGAAGAAAATTGTTCTCTTTACCCAGTTTTCTTCATGTTGCCATAAATTTGGGTCACAATCGGGTTCAGACAATAGAAATATGAGAAATACCGTATCCGAATTTTGGGTCAATTATAGAATTCGGATGAGAAATCTATGACCTGACTTAGTTTTTTCTGGGTCGGACGGATTCGGGTTTTTCTGTGATAATATTTCCCTATGATATGGACTGCATTGCTCGTCTATGGAGCTTAGATTGTAATGGACCAAAGTTTTAGGAATATTCATTTTCGTGACAATTTCGATTTCTCCTTCCCATTTTTCCAGCTGTATGATGTGGTTCGAAAAGAGATTTGGTACCGCCCGGACATGTTCTTCTACAGGGATATGCTCATGATGCTTGCAAGGAACAAGAAGGTGGAGGAAGCCAAGCAAGTATGGTCTGATTTGAAGGGCGAAGGAGTTCTGTTTGATCAGCATACCTTCGGTGACCTCGTTAGGGCATTTTTGGACAACGAGCTGCCAGATGAGGCGATGGAGATATACGACGAGATGAGACGGTCCCCCGATCCCCCCCTTTCGCTCCCTTACCGGGTCATCCTGAAGGGGCTTATTCCGTATCCTGGGCTGAGAGAGAAGGTCAAAGACGATTTCTTGGAGCTTTTCCCCGGTATGTTTGTCTTTGATCCTCCCGAGGATCTCTTTGGGGGTCAGGAGTGGAGAACAGACAGCGAAGAGGATTAGAACCACACCGTATACCTCATGCTACAAAACCTAGCAATCGGGTCATCTGGGTTGGTTCACGTTTATGTTGGGTCAATTTTGGGGCCCCGATAAGTTTGTCCTGCAAAAGTGAATGACTTAGGTGAAGTGTAAATTCAGGTCATTTCGGGGTTAGGTCCATTTCGAGTCAATTAATTTTGGGATCTTCGGGCCTGGGTCGAGGTTGAGCTCAGGTGGGTCATTCGAGTTGGGTCAGTTTTGCCTGGTAATGCCATCCCGTGTGATCCGGTCGCAAACATGACTGAAGATCGCCTTCATGGATGCATTCGGCTTAGAGCCGGAGGACAAGGTGGTTTAGATGAACATTAGTATGGGTTCGATGTTGTGTATTTGATGTCCTAGGCTTTCTTTTTCATCCTTCATACTACCAACTTCGAACATCAGTAAACATGGTAGTTTTTGGAGCAAATTCTTCTTAGGCTCGGCTAAGTTAACCCATACCTAAGGCTAAGTTAGCTCGACCTCGACCTCGACCTCGACCTCGACCTCAACCACGAATGTCCACGGACCTGAAGAAGAATCGAACGATCCATTTGTTTGAGGTGTACTACTTTCAATGGAGCCTTTTCATAGGACCGACGTAAAATGCAGGTTGCTTATTCTCTTTTTTGTCTAAGTTGATTCTTTGTGAAGCTGTACCATGAGAAACTAGAGTGGTACTTGCCTACTTATGCTGGAATTTCTGCTGTTTTCTTCACAACTTTTTGAGTTCCATTTGTGATCCAAACTTCGCAAAAGCGGGACTTTCTTATGCTTTTTTGCAACTATGGGTTCCACCGGTTCTGTTCTTTCATAGTGTAAACTACTTACAAGTTACAACCCAACTATATCAACTCTTACCCAATTCTATCTTTTCTACATAAATCCTACCTGAACCTTTCTAAATTTTCCCATATCTAAAAAGGCATATTATCGGAATCTATCCACTTTTACTTTATCCAACTTCTACTTACCCATTGAAAGAACATAGCCGTAAACCTGTCCTTGTGAAATCTAGATGATTTCTTAGCAAACAACGATTTGAATTGATGTTCATTGTTCAATATGCTTCCTTAAAATCTGTGGCCTTTGTTTGTGAAAATGATGCCATCTTTTCCTTTTAATTATTCCCTTCCTCTTCCCTTTTGCCTTTTTCTTCTTTGAGTTCAATCCAATTTATTCTTTTCCTGAAGATTTTCACTTGTACTGGGGAATTTTTACAGGGATGAGATTTGAATTTTTAGCCTTACATTTTTTTGGTGGATGTGGCATGGTTTACTAAAGGGTTTATCAAATAGCTTATTGAATAAAATTCGTTTTATTTGGTGTCAAATAGACTATTTATATGTGTTTAGTAAACAACTTATTTGGTTGGTTGTTTTGTCTCAATTAGCCAATTTTCAATAAGTTGGTTAAAGCAGCCTATTGAGAATAATTTATTGTGGAAAAAACATCTTAGTCCAAAAATTGTCTAAAATTAAACAAATGTCATTCTAAAAGTATTATTTATAAAGAATATAAATAAAATTTCAACAAATACATTTTCAGAAACGGTCAACTTTACTAAATCCAACTAATCCAAACCGCTAAATAACCAATGCAAACAGGTAACAGTCAACAAGAGGGTTATAGTTTTGGTAATTTTGCTTTTTTTTTTCATTTATGCTTTGTAAAAGCGTTGGTAATATATATAGCTTTGGTTATTATACTATTTTCCTTAATATTAGTAGGGTTACATGTGAAATGATTAGTGTTCAATTGTTTGTGCTTAGCACATGATTACAAGCACAAGTTGAGCTAAAACATGAAATAAACTACTAAACCATTGCTACTTATATATTATAGTACTTTTAAGAAATCAAAGATCCATGATCTCAAAAAAGTTGTGCATTTTTTAAAGCTTATTATGGTAGGGCCTTCAAGAATCTTAACCAAATATTCATGTACTCATTGCTCATAACTTAATTACATTAGTACTAATTAATCATATTATTAATGTTGTGTTGTCTTTACCCTCCTAAAATGCCAACAGGGGTTTTGCATCAAATCATATACTTCTCCCACTTTACAATAATAATAATAATTGTGATAATTGGACTGTACACTAATATTAAGAAAAAGGGAAAATAAATCATAAAACAAATTAAAAACTAAAGGATGGAGTTACCCTTTACATAATTTTTAATGTAGAGATAGATCTATAGTTACGTTTATATACCTTTTTTTTTTTTACTGTACGTTTATATACCTCAGTTTACTAGACATAAAATCTACATTTTTCTTAATAATTTTGTTTTTTTTTTTTGAAATGTCGATAAAATTGGATAGACATGTTAATTCAGACAGTGGGTTAAATACAGATTGGGTGTACATCGGGTTCGAATAATACGAGTCGGGTGTACATCAAGTTGGGGTAAAAACGCGTGGTGGGTTTCGGTTTTGGATTAGCCCAACGGATTATAACTGTCACTTTTTCCCGCTTTTACGTTGAAAAAAAATTGTCTCTAAGTACTATATTTTGTACAATATGCATAATAAAATACGATAATCTTCTAGTAACGATATAATATTTTGAATGTTTCAAGTTAAACTAGAGCAACAACAGATGAATAAGTGGCGCTGTTGGATATAACCTGTTAATTTTCCAGTTTTCTAGGTTCAGGTTGATAAAATCATGGATAAAACAAAAAATTTCGAACAGATTCAGGTCGAGTAAAAAATTGACAAATCTAAATGAGTATATGCACAATAAACACAAGTAGTAAACTGTTGAGACTTGAGAATTAATAAAAGGTGTGTTATTCTTCATGTAAACAAAGGAAGAAATGAAAAAAAAAATGTGGGTAGGTGGGATTGTATTTGTATATATGCATCATATATATGGACCATATGGTTTCATTCCATGTAAGAAAAAAGAGAGAAGAATTAGAAAGCAAATTGAAAGCATCCAAGTAACACAAAAATGATAAATCCAATCCCCTGCACCTGGGTGTGATCTGTCAATATCTATAATAAAATTTATAAAACCCAAACATATCCCAACTTCTTCCCTATTTTCTATCTCAATAATTCACATTGCTTGTTAACGAAAGCGCTGACATCCATCTTCCGTTCATTATACAAACATATGCGATTGTTAATGGTAGTAAATTAGACATTATTATACCAACCGTCAAAGTTGGTCTATACTTTCCCAATTATTATACTCTTGGTAGTAAATGATCAATTTTAAGATATTATACTTCTCTTGACTCGTTATATGAGATTAAATTTACTCATATATATATATATATATATATATATATATATAGAAGCAAATGTAATTGTTGATTGATTATTAAAAAAGGGACACTCACTAGCATTAGCAGGAAGGTATAATGAGTTCTGAGAATTCAGATCGGTGAAGGGAGGAAGACTCGCTTTTGGGACGACGTCTAGATAAACAATATTGTCCTGCGCAAGGATTTCAGCCAGCTCTATGAAATCTCATCCCAAAAAGGGTTGATGGTGGCTGAGATGGGCTGGTTTGAAGGCCAACAATGGAGGTGGGCATTAACATGGGCGAGGCAGCTAACTGTGGAGGAAATTATGGAAGAACAAAGACTGGTGACGCTGCTGGAACAGAACTATCCAACAAAAGACAAAGCCGACGAAGTACGCTGGGCAGGATCGAAAGAATTCACTGTGAAATCTCTGGTCACCAGAAGCACAGAGGAAAAATTCAAAGGAGCAACCGTGGATTCGATTGTGTGCTCGGTCTGGAGGAAGCTAGCACCTCCTAAGGTTGAGATTATGCTTTGGTTCGCTCTATTGGGAAAATTGAACACTAGATCGCTCCTGGTGAGGAAAGGAATTTTGGAGGCATATCAAAACACCTGTGGATTTTGTAATCAGCATCAAGAAGACCTAGATCACCTACTGCTAAACTGTGAGTTTGCTTGGTATTTATGGAATCAAATTGCAGCTGATCAAGGACAATTCATTGACAGTTCAAGCGGCTTCAAGGAGTTCTTCAGCAAATGGATGGAGAAAACCATTAGAAACAAAACAAGAAAAATGCTCTGGATGGCTAGCTGTTTCGCTCTTGCTTGGTCACTTTGGATGCATAGAAACTCTATTGTGCATGAGGGTGCACAACCAAACATGGCTAATGTTGCTCAGAGCACCAGATGGCGAGTCGCTCTGTGGAGTCAACAATGGAATGCAAACATCCACTACACAGCCGATGACTTAGCCAGAAACTTCAGCTGCATTCCTCTCCTATTTCCATGAATTCTCCACCCTCACAGGCCGTTGGAAGCACCTTGCTCGGGGTGTGACTTTGTTGGTCGATGTTTACCTTTGTTTTCTTGACTCCGTCGTTTGTTTCTGTTTGCCCTGTTTGTGTTCTTTGTTTGGTGTTGTTTTCTCTGCCTAGCGGGATGGACTTTGTCTTGTGTTGGCCTTTGCCGTACCAATCAAAAAAAAAAAAAACAATTCGAATCTCACTAATATCTTGTTACTTAGATGGGACATACCGATTTCTTATGAGAAAGCATTGCTATCCTTCTCCAACCACTAGACTTACTCTCTTTTTTTTTTTGGTCAAAGCAATCAATAGATTATTTTAGTTTGAGCCAAATCAATTTCTCCCAAATTTTAAATTTAGGGTACGTAATACTGGATTGTCACATCAGTCAGTTGCTGTTGGTAGCGGGTACTTTGGAGTATTAGATTTAGAGATATAATATAATATAATATTGTTTAGTTTTAATACATAAATATTAGACAAATGAGCTCCTTTTTTTCCTTTTTTTTGTTTTGTTTTGTTTATACGTAGTAACATGTTTAGTCTTTTAATGCTACTTTCTATATTGTCCCACTAGCATTAGGATTATTCACAAATGACAAATAAGCAGGAGTAAGTAAAAAGAAAATTGATTCAAAAAGGAGTAAAAGTAAAACATTAATACAAACTACTCAATCTGTTTCATATTAATCGTCAAATATTTGACTATCACGATCTTCAAAATCACTTTTTGTATTAACAATTGCAATATTATACTTTACTGATAAATTTCTCGTTATAAATCTAATGTTATTAGCTTTATTTAACAAATTATTGTATATTTTGAAAAATTATAGTCAAAAATTTTAATTTTGACCGCACAATTTTTAAAAAAGATAATCAATAATATGAAAAGGAGGGGGGTAAAAAACATATTTAAAGGGGATGGGAAATTAAAAAGAACATGAAAAACTTTTTGTTTGAGGTTGTTTTTTTGAACAACTTTAGTTAATATCCATCCAAATTTGAAGCCTTTACATAAACCTCCCCTGCTTCTTCCCTCTCTCACCTCCCTCTATAAATACGAATGTCGTCTTTCATTTTTGCTCTTCACTCCTCCCAAAAAAATTTCCGCCCATTTTTTGATAATCGCGGAAAATAAAAACATTCTTTAATTCATTCTCTACAAAATCTACCGCAAATTAAACAAAACAAAATTTAAAAAAAATTTAGAAATTGTCAATCCAATCCACACATCATGTCGGTAACTTCCCGCCGGATTTCCGCCGTCACTCCGCCGTATCTGTCCAGGCGCGCGGCGGTCCTCAGGCCTCCTACGGCTGTCCGATTCACCAATTCGTCGACTTATCAGCGGCTACAACTGACTCATCACCGCCGGATTTCCGCCGTCAGATCGGACGGCGGCGAGGAGTGGCGGTCGTCGCCGGAGACGAAAACTGCGACGACGTCGTTGCGGTGTAACTGCGCGGTGGGAGAAGGGAGGATCGATCTGAAAGAGGCAGCCGGAGATCGGCCGACGGCGAAGCTGGTGGCGGCAGCAGCGGCGGCGACGGTGGTGCTCGGCGTCGGAAATCGAGTGATGTATAAGCTGGCGTTGGTTCCGTTGAAGCAGTATCCGTTCTTCCTTGCTCAGCTCGCTACATTAGGGTAACAATTTGCTTAGTCTTCATCCATTAATCAGTTCTACTTCTTCCGAATCGATCTCATCATATGATTCTTGTGAAATGAATCATGTATAGCTCTGTGGTTATGAATAATTGATTGCATGCAGAATTTGGTTTTGATTTCTCTGTTTTCGAAAAGAAATTCTGAACCGAGATGCGATGAAATTACAGTTACGTTTCTCCAGGATGTTACTGGAACAAAGATTAGCTGGTATAGTGATGATTTTAGCTTTTTTTTAAATTTTTTTTTCCTCAATATTTCATGAATTGGAAATGATCTTCCAAGTATATTGGCTGTAATTGACTCAGCAAGAATAGTGGGGAGTTAGAGTTTGACCTTCAATGGTGCATATATTTTAACTCCGTAGAACAGGGGTTATCACTTTTAGCTTTTACATAGTTGCTATTATTCTCTATACATTCATTTAACCATGTTTTCTTCATGAATATTTTAAATATAAAATTATATGAATAAGATATTTGTAGTGTAAATTTTCATGACGGTAGTTTTATACAATAGATCATTATATATACAACAGGAAAAGAGGGATTAAGATTAAGTCTAGTCATCTTGTTGTCATTTTGACTTGACACTCCCATCAAATTGTGATTATTTTTGTAATCCCAATTCCCAAGTTATTAGTAATTTCTAAATTTGGAAAGAGACCTTGATTTTAGCGGTAGTTGTGATGTGAATGCACTAATCACAAATGTAATAAAATATGGACACTCCTGATGGAAAACCAAAGAACTAGGAAGGTCCCAAGTTTGATTCTCCCTAAACTTTATATTATAATTGTATAGTACTAGTATCATTTTGTTATTATTTTATTTTATTTGTCAGCCCAAAGATTCAAAAATTATTTACTTGAGACACCCGCCACCATAGAGGAAAAAGAGAGCGTGGGGAAAGTTGATGGAAGAAACTTTACACACTGGTGTCCAACTTTTGATTTTGATTCATTTTAGTTGACAAATGTTGCTTAATTTCATAGGTGATCTATCATAAAGTTTTACCATATTTGATATTAATCTTAACAAATTGGTGTTTAGTTACAATGCAAATTCACCCTCTAGGGAAAGTATGAGAGTAATGATTAATGAAGGATATCTAGTTAGTTGGGAATGGAAATAAAAACAATTTAGTTTGTGATGGAAGATATGGTTGACATGATTAGTGAGTGAAAATGAGACTTGAGAGATGCATAAGCAACTAGCTGGTGCAAAGTGCACAAGCGTGCGGTCCAAAATTATTTGTCTCAAAGTGGTCCAGATATTTGTTCTTGACAACTTTGTCAAAGAAAAGAAAAAGGGGAGGGTGGTATTTTCATGTTGAAGGGAAGTGAAAAAGAGGCTAAGAGGAGGCAATGAAAGAGTCTTATGGAATGAGTAGGGACAGTTTCTTTCTTCTTTTTTTTTTGGGTGTTTGTTGTATATTCTGCCTGTTAACAGTATTGGACTATTGTTACCCGAATAATATCCCATTAAATTGTGATCATGCCTTTTGTTTTCGGTTTTTCTATTCTTTACGTTGGTGCAAAATTTGTATTTGAATGGCATAAGTGTAACCGATTCTTCCGAAGTATAGGTTGACACCACAACTCCATTTGGTCCTAGGAAAGTAAGACGGAAAGAACATTTTTGAAAAATGACTTACTTTTCTTCACTTGACTTTTAAAAAAAAAAAGTAGAGATAGATGGAAAGCATGAAGGAGAATTGACAGTGATTTTATCATCAATATTTTCCTTCCTGGTTTGAGAGGAAATTGAGAGGACAATATATCAGCTAAATGAGAGGGTAGGATCAGAGAGTAAGAAAATCAATTGACGAATTGGGGGAGAAAATGAGACCTTTTACACTAAAGTAGTCAAGAGAAATTTTTTCTTTCGATTCTATTATTCAAGAATCAAACATAGCCTAAATGTTACCGATTCTCTTGTTTGTGGCCGATTTTTATCTCAAGGACATAAACCGAAAATGGAAAATTCTTATGGCTGCATGAAAATATTCATTTACTTATCTCCGAGATCTTGTTACCAATACGAACTGCTTCTATGATAACACTACAAGTGCTTGCTTAGAATCAACATTATATGGGGAATTTAGCTGTTACCGCCTGATTTATTACTTACCTTGTGTGACTGCATTTTCAATGATACAGGTATGTAATTGTGTATTTCTCCATCTTGTACATTCGGTTTCGTGCGGGAATTGTTACAAAAGAAATGCTATCCTTGCCTCAAGCTCCGTTTCTTGCAGTTGGTCTTCTTGAGGCTCTAGCAGGGGTAGCTGGAATGGCAGCTACAAGTAAGGTTTATCTGGTGCTCTGTTCTTTATTTCTTCATTGTCTGTGTGTCTTGCTTTGCTTAGTAAGCGAGAAAACACCTAGGGTCACCCAAGAGAGTGTTTAGAGAGAGAAAGCTGACTTAATACTTAGGGTGCTTCAGTCATAGTTGGGTGATGTTTGAGTGAGAATCACCCCGTGACATCTGTCAACAACAAATTTGCAAGTATGTCAGGTTGAGATTTCTAAAGCACTTTCAATTTGATTCGAGTGTCTAGATTTTGCATATTTTCTACTTCCAATTTTTGCCATTTACTTGCCTTGTTCTCAAGACTAACTTTAAAGTTTAAACTGTCTATTTTGCATGTCTTTGTCAGCAATGCTCTCTGGTGCATCAATTCCAGTTCTCTCCCAGGTGAATGTCTGAACTCTGAAATTTTCTGTTGGGTTTCTGTTGATAGCTTTATCGTATACAAAGTTTTAATGTGTAGAAGCATTATCTTTTTAGCGTACAGGCCAGTTTGATTCCTTTAGCTCAATTAGCCATATTGTGATAGAAATTTAAGACAGCCACCCAAGAGACTACCCAACATTGAGGATATCACCGAAATGTTAAAGATCAAAGTCGTACATTTCTCAGTAATGTTTGCTTGACCTTCTTGATGATCATGATCAGACAATTAATGGCCTCGATTTGATATGCAGACTTTTCTTGTTTGGCAACTTCTCCTTTCCATGATTTTCCTCGGAAGGAGATACAATATTAACCAGCTAATTGGCTGCCTTTTGGTTTCTCTGGGTGTAATTATAACTGTAGCAAGGTGAGTTGCAGTTCTTTGCTATCCAAATAACTTGTTTGGGAATATTATTGCACTCTAGCGAACGTCTGGATCTTGAGAACTTTCTTATCCACCGTCAAAACTGATTGAAACAAAAAAAAGATCGTTCATGAGTTTGCACAATGGAACATGCTCTGAAATTCAGCTTGTGAAACTCATCTCATGTCCTTACCGGCTCATATTTGAACCGCTTTTTTGATGTGCAGTGGCCCTGGTGCCGGTCCCTCATCGAAGGATGTTGGTATATTCTGGAGTCTTTTGATGATCTTTTCTTTCTTTTTACAAGCAGCTGACACAATTTTGAAGGTAAGTACAATTTTATTGGTCATCCTGTACTTCAGCTGATCCCTTAGTTTCTTTATCCTCCCCCTTTTCTGTTCTGTTCTCTTCCTTTTCTTTTTTGTTGAAACTACATATGTATACTGTCTGATGAACACACTTCTATGTCCTGTAGGAAACAATTTTCTCGGGTGCCGCTGAGAGGTTAAAGGTATATATGCTGCTGGGCTAGTACCATTTATCTGTTCTGTCTCACCGTAAGCTTCAGATCCCTTGAAGGTCATAGCATGACTATGGTTGTTTTATGCTGCATATGAGTTTATAGTACGATAAACATCCGAACAAAGAGGGGAATGAGAAAAATGCAACTTATTTTGTTATCCTTTGGGAACTAGTATTCCATGTAATATGACCATACTTAATAGAGGTAAGCCATGTATGTGGTAAGCTATGTATGGCTACTCAAATTAGAAAATACGATCACAGTTTGAACATCGTTTGATCTTCTATATGAGTAGCAGTCTATTTGGTTAACCTTTGGGAACAAGTACAAAACTAATACTCCGAAATCCCGACTAGGTGAGGTATGGAGAAGTCGGATGTAATAGTCTTACCTCTAAATTTTGCAATTTAGAGAGATTGGTTCCAGTCGGTCCGAGATTTAGAAATCCTTTGGGAACTAGTATTCCATGTAATATGTGATAGTAGCCAAACCATGGAAATATCGTCGTTTTTTCAATCGATTTCCTCACATTGTGGTATCCTGCCCCTCAGTATAAGTATTCAAAAGGTTAGCTCCTTTGTCTTTCAGGGACGGTCAGTGGATCTATTTGTGGTGAATTCATTCGGATCAGCTTATCAGGTAAATAGCTAGCAAGAAGATAATGTTTTCCTTGTTTACCCTAAACCTAAAAATGGTTTCATCATTCATTCTTTTTCTCTGCATCGCGCAGGCAATCTTTATTGGTCTTCTTCTACCCTTCCTATCGAAGTTGTGGGGAATACCATTCTATCAACTGCCATCCTACATTAAGGACGGAGCCGCATGTTTTCTCAATATCAATAGCCTTTCAACTGGTACATTTATTATTTCCCGGATTTGATAACATCTTTTGTAGCACTATCATATTGTATGACGAGTTTCCGGTTTTCTTCAGGGTGTAATGGTGCCCCCTTATTGCCTGTGCTCTTTGTCATTGTGAACATGTGTTACAACATATCTCTGCTGTATCTTCTGAAGATCTCTTCTGCATTGGTCACTTGCCTTGCCTCTACAATATCAGGTACCAAACACTAAACTGTGTCGTGTACCATAGTATTAGTCTATTAGACGGCGTTCATCTGGTTAGTTGCAATATGCAATATGATCAAACCCACATTTACTTTAAGCATTTTTCTTGGTTGGGCTCTATGGTCCTACTGCATGGCGCTGAACAGTCGAGTTGTCCAAGATTTGTGGGTTAATCTTTGGTTATTTTTTTGGAACAGAGATGGCATAATAGATTAGACATAGATGGTCAACAAATGTCTAATTTTGAATTAGTTTAGGCCATAGTCTATGCTGCATAACCGTGGAAGTAAAAATATTTCCCATAAGTGGGAACTGTGGTTGATAGGCTATGCTTGTCACGAGTAGTTTACCTAGAGGTGGCAAAAATTTGTCCGACCCGGATAACTGCATAGACACTATTTCTTTTTCTATTGTCCAAACCGGTTTTGTCCCAAATTTAGGTTTGTCTGAACGTCAATTTATCCGACCAAAAAAGTCAGGTAATTGACGTCAATTTTTCATCCAAATGATAACATCGACCAAATGGGTCATGCTTGTAAAGCTTACTAGTGATTACTCTAATATAGTGCCTAACATTGTGTCTTTTCATTTGCATTGCAGTGCCGTTATCGGTGTTTGTATTCACACTGCACCTTCCATACCTCGGTCCTGGAACCGCTCTTCCTCCGGGGTTTCTAGGTGGCCTCTTCGTCCTTGTTCTTGGCTTGCTTTCGTACTCTTGGAGGCCGGCAATGGTTCCGGCAAGTGCAACCACTTGAATGAATGCTTGATGGGGTGAAGTGGTGCAGTTGGAAATAAAAAGTTTCAGGAATGTTAATGTTATTGTAGTAATTCACATCACATGTAGTTTGTAGAAAAAAAATGATGTTTGTTTTAGTGAAGAGAAGTGATAAATAGTTTTGTAGCATTATGTGTCCCTTCAAATTGAGGGGTGGTTACTACTTACTAGTTATTGGTTAGTAGTTGCCAATAAAAACAAAATGGAAAAAAACCATTAGAAATTCATTCATGAGAAGGATGTGTGTTTTCCAATACATATTACATGCATGCACCTACAATATATGTTTCAAGGTATTTATGGTGAACAATCATAGTATTTGAAGTATATACTCTGAGTACATATAATAAATTGCATCGTTATTACCCCACATTTGCAAACACAATTTAAATAAAAGGATGATAGAAACACATTGACTATTCATCTAAATTTACACTACTCAAGTAAAGAAAGTTAGGACTTTAGTTTTATGAGTATTTTTCACATCACTTCAAAAATAAACCTACAATGAGCTTAGCATATAACTTAAGATTACAATAAGATTATTTTATTTCCTCTGTCCTAAGGTTATAGGCTTCTAGCCTATTTTAAATTAAAATTTTATTTATGTGTATAAAAATATGACTAGTATGGAGTATAAAATTCCGATAAAGTTGGTCAAAATAAGTAAACCTAACAAAACTAACTCGAGACCCGAATGACAAAAGCTAAATCCGAACTAGCACCTAGCACCTAAATGGATGATTTGATCTTGACTAGAACTCTAAGAAAGTCCGAAACAAAAACTGATCAGAACTGCAACTCATAAGTGATCCAATTAAGATCGACACCCAAATAACCCCCAGTTAAACCATAATCCAATCGCAAAGAAGCTAACCCAAATAAAACTCACCTAAAGGCAACCCAAAAAAAGATAGAGTAAATTATATTTACTCGACCTGACATTTGTGGTAATAATTTTTGCACACCCGACATTTGAGAAATAATTTTCACCTTACCTGACATTAAGTGAAAGTGATTTTTAGCGGTAAAATCTTGTCACTTCTCATCGAAAATGAGGAAATATAATAATGTCCCTATATGACTATATGAATGTATCATGTTGTCAATTAATAATTAGATGGAAATGACTTAAATGATCCTTTCATCGTTTTATTTCTGATGAGAACTGATCGGATTTTGCCACTAAAAATCACTTTCACTTAATGTCAGGTAGGGTGAAAATTATTTCCCAAATGTTAGGTGTGCAAAAATTATTACCACAAAGGTGAGGTAGGGTAAATATAATTTATACTACAGTTTGACTGTTTGAGTTTACTGTTTACACTGTCCTCTCTAATTGCAAAGTGCAAACGAGCTAAAGTTCCAATCTTTGCTCCTTGGTGGATGGCGATTGGCAAAGCAGGAGATGATTCCATTGAAGCTTCTTATCCTTGGATTCTACATCAAATTCGATCTAATTGCTTCTTCTGATGCAGGAATTTCAACTGGCATTGCCTGATTTCAGACTAGTCTTATGAAATCGAGGATAATACAGCACCGATCTTTTTTGCTGAATATGATCAAGTGAGTAAAGATCCCCAGTTCGCAAACATGAGGTATCTGACAAGAAGAATTCGCCCTTTTGATTCATTCACAAGGTTGAAATTTCAGTTGCTCTGTTACTCGACACTTTCCAAGCGAAAAACCCTACCCCGCAAAACCCAGAAAAAACACCCTGCTGTTACAAACCCTAAAACTGATTCTCTATTCAGTGAGATAACTGAGATTTTGGGCTCTGTTAATCTTGCTGTTGATGAAGTGCGAAGTTTGCAACATCCCTCTGATGTAGCTGTGATGGGTGTGGAGGGTTCTGGAAATCGCACACCAGGTGTTTGTGAAAATGCCCAAGAGAGAATCAATGAATCTGTTTTCAGAGATGCCCAAGTGGGAAAGTTTTCTGGAAATTGCACACAAAGTGTTTGTGTAAATGCCCAAGAGATGGGAAAGTTTTCCGGGGATGGAAGTGATGTTAGTGAGATGGTGCATAAGATTACCCAAATTGTAAGGGCGAATGATTCTGGGGTTTTGATGGAGGATCAGTTGGATAACTCAAGTTGCGAGATTAGCTCTGAGGTTGTTTGTATGGTATTGAAGAGATGCTTCAAAGTTCCACACTTGGCGAGAAGGTTTTTCGATTGGGTGAAGTTGAATCATGGGGATTGTGTTACTACTGAGATTTACAACACCATGTTGTACCTAGCGGGGGAGGCGAAAAAGTTTGAAGTTGTTGACAGGTTGTTGGAGGAAATGGAGAGCAGTGATTGTGAGAAAGATGTCAAGACATGGACCATCCTTCTTTTGCACTATGGAAAGGCAAAGTTGGTGGGTAAAGCCTTGGCGATCTTTGAAAAAATGAAGAGATTAGGGTTTGAACCGGATGGGGAGTCTTATGGATTGATTATTCGTTTGCTTTGCGAGTCTAGGAAAGGTGAGATTGCACTGGAGTTTTACAAGGAGATGGTCCGGAAGGGTATTGTACCGGATGTCAAAACATACAGACTGTTGCTTACTTGTGTGGCGGGTTGTGGTGATATTGATGGGGTTTACTTAGTTGCTGACGACATGATGAAAGTTTCTGAGATCCCCGAACAGGATGTTTACTCTTGTGTTCTGAAGAGCTTGTGTGTATCGGAACGGATTAGGGAAGCTTTGGAGTTGATTCGGGACCTTAAGAACAAGAATTTGACTCTAAGCCAAGTACATTTTGAAACCCTTGTTAAGGGACTTTGCAAGGCGGACAAGATGGATGATGCTTTGGAGATTGTCGGTATCATGAAGAAAAGAAATCTTGTGAACGAGGCCGTTTATGGTGCTTTGATTAGCGGTTACCTGAGAAAGAATGATGCTTCCAAGGCTTTGGACCTGTTTTACGGGATGAAAGAGGATGGTTTTATGCCCTTAACTTCAACTTACACAGAGTTGATGCAGCAACTCTTTAATGCGAATGAGTATGAAAAGGGTTCTGCACTGTTCGATGAGATGCTCGAAAAAGGGATTAAGTTGGATACTGTCGCGTACACTGCAATGATTGCGGGCCATGTTCGAAATGGCAACATTTCTGCTGCTTGGACATTGTTTGGCAAAATGGAGGCCGAAGGGATCAAACCGACACAAAAGTCTTATTCAGTTTTCATCAAGGAGCTCTGCAGGGCATCAAACACCGGTGAAATCATCAGTGTTTTGAGAAAAATGCATGATTCTAGGGTTACAATTGGGAAAGAAATCTCCCATTCTGTGAATTCTTATTTAGATAGAAAAAGGAAATTCCTGAAATCAGAAGAGGTAGATGAGATGCAAAGATATTGTCGTCGTTACTGTGAAGAAAATGAAGCTTCTGAAAAAGGCCATTCAAAGGGACAAACATGCACCCGAGATTCTGACAATATTGAGCCCATCGCTAACCATTTGTTGCAAAAACCTCAGCTGATTACTAATCATCAAGATTTGGAGACTATCTGCACGATTTTGTCATCATCAAAGGATTGGTCTTTAACACAAGAAGCTCTAGAGAAGCATCAAATTTACTACACCCCGGATCTTGTCACCGAAACCCTAAAACTCTGCAGCCACTATGGCTCTGCTGTGCTGCATTTCTTCTCATGGGTAAGAATGCAACCGGGTTACAGACACACGACCGATACCTACAATATGGCCATCAAAATAGCTGGTCGCGGGAAAGATTTCAAGCACATGAGAGCCCTTTTCTACGAGATGAAGAGAAACGGTTGTATTGTAACATCTGACACTTGGACAATCCTGATAATGTCCTATGGTAGAGTCGGTTTGACTGACATAGCACTGAGGAACTTCAAAGAGATGAAGGCGTGTGGGTTTAAGCCGAACGCTAGTACATACAAGTACTTGATTTTGTCTCTCTGTGAGAGAAAAGGCGGGAATGTGGAAGAAGCTCAGAAACTGTTCAGAGAGATGGTGGAAACAGGAATTGTTCCTGACAAAGAACTGGTTGAGGGTTTGTTTGACTGTTTGTGCATAACGGGTAAATTTGCAGAGGCAAAGAAATGTCTGGAATGTCTCTGCAAAGTAGGTCCAACGAAAGTTCTGAGCTATTCGTTGCTGATTAGGGCTCTTTGCAGAAGAGGAAAAATAGAAGAGGCTCTAGCCCTAGCAGATGAAGTTAAGGAAGAAAGATCCACCCTTGATCATTACATCTACGGAAGCCTGATTCACGGGCTGTTAAAAAAGGGACAGATAGACAAAGCATTGGCCAAATTTGATTCGATGAAACTTGCAGGAATCAAACCAACTGCCCATGTTTACACGTCCCTAATATCGCATTTCTGTAATGTGAAAGAGATGGACCGAGCTTTGGATATATTGAAGCAAATGTGGGAAGAAAACTGTCATCCTACAGTTGTGACATACACTGCACTGATACATGGGTTTCTGCATGCAGGAAATGTCGCTGAAGCACGAAGGGTTTTCCTCAGAATGAGGTTGAAAGGCCCGTTTCCGGATTTTAGGGCTTACACAGTGCTGATTGCTGGGTTGTGTGAGGTGGGAAAAGCTGAAGATGCATTGAGAGTGTTGTCTGAAATGAGGGATGATGGATTGATTCCCAGCAGTGTGAATTTCAGGACTGTTTTCTTCGGGTTGAATAGAGAAGGGAAGCGGGACTTGGCTCAGAGAGTTATGCAACAGAAGCGCGCCACTGCAAGTAATCGGAAACTTTTACATGGTTGACGACGTTCAATTTTTGCTTAGATTGAGTCTCTCTATAGGCAGTAATGTCTGTTGAGGTAAGACTGTCTATATTGAAATCTTTCTGGGTTCCGCAAGTGCGGGATGCAAGTAGAGTTGAGAGGAGTTTAGGGCACACACTGAATATCATAAAACAAGTAGAAAAGAATGTTAGGATTATGTTTGTCGAGTGTTGTGATGCCTGCTTGTTTGCTTGCTTTCTTCCATTCTCCTGCCTTCAACCTTCCTCCTCCTGTGTGGCTGCCTTCAATTCGTCCAATTGGATGCATCCACTATTGGTGTTTAACAGGAAGACACGTGTGGCTGTTCTCTTCTTGTTTGTGTTGTCTTCCTCCCTTCTTCCCAGCTTGTTTCTATTTCTTCTGTATGGCTGCTTCCCTGTTCCATTATGTCTTCTTACGCTCCCCTAAATTGGAATTTACGTCTGTCACTCTCAAGGCCAAGCAGATCTTGGATCTTTATCTCAGGTATGGGAAGCTTAATTGAAATTTCAAGGAAAGTTTACTGCTTTGCTGATTTGTAAATATTTACGAATTCTATTTCCTGTTAAGTTAGGGTTTTGTGTTATTGTTGTGAGAGAAATTATTATTTTGCTGAATTGGAAAAAGTTGGAAGATTATTTCGTTTTTGCGCCTTATAATGTCAATATGGCATGAGAAGCGGCTGGTTGACTATACTTTGTTTTTGCTAAGTTTTGTTCTGTGATTTTACTTCAAGTCCTCTACCACACATGTAGAAGTGTAATTTCATATGCTTCGCAGTGGTGACAATTTGCCTAAATTTTTTTTCCAACAGATAAGTAAAGTGTCGCAACTGGATCAACTGAAGACTACTGGAGTATCAGGCTTCTCCACTCCTGAATTGGTACTTTAATTTCCTACTTTTTGTGCTTGATATTCATTACAAATACTATTTGAATCCAAAACTTTTATGTATGTTCTCTGCCATTAATATTTGCAGATTAGACAGTCCTCAATCTCCCATTTTGGCCATGGCCTCAGGCACCAAGTAAGCTTTCTAATGTTAAATATTAGTGGGTTGGTTTTTGGTTTTGTGATTAGTTTTGGATGTGATTTCAGTTGGATTATCTATATTTTTTCTGTGGTTGTAGTGTTTAGTTTGATGAGTTATCTCCATCTTTTGGAAATTTGTTGTTTTCTTTGTCCTACAAAATGCTCGAATTTTGTAAGAAATTGATGAACGTTCAAATTTTATTAGAAAGATGGTTCAATTTATTACATGCTCCTGAAACATGTGTTCTGAATATAGTTATTGTTCACTTGCACATACTAGATTATTCACTATCAAGAACATAATTGTTCATTATTAGTAACATAATTGTTCACTTATACATATCTGAAACATATGTTCCAAGTGCCCGTAATATTTATTGTTAATTGATAGAATACATAATAGGAATCCTCTTTAGACACTAATGTACTTGACATTGACCGACTTGACTGAAAATCTGGATAGTATAATTTGCATAGTTCTGTTGTCCGAACCCGATTTTGGCCCAAATATAGGTTTGTCCATATTGTCCTACTCGGAAAATAGCCAAGTAAATGGGCATCTGACCGCAATCTTTCATCCAATGTCCGATTAGTCCGAACCCTAAATGACCCGAGCCCAATTTTTTTACAGCTCTACATTCATGAATTAGTAACACATATCCAGGTGATTGCATCCTGACCAGCCAGTGAAACATGCATAAAATGGTAGAATTGATTTGTTATAATTGTTGTTTTTAATATTCTTCTCTGGTGCAGTCAGTGTTTATCTTCTCAGAAGTAGAGTGTTAGACCTTCTTTGAATTTGTGAAGTTTCTAAAATTGAGAATTTTAGAGAAAAAACATCAAGGGAAAGAAACATACCACAGGGAAATCAGTGGTGTAAGGATAGGGGTTGGTCTTGGGAATCCTGGCCTGCTCCTCTTCCCATTGTTTCTGCATAACTTGTGTGATATATTTTCTCTCTTTCTCAGCTCCACGTTCCTACTCAATAATCACGGTTAATGTTTTCTCCATATAATTGATGATGTTGTGCAGAAAAGAAATTTATATTTTTGTCGACAAAATCATTATATATATGGATCACAAACAATTATTTTTCAGGTTAAGGTAAACACCCCATTATATAGTAAGCTACTTAAATGCCTTAAACAACCAACAGCAAAATTTCTAGCCCCACACCACCAGCAAGTCGTTAAGCTGGTAACATAAGTATGGTCAATGTTCACATGAAGTGTTCTATTAATCCCATAAACTTATATAGTACTACCAAACTTAAGTAATGGGATGCTATATAGTACTACCATGAACTGTTTTCCCTTGTCGTACTTCACCTATGTCACCATATGATTCTAATAGATTGATGAAGTTTATCATGTTCTAAGATTGTATATATGTTGATCAGTTCACTACCAAGTTTATGAGGATATTTCCCCTGTTAATAGACATGTTGTATTGATTTTTATAGCTTGCACTCTCTCTATACAAACTTCATCTTGTGTATATAAACATTTTGTTCATCAGTTTATAACATATACAGCGTTCTAAATGCTTCATTATGATTCTATACTCAAATGTCTCAGGTAACTTGGTTCTAAATGCTTCCATTAGCTCACTCACCTAGATCCCTTAGACTGTCTCTCTCGGTTTCTTTTACTGCAAAGTAATAGCCAATCTGCACTATTTCTAGCTTTTATTATTACGGCCCGACCCTTTTTTAATCACTAACACTTGATCATCCATCCACAGAGAGGAGCAACAAAAAGCAAGTCCTCATGGACAGATTGTTGTTCATGGCCAATAGTGAAGTTGCAGAAGTTACACCGTTGGGAGATTTGTCAAGCAAAACCTACTCATTACTGTCACTGGAAACCCGAAGCATAGCTGCAGCACAACAGCTGACACATTTTTTTGTCTGTCTCATATAAATGTCAAGAGTGGTAAACACAGATGGTCCAACGACCTCTGGTTAGATTTTTACTCGCTAAACCTTTCAAGCCAACCCAAAGTATACACAGGAAACTCGTTGAAAGATTAAATCGTTTCTGGGTCGATCCCACATATTAGTTTTGCTCAAGAATTGGATTGATTGACAAAGTTTTACCCAATTATATGTAAATATGAAATATGAAATGAATGTATGTTTCTATTTCCTTATAAATACAAAAAAAAAGAAAATTATAACCTGTCCATGGGACGGGCAATATAGCTAGTTTATTGAGAAATTTAAGATTTTGCAACAACACTATCAACATTCATACTAGTAAGATACTTGGTCAAAATTCATGTTACTATTTAGCTTTCAACATCTTTCAATATTCTTTGCACTTTCTTCTTTATTGCCTTTGAGCTCAAAATATTACCAATTGTAACTGATTTATGTAAGATTCCAGGGTAAATCCCAAGTTATCGAAACTTACTAAAAACTATCGAAAAATAATCAAAATTTACTAAAAATTACCAAAATCTATTTAAAAAGAGTTTGAAAAATAACCAAAATTTACAATAAATTACTATTTAGTAGACTCACTCACATCATTAAAGAAATGAAGGTTAAGAAAGATTATTTAGCGCTAGCAAAAATTGGGGATCGGGTTAAGTTCGAGTCGGTCAAATCAACGAAGGTGGAAACTCAGACGAAAAATTGATAATCTTTACCTGGTGTTTTTCGGGTCGGACAATTACAAAGGTGGAAACTCATACGAAAAATTGTTAATCTTTACCATGTGTTTTTCGGGTCGGACAGTTACAGACATATCTTCGAGTCGTAATCGGGTTCAGACAATAAAGGTACAAGAAATATTGCCTCTAAACCCGACCTTTCTCGGATTGTGGACAAATTCGGGTATCGGACAAAATTTTGCCAGCCATAGGCAGAGTGTGTAGGCCCAGCCCAAATGGGTAAGATGTGCTAAAACCTTCCCCTGAACCCTGCAACAACCAATTCTGAATCTTCCATTTCATCATCTGGGCACCCCTTAAATCCATCCAAATCATTGAAATCAGAAAAAAATCCAACCAATTCTTCTTCTTTCTTACCAACAAAATCAAAATGTTGAGCAGGGTATCTCAAGTTCATCACGTTCATAGTCTACCCTCCATTGCACTTTCATCAACATCCTCCTTTCATGGCTTCTCTTCTTCTTCTTCTGCAGCATTCAAACTCTCTTTAAATTCACTCCCAATCCCATTTCTCTCACTCTCTTCTCCACAACACCTTCAATTTCACAGCTTTACTTCATCATCATCTTCTTCTTCTTCTTCTTCTTCTTCATTTTCTGCTCGTTTTTTGCCAAGTTCTGATAAACCCAGTTGCTCTTTTGGGCTTCGCTCACTATCAGGCTGCTTCGGCTCAATGATTCGTCCTTCTCTTTGTGGAAAAGGTTCGTTCTTTTTACTTTTTTCTGGGTTTGTTCTTCAATTTCGAATCTGTTTGTTTGGTAATCTGTAACACTTCTCTGAATTGGGTATGATTGTGGGTTTTTCATTTGCTGTTTTGGGTGGAGATTAGTGCTTAAGAACATTAAATTACATCAATGTTTTTGAGTTTTGAGGCAGGCATTTGTTGTGTGATGTTCATTGGGTTTCTGGGCTGTTGGGTTGCCCAGGTATTGGTGTTTATGTGGGTTGAACAAAGTGTTTTGGGTTGAGATTAGTGCTTAAGAACATTAGTTATTCCAATATTTTTGAGTTTGTGATTTTGATTTGCTGTTTTGCTGCTAAAAAACTGGTGTTTGATTTGATTTGTGATCCTGGTTTTGTTTTGATTCAGCCAAGTTTAGCACTGGAAATAGTAGCTCTGACAGTGGCAGGGAAATCTTAGTGCAGCACTTGCTTGTGAAAGAGAATGATCTTAACCTTCTCATAGAACTACAGAAAAGGGTTGCTGCAGGTTTGTTTTCTTTTCTGCCCTATGAAATAGAGAGTCTCAAATACATAACATGTACATAGTGTCATAGTCTGAATGTCTGATGGTTAAATGTTAATTTGGTTGTGGTAAACAATCCTTTCCTTTAATTGCATTTCAGGGGAGGATTTAAGTGATCTTGCAGTGGAATACTCACTTTGTCCTTCAAAAGAAGATGGTGGGATGCTTGGTTGGGTCAGAAGAGGGCAAATGGTGAGCTGATTGTATATGTATATGTATAGGTATCTGTATCTTTGATAGCTCTTTCATGTTTGTTGACATTGTTTTTGTCGACGAGGGATTGATTCGTGTAGTTTATTCTTCAGTTGTTGAGGCCCCTCGATATGATTCCATGTTGTTAATATCTCGTCTCTTGTGACACCAGGCGGGGTTTGGAAGGGTTGGATATAGCAATCTTAGACCTAAATTTTGCAATTTATTAGAGAGACTGGTTTTAGTTGACCCAAGATTTAGGAATCGTTCGCTATCTACTGCTCCATGGAAAAGAAGTAGAGGAGGTTTAATGATATGTGTTACTTTAGTCCATTACAATCTAAGTTGAAAAAAAAAAAAGATCTTTTTCAACCATCCAGAGTATGGACAATGATATCTTGCTATTTCGGTTCTATTATACTGTGTCCTAGCATGTAGGAGTTTATTAACTCATGTCCTTGGAGGGTTATTTAATATGCGAGTGGTGTATCATATGGTGTCGTGTGACGTTCTGATGTTGAGTTGGTTGTAATTTTCCATCCTTTTATAGCTTTGAACAATGATTAAGGTAATTTGACGTGAAGTTTTAATCTTTCTTGGAAGGTGCCGGAGTTTGAAGAGGCTGCATTTTCTGCACCGTTAAACACGGTTGTAAGATGTAAAACAAAGTTTGGATGGCACTTGCTCCAAGTCCTATCTGAGAGGTACGCTGGTACAAATGTTCTAGAAGTTAACAACATTTCATGGATGTTTCCTTATTGGGTTTTTGGAACAATGGTGTAGGGATGAGTTGGTGCTTCTAGAAGTTCAAGCCAAGGAGCTCCATGAAAAACTACAAGAACCTGAGTTTGTTGAACAGGCACAACTCATTGATGTTCGAGAGCCCCATGAAGTGTATGTTTTCTCCGCTTCTGAAGCATTTCTGCTTATCATTATTCATGTTACTGCATGAACTATTGCATTCCTATGATGAATGATGTCTGCCATACGACTTATAACTTGCAAGTTCATGTCCGGGTCAAATTTGGGTCAATGTCAAAATTCGGACATGAAATTGATGCCCTGAACTGGTTGTTTTTGGGGTTAGATCAATTCGGGCAATTCATATGGAACTAAATCCAGGTCAAAATTGGGTTCAGACGATAGAAAAGAACTTTTCAACACTCAACTTTTCCCTGAATTCACCGACCCTTACATAGCTTTCCCATGCCCTTGAAAAGAACATGCTTCGATGGCATGAAAACTAGAAACCTTACTTTTTTAGTCCAATCTTTCATCTTAAATACATTGCTAGGGCATATCAATCTCTTCGGTATTTCTTTCGGATGTCTCGTTTGTTGATGGCTTCCAATATGAACTGCATGCAGCGAGAGAGCATCTTTGCCGGGCTTCCAAGTTCTCCCTCTTCAGCAGTTTGCGACCTGGGGACCCGAGATAACAACCAAGTTTGATCCCGATAAAGATACTTATGTCATGGTTAGTTTAGCTCATCACATTGCTTTTTTGCTTGATAGATTGTTCATGTTTCTTTCGTCGGGTGTCTGATATGTGTTTTTTCTTTATATCCAGTGTCACCATGGGATGCGGTCAATGCAGGTAGCCAGATGGCTACAGACACAGGTACAGCTGCTCTTTTGTGTAGTTCCTGTGTTTGTTTAGCTTTTATGATAACGTTCATGCAATTCATTATCTACAAACCGAGCTCCATAACGATGCACACCACAAATTATAACAATGCCGAAAAGGTAGGTGCATTCGTGTAAGAAGATGAACAACTCAAATCTAAAATTGAAAAGAAGGCGACGAATGAAAAGAAAGAGATGAGGCAAATGGTAGGGTCTTTTGAATACAAAAATGGTTCTTTCTTTTATTTTTTTATTAGTAGGAATAAAACTCAAAAACCCGAAAGGCGAGTGTAAAAGTCAAAAACCTAAGAGGCAAGTTCAATAAAACTATCCCTAGGTCCTAAACCCTAAACCCTAAGATCCTGAACCATGCAAGGATGATTAACTCTTTGAACCTCGAGACTTGGGAGAAATCTTTCTTTTATTTGCATTAGTAGGTATAAAACTCAAAAACCGAAAGGGCGAATGCAATAAAACTATCACTAGCTAAACCTTAGATCCTAAACCCTAACCCTAAGACTTTGAACCATGCAAGGATGATTAACTCTTTGAACCTCGAGACTTGGGAGAAACCTTTCTTATATTTTCATTAGTAGGTATAAAAGTCAAAAACCCAAAAGGCAAGTACAATGAAACTATCACTACATCTACCTTAACCCTAGATCCTAAACCCTAATCCTAACCCTAAGCCCTAAGCCCTAAGACGCTAAACCCTGCAAGCAAAGATGAACTCTTTGAACTTTGAATCTTGGGGGAAACCTTTACCTGCATAATATGCGCAATTCGGTCAAGTTTTTCGGAGTTTTGCTTAAAAGTAATGTCAAAGTGTAGTTCTTTCTTAGAACAGTCGGTTTCATTGCTAGCCGAGCTGACGTGGGTGTTGTTGATTCAGGGTTTCAAGCGAGTATTCAATGTGGCCGGAGGAATCCATGCTTATGCAGTGAATGCCGATCCTTCGATTCCAACTTACTAGCCATTTAGTTTAGGTCAAGGACTAGGTTTTGCAGGGGAATGTATCTAGCTAGGTCCTATAATCATTAATCTTCTTGTGGATTTTGCTTGTACTATTCTTGGAGAAGAGTTGAAATTGCACAATTTTGTTGATGCTAAGGAGATATTTTTGCACACCAACATTCGACTTTGGTTTGATGTTATTCATAATTTGATCAACTGTAATTGAATGGCGACAACGAAGAGTGTGGGTCTCGGTTACACAAGATTTGATTTAGGGCTTGGCAAATAGTATTGCCAGAATGAAATACACATGTGGGTAGCTAAGTACGCTACATAAGTTGCACAAAACTGCATAATAGTAGTACAACAGTTCGACAGCTACAACAAAATAAATCAATGATGATACATACAAGAAGATTATAAAATAATGCAATATCTTCTAGCCTTCCTTCTTATGTAGACAATGCATAATATTGCCATTTTTTTAAAGGACAATTATACATTAAGTAGTCATATATGAAAAAAACTTTTGGTTACATTTTTATTTTCATAGAGATGTGACCATTGATTTCTTTTTACATCTTTTGTTTACTTTTTTTTTCCCATAGAGATGTGACTATTGATTTTTTTAAAAAAAAATCATTAAAGGGAAAAAACATAAAGGGATAAGGAAAAAGAAATGTCGTTAATCAAAGCAAAACAGAAAAAATAGTTAAGGTTCCCGTGAAAATCTCCTTATTTTTATGAAATTTATTACTTGTCAAAGTTGTTTCAAACATTGTCTTTCTGTAATTTACCCTAAAAACTCTCACAATCATCCTCTTCTCTCTGCATTTTGTTATCCTCTCTTATTTCCAACCTGTATCTTACCTTTTCTTACCCTTCTCTTTTTCTCTCTCCATTTTCCTCCTCTAATCTTTTACCTTCTCCCAAAACCCGAATTTGCTCCCCTTCCCTTCCCCTCTCCATAAAAAGGAAATCAAAGCAACAAGAGAACAAAAAGAAAAAGAAAAAAAAAATTCTTGATCCCCACACCCCCACTTCATTCCGAAGAGCATCCCTTGTTTGTTTAAATTCTTCCGTCTTCTCCCCCTCAATGGGCAATTGTTGCCCCCGAGGCAACGTAGCTCCCACCGGGTCCCCCGAGCAGCCCCCAAAAACTGCCAATTCTGCCACTAACCCGGCCAATGACTCATCCTCTTCTTCTAGCCCTTCCCCTCCATCCGCGTCTCCTGGAGGAGGCGCGGGAGGAGAGGGTGGGGCCCAGAATTCCAAGGGCAGCGTAAATGGGCCGGTGTTGGGCCGCCCTATGGAGGATGTCAAGGCTATCTACACCTTTGGCAAGGAGTTGGGACGGGGCCAGTTTGGGGTGACCCATTTAGTGACCCATAAGCAGACGGGTCAACAGTTTGCTTGTAAAACCATAGCTAAGAGGAAGTTGGTCAACAAGGAGGACATTGAGGACGTAAGACGAGAAGTTCAAATTATGCATCATTTAACCGGTCAACCTAATATCGTTGAGCTCAAGGGTGCTTATGAGGACAAGCATTCGGTCCATCTGGTCATGGAGCTCTGTGCCGGGGGAGAGCTCTTTGACCGCATCATTGCTAAAGGGCATTACACCGAACGCGCTGCTGCTTCTTTGCTTAGGACTATCGTTCAAATCATTCATACTTGTCATTCTATGGGGGTTATCCATCGTGATCTTAAGCCCGAAAATTTCCTTCTCTTGAGTAAGGAAGAGAATTCCCCCCTCAAGGCCACCGATTTTGGCCTTTCCGTTTTTTACAAACCAGGTTTGAAAATTCAATCTTTCTTAAAGGTCTAGAAATTCCAATGAAAAATAAGGTTTAACATATAACATAACCTTTGTCATTGATTTGGTTTTACTAATTCATCAGGGGACACATTTAAGGATATCGTTGGGAGCGCATACTACATTGCCCCCGAAGTTTTGAAGAGGAAATACGGGCCAGAAGCAGATATTTGGAGTATTGGTGTCATGTTATACATTTTTCTTTCCGGAGTTCCTCCTTTCTGGGCTGGTAATTAATTACAACAACCAACCCCTCTCTTCTTGTGTGGACCTGTCTATACTCACTCGACTTTATTGATTGAGTTGAATTTTTCTTTAACTAAAGCTTTTCATTTTCACAAGATGAGCTTATTTGACTGAAATTAAAGTGACCCAGCCCAACTCGAACTTTGTTGACATGACGCAACAAATTCAAAGTGACCCAAATCAAACCATACCCGAATAACCCAATTGACAGATAATCTTATATTTCTTGATTTAGAAGCTGAAATACAATCCATTTGTTTTTCTTTCCCATCCTTTGACAGAAACAGAGAATGGTATATTCAACGCGATCTTAAGGGGCCACGTAGACTTTTCTTGTGATCCATGGCCCTCCATTTCATCCCAAGCAAAAGACCTTGTAAAAAGGATGTTAAACACAGACCCAAAACAAAGGCTTACAGCTTACCAAGTTCTCAGTAAGTTTTCCCTACACATTACTAACTTTGTCACCTCTCAATCTTAAATCATTGGATCATTTGAGTGAGCTTTGAGTTTTGCGGCTCAGATCATCCTTGGATCAAGGAGGATGGAGAGGCACCCGATACTCCTCTAGACAACGCGGTCCTAAACAGGTTGAAACAGTTCCGAGCCATGAACAACTTCAAGAAAGTCGCCCTTAGGGTAAGTAAATCTTCACAAAAAAACTAAATATGTTCAAAATAAGTTGAAAAGAACAAACCCTCAACTGAATTGCAATGCTCTTAATGGAACATTTTGGACAAATTAATAGACGCGAATGTGAATTTAAAGTTCGAACGATCAATCCTATGGTAGGTGATTGCCGGATGTTTGTCGGAGGAAGAAATCATGGGACTAAAACAAATGTTCAAGAGCATGGACACAGACAACAGTGGAAGCATAACCCTAGAAGAGTTAAAGCAAGGCCTTCAACAACAAGGGACTAAGTTGTCCGAGTATGAGGCCAAGCAGTTGATGGAAGCTGTAAGTAAACTTTTGTTAAGAATGATTGTTTTTTTTGGTAAAACATAGCGCGAGAGGGTCTAATATAACAGTCTTTACCCTTAAATTAGAAAAAATGGTCCCCTTTAACCCAAGATTTTGCTTTACTGAAAAGGATAATTCTTGTTTTCAACCATCTAGATTATGGACATAAAACTTAAAATTGAGTATGATCACAGGCGGATGCAGATGGGAATGGAACGATAGACTATGAGGAATTTATCACGGCGACTATGCATCTCAACAGAATGGACAAGGAGGAACATCTCTACACCGCCTTCCAATACTTCGACAAAGACAACAGCGGGTAATGATGATATTACGTTACACATATAACTTTTACAAACGGTTCAAAATAAGTATAGGAAAAGAAAATAAGTACAGTTCAGAATAAGCTAAAGTAAACAAACCCTGATACCACAACTTATTTCGACTATCATTTCAGGTACATAACGGTTGAAGAATTGGATCAAGCCCTACGCGAGTATGGCATGCATGATGGAAGGGACATCAATGAAATTGTCAATGAAGTTGACGCCGATAATGTAAGTGATGACCTCGTTACAACTTACAGTTTAATGTCAGAGTATAAAAACATCATATATGTATGATAAAACGGAACAACTGATGCAGGATGGTAGGATCAACTACGACGAATTTGTGGCAATGATGAGGAAAGGAAATCCAGAGCCAGCAAACTTCAAGAAAAGAAGAAGCATGGTGTTATGATCATTAAAATGTAAGATTATAGAAAAGAATGAGATTATGCATGGTGTGGATGGACCAAAAATGACTGAAAATTATTGTATAACTTCTGAGGGATGTTTGAGAATGAACATGTGTGGGGTGTGGTATATCTTTTTCTTTTTTTCGATTTTCTTTTTCAATGTTCTTATACAATGTGCAGATTGTATAATAGTTTATTGGACTCATTTGGATCTAATTTTTAGAGAGTTTACCCAACTTTTGCTGGCGTGTTATATAAATTGTTGAATCACCTTACATAATAGTCGTAAATTTACTATTATATCAAAAGACAAAAATTAAAACTCCCTCGAAATTTTTTCTAATCTTATTATCCGATTCAAAGTTTAGAAATAGTTAAATCAACGAAACAGTTTATCAACCATTATAATACTATTTTTTGAAATAAAGTAATCTATATTTAAATATACTTATGCTAAGTGATGACAAATTACATGCTAAAAATTGTTGATGAAAGAAACCATTTCTTTTCCATTAATTCAAGCCACAAGATACAATTTTCCCCAGGGTGGCAATTTGCTCACCACTGTGCTCCCCCTACCTCACAAATACATATAATTAATGCTTTTCATAATAATAATATTACCCCCATTTTCATCCCCCCTCTTTTTCTTTTTTTTTCTTTTTTGAGAGGGTTCCCAAAATTACCAAGAAAAAAAAATACATGATAAATTAATAGTGAAACATGGATCATCAATGATGGGCTGAGAAATAGGCAAGAAGGCCGACTAGAGGTGCATTGATGTATGTAGTGGGCTCAGATTCCTGAAAGAAGGGCCTTGAATCTGGGAATGCATCTGTGACATTAGGCCCACCAACCACTGCCCCAACTAGCACATTCGGGTTCGGGTTTGGGCTCATGAAATAACGCGAGCCCGCTTTGCAGCCGATGTGGGCTGGATGGGCATGGACCGAAGGAAGCGAGCTGGCCCGGTGGTGGATCCTTTGCGGGTATCGCAGCCCGTACCCGACCATGTATGACATCCTCAATGGGTTATCTCCTAGGATGTAATCCACCTATATATAACACCAAAGAAGGAATGCATATGAATTTTATAGCCGGTTAGATATTAACGATCGGAAAAAAAATGACAATATGTTGTAGAAATGAAAATCTGAAACTTTTTTATTATGGGGCGTTTGGTTCCAAAACTTTCTCGAGAAAGTTGATGAGTTTTCCTAAGTAGATAAATTTTTTCATGTTTGGTTGTGACAAATAGATGAAAAATTTTAGTGTAGAACCCAATATTTCACTCTTAGGCCCTGTTCTTTTATATAGTTGGCTGGCTACAGTGTCACAATACACTGCACCTTGTCACAACCACCACAACATACTAATCCACCACAATTTACCGCAATCCACCACAATCAACTTTTTCACATTTACCAATACAATTTACAATTATTAAAAACAAAACTCAGCACAATTTACCACAACCCACCACAACTTTTCTAAACCCACCACAATTGCACCACACCGCACCGCGCTATACCACAACCATCCGTATAAAAGAACAATGCCTTGAACTCAGTAAACATTTTCTTAAGAGAACTCTAAAAAAAGGTCTTTGATGGGAAAGTCTTTCCTATGAAACTACCAAACGCACCGGTATACTGCATTATATTTATGATTGATTTTGGTAAAAGATAATTCCACATTATATTTATGATTGAATGCCATACTTTCCCTAGGTCACATGCAAAGTTTACTATTAGAACATAGTTACAAATAGGAAGAGAATCCTAGGGTTGGAAATATGTACAAAAGAAATTAAAGTTCAAAAAGCTAAATGTTGTCATGTGAATGGGGAAAAAAAAGTACCATTCCAAAAAAATTGGTGAAATGACAAGGAATGATGCTAGAGACAAACACCTTGACTTTTGGGATTATAATTGGATTCAAATAAAAGTGAACCAATCTCAATCTAATTATAATCTCATGTGGTCCTTGATTGGTAAGTTTTTTTTTTTGCTCTCTACTTGATAAGGTTCATTAAAAGTACTTTCATATCAAAATACACTCAAATTGTCAAATAAATAGTACTTAATTTCAAGAGGAAAATTAGTTTCTAATAATTTCTATTTTGATCAATTATATACCTACCTTTTTTTATCCTAATGATCTCATTAAATTCAAAATTGTATTTTAGTAATACCAAAACTATCTCCGTATTTTTTGATCTTTTCATGCCTTCTCTCAGAAAGATTATGAAGTGCAATTACTAACAAAATTTTTAAACTATCTTTTTAAAAATCTGAACAATTATTATGATTTTTAAGAAATACAGGCGAAAAATCATCAATCATAAAAATTAGAGAAAAATTGAAACAATTTGGGACAAACTTTATAAATTCACTAAAAATCGTGGAAAATTGTTGTGCTAAATTTTGGAGCAAACGCAAGTCAAAATCCACAAATATTTAGGGTGTATACCCATTGGTCTTGCTACTTACTACTAAAATACAATTTTGAGTTTTATGAGACCACTAAAATTCAAAAAAATAAAGAGATTATTAGAATACTAGTGATCAAAGTGAGAATTATTAGAATTCAACTTTCATTTAAATATTTGTCATAGATAATGGTAGGTTACAAATAATATATAATATAAATAATATAAGAGTAATATTATACATGACATTAATATACCCGTGTTATATCAATATATTTCTTTATATATAAGCCCATAACAACATCCATAAATAGTAAATGTGATCTAAATTCATATAATCCAATACTTTTTTTAATCAATTTGTGGACCACCAAAATTATATTGCATTAACATAGGAACATTAAATATATTAGATCCTTTCCAATTTAGTGGACTCACATGCCAACATTATTACTGCCTCTAATGGAGTAATAATATGTCCATTTTCAAACATCACGGGTAATTTTACAAGTACCATTCATTAATGTTTGCTTTTTAAGCAATTTGCATTCAACAATTTATTAGGTTCAACAACAATTATGAGACATGTACAAACAAAAGCTTCATTAAGTTTTATGATAATTAGGGTTCAATAATAATGAATTCTACGGTCCATAAACTTCCCGTTTCTGAACAAAGACGAGGTAAAATTATAACTTAACCTCGTCGTGACTCGTGAGTGTATTGAAAACATAGAAATATAGAATAGGTTTTGAGGTGACTTGATTTTAAGAAATTTTCAAGTGGGGCTGCAAACTGTGGCTGTGTCTTTTGACACTTTGATCTTTTCGGTGAGTAAAATTTGGGCTTCTGCCCCTACTTATTAAAAAAAAAAGAGTAACTACTTATGAACTTGTACAAAATTGAATGGCTAGAGTCCAAGCATAACCTAAACCTACAACTATGTAGACCATAACCAAACCATAAATGCCACTCCCTCTTTCATAATTAATTTATTCATCAATCAAATTTTGAAAACTTTGACTAGTTAAAGATGAATATTGAAAACTGATAAATATTTATTAAGTGATAGTTAAAATGGGAAAGAGGAAGTTAACTTGTGAAGTTTCGTATCATATAAGGTTGGTCCCCAAAGAGGCCAACCTAATGATAATAATCTTCGCGAGTTAATATAGGGCAACTCATCGGGTCACAACCGATCCATATAAAGCATGAAGTGATTAAGTATCAAACTATCTATAATCCAGAAAAGCAGATGAAAATTTACCTGACGTTTAGCCAAGTGTTTGAGGGCGGCAGGGGACACCGAGACACCGCCACATGGCACCTTGTGATTGGCATGGCTGAGGTAGTTAGAGTAAGCTAGAAGGAGGAATGATAGGGATGTTACATGTTGCATGTTGCTCCCTCCAGCCTTGAATATTAGTCCTCCTTCAACGTTATAACAATAAATCTTAGGTAAGATCGAGTATTTTTTTATTTATAACAATATTGCATCACTTAAAGTTGATAATTTTTATCTTATTGTATGTATATAAATGTTGATCATATAACAATATGGTATAAGTTATGCAAAATATATTTGTACCTGGAGAATATTGGACATTGAGATGGCCAACTCCAGGCAACAAAGAGCATATAAACTCATCAGCATTCATCCTAAAGCTTGTTAGGTCATTTGCTCTCCCCATCAACACTTCCTGCAAATTAATTATAAACAATCACCACATTATTGACCAAATACTTTTTTTTTTTTTTACAAAGGTAAGCGGGAAAAGAGCAGAATACCGATGTCTTCTCACAAGAAATCGGCCCGCCCTATCGAGATTAACTAAATTACAGAGATTGGGATTATTAAGAATGGTCATATCGTCACCAATCATTATTGACCAAATACTTACCCTAATGCTTACCCATATCATATACACAAGTAAACAACAATATTCCACTACATAAGAGTGTGTTAAAATAAATTTATGGTTAACTTCAATTTACCAAAATTTATCAGTTTTTACCTAAATTTATCAAAATTTACCAAAGTAAACAAAAAAAAAATAGAATTTCGATATATTAACGTAAATTTGACAAAAATACCAAAAATTACCAAAATTTAACTTTTTATCCAACTGCTTTTTATCCATGAATTTCACACCTTAAAAGGGTTGGAAGCATAAAGTTCATGCGACCATAAATTTCATCTTTGTAAAACAAAAATGACCCGTTTAGATAAGTTGGACGGACCATAATACATCCTATCCATAGATCAATACAGTATATCCAAACACAACTTATCTATGGATAATTTCTAAATAACTGATTTTCACGCTTTCCAATCTTTATCTTTCTTCAATAATTTTTTATGTAATATGTTATCAAAAGAATTTAATTTTATACTTTTCTAAAAGTATTTTTTAGTATGAATTTCAGTATCAATTTTGTGTGATGAATCATTATATATACCGAGAAATTAACGGTCAAAGTTGATGACACAGAAAACAAAACAGGAGGACAATAAAAAAAAAAAAACAGAGGAAGTAGTACATTTACAAAGAAAACTTTGTAGGATTCTTAAGCACATTATGATCCAAATTTCTTTGTACTATAATGCTAAGGTGACAAACCCTAGATGAAATTTACTGTGGTTAAATCTAGGAAATGAATAGTAAAAAGTAGCATTGAGTTGGACAGATGTCAGGAAAAATGACAAGACAAGGGAAGAGTAATTGAGTAGTAGCATATTGATAGTGAGAAGAGCCTAAAGAAGAAGAAGTCAAACAAGAGAGAAATGGAAATTACTGAAAAGTTAAAAAAAAAAAAAAAAAAGGGTATGGGCTTATACTGTCTATAGCTGTGAAGTAAATGGTCAGACCATAATATATCAGAAACTCAGAAGTATGCATGGCATGGGCATTACTTTTACTGTATTATTACTACCTACATCCACATGCACTCTCTGTCACATCCTCCTCACTTATTATTCTACACTTTGAAAAAATATACACCCACAAGTACCATAACCACATAACAATATTAATAATATTAATGTCACCACTAGAAAATAACTCTCATTTTGGGTTTGAAGAAATCAAATATTACTTGTATCAAAAAATTTGATCATTGATTTTATGATATATATAATAATTTATTATATAAAATTGACATTACTAGATTTATAATGAAAATATCATTAAAAAAATATCATTAGATAGCTTTAAAAAGTGTGAAAATAAGTTATTTTAAGGTCGGACAATATAAATAAGAGCAATATTGATCAAATCGATTAATATCCCAATTCAAACGGAAAAAGTGTAGCCGAACACAGTTTTTTCTAGACCGGACAATATCAGGTTTTAGGTCTATCAAAATTTGCCAACATTGCAAAAAATTAATGTCGTGTTCAAGTATATATTTTTTTTCACATTAACATTTTCCGCTTCATGGTCAATCATAGAGTGCACACTATCTATTATGACATTCATTGAGATGTACGTCAAAGATTATTTTTAAAACAAAGAAACTAAACTCAACATTTAAAAGTAGTACATGCATTCCACTCCAGACTAGTGTAACAATCGAGATTTTCAGATAAGTAATACATGCATTTCAATACAAACGAAATTAAACTCGAGATTTACAGATAGGTAACACATGCATGTTGTTAGATCAAGTATACAACCTGCTAACGAATCGAGATCTAATCGAATTATCTAATTGTTATAGTTTGTAAAGCAAGCAACTCCAAGAGCAAAAAAACAAGTGTAAGTTACACTTTCCAAGTAAGGGGCATGCCCCCTAGAAGAAACACACCCCAAAAAGACCAAAAAAATAAAAAAACAAAAAATAAAAAAAGCTCAATATCCAAGCTGTATATTTAACTACCCCATGTCCAACCTGTACATTTAAGTACCCCATAACACATTATTCTCATCCCAAGTTATTCTTTATAGTATATAGTGTAGTATCAATGTATCATATCATATGATATAAAATTATTGAAAGAATATGATATAATTATATATCATGTGCAATCATATCTACATAGATTCCCCACTTCTTTGCTTCCTCCCTGTATGTCACTCACCTTTGACTCATTTCTTTATTCAAATCTCCCCATTTTTTTGTTACAAATTTTCAAAATAAATAACCATAAAAATTATAAAACTATACTTGTAAATATATAGCTTAAATACTTGGATTTTAGGGTGGTAATATACTGACCTTAGAGGTTATTGGATTGTAATATATCTACCTTTATCATTGGATAGCAATATCCTTAACTTTTATACCTAGATGAGATCATTAAATCAATAGTGACTAAGGAGGTCATGAATCGGTCTCCATGTGGATGTGGTAGGTGGAGGGAAAAAAAAACTGCCCTCACCCTAGTAATACCGTTAACCCCTCCGTTTCTTTCATTAACCCAGGTTACAAGACATTGATTAGCTGTGTGCCACATCATCACGTGGGCCAATTCACCACCCCTTAATCATTAGGCCGGGCCCGATTTTTTTACGTGGATTAATGAAAAAAATGGAAGAGTTGACGGGATTACTGAGTTAGGGCCGGTTTTTTCCCCTACGCCTGCCATATTAGCACGACTAATTTACCGCCCATTTAATCACTGATTAATACAATAATCTCGCCTAAGTATAAAGATTAGAAATATTATTATCCCATAGTAAAAATCGATATATTATACTCCAATACAGCAATACCCAAAAATTAATATATTATCTTCCAATATTGTGAGAATAAGGAAGGACAATAATTGTTGGAACAATATTTCACATGTACTTTTTTTTTTCACATGTACTTGAAGTTGGAGAAAGTTGAAAATGGATAACAATTGGGCCAGCCATACTGTTGGGCCCACAAGTGGGGAGGCCCATTTATAGGGAAAAAGACAAACCCCCAATTCCAATGTGGCAACCGTACATGATCAGATATTCTACTGGCACGTGATTGGCCACGTGAGGGTCCCACAAAAAAGTAATTATAAAGGACAACAAGAATATGTCCGTATTGCCTTTGGACAAAAACTCCATAAGTCCAGCTATAATCAAGGGATTCTCGTAATTAATGATTAATCATATATTCAAATCTAATTCCTCCTTATCAAAACACGTAAATAATATTATTTTTATCCCAAAATATTTTTCATTCCACTAAATTTTGACCATTGATTACTCACAAATTACAATAAGTTACGATATCAAATTACCGTCATTAAAAAGATACATTAGTAAAAATTACAATGACGGTAATTTTATTAAAACTATTCATATATCAATGGGTTGAGCATCGGTCCAGGACTGAGCTAGACCAAAAGAAGTTTGGTCTTGGACTAGAACAATCAAACTTTTCCGGTCCTAGACCATCCGAAATTCTTCCAACCCAATCCTGATTGGACTAGCTATAAGTAATCATTAACGAGAAGCAGTGAAAGAAACCTTAAAGTTTTAATTGTTTAGTCACTTTTGTTCAGTTCTTCGATCCAATCTTCGGTTCCTCAGTCCAATCCGTGTGTTGGACAAAAGACCAAATATTAGAACCTTTTGGACCGAGAACCAGAACGAACTTTCCTAAAGAGAAAGAGTCAAACAGGCATAAATTGTCATAAAGAGGCAAGTAGATAAGTTGGTTAATAAAGAAAGGGTACCTTGGAAATGAGGACATTGATGCCAGCATGCTTGTTATCCCATCCAAATTCATTGATGGTGTCACCAGCTCTAAGTATCACCTCATTCCTCACTATGTATTCTCTATACACCCTTCTTTTTGTGGCCTTGTGTAGCCATGCTGCTCCCCACAACAACTCATCCTACATACATTAACCATCAATCACATATTGTTAATAATTGTGTAAGTGAATTGAGGCCAGCCAAAAACTAATTATACTCAAGTATTTAATTTCTTTCTTGATCGGGCAATTTAAACAAGCTTAAATCTGAGTTAAAATCAAATCTTAGCAATAAAAGTAAAAGATATTGACTCCATAATTTCAATATAGCCGACCAAAAAACTATATGGTGCATTTGGTTTACGTTGAACTGGGCAATCTCAAAACAGCCGGCCAAATAGTTGTAATGGTGCATTTGGTTTAAGATGAACTGGCAAATCTCAAAATAGCCAACAAAAAAGCTGTAATGGTGCATTTGGTTTACGTTGATCTGGGCAATCTCAAAATAGTCGACCAAAACGTTTTATGGTGCATTTAGTTTACGTTGAACTGGGCAATCTCAAAATAGCGGACACCAAAAAACTATAATGGTGCATTTGGTTATTTCCCAGAAAAATATTTGTCGAGAACATCATTATTGATGAAATCAAGCTAATATGATGTTGTGTAAGGGAATACTTTGACAAACAAAATCTCCTTTGAAGCAAAGCTAGTAATCATGAGTTGAAGAGCCCAATTACGCATGATAACATTTTTGACGTGACCAAGAAAAGGTGAGCAAAATGAGCGACGATCAAGGTAAAAAAACACAGGCATGCATGCAGAAAGATGGGAATGGTAAAAAAGAGACTGAACAGTGAAAAAGAAAAAAGGGCGGGAAATGAGAAAGGGAAGTAACCTGATAGCCGTTGACGTCACAGTAAAAAGGACAAACTGCCCTGCTTAAACTCGAGCTGTATGCCCCTCGATATTTGTCAGCAAACTCGAACACCTAAACAAAATAAATCCAACCCAATATAAATAAAACAAAAAGATTAAAGAAGAAAAAAGCACCACAAAGTGGGGGGAAAATATAACCGTTGATTACGCGCCAAAACCCTTTATTTCCCGTCCTTTTCTTTATTCTTTGTCCTTTTACTCAAGCACATAGCCAAATGGAAAATGTATAACTAGAGCTTGCAAAATTTTGTCAGACCCAAATTACTCGAATTATCCGACTCGGAAAAAACCGGGTCCGGACATAATTTTTATTCCAAATTTTTATATTGTCCGAATTGACCGAATATTCGGACATAAAATTTCTTTTCTATTATGCAATCCGATTTTAACTCCAATCGATTGTCAGCCGGTTTGACCGAAATAAACCAGGTCGGACGTAATTTCTCGTCCGAATTTTGGCGTTGTCAATTTGTGTCGGACCCGGAATTTTGCCAGCGCAAGTATATATTATATAACAGAGTGGCAATTTGTGAGAATATTTTTAAATTAACGGTACATATTTCTAAAAATTATTCTTGTTCAAGGTATATAGAGTACATTAATGAGCAAATAAGACGAGTTGTATATTTATTCTAAAAAGAATAAATACTTAAAATCTTCTCATCACTAAAAAAAAGAGAGAAAATGATATGAATAATTAGCAACTCCAATGGGCATGGAATGGGGTGCCGTGCCATAGACTGACTACTCAACACAATGTCAGAACTACTCAGACACACCTATTTATTTCTCCTTTTTCCTTAAAAATACTGATAAACTTCTACATTTTGATGATACCCACTAAAATCATGATTAGAAATTATTTTCTCATCTCCATATTATTTGTTTATTTATCGACGACTATAGTTTCTAATGTCAAAATTTAGACGATAAATAATTAACAAATCATGATTCATTTATTTATCAAATTTAGCAAATACTGATAAATAATTAGCAAATTTAGACGGTAAAGTTTCTAATGTCATCCCTTTGTATGATAATTTCTTACATCGAATGTTATTATACTTTTGTAATAGTACTTTCAGTCGTAATTTTATTTAACAAATCATTATGTATATTGAAAAATTGATGATCAAAATTTTAGAAATTTTACTACACAATTTTAAAAAAGAACGAATAATATAGAACGGAAATAATACTAGTTAGAGCTTGTCAAATTCATGAGTAACTTTAGATTTACCAAAATTATCAGTTTTTATCTAAATTTACCAAAATTTATCAAAAATTAACAAAATTAAAAAATTAAAAAAAAAATTGATATATTTAAATTTGCCAAAAATTACAAAAAATTTACCAAAATTTAACTTACCCACCAGCTTCATAATTTCTTTAGAATTACAGCAAAACTTGTCCATTTTCATGATATAGTACTCCCACTAAAATTTACCATGATTAATAGGTACGTACCTTAACAGCACGGGCAAGGAGGAGGCGGGAGTACGCCGGATCACGGCTGCGGAAAACAATCGACGCGGCGGCCAAAGCGGCGGCGGTCTCGCCGGCGACGTCGGACCCAGGGTGGTTCCGGTCGATGGCGTAGGCGGTGCGGAGGGTGTCCATGTCCTCGGGTCGCTCCCAGCAGTTGTGGTCGGAGAATGGGTCGCCGACCTGCACGTACATCTTCGCCGGGACCTCGGCGGTGGCCTTGAGGAGGTAGTCGGTGGCCCAACGCACCGCCTTGAGCGCGTGGGGGAGCTCACGTCCCATGTTTTTGCCGAAGTCTATCACGCTCCATGATAGGAGCGTGGCTGTAAACGCCATCGGGAAACCGAACTTTATGTTGTCCCCGGCGTCGTAATACCCTCCCGTCAGATCCCTCTGCAAAATTAATTAATTAATTAATTTGTCATAATTAAATTTAATCACTGTATATATAGTCTCTATTTGCTAATATTGGTTCGGTCATTTTCTTTTGGGGGGCAAAAATTTGGGTTCGAGTCGAATTCGACTTGGTTAATTCCCCAACTTTTCTTAGGTCGTATAATTAAGAGGGAACTAAATTCAGGTCATAATCGATAATAAAAAAAAAAAAATATAGTGTCTACATATTTGGTTAATGTTAGAATTCGGACAAAAAAGACTATAGTGTTGGATAAATCCAAATATTTGGGCGGGGTAGAATTTTATCAAACCGTTACACTTGTAATGACTATGGTAAAGTTTTAGTATTAAAAAATATGATAAGTAAATTTGGATTGAGTTGCATAGAGTAATAATCAACCCAAAGATTATAATCTAATTTAGTGGTTTAACAAATTAACAAAAAAAAACTATGATTATGATTTTATTTTTGAGCCAATATCTATGTACCTTGATTTTCTAACTTGTGGCTAATTTGACAAATAATGAGCTAATATATGCTAATATGCATGTAAATTGGTCCCTAGTTATAAAATCATACAGTAATATTTACAAAAGTTTATAAAAAGTTAGGAAATGAAATTGCACAAATATTAGAGTAAAGATAAAAATCCATGGAAAAAAAACATAATTTACTAAATAAAATTGTTGTTAGGTTAAAAAACATTGTGTAAATTACTACATACATTGTATCATCAGCTAAAAGCTGGCCATAATGTAGTAATTATATGCAAGTAATTAAGTTGGTCCATGAAGAATTAATGTAAAAATTAAACAAAAATGTCATAGAAAAAGGGGATGAAATATAATGTTGGGTACATACACCGGCGGAGGCTCCGTCGTGGAGGGCGGAGTCGCGGCGCCATCGGAGGCGCTGGTCGGGTGGGAGTTTGCCGGAGCGCTGGCCCTCGAAGAATAGAATGCTTTTCCTGAGGGCGTCAGAGTAGTCGTGGGCGGCGGCGCTCGCGGCGGAGAGAGAGAGCACGGCGGCGGAGGCGAGGATTAGGAGAGAGAAAACCGGCAGCCTTGGCGCCATTGTTGGAAATGTGAGGGAGGAGAGAGAGACAGGGAGTGAGGGAGGGAAGTGAGAAGCGGCGTCGTTTTATATAGAGGGAGAGTGGGATTGTGGGAGGGGTGAAGCGGTGTCGTTTTGGGTGGAGGGAGAGAAGTTCATTGGATTCTTGAGAGAGGGAGTATGGTGTGATCAGGGACAACACGTGGAGGAACGTGAATGGATAAGACTCTCTCACTCATTCATTCATTGACTAGGGGTGTCTATTTGCTTGACCATTTTTTCTCTCCACTGTTTTTTTTTTTTTTGGGGTTGCCACAAATTTTGTAGGTATGCCCTCTAAATTCTAAATGCATCCCCTTTTTGTTTTTGCCTTTTGTTTTGAGGTATGATCGTCAAAAAAATTATGCAATTTGGAAAAAGATTGGGTATATGGAAAATGTTTGGATTGTTGTAAGCTAATTTGATGCATTTTTGGTTGGAGAAAAGTACAGTTCAAATGTTAGATACTTGGATCATGTATCAGTAAGTTATAACTCAAATTATACATGTATTTAAAGTAAACCTTCATTTAAACATTTGGATTGTTGTAATTGATTCATAAAATGGCTAATTTTTTCATGGCAAATTTTGTTCATTTGTAAGATTCAAACTTAAAACTTTGATGGGGAGGAATAAACATGAAACAATGGTTTAAGCCGTGTTCACTGTTCCAATATGTAAATACAAGACACTAATAAAAGGCTAGCTACTTGAACTATGTAGTATTAATGAATTTATTCATGATTTGTATGTGGCATGCTAATAGTTAATAAAGATTTCAAACAACTTTATCTTCTTTTGAAAAATAAAGTTTCCTTAAAAGGGTAAATTTTGATTTTTACATGTTAATATGAATGAAATGAGTGAAAAAGAAGTGTAAAATGGATTAACTTGTTCATCATTTTCATGTTAAGTATGATTAAAAGTATAATGTTAGACTATTATGAGCATAAATTAAGCTTGAGAGTCGAGTAAAATCATTAAGCTAAGATTTTTAGTGAATATGAAACATCTAATGATATTTTAAGGGTTAATATCGAAAGAACTCCCCTGCAAACAAAGTGTGCGGGATTTCAATATATAACAGTCTTAGTTTTCAAGTTGGAGTGTTGAAGATCAATCATACTCATCCGACAATGTTCTTTTTTATGGTATCATACTGTATTTACCGTAATTTACAATTCTTTCTACAAACCATCGCATCTTACCATATCATACCAAATTTTACCATAACAATCACAATTTTCTATATCCTTACTTTTCTGTCTCTTCACTTTTCTCTATCTATACATACCACGCCAATCATTCTTCACATACAACATTTTCTACAATTTAACATATCATTTCGACACTTTATCCATCACAAAAAAGAACAAAGCTGAAATATTATACTTTTCAAATGACAATCTTTCTCAATACCTTTTTCGATGAAAATGATTTAGGTTAATCGGCATATAACCAGCTTGGCAACCCATGTTATTGCACATGAACTCCAAACTTGCCAAGACTTTGTTGCAATTCAGCAAAAGGTGGTGTCCTAAACTTGCTCATAACAACATATATATGCATTAAATTATTCTGCCTAACTGGTTTAATTCTTTCTCGACAAAGTTTGCATGCATGCAATTTTTCTAGGTTTGTTATCCATGCATGTCTAATCAACATCTAGCTTAATTAGACGTCTAAATATTACTTCAATGTAATGGAATGTGATGTATTAATTATAGGAAAGTTTGTACATGCCCCTCATCATATCTATGATATTTATAATTTTAACTCTGATATTTTTGAGTTATTTTATTGATACCCAGTTTTTATAGGTTGAACTTACTGTACGATGTTAAATTTGGGTGAAAGTAGGGCTCTAACTGTGAAACTTATTGTGAGAGTTGTAAAATGCAAACATGACACCTCAAATGGCAAACTGATAAAAGATTTAGGGGTTTTTAAAACGCTTTTGGAGTTGCTTGATATTTTTGAGTTAATATTTTTGTGCGACCGAGGGAATATTATATATTGTAGTTGCAACTATCTTAGGCATCTTGAACAGGGGGAATTTGTGTCGGTAATTAAGTTCAATCAATAAAATATTATTAAATTGATAGAGATAGATTTCCATAGTAGCCATTTTCCAAAGCAAACGAATTCTAATGATGAAGGCCAAAGAAACTTGTGACCAACAACATAACAAAAATGTGATGAAGGATTGAATATTAATTGTAGGTAATTTACAAGAATCATATGAAAGTCTATATGTTAATTAACATAAAGAAGGAAACATGCAAAATTATGAAACTTCGCATTTTATAATTATATCGACTGTCGGTGATCAAGAAGTAGCAGTAAAATACTTTAAAAAGAATATACAAAAAGAAAACAAGACGTTTTTGGAGAATTAATCATGCTTAAATAGTATTGCAGTGTAATAAATTAGAATTTGACGTGGGCGTGAAATAGTATTGAAGTTATATATTGATCTTACATTGTGATTGAGACGTGAAGGTTTCTTAATTTCGGTCGTTGTGGGCGCGAAAGTCCTTATTCTGTTATTTATATTTAGTTGTTTGGTTGTAAGATTTATCTTTTGGAGGTGATTGTTATTTGTTAGCTGTTTTGTATGCGGTGTGTTGTTTTATATAAACTTTTAAGCCTTTTGGCTCTCAATAATCGAAAAAAATAAATTAGAAATTAATTTTCTCCTTGTATTGCCTATTTGAGATTGTATATATTGTTTATTTTGTTACTTTTAAAGAACTATGCATCTTTTGTGATACAAATTTTTCAATATACCTAGCTTGTTAAGTTTTTGAATAAATGATTAAGAAAACTAATCGTAATGATCTTTACTTTGTGATTAAATTCAATTAACAAAATCTTTGTAACCTATATATATGTGTGTCGGTAAGTTCAATCAATGAATTATTTTTATATTGCTACTAACATATGTGGATCCATATTCTTCCAACATATATACTTTGAAGCTACTTTTTACACCATTAAAATGAATAAATAATAAATAAATCGAGCACAAACTTTAATTATTTAGGTGATGTGATTTGCATATATAATTTCAAAATTACAACTCATTTTTGGTACTAGATGCTCCAAAAAGTCCCCAGATAATGCGATCTACGTACGTAGATCCATGTTCATCTAGCAAGGCCAAAAAGTCCAGCCAACTTTGATCTTTTTGCCCAAATCGTTTTTACACTATATTTGCTACTAATTTTCACCAAAATGTCTAATTAATTGGTTAATTACCCATTATTAACAAAATTAAGTTCAAATTTCCGAGATTTATATCCTAAGATAAATGGTGAAATTTTGGTTAAATATGAGTGATATATACCTCATATATAAAACAATAATTATCATAACCAGAGTGATCGGTATGAATAGATATGCTTCATTTTTAATATTAGGTCAAGGTAAATCACCTCTACGATGACTTTTTTCGTTAAAAGAACATGGCCTAATGCTAAATCTTAATGGGTGCATTATATTAGCCACCCCTAGACTTGACAATCGGGTGAATCGGTTCGGAGTCGGGTCGATTGAAGATCAGATCAGGTTGGCCTCATCAAATCAGTTCGGATTCGGTTGAGTTCGACCAGGTGAATTTTATTCGAGTGGCTCGGGTGAGGTTCTTACTGATTAGGTTTTGGTTTAACTTGAGGTTATACGGATCTAGATCTTAATTGGGTCACTTTTCGCGTTGTGGTTCAGATCAATTATAGGTCCGAGTTTTCTTTGAACTCGAGTCAAGATCGGATAATCCATTTGAGTGTCGGTTCGGGTTTTGGGTTTGTTTTGCCCGGTCTAGCCAGCCTGTAATCGCCCATACCTGATTAACAAAGGAAGAAACTTTTTTCCAAAAAAAATGTATCTTTTGCAATAATGAGTTTCTTAGTCAAACTAATATTACATCTATATATTTTTGTTCTCATAAAAAATAGAGTGCCTGAAAATCAAATGGTTAGGAGAGAATTGAGGGCATATTCTCAACAAAACGATACACAATACAATGTAGGGCTCTCCTAATTTTTCTGATGTGAGATATCAACTATATAAATCAAACCAACTCCTACATATAATTTGCATTTTCAAATTAGAAAATGACATTAATGAATTAGGGAAAAAAAATCAGGAGTTAGTTTTCGAATTGATAGATCATCATCTCATCGGCCAGGCGAAGTCTGGCCCCACTTCTTGTTCTTCTTGTACGTACTTGTGCTATGCTCTAACATGGCACGTCGCTGCCGTGGTGAGGTATGTAGAAATATCGCCATGCAAATCCCATGCAGCAACGTAACATAACGCATACTGATAGACCTGTCAATTCGGGTGGGTGGGTCGGGTTCTGTACGAATTGTTTTCGGGTTTACTTATGTTTTAAGTTTAGAAATTCCGATCCTAACTTTAAATCTTCGAGCGGATTTGGGTCAAGTCAGATTTTACCACCAATATTACAATTTACAAACTACAAAAACCCACCTCCTAATGATAATTAAACTCTAATTTTGCAGTTATTTTGAGTGGTACTACTAATTACAATGCATTAATGCTTAATCTCTTGCAATGGTTAACATGCGTTGAGCTCGCAAAGGGGATGTTAACCATTGCAAACGATCGAACCATAATTATACGTATGTTGTACGTACAAATAAGTGAGTTGTGTATTTATGTATTGAGCTATAGTTGAATGTGCTGATGAGTGTTGATTGGTGCAATGCGTTGATGCTTAATCTCTTGCAATGGTTAACATGCGCTGAGCTCGCAAAGGGGATGTTAACCATTGCAAACGATCGAGCCATAATTATACGTATGTTGTACGTATAAATAAGTGAGTTCTGTATTTATGTATTGAACTATAGATGAACGTGCTGATGAGTGTTGATTGGTGCAATTGGTTAATGCTTAATCTCTTGCAATGGTTAACGTGCGTTGAGCTCGCAAAGGGGATGTTAACCATTGCAAAAGATCGAGCCATAATAATACGTAAACCATACAAATTAGATAGTTGTGTGCGTGTTTACATACAGAATGTTTGCGTATAGATGTACATACGTACTAATGAGTGTTGATTGGTGCAATTGTAGAGTACTGGGTGGACGTCAGTCCCTCAGTTCGGGGAATGGGACCAGAAAGGAGGGGCCAGTCCGAACTATTCATTGGTGTTCGGACAAGCACGAGCCAACCGGAGGCAAACCAAGAAACATGGCGGCGCTAGGCACCTCAGCCTCGGGCACGAATCTGAACTCACTGCTCCTCATTCTCACCACCGCAGACAAGAAATACTACAACTCCCAGATGAGCCTATCAGGGTGAGTACATCATTAGTTAATCAGCTTAATTACCCTGAGAGTTTGTTGTTGTTGTTGTTATCGAAGACTCAATTTTGTATCGGTCCATATCCCCTTTGCTCAACTCAACGCGTATGGATCGATACAAAATTGAGTATTGTTTTGCATGAGTTGATTAATTCCATACATTAGGGTTTTCACATATATCCGGAACGGAATGATTTGACATTAGATACCTAGTTTTTTCGGGCAATTGTCATGTTTGGACAATTTAAACGAGTTTAAATCCAGGTCAAAATAAGAAGAATCTTTTCCAAATTTGACAAAATTGGTTATCTGGTCCAGATAGTTTTTTGAAAGCCCTATAGTAATAGCTATCACTACTTGATTTTGTATCGATCCATATCCCCTTTGCTCAGCGCACATGGATCGATACAAAATCGATTAGTTTTTGAGAGGATTCGTATATGTAACTCTGCAAAATGTATTGTTTTTGGTTTGTTTTTGCAGAAGAAGAAGAAGTTTATGGCATATATCCAATGCTGTATAAGACCATACTGAGCCTGGCTTGTGTACTACTTAATTAGTGTTGTTTTTCTGCACTATTTGCAAAACACATTGTAGGTGGAATTCGTTCCATTTCCACGATGAGATGGTGATTCAATGTTGGTGTTTTCAATCAACAGTATATACATTTTTTGTCTCACATCCCGGTCATATTTTACTCTCCTTTCGTTCCATTGCCACGATGAGACGGTGATTCAATGTTGGTGTTTTTAATCATCAGTATATACCTTTTTTGTCTCACATCCCGGTCATATTTTATTCTCCTTTCGTTCCATTATCACGATGAGACGGTGATTCAATGTTGGTGTTTTTAATCAACAGTATATACCTTTTTGTCTCACAACCCGGTCATATTTTGTTCTCTTTTCGTTCCATTTCCACGATGAGATGGTGATTCAATGTTGGTATTTTTGTAATCAACAGTATATACATTTTTTGTCTCATATCTTAGTCATATTTTGTTATCCCTTCGTTCCATTTGTACGATGAGATGGTGATTCTATGTTGGTATTTTTATAATCAACAATATATACATTTTTTGTTTCACATCCCGATCATATTTATAAGTGTTGATTGGCATTTATCAATGTTCCAATGTTGAATTTTCTTTTTAACTTATCGCAAGTAACTTATTATTCATAAGCCCTCATAATTAAGTGCTAATTGTAGTTTTATGTACTCCCTCCGTTTATTTTTTTTGTCATTCACGCTTTTTGAGATCCATTTTTAATCAACAATTTCTCACATAATATTTTCATAATATAATATTATACTTTTTCAATAGGACTTTTTATTATGAATCTAATAATATCGCTTTTGTTTGATGAATCATTATACAAATTAAGATATTAACGGTCAACATTTTTGACACAATTACCCAGGTGACACTTAAATAAAAACAAGGTAGTACTTGAAAACACGTCCGAGTGGTAATTAATGCTCCCATACTTATTGTTATTTTTTTTCGATTATTGCAAGCCAAAGGCTTAAAGGTTCACAAAAACCGCAAAACAATACAACAAACAACCCACTCCAAACATGCCTACGAAAACTGCTAAACATAAGCAATACAACAAAGATTTACTACAACCCAAAAAACTTTCTCATTCGACAATGATCACAAAAGATCAGCTTCACTTGGGTGAGTCATCGAGGAATCCCACGCGTATATCATTGCCAATAATCCTTTTTCTGCGCTCAACCTCAACATCAATATCATCAAGAATGTCATTATTACATTTTTGATTTATCACAAGTAATTGCTTGATCATATATACTTACGTACGATAAGTTGAAAAGAACAAACCAACCCTACGTTAATTTAAGAATTCCGTACCACACCATTCGAAATGTTATTACATTTTCCCTCCTTCGAAATCCTACGATACCAACAAACTAAATGGATATCTATCATGAACATCCTTCATTCCGAAACAACTACGAAAAAAAATCAGCAGAAGAATATGAAGAAACCTCCTGTACATTCATGTTGAAGATGTCGGCGACCTCTTGACCGGAGCTCGAAGAGAAGCAAGGTAGTTGGTGTCTGCCTTGTCAATGCCGTCGAAAACATAACTGTAGGGAGACATCCGTACGTACTTTCCGGTCCCCGGAACCGCTTTCAGTTGCCCATTTTCCCAGACAATTCTGCCTCCTGATATTGTCACTTCCACCTTTCCCTGTTCACATCGACCGGAAAAAAAAGGGTTGAATAACGCAAATTCTAGTATAAGACCGTCTCATAAACTTATCGTGATACAGACAGCTCACAGGGTGACCTTTCAAATATGTTACTATGACTAATAAGTGATATTAGAATGACTTTTTAGTACGGATGTGGCTAATAATTTATTAAATGTGACTTTTATCCGAGTCACCCCTGTATTTATAAACAGTCACCAAAATATTATACGTCTTACAATAAATTTATGATGAGACGGTCTTACATAAGAATTGCTGGCGGAGATATCTGTTAGTCACCTTTCCTTGCATCCCTTCATACACATTTGTGTCTGTTCTGTAATGGTGTGATTGTGCTGATATTGTAAAAGTTGAGTTTGGGTTGAATATGATTATGTCCGCGTCGGCTCCAGGAAGAATTGCTCCCTTCCTTGGGTATATGTTGAAGATTTTCGCACTGTTTTCACAATTTATGTATCGAAATCAAATGAATGTAGAAAACAAGGATCATCATAGTGAAAATGTTGTACCATTCTGTGCTTGTGATTCTGACATAATCAGTGACTGATATGTGCCCGGATTCCTGAAAAAATGTTTGGTTATCAAAATATGAAAAAATCGGAGAAATCTAAAGAAGGGTTTCCTTTCCCTCCTTCAAAAAATTGATAGCTTACCACCATGGTGTCCCAGACCAAATGCATCCTTTCCTCGAGTCCTGGAAATAGGGCAAAATACCGATTAATCTTTCAGTAGGGTTATGTGTAAGACTGTCTCATGATAAATTTATCACGAAACATACAGTTTAGTTATGGGTTTTCATGAATGTATTAGGGCGACTAACGATTTTGTCATTCTAGTATAAGTCCGTCTTACCATAATTCTCAGATAAGACGGTCTCATCCTAAGATTTATGTCAAATTTTTGCAGTTCACTATCCAAAGAACATAAGCAAGGGGAAACTATGAACTTATATACCATTGACACCATTGGGTATTTTGCGAAAATCGTCAATCCCAAGAGCCTTTTGTGTGGAGTTAAATGTACAATGATCAGTTCCTACAAGCTGCACATAAGCCAGAGCACTAATGAGATGATCAAATTGTCAAACGATCGAATACCTAGTTCAACCCTAATTAACCCAAATCGCGTGCTTTTTCTTGACATGAGTTATAACTAATCTAATATTAACCCAAACAAAATCTTGTCAGTAAAACAGACCTGAAGAACACCAGCAGAAAGAGCAGCCTGAAGTGCCTTGTCATGTCCTGCTGCTCTGATAGGCGGACTCATGACATATCTGACAAACACGTAAACATGCACAAAGTTGAATGCAGAAAGTCGGATGTAGTAGTTTTACTCGTAAATTTCATAATTTAGAGAGACTGGTTCCAATCGACCCAAGATTTAGAAGTCGTTCGTTAACTACTACTGCATAGAAAACGAGCATAGAAGGTTTGATGGAGCGTTTTACTTTAGTCTAGCAAAATCTCTTAGTTGAAAGATTTAAGGAAGAGGACGATGTTAATTAGCAGAAGGAAAACAGATAAACAAGTGTACAAACAGGTACTTGCTTTGAAGCGAAGGTGAAATCCGGGTCCCAAAGAACCGAATCATTGAGAACAAGCCCAGAAACCACAGGCTCACCAATGACTCTCTGCCCTGAAAGAACGCGTTTTTGTTTCAGTATCTTGCATTAGATGACCCTATAATTTCTGGGTTTTATGGGGAAAGAATGTTAGTACTCGAGAACCTGATTTACGAGCTTTAGCGATCTCCTCCATTGCATCAATGCTCATCACATGGACAACATACAGGGGTGTGTTCACAAAGCGTGCTAGACGAATAGCTCGTGCTGTTGCCTCTCCTTCAAGCTGAAATGGCAGATAAAGTGTGACAAAATCAGAAGAATAAACCAAACCTAGATGCACACTACATAAGTAATATCGAAAAATCGCTGAAAATGGACCTAATGATGCTGCAGAAACATCAGTTTTTGCGCGTGATAATGAAAGCAACAAGAAGAGATCGTAAGCATCTATAATGTAGGGATGATTACCAAAGGGGGTCTTGAAAGAGGATGTCCTTCAGGACCGGTAATACCAAGTTCGAGCATTCGTTTCTGTCCTTCATAAACAGCATCTCCATTTTCAGCATGGACCATAGCCAGGGCTCCCAAAGACTTGCATTTTTTGAACCCCTCGATCAAAAGATCGTCGTTTATCATCAGAGACCCTTTGTAGGCCATGAAGAACTTGAAGGAGTTTATACCTATAATAATATGCAAGTAAGAATTTGGAAATCGGACAATCTTGAGAGCATATACATAGACTTTACGTTTATTTTGACTGAACTTATTTACAGAACTTTTTGTGATAAGGGTATATAGTACCTTCCTCCTTAACCATGGTCTCCATCTCCCTTGAAACGTCGTCATCCCATTTTGTGATTGCCATATGGAAACCGTAATCCATGCATGATTTCTGAGCCTTTTGCTTATAAGACTCCAAACCAGCTGTTAAGCTTCCATTTATGGGTATGACAAAGTCGATATGCATCGTTGTTCCTCCAGCTAAAGCGGCAGCTTGACCACTGAAGAAGTCATCAATGGTCTCTGTGCCCATGAAATCCATTGCCAGGTGAGTGTGAGGGTCAATTCCTCCTATTAAGATCCACAACATATTAGTTAACCCTAACAGTGCATGTTTTTACTTAATCACTGATTTTCATGCATTTGAAAGTCGAAAGCGGAAGAATTTACCTGGCATGACATACTTCCCAGTTGCATCAAGCACAGTAACTTCATCACCTACCTGTTTGTATAATTAACATCCCATGGATTCAGTATGGGAGTGGGAATCGAAAAATGACTCGTATGTATGCAATCTTTAAAATTTCATCATTAGAACCGTATTTTGACCTGAATTTAACATCATCCAGTATGTTCAACCTATAGAACACTGGGTATCACTAAAAACAACTAAGAACAACGACGACACCAACTCACAGTGTGGGTCCCATTTTTTACAGGATACGGGAAGATATAGATGTATGCAATCTTTAAAATTTCATCATTAGAACCCTATTTTGAGCCGAATTTAACACCATCCAGTACGTTGAATCTACTGAACAATGGGTATCGCTAAAAACAACTAAGAACAACGACAACAACTCCCAGTGTGGGTTCCGTTTTTTACAGGATACGGGAAGATTCAGATGTATGTAGTCTTAGCTCAATAGTCACAAACAGGAACAAAAAAAAAAAAAGGGTAAATGGTGTGGAGTTGAGTACCTTAATGTTAGGCTGGACAGCAACAATAATTCCATCTTCAACATAGACATCAGCAACCTCTTGATGATGGGCATTCACAACTGTCCCACCCTTTATCAAGATCTTCCCTGATGATGATGATGATGATGAAGATTTGCAACCAGTATCTCCATAATCATTACCCACCTCACAAATCTAATCCAATCCAACAATCAAAAAAAAAAAAACCAAAAAAAATGGTCAAAAAAGGGGAAAGAACCAACTTTAGTGCAAAGATTGCAGTACAGTAGAATCAATTGTTCCCAATCAGCCTAACATTTCATCATAATCATATTGATGATGATCATGAAGGTTGACACCCAGTATGTCCATATTCAATACCCACCTCACAAAACTAATCCAATCCCATAATATCCACAGAAAATGGTCAAATAGAGGGGAAAAAGAACCAACTTTAGTGCATAGATTGCAGTAGGATAGAACCAAATGTTCACTATATTTGCCTGAAGTTTATGTTGATGATGATGAAGCTTGAAACCCAGTATGTCCATAATCAATACCCACATCACAAAACTAATCAAATTCAAAAAGAACCCAAAAAGAATTCAACTTTAGTGCATGGATTGCAGCAGGATAGAATCAAACTTTCACAATATCTGCCAAACAGTTCATGTTGATGATGATGATGATGATGATGAAGCTTGAAAGTTGAAACCCAGTATCTCCATAATCAATACCCACATCACAAAACTAATCAAACTCAAAAATAACCCAAAAAGAATTCAACTTTAGTGCATAGATTGGAGCAGGGTAGAACCAATTGTTCATAATATTAGCCAAACAGTTCATGTTCATGTTGTTGTTGTTGTTGTTGTTGATGATGATGATGATGATGCTTGAAACCCAGTATGTCCATAATCAATACCCACATCACAAAACTAATCAAACTCAAAAACAACCCAAAAAGGATTCAACTTTAGTACACAGATTGCAGCAGGATAGAATCAAATGTTCACAACATGATGATGGTTGAAACCCAGTATGTCCATAATCAATACCCACATCACAAAACTAATCAAACCCAAAAACAACCCAAAAAGAAATCAACTTTAGTTCACAGATTACAAAAGGGTAGAACAAGATGCTGAGAATATTTGAAAAGCAAATCAAAATCCAACCTGGGAAGTTGCTGTTAATGCGGAGAGAAGAAAGACAGCAGCAAAGAATGCACCCAGTTGAGTTCCCATCTCAGTGGAAGAACAAGAAGAAGACGAAGAACAAGTGATAGAGTTGACAAATCAATTGAATTTGATGAGGTTTCTTTCAGGGTAGATTTTAGTTTTAGGTGTTGTTGACTTTTGAATTTTGATGATGACCCTTTTTTTTTTTTTTAATACTGTATTGGCCAATTGGAAGATGCCCATTTCTAACACTCAAGAAATTCTGTAATTGTATTGTACTTGGAAGATAAAGATGAGGGTTAACTTTAGTGGGTTGGTTTGGTTTTTAATACTTTTAATATCTATTGGATAATATATATTATATGGACGCGAAATATGTGCGTTAAATATTTGCGAATGAACAATTATAATAATAAGGGGTTCGATAAAACCAACATTTTTTCAGTTCACCAACTTTTAACGTGAAATAATGTAGTCGATTGGTTATACATGTCGTGAACAATATGACACTGGTACTTTAAAAGCTATATACCATGGTAAATCGTGCCTAAAACTTGATTTGACTTGATGAACTTCATTTTGGCATGATGAAATTTTCATATAATGGCCAATGCTAATAACCAAAGAAGTGTATCGAACACATATCAAAGAGTTGGTAGCCAAATAGTTGCTACGCTATCTTCGAAACTCCTCACCAAGATTCAATTCTCAGTGAAAGCAAAATTTTGTTCTTACACTTTGTCCTAAGGTCTTGAAAAAAGTATATTACATTTTGAGTTCTATGATCAAAGAGCGCGAAGAATGGATGATCGAATGTGAAAACTTCAAGTTTCAATCAAGTAGAAGCTCTGGATCTTTTTACAGGAGCCCTGAGAGAAGTTAAGTAGTTGTTGTCTGCCTTGTCAATGCCGTCGAAAACATAGCTGAAAGGAGGCATCTTTACATACTTTCCGGTACCCGGAAGAACAGCTTTCAGCTCTCCATTTTCCCATACAATTCTTCCTCCTGCTATTGTCACTTCCACCTTTCCCTAAACACAAAATAACCAAACATTCATCTGAACAACTATCTGCTACTAAAACTGTTATCCGCTGTCTCAAAACATTATTATTCGCTGTCTCGTATTCATATGTTATGTCATTTTGTACAGAAGATCAAGCATATATGAATACCTTTCCTGTGAACCCCTCATAGACATTTGTGTCTAGTTTCGAGTGGTGCGATTCTGCTGAAACTGTGAAGCTTGAATTTGGATTGAATATTACTATATCAGCATCTGATCCTGCAAGAATTGCTCCTTTCCTTGGGTATATGTTGAAGATTTTTGCACTGTTTTCACAGAAGAATCGAGACAAACAGAACCCGCAGTGAGAATCTGTAATCTGATTGCGAAACCAGACAGATTTGATCATGTCAGAAAGTGAGTTTAGTATTTTTTACCATTCTGTGCTTGTTATTCTGACAAAATCAGTGGGCGAAATCTGCCCGGATTCCTGAAGAAAGTTTGTAGAACCGAATCAATATCAATGTAAGCTAATAGAAGATAGGTCATATAACATTTCTTCTGAACAATAAAGCTATATATATAATATGAATATGACAGCTGATTAATTACCACCATGGTGTCCCAAACAAGGTGCATTCTTTCCTCGATCCCTGCGAGATGTAAAGACTGCGATTTACACTTCCCACCTTCAAAAAAATACGTGCAAAAAGAATCGAATTGATGATTGTAAAACTGACCATTTGAGCCGTTGTTTATGTCACGAAAATCATCGATCCCACGAGCCTTCTGGGTCGAGTTCCATGGACAATGATCAGTTCCCACCAGCTGCAAAAACATGTTGACAGTACAGTTCAGTACAGTTGTTCAGTCTGACATTTTTGTACGGCGAATTAAGATAACTTTAAATTAAGGTTATTTCCGCGAGAGTGACAGTAAAAGGGGAGACCTGAAGAACTCCGGCAGAAAGAGCAGCCTGAAGTGCCTTGTTATGTCCTGCTGGCCTTGGAGGCGGACTCATCACATATCTGACATTGGTAGAAAACGTCGATCAGTATATATAATACTGATCATACATTGAAGTTTGATTTCTAGTAAAAATGAAAATGAACAAACATTAGAAAGTGTAGCAGTTACTTTGATGCAACGGCGAAATCAGGGTGCCAAAGAAGAGAGTCATTCAGAACTAAGCCTGACACAACTGCCTCTCCAATCACTCTTTGCCCTGTCATGTCATCACAAACATGTACAACAGCGTACTTATTCTGAACTGAACTTTTTCCGGTAGAAATAAGTAGAAAAGAACATGTTTAAGTAAGTATAAGAACCTGATTTTCGAGCCTCGGATATTTCCTCCATGGCATCAATGCTCATCACATGAACCACATAGAGCGGGACACCCACAAAACGCGCTAATCGAATGGCTCTAGCTGTTGCCTCAGCTTCAACCTGTATTCGAAGTTCACAATGACAGTATCAAAAACCCGGTTCAACAACAAGAACGAGCCTCAGTATAATCCGCTAATGCAAGGTCCGAGCAGATCCAGATGTAGGCAGCCTTCCCCATTCACAATAATATGCATGAAGAGGCCGATTCCGGCGGACCTAAGACTTAATATTTGTATGTTATGGATTAGTACACAAGTAAATTTGCTTCTAACTATTACTTTCCCAAAACTTAGCTTAATATATGCATGTCATAGATTAGTATTTTCGTACCATAGGGGGTCGAGAAAGAGCATGGCCCTCAGGACCAGTGATGCCAAGCTCAATCATTCGGTTTTGTCCTTCGACAACAGCATCACCATTCTCTGCATGGACCATAGGCAGGGCTCCTAAAGACTTACACTTTTCGAAACCCTTGATCATAATCTCGTCATTTACCATGACTGTCCCTTTGTAGGCCATGAAAAACTTGAATGAGTTTATACCTGCATCATACAACAAGTCTAAGTACTTAAATTCAGAAAAGCAAACAAAAAAACAGACAAGTTAGCAAATTAACCTTGTTCTTTAACCATGATCTCCATCTCCTTAGAAACAACATCATCCCACTTTGTGATTAACATATGAAACCCATAATCCATGCATGATTTCTGTGCTTTTCTCCTGTAAGATTCAAGCCCTGCAGTTAAACTGCCATTGACAGGGGCGACAAAGTCGATATGCATGGTGGTTCCACCTGCTAAGGCAGCAGCTTCACCACTGAAGAAGTCATCAACTGTCTCTGCACCCATGGCTTCATTAGCTAGGTGTGTATGTGGGTCAATTCCTCCTGTCATATTTTCGCCGAAAAAGTTTGGGTTAGTATGTAATTTCACTCATTCATACTGTTTGATTTGTTCTTCCTGTATTAATCTGCTCGAAAAATCGCCTATGTATACCTGGCATGACATATTTTCCTGTTGCATCCAGCACAGTAATGTCATCTTCATCATCCACCTGTTTTGGGTCATGATTGATTAACTATGAAGTATTTATCATAAAGAAAAAACACGGTGTTGACCAAGTGTTCATCGGTTCTGACGAGAATGTTGATCATAAGTACTTATGATAAGTTGAAAAGAACAAGTCGCGGGTAAAATTGTACGAAACAGTATTAGGTTCAAAAGATGAAAACTAGGGTTTAATTTTTGCCCTAATCACAACACAATCTATTGCAAAAGTATATTGTTTGAGTACCTTAATATAGGGTTGGACTGCAACAATAATCCCATCTTCAACATAGACATCAGCAACTTCTTGATGATGAGCATTCACAACTGTTCCTCCTTTTATCAGTATCTTCCTTGATGATGATGATGAAACTTGAAACCCCCCTTCACAAAACTATATCAAATCTCCCCATCATAAGAATTCAAACCAAAAATTCAAAATAGAAAGCAAAAAGGATAGGCATTGTCAGACAGTACAGTAGTTCAGTATGAACAAATATCTATACGACAGCATTCATTGTGGGTCCCGCTAGGCGAGTTGAATTAAGAATACCAAATATTTAGTACTGATGTTTATTTAGATCCAGAACATGGTACCTGGGAAGTTACTGCTGGAAAAAGAAGAGAAACAGCAGCATATAAGAAGGTGAGCAGCAAAAGTTGAGTTTTCATCCCTGTGAAGCAATTCTTTGTGTTGAGGGGAAAAAAAGGGGGAAATAGAAAAAGGGTATTGAGAAAGTTTGGATGAAATTTAGAAGCCTTGATTTTGATTAGTTTGTGGTTCATGAACTGGAAAAAACTCAGACTGTGGTGGTATGGTCTGTTTTATGTTTAATGAAATCAGTTTGTTTGTTTTTATGTTCTTTTTTTTTTAATCAATTATGATTCATAGCATTTGTCACCTTCTTCTTGGGAATATTTATCAATCTGAAATGGCATTATCCATATAATATTCTGATGGTGGGTCACTTGATTTCAGAACCCTTTTCTATTTTTTATAGGATTAAGTGGGTCGGACCAAATAAAATATACTTTGTCTTTAGAAATTGTGTCGTCAAGCTTTAAAAGTTTAGACTATAAATTTCTCAGTATATACAATGACTTAGCTAAGTGACAGATAATATGGAACGGAGGGAATCATTGCATAAGACAAGAAAATGCCGGGTTATTGATGGGTTGGAGGTTGACCCGCTTAAGCATATCATCCTGTCATTGATTTATATTTATTGCAATTCATTACATGTTCCTGGAATTTGTGCTCTAAATAAGGTGTATATACCATTATATGTAATACATCCTCACATCTCAGACAAATTTTACAAATTAGATCAACAACAATGGCATTATTCATCTTGAAATTAAATCATTTGAACATCATCTAACTTAGCCTTAACTTTTCAATCAGATTGAAGATTTGGATCTTTTAACCGGGGCGCGAAGGGAAGCAAGGTAGTTATTGTCAGCTTTGTCAATCCCATCAAAGACATAACTGTAAGGAGGCATCTTGACATACTTTCCGGTGCCCGGAACAACTCTCAGTTCCTCATTCTCCCAAACTATTCTTCCTCCTGCTATTGTCACTTCAACCTTACCCTAATCACACCGGCAAAAACAATGTTGATCAGTACTGAATGTTGATTATAAGTATTTGTAAACGCGTTTATGTACCTTTCCTGACATTCCCTCGTACACATTTGTGTCGAGTTTAGAGTGGTGATGAGCTGCTGAGATTGTGAAGGTTGAGTTCGGGTTGAATATGATTATATCAGCATCTGATCTAGGAAGAATTGCTCCTTTTCTCGGGTATATATTGAAGATTTTCGCGCTGTTTTTAAGTAAAACAACGAAATCAAATGAACCCAGATGAGAAATCACTAATCTATCAGCACAATTGTTTCTGGGTCACTGTGAAAAATGTTTTTTTACCATTCTGTACTTGTTATCCTGACATAATCAGTGACTGATATCTGCCCAGATTCCTGCACAAATTGCAAAATTCCGACATCAGAATGAGAAAGCATATATATGTCATTTTCTCGTTCCTTTCAGCTTATCGTAAGTAACTTATTGCTAATCCGTGCTGAATGACTACTAATTAGTACTCACCACCATAGTGTTCCATACTAGAAGCATTCTTTCCTCGATTCCTGAGATCAGATGAAAACAAGATTTAGTATTTTACACTTCAGAGTTGAAAATGTGAAGGAAGAACAATCTTAGAACAATCGTAGACTCGCGCACCATTTACTCCATTGAGTAGTACGCGAAAATCATCAATCCCTCCCGCCTTTTGTGTCGAATTCCATGCACAATGATCAGTTCCGACGAGCTGCAACCATTGTGAAAGTCATAAAAACATCAAAATTTATGCTGATAGACCGACACATTAAGTTTTTCGTAAGCAGAAAATTATATAACAGGAAAGAGACCTGAAGAACACCAGCAGAAAGAGCAGCCTGAAGGGCCTTATCATGTCCAGCTGCCCTAATTGGTGGACTCATCACATATCTGATTCTCATAATAACAACATCCACATTAGTATATATATATATATATATATGCTGATATATACATCATATATATCATAGTTAGGTAACAGAAATAAAATGAAGAAACAAGTTTCAGAAAAATGCACTTGCTTTGATGCAACGGCGAAATCAGGATGCCAAAGAAGCGAATCATTGAGGACTAAACCAGCAACAATCGGCTCACCGATCACTCTCTGCCCTGTCATCACAATTCACAATAACCATGTCAGATCGACAAAAACATCATCTTTCGGTTTTCACAGATATTCTAAGGTTGGACCGTCTCATATAAGAGTTACAGGAACCTGATTTTCGAGCTTTGGCAATCTCCTCCATTGCATCGATGCTCATTACATGAACCACATACAGAGGCACACCCACGAATTTTGCCAGTCGAATGGCTCGTGCTGTTGCCTCTCCTTCGAGCTAATATGTCACCATAAGAAAACATATACACCTTTCAATTTTTCGACAAATTTGGCCCCTATTTCTATTTCAGTTCAAAAAAACGCGGTTCAACAGGAAACAATTACCACAGGTGGTCTAGAAAGCGGATGTCCTTCGGGTCCAGTGATGCCTAATTCAATCATTCGACGTTGTCCTTCGTGAACAGCGTCGCCATTTTCTGCATGAACCATAGCCAATGCACCCAGAGACTTGCATCTCTTGAACCCCTCAATCATTAACTCGTCGTTCACCATAAGAATCCCTTTGTACGCCATGAAAAACTTGAACGAGTTTATCCCTGCATTGACAACACGCGTAACTTAACATTGTCCCAAAGTTTACGCTGATGGTTGAAGTTTTATGTACTCAGAAATACGCGAACTAACTAACCTTCCTCCTTAACCATGATCTCCATCTCCCTCGAAACTTCATCATTCCATTTCGTAATTGCCATGTGAAAACCGTAATCCATGCATGATTTCTGAGCTTTTCGTCTGTAATTTTCGAGTCCTAGGGTTAAACGTCCATTTACAGGAATCACGAAGTCGATATGCATGGTGGTTCCACCAGATAAAGCAGCAGCTTGACCACTGAAAAAGTCGTCAACCGTCTCTGTACCCAAGGCCTCCATACCCAGGTGTGCATGAGGGTCAATCCCTCCTGTAAATTCATATTCACCAAATTTCGTCATTACGTATTATTCAGAATAAGTTCAGTTCAGAAAAAGTACAGTAAAATATGTTTACAGTAAGTTCAGTATAAGTTACTGTCAGAGTAACATGGAATTTATTTACCTGGCATGACATACTTGCCAGTTGCATCAAGGACAGTAACTTCATCCCCCACCTGCTTGCAGTAAAATTCCAAAATGAATGACTGATTCCCACATATCATATATGTATTCAAATCTATCTAATAAGTTCAGGGTGCGTTTGGTTGGTCAATAATCCCGCTTATTTTCCCCATGTTTGGATGTGGGTTGACTTCGGGAAAGTTTTCACGATGGGCCCACCATTTCTCCATTTCCCCTAAGGTTCCTACCAAACACTCCCTCAGTTAATAAGTTCGGAATAATTTAGTACGAATAAGTTGAAAAGAACGAGCCCTGAACACCTTAATGTTGGGTTGGACAGAGACAATAATTCCATCTTCAACATATACATCAGCAACTTCTTGATGGTGGGCATTCACAACTGTGCCTCCCTTTATCAGTATCTTTCTTGATGATGATGATGATGAAGATGATGATAGTTCTTGACACCCAGTTTCTTCATACTCACTCTCCACCTTACAAAACTGGATAAAAGTATCCCCACCAAAAAAAGGAATTAAATTCACTGAAAATATATTTAATAATAATACAGAAAATATACAGCAGTATTTTTCATGAATATTCCATGCAGTAAAAATGTACCTGGGCAGTTGATTTTGCAGCAGAGAAAATACAGAAAAAGATGGCCACCAACACAAGTTGAGTAGTCATCTCTGCAAAACAAGAGGAAGCTGCACCTTTTTTTTATTTTTTATTTTTGGGTGTTTTTATTTTTGTTTTACTTATCTAGCACACTGAAAATTGATTGGCTTTTTATAGTGGAAAATGCTTGATCTCCAAGAACTTTTATGTAATTGATTATTGAACCTTGGAGACCAAGACATATAAAAGATCTCTTTCTGAGATTTGACCAATCATTTTTTTTTATTTTTTTGCTGTTGTTGTCATGTCAATTTTCTGATCTTCCTGATGGGTTAGGTTTCAGAATCCTTTTTAACTATTGATAATGTATGATTAAGAGTAAGAGTTCTATTCAACTTATCATTCAAAAAAAAACCCTAATCGATACTAATTGAAGTTAAAAATGTAACTTGAAAACATAGTTACATTGATTTGTGATGACAGTGTTGAACAATACTGATAAGTACTTATAATACGTTGAAAAGAACAAGCAAGGCGTTCATAAAGCTCAACATATGCAACCCTTAAAGACGAGTTGATCCGAATGCAATATAACAGTCTTATCCTTAAATTTGAAAAAAAAAAGAATCGAAGAAACTGGTTCTCATAGACCAACAAGAGAGATATAAGATAACTATTTGATTTTTCTTATTGAATTTATGATAAAAAGGAAACTGAAAAGTTGATGTTTGATTGCACAATCTTGACACAATTTCTGTATCAACTCAGTGCCTCTTTTTCCCTTCCCAGAGGCACCCTCATCTCATATCCTCACTCACTAAAAACCCAGAAAAACCCAGAAACAAACACACAAACAAGCAGGCTATTCTTCTTCTTCATCCTTCACAACATCCCCTTCTTTTTTTTGAGGGGTTTACTTTAATTTACTCACCATTTTCATCATCACATTCTCTATTTGTTCTTCCACACATCTTACATCACAACCTGCCTATTACACTCTCCTATGATTGATCGATCGATCGGTTGATGGATAGATTGATTGATTCCTAGGTTGCGGTTTGGGGGGACTCAGAGGCCCACTTGAAGAAGGAACAGATGGCGCCCCGGTTGGCGGTCCAGTTGCCGCACCCGAAGAAGAAGCTCCCGTGCTGGGGGCCGGGCTTCCGGATGACCCGCTTCACGCTTGTAGCCCCACAGTAGCACATCACGTGGGGCTCCTTCGGAAACATGGTTATGAAGGCCGGGGCGGTCTTCCATTTGGGCGACCCGGGCCCGTATTCAGGACCGGGGCTCGGGATTTGCTGGTGGTGGTGGTGGGTGAGGTGAGGGTGATCGGCGGCGGCGGACTGCCAGAAGATGGAGCTGGTGATCGAGAGCTTGAGCCCGCGGTGCATCAGGTGGGCCAGGAGCCGGGCTGTGTTCTTCGCGTCGTCCAGGCCGCAGTGGGCCCGGCCTTGCCACGTGAGCCCGGCCAACTCGACCGCCTCTTTCAGGGTGCGCCGGCCCACTCCGAAGATCTCGCCGAAAGGGATCTTCAAGTTGATCCACCTGAGTGAAAAAGAGAGAAAATGAGGCTTTTTACTACTTCGATCTCATGTGATTTTATTTTCGGGTTTGGGGTCATGACGAATCAGATATTGTACGGAAAACTAATGTAACCGTTTTTTTCTTGGGTTCATCACGGGCCAGACACTATGAACAAGCCTTTTGAACAACAGAAATAAGAAAAATATCTCATCCATACCTAGAAAAAAAGTCAATTTCAGAATATCAGATGAAAAATATATGACCATACCGGGTTTTTATGGGGCAGACTAGCTAGGGCTGTCAAAAATCCGGGTTGGGGTGATTTCGGGACTCGGGTTTCGACAAATAGACATCAGAAGAATAACTAATGTTTGGTACCCCCAGTTAATTGGTCAATTCCAAAATATGGATGAAAAAACTATGACTGTACCCAGTTTTTTCCGGGTTATCCAAGGCTGAACAATAGTTTGACAGTCATAGTAAAGAACTAACTCCATAGTTTATGGATTTTACAGCCAAATAGTGAAATACGGCGGCTTACCTGTTGAAATATGGAGGCTTCCTAATCCTCTTGAATCGACACTCTGATTCTAACATTACTCGACAATCCCAGTTCGACCATGTCACTACAGCAAAGTTTGTGTGTTTGATGCCCTTGTCTTCGAGCCATTTGTCATGCATAAGCAATGCTTCGCTCAGAAGAACGCCCTCGTCTACCTGAAAATAACGACACCCGATTTAATGTTTGCCCAAATTTTGGTGACCAATTCAAAGTCCAGCCGCCAAAGTTGGTAAATAAGATTTGGAACCACCCAAAAAGAAAAGACTCATCCGGATCAAAACATCAACTAAATCAACCAAGAGATTACCAGCACGAACCAAACAGATCAAGAAAACATCAATCTATCTCACTTCAAACACTAAACATACTAACAATTGCTACGAAAAAAGGTAAAAGACGCAGTCTTTGAACCAACCTGTGACTGCTGAATCCCGGTGAGCTCCTTGCAAAACTCGGTGAGCCTCTGATTATGCGTGGGTCGCACGTAAATCTGAAAACAGTCCTCGAGCTGCCCGGTCCTGCTGTTCACGAGCACCGATGGGAACTCGATGATCTCTTGCGGGTGGGGGTTCTTTTCCTTGTCACAAGTCGCCTCAAAGTCTATCACCACAAAGTACTGAAAATCCTGAAACCCGTAGACATAGTCAGACGGGTAGCAGCTCTGAGGAAGCATCATCTGGAAGGGCGCCTGTGGGACCCAATGTGTCGGGAACGAGTGCCCGTGGTTTGCTGCAGGATAAAGGCAGCCATTGAAAACGGGCGATTGTGGGGTGGTATGTTGTGTTGTTTCCTTGATAAAGTTGGGGGGAAATGTCGACCAGAAGTAGTAATTGTCTTGATGAAACGGCCTCCCGCAACAGTCGTTTGAGAACGATAGTTTCTCGCTGTTTGGTGTTGTGTCTGTTTTGGGGTTGGGATTTGCGAGCTTATCGGGGTTGTTATTAGCATGTTTGAGCTCCAAGGTTTGCCCGGTGAAGCTCCCGGGGCAATGAGGGCCACGATAGAAGGTTTTACCTTGAAAACATCCGTTGGACACCGCATGACCCTTCTGCATTGTTTCTGCAAGGAGAATGTAGTTAGTAGTGGGGGATGGAATTGCATAGCGAGCAAATTTTATTCAACCATTTCAAAGCTATTCAAAGCAAAAAAGAATATCAAAAGGAAAAAGGTTGTCCTTAGGAAACTTGATACTTCATTGCAGACACAAGAGTATCCAAATCCAATACCTTAGAAGTCATGCTGTAAAATAGGTCTGATGTAGCAGTCTTACCCCTGAATTAGGGAATTCAAAGAGACTGGTCCCGATTGACCCAATATTTTGAAACCGGTCACTACATACTACTCCACGGAAAAGAAGCATAAAATGTATAGGGGCATTTTGCTTTAGTCCATTGCAGACACGAGAGTATCATACTCGTATTTCAGATAGAGAGGGAAAAACCAATCTTTGAACTTGGTTGATCTGGTTGGTTCTATGAGACACCCTCTAACCCCCCCCCCCCCCCCAACCCCAACCCACACACACGCACACGCCAAAAAGGAAAGAAAAAAAAATCTATCAGGGGAATTGATCGAACGGTGAATGGAAGCATAAGATCAACCACAAATCATACAATTGATGGACAAAGCAAACAACATAAATCAAGACAAGATTGACTTTCCTCTCTCTTTCTCTAGTTTTTCCATATTAGCAACCCCAACCAAGGAACCTACCCCCACGATCCAGGATTCTACCAAGATTACATATTTGATCTCAAATTAGTTCCCAATCAAGAGCGATCCCTGGAACCGATAACTCGGAGACAAACGAAATAAACAAAAAAAGATGTATAGATAGATTAACAAGTAAACAAGAAAACTGATATCAAAACTCATATCTAGGGGCAAGGTCCGACGTTAAAAATGATGCCCTGAATGTAATAAACCATGGTAACTCAACCGCATGTCCTCTTTATGGTAGATCAGATAGAAATTCACAACGTTTTTCCACCGAGAGTTTCATAGAAAAGGAATTACAGATCTCTATCGGTAAAAGCATCATTAAATTATATAAAAACACAAGACTTTGTCCCCAATACACATCAATATCTAACAAGACACCATTTAGCTATGAATTTTTACTTGGGAGCCAATTTGAAGATGTTTCAAAGGAAATCGTCTTTAAACTTTTTAGACACAAGGCTCCATCCGAAAACCTAACAGAGCAAGATTCACACTAGTAGGTTTGTTGTTTTCCACAAACAAGAGAACATTTTCTAAGAAATTGTAAATGAATAGGTTTTTATTTGATGCCAATCAATGGTGCAAGCAGTAAGAACCACCAAATAACATAAACGATAGAAGGGTCAGATAGAACACAGTGATAAGAGCGAGTAATGCCCAGAAACAAACTCCATTGGAGCACCTGACCTGGTGAATGATGATCCGCAGATGACCAGCAACTGATAGATTTGTACTTTGGAAAAGGGCCGGTATCAAATGTAATAGCAATGGGGTGAGAAAAACCTAAGGAGGGATACGAATTGGGTTCTGAGAGACGGCAGCTCTTCACATTTTATAGAAGAGGAAAGTTGCAAAGTAAAGGGGCCGTTTCAGAAACGATGTGTACAAGAAAAAGGGCCTTTAACGCCATTAGCAGAGAAGGAAAATAATCAAGCAGATACGATATTGGTCGAATTGAAAATTTTGAGTTCCCACAGGACCCCCCCCCCCCCCAAAAAAAAAAAAAAGAAAAAAAAAGCCCCGGCCCCGGGGGCCCCGGGAGGAATAACAAACAGAGAAAAGGAGGGTTCCTGGCCCAAAAGCAGGTACCGATGCAAACGACTTCACCAACCATGTAGGCTTTTTCAGCCAATCTCAACAAAATCCAGGGCTTCTAGTTTCCACACAAAGCATATGGATGATGGTTTCGCTCGTCTCTCTCCCTTTTTTCTTTTTTGATGGGAAAAAGCTTTGTATTAATAATAGGATTAAAAGAAACGGATGCTCAACCAGCATCATACAAAGTTATGTACAACCGAAAAACAAATTGCCCACAAAACCTACCACACCAAAAGAGGAAGAGCTAAACTTCCGATTCACCCAAAAGTTTGTCTCTCTCCCTATTACCCCCACATCATAATATAATAATATGTACTGATCATGTCATTATTGCAGCTTCTTCTACTAAAGATTACTCTGTAAATAGAGCTGCTAAAGGAATCTCTTCAAAATCCATGAATGGCATCAGCTGTTTCTTTGTTACTCTGATAGGACAATCCAGCAAGAATTCATTACCTAATGTATTAGATCTACCAACAGGACTCGGTGTTTAATCATAAGAAATCCACTTCAAAATCTTCAATCAATGCATAGCATAGTTTCTGTCCCAAGCACCAGTTATATGTCTAACGGGATTGTATTAAGAAGTTTATACTGTAAGTTTACTGCACTAAGAAGAGATTGTTCGACGGAAGGCAAGGATCAGAAATCCCAGAGTACAACAAAATGTAAAAGAAAGGCAACCTTTTCTGGTGTATAAAGGTATTGAAATCATGTGGGGCCAAACCAGGAATGTAGAAACTAATCTAATAAGTAAAGTTAAGATTTCCTCTGCTTGATAGCAATTTGAATGATACTTTTGTCCCCTTCAAACCTAAACTCAGCCTCATGAGGAAGATATCGGCTTAGCTAAACTTAGATTATGCAAGCATCGCTAATTAGGATACTCATCACACTTCCCCTGCACCGACCAGCATGAGGAAAAAGGAGGGGGGGGGGGAGGGGGAGGGAACTGTGCTATCTTTCTCAAAGAATTCATATATGTCAGACATAACCAAAACTCATACTCTGAAATCTCGCCTAAGGGATTGGATGTAGCCATCTTACCCCTAAGTTTTGCAATTTAGAGAGACTGGTTCCAATTGACCCAAGATCATATGTGTCAAACATACGACATAAAAAGATTCCACTAGAAGATCCTTGTGCTCGTATGTCCATACAAATTATATATTCATGGCAATGTTGCAGAAGTTTTCCAACTTACATTACTATCATACTTATGCTAAAATCAAACAACTCATACGCCATCCACCAGCACCAACAACATGAATCATATCCTTACCAAGGAGATGAACATACAAATCAAACATAACCTTTCTCCTTATCTAGACGGCCAGTTGTGTTAGTTTTTCTCATAGTTACCAAGATCACTACATACCCCTACAATCCCCCTTCTAGGAACAAGCATCCGGGAGCCAAAACAAGACTAAATTTGTGCTAAATTTAGCGATCCACATCCCTGGACAAATGACCCAAAAAGCACTCCTAATCAATATATATCATATGCACCTATAGTGGGATATATGCAGGTGAACAATCACACTATTTGGAGCGCAAACTCCATGAGCAAGTAATAAATTGCACTATTGAGTGGTACGACGCAATAAATTATCCACCAAACTCACCCATAAAAACCAACACAATGACCTCCCTTTTCCTTGTTGTAGCATAAGAACATCAAACTTCACATGGGGACCCTTGTAGCATTAATAACAATAGACAACAATAGCATGTATTCAAGTAAATTGACAGAAACTAGAGCAAATACTTAGCAATGGGCAATGACTAGTCCACCAACAAGTTCACCAAGCCATTGATGATGAAAAAAAGGAAAACCCACAAAATTGAATGATTCAAATCCCCCAAAAAAGAAAACCCTACTTTGTTCTTGTAATTTTTCTTCCAAACAACAGTGACCCATGTCAGTTAAATCCAAACGAAAGGTAAAAGCTTGAGCCTTGATCAGTCTATACTCACATAAACCAAACCCTACTCCAAATTCAATCAACCCATGTCAACAAAAATCCCAATTCCCCAAATTTCAACCCTAGGGCCAATTGAAATCTTCTGAAAACTGATAAAAACAACCAAAATTGATGGGAAAAACTCTCATAAAAAAATTGGGGAAGAACAAAAACTAACCTTTATGTGCTGGGGCCATCGTGATCTGAAGAAATAGAATGAATTGGCGCGAACATCAGATCTCCCAGAAGAATTCTGGACCTGAAACAACAACCAACAAAAACCAACAAAACCCTTTTCAACTTCCAACTTAAAGATCGAACAAATTGCACTGGAATCCATTAAATAAACTATAGATTAATGGGTTGCTTTCTTTTTTTGAGAAAAATTGAGAAAAAATGGTGTAATTGGGTAAAAATTAGCTTACCAATTGCCAATGGGGACAACAAAAGGGCTGGCCACAGAGGACGGAGAGCTTGTAGAGTCATCAAATTTTTATTTTTATTTTTTGGTATTTTGTGTTTTTAAATAATAATTTTTTCTTTTTTATAAAACCGGAGCCAGATTTTCGAAGAAAAGAATCTCAGGAAAAGAGTAGACCCCACGGCAAGGGTTTTTTTTTGTTTTATTTTCATTGATTTTTTGGTGAAGTATTGATTTAATTTATTTATTTTAGAAAACGTTTTATTCATTTATATTTCTAGCAAAATTCTTAGGGCCAGTAAAAGTAATTGGTAAGGTAAAGTAAATTTAATTTTGAGTAACTTTTAGTAATTTTGGGTATATATGGGTTAATTTAGGGAAGATATAATAAATTGAGAAAACTATAAATTTGCATAAATTTGGATTTTTTAGGGAAGTGTGGGGGAATTTTTGGATAACTTATATTTATATATGGATTATCCATGAAATTTACATACTCTTAATCGACTAATCTTTAATTTAATACTCACGATGATGTAATTAAGATACCATACCACAAATATGACTTTACATATCTTTTTATTTTAAAGCAATGGAAAACCAATATGTATTTTTTATAATTAAATTGAAAAAAACATGATTTATAGAAGTATTTAATTTTGATTATCCATCTTAACATGATATTATCCTGAGAGCATATTAGTTTAGCTCGGACAATGGATAGTTACTATCAAAGTTGTAATTGAGTACTGAGTAGAGTCGCTTTGTGAGCTCACAGGTTAGAACATGGATCGATCAAAAATTTACTCGACTTATATATATTTATCAAGTCGAGTCCAAATTTTAAACGGCTGGCCTCAATTAAATTCATGTAAGATTTCAGGATGGAAATAACATATATGTTCATACATTCATGTCCAAAAGTTTTGTGGTGAAATTGAAGCAAAACTTGATAACTTTTTCTTTTCGAATTGGTTTAGTAATATTTTAAAGTTAAAGATTTTTTTCTTAATAGTTATCAAAGTTAATTTATGTAAGAATCCAAATTATACAAAGTAAAAAAAAGTATCGTTAAAATTCGGGCCTAAGCTGAGTTTTGGGTGTCATAAAAGTTTTAGTTTTTGTCAGTTTTTTCACTAAACTTTTATATTTGCCAAATATATCACTCAACTTCTAAAATTTGTCAAATATGTCACTTAACTTCTAAAAATTGTCAAAAATGTCACATGGACCAACATGTCAACATTAAGTTTAGTGACATTTTTAACAAATTTTAAAAGTTAAGTGACATATTTGACAAATTTCGTAAGTAAAGTGATATATTTAACGAATCTGAAAGTTCAATGGTAAAACTGATAAAAATAAATAAATTATGTGGCACTCAAATCACTTAACTCAACCTAAGCTTAACCTCGTAGAATTAACAAGAATTTACTCTAACTTCTATGGCTCTATTTCATGATAATGCCAAATAAAATATTAGGTTGCGTTTATACTTGAATTTAGAAAACTTTACCAAAAAACAAGGAAAAAAAATTAACCCAAGCCTATGATGAAAATGTTAATATTAGTCTAATCACTTGAATCTTTTGATATTATTTCAAGAGTACAAATGAATTATAATTATGTTGAGAATATTTCAAGATTATTTATCTTCTTCAATGAATCTCGTTATTAATAACTCTGAACCTAAATTCACTTAGAAATTTACTAATAAAAAAAGTCAAGTCAGCTTTCAATTATCATAGAACTGTATTGGTCATAATTATAGAGTATTTCAAAAGCAAGTAACCCTATATAATGAATATTAATCACAATCTAATGTGCTTATTATAAGAAGAAGATCTCAAAGAATAAGTTTTTGAGTAGCAACCAAATAACAAAGTTGTGCATTATTTATGATCATAATATAAACATTCTTGTTGTTCATAACCTAACAAGGTAGTTTAGGTATACATTTCAAAGGTCCGGCAAATCTAGTCATTTCTCCTACGTACGTTCCTGGCATTGCTTTTATAATCTTGTCCCCGAAAACTTGGGTTGAGTAAGGACCTCCAGATTCTTTAAAAGTGGCTCCATTCAATAGTAAGTCATTCTCGGATCTCCATGTTCCACTATCCCATGGTGAGTTAGGGCGTAACCTATGAGTAACCTGTATTTAGTCAACACAAACTTATTAAGGTGGTCTTCACGTAAAGTTACGTTAAGTTTATTTTAGCTACATAAAAAAGTCTATGCAAAAATATAAATAGGACGAGAATTATGAGTACGTACCTCCTTAATCCTAGCATTGGATTGAGCAATGAACCTGTTGCCTTGGCTGATAATGGTGGGATTTTCACTACCACCAATGGCATACATTTCCCAATGAGTGTAGTCATTGTTAACCAAATGGAAGAATCCCCATCTACACCTGGGCATTCTTTGCACTAGTTGTTTCCCGAAGTGATTGTATGCAAGTGTGACTTGCATAATCCTATCTTGGGTATGCTCTGGCCTTGCACCAAATAGAAATACCTGTAGATTGTCATTGCCATTAAGACGAGCTTTGTTTATATAGTAGAATACAAAGTTGAGGAAACACAATAAAACTCAATCCATGTCCTGCACATGCAAGTTCTTATGAGATTTATATGTAGATAACCTTATTTCAATAAATCGACATTCTTGACTGCTAAAGGACTAGTTCTAAGATGATATATGAAGTTGTCGAAGAAAAAAAGAAAGAGGAGAAAAAGGATTACCGTATTATGTTTGACCATATGTGAATTAGAGATGGTGATCGCAGTTGAACCATCAATCACATCGATTAGGCCATCAGAACATTGACTTAATGAGACATGATCGATCCAAATATGGTGAGATCCCATGATGGATATCCCATCTCCATCACTTTGAGTCCTAAAGCCATAATGGTCAACTGAATCTCTAATTAACCCTCCAGTTCCAGGAACTATCTTTCTAATTTTAAGTCTATGGATAATGATATTTTCCACATCTTGAATGGTGATACCAGCTCCACCTTCTATAATAACATTTGCTCCGCGTGCATCAATGGTCTTGTGACTCATTATGATCAGCTCTTGGTTAAGCCTAATAGTCATATGGGTTGAGAAGATTATCCAAAGTGGTTCCTTTTGAATAACTGCATGGCGCAGGGTACCTGGTTTAGGGTTCACCATATCATTGTCGGAGGAGTCCGTGACCACATACTCTCTACCTGACATTCCTCCCGTGGTCCCTTTTGCAAACCCTAACACACATTTGGCTAGTCGTTTTCGCTCAATGTCCCAATTCTCGCGACACCTCCAACAAGCGTCTATAGGATTTGTGACACGACAAGGACCTCTATATTTTCCTGCTAAGAACCTTCTTGTACTATTAACTCCTTCTTTGTCTAGTAATAACCTATTCACAACACCAATGTTTTCCTTAGATTACCAAAGAAAAACATATGCAATTGATATATAACATAACAACAACAATGTTTTGAAGGGAGCATAGATTAAGGGAATAAGGACAATTATCTAATGAAAACTTGAACTTATACCTCGTAGCACGAGAGTTGATTTGATTGGTAACATTGAAAGGATTTGACCTATATGCCTCTATGTTACGTTTCATGGCTTCCTTTCGTCGCATATTCCAATACCTCTCGGATTCCTTAATCATATCTTCGTCAATGGCAGACATTACGAATTTGAAGAAGAAGCAACATGATAAGAGAAGAAACAGAACATGTCTGTTCTCCATGGTTCAGATTGTGGTTGTTTAATTAACCACAACAAGGAATTGCCCTTGGTTGTGGTTAATTGATCACTTGAAAGAAATGCATGCATCAAATTCTACATTTTATAAGAACATGTGATATGTTTTGAGGAGCTTCAAGATGTCCAACTTTGTCCCTAAAGAAATAGATAAATTTAGCTGAGAATATAACAGATTGATTTTCATACACAAACAATTAATAAAAGTTAATTTACAGCTATTTCCCCCCTTTTTTTAGTAGTATATAAAGTTAACTATTCCTTTCATTAATCTTTCCCACATAAAAAAATGCCCCTATTTATTTTAGTTAAAATAGTATGAACTTATTTTTCTTGTTTACTGTTCTTTTCATTAATCTTTCCTACATAAAAAATGCCCCTATTTATTTTAGCTAAAATATTATGTACTTATCTTTCCCACATAAAAGAACGAGGACTTAGTTTTTAACTTTTTATGAACTTATTTTTCTAAACATGTCATGATCTTTTTCAAAATGTTTTTTTGAAAAACACTAGAAAACATAGAAAGTAATTTGACAAATACTAGAGAAGCACAAAAATTGAAGGCTATTTTTCAACTATCTTGAAAAGCCTAGAAAGTCAAAACTAAAGGTACAGTTTTTTTTACAGTAAAGGTCCCGTTCTTTTATATGGTTGGCTGCGGTGTGGTAATGGTGTAGTGCAGTGGAATTTGAAAAAGTGTCGTGAGTTATAGTAAGTGGAGTAGATAGGAAGAGATAATGTGAAAAGTAGAAGAGAAAGGTGAGGAGAGAGAAAAATAAGAAGATATATTGGTAATGATTGTGGTGAATTGTGGTAGAAATTAAAAAGTTACGGTATGATATGGTGTTGGGAATAGTGAAGCCTTGTATTAGTTTCCAATTTGTTTGCAATCTTGTTTCTTTAGTTCTTTGTCTTTTTCTTGGTTTGTTAGACAAGAAAAGATAGCTATATATAACCTTCCTCTCCCTCTTTCCTTTCTTGAGTTGAGATTGTAATTCTCATCAATAATATTTCATCATCATTTCTCAAATCTCAAGTCCCTCTTCTTCTTTCAGTTTCAACAAATTAGGTGAAACTTTTACATGGTATCAGAGCCAGAGAGGCTACTGATCCTGATTATCTCTCTCTTTCTCTGTCTTTCTCTCTCTCTCTCTATCTCTCTCTATCTCTCTCTCAAAACGAGATGAGGGTTTCCAGAAATCCATAAACTTCCACAATCAAAAACGAACTTTGCAAATTTCTATCTTTTTGACCCCCAAGAATTCAGCCGGAAAAATGAAGATGAGTTCGAGTGTAAGTGTGGGTTCTTTAGCTGCTTCAATTCCTCCTCGTCTGCCTTTATTCAAATTCACCATGTCTGATAAGAAGATTATGATTGATCCGTGCGATCCTCTCTTCATACACCCGTCCGATCAACCAGGAATGTCTCTGATGGCCAATGTATTCGTCGGATATGACTTCGATACCTGGAAAAGTTCGGCAACAATCCCACTTTCTTTCTTTCTTTCTTTCTTTCTTTCTTTCTTCTACATACCTTCAAGTTCTGAAAGTTCCCCATCAATGGCGGATCCCATCATCCCTGGACCCACTATCCAAGCCATCCTCCACGTTGTATACTGCGTCCCCCACAGACACCCTTTCCTCCTAACCAGATCCATCGGCACCACAATGGATTCTTCACCAGCGCCCTTGCCGATAAAGCTACGTCTGATGAGCAGCTATGGCAGGCACATAATTCCCCGTATGATGAACAAGACTAGTTAACCGATCCACTGACGAAGACCTTGCCAACATGATCGAGGAGTATGACCGCCTCGCTTCGTCTTCAGTTCTTTCTCTTTTCGACGACTTATGGTGCTAACTTTCATTGATAGTCACACTTTGGGTAATTTCATGGTGATTATATAGGCTTATAGCTACCATTATACACACACATACAACTTTACAAATGGAAAGGAGGATGCAAATTTGTACAATCTTGAGCTAATTTGAATGAGCAGCTTCAAACAGCTCTTTCCACTTCTGGGGATCACTCCCTGGTCCTTCTCCCTGTATCATGTATTTATATTTTAAACTTCCATGGTAGTAAATTAGTAATAATTTTCCTATATCGCAAAGCAGACATAAATAACAATCGAGTTAAGACTGCCTGTATCTAAATCTCTGCAGATATTGAATGTTATTGTCAATAATTTTGCTTATAATTACCATCCTTTTTGATACCAAAACTTGACTATTTCAGTGAACGAGCCCGCGATGATTGGTTTGATAATAGATGCATATATCATTTACCTTGACCGAATTGATCTCATAAATCTGTCCCTCGGTGGACTCTATATCGAGTGCCTGAATGCAGGCCTCCGCGACCACGAGTCTGCTCACCTCTCCAACAAGTTTATCACCTGGCCAACGAATAGGGGGCATGAAACAACAACTAGTTTTATACTGCTGAGACTCGAACTTGAGACCTCTTGCTCAGTTACCATATGCAAGTTAACCTGGTAATTGGGTCATCCAGGTTGGATTTGGGTTGGACCCATTTGGGTTGGGTCCATTTGGGTGAACAAAGTTCGGGTTGAGCCGGGTTTGGATTGGGCCATCTTTGGGGTCGAGTTGATTCCGAGTCACTTTTTGTCAGATAAGATTATCTCTAAAAAGCAAACTGTGGTGAAAATAAATTTGGTCAAGTTGGGTAGGGTCAGGTCACTTCGAGTGCAGGTCCATTTTGGGTTATTTATTTTTGGTATTCTCGGGTCTGGGTCGGTCATTCGGGTAGGGTCAGTTTTGCCGGGTCTATGTGCAACAACCAACACAACTGAAAACTTAAGTTGATGATTAAAGGTCCAAGAATGGTTTTATACTCTAAGCAGCATACCTTGACCTATGACAACAGCACGCCGTTCCCCTGCTGTTGCTCTGAGGAGAGTGTTCAGGTCATATGAGGTGTATGGACCGTCAGTCAACCTCCCGGGTCTGATTTTAAAAGAGAACACAGATAAGAAATTAACACTACAAGAGTCAAAATTGGATTATGCTCCTGATATTACCATGCTCCTATACTCCTGGAATGAGTTTTATGAACATGTGTCTAGTTTTATGAGCACACGTGTAAAATTATACACTGAGAGAACAGGAGCATGGTGTTCTCAAGAGTATAATCCTAGTTTTGTGAGGGGGGAAATGAGGAAGAAGGAAAAGTGAGCTGACTAATTAGGATCTGAGATATGAAACCTGATTATGGTAAATGGAATCCCTGATTCGCGCAGAAAATCCTCTGCCATTTTTTTGTACTTCAAAACACCAAAGAGATTCATGATGCTGTGGCATCACAACTTCATGGTCAATCAAGGAACAAGTTATCACAAGATGAAACTAACCAACATTCACTGCAACACATCCAAATCCAATACCAAGATAAGGTATGGGGATCTGATGTAGCAATCTTACCCCAGAATTCAAAGAGATTGGTTCTGACTGACCCAAATATTCACTACGACATATATACATCACAAATAACGACAATGTCATGAATTATAGAAGAAGTTGCACCTCCATGGTAGCTCATTGGACTTGGTGACTCCTACGGATGAAACAAGAACAAATCTTTTGAGTGTCCGTGGCAATATTGATATAAGGTTTCTCGCTCCATCCCAATCTGTAAAGTCAAACAAATAAGTTAGTACCAAGATCTAAACTTAAGCAGTAGTTCATGGTAGGGATTTTCTCTAAACAGTAGCAATATTGCTCTCATTTTGATCATCCAACACACCCGTTCTAGTGGGATTTTCCAGTTTAGTCAGAAGGTGGAGAGAACTTAACGTACTTAATGTGATCGTCCATAATCTGGCTAGTTCAAAAAGATCAATTTTCGACTTAGATTGCAATGGACTTAAGCAAAATGCTTCATAGCCCTCATTAAACCCCCTCTGCTTCTGTCATATACAGTGAATGGTTTTAAAATCTTGGGTTAATTAGCACTAGTCTCTCTGAATTGTAAAATTTAGGTATAACACTGCAACATCAAACCCCTGAATATTTCGCTTGGTGGCGGGATTTTGGGGTATTGGAGAGAGAACTTACGAAGGCTGATAACGGGTCATAAACTATTTGAACAAAAATAAAAACAATAAAAAAGACAGACCTACTCTTTCTGGGGTGTTGTCGCCATCCCATCTTCGAGAAGGAAAGGCTGTAGTCCCTGTGCAGCATATGACATGCGTAACACCCTAATAAACAACTTGTCTAGTCAATCGCCAACTTTATCATACGGACCAACTTTCGATCATAAACTGAAGCTACCAAAGCAAAGATTTTCCCACAAGCACAAACCTCAAAGATTGATGGATCAAGATCGCCTTGGTTCCTAGTGTCCCCTTTCCATACCTATCAAAAGCTCTAAAACCGCATCATCAATATCAAACATTTTTGTTTCGAAAGGCCTTTATAATGGACAGAAATGAACTCTCAAATCATTTTCCAAGTAATTACCTGCAATTTCTCTTCATCCTGCTCACCAAACAATTTGGTTGCCTTCTCAGGGTCCCGTAACAAAAGGCGTACTTTGATATTCCGGCTGAGCAATGACGCAACTACTAACTGTCCTGAAAGAGCAACAACATCAAAACAACCGATAAACTTGGACAGTCATATTGATATCCAAAAAAAGTCACTGCAATCTGAAATGAAAGTAGTTTGAAGCCTAATATAGTTGAAAAGCATTAACCATGTCCTCATAATCTATACTTACATACAGTCATACAGATTGGTGTAGGATGTTAGCTGACTACAGAGTGTCCTCGTAGTATATATATTTGGATGACGATATGCGTCTAGGCACAATTTTGTCAAATTAACATCAATTATGAGTTACACTAACTTTTTATAGCTATGATTGATTGTCAATTAAGCACGATTTACGCGTTTTATTGTAAATTTGAAAACTTATGGATATAAATATAATTTTAGACATTTTATATATGCTACGATTATGCTCATAGTTATTAAAATACCGATCGTGATCTGCGATCCTACGACTTTATGATCCAAAATCCACGATGCGATTCTTCCACGATCCTACGTGGGTTAATTCCGATCCTAACTATCCCAAGGATTCGAGTTAGGATCCCGATTTTAACAACCTTGATTATGCTTACAGAATTCAACTATATCAATTTTTTTTCTACTAAGACAAGCACAATAACTCATATCATTTTTTGGATACATTTACACATGAATGGTTAAAGTTACTACTTTTCCAGGCTCAAATTACTGAAGAATCAAGCTACTGATAGTACTTCAAACAGTAAAACACCAAGAATAGCAGCTAATTATGCATTTTGTGGTGAGCTTAGCAGACTTAATCATACTTACACTCTGAAATTAATCAATATTACCCCTCATCCACTCCAAAAACAAGCAAATACTGCCATTTTGCAACTTCATTATACTTAAACTACAAAGCAGAAGCAGATTAACTGCAAACAATTAACCCCAACAAGAACACTCAAACACTAATCACCTAAAACAAGATCAATCAAAGTAACTAAGAGGAAAATTCGATGATTACCTACACCACCAGTCCCGCCAACAACAAGAACCACTTTCGAAGAAGAAATCGAAGAAGAATTGGAATCAAGGGTTGTCTCTGAATCTGTGGACTGAATCTGAATGACCTCTTCTTTCACTGCGGAAACAGCAGATGATTTGGTCGCTCGAACCCTGAAATTAGGGTTTGCATGGGAGCTAAATTTGGTGGGGAGTGAAGAAAAAGGAGTGAGTGATTGAAGGAATTTAGGGTTTCTCTGGGTTGTAATGGAGAAATCGAGAATCGGAGGAAATGACAATTTGGAAGCCATGAAAGTGCGAGCGAATTTAGTGGCTGGTAATGGTACGATGAGAAAAATATGTGCTTGGAATTTATATTTCTTTTTTTTTTAATTTTTGGAGTGCATTTTTATTGCAAAAAAAACTAAAGTGAAATTGCTACAGCCATGTATGAAGGGGTGATATTTTGTTTTGGAGTATTGGTTGTCATGCAATCTCTTTTTTTTCTAATTATTTTTTCTTTATTGTGTTAAGATTCTCACTAAATTTTATCATAATATATGTATAATCTATTATCTATTATCTATTATTTATATTAAAACAAAACCAAAACAATTTGAAATCTATCACGTGTCTAGCATGTAAAAAAATACATTTTATTAAAGAAAAATTCATATTTTATGAAAAACGTTGTATAAATCTGATTAGGTCATTATACATAATAGATAATTATACATAATATATATAATTATTTTATCCTAATTATATATAATATGTACAATCATTTTATCTTAAATGTGTTTGCCACTTTTCTACTAAAAAAATGTGTGGTAAATGACCTAACCAATAGTTCCATATTTATGATATTTTTGATGGTATAAGTTTTTTTTTTTTTTTTTTTGTGGGGGAGGGGGGGGGGGGGAGTAATTGGGGGCTTATTAAACCAACTTATATACTTAGCAGAGAGATTGTAAGTATATTTTAATATCTAGGGCTGGGCCTAATTGGGCCAAAATATTGGGCTATTTCGACAGGGTTAATAACAGGCTTAAGTCTATTTAGAAAGGGACCGGTCCATTTAAAAATACCAATGGATTCTTATATAGGCCGAAACGGCCCAACCTATTAAAAAAATTCTAGTCATTTCACATAAAATTAAATACTAAATTAGTTAAATGTAAAGTAATATTCATATAAAACCAATAATATCATAATTATTTTTTTTACTTTTACACAAATACAATCACTTTTCATAACCAAAAAGAATCAACCATGGCCCAGTTCTTGTTTTGACTGTTGTTAACCTATTTAAGGCTTGTTTAGCCTTTGCTAACTTACTGTATTTGGCCATCAATTATGGCAAATAATTTTATATATATATATATATAATCTATAAACATGATAAATTTTCTGCCTCCAATTACAAAATTTCTTAAATAGAAAAAATGTATGGTCAATTTCTGTCCACCTAAATTAGTTAACTTGACCTATGTTTTCTCAATTCTAGCTTCAGACAACTGTAAATTGATTTAATTTGTCTTTGTTGTTGTCATTCTCCTGTATCTTTTCTATTGTAGTATGAGGCTAGATATAGAGCTCTAAATTGGTCATATTTTTCTCTTATAAAATGGACAAAATCATTTATTCCTTCATTGCAAATGATCGACAATTAACGACAATCGAAGCAATAAATAACATAATTGTGGTTAATTATCTACAATTAACCACAATTAAACCATTTTCCTCTGTTGATTATCTGCGTGTTTGAACATGGAGAGGCAATATGTTTTATGCCTTCTCCTATGTTCAACATTGCTTTTGATGGCAACTTCCTCCACCGATGAAGACTCTTTCGAGGCATTAGATTCAACTTCCTCCGCAGATGAAGGCTCTTTTGATCCATCTGATTCTTGGTATTGGAAGGATCGAGAAGAAGCCATGCAACAAAACATGAAGGCTTATGCTTTGAATGCCACAGAAAATATCGATATTCAACCTCAAATGTAAGTTTATATGATACGCTTGCACATCGATTTGTCACAATTTTAATTGATTAGATTTATGTGCATTCATGTGTTGAAATGTTAAAAAAAGTATTCTTTATGTTTGATTGTATATATGTATGTAGGATGGTAGCACATAGCGGGACTAATAGCACAAGGAGAGGCTTGGTCCAGAAATATAGAGGACCTTGTAAATCTACAAACCCTATAGACGATTGTTGGCGATGTGATGTTAATTGGGAGCATAACCGAAAAAGGCTAGCCAAGTGTGCACTTGGGTTTGGAAAAGGAACCGTTGGGGGCTTGGAGGGTAGAATATATGTGGTCACGGACTCCTCGGACAACGATATGGTTAACCCTAAACCAGGCACCTTGCGTCATGCAGTCATCCAAGAGGAGCCTCTTTGGATCACATTTTCCACCCACATGACCATTAGGCTTAACCAAGAGCTGATCATGACCAGCCACAAGACCATTGATGGACGCGGTGCAAATGTGGTTATTGAAGGCGGAGCTGGGATCACCATCCAAAATGTTGAGAATATAATCATCCATGGAATTAAGATTAGAAACATTGTAGTGGGTAACGGAGGGATGATTAGAGACTCAGCTAGTCATTTCGGCCTTAGGACTCGAAGTGATGGAGATGGCATCTCCATAATGAAATCTCACCATATTTGGATTGATCATGTCTCCTTGAGCCAATGTTCCGATGGCCTTATCGATATAATCGATGGCTCAACTGCAATCACTATCTCTAATTGCCACATGGTTAAACATAACACGGTAATTGCTTTGTCTATTTACTTTGAGTCTCTAACAATGCATTAGAGGCTAAGAGACTACTTGCATATAAATATCTTGTAACATCAAAATTGATGATTTTCATTGCTTATTTATACGAGGACAGGTATTTCTATTTGGTGCCGATCGCAGCCATACCCAAGACAGAATTATGCAAGTCACACTTGCATACAATCACTTCGGGAAAGGGTTAGTTCAAAGGATGCCAAGGTGCCGATGGGGGTTCTTCCATTTGGTTAACAACGACTATACTCATTGGAGAATGTATGCCATTGGTGGCAGTGAAAATCCTACCATTCTTAGTCAAGGCAATCGATTCATTGCACAACCTAATGCTGAAACTAAAGAGGTAAATTAAACCATGTTTATAAATTCATAAGTTACTCCATCCAATCATCATATCCTTAGTCAGTTCTAATTTAAAACATTGCTTAAACTTATATACAAAACTTGTTGTCGAAAATGCAGGTTACCCATAGACAAAACCCTCAATCTCAATGGGATAGTGGGATATGGAAATCGGAGAATGACTTGTTATTAGATGGTGCCACTTTTACCGAATCAGGTGGAGCTGTCGATACTAGTGGATTTGGTGATAAGATCATACCAGCCAAGCCAGGAACACTTGCAGGGGAAATGACTAGGTTTGCCGGACCATTAAAATGTATTCCTCATTTACCTTGTTAATTTCATTTCTAATTCTTATATGTAAAGTTTCCCAATGTATTTTATATTGTTATCCTAAGTCTTGTGCTATGTTATTGTGTTGCATTTTGTGGTTAACAATAGTAATGAAAAAAAGAGAATGTTGAATCTTATATGCTCCAGTTGGTTAATTGTTTATAAATTTTAAGTTTGTATACGAATTTTTACGCCTAAAAATGTAAGACATAAGTTTAGTTAAAATCGCAGATATATCCTTAAGTTTTAATATTTTTCACCATTTAAAAGTTGGTCAAAGTAGCTATTGTATATGCACATTCTGACATTCAGTGACGCTTGTGTACGTACTCATCTACCTCAAGGCCAAAGTACACTAGTTTCTTGGCCTTAACTTTCTTTCCCGATTTCTTCAAATCGTTTGAGTCACGGTCTTTTTCTTTCTTGGGAGTAGTCCCTGTCTTCCACCTTCACTTTTTTCACGGAAACAAATGAACCACTAATAACTAGGGACATCCTAAAATATATCGTCTTTATTGGAAAATTGTTACTGAAGATACTGATGACAATAAACTCTGAAAGAATTTGTTCTTGAAATTTTTTTATAACTATCCTCACAACAGAAGTATCGTGGGTCGGGATCTTCTTCCATCCTAGAATATCTCAACTAAAGTGAGTTAAATGATCCGGATACCATAAAACTCTTAATTTTTGTTAATTTTGTCACTAAACTTTCAAAATTGTTCAATATGTCACTTTAACTTTTAAAATTTGTTAAATATGTCACTTAACTTCTAAATTTTTTAAAAAAACATCACATGAAACATTAAGTTACTATTAGGTTTTGTGACATTTTATACAAATTTTAAAAGTTAATTGACATATTTGATAACTTTCAGAAGTTAGATAGTGTATTTGATAAATTCGAAAGTTCTATGGCAAACCTAACAAAATTTAAAAATTATATGGCACACAAATCATTTAACTCCAACCAAAGTTTCTCATAAATAATATTGGAATAAAACATAATAATTAAACCAGCATGAAAGAGCCACACCAATCCCTTACATCTCCTTCTCCAAACACAAAAAATAAAAAAAGAGAAGAAAACCCCATCTTCACATATAGATGTTGGAAGAGTATTAATTTTCTTCTCTTTTTTTATTTATTTTTTGCTAATTAGCATATAGGTTGTAGGTAGGATATCAAAAAACAAATACAGGTAGTTGGAATATCAATTATGTTAGTCAGGGATTGGAGGGGAAATCTTCTGAGGGTAGAGGCAAGAGCGTATGGAGATGCCCTTATTTTGGTTGCAGAAGCCACAATGTTGAGAGATGGGCTTTTGGACGCTACCAATGCGGCCTTCAAGAACATTGCAATTGAAGGGGATAATTTAGTAGTCATTCAATCGATCAAAGGCCTGTTTACAATCCCTTGGCAAATCAAAGGGTTTTATCCAGGACGTACCTGTCCTTATGACAAGGTGCTATGAATTTAAAATCTCTCACATTTACAGAGAAACCAATGCAGTTGCTGACTGGTTATCAAAATAGGGGCATGCATCAATAGCAGCTAGGACTTGGTTTGCTACAAACAACTTAGGTCCTGTTCTTTTATACGGTTGATAATCGCGGTACCACAACCCACCACAACATATCTTCCACCACAATTCACTACAACCCACCACAAATTACTTTTTCACAATTACCAATACAATATTTTTTTAATCATAAAAAAACAATACAATTGTAGACACCCAAAAAGTGTCTTATAATTATGTAATTTTATTATTTTTTATTTTATCTTTATTTTATTTTAGGAAAATGCCAAGAATTTTGAAATGCCAAAAAAGATGAAGAAATGAAGGAAAACCCCCCAAAAAAAAGCCATCACAAAAAAAGCCCAATCGAAATAGCCCAAAAAAGTAAAGCCTGGCACGCGGCCCAAAGCAGGACTGCAACCCGGATATGGGCATACCTGCAGGTATTCTGATGGGTTATGCCCGACCCAGGTCACCTCGGGAAGCGTGCCCACCTCGGAAAGCGTTCAACTGGGCTTCTCCCAGGCCCAGCATACCGGCAGGTATTCTGTCGGGTCAGGCCGGGTTGCCTCGGGAAGCGTGCTGACCTCGGGAAGCGTGCCCACCTCGGAAAGCATGCAACTGGGCTTCTCCCAGGCCCAGCATACCGGCAGGTATTTTGTCGGGTCGGGCCGGGTTGCCTCGGGAAGCGTGCTGACCTTGGGAAGCGGGCCCACCTCGGAAAGCGTGCAACTGGGCTTCTCCCAGGCCCAGTATACCGGCAGGTATTTGGGCGGGTCAGGCCGACCCGGTTTACCTCGGGAAGCGCGCTGACCTAGGGAAACGCGCAGCTGGGCGCCTCCAAAGCCCAGCATGCCTGCAGGTATTGTGGGCTGGTTCTGCCCGACCCAGGGCGCCACCATCCACCTCGGGAAGCGTGTCGCGACCTAATTTTTCGCGCAGTTGGGCCTAATACTTGGCGGTATTGTGCCGTTTTTTCCCCTCATTTTTTACCTAAATTCCCAACCCTAATTTCTCCTATAAAAACCCCTCTCACCCCTCACTTCAATCAGGACACCAAATCACCTGCGTATTGACACTTGGTGAATTCACTTTCTCCTTCTCCCCTCCTCTTCTCTCATTTTTTGCATACACTTAATTGGCATCGTTATTTTCTCCTTCTCTATCTATTCTTGATTCATATTATCTTGTAACTTGAGTTAACCCTAAACTCGACCTAAATAATATGGATTGTTCGTGAATAAAGGTACGCTTGTATTTAATTCTTTTATTTATCGTATTTATTTCTCGCATTTGTATGTAACTAAATAACATTAATCACGATAATTAATACTCCGTTCTACTCTCTTCTTTTCCCTTCTCTTCTTTCTATTTTAACCGGTTTAGTAAAGTCCGTTTGTTGAACGGGCGGAACCTTACCCCCGGATCCGAATCTCGTGGTTCGTGGTTTGTGGAGTCACTTTTTTTTGAGTTTATTAATTCTCGTTCAAAAATTAATTGGCGACTCGTTTTTCTTTTCTTTCTTTTATTTATTTTTCGGGTTTCATTTTCTTTTCGGATTTCAAAAAAAAAAGCGGATTGCGAAAATAAAGTTTTTTTAAGGTCCGGATCCCTAAGTTCGGAAGTAGGCTCCGAGGCCGGGACGGACAGAATACCTGGCGGTATTCTGGCCCGACCCACGGCCCGGACCTGACTTCCAGATCGGGACTCTCTCCCGGATTATCGACCACGATACCTGCAGGTATCGCAGTAGACAGCAGTCTCGGTCTCGGGTTCGAATCCTCCTGTTTGCAGTTTTTTTATTTTCTTTTTCTTTTAAAAAAAAGATTTTATTTTTCTTCTGTCTCGGTCAGCGCAAGCGCAATACCAGTATTGCTACAAGAAATGCCGCCGAGCCCCGAGGTTCTCTTTTTCTTGTCTCGGTAGGCAGCGCAATACTGCGGTATTGCTACAAGAACCGACCGAGCCCGGTCCGGTTCTCTGCTTCTTCGTCTCGGGCAAAGCGCAATACTGCAGTATTGCTACAGAAACCGCCCGAGCCATCCGGGGTTTTCTGTTTGTTTTTTTCGCTTTTTCCTTTTTTAATTTTCTGTTCACTTCCTGAATAAATAAAATTCTCAAACTTTAATAAAATCCGAAAAAAAGAGTTTATTTAAATTTTAAACTTTAATTTATTTTAAACGGAAATTCGAGCAAATCTTCTCAAAGAAAAGACACCCCTTTCGACTCGCTGTTTACCGCGAGGGATACCACGGGGATTTTCCCGGGTCCCACAACAATATATCAACTCACTTTTTCCAATTACCTTTTCACAATTACCAATACAATATTTGTATATATATACAAAAAACTCACCACAACTTACCAATAACCCACCACAATTTCACCATACCCGCCACAATTTCACCACACCATATCGTGTCATACCACAGCACACCGCATAAAAGAACAAGGCCTCAATATTAAACAATATTTTGCTTCTAGATAGGACAGGTTGATTTCTTGTGAGAAGACATCGATAGCCCACTAATTCCCGTGTCCTTACCCTTTTATTGAAAAAAATCAATTATTTTAGTCAAACGTAGTAATTATTATTTGAAAATAGGGTTTTTGGCAACAAATAATCCGTACTGAGAGGCTTGCGACTGAGAATAATCTAAAGTGACTTTTCGGCCACTGGCAGTCTGTACTTTTTCAATATTTTCTTATAGTAGTCCAGAGTCAATTTCCGGTACCGGAAAACTGACGTGGCCACTGAAAATTTCCTTTTTGAAGTATAAATAAGCATATTTTCCGGTCGCCACGTCAGCTTTCCGGTGCCGGAAATTGACTCTGGACTGCTATGAGAAAATAGCGAAAAGGTAAAGACTGCCAGTAGCTGAAAAGTCACTTTGAATTATTTCCAGTCACAAACCCTTCAGTATGTATTATCTATGGCCAAAAACCCTTGAAAATATGTATATGAATTTTTTTCGACTCATGATCCGGTTGTGTTTGTTTTAAAATGTTCGACGGCAACATAGTTGGTTAAACTAGTTGACCAGCTAAGCCATTATTGACCCACTAACTCGATCGATTCTGTGACCAGCTTGAACCTGGCAACATAGTTGGTTAATTGTTTAGATGTGCACTTAACAAATCAGCTTTTTTTTTTAAAAAAAAATAGATTGAATGATTGAGTTCGATGAATTTGAAGTAGGTGTAGTCTCAATGGTTAAGGAACAGTACATAGTTTTAGAAACAAAAGACGTAGTCAATGTGATTATTTTATGCTCCGTTCTTTTATGCGGTAGATTGCGGTGTGATATCATATGTAAAAGTTTCAACCTAATTTGTTGAAACTGAAAGAAGAAGAGGGACCTGAGATTTGAGAAATGATGATGAAATATTATTGATGAGAGTTACAATATCAACTCAAGAAATGAAAGAGGGAGAGGAAGGCTATATATAGCTATCCTTCCTTGTCTAACAAACCAAGAAAAAGATAAAGAACTAAAGAAACAAGATTGCAAACAAACTGGAAACTAATACAAGACTTCACTATTCCTAACACCCCCCTCAAATTGGAGGGTGACAAAACTCCGATTTGCCAAGAATTTCTAGCAAAGCTGACTGGCAAGGTTGCTATCACTGCCAATGGAATCAATGAGGGGCAGAGCAGCCTTGAAATCTTGAACTCTAACTCCAACAGCTTCCTCGCCAGCACCACAACTCCTAATAGCGGGTGAATTGGACACAGACACGGAAGAATTGGTGGAGCCAAACGACGAGTTCTTCTCCAAAAGAATCGATTCGGGCAACGACGTCCTAGAATTAAGCAAAGGACCACCACTGGCAGCAACCTTTCCCTCACTTTCAGAATCGTACGACCTCTCCTTGGGCACAACTCCGATATTTCTCAAGGCGTCGACAAACCAATCATTAGAGGTCCAGTCAAGCAGGGCATCAACAGCGCCACCGACAGGCTTAGTCTACTAGCTACTTTGTTAGTCTCTATTCTTTTCATGGGAATGTAGAAGTTGAGTAAAGTAAACTTGGGTAGCTGTTGGTCGGTTTAGGTAGAATTAGACCTGTCAATTCGGGTGGGTCGGGTTGAGTTTGGTATGCTCCGTATTTCGGGTTTGAAAAACCAGGTCAATTTTGAGTCGGTTTGTTATATTTCAGGTTTGAGTAACAATGGATAAAGTTGGGTAGTGAGTATGTTACATGGTAAAAGAATAGGGCATTAATGAGTGTTTTACTAATTTTTATTTTCTTATGGCATTTGTTATTCGATAATGTTGATCATATATCCAATGGCTAATTTTCTAAATTGACTATAGTAATTATTTATCTTAGTTGAGTGCTTTAAGTTGTAAAGGAGAAATCTATAAAGAAATATAAATTCAAAATCAGAATTCCTTGGCTGAGTAAGTAAGATGTACATGTCATGTTCTAGAACAAAGTCTTTTAAGTCTTATCCTTTTAACATGAAAAAGACAAAAATATAAAAGTAAAATAGAGGCAAATTCCACATCAATTAATAGAAGAAAGCCTTTTGAGTAATAAACTTGCATTTGTCCATCCTTAAACTTGAAAAGGCAAGGAAAGAAAAACACATAAATAAATAAGGCAATTTCAATTTCATATCAATTATTATCCTCTAAGCAACTAATAGTCTAATACTCATACATCGTAGACTTAAGAAAGTTAATATCTCTGTTTTATATTAATTGTCATTAGTTGACTATTACAATTTTTAATATTACTCTTTGATTGATAATTACTGACATAATATTTTATTAACAATTGTAATATTATATTTTTAGGACAATGTTTTTCGTTATGAATATAATAATAATAATTTTATATGACAAATTATTATATATATTGATAAATTTATGGTCAATATTTTTAAACTCTCATTATATAATTTTCAAAGACCATAATTAATATAAAACAGGAGTATATTCATGTACCCACTCACAACTATGATATCTTACACGAAAGTGACAAACCAATACTCACACTAATTACACAAATAAGAAAATGATTATACTTTCTTTTTTTAAAAAATAAAATAAACTATGATCAATGGTAACCCATAATCCGGGTTATTTAAAGAAAGTATAATCATTTTCTTAGGAGATAGTCACACTAATTACACGAAAGTTTAAATTTGTCTACACTTAAAACTATTATATATATACTTAGGAGATAGTTTTTTCATGATTATTTAAAGATATTAATTTTATACTTGCAATCATTATATACTTAAAAATATTATATATAATTATACATACTTAGAAGATAGATTTTTGTTATTTAATGAGATTAATTTCGTACTTTCAATCATTATATATATCAAATACTAGTCGTCTATAACTGTACATATCTCATAGTAACCCATAATCCGGGTTGAAAGTACTTATCATTGAATATTCTGGCCTCGAAAATTTGACATGCCTAATAATTTTCAGATATTCAATTATTTAACCATATTTGTCACTTCTCATTGGAAACTCATAGCTACAAACAAAAAAGAGAAAATTCAAGGAAATTCCACATTCTTTTATTTATTTATTTTTATGGAGTACTTATTAATAAATCCAAAACCTCATAAAATCCAATGGGCCTGTTAAAACTGGTCCCAAAACATGGCATTTACTGTTCCATGGTCCAACAGTTTTTTCACATTAATTACAAACATCTCAATCCATAAATTATAACCTTCATCATACGTGGCATTATTTCTAACACAACATCGCTATTTTTATTTGTACTTATTATTGCTAACCCTGTCCACTTAAGTCAACTTTGAGATTTTAGCAAATCAACATCTTTTTGAGATTATTTATTACTCCTTTTGTCTTTAATTAACAATAACTCTTAGTGTAGTCTCGTTAATTATCATGAAATTTCGTGGAAATCTATATGTACGTAGTTTTCTCCTCATATATGAAAGTGTTTGTAAATGTTGATTTCGATGGATTCAAAGAAATCTTTTGAAATCTGGAAACAATGAGTCGATGCAAGAAAACCACAACAACAATAAACTCTCACGAAAAGCACGTCTTAAGTGCAGTCCAGGGGATCGGATATTGACAATCTTCCTCGCCGATAACTGAAGTTTATGAAGAGATCGAATGATTCATACGGAATGGATTGTATACAAGAATGAATGATAAAAAGCACCATGGTCTCATGTTATGATGTGTGTGTTACTTTTTGTTGTTTGAATATATGACTTGTTTATGAAGGCTAACCCGACCTTGTTCTTTTCCATGGTACCGTACTATACTTCTCGTAATTTACCACATTATCCACAAATTACTGCATCTTACCATATGTCTATATCATACCACATTTTTTACCACAATAACCAAAATTTTCTCTCCTAAGTCCTCACTTTTCTCTTTACTTTTCACTTTTTCTCTGCTCATCTACCATACCAGTCATTCTTACCACAAATTTTAACACAACATACCACACTTTTCACAATTTACCATAACGTACCATTTCCGTTCTTCACGTACCTACCCCAGAAAAGGACATTTTACGTACACATATAAGTGTATACATCAAATCTGACCAGATGTTGATACAAACAACTCAAACTAATCAGTTTGATGAGTAAGCACAAAAATTGGGCCTACTCACACGTACACACTACACGAGTACCACACACATCCACACCAATAAACTACTCCATGCATACATCAGTAAAGGGCAAATTAAACGAAATGTCATATCTGAGAAAACGACTTAAACCTAATTAACTTACAATTAAATACCTTGTTCCCATATAAACATAATTATCTTGTTTAATTAAGACAACTTTTAGGATGATTAACATGAAATTTCAACATGCATGGCCCATCGTTCATATCAATAATATGCTACTTACGTTTATCATTGGCCAATCACAAGCCAACAAATATATATGCATTAATTTCCCTATTTTTATATTAAGTTATCTTACCACATCATTTTCTGCTTATTTAAGCAATTTTAACTCGATAAGGTCAGGTTTGATTGGTTATATTTCAATTTAAAACAAAATAAGTTGTGAACTTATCTATCAGAAATAAGGTCCAGTTTAGGTTAATTTATTTTAGATAAGTATGGTCTGAACTCATCTTATTTATAATACAAATCTTTTAATGATCACTTATTCTAAATTAAATATTTGAAAATATTTTAAGAGAAAAATATGATGAAGAGATACTGCATGCTTATGTTTAATTCATTTTTCTATAATTTGAAAAAGAACATGGCAAAAAGATTAGGTGACATTGGTTCATATAACCTGATACTATTTAAATAAATAATGATAAATGATAAATATTGTGGGGCAAGAGAAATCTCAAGTGTTTTGCGATTGTATAAAATCTATATATTTTTAAAAACTTTTTTTTTAAATGATTTACTTCTATAACTATGATAATACATATAAATGGTACGAAATCACACTTTTATCTATCTTTTTTAAAATTTACAAAAAAGCTTCGAAAATATGCCTAACGAGTGGGGCTCATTAGTTAGGATGTCAATTTTTATTGTTGATGTAGCCAACACATTCCAACCTTCTTATAATTGATAAATAATCAATAAAATTGGGATTAAAAATGATAATGAGTATTAATTTTCAGAAACAAGACACTTAAGCAATGTCTTGCCCCAAGATCACACGTATCATCTGGCATCAATCAATATTAGTAATTTTAACCTCAACTAATTAGTATGTTAGTTTAGAAATTCAGGTTGTTTTGTATTTGTAATTTGCATTACTAATTAAATTGTATTTTGAGTTCTAGCCAAACAATCCTTGAAATAATTCGAATATAGCATAACTTTTTGGCTTCATTTGTGTTGTTTTACTTTGAATGAATAAAGAATTAAAGAGTAAAAGACGTATGATAAAGGGATATATTAGTTTATAGTAAGAGAACAAACTTTGATAAAAGGAATCCTATTCATATTCAAAGTTATATTATATCTTAAAAAAAGACTGACTGCATTAGATACCAGCATTTACTTTTTGGCATCCTCCATCTTCAACACCTAATTAAACATGCATGGCATTTAACTTGATCATTCTAATGGAAACAGTTGCTATATGTAGGTGTAAAGTTTTGAAATTCCTTCTCCATTCAAGTAAGGTTGTTAGAATCTGGATTCTAATTCGAATCCATGGGGTAGTTAGGATCGGAATTAGCCCACGTAGGATCGGAATGTAGATAGTAGAATCGCATCGAGGATTTTGGATCATAAAATCGTAGAATCGTCGATCAGCATCAGAATCGTGATTTTAATAACTATGCTTTCAAGACAAAAATACTTCCCTTCCTTTATATATGTGTGTCTGGCGAACAGATCTAGTGAGAAGCGCGTTAGGGTGACACTGACAAACGGAAATCAAAATGCTTGATTTTATATCTGACGGAATGTGGCAATGGATATTAGGGAGTGTGGTTCACGGATATAGGGGGTGTGGTAATGTAATCAATGGTCATACTAGCTAATATCTATGACTATACGCCGTCAGATGTAAACTCAAGGGTTATGATTTCCGTTTCTCACCTTCTCAGCCTAACACACTTCTCATTGGATATGTCCTCGTATATGTGATAAACATCTACGCAAGATGGCAACCATCTCTTACATTTCACCTAAATCATTATATTTTTTCATGAATATAAAAATATGCATAAAATGAGCATTTTCTAACATGATTGATAAAATTAGGCTATCATTTATATTTTTTGACCTAACTAATAAATATTATATTCTTATAGTTGATAAATATATATATAATTACTCAAGAAAATATTATTAAAAGTTACAAAAATGCGAATAATGCATAATTCAAGATGGTTACCAACCATCTTGAACCAAGATGTGTATCATTGTCCATATATTTATGTCTTCCGACTATTGTTGTTAAATTATCCACACAAATTATTAGTTTTATTATCTTCAATAAAATAATTTAAGAAAAATAAGAGTATTTTCATCCATGAATATAATTTGTATAAATTCCCCATCATTTTTCTTTCTATGTCCCCAATTATCTAAAATAACAATATTAAAAACAAGGGTGTATAATTTTTAACGGTAGTGTATGAAATGGAATAAAGTTTAGGCAAATTAAAGGAATCAGATTCAATATCAAAGTGGGAAAAACACAAAATAAGAAGTGCTTGCTTAAAGCATGGTTGAATTAATACGTATGTCCATGCTATTGTGTGAACTTTCTCTTGGCTTTTTAATTTGCTTATCTAACTTCATTTTGGAATTTAGAATAAATCCATACTAGTGCAAGATGACTCATATGTCTATCAAAATTTGACAAATATTAGTTCAGTTTTTTTTTTGTTAATTTTTTACTTTTCAATGAGGGTGATTATAGTGACTAATCTACTACTTGAAAGGCATATGTATACTCATATTATCAATTGATGATTTTGCATGGAGCTGAGTGTTGGGGAACTGATGAGTGTTTATTGTCGGGATGTTGTGTGGAGCTGAGTGTTGGATAGGATTAGGAATGACATTTGCCGGGCTAAATTAAAGGTGGCATCAATCGAGGATAAGTTGAGAGATACTAGAGTAAGATGGTTTGGGCATGTTCTTAGGAGAGGTGATGATGCCCCCTGTGAGGAGGTGTGAGGGGATTAACATAACCCTTGGACGTCAGGGGTGTATGAGACCAAAAAGGTCCATGAAAGAGGTAATTAGAGCAAACCTGAAGCACTTAGTGTTAATTAGTAGAAGACATGACACTAGATAAAGCCGTTTGGAGGGACATATAAAGCCGTTTGGAGGGATATATATCCCTCCAAACGGCTTTATATGTCCCTCCAAACGGCTTTATCTAGTGTCATGTCTTCTACTAATTAACACTAAGTGCTTCAGGTTTGCTCTAATTACCTCTTTTATGGACCTTTTTGGTTTCATACGCAGGATTAAGGAAGTAAGGTGAGACGTCTGGTAGGGTAATGTGCTTTGTTTTAAATTTTGTTGCTTTGTACCCTCATGCTGATTGTGTTGTACAGGAATGTTTCATGGTTCCCGTGACAGGTATGCCTCTCTATATTACCGTTACTTTCAAGTTGGTTCTCAAAGGTTTTCCTTTTGGTTCTTTTCCGTGTCTTGTTTGGTTTCTAAAGTAGTTTTTGAGAAGCTTTTATGGCTCCGTAGGAATCAGTCTCTCCATCAATTCTAATTCATAGGATAAGGTTGTTTACATTTTGACACCCAAAACATGTTTAAACATGTTTCTCCCAGGAAAAAAGTAGTAGATGTTGTTGTACAAGTTCTAACTACCCTTCCTACCCCTACTTTCTCATTGCCCTATATTTTAGTACATTTTGAGTCTATTCTTCCCACTAATATCTACTCAAACCAATTTCAATGGTTCACATTAAAGAAAGGAACCAACGGAAAATGATAACAATTGACTTATACCCAACAAGTAAACGCCTCAATATCGATGTTCTACACAAGCTCATAAGCCTAATCAAATTAGCAAATGAAATATGTCATCGATGTTTAAAAAAAAAAGTAGAATGTGGCATTTTATTATGTCTTTCTTCAAAAAACTTCTTCAAAATGCTAAATAGGCTATTTAAAAGTAGCTGTATTTGAATAGAAATAACAAAAACTAGTTTATGTGTTATTTATTTATCTTTACATGTGCGCGCACACACATATATATATCACTTTCAAGTCTTTTCTCATTTGATAGAATGGTTGAAGAAGCTCGTAGGACGGCAAAGACTGGTTATGGCATTGATATCATTCACGAAAATTAAAAAACTGTGGCAAGACTCTTCATAGAGCATTGGCAAGAAGATAAAATGGCAAATTGAAAGATAAATCTCAATTGTTGTTTTATTTGCAGTTTTTGTTTGAGTGAACTTTATTTATTTTGTTGTCTTGCTGTTTGTATGTAATCTTTATTGCAAGACCTCTTACCCTTTTGGGCTTTGAATAATCGAAAAAAGATATATCACTTTCAAATTTTCAACTTCAAAAAGTCTTCACGAAATATAAATATCAGAAAATTCGAAAAATATCACACATGGTGCATGAAGTCATGATGAAGAGTATATATTCTAAGGTAGACCTTATTAATTATACTATATGGGCAAGGATTTTAATTTGATCATCATCATCATCATCAATTCATCATCTACAATGATAGACTATAGGAGTATTAATTAGGGTATATTATTTATAGGTATGGGCATCAACTTTAATTGCTCATTTCATTGGAAATCGTAATAAGTTGACTCATGCATGATATGATCCACCGTCCATCATGTTATAGTCGGCCCTATTAATTAGGTTAAGATGTTATGTTAATCAAAGTCAAATCCTGCAAAAGAATAATCATTTTGATCATAAATTAAACTACTTTCTCAAAGCATGCAAGCAACATAGGGTTCTTTCATAATGACAATGCTACCACTATGTATGTATGTATGTATGTATGCATCACATATTCAATTTTTTTTTTTTTTTTAAAAGTAAATGGTCCAAGTTATGGGGTCTTTATCCTAGGTGAACAGCCCAACAGTCCTATAACAGACAGAGAACAAGGATGACAATGGCTCAAAGTTGGGCCCCCCACATAGCCTCCGCCAACATTCTCCAAAATGGTAAAAAAAATGCCCCCAAGATTTGAACCCTAGAGGTAGTGGATAAGAGGAAGACATCTTACCACTTAAGTAAGAGGTGATTGACATTACATTATCATGTTAGGTAATTTTTAACAAATACTTTCATATGAGTTTGGTTTAAACTAAGTTCAACAAATGAATTAAGAATAAGTTCAATTAAATTTTAGACCTTGATCCCTTTTTTATATTGGGTAGAGCAAACTTGCATGTTGAACCTCTATTTTAGAAGTAAGCACCAAAAAATTTAACTGGCCAGAAATAAGAGGGAAAACCACGTGAAATGAATCGACCTGCAATTATTTGCTGAATTAATGATGTGGAAAAACAACGATCAAGAAGGAATCAAAGTGCAACGACAATACTTGTTTGGCTTGACTGATTAGATTGATTAAGTGGATTGAAAAACAATCTCGATAAAGAGTAACTCTTTTCCCTTTTTATCTCCTTTCCTTTCCCTTTCCCTTTCTCATTCTTTCCCCCCTTCCTCTATCCTTTTTTTCTCTGCATTCCTTTCACAGTTTCCACCATTGTAGACAAAGGTTTCCGGCGAGCCAAATGCTAAATTGATGTTCCATGTCACAAATTAGGTAGAAAATTAATTCAGTGTTGTTGATGCTCAAGCGTTAAACCATGCATGACAAACATGGTCCATCAATCACACAATTTTCATTTATAAAAAGTTTTTCAATATTAAAACCAATGTTACCGGTATTGATCAATGTTATCAGTGCCGACCAACGTTATTGAAGTGAAAATATAACTTGAAAACATCACCAAGTGTTAATTAGTTTTATCGACATTGACAACGACTGATAAATGCTGAATACCGATCAAAAGTACAATCATAATTACTCGAAAACAACAAACCTATACAAGTGAAATGACAAATCAAGCAATCAAATGTGGCATCTAATTTGGATATATCACAAAACTTGGAAGATAAAGCTCAATTGCACCCCCAAAATTCCTTCAAAAAAGAAAAAGTATATGATGATGATATACAACATTGTTTGGTTTTTCCAAGTATGATTTGGGCATGTCACCATTGATGAATGCGACCTTATAAATTGCTTTAATTTCCTACGAATGAGAAGACAAAGTTTCACCCGCTGTACATTCTAATTCTGTTAAAACTGCGTGTAAATTTGTCTCTGTCAGTTGTCATTCCAAACAACCTAACTAATCTTCCACACAATTAATCTTCCCAAAACATTATGCTTGATTTTTGGTCCTCCACAATGATTAATTTGTACATAGATGATAATTTCGATCGTAATTTATGCTCAAATGGCGCAGATGTTCATCTGGGTCCTCATCTTCTTCCGGTATGGGGGCACTTCAGCCTCGAATCCGCAGGGCGACGAGGATGATAATGGCATTGACGATGACGATGATGGTGAAGGTTCTAAAAAATGTGATGATGATGATGATGATGGAGAGGATGGAGAGGATGATGATGGTGATGATGGGGATGATGGGAATGAGGATGATGATGATGGTGATGATGGTCTTTCGAGTTCGAGTCTAGCAATTAGAACATCCAAGGCTTCATTCATCCATTGAGGGCATAGTTTCTTGGCTTCCTCAACCTTAACCTGTGACAAAACGTAACTCGAAGCGTTAGCTTGTCGAACATAACCCCAAAAAGTTACTAGGTAAATACGGATTTCGATTGAATACTTCGTGTCGAAAAAGGCCAAACGTAACTCTAAACGTTAGCTTATCGAACATAAACCCAATAGACAAATATGATTTTCGATTGAATACTTCGTGTCGAAAAAGGCCAAATGCAACTTGAATGGTCACGTTAGCTTAGCTTATTGATCAAAAACTCGAAAAATTATTAGACAAATACTGATTTTCGATTGATTACTATGCGTCGAAAAGAGCCAAACAAGACAAAATCAGACCCGAGTCAAAATCGGGCTCCAATCCAACAACAAGATGTACAAAAACGCGCTAATAAATTTGAACGTTAGGAAAAAGTTCGTTGTACTGTATACGTCTTTGCCAGAATCAAATGTCACAAATTGAACAAGTTGAATAAAATTAAAGGGAAGAATGAATGATTGAATGAGATACGCACCCACTTGCGCCTGCGAACATCTTTCTCAGGCCAATCTTCCAATTGTGTGTCGAAAAGCAATGGAAACATGTAACCATCATGCATTATATCCTGGCTTTTGCTTTTGTAGCTCCATTTTCCAAGTTCTGGTTGAATACTCCCTACGATTCCAGCTTCTTCAACTGCCTCTCTTATCACTGCTTCTTCCATCGATTCATTCGATTCCCAACCTCCCTGTAAATCAATCAATCGAAGAACATCAGTTTCCGAACTGTGAATTTCTTTGTGTTTCTGAATCAGATTGATGATGAATGAACAGAAATTTGATGTGAAATAGTACCTTAGGGAACATCATTTTGTCGCTCTTTTGAGAACTGATTAGAAGAACTTCGATTTCATCCGCCACTGAGAAGCAGCAACATCCGTTTCTCTGTACGAATCTGTATGGTATGCATCTGCAGAATCAATTTCAAGACGAATTAGCTTCAGGAACTCGAATTTAACCAAAAGAATCGAAAGAAAATGAAGAGAGATGAGATGTGAAGTTGATTTACCCGACGACTTGACGACGATCGAGATTGTAGCGTTGCAATTGCCTTCCAGTACGAGAAGGACTGCGAGCGATTCTCTCTATCTCAATCTGCATCTTCGATCTCTCTCTCTCTTTAATTCACAAACTCAAACCCTAGAAACTCAATTCCAAGCTCAAATTAACAAACTCAAACCCTAGAAACTCAATTCCAGGCTCAAATTCACAAACTCAAACAGCTCAAACGCACAAATCTCGCTCCTTCGACGCAATCAAGCTGAAAATCGAGCAAATTGCTGAAATACGCTGGAATCTGAAGATAATAACAACTCTGAATGATTGAATTTATCAATTAGGGTTCATAGAAATCTGAAGAACAAGTTGTTGGTGCTGCAAATTGTGTGAAATGAAGGGGATTGGAAGTGTGTGGGGGAGGAAGCTTATCCTGAGGCTCCATATATAGGAATAGGGAGAGAGAGGGAGAAGACTAACTTTCACGCGCCTCAAGCGCGCGTGAGGAAAGAAAGGGACAACAGATTGCGGCTTCTGAACTTTAAACGCTGCGTAAAATACTCCTTTGCTATATTACTCGGTTTAGTCATTTTCCATATTATTTGTTTCCTTCGAAAATTATACAAGCAAATTTTAAAAAAATTGACTGTGTAATAGCTTATTATGTAAAATTATCAATATTATGTTTCTAATAAGAAATATTATTCTATGAATATCATATTGCAATTGATAATAGAATATTACATAAAAAATTATCAATAAAAAAGATATCGGTGATTGTAATAGATAATAAAAGGACAAATAATATGAAATGGAAGAAGTAATATCTGTGTCCCTAAATGATTGCCAAACTATCTACCTAGTTCCCATTTTATTTGTTAATTGTATGATTCTGATAATTGAAATGTCCATTTTACCCTCAATTGATGATGTAATTTGTTTAATTTTGTTTTTCCTTCTTTTGCATTAGGTAGTGCTATGAATATATTTGGTAAAATCTCAACTTTTGACTCATTTTCCTATGTGTATTGGTTTTCAAAAAGTAGTTACTGTGACAGTCATTTAGGGACGGATGTAGTATTTGTTATTTAGTTGACTTTAATGATCTTTAATGTTTGACCCATATTTTCTTTATCAACTAGAATACTATAATTTTCGAATATTACTTTCATACAACAACAACAATAACAACATTCCAGGTGAACGTGTTTAAAGTGCGGTTTGTAAGATCCAGATGTAGACAATATTTTCCCATAAACTAGAGTTAATGGAGATGCTAGTTCCTAAAAACCCACAAAAACTTTCAGAAAAACATTTTGAAAACCAAATAAGACAACAAAAGAATCCAAAAGTAACCTTCGAAAACCAATATAAATTACTGGATATGCTGAGAAATTGATAATCAAAGTATTTTACAAACTGAGTAACATAATTTTCAATATAATAAATAATATGAATCTATAAAAAAAAATCATATGAAGGGAGTGAGTAAAGAAGGTTCATTAATAATAAAGAAAAAGGAATGATTAAAAAGAAAAGGGAAAAAGAAGGGGGGTAGGTTTGGTAAATTGGAGGGAGATTTCCTTCCTTCCTGATGTAGTTGGGGACACCGCGTTATGGCGGGTCACGTGGGTTTCCTTACACTTGATTAGAAGGTCATCAACACAACTTTTGGCTCCACTCGGTACCGTGTTTTGCGTTTATATCATCATCAATTCATCACTTGTAAGTTGTCATTAATTTTCCTTTCTTATAAGACTTTTATTTTAATTAATAAATCATCTAGAAATTTTAGACTTCTCAATTTTAATTAAAATCATCTAGAGATTTTAGACTTCTTCTAAGGCCCCGTTCTTTTATGCGTTAACGCACCCAAACGCAACGCAACTTACCGCAACTCTACTGCAATATAACGCAAATTACCACTATTTTTTAACTATTTTCACCGCAACTTAACACAAACGCAACGCAAACACAACGCACAAAAAAAGGGGCATTGAAGTCACAAATATTTAGTAATACATAAAATGCCCAATATTTGTTATTTTCAACTTTAATTTTCCGCCTCCAGTCGCTTTAGGCCCTGTTCTTTTCTGCGGTTGTAAGAATCATGCATTTCTAGACACAACCCGTCACATTTTACCGCAAATCATTACTTTTCTCTCTCCTCACTTTTCTCCTCTACTTTTTACATCATCTCTCCTCACCTACCCCACATACCAATAACTCACCACAATTCTACCATACCCCGCCACAATTCCATCACACCTCACCACACCATTCCACAAAATACCGCATAAAGAACAGGGCCTTATTCAAGTCTAGCAAAAGGTTGGCATTAGTTATATTTGTTGGAAGAAAACCTTAGCTCCCAATTTTTTTACTTTTTTTTTTCTTTTTACTACTCATGATCCCGATGCTTCCAACTCATCAACGGATATGAGCATTCCATAAGTTATTGTAAATGATAAAGATGAAACTAATAAATCACTGATAAACTGTTGACTTGCAAAAGAAGTCAAATACCAGGGTGTTGTCGTGTGGATTATCCCTCCAATGCTTAAGTTATTGTAAATAGAAAGAGCTGATCACCAGGAGATTTGTATGAGGGGGTTTGCGATCCAATTATCAAAACCTTGTATAATCAGGTTTCTAATAGAAGTTGAGTTAAGTGGAACGTGTCTATATTTAATTATTTATAGAATGAGACGATCATAATATGATTTAGCATGTAGGCTTTCAGAGAGACACAAGATAATACGGGTCCAATATGATGGGCTTGGTACAACAACTCGGTTCTGGTATGTTTTGATTGACTATCTAGTCGATGGTTTATATTCTAACATACTTTATGATATGCTTGGTTATGAGTACGGTACGTTTTATTCACATAAAGAATAAAATTATTCAGTTAATTTTCATTTTCTCAAAGGAACAATTTATGCCTATCAATTATCATTTTTTTTAATATTTCCCCAAAATTATGACTATTTAAGAAAAGTATGAGAGCAAGTAAGTTAACAAATAGAATATTTGCAAAGTCTAACCCAATATTTTTTCCATTTTATTTTGAAAAACAACCAAGTAAGACACAATTAATGTGGATATATAGCCATAATCTTCCTTCTTCCTTGTCCTCAATTCTAGATACTCAGAAGGCAATGGAATTATAAGGCGGTCGTAGACTATTTTGTGAGACCTAGTGGATATTTTTGACGATTTTTTCTTAGAACCAACGAAATCAGAAGACTATATATGAAGCACTTTTATGGGACATATAGATTTGATTTACTTCAATATATATTTTTGTTTGTGAGTCGTAAAATACATTTTTATAAGTAATCATTAGTGACCGATCTCAAATTAGGGTGACCAATATATTAATATACTTAAATAATAACAATAGATGAATATTGGCAATGTGCATAGGGAAAATGAGTTTAATATTGAAATTACCAAATCCAATATAAAAGAAAAAAGAAATTAGATACATTATTAATGGAGGTAAAATGGAACCAATTGTTCAAATTATAAAATTGGCAAATCAAAAGGGACAAAAAATTTAGATAATTTGACAATTACATTAAATAACTTTTCTTTCTCACAATATTTATCATTTTAGAATCTCAATCACACATATTCTAGCTTATTTTATTAATCAATCAAAATTATATTTTCCTTATTATTACACCACCATTCTCTAGGATGATTACTAAAAACATCCCAATGGTCCAATTAACTACTTGGTCCATCCATAAATAAGTGTCAATCTGATTGAATTTTAACCATAATTACTCATAAATTAGAATGAGATATAATATGAAATTACCACCGCTAAAAAGATATTGTAATAAAAATTACAATAATATTAATTTTATATTATAATTCATTATAATTTGTGAGTAATTAACGGTTAAAATTTAGTCAAATTGACACTTATTTAATTAAGGAGGGAGCGAGTATTTCTTATTAATTATTGAGATTTTATAAAAGAAAGGGAGTACTATTATTCAATACTTTTAGGACATGATTAGCACTACTATAAATGACATAGAAAACAAGGGGGCCCAAGAAAATTGACAACTGAAATACAACTCTATTATTTTAAACAAAAACTAATAAGAAGTAAGAAGTCTCAACATTAATGCAAAAAAAAATATTTCAAACTTTATTTTTATGCCAAATACTTCAACGATAAGGATCGAGCTAAATAGATAGACATTAATGTCAGTGGATTTATATTTTCTCTGTTGGCCATTTCATTACAGTCGTCCACAGTTTTTATTTAGTTAATATAAGTTTTATATTAAATGATTTTACGACAAAATCATTGAAATATTATATTAAAAATTTTAAAAATAATTATTTATTAGATAGTCTTATATTTTATAATTTACCATATATATATATATATATATATATATATATATATACAAATTGTTGTTTGGTTAAATATGCAAATATTTTGAATTTGACATTACTTTTGTTTGTGGTCAACCCTAGGCAGCTTAATTTATAAAAGTTGATCCATGTTTTTTATGTGGTGCATTGCTATTTAAATATGCCAACTGTTATATTGGTTGAATTGTCATCATGTCAGAATTTTGTTTTGAACCCTAGCTAATTAGAACTCTCGAGGATCTTGTTGCTTAAAGAAAATTATATTGATAATTGTTTTGAAGAGTATTCCCACTAATGTGAAGTTCAGGAAATTTAGAAGTGCATAAATTATAGCTAAAAATCTTTTGAAAACAAAAGGCAAAACCATTATGCAAACCATTTCGAAAACCGCATGGAAAACCAAGAGCATTATATAAGAACCCATATAAGAGACGTATTGTTAGTTCAGTAAGTAGATCGACATACCTGAAAATACATTCAAGTACGTCTATACTAGTTCCCTAGTTTAGCTATTCATTGCTTGGAACACACATATATAAAGTTATCTCTCTCTTTGATTCTCTCGTGATCTTGGTGTCTTAAGCAGCCTTCCAAATAATTTTCGAAATGGTTTTGCTTTTGGTTTTCAAAATGTTTTTTGGATCCGTCGGGAATGACCATCTTCACACATTCATGTGCATGGGGAAGCAGTGACGAATCTCGATTTTTTAATTAAGGATGACCAATACACTATTATTTTATATAATAAATTAAACATAAAAATTGTAATTTTTATCCCAAATTATACTAAATTATTAATTCTTTTTGAGGTTAACGGTGGACGTGGTCACTCTCAGTATACCTCCAGATCCGCCAGTGTGGGGAAGGATTCCTACATTTGGATATCCAAACTTTACGTTAACATGACTACAACACAATAATGAGTGTTATTTGTTATAAATATTTTCTACAAATATTTATCACAAAATTATAATTTTGTCTTTTGAAATTTATTGGTTCCACCATGAGTTAAGAATGTCACTATTGGATTTGGAGGCTGTTATATAAGATGTGACAACCGCGTAGTGAATTTTAGTTGACTAATTTCGGCTATTTAATTAGTCCACATTACTAATTCTAGATGGATAGACTAAATTTAATTTGTAGAAAAGTATTGCATGAGAATTTATGTATATATATAAGTTATACTACAACTTAATTACATTAATAGTCCACACTCAATACTACAAATTGTGTTTCTATATATTGATTATTAAGAATAAAAAAAAGATATCCGTAAAATTCTTAGCATCTTATTCATTTAATTTTATAAAAATAAATTTAATTTATAATAAGTCCAAGAAAATGTGTTCAAAAAAGTACGTACATAATAAAACTTTAAAATAATATGTAACACATTTACAAAAATAAGTTTTGAATTAAGGTCGGTGCATATAATATTATATTCGACTCCAATTTTGATGGTCAATAATGCTATATTTGATGATAATAATATGCAAAGAAAAAATTAAATCAACTTTATTACATTGTCATGGATTATAAAAAAGTTCCATCAAAACTTTCTGCTCCTTTTTCATTTAGTACTTGGTAGTCGAACGATTTTTAAATCCCAGTTAATTGGAAAAATTATACATTTTAGGGGACCGCTACAACCTACTCTTACATACCTCGCTTAGACAGGATTTTAGAGCATTAGTTTTGGTTTACATGTGATATATCCGACCCCAATTTTGATGGTCAACAATGTGGGCTATATTTGGTGATAATAATGTGTCAATATTGTCTCAGTGATGTTGTAACCGCTTTTCCCGCCCGTCAAACTTATCCGATAACTCAAATAACTCAGACATACATCTTACAAAGATAATCAAGTGGGTACGTAGGCCAACTTATACTATAGTAAAACATGATATATATGTCAATATTGTAATAATCATAAGTGGTATATGTGGCTATCAATTAAGTATCAATGTATTTAAGCCCTCGATGATCACCAAATAATATGATCACCAAATTATATATATACAAAAAAATAAATAGAATAATAAGCTGTTGTGCTCAAAGCATGCGGTGATTTATTAATTTTCTTGTGATGTAGACTCCTTACTCTCATGTTTCTTTCATAAATGTGTGTGATATGATATGATTTGGATTGTAGAACAAACTAGGAATATGAACATCACATAATATGATTAAGTTTAATATAATGACCCTCAAATATGATTAATTAAGCTAATTCTGGTAAGAGGAATATCATGTAGGATGAATGGGGTGTTGTATTTAATTTGGACATGTGTTTTTTTTAGAGCTTATTCTAGCTTATTCAATTAAAACTATAACTTGAAAGTATAACTATGTGGTAATTAACAAGCGTTGGATGTTGACGATAAATATTTATGATAATTTAATAAAAACAAGTTGTGTTTTGGAATTTGTAAGCTAGCTAGCTAGTTGACATATGAATATTTATAATCGTGTGTGGTTCATGAACATGTTGTCAATTAGGAGTGTAGACAAGTTGAGCAAGTTTGGTAAATGCTCCACTCGGGCTCAACTCATATTGCTGGGCCCGAGCTAAGCTCGACTCAATTTTTTTAATTTTTTAATCTAAAATTAAATTTCCAAAATCTAAAAAAATAAGATTTTAAATATTTACACAGTTTAACTAGAAAGTAACATGTATATATTTTAATAAAGTTATAGTTGAGCGGAACTTGACTAGAAACCTTCTCTACTTGCAATATTAAAACAAATCTAATTGAGTCAAGCCCTCCAAGTTTGTGCCAGCAACCGCGGGACTCAATAGACATCGAAGTAGGCCTTGAACAAACCTAGCTCTAATCAAACCGGCTTCGAGCTAGCTCAACTTTTTCCTTGGCCTAGTCATATACTTCCTCTGACCCATATTTAGAGTATGTCGTGCAAGTAAAAGTCTTCAATTTAAGCAACAACATAACAATCTTCCAAGGGAAACATGTGTACGTTTGTAATACAACTTTAGGGATCGAGATTTAGATCGATAGTCTTCTCCTCATGAACTAGAGTTCATGGAGAGACTAATTCCCGCAGATCCAACATTTCAATTTAAGATGGTTTTCAATATAAGATCGAGAGAATACCTTTTTAGAAAATAACAAACTTTAAAGCATTTCGGATAATGTCAATGCAAGTTGTATTCTCAAAACAAATATTTTTAAATTTAGTTACATTGTCTTTGTCTTTCGACTTTCGACTTTCGAGCTCATTTCTTTAGAGTCAAGCTAATTATGTTGGTAAGTTCAATATTCATTAAAATTAGTGCAAGTTAATATTGAAATCATTTTACCACCTTCGTCGGTTACGTGGTTAATACCATGCAGTAAGTTTTAGAATATAAAATCAAGATTATTTTATACGTACTTACGTAGGCATGCAATACTATTAATTATTCAACCTAAATTATATAGATCTGTCTATATTTGGTTGATCTTTTCCCCCGTGACGTCTAATCACTGCATTAATGACATACAAAACTGTCTGTACTTTTGTAATGACTGCATTTATGACGAGATTAAATAAAAGGTGGATGATTGTAGGGTAGAAGACCAAGTTGAGAGTAGTTAATTACCCTAGGAATTGGTCGGCAAAATTAAATTAATAGATTAATTATCAGCACAATTCTGATTACAACAGGGAATTAGATGCTGATTCTATTCTTAATCAAACAACTAATTACATTCAAAAAATTGATTAAGAAAAAGATGCCCTTTTGCCGTCGCCTAACCACGAACATCGCCATCATTAATCTTCAACCTCCCATTAAAATGTAAAAATCCAACAATTAATAGGATCCCAACTTCCCTCCCATGTGTTAGTTTCTCTCCAATTAATCCTTCTCCTTAATATATTGTTAGGATTGGCATGATAGTCTGATAAATATTACTCCATCCGTTCCATATTAATTGTCGTATTTGAAAATTATGTATTCAAATTTCAAAAGTTTTGATCATAAATTTCTTAATATATACAATGAGTTGGTATATAAAGTTATCATAATTAGATTTGTAACGAAAAACACTATCATAAAAATATAGTATTGCAATTGTTAATAATATATTATGTAAGAAATTATCAATCAAAAAGAGATATTGGAGACCGTGAATGTCAAGATTATGACAATTATTATGGAACAGAGGGAGTAACATGCAAGTAGATAAATATCCGGTTTGGTAAATGGTTGTTGTTTGTTTGCGTTGGCTATTTACAACTAGTTGTTTGGATTGACTATTTGTATCGGCTGTTTGGATTGGCTGCTTGGGAAAGTTGTGTTTAATAATGTCAACTATTTTTTAAAAAGTGATTGTTGAAATTGCATTTATACTCATTATAACCAATTTTAAAATAATATGTATCAATTATTTTAAAAAGTGATTGTAGCATCCATGCTTCAAGCCCAAAGGACATTCGCGTGAAGAGACGTGTACTTAGAGTATTTCTCTTTTATTGGGGCTTTCAATCATTAACTTAAGCTTTTGATTGAGATAGTTCCACAAACATGGTTAACCTGTCAATTACAATATCTTGCCCAACTATAGCTCAAACAAATGGTACAATTGATGAAAACAATGCAATTAGGTCAAATATAAGCTGGGAAAAATGATTGCAAATGGATGCTTAATTTTGATTTGTTATTAATCCTCTATATCTAATCTACAAGTCTATTAATTGTGTCTCTCCATGCTTCAAAATAGCACAAAATATGGAAGGAATCATTTTAGACAATGAATTTCCAAGCCCTTTGAAGGCTTCAAATTTCAACACAGTGGTTGTAATTTAGTCAATATGCATGCCTGTATCAACATTTTCATGCATGCAACAACCTAGAATTAATATTCAATCATGTTAATTATTTCAATCATAATATTCCATATATAGTGCATGTTAAATTAATTATTGGGAATAAATACACAAAATATGGAGTATGATCAATTATTATCAATAATCTTAGTCCACCCAATATTAAGGTAGATCCAAATATGAATCGTATCTTGGAATTTAAACACCAAATCATCACAAATGTGCTCTGGAAACTTAATTATAAAATTAATTAAGCATTGATTAGCAAGTAACAACGATCGACCAAGGGACAATCACTAATCTTTTTTTATTTCTTAGTTTCAACAAAAAGACACATTTTAACCAAAACTAATAGCATATATGTACTAATTTTCACTTAAATATAACACATAGAATATCAATAATACTAAAATAGACCAAAAATTACACAATAAGAAAATTAATTTATAAACGAGAACTTTTTAATTAGTTGTATTTAGTCAAAATATATTACTCCCTCCGTCTCATATTAATTGTCATAATTTTGCTGATTTCAATGTCATTCTTTGATTGATAATTTCTTGCATAATATATTATTAACAATTGCAATATTATACATTTATGATAGTGTTTTTCGTTACGAATCTAATTGTGGTAATTTTATAGAGCAACTCCTTTTATATATTAAGAAATTTATGGTCAAAAATTTTAAAATTTGACTGCACAATTTTCAAAGACGACAATTAATATAGAACGGAGAGAATAACTCACAAATGATTAGCTTAAAGGAAGATAATATGAACTTCATCAAAAAAAATCAATAAAAAAAAGCATATGAAACAATGTTGCTAATTTCTTTGATTTTATTAACATATATATATAATTTCTTATTACATCTAGTCACAATAGGGACAAAGCTAGAGACTATCTCCTAGCTAGGAGTTATACACTAGATTCAACAATTTCTGCGGTCATAATTTAATTCAATTTTACTAAATCTTAAATAACTTTTACTTTTATATAGTTAGAAAAATTAATTAAGGTTCAGAGTAGTTTCATACAGAACACATATAAAATGAACACTGATTTAAAATAGCAAAAACAATATGACAATGAATAAGGTGACACGTCACATTTTAAGTATCTTACATCAGTATAAAAGCTATGTTATAACATGTTATATTTATAAAAAGGGTATACTTAAGCTCTATAAATATATAATATCACATATAAATTATATCAAATTATATTTTCATCTATAATTTTTGAAGCTCTCAAAAGACAGGTAAAATATTATAACCAATAAATATTTTTGATTCAATTATGATGTTACTGTATTATTTGTTGGTATAACCAATAAAGATTAAGCCCTTTATAATCAATAGTTGATTATAACTATCGAAAAAGTCAATGGCAGAAAACATACTACAACAAGCAACAACAAACTTTAGAAGAAATGCGTTTGAACAACAAGCAATAACAAACTCTAGAAAAAATGGATTTGAATGTGGTTTGAGGATTCATATATAGGCGACTTGTCCCTCCATAAATTAAAGTCCATAGAGACGATGAGAATTCATGTTATCATCTTTAAAATAGTTGGCAGAGTTATAAAATATTAATTGAACAAAAACAATGACCCTTGAAGAATCACTTAAAAAGTGTATGTCTCATGCCATAACTCAGGTTATCATCCTTAAACAAATAATTGATAGTACCATAAAAAGTTCCCTAAAAATTAGGTTGAAAAGTATACCACGAGCTAGTCTTTTCAGCGTGTTTCGTCCTCGCTCACACGCTGCCTGGGAAAACTTCCTAGGAGGTCACCCATCCTGAGACTACTCCCAGCCAAGCACGCTTAACTGGGGAGTTTTCAACGGATGAGCTACCATAAAAGAAGGTGCATCTTGGTGATATAAATAGTCATTTCAATCATTTTTAAGTCACACTTTAACCACATATCCTCCCGGGCCGCGGGCATTACCGATAACCGCTTTAAGGATCGTTGACTGGCCCCACATATCACCACGAGTCTTTCCAGCTGCGTTCGCTCGCCACACGCGCTCAGGAAAACTTCCCAGGAGGTCACCCATCCTGGGACTACTCCCAGCCTAGCACGCTTAACTGTGGAGTTTCCAACGGATGAGCTACAATAAAAGAAGGTGCACCTTGGTGATATGAGTAGTCATTTCAATCCTCTTAAGTCACACTTAACCATATACTCGGGGTGTTACAGTACGGGAGAGCCATGAGCAGTCACTTAGTGGGGCAAAGATTCTGAAGTGTATTGTGGCACAACGAGGACGATGTGCGCTTAAGTGGGGGTGACTGTAACACCCCGAGTATATGGTTACGTGTGGCTTAAGAGGATTGAAATGACCACTCATATCACCAAGGTACACCTTCTTTTATAGTAGTTCATCCGTTGGGAACTCCCAGTTAAGCGTGCTTGGCTGGGAGTAGTGCCAGGATGGGTGACCTCTTGGGAAGTTTACCAAGCAGCGTGTGAGCGAGGACGAAGCACGCTGGAAAGACTCGTGGTGATTTGTGGAGCCAGTCAATGATCCTTAAAGCGGTTATCGGTAATGTCCGCGGCCCGGGAGAGGTAGGGGTGTTACAATATATATATATATATATAGCTATATATATATATATATATATATATATATATATATATATATATAACACATTTGTCAATGCCATAACCATAGCTCATGATTCGGAGATCTTAATGTTTTGAGGAGCAAAGAGCAAGAAACCTTCGTTCAATCATCAAATCAACAACAATGTATTTAATGCTCACGTCGGTACCGACCCAATCTTGATCTAAGCCTATTCGATAACTTTAGCCATGTTATGTGCGACTCTGTTGCCACCCCACTAACATGACTCATATATTTCACGAAAAAAATTACAAGGACCGTATTTATCAAACTTGAACCTCAAGAAATCTAGTTAACTTCCAATTACAACACAAACCGCCATTAGTTAATCCTCAACATCATTCATCAATAATCATTGACTCGACTACATTGACGGCGAACTTCTCCGTCATCATCTGCATCTCCCAAGATCTCGCCTAGCTTAACCATGGATGTGGAAAACATGTAAGGGAAGACTTCGGGTTGCGTTGCGAGGGTGACTATAAGTTGTGAAGTTCTATGGTCATTGTAGAGCACTTGGTCCGTGTACAAGAGCCCCATGTTCTTCTCAAGGTTTGAGTAGTATTCGTTGTCAAATTTGTCTGGGGTTGTGGCGTCGAGATCGACGTAGTTTGTTGGGTTTTTGCACTTTCTTTTGAGGTAGTTCAAGTATTTTGGGTTGAGTGATGGGTCTGAATTGCCTGTGCCTTGGTAGTTGAACAATCGGTCTTGGATTGTGGCGCATGAGCTTCTCCCAATTGTATGTGCACCTATGTATAGGGAGAAACCATAAGTCGCGCCAACTAACTCAACGGATAAATTTTTTTATGAACCCATGCTAAGAAATAATTTCAACTAATTAAAGTATGAAATTAGTACCTGAAAGCGCAATTAAATCGACCATATTCAACCCTTTAGACTGGTAGAACTCGATAAGAGAGGAGATATCTTCATGGCCTTTTGGGATTTGTTCGGCTTCAATGGCTTTGGAAATCCGACCATCTTTCCTACCATACTCGTTGGCCCAGAAAGGGCCCTTGAGAAAAACTGTGGCATCCCTAGCTGCCGCGGTGAGAATGTCCGCACAGGATACAATCCCTGGACACTTCTTCTCTAGGACTTGCTTGATGTCGTCAATTACCTCGAACCCTCTTAGTGTTTTGCTTGCATTTGCTGATCTCTCACTTCCTGGATAGTCTAGGAGGATCGATGCATCACATCCCTAATTTTTCGAAAGAATGAAAAAAGTCATATAGTTAGTTAAAAGACCAAAATATATTAGCTTGTTATTATGATTTTAGGATAAATTATCTAATCAAGAAAGACAATTAATACTGATAACAAGAAATAAACTTAGTTAATAAGATTAAATTAGTAAAGAAGAAACTAATTTATCATGTAAAATAAATAAATCCTATCTCCATATTTGTTATCATCATTTTGGAGGCCGATTAGGGTAAAATCAAAGTTGCAAAAATAAATGGGATAATGAATAAGAAAATTATTTAAATATATTTAATTAAAATTAACTTATGATATTTTATTCAAACAATATTACGGGTAAAACAAAAAAATAATAATCAGTATGTCACTAAAATGATAAAATGATTGATACTATAAAATAGAATAAAAAAATTGGTAAAAAAAGAGGAAGATGGAGAAGAGGAGGTAATTAATTGACTAAAGGCCATTTATTATTGTTTATTGATATAAAAATATGTTCACCGAATGTACACAAACGTACTTTTTAGACCTAAAACTTTGAGGGGGTTGGTAATTTTTTGGGATAAATTTTCCTAATATAAAGTCAACTCATATCATAAGTCAGAACTTTCGGAAAGTGGGTTTTTATCCTAAATTCTTCTAGAAACACACACATCATTAAAATCACTAAAATTTAAAAATAAAAGCACAAATTCTTATGTCTCTTGATTTTGAAGGAATGTACAATGCAAATTGGACACTTTCTTCTAGAACTGACTTTAATTTCTTTTAATAGTTAACAATCCGTTAATAGTTAACAACTAATATAACGAATAGATTAAGAGAACATATAGTACGTATATATTTATCCGAACAGAGCAATTATGAAAATGCAACCGGATCAAGTTAGCTGTAAGTTAATAGTCAACAATTAATGCAACAGATAGGTTACGAGAACATAAAATACATATTTACCCGAACAGAGCAATCGTGAAAATGCAACCGAATCAAGCTAGCAGCAATGGTTTTATCCTTCTTAAGCCATTCCCGAACTTTGCTTGCAACAATCCCCTCGAAATCCTTACAACTGTTATCGTAATAATCGTTATCGAGACTTTGCACGGTCATTGATGATGAAAGCAACACCAATGCAAACACACAAATTATCAAAGATGACTTCATGGTGTTTTTTTTTTTTTTGGGTTAATGTTGGTGTAATATCAAGGAAAATGAGTTTGAATTTAATGGTGATTGAAGATGGTTTATATTATGAAGGAATGGATTGTATTTTGTTAGATATGAAGAAGTACGTGTGATTTACGTGAAGAGCACATCTTGGCCGACCTAAAATACATGCAAACATGTAAGGGGTTGACCCATTTGTCTTCCAGATTATTATTAATTTAATTTTAATCAACCTATGATTAATCAAGTTTTGTGGTTGACATTTTCTTAATTAATGTTAATTGTTGAGATTCATCCATGAGTAAAAATGTCCCACATCGAAAAAGTAAAGAAAAAGGACATGGTATATAAGTCAAGTTTGCTACTTTTTTTAACGTCAATTGGTTTTAAGATGAAACCTCAATTAACTTGTGTACCATGAGCCTCGACTGAAGTACGCTCCGGCCTTGGATCCCCCGACATTAATCACTTCCATATCTTAGAATTTTGAGGGGAAAAAAGGAATCTTGTACGCACCAAAACACTATTATATTCATCCAATTTACATAAAACTCATAATTTCTTTTATCACAAACTAGCGCTATATATCACGTGCGATGCACGGGATGATTGTCAATTATTAAACTATCAAGAATTATGTGTGTCAAACATTTTATGACAGAAGATGTGTGTTAAATTTATTAAAATTGAAATAATTATTATATATATATATATATATATATATATATGAAATATTATAAGTATTTATCAGATAATTATTTATCAGTTAATGAATGAAGTGTTGTTATTATCTATTAATTATAATATATTTTCTAAACAAAAATATGTAAAAATTTTATCATTTTTTTGTTTTTCATATTATCGTATAATTTATATTAATCTCATAATAACTACATTTTCAAAATGATTGATTTAATATTATTTTTCTATGATGTAAAAGTTTTATATTGAATTTATTTATAGTGATTTTCATAATTGTGATGAAATAAAGAAATTATTTTGATAATTGTAAATTTTTATAGTTAATTTATTTAAAGTGGTTTTCATAATTGTGTTGTAATAAAGTATCAATTAATTTGCTTATAGTGATTAAACTCTTCAAAAAATAAATTATCAATTCAAAATAGGAAGTTGAGGGGACTTTAATTTTAGAGTTTAATTTTAATTACAAAAATTTAGAGTTCAATTGACCTGGTTACATTGGAGTGCCACATGACAACTTGTTAGACATATATGTTTTGTTTTAATATAATTAATAGATTATACTGAATTATTGATTCTTTTTATATTATCGATGACTGTGGCCACCCATAGCCATGTCTGTGATCCGCCCATGCTCGGACGTCTAATATATGCATGGCAATTGGCAAAGAGTGGTATTGCTTGAATTGCATCAATAACGATATTATTTTTTATTTTGAAGATTTGGGTTAGAATTGTGGGTCATTTTTTTTGGGATTTCTTGTTATTTGTTGCTATAGAGTATTTGCAGTCAATTTTTATAAATTTTTATGAATAATTATTCAATATATATTATAATTTAAGATCTGTAATTAATATTATTAAATTTTTTTATAAAAAATACTTTCATATAAATACAATGATGTTTTTACAAATATATTGTGTTAGAAAATCAAAATTAAAGAACTGCATCGAACACCATAAAAGTTAACAAAAATCAACATTAAGAATCCGGAGGGAGTACTATCCTAAACTTTAAAAATGGTAGTTATAAACTAATGAAAGGATAAGGCCCGGTTCTTTTCCATAGTCCCATACCGTACTTTATCATAATTTACCACACTAATTAAAAACATATCATACCAAACCATACCATACCACACTTTACTATAACAATCATAATTTTCACATTCTTCATTTTTCTGTCTCCTCTATCTTTCACATTCTCTCTCTTCACCTACCACATCAATCACACTTTGTACATATTGTATCATACCATACCATATCATGTCACACTTTTCACAATCCTTCCATACAATACCATTATCTGCACTCTTCAGGACATAGAAAAAGAAGAAGGCCTAAAACATGTCAAAATAATAAAAAAAATATTGAGTCTATCAATCAACAACTGCCACTTGAATTCCACCACCTAAACCCAATAAGTGATTAAGATTAACCCATTGTGTACTAGTCTCATAATTAAATGGCCATGGCCCACATAATATTAAAATTAATTGTGCCATAGAGTGTTAGCCCAGCCCAATTACTGTGCTTTAAAGTACTACATGGGTCCTTTGATCTCTCCAAATGTGCGCTCTTATATACAATTTAAAAGTATAATATTTATAATTATGTGCCGATAATTTGGGAAGATGTCTTCATTAGAAGGATCTTCTAAATCATGATATATATTCTTTTACCTATGTGGAAACATATATAGCTATAACATGAGTGAAGCCAAAACTTATAGATATGCCGAAGGGGTTATATTACTCATATAACTTGTAATTTGTAAACAATTTGAAAGGATTTCCTTAGACCCTACAAAAGCGGGTCAGAATCCATACTGAGAGTTATTGGGAGTCATATCAATGAAAAGAGTTTTATAACGTTTAAATTAGTCGATCTTTGAGTGTCAAAACACATATTATTAGGTCAAAAGAGGCTGAGATCCTGGATGATGGATCTCTCACCGATCACCTATTTGGATAAGGTAACAAACTCCCTTACACGAGGACACGTACTATGAATTAGGGTTTTGTAGCGTGAAAATATTGATAACCATAGTAAGATAATGTTTCAGTTCCCTTACTTTCACATCTAAGGTTAGTCTTATTCCACCAACATATGTATAGAGAAGGCTTGGATTACCTTGAGGATGGAGGCTCCCTTGTGTGGCACCGTATTGCAACCAAAGCATTAACAAATTAAGTTTACTAGTAGTAAATACTGTTGTTAGCCTTGGCCAATGAGTGAGTTGTTGTCATTTGATTATGAGGTTATGGATTTGAGTTGTGGAAGCAGTCTTTAGCAGAAATGCAAGACAATGTTTGTCTACATTACACTTTTGTGATGGGACGCTGCACCAGGTTGCCCTAATAACCATTTACAACAAGCACTTACCACTCGTTGGTTGTTTTTGCCTTGAGGATGACTATAGATTGAGTGGCACCCTGTAAATCAATGAAAACATAAAATATACATATAAGGCTCTCATATTTTAATAAATATTGGTCTAAAATGTGAAAGCCATGAGATACAACACAAAATTACCATGTATGTTTGTTTTACATAGAATAGGAAGCATGTTTTGGTGAATTAATTAAGCAATAAGTGGTATATATAGGGATTCCATAGTGATGATCAATTCATCATATGCATGTGAATGCATAGTTTGAGGTGACATTTGGATCACCATGTTGTAATCCTTAATCTTAGTAGCAAATAATTGTGATGTCTTTACAATGGTTGTTAACTTGTCACTTCATGCTTAATTTGTGTAAGTACACACAAAGAATTCGATCTTCAATATAAGATTTCACTATTTATTGAGCTTCTACCTTAACGCAAATCAATGTTATTCTATATGCATTCATCAATTGATGCTAACGAGTAAACACTTTACATTTTATTATATCACTCAAGTCTGTGCACCTTTCTTTCACCTACATGAAGCACATAGGTATGCATTTCCCTTTTGATTCCACAAACCTCTTCAGCTTCTAGTTTGCCTTTTTTTCCTTTTCAAAAGTTTTTCCTTTTGAGTTTCTCTAAGTGTTTCAACTGGTTTTCAAGTTTTCTGAAAGGTTTTTGTTGAATCTACATGAATAAGAGTAGACTGCCTACATCCGAATTCCTTAGACCACGTATAAGCGTGTTCCACCTGAGAGTTTGTTGTTGTATAGTTTTCTGTATTGGAGATAATGGGGACGGGTCCCATAACTTATAAGTCCCCTGGTGTGGGTATAAAAAACACATTAATTCCTACCCTATAACAACTACTGTTTCATAGTATAAATCATTTATCTCGAAAAACTTTACTGCATTCAAAAAGGAGAAACTGTAAATATTATTGAATTATTTTCATCATACAATATATTAGGACCATCCCGCTTCAAAAATACATGTCATGTTCCCTTAGACATGTCTTCATATTGTTCACATAATTCATCACCACAAACATAAAACTCCCAAAAAATTACTCCCTCCGTTCTATATTAACTGTCGTCTTAGGAAATTATGCAGTCAAATTTCAAAAATTTTGACCATAAATTTCTCAATATATACAATAAGTTGCTATATAAAATTACCACCATTAGATTCATGACGAAAAATACTATCATAAAAGTATAATATTACAATTGTTAATAATATATTATGTAAGAAATTATCAATTAAAGAGTAATATTAGAGACCGTAAAAATCAAAATTATGACAGTTAATATGGAACAAAGGGAGTACATAAATGAAGAAGAGGAAATAGAATCACTAGTCAAAGTAATAGGGCCCTTATCATGTGGTCTCACATGGACAATATTTGGATGAATTTATTAACACAAAACAATATAGGAAAGCTCCAAGTCCATGTGATGTGAATCTACATTATATTAAACATATATGTGTGGACGAGTGCCTAAAATCTAAGATAAGAGGAAGAGGTTCAAAGATGCTCGACCGATAGGGAGAGGAAGGAACGATTTCGATTGAAGCCAATTCAACCGCTTCGCCCCTATTCTTTCTCTAAAGTAAAGGGCATATTTGAACAACAAACAAAAAAATCTTACCTAGAAATTATACAATAATATGAGGGTTACCTAAATTTGTGGACTTGCATGTGCATTGGAAGTTGAGGTTATTGTGTTTGTCTCCATACCTACTTGCCTCCCCTGGCCCATTGGGCCCTTGAGCCCTTATGCCTTCACCATATTAATAATATAATGGGGTGTTTTGTTGTCAGTTTTTTGGGTTAATTTTTAATTTTTTGGATATTATTAATATTTTGACCAAGGTGAAAAACCATCGGAGGTGTTTGGTAACCAATTTTTCATATTAGCATTTTGGACCCAATAAACTAGTTTTTTAAAGTTACTTGAGAAAACTTTTTGAAGTAACTTTCCACAAACAGCAAGTTTACCAAACGCCTTTTCTGCAATTAGCTAACCCAAACAACTAAAGTCAAACAGGTAATCCAAACAGTTGTAAGCTAACAACTACAAGCTAACCGCTAACGGCTACCAGCTACCAGCTGATTGTCAAACATGGTCAATATTGGCATAGATATTCCCTAATTAGGTATATATAATCATGGACCTCCTCTTTTTATTTCCTTTTTTTCATAACCAAATATAAATTATTTATCCCAAAAATTTATATATCCCAAAAATTTCATTGCTAAATAAAGTACTGGGTTTCTAATGTAGCAATCTTAAAAAAATTTCCAAGGTGTTGAATTTACTAGGACATAGTAGGGTCCCAAATTATATTTCTGTTTTCAATTATTATTATTGACCATTTATATTATGGAACCCAAACAACAAAACCCTTATTGTTGTTATTGCTTTTGCCAACCAAGTTAACCAAAAACCATGATTTTGTATTTGAGATAATTGAACTAGCTAAGGATAAATCTTAGATGCTTGCTACTCAATTATACAAGAAGAAAACTATTAGTATTTAATTAAGTGGGTTATTAACATAATAAAGTGGTTTTAGACCTCAATAATGTTCTAAATATATAATGCTACTAGGTTAATCTATGTATTTGAAAATGGGTTATCATTTGTAGCTTTTATAATCTGTATACTTGCAATTTATGCAATTTTCTAATACACCATAATCTTTAGTAAATATGTTAAGTTAATTATACAAATATTATTTATAATTTTAAATAATATAATATAAAAATGACCAAGAAACTTTACTCTTTAATAGTAGAAAACCAATCAACATACATAATTTGATATGTCTAAAGATTATTCAACATGATTAATCTAATGTAGCATGTTTCAGCATGATTCAACATGTATACAACATCAACTATTGTTCATCATGAACATGTCCAATGTAAGAATCTTTATTTTAGTATTTGTAGATGGTTTTAGTATGAACTTCAGTATGGTAATTCTCTATCTCATAATGTAGTTTTTTTCAAATTTTTAGAACTGTTAAGGTTTTTAATAAGAGTAGAATTGATTAGCGGAAGCGAAAATAAGAAGATGACTACTGAATATCGAGAAAAATAAATGCAAGATTAAAGGGGACAAGAATTTTAACGTGGATACCCGAATCAGGAAAAAATCACGGGCGGCACAAGCACAAGCGAATCCACTATGGTAGAGAGTACAACGAACGATCTCCTCCCGAGATCCAACAAAGAGAGTATTACAAAGATCTCAAATACCGAAAGAAATCCACCCGGAACTCTCAACAAAACCTCTCTCACCATCCAGGAATACGAAATTTCAGAATATCTAAATACACCTCCTCCCATATGAGGTGCCCCAAACTTGGCCACACCAAACAAGGTGAACAAGACCGACTATTTATAAGGAAAACTCCCTATAAACCTACCTTGACTCCCACTCCAATTAGATTTATAATCTAATACAATTAGGAAACCTAACATAATAAGGAAACCTAAATAATATCCTAATACAATTAGGATACAAATAATTGTGGGATCAAGAGACTGAATGATTTTAGGACACTTTCCTAACAATCTCCACTTTGGACTAAAATCAACGAAAGATCCAAAATTTCTTCATCGCCAACGAACCTCTGAAAGGTAGAACTGCGATGTGTAGCCAAACCGCTGAACAGTCACAAACTGGATCCAACAGAAATCTTCAGATCCAAAATTTCTTCATCGTCAACGAACATATGAGAGGTAGAACTGCGATGGGTAGCCAAACCGTTGAACGGTCACAAACTGGATCCAACAGAAATCTTCACAACCGCCATATCTGAGCGAATTACTCAATACCAACGAACGAATTTCTTAATGTAGTCTTCTCTTAACCAAAGCTCTTACATAAACCCTAAATCCACGAAATTTGAACTACCATGGCTCTGATACCACTTGTTAGGATTTTAATAATAAGAGCAATACACAATAGCGGAAGCACGAAAATAAGAAGATGACTACAGGATATCGAGAAAAATAAATGCAAGATTAAAGGGGACAAGAATTTTAACGTGGAAACCCGAATCGGGAAAAAACCACGGGCGACACAAGCACAAACGAATCCATTATGGTAGAGAGTACAACGAATGATCTCCTCTCGAGATCCAACAAAGAGAGTATTACAAAGATCTCAAACACCGAAAGAGATTCACCCGGAACTCTCAACAAAACCTCTCTCACCATCCAGGAATACGAAATTTCAGAATATCTAAATACACCTCCTCCCATAGGAGGTGCCCCAAACTTGGCCACACCAAACAAGGTGAACAAGACCCATTATTTATAAGAAAACTCCCTATAAACCTATCTTGGCTCCCACTCCAATTAGATTTAGAATCTAATACAATTAGTAAACCTAACATAATAAGGAAACTTAAATAATATCCTAATACAATTAGGAAACAAATAATTGTGGGATCAAGTGACTGAGTGATTTTTGGACACTTTCCTAACAATAACATTGATCTTATATTTATTATGATACGAGTCTGACCAATGTTACCAAAAGAAGACTGAACATGACATGAATTAATCGATTCAATCTAAATTATAGATGACATTTACGAGTTTGAAAATTCATTTGCGAGCATTAGGGCATGTCCTTTCCATAGGTAAGATTGGGTACAAAGATGAATCTTGTGAATTCATTTGCACAGTTCCATAACTCAAAGAAATGAAAAAAAACGGAAGAAAGAGGGTGATAATTGGGATAGAGAAGATAAAAATTACATTGATAAAGTTCTCCATTACGCATAATTAATCATTTGGTCTTTAACTATCATGTTAAGCTTTTGATTGAGATAGTTCCACATAGTATCATAGTCATATTGAGTAAAAGGTCTCAGGTTCGAATCTCAACACCTTCATATACGTTGGGGAGATTCAAGGCGGAAGCCCACTTCAACCAAGGCCCATGTTAAAGTATAAAATTATCATTGGACCTTTAACTATTAACTTAAACTTCGAGGCAGACGATATCTTGATGCATAGGCACTTAGGCAGTATATTTTCCCTAATACTCCACTTTGCAAGTGATTTGAGGAGTACCAAATTATATGTCCAATCACATAATGACCACCATCCCTATTATTTTTTCTGGTTATTTTTGGATCAGATAATGTACCCATTACAATAGATAAGAGGTTGTTGTTATAGAGTTCAAAACTTATAAGCCCACTATGGAAATATAACAAGCATGCCCAAAAAATAGTGGATTCTTATTGGCTTTTCCATCCACACCAAATTTGTAATGGCATGGAATTATGGAACTTCCACTATCTATGCATTTTTAAAATTTTAAAATGCATAGATGTATAATGGACTGCTACATCAGGCTGGCGGCTAAATTTTCTTTTTTTTATATTTATTATTATTATTATTATTATTATTATTATTATTATTATTATTATTATTATTATAAAATTTTCATAAAATATCAACATGGCAAATGCACAAATCTTCTCGAGTTCTTAGGACAAGGAACCTTTTAAATGTCTTATGTTAGTATCAAAATTATATTATCATATATTAGATTAAAAAAGGTATGATTAAATTTTATAACATAATATATAAAATTATATTTTTATCCACAATCTTTTCAATTTATCAGAAAATAATTAAAATATATTTGACGGATAAGTTAATTCAATTAAAATATCATTTATATTTATGACTTAACATTAATTACTTAACCAGTACATACTTAAATTTCTTATAACTGATTATTAACAATAGTTACAAAAATTAAAAATGCTAAAAATATCACAAATATTAGTTTGATGAATAGCTAACAAGACACTTTTTAAAAGTCCTGCAACAAAACACCAACCACTCTAATTAAGAATTATATATGTTTGTAAGTGCTCCTACAACACTTAAATATGTACAACTATACATACATGTTACTATATATATATATATACCAGCATCCCTATATATAGCGCAATATTCTGCAGGGAATGATAAGAACAAAAAGAGAAGAGGATTAAGTTAAAAGGGATCATATTTGGTCATCTTCACACTTTCCCTGTGGCTAGCTATGGCTAATAACTTGCTCTCAAAAGCTCATGCCTTTATCTTGCTGTCTCTAGCATTGTTTTTGCTCACACTACAATCAATAGGTCTCCTCTCTCTTTCTCTTTGCAATTTATTACGTGGTCTTAAAACATGTGCTTCAAATATGATCATTGTTCACTCATACATATTCGTTGTTCACTCTCAATAGCATAATTGGTCACTCATATGTCCCCATTGTTCACTCGCATTAACAATAATATATTGTTCACCGATATTTACCCGTTACTCACTTAATTGTTCACTCATACTTACTTGGAGCACATACTCGCAGCGAAAAACAAGCTTCTCCTTTGTTTTTCATTGCGGATCCGCCGGAATCAGACTATCTATGAACTTTTGTTCATGAGGGTAAGACTGTCTACATTAGGATCCCGACCCCCAGACCACGCTCAAACATATCACTTGGGAGCTAGGTTGTTAATATTGTTGTTGTTGTACTTACTCGGAGTGCATGCTCTAAGAACATATAATATGTATTTTGATAAAGAAAATTTATGCTTAGACAATCATATAAGAATAGTGTTTCTGGTTATGTATGAAAGATAAAATCATCGATCATAACATGATAAACTAGACATGCAAAACTATCATATATGCTTATTACGTCCATCTAGATCTTACCCTAATATCTAAGACTTAAGACTCTAGGTGCATTAAACCCTACATAGCTAGGTTAAATTCATTCTCATCGATAATTTGATATCGTTATCATGTTAAGATATATTTCAAGAGAACTATATAAAGATATAAGTATGTTGGATACAAATTAAACAAGTATATATCAGACGAACTCGAGCATCAAAAGTACTGATATTTGTGTCTCATTTATATATATGAACCTTATAGAAGCACAGATCGGAGTATGTTATGGACATTCAGGCGACAACTTACCCTCCCCGCAGGAAGCAGTAAACCTCTTGAAATCCAACGACATAGGAGCCATGAGACTTTACTACCCCGACCAAGACATCCTCCAAGCGATCCAAGCCTCAAATGGTGGCATTCGCGTCATCCTTGGTGTCCCCAATGACGCAATCCAAACCCTGGGGAAGCGACTCGTTGGGTCAAATCCAACGTCATTCCCTACACGTCCTCCATCAAGTACATAGCGGTGGGGAACGAGGTCTCCATGAATAGCGCTGAAGCGCGTCTGGTGGGCCCCGCCATGGTCAATGTTCTCAACGCGCTGAAAGCTACTAACCTTGAAACCCTAATTAAGGTCACCACGGCCATCAGCACGAGCCAAGTCACCGATACCTACCCTCCCTCGAACGGGAAGTTTGTCAACATGGGGTTCATGGGGCCCGTGTCGAAGTTTCTAGAGAGCAATGGGTCCCCATTGTTACTTAACATCTACACCTACTTTGCTTACGCCTCAAGTTCCATGCAAAACGGTAAGACGCTGTCAGGTGTCTTGCTCTTTATAAAATTAATACCTTATTATTATTTTAAACCCTAGTTTTTTTTATAGATATTATTAATTATCAATTATAAAAAGTTTGGAATGATCCCCATCCGTTGGGCATATTTTAGACGTCTTTTTGTAAATTTTAAAAAATATAGATAAAAATGTTATTTTATCTTATTTATATATATTATTAAGTTATAGAAGTCAATCATGTAATTTTTTTCTATTTAATTTACCAAATATATAGGTTTTATATAATGACAAGAACTTAATATGTGTCTTATCCAAAACATTTATCATTTTCGAAACGATCGATAATGTTACATTAGGTTAATATTGTCAATTTTATTTTTACTTTCTCACATATATATGTGTGCGCGCGCGCCCAGGTAACATTGATCGTGACTTCGCATTATTCACATCCCCTGAACCCAAGTTCACCGACCCTAACAACGGGTTGTCCTACCGAAACCTTTTCGATGCCATCGTGGACGCCACATATGCCGCCCTGCACAGGGCGGGGGCCCGCCACACGAGGGTCATGGCGTCCGAATCCGGCTGGCCATCTCGAGGCGGGTTCCCCCACCGCCGAGCCGCCAGAAACGGCGGTGGGGCCGCCACGTTGGACAACGCGGGGACTTACTACACGAATTTGGTGGAGCATGTGAGGCAAGGAACGCCATTGAAGCCCGGGGAGGCTATGGAGGCGTACTTGTTTGAGATGTTTGACGAGGATGGAAAACCCGGGGATGATGTGGAGAGGAATTTCGGGGTTTTTACTCCGAATAAGAAGGTTAAGTACCCTGAGGTTTTGACCTACATTCGGAAACCTACGGTGGATGTTTGTAACAAACAACGGGAGCTTTGGGAAGTATGTATCAATGTATGGGGATCATCCATCGACGTCTTTAAATAATACTGGTATCATGAAATTATAGTCGGGTAATAAAGTTGTAACTCATACAGTCGTACATGTGTTATTAACTAGTATGGATGTTATCAAATGTCTTATCGCAAATGAGCTAGCAACTTATTTGACATTATGACATGTATGTAGAATTTCCTAAACATATAAGTTTGTGTACGTAAGTACGTAGAGATAAGCAAAGCTATCAATAAGTTTGAATTTCCCCTTTCCCTTGGCTTGTAAACTCCAATATGGTCCATCTTCATCCTTTATAACCGGATGATTCGTTAAATATGTGGACCGTGACGCTATAAAAGAAATGTTGTAACATATTTTGAAGTGTCTTGGCTTTTGTAAAAAGACTATATTATTGTCGCTAAATCTTAATAAGGATATAATTACTGAACTATACGTACTATCCAAAATTTTCTAACTTTGTGAAAATATGGGTAAAACATTCCTAGTAGACGGAGTCAATTAGGTTAAGATGTGACTTGTACTTATTGTGATAGTTGATGAATATTAAGTTATTAACCCTTATAATTGGTAATTATTCACAGCAATAGAGAAAATTTGTATCAAAATCATAATAACATTAGAGGAAAATTCAATTTATGTGATCACAATTTGATCCATAAAATTACATCTACCAAAAACTGCAAAACTATATGTTTAGGATCGGGTTCTATTGGCACAAACAATACTGAGATCGAAAGTAAAGGTAAAAGTCAAGATGCAAAATTTTCAACGTGAAAAACCCAAATTAAAATCAAGAAAAAAAGAAACTAGGAATGATGTACTAGATCAGGTATTTTGAGAATTATAACAATGGTTGTTTTGTGTTACATTTTCTACAAGGATTCATCTAAGCTTCATCCACTATGGTTGTCTTGTGTGGACCAACATGGTCCGTGTTGTATAAAACACGACCTGTGCCACTTTCCTCACCCTCTATTCAACAATATGACCCGTGTTGCCTTCAACATTGTCCGTGTCCATCCTCCGCGACACAAAACCTCGTGATTTTATACTTCTCCTCATCTCTTCTCAACTTCCCCCGGTCTTTGGCCTGAGTTGTATGAGGCAGAAACTCAGTCTCACATACGGTTCGGAGGCCGAGCCCCACCCCAGCCATAATGGTGCGGCTTAGGTCAACTAACACAAAGAAGATACAGTTCACTCCACGATTGCCTTTGGGCTCCGAACTCCATATGAGGAAGGAACGTTGTTGTTAGCGGGGTCTCGATCATTTACATGGGCCCACTTTTCATTCCATTTGTGGGAATTTGATGATCTATAGAACCTTAATTCCATTAGGCTACACACACCCCATATTTTTTTTTTTTGATTATTTAAAGCCCAAAAGAATAAGAGGTCATGCAAACAACGAGACAGTAAAACACAAAAAGTTCACACCATATAAAACACAGAATTTTAACTTCTTTTACATCTTATCTGATGATGGGCTTTTGTTACATGAGAAAAGTGATCCATAGAACATACTTCATCATGTTCTTCACCTAATTTTATTCACCCCAACTCAAACTTCAAACTTCTTATACACCCATGCATCTTACCCATCACAAAACCCTAGCTTAATCATACAAACCCCCCTCAGTTGAAACTGAGCTGGTACTTGGGCTACATATTCGGGTCGAAAAGCCCAAAATTCTGCTCGATCCCGGCCGCCTGCTGATTCTGATCGAACATCGAAAACAAGTACGTCTCAATAGCTTCCCCAGGCTTCAATGGCGTCCCCTTCCCCTTCGAGTTCAAGTGGCCAATCAAGTTCCTGTAATACGTCCCCGCATTCCCGACACTGGCCGCCGTGGGCCCACCACCTGAGGGCCACCCGGTCTCGGCCACCACGACCCGGGTGTTTTGGGCCCCGGCCCGGCCCAATGCCGCGTACACGGCGTCCACCATTGCGTCGAACAAGTTCTGGTAACTCAACCCGGTGTTGGAGTCTTTTACCATGGTCCCTGGCGCGGTAAAAAGGGCGTAGTTAATGTCGATGTCACGGGGATCATCCACGTAGGCGAAGTAAGGGTAAATTGTGACCAATAAGGGCGAGTCATAGGTGGCGAGGAAGTCAACGATGGGGCCCATGTAGGATGAGTTGGCGAACGCCCCGTTGGACGGGGGGTACGAGTTGGCGATTAGGGTTGTGTCGATGGCCGTGGTGACCTTGATTAGGTCTAGGTTTAACCACCGGAGGGCATTTTGGACATTTCGCATGGCGGGTAGGACGAAAGCGGCGTCTGTGTCCCACGGGTGGACCTCGTTCCCGACCACTATGTACCGGAAGTTGAGACAGTTGGCGTAGGGTGCCACGTAGGACTGGACCCATGAGTCTGCGGCCGTGGGGTCCGTGGTGGACCCCAGGGATTGGAGGGTGGCTCGGGGGACGTCGAGTACGAGCCCGATTTGGGTGCCCATTAGTGCTTTTAGGGCACCCTGGTCGGGGTCGTAGAGTCGCATGTAGGAGATGCCTTTGGATTGGTAAAAGTCAACGACGGATTGCTCCGATGGGAGGTTGTTTCCATTCCTGCCGTAACATGCTCCGATCTGTGCCTCTGTAACATGAGATCGATAACAATTAATGTCTGTTAGAGTATAAAACTATCACTTCATCTTCAACCATCAATCTAAAGTTCTGATTGATCGATATGCTTCTAAAATGACAGATGGTACTAATTAATGATGTGTTTGTCGACGCATAGATCTTAGCTTAAGTAAAACTTTGAAATTTTTTTATCACTACATTGATTTTTAACCGGAACAATGATTTCTTATATGAAAGTATTAACATTAAATTCCTAATAAAAAAATATTATGATGACAATACGAATATGATAAAAAGGGAAGGAATGAGTAAGTTAAATAAAGCATGCATGCATGCATAGCATGCAGACGTACGTACGTGTTACTTCAAAGCAGGGGATGAACAGCAGGAGAAGAAGCAAAGCAGAAGCCATTGAAAGAAAAGCTTAATTTGATTAATATTATGTTTGGTTTAGCCCTAACTTTACTCGTACGTTGGTTTGTATATATAAGAAAATGGAAAGCTTAATTAACCTAATTAGGGTTTTTTGTGTAGATATATATTGAAAAGATCAAAATGTACAGTACAATGGCTGCGCATGCATGTCTAATATTACTCCATTACAAACTCAGCATGCGCACAATACCTAAATTTGGCGCAATATTATTATTGGTACCAATAATTCCAAATAAAAATGAAAAGAAAACGAACCATATGTTACTTGCATGATAATATTTACATTAGTTGTGCCCCAAGTTGCTAGCTACGTACAAAACTAGTGGGCGCGCGCATGCGTGTGAGTGCGTGCACACTCATATGTATGTGTATGAGTGCGCGTCGCTGTATAATAATGTAGTTTGAATCAAGATCATGATTGTCTGTAGATCATGATGTGTTCAGAATTAATGTTTGAAAACAATCTTAAATTGCTAATGATAACATTGTTTTGAGTAAATGTACATATTTATCAATTATAAGAGCATAAGTTGTGGCGGATCTAGATCTTCTAATTACGAGTGTCCAATGCACTATTCTATTCATATGATGAACATAATATCCATAATTTTTTCATAGTGTTAACGGTGGTCGTGGCCATCCTTAACATACATGGTGATCCGCCAGTGAGCATAACATTTATTGACTGCGTTAATAAATATAATAATATTCTAATTATATGATCAATTATCATAAAAAAAACACATATTTTATGCATAATTCGATGTCTATGAAAATATATAAATAAAAAATAGTTTTATATAGTTTATGAATGATAACCGACTTTAAACTAATCAAACATATCTTTATAGCAATTTAAATATGTTTAAATATAATTTTTAGAGTGATTTAAGTGAAATTCAAGATGATTAATAATTAACATCTATTTTGATTTTTTTTTAAAAAAACTTATCATTTTTGTTCCTATTGATGAGAGATACTTATTAGTGTGTTGTATACCTATTGGTACATCAAGAAAAGGACAAAATTATAGAATGTCCACCATTGAAGATTCATAGAATTATTTACTAAATAACATTCTTTTTGTTCCCACATAGCAGCCCCTTAATGTGATGACATATTGATGCATAAAAGGTTACTACATTTATGCTATAGTGGTATTATATTATAATTTGTGCTATGTTAATTGTTTAGATCCTTATAAATTAAGACCCTCTTGCACACTATTTGGTAATGGCACACCTAATATTCCATTATAGTAGTACATCCAAATGCAAGTTAATTAAGGTTAAACTATTGTAATTAGCACCTACTTATTACTGGTTAATGATCTAACTAAGCTCCACTTTTGTTGCATCTTCTTGGGCTATAAGGCCTTCTTTGGGCCCAATATAACTAAATCCATTCCTCAGCATGGCCCATGCATTGGTGAAAGAGGTAAATGATTGGACCAAGTGAAGAGTGAAAAGTTTTTGGTCGAAAGTTTTGACCAAATCAAACTAAATTTGAAGCAAGTTGCCCATTTTCATGCTATTTGGACATGACAGTCCATATCATCAATTCGTGTTGATTATACTCTTACTGTAAGATTTATCTATGGCCCTTAAATTTGTATTGCACGATTCTTAAATATGTTACGAATCTTCGTATATTCTTAAAATAATCTCAACAAAACACCGATACAAATTACCAATCACCATAAGAAATTAAATTTCCCATTAATACATTCCACATAGTTTATTATTGCACCACAATAAGGGAGTTAAGCTAGGAGAATCCCCTAAATCTTCCAACCCATTTATTCAAACTATAACATAACCAACTTCAACTAGATCCAACCCTTAATTGTTGAAATTAAGCTGGTACTTAGGTTGCTGATTTGGTGTAAACACCCCAAAATTCTGCTCAATCCCAGCACTCTTTTGGTTCTCATCAAACATCGCAAACAAGTACACTTCCATCCTCCCCGGTTTCCTCGGCGTCCCCTTGGCCACGTGGCCAATCAAGTTCCTGTAGTATGTCCCCGCATTGCCAACACTGGCGGCGGCTGGCCCCCCAGCTGAAGGCCAGCCGCTCTCGGACACCACGATGGCGGTGTTTGGGGCCCCGGCGCGAGCCAGGGCCGCATACACCGCGTCCACCAACGCGTCAAACAAATTCTGATACTGCAGACCGTTGTTACTGTCCGTAACAACGGTCCCTGGGGCAGTAAAAAGGGCATAGTTAAGACTGATGCTCTGAGGGTTGCCCACGTAGGCGAAGTAGGGGTAAATGTTGACGAGCAACGGCGAATTGTTGTTCTTGAGGAATGTAATGATTGGGTTGATGTAGGATTGGGAAGTGAAAACTCCATTGGAAGGAGGGAAGGAATTGGTAATTAGGGTTGTGTCTATTGCTGTGGAGACCTTGATTTGGTTCAAATTTGCGGATCTAAGGGCATTTTGGACATTTTGCATGGCGGAAAGGACCGACCCTGCTTCAGGGTCGGTCGCGTGGATCTCATTCCCGACCGCAATGTAGCGGAAGTTGACCGCTGACGCGTAGGGGACCACGTTGGTCTGCACCCACTGAGCGGCCGCCGACGCGCTGGATCCTAGGGTTTGGAGGTTGGTTCGGGGTACATCGAGAATTACCCCGATGCCAGAGCCTCTTAGGGCTTGGAGGGCGCCTTGGTTCGGCCCATAGAGTCTCATTCGGGCAATGCCTCGAGATTTGTAGAGGTTCACCACGGACTGCGCCGAGGGCAGGTTGTTGCCATTCATTCCGTAGCATACTCCGATCTGTGCCTCTACATTAATAAAAATAATAATCACACACAAAATAATAATAATAATAATAATAATAATAATAATAATTCTAAACAGAAATAAATTCCTAAAGTGTAATCTGGCATATGCAAAATCTTCACTGAAAATGTACTAGGACAACTATTTTAGTATTTTACAATATAATCTTTCTATAATATATCTTTTTCTCATTTTTATGGAAGAAAATTAATAACATTCATAAATAATTACTTCCCCGTTCTTTTTTATATGCATTTTAATTTATGAATGTCAGTCAAACTTTAAAACTTTGATCAGTAATATCTCAACATATATAAAGTTCTATTATACGCTTGTATTATCATTAAATTCATAACGAAAAATACTAATATCTTCGTCTCTTTTTATTTGTCCAATTGACTAATTTCTCTATCCTTTTTTATTTGTCTAATTACCCAACTTTTACATTTTCAATAACTATAATACTCATTATATCCCTAATAAAGACACTTTTTACACCTTTCCAAAGGTATTTGTAAGGACATTTTTGACAATGTATAAATTTTTTGTTTCATTCCCTATAATTCTTGGTTATATGAAAGTAGTTTTAGAGACAAATAATCAAGAACACGGGTAGTATCATAAGAGCATAATATCGTAATTTTTTTATAAAATACACAATGAGAAACTCTTCGTCAAAGGACATTGAAGACCGTACGTATAGCATTTACTCGGCAACAGTTATTATGAAACGGAGGTAGTAATTAACAATAAGTTAGGTAAGAATACCTCCAAGTTGAAGACATGGTATAAGAAACACAAGCATCAAAGCAACAGCAGCCATAGAAGATCTCCTGATCATCATCATCTTGATGAAGCTCAAATAACAGAAGAATGTATATGTATGTATTTATGTATGTATGTTGGTGGAATATTTCTTAAGAAATGGGAGTTTATATAGGAAATTGAAATGCTTATCCTGAGATTTTAAAGCTGGAAAAGTCCAATGGTTAGGCTGCCATGCAAATTACTCCATTGGAAAAAATAATTAGGCAGTACTAGTAATACTCCTTCCATTGTTTTTATCTGTCGCCTGGGAAATTGTGTTAAAAATTTTGATCGTTAATATCTTAACTTGTATAATAATTCATCGTACAAAATTGATATCATTAGATTTGTAATAAAAAATACTATTCAAAAAGTATAATATTATATTTTTAATAAAGATTTTATATTAAAAATTATTGATTAAAAATTGACAGAGAAAATCGTAAATGACAGATAAAAAAAACGGAGGTAGTAGAATAAATAATTAAGATCCCCAATAATTCCAAACAACTTAAAATATCATAAGAATTAAATGAAGTCATGTTGCTTGATTTCCTGCAACATTTTATATTAGGTAGGGCTATCATTTAAAATGTGACTTTGGTTCAGTAAATGTGAATTCGGTTCAGACGAAATGATGAATTAAGTGATACGTAAAATTTAGTGATAAATAATAGATATAATTAATATTTTTTTGATAAATTTGGATTTTAATTTACACGTACAATAAACATAAAAAATATTGTATTGAAATTTTTTATCGAAAATTCAGACAAAAATTCTAATGACATTACTCAAATCTTTTTTTTGTTGGACATTTGTTTAACTTTAGCTATGTTCTTTGATTAGATTATTTTCATGTTTGAATGGATAAATCAGGATAAGTTGGGAAAAGTTAGGATTATATATGATGCTTTTTTAGGGAATTGTACTTTTAATTAAATTGGATGTTTTTTTGAGTAATTGTGTTAGATTTGGATAAAATTTGAATAAGTGTGGATAAGTTAGCAGAGTTATATCCAATCTAACTAAAGAATATAACCAATTATAACATTGACTAATTCTTTACCAGGTATACAGCAGGGTTCTAAATCTTTACGAAAATGGATATTAATTGGTGCACATGAAGTCTTACTAATTAGGCCTAACTTGAATTATTATATAATATCAATCATAAATAGTAGAGTTTGTTAATAGCCTCCAATATTGAACATTCAAGTTTGTCCAAATCTAAAGTCATTTTTTTTATTATTTTCTTTTAAGAATAATAAATGGGTATATGATGTTCTGTTTTTCGAATTTTTGTAGCATTTTTTATGTGAATTTTATCATTATTGACTTCAAATTATCCAAAAAATCATTATATTATTATTATTATTATTATTAGGGTTTTTGGATGCTAATATACTAGTATATTTTTATGTTATTGGACAATAATACACTGAACTTTGATCTTGGACAATAATGCATTGTACTTTAGGGATGTTGTTGAACAATAATGAACTTAGAACAATTTCGATGGTGACTGACTCGATGGTAATCCTACGTGGTCCGCCTGCCACGTAGGATCACCACTGAATCAGTCACTGTCGGAATCTTTCCAGGTGCGTTATTTTCCAACTCACCCTAAAATACAATGTATTATTGTCTAAGGTCAAAATTCAGTGTATTATTTTCTAATACCAAAAAAATTTAGTATATTAATGTTCAAAAATCCTTATTATTATTATTATTATTATTATTATTATTATTATTATTATTATTATTATTATTATTATTGTTGTTGGAAATAACGAACGATGAGATGGAATAAAAGGAACCACAAGATGGGGGATCAACTGGGTGGTTAGGAGTCGAGGCTAAGCCGTCTCCCCTTAAGACTTATTCACTAGACCGTGAAAAGACTCAAGGGTAAAACCTAACTTGCTTGTAAGCAAAGTTACAAGATCTCTCAAAGAACTCAAAGAGTTGCTGCAGTCAACACCTTAAGAATGTGTTGAATGCTCTCTAGAAAGGAAGAAAAAGATAGATGAGGGTGTGGATGAATGGTGAATTCATCCACCTTATATAGGCACAAAATGGAGTCATAAGGTGGTCAAACATTCCATAAGCAATGGGCATAATCCAAGGGATTATGTTTGAATGATATTAATGAGAAATCATGACTGATTTCTAAGTCAATATCATCCATAATCATGACCAAAAATATTTCAACACGAGGCATAAATCATGGGATTTGAAATTCAATCCCGTCAGCATGCAACACGGGTCGTATCAGATCAACACGGTCCGTGTTGATGCCAACACGACCCGTGTTGGATCAACACGACCCGTGTTGATCCAGTGCACGAAATTCTTTCTCTCTGGACGCCAACACGGGTCGTGTCACACCTAGCACGATCCGTGTTGGGTCCAATTATCTTGTTAAGCTTGATTTCGACCTATCCGGTCGATCCTATGCTTATAACTTGTATTTTATGCCTCTTAACTCTTGAAATACTCCAACAATCCCCCGCCATTTCAAGAGTACCACTTGAAATAGCCCGGGATCCTTCACTTGGGTAAAATTACCCCCACCATACATGGCGACTTCTAGAAAGATTCAACACCCGAGAAATCGAGGAGTTGTTATGCGTCATGAAAGTGTCTCACGACTTGAACCTTCACTTAGCGTACATAATTTCAATTAGTTTGAATGTATAAGTAGACAAGCTTTGAACTTAACATCCTTATTTAACTAATTGGATACATATCACACACACAACCCAAAACCTTGCTTAAAAAATTAGACACTATTTTTACAACCGGCCATGTGTCCCATACCCTCCGCGAAAACAATCAAGCTCAGCCCTAGACTATCCGAAGCGGTCCACTTCACGTCCTCGCATAGGCAGACTTTTACGCCCCGTAATAGAGCTCCCCATCTCACCGATTTCAAAGTCTGTTAATGAGTCATAGACCCAAACCTCTTGATCATTACGGTTCTTGAGCATCACCTTGTCCTTGGGATGACTTAAGCTTGATGACTTGATGCTCCATTATCATTCAACGTCGTCGACCATTGAACTCAAGGCTTGACAAAAGGTGTCAAGCGTGAGTTGGAGCTCCGTTGATGATAATTATTTGGTTGGGCTAACCCCCATCCCGAATGATAAAGTCCTCGCCATTTCTTTGCTCAATCCTTTGGTGAAAGGATCGGCCAAGTTCTCACTTGTCTTGATGTAGTTTACCGCTACAATTCCATCCTTAATGAGTTGATGGACATAGGCGTGTCGTAACCCAATGTGCCTTGACTTGCCATTGTAGACACGATTATATATACTTGCAATTGTGGCATTGTTGTCACAATAAAGTGTTGTTGGAGGCATGGGTTTTTCCCATAGAGGAATTTCCAACAACAAGTTTCGTAGCCATTCCGCCTCTTTACAAGCGGCAGCCAATGCTACAAACTCGGAAGCCATGGTGGAATCCGAAAGGCATGCTTGTTTCTTAGAACCCCAAGAAACGGCATACCCACTAAGTAGAAACACGCAACCGGAGGTCGAGGTGTAGTCATCCTTGTCACTTATCCAACTTGCATCGGAGAATCCTTCTAAGACCGAGGGTTCTCCCTTAAACCGCAAGTTATAGTTTTGGGTAAGTTTTAAGTATCCCAAAACTCTCTTAACCGCTTGCCAATGCCTTTTGCTTGGGTTGCTATTGAATCTACTAAGCTTCCCTACCGCAAAAGCTATATCCGGCCTTGTACAAGTCATGGCATACATTAAGCTACCTATGACTTTAGCGTACTCCAATTGGGCAAAAGGTCTACCATCATTTTTACTTAGATTTACACTTGGATCAAATGGGGTAGTTGCCACATAGGAGCTCTTATGAAACTTTCCTAACACCTTTTCCACATAATGTGATTGTGTTAGACTTATTCCATCATTATTTCTAATGATTTTGATACCAAGTATCACATCCGCTTCTCCCAAGTCCTTCATAGAGAACTTAGCGGATAGAAAACTCTTAGTTTTCTCAACTTGTTCCATGTCGGTACCAAATATCAACATGTCATCAACATATAGGCATATAATCACCCCCTTTCCATTCTCAAACTTAGAATAGACACACTTGTCCGACTCATTGATCTTAAAACCAAATCCAAGCACTACTTCATCAAATTTATGATGCCATTGCTTAGGTGCTTGCTTTAGACCATACAAAGATTTTATGAGTTTACATACTTTATTCTCATGACCCATTTCAACAAACCCCTCGGGTTGTTCCATATACACCTCCTCTTCTAGTTCTCCATTTAGGAATGTCGTTTTGACATCCATTTGATGGATTACTAGCTTATGGATAGTGGTTAAAGCTATAAGTACTCTTATAGTTGCAATCCTAGCCACGGGTGCATAAGTATCAAAGTAATCAATACCATACCTTTGGGTAAAGCCCCTAACAACTAACCGGGCTTTAAACCTTTCTATGGTACCATCTACTTTCTTTTTGCGCTTAAAAATCCATTTTGATGTAATAGGTTTACATCCCGGTGGTAAGTCTACTAAAATCTAAACATTATTTTCTCTAATGGAGTCTATCTCATCTTGTACTGCTTCCTTCCAAAAGGAAACATCTTGTGACTCCATGGCCTCTTTGAAAGTTTTAGGATCTTCATCTACATTGTAGATATAGGGAGTCTTATACTCAATAGAGTTCCTATCTCCCTCTACTAAATAAACAACGAAATCCGAGCCATAATCCTTGGATTTCCTTGTTCTCTTACTCCTTCTTATTTCCTCAACATCATGTTGAGTTTCTTGAATAGCATCCTTTGGAATCATGTCATGAGTGACATCCTTGGGTCTAGGGATTGAAGAGAATCGAGTCTCATCAAAAATTGCATCAATAGACTCTATTACGGTATTCACCGTTATGTAGTCATTTGGTTCGATAACCATAAACCTATAGGCTTTACTTTCAAGAGCATAACCTATAAAGATGCATTCAATCCCTCTTTCACCCAATTTCCTTTTCTTTGGTTCCGGGACCCTTACAATGGCCCGACACCCCCATACTCTAAAATGTTTTAGAGTTGGCGTTCTTTTATTCCAAAGTTCATATGGGGTTTTTGTGTTCCCTTTTAGAGGAACCCTATTTAAAACATAACAAGCTGTTAACATGGCTTCACCCCAAAATCCTTCACTTAAACCGGAGTAAGATAACATGGAGTTAACCATTTCTTTTAATGTCCTATTTTTCCTTTCAGCCACACCATTTTGTTGAGGTGTATAGGATGCCGTTGTCTCATGCACCACACCACAACCTTGAAAATAAATTGGATCATAAAATTCACCACCCCTATCGGATCTTAATCTTTTTATTTGGGCCTCACATTGTAACTCACTTTTAGTCTTGTATATTTTAAACTTGTCTAAAGTTTCATCTTTTGAATGTAAAAGAAATACTTGGCAATATCTTGAAAAATCATCAATGAAAGTGACATAGTATCTCTTACCTCCTATAGAAGGAGTGCTATGGAAATCTCCTAAATCACTATGAATCAATTCAAGCAATTTAGAATTTCTCATAATACTGGGAAAGGAACTTTTGGTGATTTTAGTTAACATGCATGTTCTACACTTCTCTATCTTATCATCCAAAGAAGGAATTAAACCAAGATTAGACATGAATTTAAGTTTCTTATAATTAACATGTCCAAGTCTTGAATGTCATAAAGAAGAATAAGAACCAAGCAAGTAAACGGAAACATCATTCTTATTGCCACTTGTAGCGTTAAGCTTAAACATATCACCACATGCATAGCCTTTGCCTACAAAGACCCCTCCCTTGGACAAAACATAGTTGTTCCCTTCATACACTTGCTTAAACCCAAACTTACTTCAGAGAAAACCCGAAACAAGATTCTTACATATATCCGGAACTAAATACACATCGTTTAAAAGCAATGTCTTTCCGGAAGTAAAAACAAGTTCAACTTGTCCTATTCCTTCCACCTTAACCGGAGAGTTGTTGCCCATAAAGAGATTTCTCCCCTCTTCGGCGGGTTGGATAGTCTTGAAGAGAGAACGATCAATGCAAACATGTCAAGCCGCACCCGAATCAACCCACCAAATATCGTCGCTTGAGACGACATTAATTTGGTCTTTAATCATAGCTACGAAGGGTCCATTGGATTCCTTCTTACCGCTATGATTCTTAGTGTTGTTATTCGAAAGTCCGTGCTTTTTCCTCCAAACCGGACATTCCCTCTTGGGGTGACACGGCTTGCCGCATTCCCAACAAACCAATTTTGGTTTCTTATTGTTCTTGTTCTCAAACTTATTCTTGTTCTTTGTTCCTCTTGTATTCTCTTGAACCACATGCACCTTGGAGGGATTCTCCTTGGTAACATCATGCATTCTCAATTCCTCCTCAATACGGAGATGGTTAGCCAAACCCTCAAGTGATATGGGTTCCTTAGAATGCATTAAGGTTCTCTTAGTTTCTTTCCATGAAGGGGGGAGCTTGCCAATTATTGATGAAACAATATAGGCCTCATCTATGTGGATCTTATGTTGAACAAAATTGCTTAATATATGTTGGATTTCATGCAATTGGTCAAGAACTTTTCTACCTTCAACCATCTTAAAATTGTTAAATTGGCTAACGAGAAAGTTCTTACTTGTAGAATCCTCCGACATGTATTTCGCTTCGAGCATCTCCCAAAGCTCCTTTGCGGATACGACGTTTTGGTAAACATCGAATAAAGCATCCGTCATTCCGTTGAGAATATGGCCTACACATATGTAGTTGTCGTTCTCCATCTTGAGCCGACGCCTTGTTTGCTCCGCCGTCTCGTCGTCACCCTCCGCCGGAACGTCTTGGGTGAGCATATACACCACTTTGAGGGTGGTGAGCATGAAGTGCATCTTCTTTTGTCATCTACGGAAATCGATCCCCTCAAACTTATCCAACTTTTGAAAGTTGTTGGTCATATCTCTCAAGGAATGAGACATAGTGAATAAGTCTTAAGATTGTTGGAAATAACGAACGATGAGATGGAATAAAAGGAACCACAAGATGGGGGATCAACTGGGTGGTTAGGAGTTGAGGCTAAGCCGTCTCCCCTTAAGACTTATTCACTTGACCGTGAAAAGACTCAAGAGTAAAACCTAACTTGCTTGTAAGTAAAGTTACAAGATCTCTCAAAGAACTCAAAGAGTTGCTGCAGTCAACACCTTAAGAATGTGTTGAATGCTCTCTAGAAAGGAAGAAGAAGATAGATGAGGGTGTGGATGAATGGTGAATTCATCCACCTTATATAGGCACAAAATGGAGTCATAAGGTGGTCAAACATTCCATAAGCAATGGGCATAATCCAAGGGATTATGTTTGAATGATATTAATGAGAAATCATGACTGATTTCTCAGTCAATATCATCCATAATCATGACCAAAAACATTTCAACACGAGATATAAATCATGGGATTTGAAATTCAATCCCGTCAGCGTGCAACACGGGTCGTGTCAGATCAACACGGTCCGTGTTGATGCCAACAAGACTCGTGCTGGATCAACACGACCCCTGTTGATCCAGTGCACGAAATTCTTTCTTTCTAGACGCCAACACGGGTCGTGTCACACCTAGCACGATCCGTGTTGGGTCCAATTATCTTGTTAAGCTTGATTTCGACATATCCGGTCGATCCTATGCTTATAACTTGTATTTTATGCCTCTTAACTCTTGAAATACTCCAACAATTATTATTATTATTATTATTATTATTATTATTATTATTATTATTATTATTATTATTATTATTATTGCGCAACATTGTTTTTGTTGCTATTGATCATGTTATTGCAAATTACTATTATTATTATTATTATTATTGTTGTTATTATTATTATTATTATTACCCGCTTGCTTTTCTTCGCCCCCTTTTTACTATTGTCGTCCACCTTTCGCATAATATTTCCAACCCACGCCCTTGAACCTCATAACTTCACTCTCTCTCTACTTTATCTCTCTAAAAATACACGTATTGGATAATTTGTGGTTTTATGTTTTTTAGTTTTGAAAAATGAAGAAAAAACAAAAAAAAATTTTAAAAAATTATGGGACGGCCGCGTAAGCCGCGGCAAGCGCCCGCAGATCTTGACACTCGGATCCGGCAAGGCGCGGCCTTGCCGTGCGAATTTTTTATTTTTTTTGCGTTTTTTGTAAAAATATTATTTTTATTAATATAATTATGGTTATTAATAATAATATTTTTATTTTTATTAATATTATTATTGTTAATAATTAACATAATAATTATAATTAACAACATTAATTATATTAATAATAATATTATAAATAAATTAACAATAATAATTAGCATAATTAACACTTCTAAACAACTTATTTATAATAATATGTTTTGACAAAATTTTAACATAATTAACATAACAATTATAATTAACGACATTGATTACCTTAATAATATTAACATAAATAAATAAATAATATTTTTTACATAAACAATAATATTAACATTTTATAAAAAATTTTAAAAAAAATAAAAACAAAAAATTTTCTGGAAAATGGCGTTTGCACGCGCCAGATTTCGTGCTTGGTGCAAAGCGTCGCGGCATGGCGCGTGTCAACCCGCGCGGCCGACCGACACCATTTTCCGGAAAATTTTTTGTTTTTTATTTTTTTTTAAAATTTAAATTTACAAACTAACCTCACTTGAATTACCACCTTCTATTGATATTTTAGGTTAAATTTCAACAATATATCAAAAATTTAGAGAGATAATGTTAGGGAGAGTGAGGGGAGAGTGAGAGGAGAGGGAAGAGAGTTCAAATATATGAGGGGCAAAAACGTCTTTTGGGTGTGCGACAATAGTAAAAAGGGGGGCGACGAAAAGCAATGCCCTATTATTATTGGGGAAGTGGCTTTCCTCCCCTGTGTGCTAGCTTATGCTTCAAAAATCTGATTTGAAAATTCTTGTTTGAAAATGTCAAACTGACTACAAGTACAAGAAAACTAAGAACTCATCAAGAGGAAAAGTTTCACAAGTTTTTTTCTTCCTTTATTGTCCCAATTTTTCCACAAGTCAATTAGTCTACATGGAAGTCTTTGGAAGCTTTTGAATCCCATTTTTAAGGATAAATTTGCATAGTAATAAATTTATTTAACTTCCTACATTTGTATTTAAACTTTTTCAACCCTCATGTATTTATCCTTATCTACTTCAATTTATCCAAAATTTTCTATTCTCATAATTTAACAATACTTCTACATTACCCAAAATTTTACCTTATCGTGGAATTTGTTCTTTAGAATGGTAAATTAGTTTTATCTCTGTCCAACCATACCTTACCTTACTCGATTTCATAAAAAATACTCAAACCAAAATCAAAATTTTAATAACAAAATATCTTTACCCCCCACTAATTTACCAATCACAAATTTTATCCTTACCTTTATTTTTTTCTTTCCTTACCTTATCAAACTTAACTTGATCCTACCGTTTTAAAGAATAGGGTCTAAATTTATATGCAAAATGATGAGATGACCAAGTGCCCAACAAAAAGGGACAAAATAATAGGAGAGAAATTGCAGAACCTAATAAATGGATCATGAATGATATTACTTTGAGTATTTGACTTTGGATGGCTCTTAAAAAAGATGGACTATAAAGTTTTAAGTAAGATTATGAGGTTCCAATTTATGGGAAATATCAATTTTAATTTTTTTTTCTCCATATTTTTGTTACTGCGTATAAATTTTGCCATGAAACTACCCAGAATACAAACTAAAAACATTAAAAAAATAGGATTGATATTTTTCATAATTGAAACTCCATAATCTTGTTTGGAACTTTACTGTGCATTTGCTTCATGGGTTATTCCTTGGGGTCAATAACCCTATTATTTTTGAGTCAGCCCAAGCTAGTAACTCTCTTAGGCCCACTGGGCTGGCCCAATGAGGAGGGTCCTATTTTATGAATTGCAACGTATGGGTTGAGTTAAAAACTCTCTTTGGGCTTTAGATAATGGAATAAGGTTATTGACCATGAAGGATGACCCAAAATCCAAATTGATATTGTAGAACATGATGATCATGAGATTCTAATTTATGAAAGAGAATGGGGTCCAACAGTGCTAACGTGATATGTCAAGTGGAAAGTCTTTTTTTTTTCAATTGCTCTACCACTGTCTTTTTGATTCGCGCATAGGATATGTACAAAGCAAATAATGGTTCGCCTTTGAAAATATCCATGGATATGCACAAAGACGAACCATGGTTCGCCTTTGGAGACATCCATAAAGACAACCCTCTGCTCTCTCTCTCTCTCTCTCTCTCTCTCTAAACCCTCAGCCCCCACCTTCATACTTCCTCTCACACTCACTTCCCAAACCACCACCAGTTCCAACAAGAAGATGAAAATAACGAAAGAAGAGAGCATAGTGAAGAAAGAATGGGAGAAACAATGTTAATTAAACAAATCCAAAATAAAATTTTACATTTTGCTGCCAATAGCAAGTCATAAAAGGGGCATTTTTTTTTATGATTTTAACTATTGAAACACTAGTAAATAAACCAAAAATATTTAAAAAAATATTTTTTAACATTTACAACTAGTTGAGTGACAATTTAATTCAAGAACTCTCTATCACAACACTATAATGAATCATAAAATTAAGAGCCTATTTTTTTCTTAATGTGAACTCTTTAATCATGGAGAGATTATAATCATAGAAAAATATTGGAATTGATTGTAGATTTGTAGCATTTATTTGACAAGTCGACTAAAATTAGTGTATCAACATAGTGTGGACTCATTTGCAAGTGGGACTGTGGGAGAGTGTAAGGGACCAACGTGAAGGAGTGATTAATCAACCAAATTTATTGTCGGTTCAAAATCTAATTAATGTTGTAGGTGGCCAACATTTGAAGTATTTATTTTTCTACTTATTTCAATATTGCTTTATTTGTAAAAAAAAAATGTATGTGGTTGGTTATTATAAATAAATAAAAAACATGTATATGATTTGTTTAAAATCAAGGGTCGTGATTTCCTCTTCTTACTTTTTTTACCTTGACATTTTGCTCATTGAATTCATTCCTGTAATATACATGTATAAGTATGTCATATAGGAATGGATCCAGTGAGACGATAGTTAGGATAGAAAGGTAAGATGATAAAATCATAACCGTTTGATTTTACATTTTATGTGGTGAGTGAATTTGATCATAAATTACATGACCACATTTCCTAATATCTATAACCACATTCTCTAATATCTACGACCACACGTTTATAATTGATTTATTTACTTAACCTAAATCTTATCTTAATCCATATCCATAAAATTTTATGGAGCAAAATCACCCAAAAAAAGAGAAAGAAATGGTATCACGTGAGAGGTGATATGAACATGGTGCCCATAGGGCATGGTTCCAACTAAGAGCCAACCATTGGCCAAATGGATTTTGTAGCACTCCAAGAAATCTGAGATAATTTACATGGTATAATAAATAAGCAATATTTATAAATTAATATCCTTAATTTTCATTGGTTTTCCCAAATTTGCATCCAATTGGATTAGAGATAGGCTCACAATCCCATGACATTATTGGTGGGTTTAGTTTGGTTGTGTATGTGTTCCTTGGCAATGAGTAAAAAAATCCAAGACCATATGATGGTGATTGATTAAAAAAAAATTGAAGTTTGTGGATCGTTTAACTGTAAATTTTTAAATTATGGGTCGGATATGAATTGTGGATTGATAAATTTTGGATAATGGATATGAAAATAATTAACTCACAACTTTGGATCCGTAAAACGTCAATATTTTGTTGTACATTAGCATCCAGTAGCTCAGAATCGTTATCAAATTTACAACTCTGAACCGAGGGTGAAAAGTACAATGATGGTGATTGTATAAGTGATTTATTATTTGCTTTGAAATTCCGTTAACCAGAAATTCCATATTCGATACGGATCGCAAATTTTTTAATCTAGCAAGGTTAGCTGAAATTTTTGGATCATACACTGATTAATTATGATTTTGATTATAGAAATGCTTGGTTGACCAATTCGAATTGATGGTCGGATAGCCAACCCATAGACAACCCTTGTGTTCCTGGAAATAATGATCAATTTTATATGATTCATAAAAATATTAATATTTGATATAAAACTCGTTATCTTACAAATTGCAATCGAAATTCAGGAAGATTGTTTTTCAAAGGACATGAAAAGTTATTTAAAAAAAAATTCTCAAGAAACAAACCCTCAAACTTTATACAAGGGCCTTTGCTTTAAGTTTCCATTACTTATTTCTATAGTATTTTTTTTTTCAAAAAAAGTAATGTATGGTATGAAAGTGGCCCATTTCTTGGATTTGGGGGTGATTATTGATAGGGTTAGATGCTGATGGAGATCCTATTCATGGGCACATTTTATGGAATATCTCATGCAAACATCAACACTTGCATTTTGATCATGATATCATGTCTATTCAAGATTCAACTTTGAAAATGATGCTTTTTTCTTTGTGGAATCTCAAGAAATTGTTCTTTATTTTTCTTTTTAATAAGGTGTATAATCATCAATTACTATATACATATGTATTGTTATTATTAATAGAAAATATATTGGGATGTATTATATCAGTATTATGATACATATAATAGGAGTATAAGTAGTGAGGGTAAAAATTCGGGTCGGTCAAATTCGGTTAAAATCATATGAGAAATTGATGATCGAACCCTTTTTCGGGTCGGAAAAGGGTTGGTCAATTCAGACACAACGAAATTTGGATTAAAATCAAGTATGGACAATAGAAAAACAAAAACATTGTATCTAATTAAATATTATGTCAATGTCAAAATCGGGTTTGGATTAAACCGAGCTTTATTCCGAATTAAACTAATTTGGATATACAAACCTGGGCCACTTCTACAAATAAGCCATCAAAACTTTGAATATTATAGTACATTAAAATAAGCCAATTTTCAAATTTGGAACATTTATATGCTTTGATTGCAAATTTACAATAAGAACTTGTACTTTTAAAAATGATGAATGCATGGCAAAACTAACAAGTAACAAGTTATGAGTTATGACCACTTCAAGCCATCCTATTGTTTAATACTTATATCCCAATCAAAGTATAAATCGTGATCTTTATATATTTATATAATATTGATAAAAATAAATGTTTTGTATTTCTTTAATTCACCATGTTTCAATAATTTATTCTGAATTTTGCTTGATAGTTTCCATTCGCTTATTAAAATGTATTTCAATTTAACATTCTAAAATGTTTATTTGACTGATAATATTAAAACTGAAAAGTTGAAGAGTGCCAAAAAGAAAAGGTTTCCAATGGCAGTAATGTATGCTAACTAGCAAGTTATGAAAATATGGCTAAATAATAAATCTCACTACTATTTTGTAAAAAAAAATTTTCAATGACAGAATGTTTGATAATTAATATATGATAATATCAAAGTACCGGATAGAATATGATAATATTCTTAGATTATATTCCTATAAATAATCCGTTACAAGAAATATATTATTATTATTATTATTATTATTATTATTATTATTATTATTTATCGTTTTTTGGGAAAAGCACCATAGATCAATTATAATCTTAAGATAATTATGTTAGCATAAGAATTTCTCATAACTTTTTCGATAAAAAATTTAAGCTTGAAAAAGTTTGTATTTTCCACCAAAGTTCTCAAATAACATTTCTACCCTTACATGAATTCCACTAAGAAAACTTACATGAATTTCATTAAGAAAACTTAGAGTGCGTTTGGTTGATCAAAACTTTAGGGAAATAGTTAATTTTTTCAAGTTAACTTATTTTCCCGTGCTTGAATGTAAGTTGACATTGGGAAAAATTTTACAGGATGTCCACCATTTATGAGGGGCTAAGGGAAATTTTTGCTAGGAAAATCTTTTCCATAAAAAATTTTTCCCGAAAAAAATTTCACTAGAATTTCTACCAAAAACTCCCTTAATATAATTTTACATATAATTATTTAGAAACCCACAAAAATTCAAATTGTATATCTTCCCACACATTATTGAAATACTAGTAATTGTTAAAATATAATATAATAATAAATTTATATTCTCAAAAAAGTGGAAGAAAACTTGAAGAAGATAAGGAGGGAAAGCTGACAAACTCACTCAACTAAACTATCAGCAAAATTCTGGTTGCTATTTGCTTAAACAACGGTCATATTCACTGCTTTCGCGGAATTTCCTCCCACTTGTGTGAGCTGCAAAAATTATTATGAATGGGTAAAAGTCTATCATGGCTTGCTTATTTATTAGTTTAACAATTACCCCCCATCATTTGACATCAATAATTTATCAAATACCTCATTTTTGGGTATGCCCACCAACTGTTTGTTGAAATTCCCCAATGAAAAACAGGGGGAATATAAAAGAGCTTGTGTGGGGTGATGTATAGTTTTTGTTTTGTTGAGTATTTTGGTGGAGATTCTGATGACCCACTTGCTTCTCTTCTCCCTTCACCAAAATCACCAGCAATCTTCATCTGGGCAACTTTTTTTGAACCCTTTTTGTGATTGTTCAAACCTACAATTCTCTAACTTTGTTATAAAAGTTGATTTCTGGGGTTTTTAATTGCTGTTTTGGGTCAGTTGGGTGCACCTAATTTTGTGCAACTTTCAACTACCTAGATCTGGGTTTTGCTTTGCTCAACTCTAAACTAAGATTTCTTTCTTCTGCATTTAAAAATTATGCTTCTTTTCTGAGGTATACAGGCCACTGTATCTGGACCTATATATCTTCATTCAACTTCTCCTAAGTGTCAGGAAAACCCCATAATACATAACCAACCTCATCTATTCCCCAACTTCAAGTGGCCTTTTTGGGTACTTTTTGTGTATTTATTGTTAATAAAACATGCATATTTTCCCTTGCATGATATGTGGTGAGCTTTTTAGGTAAAGGTTGTCATCTGGGTTTGTTTGCTTTAGGAAATATAAGTTGTCAAGAAGCTGAGTGAATGAGCTTTGTTTGGTTGTAAACTACTGGGTGAATGTGATATCCACCCAAACCCAAAACAAAACCATCTCTTTTACATAGTCTTATTATGAAATGAAAGTGTGTCACTATTGATTAAACTAGACCTCTTATTCTGATAGGATTAGATTAAGGAAGAGGAGGCCCACTTTTGGGGTTTTTTTTAAGTGGGTTTTTCAAAAACCATTTAAAAAAGAAACCCCATATCTTGGAGAAGTTTGGTGCAATGATTTTCCTTCAATATTAGCCTAAAGTTGGGGGTTTTGAGGAAGAAAAGCAGAATTGATCAGTTTCCCTCTTTGATTAGTGATTACCATTCTTTTCCTCAATTGGGTTCTTCTCCTTTTTTATGCCCTACTGAATCACACTCCACTTATCATCCTCCTAACTTTTGTTTGTTTGTTCCACAATGTTTTTCTTCTTGGTAACTGGCATCTCTTTCATCATCTTTCTCAAGTCTCTCCCTCTCAAACAACTCCCACCTTGGGCAAGTGATGTGAGAACTTTACCCCTTTGCTTTTGGAAAGAGTTGTCTTTCTCTTTGTCTTTCTCTTTGTCTTTCTCCTTCTCTTTCTCCCCCATCTCAAGAGCAATCAAGAAGGGAGTTTTTGCCTCAGTTTTCACAATGAAACAGAGGAACCCCACATCGAAACCCTCGAATGTCGAATCGAATGACCAATTTTCAGTGCTAGATTTGCCTGAATTGGCATTGGATTGCATCCTAGAGAAGCTCTCCTCTGCTGAACTATGCAGCATGGCAGGTGTATGTAAGTCTCTGAGAGAAAGATGCACCAGTGATCACCTTTGGGAGAAACATATGCACCAAAAATGGGGCAAAATTCTTAGTTCTTCGGCTTACCGCGAGTGGCAGTGGTTTATTGCATCTAGGAGGAATTCAAGCAAATCGAAGGGACCGAAATCGAAGGGTTTGATCAGTTTCCTTAGGCATATGTGGCCCTTGTCCTGGTTTACTTCAAAACTTGATAAGTCTGAGAGGGACTCAAATCAACCCCTGGTTGATTCTGCTATGTCATGGTATTTGGCCCTTGAAAGAGGCAAATTCTGGTTCCCTGCTCAGGTTTACAACCGCGAGGTTTGTCATCTCAAATCCATCGTTCTTCGGTTTGTATTGTGCATATGTTTTCACTGTGTTTCCAACTGAAAAGAAAGTGTGAATCCTGAATGATGTTTTGCAGAATGGTCATGTTGGGTTCATGCTGTCATGCTATGATGCTGAGCTTTGCTACGATGCCCGAACGGACACTTTTCAAGCAAGGTAGGCCAACAATGCTAGAAATCATATCAAATTCTTGATTAGTTCTTATTTTGGTGCATCAAAATTGGTTAGAAACAATGTCCATAATCGAGAAACCAAAAAAGGATTTGTTTTTCTAGTGGTATAGTAAGTAGTGAATGATGTTTAAACTCTTGGGTCAATCTAAACCAGTCTCTCTGAATTTTTTTAATTTAGGGGGTAAGACCTATATCATACCCCCACACCCTGTTTTTGGTGCATCAAAATAGAGGCTAGAAACAATGCCCATAATCTAGAAATCTCACAATTTTACTTCTTTTCTATAGATTACCAATTAGTAAGTGATATTTTTTTTTTTTTTTGAGCAATCCGAACCAATCTCTCTGGAAATTTTCTGTTTAGGGGGTAAGACTGCTACATTCAAACCCCCAACCCCCTTTTTCGCCCCAAGATTGTAGGGATATCGGATATAGATATTCGAAAATACGATAGATTATAAGTATCCAAGTCTAGATTTGTGAAAATCCCGGGTTGATATTTGCAGATACCCTCCCCATGGGAGAAGAGCAATGGCAATGGAAACCGGCGTTCAATGGGAAAGGCTAAGATCAGCTCCGGTGGACAGCAATCCACACGATCTTCATATCTCCGATTGCTTGAACGAATTGCACCCTGGAGATCACATAGAGATCCAATGGAGAAGGAATAAAGAATTCCCTTATGGTATGTTATTATGTTCTTCACATCACAATTCAACATGTGGGTACATTCATTATTCCAGCCGTGTGAACGTTCGTTAAATTCGCAGCTGGAATACTAAGTAGCGTTTCGTTTGACTCGATTATTTTAATTAAACGTCGATTGCTGGATTTACGTGTGGATTTAGAGTAATGTAATCTAAACTTTGCGATTCGTTCCGGGTAGGTAGCCACCCTCCTCAAGTGTGAAAGGGTTATACTGATAAGAAACTTCAAGCATTTAACACTTTGGTTACCTAATTATGTCTTGATGCCCTACTAAACCATCATTATGCTTCCAAAAGTTTATCTTTTTCATCCGGGAGGATTTTTCGGCAAGAATTTCTTTTTCGTGGATTTCTATCCTGTCATTGTTAACATCTGATTGTAGATTACAAGTATCGTTTTCGACCCATTATTATCAGCACAGTTTGTCTCCCATACAGCTTGATGACATTGTCAGTGTGTTTATTTCAGGTTGGTGGTACGGTGTTGTAGGCCACCTAGAGTCGTGCGATGGGAACGAGAATTACTGCCGTTGTCATACCAGTGGTGAGTAACATCATCCGAATCAGTCTTTCGACAGACAGTAATATTTGCTGATATATATAAGACTGCCTTCATCTGAATCTCGTCAGACAGTTAATGTTTGCCGATATAAAACTGTCTGGGACCCACATCGGGACGCCCCAACCCCATGCCATTGATGCCACCATAAAGGCTTCATGACCTTGTATGCTCTACTCACACAAATGGGCACCCAACACATACTTCAATCATGAATGATACTTGAGCAAAAACATGATATCTATCATACAAAGTCACATCCATCATCTTTTTTCGAGTGTATTTGGTCCCCCCAAACATGTCCTTGTCTATGTGCCCTGTTTTTCTCCGGCAAGCCTCATAACTTTTGTAAAGCTTCCATGTCGTCCACCGTTGATTTTTGACAACAATGGATGCACAATCGTTTTCTTTTCTATTTTTTTGCTTTGTTAGTGTCCAAATTGACCCACTTGTCTCCTCCTTTCACTTCTTCCTTCATTAATTTGTTTGTTGGCTCCTCTTTCCACCGTTGCTTTTGTCGTCTTTGTTGGACCCTTTTATCACCGCGAAATTCCCAACTGAACTCTTCTGAACTGAACTTATCCAAAACCGAACTTATTCTGAACTGAATTTATCTGAACAGGCACGGTGGTGCTGGAGTTTAACCAGTACAGTCCGGGATCGCGGTGGAGGAGAACGACGGTAAGAAGGAAGGATCACAGGGAAGAAGGGAATGAAGCAGATGGGTTTTACGGCGGCATTCGAAAACTGTATAAAAATGATGAGATTAATACCTGGAAAAACCTCTGGCCAAAGGATATTTTGGAATAGTAGGAGGTCTTGAGTATGATGATATAACCCACATTATGTAGTTGTAACTTCTATTAGCTGCTTTTATAGAAGTTGTATTACATTTTACTCACTTTTTTCGCGATTTTATCTTTTATCTTTTCTTTTTTGGGTCGAGAAAATTTTTCGTGGAGGGGACGGAGTAGCTAAATGGCTACATACATAATTGTGAGCCCGATCCATGTAGCATTGCATCGACATAGATGCGAATTTGATGTAACATATTTATTTATTAGCAAAGATTAGAGAATTCTCAACAGAAATCGTCTCGATATCTTCCTTCTTAGTTGCTTTATCTTTCATATCTACCTAGTATTGCTTATGACAAAATTTTGATTTTTTGATGCTTTTTTTTCGTTGTCTTCCTTCTTGGGTCATTATGATTCGCATTTGAGCACGAATCTGGATAAAGTGACTGAATTTACTTATAGTCAGAGTTCAAATTAGAGCAATTTGACTGAATTAACGGAACCCAATAGAAAACACTCCTGCTTAAGGATTTGAGTATAGTTGGTAAGTAGCTTCCATAAGCAAAAGTTACAAGCTTAAGACTTTGAAAGTCTAATCATATGACTCTTTCAACAATGCCAAAAGCATGTTGTGAAAAATATGTTTGAACTTGGTTTCACCAACCCACTTAAAACTAAAACAAAGAACACATTAGTCAAGTGTTCTTCTATCTACTTCTAGTACTTATAAATAAAGTTGTGGATAATATTAGTATCCCCCACTCCATTACAACTACAACTCACTTTTCTTACATTTCTTTGTGCCAAAACCCTTGACCAAGCAAAGGAAAACCCTAGCCCTATGTTTCATTAGTGTCTTCATTTCTTTGGAAATCTTTGTTATTGCATTACAAGTTCTCCTTGAATTGTGCATCTTCCTCACCAATAGTGGGGTTTTTTCTTCTCTTTTTTTACCATCAAGAAATGTTGCATTCTTCACTAAGAATTCCTTGATCTTTTGCTTCCTTGATTCTAAAGAGTCATGCCCCTTGGACCCTGGATTGGGCTCGAACGCCTTGTACAACATTGGGCCGAGCCCATCTCTTTGTGGGCTCAGGCCCAATCTTTTACTTTTGTGGCTGGTCCATCTTGTTGATCCAATGGGACACCTAAAGGGTGAGAGAGACTTGGACCGCCGTAATTGGGCCTTGTCACCTTTGAGGCCCACCTCATCGCTCTCTTCTTTGACCTTGGTCAAAGCCGCCATGAAGGGATCAAACCCATCATTCCACAAGCTCCTCCTTTGCCTCCGAAATGGAACCCTAAGCATCGAACCTCGTGCCCCAGGAGATGAGGCGGTCGAGCTTATTCCAGCCTCCTTGGCGGGCTTCTTACTCTGGGCTCGCGGAGGAGGCCTCAAAGGCAACACTTTCCCATCACAGAACAGCTCATCAGCGTATGCTACAGAAAAATCGTGACCCTTTTCACACCCATCATTGTACACACAAAATCTTTTACTCCCCTCAAACTCAAAGTAATCGGGAAAAACAGGCGAGCTTTCAACTGTCTCCGGTGTTCTTGACCCAAATTCAGACCCGCACAGATCCCGAGAAGACTCCCTAGTGGGGCTAGTGGGCATGCTAAGGAAGTATAAGCCATTGAAGTTGCACCTCCTAGGGCTAGTAGGGGCACTAGTATAGTAGAAAGCATTTGTGTTTGGAGATATAGGCCTCATGACTTCCATTTTGTGACTATGAAAAGATTGCCAAAGAATTCATGCAACTTATATACTGAAATTTTTGAAAGTTTAAATTCAATCAAAGTTGAGTTCCTGAATTAAAGCATAAAACTCAGGGAAAATTCTTTAAAAATACATACAAAGTGATTTCACCCATTTGCAGTGTTAGAAAAATTCCTGACTTTATGAATTGTAATATGAATTGGCCCAACAAGAGGGTGTGGGGTGAAGAATATTAAAATAAAAGTGCATGATATCATCTTGCTAGTTAATATATGAGTTGGAAGCAATATTTCCCTAAAATTGAGGTTTTTTGTTTGGTAATAAGACAAAAAATTTATGGTACAAAATTGGCAAACTACATCAGTTCCTGTTTTTCAGATACTAATCTTTGTTCCCCTCATTCATACTTTGCATGTATGTCCAAACAATGTTCAAAAATCAAATTAAAGTGGAGCACTATATTTTGCATTAATGAAGCTTGATTTGCATTATCTGTAGTGGAATTTACAAGGGAAAAAAAAATAAATGAAACTTATTAATTAGAAAAAAACAAAGAGTTTTATTTTTTATCAATAAAAAGGGTGATGATACGAGTCTTGCCCCAAAATATATGTGTCTTACCCTCCACTAAATTTGTATTTCTTATATATGATTTTTGACACTATTTTTTTTAGTAGCAACTAGTAAGTAGTATTTATCAATTATAAAAAGTTTGGGATGCTTACGCTACGACAATGAGTACAAACGATACCCTAATCGAATCAATCCCTCCCGTTAAGCTTATTTTAAGCGTTTTTTGTAATATAAAAAATAATGTATAAAAGTATAATTTTATGCAATTTATACATGATATTAATTATATTTATAAAATCCAATCATATAATTTTATTTTATTTTAATATATAATAACATAGTTTTAATGATAGGGCAAGACACTTAGATGGTGTCTTGTCCCAAAACTCATATAATCATATCATTTTTGATATATAAAAAAAAAAAAATAGTTCATGGATCTAATGTCATTCAATAATGGTAAATTTACTCAATTATATAATACTAGTAAAAAAACAAATTAATCTTCACCGATAAAAAAAAAATCAACAAATCATTCATTTATATTCTATGAATTTAATCACATTCACCAAACTAATCCATCATATAAATTGACCCAAAAACAATAAATTTTATCATTTCTTGTCTTTCATTAAATGTGGATTTTTCTTATATTTCTGCTTCAAATTAAACTAATTCAATTTATAAGTATTTAAAAGCAAATTGTGTAATATACAATTAAAATCTTTGATTATTTGCTTCAATTTGAATTGACATGCATTTGGAACTCTATTAAAACCGAATCTTCTCATGACCCACCAATTTGATATCCTTTATGTGATGAAATGTAGAATCAATATTAGATTTGAAACCAAGTCTTGTCTTCAATTGACATTAGCCAAGCCAAAAATAGAGCTATCAACACCCATTATAAAATAATGTCCTGCGGAAATTCTAAAAATAAATATTTATATAAATAGATTCTATGACAACTCATTATTAGATACAGGGTTAACCATCAGTCGAGGACTATACCGAATGAGACTGAATTGAAAGGATTAGAGAGTGAACATGAGGACCAAGTTGGATTGAAGATTGGATTGAACTGGACCGACCACACTTTTTCTAGTCCTGAATTGCATGGACCGAACATTGTTCTACCAAGTCCAAACTGAACTATACATGACGCTATTAAGTAAGATTAAAAGAAACCCTATTTGAGTAGTTAAGTCTATTTTACTCGGGCCAAGAACCACACATCCTTGGATGCACTGGCTTACTAAGCGCCATGAAAATTAAAACTATGCAATTTGACACATCAAAATTTATTAGATCGAAGATTGAATTTTCGATTCAATTTAGTCCAGTCCTTTTTTCGGTTCAGGCTAAACAACCCTAATCTACTCAAAAACTCTAGCATGATTTTACAAAGAAAGCATGACAATATGGCCGACAACAAATTGACACGTGGCGGTGTGTATATTGTGTCTTAAGATCTAATCTATCAAAACAAGATGATGTGTAAATGGACGGTTGGCAATCAAATGGTGGGATATGATCAATCAGATCAGTCCATTTGTTGGGTTACCTACAAACTTGCAGACAGCTGGGTGATATTATTATTGTTATTATTATTAAATTCATGAAAGTTGAACAAGTCGTGGTAGAAACTTCATCCACAAAATAGTTTGATGGTATGGTGTTCACACATGCATTTTTCATCTCTATTTTGACATCCATATTGTATAATTGTGTGGTATGATCTAACTTCTAACAACCATGAGTTGAGTATGAGGATATGATTTAAGGATCATAATTTAAAAGGTAGTTAGTTTTATCTCAATTTGAGAATCATAATGTATGATTGTGTAGTATGATCGGACTTCCCGCGATTAACCCTGTTCTTTTATGCGATATTTTGCGGAATGATATGGTGAGGTGTGGTGAAATTGTGGCGGGTATGGTGGAATTGTGGTGGATTATTGGTATGTGGGGTAGGTGAGGAGAGATGATGTAAAAAGTAGAGAAGAAAAGTGAGGAGAGAGAAAAGTAATGATTTGTGGTAAAATGCATGGCGGTTGCAGAATCATGCAGAGGCCATACATACGCAATGCCAACCGCAGAAAAGAATAGGGCCTAAGAGTTGCTTCAACGAGTATGGTTCAAGAATCATAACTTAAAAAACTGTTAGTTTAAGCTCAATCCAAATGTAGATATCTTATTGATAGGGGTGGCCAGTGGATCAGGTTCCTATAAAATCAAGATCGGGTCGGGCTAGCGAAAGACCAGACTAATGAACCGAGTGCCTCTCTTTGACTTTGAAGTTCTTTCCAAATACATGGCTACAAAATGGGGTTATCAAAGAGTTGGGTCGTTAAAGCATTGGGTCGTTAACGTACGGATCGGTTTGTTCAACAATGTTGAAAGTTCGGTAAATGAGTCGGATCAAGTTAACCTATTAATAACGAAAATAAATAGTTTTTCTATTATTTTAAATGTTAAATTTACTTAGACATCTCATGAATACTCTACATTAACGTAGCATAACTACTTTACGGTCAAAATGATTCGACCCGTGGGTCGCTCTTTATTTTCCTAGACCCCCTGAACTGGCTCACAACTACAATAAGGCGACCTTGACCCGACCTAACCTTACATAACTAATAGGTCAACCCTGATCTGACACAACCCAGCCCATTGTCCACCCTTACTTATTGATAGGGGTGGGATTTGATACCCATATATTGGCCGGGTACCAACCCATTAGAGATGGGTAATGGGTAGGATGGGTATGGGTTATCTATAATTTGGTGTGGGTATCCATTATTCATGGGTATTCATATAGCCATTGATGTCTTAACTATATGCATATCGAGTTGTATTGCGTTTATATACTGAAATTTAAGGCAAAATTCAACTTTATCGGTTTGATATGAAACTTTGTAATATGATAGTATTGATTAAAAAAAGATCAAATATGAATTTTGAGCTCCTAATTCTTTTTATTCGATAACACTTATCGCGACATATATAGACATTTTTTGCCACAAAAACTAACTGAAACTTCAAATTAAAATTCAATTTTAACGATTTAAATTGAAACTTTATAATATGATAGGATTGATTAAAAAGAGTTCAAATATGAATTTTGAGCTCCAAATATAAATTTATTATCTAAAATGTTAGAATACAGAATATGAATAGTTAGTTGAATATTTGGATACCTATGAATACCCATGGATAATGCCCATTGAAGTAATACCCAAGTAGGTATTACCCATGTGGGTAATATCCATGTGGGTATTAAGAGCATGGGTAGGGTATGGGTATGATTTTATAATCTTTGGGTAAAACGTGGGTACGGACCGTGCCCATCCATACTTATTGATGGACAATATGTGTAAATACTTTCATAAGTATCATATCTTCATAACTTGAAAGTTTGTGAAGCCCATATCCGACTCAAGCTATGCACAAGGTTGTTAGAATCGGATCCATGAGGTAATTAGGATTGAAATTAAGACAAATATGATCGTGGATCAGAATGTAGATAATAGAATCGCATCAAGAATTTTAGACCATAAAATTGTAGGATCGTACATTAGGATTAAGATTTTAATAACTATGGCCATGCATGATTGGATTTTCCACATAGGGTTGCACTCTTACTTGCCACACACTTGTTACTACTTGTTACTTTGTTTGGCTTTTTGTTGCATGGGAAATGGGTGCACCATGCATCCAACTAAGTGGAAAACTATAGGTCATAGTGTAGTACAAATCTTCACTCAAAGTCACACAATTTATGCCACTCTTGAGGATGAGATTAATGTAGTTGGCTAATCCCAAAAATTTGGAGAGCTTGATTTGACTTTTACCATTTTGTCCAATATAGAAGAAATCACCATGGTAGGGTCTAATGGTATTCATTCATGGATTATATATCAAGATTTCAAACCAAATTGGAGCCTAGTTAGGATATGTTGGACAAATTATATATATTTCACTTGTATTGTATTTTTTTTTTTTTGTGTCTTTTTTGCTTCCACATTTCTATATCCTATATGTAATATGTAGCTCATGAGATTTATTAGCTTACCAATATGCAGAAAAGATTATAGTTTGAGGATATAAGGGGAGTTTTAGCGCAACGGTTGAGTAATTATCTTGTGATCGTGAGGTCACAGATGGAATTTCAACAAATATGTCTTCAAGAACAACTAATTTTACCAAACACAATTTTTTCACCTGTCAATACAAACAACTAACGGCGAACGATTATTTATCAAACACGACCCAAATTTGGTTGGCAGTACGGAGGTTACAATAAAGAGTATCACAAGGATCTTGAAAGAGACAATAAGAAGGCAAACAAGAAGCTAAGTGAAGTGGGTGGGTCGTTACAATGTGAACTTGTGGAGATCTTTTTTTTAGAGTGTTATTTTGAAATGAGCTACAGAATTCCATCAACGATGGTGAAACTTTATACAATAAAAAATACAAAATATTTGAGATCATAAATAGAAAGTAAGAAACACGCTCCATTAAAAAAATGTATTTTTAGTAAAAATTTTATACCATAATTGTATTTTATAATTATAAATTAATTAAATTGCAAGAACTCCTCCCTTGAATTACATCTAAATTTATATCCTAAATCACAACACTCTTGAATTCTTCTTCAAGTCAATACATTAAGCACATAATAATGTCCATGCTTTTGTTGAAAATTAGAATCTACCAAATAATAAAGGGAAATTGGATGCTAATAATACGAACTTTTTGCCATATAAAACTTAATAATACGAACTTTCGATTTGGTTCTGAATAATACTTTGACCATTAAAGCACGCCACCGAGTTAAGATTAACTTAACTCGGTGGTATGCTGACATGGCGGCGGAGGAAGGGTATTGACTTTTTTTAATTTTGCCATGTCATCTAAAATTTGTCCACATCATAATTCCCTTTTTTTTCTTTTTTCTCTCCTCTGACCCCTCTCTCTCCTCCCAATTTCTAAGTCCTACTCCAATGGCTTCTGTAGCTGCAATCGGTAGAATGCTCCAACTCCAACTCCACCATTATCTTCCACCCTCTCCTCTCACGCCATGTCTGACCTCTCTTCCATACCCACACCCACGCCCTAAACCCTCCTCCCTAAACCCTAATCACTCGGATTGGGGACTGTCTAGAAAATTCGAATCAAAATCAAACCCATCTCAAACCCCTCGACCACCACAAACCTTCCCAGCCCAGAATCAACTACCATCCATCACCATTTACACCCATGGAGAGCTTCGACATACTTCAGATTATCCCTGTCCAGAAAATTTGAATCAAAATCAACCACCAAAATCAACCATTAAAAAAACCAATTGCAGAAATTTCGTTCAACAGACGGGGCATGGATTCCGCACAATATTCGAATCAATCAGACCAGAATCAATGATACACAGAAAAAGTCAAAATCAAAATCAAAGGCAAGGAACATACTTCAGATTATCGGTGGCGGGGAACCAGGAGAGGCAAAATAGGGCATTTCGTCGGACGTCGAAGAAGAGAAAGGTGGCAGATCGGCAATTTTCCCTGTCCTCCGGGAGCATCTGGAGAGCTTCGGCGAGGGTACGGCGACGGGATGATGTTGGCTTCGAAGCTCTGAATTTGTGAGCCAAAGAAAGAGGGAGGAAGAAGAAGAAGAGGGCTAGAATTCTGGAGAGAGAGAGAGAGAGAGAGAGAGAGAGAGAGAGGGGGTGGTTGATGTGGCAAGTCAAAATTGACTAAATTCATCCCTCCGCCGCCATGTCAGCATACCACCGAGTTAAGTTAATCTTAACTCAAGATGGCGTGTTCAAAGAATGCGGCAAAGTCAGAGATATTCAGAACCAAATCGAAAATTCGTATTATATAGTCTTATATGGCAAAAAATTCGTATTATTAGAATCCAATTTCTCAATAATAAAAGAGTCACACAAAAAAATAGGTAATTAGATAACCATCAACAACTTTTCCCTCCAAAAGTCCAAATTTAATGACACGTAAGCCCTTCCCTAAGACACATAGAGACCTTCCAATTTTTTATTGAGAGGGAAAATTGACCAACTTCCAACTGAAAACCACCTACCACTTCTCATCATTTTCCCTCCATTTTTTTCTTTAATTAATTGACTTATTTATTTCTATTCCCTCTCTTTCTCTCTTCTATAACTGATAAAATTTTGTCCCATTTGAAAAATTCAAATTGTTTGACCCGAAAAAAATCAGGTTTTGACTTGAATTTTTTGTTTGATTTTTATATTGATTGAATTTCAGAGAAACTAATATTTTACTTTTTTTTTCTATTGTCCGAACTTGATTCTGAACCAAATTTAGCTCCTTCCGAACTCTCCGATCAGAATTGACTCGAATAAAACTAGATCTCGATATGAATTTCTCGTCCGAATTTCGACATTGATCGAATTTGTCCGACTTGAATTTATTCGATCCCAATTGTGACATTCGAATTGACCCAAATAAAAAAAAAGGAAGAGAATTCATATGGGAAACGTCAGAAACCTTTAAATTGGGGCAAAGCATTTACTGTCCACAGGAAGCTACACCTCCATTTTCCTCCTCAACAAACAGCACTTTCTCTTTCTATCTCTACATTTCATTTTCTGCACCAAACACCAAGAACGATTTCTCAACAGAAAAAAGAATTCAACCTCAACCTCAGCAAGTCCCAATTACACGTTTAATAGCTTCTTAGTTCTCTACCTCAACCAACCCACGAATTTCATTAATTAATTTCACATTCAAGGGGGAATTTAAGGGAAAGGGGCAAACTTTCTTTCCCCTCCTTTTTTTCCCAGGATTCTAGGGTTTCCTGGTTCGAACTCCGCCAAATTCGGGGCGTTTCTGTGTGTTTTCCAGGTTTGTATTGCTTGAATCTTTCTGGATTTTTTTGTCAATTTGTTGATTTCGTGGTGGGTTTTTTTTTTTTTTTTTGTTGTTGTCCTCTGTTGTGAACAGGGGTTCATGCAAAAAGATGAAATTGGGGAAACCCATTTAGAGTTCTTTCATTATTCGTTTGATTTGGTTTGAAATTAAGCAATTAGGGTTTCAAATTTCGTCTTTATGAGTTTGATTTCTTGATTTTTTGTGGCAAATCGAACTGGGTCGTGGTGGTTTGGCTAGAAATGTAACGCATTGAGCAGATTTTCGGTTATATGCCTCTTGTTTTGGGGGGAGAATGTTGCAATGTTATCTTGTTGTATATTGTCATGATTTAGTTCTGCGTTTCCTTCCTTACTATAGATTAACACAATGTTTAATATCATCAAGTGAAATGAAATCAATTTCCATGTGTTTCCCTGCTTCCTTCAATGAAAGATAGATCTTTCCTAGGTATGATGATCTCCACAATTCAAGCTTTTCAAGAAAAATGATCATATTCTCTACAATAATTGTTAGAGTGTATCAAAGCCAAACCGAGTAAGAGAGCTCAGGTTCAAATCTCGGCAGCCTCCATGTTTATTTGTGCAAGGTAAAGAGGGTGTTGCAATGTCCTTGAGGGGCGTGTTAGAGTATAAAATCATCATTGGGTATTCAACCATAAGCTTAACCTTCTGGTTGAGATGGTTCCGCAATAATGAGGTTGAGTCCAATCGCATTGGCACCCTTATGGGGCGGTTTCAACGAGCGATTGGTATGAAATGTGAAGTGTGAGGGACGATATTGTAGATAATTCGATCATTGTTCTTGAAATGGTCGGTAGCTTATCAACTTTTTAGTGGAGTACAAGTCTGCATGAGACTAATAAGTTGAGGGTTTGCATTTTGTTATTGATCGTTTCCCGTTTCAACTTTACTTTCAGAATGTCGAGTTTGGAGGAGCCACTTAGCTTTGACAAGCTGCCAAGCATGAGCACAATTGACAGAATCCAGAGGTTCTCTTCAAACGCTTGTCGGCCCAGAGGAGATTACTCCAACATGGGAGCCCTCTGGCTCGATCGAAGGCAGTGCAGCACTTCCAGCAGTTGCAGGTCGGTCTGCTTCATAATAAATATAGAAACTGTATGTTGTTGTGTTTTCGGGACCAATGTTTTCTGCCATTTGTTGCAGTGAGGAAAGTGAGGATTGCGCGGGTGAGTCTTTTCCTTGGAGGAGGCAAAATAGAGGCAAATCCCAAGGCGAGTCATTCACCTGGAGGAGTTCGAGCCTAGGAAGGAATCATACGATTCATGGAAGCCATGAGAATGGGACTAATATCAAAAGGAGCAAGGTAACATGTCAATTTAGTCAGCTTAAACCTTCTACAACTACAACAACTCCTAGTGTGGGTCTTGCTTTTTTAATGCAGGGTCTAGGGAGGTTCAGTTGTAGGTAGCCTATCTCAACGAAAATTACTGTCTGTGGAGAGACTGGTTCCAAATAATGCACAAAAGAATTGAAACAGCCTAAACTTGACAAACCTTCTATTGCATGTACATCATTGTATTTGCCCATTAGTTTAAAATGGCTTTAGCTTGATTATCGATCTTCTGCTTGATCGAAATCCAAATCCAATAGCCTAGAAGTCAAACATGGTTGGGGGATCTGATGTAGTAGTCTTACCTTTGAGTTTGAAAATTCATAGAGACCGATTCCAGTTGACCCAAGATTGTCTGCTTGATCCTTTCCCAGTTTTTTCCCAACTTAATTATTTATTCATCTGTGCTTGTTTAGCAAGTCCTGCATGGGTTGCCAAAGTTCGTGAAGATTGTGGAAGTTGGTCCTCGAGATGGGCTGCAAAATGAGAAGAACACGGTGCCTACTAGTATAAAAGTAGAGTTGATCCATAGACTAGTTGCTAGTGGATTATCTGTTGTGGAGGCAACTAGTTTTGTCTCGCCAAAATGGGTACCTCAGGTATCTTCTTTTTGCATAACAATTTGAAGTAATTCCAAAACTATTGATCCTCAATTTAGTGTTCTGTTTAACATTTTATCTTTTCGTTACTTTCGCAGCTCTCAGATGCCAAAGATGTAATGAATGCTGTTCGACATATAGACAGTGCCCGGCTTCCTGTGTTGACCCCGAACATGAAAGTGAGTGATTTTGTGCCCTAAGTCTCTGTATAGCTGTCATAATCTGGCTTGGAGATGTAGCTGATGTGTTAGTCATTCCCAAATGCAGGGTTTTGAGGCAGCTATGGCAGCTGGTGCCAAGGAAGTTGCTGTTTTTGCATCAGCTTCAGAATCCTTTTCGAAGTCAAACATAAACTGTGGCATTGAAGAGAGCCTTGTTCGTTATCGTGCTGTTTGTTCTGCCGCTAAAAAGCTGTCCATTCCTGTTCGTGGGTATGTCCCCATTTCCCACTTTGTTTTGAACATAAGTAGTTAAGTACATGCTCTGGATTATCCAAAGCATATTGAGTTTATGTTGAAATTATGATAGAGTCTTGCTAGGGGAAAAAGGTATCTGGGAGTTGGGTTCAAAGTGTATAGTTGTCAAGACTTAGGGCAATGTTCTCTTCAGCTTGTTTTGACCAAACTTATTCTGAACTCAACTTCTTAACTTACTTTCCTGAACCTTTTGTGAGAGCTTTTTACGTTAGTTATCATTCTGAACTTATTCCAAAAAAGATATGGTGAAGAGAACAGGCCCTCGGGATATCAGTTCTATTCTACCGTATGGTTTGTATGCTCCAAACGATGTTGATTATGAATGTACTCAATTGTAGGTACGTGTCGTGTGTTGTTGGGTGTCCAGTGGAAGGGCCAATCCCACCTTCAAAAGTGGCATATGTGGCTAAAGAGCTTTACGAAATGGGTTGCTTCGAGATCTCCCTTGGTGACACAATTGGTGTCGGTACACCAGGTAGCAACCTATCCTGTCATCAACCTCTCAATCCCTATTTGATATTTTTTTTACATAAATCCCTTCTCCATGTAAGTTATGACAACAGCTAAGAGGAAACTGTTAGTCCTTAATCTCACGGCATTCCTTGTATTCGACCCAGGAAATATCGTCCCTATGCTTGAAGCTGTAACGTCCGTAGTTCCCACAGAAAAGCTCGCTGTGCATTTCCACGACACCTATGGACAATCTCTTCCAAACATCTTGGTTTCCCTTCAAGTAAGTTGAGATCTTTATCTGTTCTGTTCATTTCAGAAAGTGTCGGTGTCGGATACGCTCTTGTCCACATCTCTGTAACAGATGGTCTGTAAATCCAGACTCACAAAAACCCATTATCCGAACCAAATGGCCTGATAACCCGGACCCGGATATGACAAACTCTACACAATGTGAGGCAGACCATTCTGATGCAATTTGGACAACCGGGTTCAATGTAATAGTTGGCGTGATGTATCTTACCATCTGTCCATACCCTGGATAGTTGAAAAAGATCGTTTTTTCTCCTTAGATTGTAATGGTCGACTAAAGTAAAATGTCTCATTAAATTTGGGTCAATTGGAACAAGTTTCTCTGAATTGCAAAATTTAGGGGTGAGATGGTGAGACCGATACGTCCGACCCCTGCATACCCTCGTCTAGTCAGGATTTCGGAGTATTGGTTTTGGTTTTATATATCTTACGGTTTGACTTTATGGGTTTTTGTCCCTAAAAACAGATGGGGATTAGTGCAGTAGATTCCTCAATAGCAGGGCTAGGAGGGTGCCCATATGCAAAGGGAGCATCAGGGAATGTGGCCACAGAGGATGTGGTGTACATGCTCCACGGGCTCGGGATCAAGACCAATGTGGACATGGACAAGCTCCTGGCCGCCGGAGACTTCATCTGCAACCACCTCGGCCGCCAGTCCGGGTCTAAAACCGCCATCGCCCTCTCCCGATCTACACCTCAATCCCACTAGCTACATTAATCAATCGATCAAGGTTGGTTCAGAGGGAAAGGAAATGTTTGTTGTAATGTGGGATGTGTTTGTAAAGCGCAGTTCTGCAATTTATTACATGCCCCTGGAGTTTGTGCTCTAAATAGGGCGATTGTTTGTATACATCAGGTTGTTCATTCTAAATAGTGTAACTGTTCACTTACAAATATTTTGGAGCATAAACTCTATGTGCAATTATGTGTAAGACATGACATAGTTGAGGGAAGAAATAGGGAGCCATGAATGACAAATAAAAGTGTTGATTGATTGATTTGTTGAGGAATGGGAATGTGTATTGATTGTTAATGCAAGAGAAGTCCAATTTTTTTGGTGAAATCTGTTGTTAGTTACAACTTACAAGAGCCATGAATCTAATGAGAAGATCAGTACATTAAAATACGGAAGAAAGAATTAAACTTGAAATTGATGATTCTAATACATAATTAGGAAAGTATAGTAGCCTTTATTTTTCTTTATCAATTATTCAAAGTCATAAAGAACCGGAAAGTTCGCAATATGCAATAGACTGATGCAAAAATAGCTAGGCAACAATGCAAGAAAATGGCAAACAACAGCCTCCTAAGTTGAATAATTCATAAATGCACTCAGTGTTAAACCATGGTTATAATTTTAATAATCTATGATTTTACTCAGTGGTAAATCATGGTTACAACTTTAATAAACCTTTACAATTTTTTCACGGGTAGCTCAGGCTAGTGATTGAAAAAGAATTAAAAAAAATTAACTTAAAAAAAGTCATATCACATTAGCTTTTTTGGTTCCCATGCATTTTACAATTTGAAACCACATTGTCCTCCAAATCTTTCATGGTTAATTTGCTTCTTGGGTCATTCCTCAGGGTTAGAGGTGGCCAATGAGTCGGGGCCCCATAGGGTCAAAGAGGGTCGGACCATAAAAAATAAGGGTTGTCAAAAGATCGGGTCATTAACAAAAGTCGGCCCGTTTTACAATGTTAAAGGATCGATGAACAGGCGGACTCGATCAACCTATCAATAATTCAAAACAAATAATTTTTCCTATTATTTTAAATGTTAATCTTACTTAAACATATATTAATACTCCATATTAAATAATAATTAACATAATTACATTTTTTTTAATAAATACAGTTAATTTTAACTTTAGGATCAAACAAGTCGCGTATACTGTAACCCTTATTTTACTGTAAAGCCTCGACCCACTTATCGCTACAAAGGGTCGACGACGACTCGTTGCCTACTTCGGCTTAGGGTCAATTACCCAACTATTAAACGGTTCTTTGGCCCAAAAAAATAAGTACCTCCTAAAATTTTAAGTTCAACAAAATTAAAAGAAAAAAAAAAAAGAACCTCCCTGAAAATTGGGGGTTCCCAATTTCGATCACCAGTTTGCTGGGAACGAACAAAGCCAGGAAGGATCTGCGGTGCAGTTTAGATGGACGAACAAGAATTTCAGCGTCTCCTTAATCTCTTCCCCATTGTCCGAACTCGCGATTATTGCGTACTCTTTCTCTCTTTTTCTCTTCAATTCTTCAATTTTTCATACTCTATTTTCATGCATCTGGAACAAGGAACTCTCAATCTTCGGATTCAAGGCCTTAATTCGTAACCCTAATTGCATAAACTCGTCTTTTTGTTGATTCTGTCTTCTGGGTTTAGGGCGAGGAGAATGATTTTAATTTGGGTGTAAGTTCATTGATGGGCGACTTCGAGGGTAGTGATAAAAATAAAATCTTTCGTGGTTTTGATTGACTGTGAAAACTCATCTGTCTAATTACTAATTAGGGTTAGCTTGTTCGATGTTTTGTGATTTACTTCTCAAACCTGTTTGATGATGTTCGAGATGAAACCAACTTTGTGTGAAGTTATTCATGGATTTGTATGCTTTTCTGTGAGTCTGATTCTGATTGGGATGTCCATATTGTACGATTGATTAACAGCAGGCTGATGCAGAATCATCGGGGCAATCGGCTTCTCGTGCAGCAAGGATTGAGGTTGCTTTGCTTGAATAAGCTTCACTTGAATTGAATAAACTTCACAATTTTACTTCGCGGGCTTGCTTGTGTCGATTTGTGCATATGTTCTCACATGGAGGTTTTTTTTCTTGACAGGTGAATGAGTGGCAAGATGCTTGGGACGACGAAGAAAGCAGCACCCATGGTATTGCTAGATGTTATGTTTTGAGTTTGATATGTGTTCGTAGATCGTAGGTACTGAGGTAGTTTGTTTATCAACCAATGTGAAAACTTTGGATATTAGCTCGCCCAGCTTTGCGCCTCGCTTATAGACCCGATGATTGTTCTTTTCTTCTTGGAAAATTGCATGAGGTATCACTCCTGGCTGCAAAAGAGGTAAACAAATTGTAAATGAATGTGGATACTTTTTGAGGGACATATAACTTGGGGAGCGTCTAGATGTAAAAAGCCGATTCTCTGTGACTGTTATGTATACTTTGTGAATTTGTATTGTAGCTTAATGTTAGGGTTGCCTTGGTAGTAGATTTTAAGCCAGGAGTGTACGTTTCGTTCCTTTGGAGGGCTATGTTTATCAACTTCATGGCATAGTTGCTTGTTATTAGAACATGTCAAAAACCACGTAGTGTTGTGAGACAATGGAGTGAGTCAACTTTGTGAAATGGTTTAAAAGGTTAACTATTTGTTTATTTGTTGTGCCAGATGACTTCTGGGATAAACTGAAATCAACCGCCGAGAAAAAAGTAAGCATTTTTTTCACTGTTTTCCTCAATGTATTATTCTATATATCACCATATATAACAGCGTCTTTTATTCTCGTCGTGTCCTATGTATCCTGAAAACTTGGTTCCATTTGGTTTCAATGTTATGAACCGTTCTTAAGTTCATGTGGGTAGTCTTTCACTAGCAAACATTATGCAAGCATGTCACAGTTGCTCTCCACTTTGCTATGGAACGCAAAGCATTACATATGGAGGATGAAGTTGATTAAAGCATTAGAAGACTCGTTTAGCATTTAGGATAAGTGTCGCCCTAATAGTCTCTGAAAGAGACACCCTTTCCCATGGAGCCCGTCCTAGTTCTAGTTTTACTATAAGGTGATGGCTATGAAGGCCCTGAATTATAGTAGTCCAATATAAAGCGTTTCTGTTTGCATGGCATGCCAATAAGTGCAAAGAATACGGTTATACATTAGGCAGTAGATTAAATTGCAATTTGGGGAAGCGTCAAACGTTACTAAACTTGCTATCCGAATTCTCCAATAAAATGTGCAATCTTCCCATAAAAGGAGCTTGGTTTTGCGAAATTTTCATCTCAAGGAACAAACCCATTTCACTGCCATAGGACGTCATCTCTCGTTCTCCATACTAGATTTATGTTTACCAATCATAACATGTTAATCGGTATCCCATTCCTTTCAATGATCTGCTCATATTTCATATACTTCTTTGCAGGTTGGTCCAGCAGAAGCCAAGAAGTTCTGCGATGCCTTCCAGAAGATCTACCACAAGCTAGTACGTATCTTCTGTTTCACTTTACCTTGACGACGTACATTATGAACTTGTTTAATCACCGATAATTCGCACTGCCTCTATCTTCCCTGCCCTCCGATCTCCTTACTCTATTTCCCCCCGATTTTCAGTGTCATTGACGATCACCCATTGTTTCTTGTACAGGTGCATGAAGAGCTAAGCAGAGAAGCTATAGAAAGTTTCTTGAACTCGTCTTGACATTTTTCGTTGGCTTCACCATTGCAGTAGTTTCTACCGCCATTTCTTTCATTTTACATCAAACTGATGCAGCATAGATCCATCCATGAGGGTTCAATAGAGAAAACCCTTTGTTTCTTCACCCGTCGTCATCGGGTGGGTGTTTGTTTTTTTAATTATTTTAGGAAGATGTGGCAGTTATGAACTACAACTACAAGAGGATGTTTCTCTTTTTATTTTAGCCTGGATAGTTTTGGTCTAAACCATCAGTATGATTTTGGATTCCAAATTCTCTGTTAAGTGTTAATCAGTGCACAAATTACTTCAGAAAAAGCAATGACAAATTGAGAGTTGTATCAAACTTCTATGGGCTCCTAGTAACCAAGTTATAGAGGATCAGGGTTAAGATTGGATATATTACCTAGGGCTGTAGAAAACAATCGAACTCCGATTTTTTGTTGGATGTGGAAAAGTTTAGACATTAAGAGTCAAATGGCCCAAAAGTTTATATAGAAAACAGCAAACCGCATACAAAACAATAAACAACCACCTCCAAAAGAGTAAGTTCATAAAAATGACTTGAGTTTTTGACGGTCCCAATGCTATTTGTTCATGCAATAGGTTTGGATTAATTTAGGGCAAATCCTTGATACAAATGAACAAAACAGTGGAGGCTTATTATTCAAGAGACCTGCATAAAATCAAAGTACATTTCCTGTGCAATCTGAATTGCAGTTCTAACTTAACAATAGAACCAAGAAAGTTTCCGGCTTTTGCCGCTCAAACAAATGTAGCGAAGCGAACGCTCACTAAAAGATGAACTCCTACGTGTTTGGAATTACAAGTCAAACTAAAACAAAACCCAGCAAATCAATCATGGAGAGTCCCAAGTATGTCGTCTTCTCTGTACAGATGGAACCTGCATGAAGCAGCCACAGAAAACAGCCAATTATTGTCAGTAAAGTTTACTTAAGTGTAGAGATGGAGCTCAAAAAGAACTCAATGAACCTGTTTAATGTATGTCGGAGGCGTACTATGATAAAAATAAAAAGAAAAACAGAAAGCAAACAAATGAACACCATCACATCACTACCATGAATCTAACTGAGACCAGGAATTGTCATGAATCTAGGTCAAGCTTCGACTAGCGAACTGCACAATGTACACAGCATAAAAGTTTCATCTTCTACCATTGATTGCAAGTAAAGTGGACTGTAAAATGTGAAACTGCACTGTTATTTTACAAGCTGATAGTTATGTTGCACAGTTTTCCAAAAGGGTTTTTGAAATGTAATTTTGGGTCCACCGTAATCAACCTCTTCATACACTCTTGTGCATGGAGGGAACTAGGGAAAGCTGCCTGCACCAACATCCCCTTAGACCTCGCATGAGGGAGGCCATACTGGAGTTTGTTGTTGTTGTTAATGATAGTCACGCTGCAAAATAGCATAAGGTTCCACTTCCTACTATTAGGATTTCTCTCATCGGAAACACCCTTGTCAGATACTCCCTCCTTCCCATTTTATCTCTCTTTGACTTTCTGTGGTCTTCAATGTTCTTTAACTGGCAAGTTCTCCTAACTATGCCAAAAACCGGAAACACCCTACTCTTAACTTCTCAAAACTATGCCAAAAACTGGAAACACCCTACTCTTAACTTCTCAAGCCGCCATCATAGAAGAAGCCAAACAAACACTAGCATGAATCAAGAACCTAGGCTACACACTTCAATTTGACCTCCTATTTGAGCATGGAACCATTAATTCAGAAAAAACACTAGTGTGGATCAAGAACCAAAGCTACACACTTTAGTCTGACCTAATATTTGAGCATGAAATCATTGATGCAGAACAAACACTAGCATGAATCGGAATCCTAATATTTGAGCATGAAACCATTAATTCAGAAAAAACACTAGTGTGGATCAAGAACCAAAGCTACACACTTTAGTCTGACCTAATATTTGAGCATGAAATCATTGATTCAGAACAAACACTAGCAAGAATCAAAAACCTAATAAGCTACACACTTAAATTCGACCTCCTACTTGAGCCTCAAATCATTGATTGAGACATGGACTTTTAGCATAAAGGACGATTTAGTTCGTTCGCACGCTATAGGATGATTTAGTCCGTTTGCATGCTATTTGGCCTACTAACCTAACAGTCTTATTTCACATATGTACTTACCCACATCTAGATACATTGCCTAGAGCAAGGTCAAATACTCAATAGAACAATCATCAAATAAGCATTCAACCATCAAAGCTAAATCGGTTTCATCAAACCTTCTACAATCAAGTGCATTAACACAAGAGATTGTATAAAATGAAATTAGCAGTAATGAGGAAAGAGGGTTTACGTTTTATCTTCAAGCTTGAACTCAGAGCCTCCATATTCAGGCAAAAGAACAGTGTCTCCTTCCTTAAGACTCACTGGGATGACTTTTCCTTCACTCGTACGAGTTCCGGGACCAACAGCAACCACTTTCCCTGAGTTAAGCTGCATCATATTTATAATTATCAGCCGAATCAACCCATTTGGATTTCAGAATTTCATTCACATTCAACCCCCATAAAATGAATCCAAATCAAAACTTTTCACATCAGACCAATTCATTACCACAAATCTTCATCTGGGTATTTGCAAACACATTAATGTTTTGATTAATCCTCACAACTCAAGTGTAATCATAAAGAGCATACTTAAGTGAGTTAAGTCCAATCAAGGATGCGAAACAAGAAAAGGGTCCATACTCATTAATGAATCAAATTCGAAATCATCCATAAATCCATTCATAATGCAGAATCACAATCTGGGTATTGGCAAACAAGTTCAAAAATTGATTAATCCCCACAATTCAAGCATAATCATAACGAGCATACTTAATCCAATCAATGAAGCAAAACAAGAAAAGGGCTCACACTCATTAACGAATCAAATTCAAAAACATCCTTAAATTCATTCATAATGCAAAATCACAATCTGGGTATTGGCAAACAAGTTCAAAAATTGATTAATCACCACAATTCAAGCATAATCATAACGAGCATACTTAATCCAATCAATGAAGCAAAACAAGAAAAGGGCTCACACTCATTAATGAATCAAATTCAAAAACATCCATAAATTCATTCATAATGCAAAATGACAATCTGGGTATTGGCAAACAACTTCAAAAGTTGATTAACCTCCACAATTCAAGTATAATCAAAAGAGCATACTTTAGTCCAATCAAGGGAGCAAAACAAGAAAAGGGTTCATACTCATTAATGAATCGAATTCAAAATCCTTCACAAAATTCATTCATAATGCAAAATCCCAATCTGGGTATTCCAAAACAAGTTCAAAATTGATCAATCCCGACAATTCAAGTACAATCATAGAGAACATACTTAAGTCCAATCAATGAAGCAAAACAAGAAAAACTTCAAACTCATACACAAATCAAATTCAAAACGACGCACATATTCAAACCATAATGAAAAATCACCATCTGGGTATTCGCAAACAAGGGCAAATACAGCTCAAATAACCCTAAAAAACCGCCAATTTTCAACCAAATTGCACAAACCCATAAATCAAGGAAGAAAAACAAGAAGAGGGAATGAATCAAACCTTGTTTGCAGATTCAGGTAGCAAGATTCCAGCGCTGGTTTTAGGGGCAGTGACGATTTTCTCAACCAGAATGCGATTGAATGTTGGAATCAACCTCTTAGCCATCTCTGTAACACCCTAAGAAAAAACAAAAACCCAGAAATTTGAAAGGATGAGAGGGAGAATGAAGGCTGAAAAAATGATAACAACCTCCATGGATGTGTTTTGGTGATTATAAATAGCTGGGGAGTGACTGGTCCTTACTGGAACCATCAATTCCAAGTAACTAGAACCTTCTGAAGGACAGGAGTGGCTTTTCTAGGGTTTATCTGAGAATTATGGTTTTGAATTGGGCTGATATCAAGCCCAATGTTAAGAAAATCGATTTAAACTGAAACAAAAAAAGTAAAAAGGGAAAAGAAAATAGGGAAATTGGATTCTAATAATACGAACTTTTGGTCATATAAAACTTAATAATACAAACTTTCGATTCAGTGATGAATAATACGAACTTTGACCCCTTGTTGCCCCAATAACACGTCATCGAGTTAAGATTAACTTGACTCGGCGACGGTCTGACGTGGCGACGGAGGCACCCGCCTGGTTGTTTTGACTTTGCCACGATATCCACGTTGAGTTAAAAAAATAATACGAGGAAGAGAGAGGAGTTTTTTGGGTTTTCTGAGAATGGGGAGGGGAATGATTGAAGAAGATGAAGAAGTTGAGATTTTTAGAAAGAGAAAAAAGTTCGTATTATTCAGAGCAACATAAGTTAAAGTTCGGTATGCGTGTTATTGGAGGCAACAAGGGGTCAAAATTCGTATTATTCATCACTCAATTTAAAGTTCGTATTATTAAGTCTTATATAACCAAAAGTTCGTATTATTATAATATAATTTCCCAAGAAAATAACTAAACTCAATGCTCCCACACCATTGCTCAATATTTGTCATTTTGAAAGCTGTACAATCAATTTATAAAAAGTTTAACCATAAATTTCTTAGTATATTTAATGATTTTTTAAGTGAGATTAGTATGGTCAGATTCATAAAACTATAATTTATGTTTTCTTTGATAATATATTGTTAAAAAATGATGATTAAAGTTTTGTATTGGAGACCATGAAAAGTCAAGCAAGACAAACATTAAGGAATGAAGGGAGTATAACGGAAAGATTGATGATCTCTAGTAGGGGCGAGCAGCAAAACCAGACACCCGGATCTAAATCCCGAATTAGTTGGATCCAGTGAATTCATATCTTAGTTATCTACTACTCTATTACTGAAGTAACAAGCATCGTATCAAAATTCCCTCATCCACCATACACAAATGCAACCAAACATGAAAAAATCTGTCGACCTTTTTTAGACTAACTTTGTTGAGAAAATTTTCCAACAAAATCCAATCCATCGAAACTTGCAGTTATCATTAAAATTCCCCGGAGGTAATTTTTCTATGCCAAAAAAAACTACTACCCCAAACGCACCACAATTCTGCTGAAAATCTCCAAAGGGCACAAGGTAAATATAACATAACAGTAACAAATCTCTCACCAAGTCACCATGCATGAAGAACAACAGAACACAACTACTAGGCTACTACCACTATTACTACTACTACTAGGACCTAAACAAGTATTTGTATGTTTTTTTCTCCCCAACAAAACTATATAACTAAAGAGTTGGAAAAATAGGGACAATTTTTCCAACCAAAAAACAACCAAGACACCAAAACAAACAAGAACCCATTATTCTTACACCCACCCTTCATCACATCTCGCCCTCCTCGATCCCATCCTCGTCCTCGTACTCGTACTCGTCCTCCTCGGCCGTGGCGTCCTGGTACTGCTGGTATTCCGACACAAGATCATTCATGTTACTCTCCGCCTCGGTGAACTCCATCTCGTCCATTCCCTCCCCGGTGTACCAATGCAAGAAAGCCTTCCTCCTGAACATGGCCGTGAACTGCTCGCTGACCCGACGGAACATCTCCTGGATGGAAGTCGAGTTACCGACGAACGTCGAGGCCATGGCGAGGCCCCGGGGCGGGATGTCACACACGCTCGACTTGACGTTGTTGGGGATCCACTCAACGAAGTAGGACGAGTTCTTGTTCTGCACGTTGATCATCTGCTCGTCGACTTCCTTTGTCGACATCTTGCCACGGAACATGGCCGAGGCGGTTAAATAGCGGCCATGGCGGGGGTCCGCCGCGCACATCATGTTCTTGGCGTCCCACATTTGTTGGGTGAGTTCAGGGACGGTGAGAGCACGGTACTGCTGGGACCCGCGGGAGGTCAGGGGGGCGAAACCCACCATGAAGAAGTGGAGACGGGGGAAGGGGATCAGGTTGACCGCGAGCTTGCGGAGGTCCGAGTTCAGCTGACCCGGGAAGCGGAGGCAGCAGGTGACGCCGCTCATTGTGGCCGAGATCAGGTGGTTCAGGTCACCGACTGCGGGGGAAAAAAAACGAGCAAGGAGTGGTGTCAGTATCTGTCAGCCTTGTGGATTGGAAATGGAGCAAGGATTCAAGGCATGTTTGTTCTTTTCGCAGGTATATAGAAGTTAGGCAAATAAGTTTGGACAGGTTTGGTAATTTATATAGTAGGCATTGAGTTGTTTCAGAAATAAAAAAGTTTCGTAAATTTAGGTAGAAAAGGAAAAATTGGGTAAAAGTAGAAAACTGTTGTGGGTCGTTTAGCCTTGCAAAGAACAGGGCCAAGAATGCAAACTCAACATAAAATCATTTTAAGTCATAAAAAGAACCAAGCAAAACATTATTAGTTGCACCATAGGAGGAAGTGTTTCAGAGAGATACTCACAGCTAGGAGTTGTGAGCTTCAAAGTCCTGAAGCAAATGTCATAGAGAGCCTCATTGTCGAGCACCATACACTCGTCAGCGTTCTCAACCAGCTGATGAACAGAAAGGGTGGCATTGTAAGGCTCAACCACGGTGTCAGAGACCTTAGGCGATGGGAAAACTGAGAAGGTAAGCATCATCCGATCGGGGTACTCCTCCCTTATCTTGGAAATCAGCAAAGTACCCATTCCAGAACCAGTACCACCACCGAGCGAGTGGCATACTTGAAAACCTGCAGCATTTAGCAAGAACACAGAAAACACATTAGCCCGTTCCAAAAGAAAAACCCAATTCAAAACTTGAGTTGCCAATGATAACCATAGCATAGATAACATAATCATGATTCTATATGTGGAACCATTTCAACCAAAGTTTAAGCTGATCGTTGAAGGTACAATGGTGATTTTTATTCTAACACATCCATCATGCGAATACCCTTTTGGTTTGAAGCATCGATATTACACATGAGGGTGTTAATATTCAAACCTCTAACCTCTAACTCAATCTCACTTTGATACCATATCGAATTATTTTAACCAAAAGTTTCAATACTATACTTTGAAGGTGATGATAAACAAAAAATAAGATAACATAATCATGGTTGTATACCTTGAAGGCAGTCACAGTTCTCGGCCTCCTTCCTCACAACATCAAGAACAGAATCGATGAGCTCAGCTCCCTCGGTGTAATGCCCCTTAGCCCAGTTGTTTCCAGCACCCGACTGGCCAAACACAAAGTTATCAGGGCGGAAAATCTGCCCGTAAGGTCCAGTCCTGACACTGTCCATGGTACCGGGCTCAAGATCCATGAGCACTGCACGGGGCACATAGCGCCCACATGAAGCTTCATTGTAGTAGACATTGACCCTCTCAAGCTGGAGATCGGATGTCCCGGCGTATCTTCCAGTTGGGTCTATGCCGTGCTCTTCACAGACGACTTCCCAGAATTTGGATCCGATTTGGTTACCGCACTGTCCACCTTGAACATGGAGGATTTCTCTCATCTTGAACCTACAATCCAAGGCAAAGAACACGATTCAGCAAACATACAAACCGAAATCTAGATAACTACTAATCCAGCCAATGAAGTTTCTCTGCATTATGAACCAAATATTATGATTAAGATTCGTTTAAGATTCTTTTATTCTCAGCTGGATTCACTATTCACCAACATCATTAACCATGAATTTCAAGAACCTCGTCTCAATGGTGAGCAAAATCAAAGTTTACGACATTCAAGGCAATCCCTATCTATCTATCTACCTCCCTCTATGCATCAATCTCAACGTCAAAGACTAGTACAAACATGGATTATCAACATTTTTCCGTCTCAATCTACGATAAGCTCCGTAAATCGAACTTCACTAACACTTATCCATTCCAGAAACTACACGAAATCAAATCAAACGAGCTGAAACACAACCAGTACATAGTATCTGTTCATAGTTCACTATTCGAAAACACTATACTCTCAGCTGAAATCACTTACACACACATTTCAAAAACTTCATCTCAAAGCAAGACGAAATGAAAGCTTCCAACATTCAAATCAATCTCTCTCTCGACACCATAGACACATTCAACCATTGATTAACAACATTTCTCCATCTCAATCTCCGATTAACTCCACACATCGAACTTCACTACATACTACACTCATCGATTGCAGAAACAACAAGATATCAAGTCATTCTCTCATTCGACACCACAGACACGTTCAACCATGGATTAACAACATTTCTTCATCTCAATCTCCGATTAACTCCATAAATCGAACTTCACTACATACTACACTCATCGATTGCAGAAACAACAAGATATCAAATCAACCTCTCATTCGACACCACGCACACATTCAACTATGGATTAACAACATTTTCCATCTTAATCTTCGATTAACTCCGCAAATCGAACTTCACTAATCACTACATACTACACTCGTCCGTTGCAGAAACAACAAGAAATCAAATCAAATGAGCTTAAAATCCTTAAATGCATCAATCAAAAACCTGAATCGAAAGAAATGACTTACAGTGGTGATTGAGAGTGACTACGTCAGATGATTTCGACGAGAATCAGAGAAACAGAATAGATCTGAAATAAAGATGAAGCAGGAGAATGAACCCTAGATTTTTGCTTATATAAGAGGGAGAAACAGAGAGAGAGTGTGTGTGAGGTATGAAACTGTGTGCAGAAAAATCTGACGGTCTGAGATTTTTCCCTCCCTTTTCACTGATGAATAGTTGCATGCCGTTAGATTGTAAACTTGGACGGTCAGGATTGACTGCAGGTCTTACTGGGAGCCTCTGTTGTACTGGCTCGTATTTTTCAAAAATTGAATTTGAACGTTTGATTGACCAAAATACCCCTGTGATGTTTTAGTAAACGTAACATTAGGTTTGTGGGGCCTACGGCGGGATTTTTCACCGCAAAACTTGGGTTTATTTTCCATAATCACGACTTTTGTAAATTGCTCCTCTAATATAATACAAGTATAACATTACAATTGTTAATAGCATATATAATGACTTTTGTAAATTGCTCCCCTCCGTCTTATAAATTTTTCAATATATATACAATGACTTGTCATAGAAAAATTATCATCATTAGATTCATAACGAAAAATACTATCATACAAGTATAACATTGCAATTGTTAATATATTGGGTAAAAAATTATCAACCAAAAAATGATATTGAAGACCGTAAAAATTAAAATTATGACAATTTATATGAAGCGGAGGAGTATTAGGTTATGAAATTTCAAATTTTAGGCATTGTTTAGGTATATTGAAAATTGTAAAAGAAAAATCAAAATTGTGACATATTCTAAGCAGATAGATTATTTAACATTAGCTTCGGAAATGATAGATCATAACTTTATTGGTAACAATATTGAAAATACGTTTGGTATTTTTTATTATTTTGTCTAGTACACTGGCGAATCTCAAGGTATGTGAGGGGTGGCTACGATCATCGGTAAAAAGAATCAGTATAATTTGAAATAAAAATGTATGGGTTTTATGTATATATGATGAATACAATAATGTAGCGACTACTCCTAATCAGCATACTTAGATCCACTGGTACCGTAGTAATTCGAGAGTTTTGTGATAAAACCCAGTGCAGATAAGGATCAATCTAAGAATTTTTGATTAATTAATAACAATAAAATTTTCATTGATCAAAGAGGGGGTCAGGGGTATATAGGTCCACTGACCATATACTGTTTTGTGTTTTCAATGGTGTGGTATGGAGTTTGCTTCTTTCATAGGCAAGTAGGCAACTCGATCATGTTGGTGGGGGTTTTCTAAAAGGATTATTGGATGTTAATGATACAAATTTTGGGGGTGTTGAGGTAATAATACTATTTATTTTCAACACTAAGAAGATTAACTATCGACCTATTTTCTTCCAACAGTACACGATCGAGTTGTTATAGTTTTAACTAATTGGAAAGATGACGTGCTTCCATGATGTGTGACATGAAAAGCGGATGTTGGGTAAAAAATGTTGACGTGGACACTAACATGCCTCCATGTCACATATTATGGAGCCACATCATCTTTTCGATGAGTTAAAATCATAACAATTCGACGGTGTACTGTTAAAGGAAAATGGGTCAATAGTTCATACTGCTAGTGTTCAAGAAAATAGTTTGTATTATTAATATTCAATACTCCCAAAGTTGGTATTATTGTTGTCCAAAAACCCTTTCAAAAAAAAATAGGGTCCGTAGTAAATTTGGATAGGTTAAATTCAGTCAATGGTGAAATTTGGATGAAAAATTGATTATTGGACCGATTGTTCTCAAGTCCGACATAGGATGGAAGTGAATCTGGGTCAAAATCATATTTGGACAGTAAAAAAAGAAAGAAATATTATATCCAAATATTTAGTTGTTCCGGACATTGTCAAAATCAATTCCGAACCAAACAAAAAACTTTTGATAATATTTGGGCAGCTCAGACCCTGATCCTTTCCATTTTACGCCTCTTTTTTTTTTATTTGTTTGTTGTACCGGTAAAAGAAAAAGTCAATTCATTAATTAATTAATATTCACAACTCGGTAGAATGTAGATTTTTTTCAACATGAATTATTGTACGGTAACCACATTGAGAGTTCAACTCATTGACAAGAGTTTCTCAAGTTCCAATTCTTTGCTTCCAAACTCACCAAAGCCAGGTTTACTGAATTTCAAAAACTAGTTACATAACACAACAGCAACAAATTCCAATATTATATAGTTCAGATATATCAATCATCTCATATACAAATAATACATAAAGGAACTGCTTTCGACAAAATCAAAAGACAATAAAAAACAACTATATATACACACACTTTAAAAGGGAGATTGGATTCTAATAGTCCCTACTTTTGCAAATTGGATGTCAGTAATTCCTATTTTCAATTTGTATTCTGGTGGTCCAAAAAAAATAAAATTGTATTGTAGTGGGACATAATCGAGAGTATACCCTGAATATCAAAGATTTTATGTTGCATTTGATTCAAAACTTTGTATAACACTTTACCACGATTTTTAATGAATTTACCGCATTTCTCCCAATTTTTATCAAATTTTTTTCTATTTTTTAGTGGTTTTTTCAATTTTATTTCTTTTAAAAAATCATAATAATTGCTCAAATAATTTAAAAAACATTTTAGTAACTACACTTCATTACCTATCTGGTGGCAGGAACGAAAAACAAAAACAATATGTGGTAGACATGAAAAAAATAAAAAGAATGTGGTGATGGATTTGGTACCACTACAATGTAATTTTATTATTTATTTTTTTTACCACCAGAATACAAATTGAGAGTAGGGGTTATTGTGATCCAATTTGTAAAAGTAGGGATTATTAGAATCCAATCTTCCTAAAGTATACTACCCAAAACATTGATGTTGGGTAGTTTAAAAGTGAGACATTTGGGATAATAGTGGTAGCATGAATAGTGGGGAAAAGTGTAGAAAAAGCAAGATGATAGTGTCACATGAAAACTGAGGTAGCAATGTTGGTTGGTCCATGTGAAATGCCAGCCTACAAGCTTTGTGTTTATTACTATGGCAGCTTTGACACACACAAACACACTCCTTTTGTGCTTTTGCTCTTATCTTTGGTGTGAAGATCACTCCATCCTTCCTCATCACTTGCTTCATTCTTGGGTCACATACTCACATGTACTAGCATTGTTTTTGTTTAATTGCTAACTTTAATTAGCAGGGAAAAAACAATCATTTATACTTGGCTTTAAATGATTAATTGGATCGCCCTAAAAAAAAAAAAAGTTAGTCGGATTGTATTTGTTGTTCATACTTAAGGGCGGATCATTGTTTTTGCGGGATATGCAAAATTCTGAATATAAGCGATCTTACTTTGACAAACGCCGTGACTATGTTTTGTGAAGATATTGGTTCCATAAAACCAAAAAAAGTTAAATGTAAAACATTATTAAGTTGAAATACATTGGACCAAAAAGAAAAATAAAAGGAGTACCAACTTAATGCCAATAAAATAAAGTTTATTACTTAAATATGTAACTAGTTAATATTAGAGTATTATCTACAGTCTATAACATTGGCTATTAAAATTGTTTTTTGAGGGTATTAAAATTGTTTTTTGTTTTTTGGAATCATCTTAACCAACATTTGATAAATCATTTACTCTATAATAGAAAGGAGGGTTTGAGTTATTCACTTGTATTTTGCAGCTTGTCTATCTGCTAGCTCATGTTCATACATGAATTTACTATTTCACCATCAAATGTAATAATTAATTAGTCCCTTGCTTAGCTTGTAGTTTGTGTTCACTCTTGAATTTACTCTTTTGTCATCGAGTACAATAGTCAAGGATTTCCTATACAAATGCATTCTTTTGTCCTCAAGTACAATAACCAAGGATTTTAGCATCGGATGAAAATTAAGTTGATAGACCTATTAATTCGAATAGACGAGGTTAAATACATATCATACGTATATCTTGTTAGGACAAATACACGTCAGGTGTATTTCAAATGCATACAAATTTGACATCAAAACTACGAGTCAGGTGCACTTCAAATTCAGGTAAATATTTATACTCTTTGTTCACACATGAATTCAATCTCCGTACTTGAATACAATAACCAAGAATCATAGCATCAAATGAAAGTTAAGCTACTAGGCCTATCAATTCGGATGGGCATGTTAAATATAAGTTGAGTGTACATTTGATTAGGCAGATACGGGCCAAGTATATTTCTTGTTCATGCAATTTGACGTTAAAAACACAAGTTAGCTTATATTTTGGATTTATGTAAATAAATAGAGGTGGAATGTATTTAACCTGTTTGTGTAGGGTGGGCCCGTGAACTAACTTGACAAAAGACAAACTCCTCATTTGAACTGGGCCGCCGTGTCTTCATCCACTGGGCCTCGGAGCAATGAAGGTAGTTGTGGCCCATAATTGTGAATTGGGCTTTAGTTTGAGCCATAACTTCCCTTTTCAGTCATCAATATGGGCTTTAGTTCGAGTCTTTTTCAATGTAGGGACGTAGGGTTGTAGATTTGAATAATTGACTGACTTTGAGGGATGATCCATTGAGCAAATGAACCATAAAAATATTTAACAAGACTTTGAGATTTCAGTTTGTGAAAAATGAAGATACCCATCAAGTTGACGAGGTAGGACAATTGGGTAGTATGGAAAAAAAAAAAACTTTATTTTTTGCCATGTCAGTGCTTGCTGGGTTAATTCATTTTTCACAAGTTGGAACCTTAAGCTCTTGTCGAGTATTTATGAATCATTTACTTAATATGTTATCCCTTGAAGTCAATTATCATTTAGATTTTCAGGACTTGTTTAAGGATAAAGTAAAGATCTATAATTTTAGATAGAAGTAAAAAAATTAAATAATAAAAATATGGAAAAAGTGGGTGAATTTGGATTGGATTACTTATAAAGGGTAATAAACCACAAAGAAAACGAACTTAGTTTATTTATCCTTATAAATTTTTTAAATGTTGGATCAAACCATCCTAAATTCCCAATTGTTTTTTCTTTAAGCTAATAATGAAATTAGTCTTTCTATGAATAGTATATCTACGAAGGTGAGATTAGTTATATTTAAATTTCTCCAAATTTTAAAAAAATAAACGAAATTTACAAGTAATAACATAAATTTTATGGTTTAGAGGTGTTATTAATGATTTTATTACAAAATACCGTAGGACCCACACAACATAAATCATGTAAGAATGAACTTTTCAATCCATTCAAGTTACGTGTACGTACATAATTATATGACATTGATTTCTCCATGAAATAATTGAATGTAACTAAACTTTGCCAACTTTCTCATTCTTGAACTTGTAAAATGTCTATACTATGAGCCCTAAGTTGTTATTTTCATTAATATAAGATGAATCATTAAACATGCATTTTCATGACAATGATATTTCAATGTCTCCAAATAAGCTAAGCAATATTTTGTGAGCGAAATCTGCAACAGACTATAGTTAGACCTTTGAAAGTTAACCTACATCTTTATGATTGATGCAAGGGGTTATTGGATTCTAATAATACGAACTTTGGGCCATATAAGACTTAATAATATGAACTTTTGATTTGATTCTTAATAATACGAACTTTGATCCCCTGTTGGCTACAGTAACACGCCACCGAGTTAGGGATTATTTGACTCGCCGGAAACATGAGTTGACAGGCAAGGCATGTGTTCCCTCTTGTTTGACCTTGCCACCTCAGCAGTTTACCAAAAAAATGTCATGTCAGCCCCCCTCTCTCTTTCTCTCTCCTCTCTCCCCCCTCTCTCTCTCCTTTCTTTGTTTCAGATCTCCGATCCAGCCCCCCCTCTCTTTCACAATCTTCATCTTCCTCATTCTCACTCCATTGCTTTCTTCTTCCTCTTCTCTCTCATTTACAGAAAGCAAGCCTCACAATTTATGCTATAGTGATTTGAAAGTTGATCATCATCAAATGCGTTAGATCATACAAATTGGATTAAACTCTAGAAAAAGACGAAAAAACCCTAAACAATGGTACTGTAGAATAAAACTCTTACGAAAGAAGAAACTAACTTTATTTGTATAAATATGAGAATAGAAATCAATCAAGTTGGATTTTATCATCAACGATAGGATCAGTGACAACCTCTCCGAACATTACGGGACAGGGTTTTCTAAAGAAAAGAAAAGAAAAAAAAAGACATATCAACCATATGGAGTGTTTGACTACCATCTTTTTGAGGTAGCTTTTAACGTTTTGGACACCGTTAATTTTTTGACCAAGGTGAAAAAGTTACCTAAGGTGTTTGGTAACAAGACTTTCATATTAGCTTTTTGAATCTAATAAGCTAGTCTTCAAAAAGTGATTTGAGGAAACTTTTTGAGGTAGCTTCTCTCAAAAAATTAGTTTATCAAACACCTTTTCCGGAATCAGTTAACCCAAACATCTAAAGTCAAACAGTTAATCCTAATAATTATCAGCTAATAACTACAAGCTACCAGCTGGTTGTCAAACAGAATCATAACCTAAATAGCCCAATCATTAGGAATGGGGGGGGGGGGGGAGATGAATTTGAAATTTGAAGTGAAAAAGCTCCAACCAAATGATCAAACTTTTACTAAAAAATAACACCATAGGCAATTGCATGGGGACATACAACAGCACAAGGAAAACTACAGAAAACTTAGAAAATTTGGGAAGAAGATGACAAGAAAGCAAAGAAGTTCACCCTCTCCCACTTCTAAACAATTCAATAATTCCAAACACACATGCCTCTTGTTAGATGTGATTGTGATTGTTTGTACACTGGTCCAGTCAACTGTATTCTTGTTTTTTTTTATTGTTTTTTTTAATGAGTATTATTTGTTTTGTTTGTATTATTGTATATTTGGATGACCAACTATGCATGCTTGATTTTGAACCATAAATTTTGTCAAAACAGTATCTAGTCTAATCAGCATTTAATTAATTATAATGCTGAGTTGTTGTGTCTATCTTAAATTATGTTCATATGTATGGGTACTTCATACTTTAAAAAATGGGAGTATCAAATTAGCTTATTTGAAGTTAGGTATATTTTGAGGGGAAAAAAGGTTGGGTTCTTATTAAAGGTAAGAAATAAGCCGATCTTTTGTAATTAGGTACAATATTTTTTATTTTTTGTTTGACAATCAATCGATAGTTAATAATTGTTTGACTTTAGCTATTTGAGCTAGCTGATTACATGAAAAATGTTTGGTCAAATAGTTGTTGAAACAAGACAAGAATGAATTTATTAATTTAAACTTATCATTAGGAAAAAGTTCCTCACCTCGATTAAAGTTGCAAGTGTTTGATTACAATATTGGAGTCTTAAGTTGAAGACAACAAATAAAACCTTTTCGTATATTAGAAATGTTAATTTTGAAGCAAGAAAAAGCTTTTTCTTTAGAAATTTGAATATACAAATTGAATTCATAAAGCAATTCCACTACATAGTCATATTAATCATGGTCTTTGAAAATTGTGTAGTTAAATTTTAAAAATTTTGATAATAAAATTTTTAATATATACAATCAGTTGCTATATAAAATTACCACCATTAGATTCATAACGAAAAATACTATCATAAAAATATAATATTATAATTGTTAATAATATATTATATAAAAAAAATTTAATCAAAGAGTGATATTCGAGATTATAAAAATTAAAATTATAACAATTAATATGAAATAGCGCAAGTATTTTTTTTTTAGGACAATTTATATAGAGAGAAGGAAGGAGACCAAAGACAGCTTTGTCCTTTTTCTTTTTGCAAAAAGCAGACATCTTTAACAATTTGCTCTTCTTCTTCCTCCTCTTCTTCTTCATTTCAAGTTACAACCATCTTCAACTCATTCTCTTTCATTTCATCATCTCCATTAAATTTTCCGCAGCTGATTTATTCTTGCTGCCCAGATTTCACCCTAAATCTCAAAAACCCAGAAAAAAAGGTCATTTCATCTTCTGGTCTCAGCATCCTCATGATCTGTAAGAGCAAAACCCCTTCTTTTTTCACTTTTTTTTGTCCAGTTTCTGATTTTGTGTGTTGAGTTAGAAAGTGGGTAGGTTGGGGTTTATGCTAATTCTCTTTCATTGATGTAAAAATTTGAGCTTTTTTGGGGTAATTCAATTGGGTTATTTTAGTGATTCATTGAGAGTTTGTTCTAAGTTGTTGTATTGCATGATCTTCTGCTAAAATCAATCCAACTTTACCCTTTTTACCCCCCTTTTGATTCTATAATACTATGATTTGATTGGTTTCCCTTTATCTGTGTTTTCAAATTTGGGTTAAGAAGAGGGAAATGTTTAAGGGTTACTGATGTTTGGCTGATTTTCTTGTAAGGGTTTGTTTGGGAAATTTTGCCCTAAATTTGAGAATATTATGTTGGGAGTATTTGCAATTATACAACCTAATTAGATGCTGTAAGAAGCTCTGGTAATTGGTTTGTTATAGGGCTTTGATGTAGCAAAAAGTTTTGGGAATAAACCAAGAAATAGTAGTTGACTCTGGTATATTGACAAGAATATTTCTATTTTGGTTACGTAATTGTGTTGGAAATGGTAAAAGTAAGATGTAAATTTGATAAAACAGTGATTCATGTTGTATTCGAAATGTAAAGTTGCAGATGTTGTGGAAAATAATAGTTAGTTGAAGTGACAGATATTGTGACACTTTGATGTGTTGTAGAGTTGTGAGAATCAAGCACCATGACGAGGTTGACCCGCGATTTTGCAACGATGCAAAAGGAAAACATCCCAGCTGTTTCAGCTGACGTGGCGTTCTGTTCTGCCCGGTTTCCCACTTATAAGATAGGACCTGACAGTCGGGTTCTAGAGGTCAAGGACGAGCCACGGAACTTGTCCATGAAGGAGATTGTGGCCCGCGAGACGGCCATGTTGCTGGAACAGCAGAAACGGCTCTCAGTTCGCGATCTTGCTAGCAAGTTCGAGAAGGGGCTGGCGGCAGCTGCTAAGTTGTCTGAAGAGGTTCGACCGCGTTTATGTTCACTTCAACTTCATAAATGTTAGATGGAAAACATTAGAGTGATCCTAATGTCGGGCTAATGATGCTTGTAAAAGTACAGGACAAGGTGAAGGAAGCGGCTTCTTTGGAGAAACATGTGATTTTGAAAAGGCTTAGAGACGCTCTAGAAGCGTTGAGAGGACGCATCACGGGAAAAAACAAGGATGACGTGGACGAGGCTATTGCAATGGTAAGGTTTGAGCCCTATATCACCCGTGAAAGCAGCGGGACCCATACTGAGAGTTGTTGATGAGTAACCCGTATTGATTAATATCTATGTTGATCCAGGTTGAAGCGTTGGCTATTCAGTTGTCGCAGAGGGAAGGAGAGTTGCTTCAAGAGAAGGACGAGGTGAAAAAATTGGCAAACTTTTTGAAGCAGGTATGTTGGGAACTAATGCTTTTTCGATCCATAGATTAGCCTTTTAACTATGTCTTCATTGTTGAAGAAGCCTAATAATAGGTTGTAAAGTTGTCTTTTGCCCTTTAAAAGGATGGGTAAAATGGGTTCCTCTTCTTTTCCATGGAGTAGTTCGCAGTGAATGATTCTAAAATCTTGGATAAATCCGAACTAGTCTCTCTGAGTTTTCAGGGGTAAGACTGACACATCAAACCCTTGCATCCCGTTCTGCAGCGGGACTTTTTTTTGACCAATGTGTCCATAGTCATATGTCTTTCTTCTTTTGAAAAAGTCGTGTTCTTTTGGGTGGTGCGCGTTTCTCTTTTAGGCATCAGAGGAAGCAAAAAGACTTGTAGAAGAGGAAAGATCCATTGCTCGTACAGAAATCGATAATGCGAGAGCGGCAGTTCAGAGAGTGGAGGAAGCCATTCAGGAGCATGAGAAAACATCCCGAGCTGCGGGAATGCAGGTACGAAAATGGTTTTGTGTGTGCATTTATTTTTGTTGGAGATGGGCAAATTCTAGTTACTATTTTGCTTTTTGGAGCCACATACCCCAACTAAGTTGTTCAAACATTGATTCACTTGGGTCGAAATCCATGTTCTATTTTTTGGATACTTCCTTCGTGGTGGCTTTACTTATTGGTCGATTTTCTGGGTTTGTTAACGCGTTTTTATGTCAGGACTATGAAGAATTAATGCGGGAAGTTCAAGAGGCTAGGCGAATTAAAATGTTGCATCAACCTAGTAAGGTGATTATTTTCTCGAGTTGTTTGCCTTTGCATTTGATGCCCAATGCCGAATCCCGTTTAAGTTTCCATCTCCTTGGTTCTCTTTCTAAAAGTTCTACGCTTGCTTTTTGCGTAACTTATTCTGAACTTGTTAACTGAACTTTTCCTTTATCCAATTATCTAGATTTTAGCAATCGATATAAAGTGTTTAACGCCATCAACCATCTCACGTTTGTAGGTCATGGACATGGAATATGAACTTCGAGCTCTTAGGGCTCAGCTCCTAGAGAAGTCCAGCCGTTCTGTGCAGCTACAAAAGGAGGTAGTTTTTGATGTTGTAGCATTTGATGAACATATGCATTTTCAAGAATTGTAGTGGCAGTTTTTGTGACATTTCCAACCTTATGCAGCTGGCAATGAAGAAAACGAGCGGCGATGAAATGTCCCATTTGTATGAGTTGGAAGGGCAACAACTGTTGGGTTCGTGTTTGCGGGTCCAAAAACGCTCAGATGAGGCTGCAGAGCTATCGGAATGCACTATTCAGTGGTATCGGTTGGCATCTGATAGCGACAAAAAGGAACTCATTTCGGGTATATATATGTTAACCCTAACTCTGCATGGTAGTCACAATCGTCGCACTTTGACCGGTGTTGTAAATGTTCTGATATTGCAGGAGCGAATAAACTAGTTTATGCACCAGAGCCGTTTGATGTTGGACGAATCTTGCAGGCAGAAATCACGCACGACTGTCAGAAAGTTCCGGTGTCAACCACCGGGCCTATTGATCCAGGTTTCCTTTCGATACTCGATTTATTACTCCAAAACATGCCTCAGAAGTTCCCTTTATAAAATTTACTAGATCAAGTGGTTATTCTATAATAGAGGTGGCAAACTTTTGTCTAACCCGAATACCCAAATTTGGCCGACCCGAAAAACAACCGGGTCCAGTCAGATTTTTCGTCCGAATTTTATTTGACCGAAAACTAGGACAAAATATTTCTCATATTTCTATTGTTCGAATCCGATTATGACCTGAATTTATGTCTATCCATCCCTAAACAAAGAGGTAACAGTCGTCAATTTTTCGACTGAATTTTAGCATTGACCGATTTGAGTCATTTGACCGACCCGAACGCTACCCGGACCCAAATATTTTCCAGCCCTACCGGCAATTGACCGTCACTATGTTAACTAGTAAAGACTAACCCCCTTCTCTTTTTGGTTGTGGTTCATCAGCTCCGAGCTTAGGAAGCTATGTCGAGGCCCTCGTACGCAGGCATGATACTGAGTTCAATGTAAGTTTCTTTCTTCTCTCAAATTGTGTATTTAGTGCTACTTGTGCCTGATATGTCCAAATCCAATCCCGAACCAAAATAGGGTGTGTGTTGGGGTCTAATGTGGCAGTCTTACCGCCTGAATTAAAAATTTGAGAGAGACTGATTCCAACTGACCCAAGCTTAATTTATGCGTTTCTTGTGCTTGGTTTATAGGTAGTTGTGATCCAGGTGAATGGGGTAGATGAGGCAGCCCAGTCGATCCACGTTCTCCATGTCGGTAAGAGGAGGATGAAGCTTAGCAAGGGGAAGACGACTGTGGCCAAGGAGTACTATTCTTTAGGAATGCAGCTTTGCGGGGTTAGAGGCGGGGGAAATGCTGCAGCTCAGGCCGTGTTCTGGCAAGTCAAGCCCGGGTTGAGCTTTCTCATAGCATTCGAGTCTGAACGGGAGAGAAACGCCGCTATTATGCTTGCCAGGCGGTTTGCTTTCGACTGTAATGTAAGTTTTTACCAAAACTCATATTGACTTGGTTTATACAACACGAACAAGAACAAGAACAACTCTTAGTGTAGGTTCAATTGTCGTGTGGTCTCGGGAGATTTTAATGCAGACAGTCTTATCTCAACAAACAATACCCTAAACACCTAAACTAAAAGCCTTAAACCCTAAATCCTATTCCTTAAACCTTAGAACCCTAAACCCTAAGCCTTAAACCACAAACCCTAAATCCTAAGACCCTAATCCTTACGCCCTAGAACCGTAAGATCCTAAGTCGTAAACCCTAAATCCTAATCATTAAACCCTAGAACCCTAAACCCTAAGCCTTAAACCATAAAACCCTAAATCCTAAGACCCTAATCCTTAAGCCCTAGAACAGTAAGACATTAAGCCTTAAACCCTAAATCCCTAAACCCTAAGCCCTAACCCTAGACCCTCTGCACGACAGAAAGACCGACTCCAATTGACCCTCAAAATTCTTTCGAAAAGGTGTTTTGAAGACTGAAAGTCTTTTAGAAAAGACCGTTAGGTACGCACTCCATACTCCATATTCATGTTTGTATGAATTTCTTTGGTGGACACTTGCAATTTGCAGATTACATTGGCTGGCCCTGGTGACAGGACGCTGGTTGCAACATAACACGATTTGTGTTCCCACGACACAGGCTTTCGGCTAAACATGTAATTATCAACCCAGGTCAATGTATCCTGTATATGAGTTTGTGTGCTACTACAGAGTTTTTAGGAGCAGTTTTTCGCCTTCTGACATGGCATCTGGAGTGTTCGGTTTGTGATGTCTTTTCGTTTTTCTTCTCCAACCAAAGGCATAATTTTATCTGCCTTTTCTTTATCTGGCTCATCGCTAGGATACGGTTGGTTTGAGTTGTAACGTTCGCTAGCTTTGTTTTGGTGTTACTAAATGAACTGAGATTATAAACATGAAGGCAAGTCGCCCCGATTCTTGAGTACTCTTTTCATTTACATATGCACTTTACCTTTTTATGATCTACGGCGTGCTATCATCTGGAGTTTCATGAGGAATGAACGCTGTTATGGATTTGAATTTTTCCCTAAAGCTTATTTAACATACGAAGCGACTCTAATAAAAGTGCATGTTCTTCTCAACTTATTTTGACCAAATCTTTGAGAAGAATTCTTCATGAACTTGCTTTGAACATACTCTAGACTGTACGTACTTATTCTTCTAAAAAGAAGGAAAAAAACTCACAAGTTACGACTTATGAGAACACTTAACAGAAACTACATTTCATTAACATGGCAAAAAGCCAATAAAAGTATTTCATTACATGGCAAAGAGCCATTAAAGATTCAACTAAGCAGCAGCAAACAGAAACACAAGCCTTAGCCTACTACATAGATCATGACACACTATGATCTCCAACAAAACAGTGACTAAAATCTTCAAATGCTGTAACAAAAGAAGCACTGAACATCATCATCATCATCATCATCATCAACATTCATTGACTGCGATCTAGATGTTTAGCAGGGGGCAAAAGAGCAACAGCATCCCTATCTGCACTCAAGAACTTCCTTTGAACCGCTTTCAGTTTACTCTCTTTTGCAGCCACTTGAAGCCCGACCAACGCTCGAGCACAATCCCTGTGACCCAACATCAAAATCAGAGAAACACACAACATTTTGAGCAGTTTGAACATCATTCGAGTACATTACATTAGAGAACAGAAAGTACAGAAACATTACAGGAGCTGTTCTTCAGAGTAGCCTGTGTAGTGCTTCAGTGTCTCGGTCCAAACAGGGGTTGCGCTGTTCGCAGTGTGCATTGCGACGTACACTGAAGCAGCAGCGATCATTGACGGGCGGAAAGACACGACAACTTGGTAGTGCATCAGACCGTTTTCTGCTACATAAAACGCCATATTCTCCATCTAGATGCACACATACAGGCAGCAAAATAAACAACACTGTAAAATTCAGGGTTTAGGGTTTAGGGTTCTAGGGTTTGAGGTTACAGTACATTTGTTTATCTACTGTGTGTAAAGTTTTACAAACCCTTCACAGGCAGCAAGATAAAATACCACTGTAAAATTAGGGTTTAGGGGTAGGAATCTAGGGTTTAGGGTTTAGAATACGTTTCTTTATCTGCTGCTCGTAAAATTTTACAAACCCTTGACAGGCAGCAAGATAAAACACCATTGTAACATCAGGGTTTAGGGTAAGGAATCTAGGGTTTAGGATACATTTCTGCTGCGTGTAAAATTTTACAAACCCTTGACAGGCAGCAAGATAACACCACTGTAAAATCAGGGTTTAGGGTTTAGAATACAGTAGGGTTTAGGGTTAGGAATCCAGGGTTTAGGGTTTAGGGGTCGGATTTAGGGTTACTGGCAGTACCTTCTTGTCAGCAGGGACAGCGGCTTTGATGAATCTCACGAGAAAGACATACGGAGTTGCCACCGTAAGATTCCACTCTAGCTTGTCTAGGATCGCTTTCTCCATCCCGAGCACTTGTTCTTTGTTGTATGCATTAGCACTTATGCATATGAAGTCATTCACCTGCACGAAATCCAAATGTATAACTGAACTGATGGGCAGAATAAAGTTGAAAAGAAGACGGGCAGACGGACCTCAGGGGCCCAAATTTCTTCGTATTTGCAGGCCAAGAGCATCGAGCTGATGCCAACGAGCTGAAGCTCCCTCCTCGAGACGATCTTCCTAGAGAGGTATCGATCCACGATGTTTATAGTCAGGTAAAGGGTCTCAGGGAGCAGCTCAAACTTGCTGTGAACTTCAACCAGCCAGTCAACCAGGATCATCCTCATTGTCTTGTTGATGTGGGTTTGACATGGCATGTAGTCGAACAACGGGCTTTCTTCCTCCTCTGTGAGCTTGTAGAAGGTGTAGATCTCCTCGATGTATTCGACCACAGCGAGCTCGTCGTCAGCATCAGCAGCGTCGATGTTTAGGATCTGGTCTCTGGGTCTACTTGACAGTCCACAAGCCATCTTTCAAAGTCGAGAGTTAAACAAGGTTAAGAAGAAACTCCAAATCCAAATACAAATCCAATATCACCAAAATGTCCCGTCGCATAACTAGGTGTTGGGTGTCTAATGTAGCCGTCTTACCCCCCCCCCCCTCTTAATAGAAAACCGGAGAACATATCTGTGTCCAACACGTATTGGATGTGGTCAAGAGATCCCAAATCCATCTAAATGCACACACTTCACCCCGCTTCACGTATCCGTGTCACTGACACTCTTAAAGACAAGCCAAACATAGATTGCACAAAGAACTACACTTTCGCTATTGGGTATTAGTAGAATGCACACACTAAGAAAAACAAGCTATGGTCTTCATATAAACACAACCCTCTCCAATGCCGAACACATAAAGCAAGTCACAAACACATCAAGAACAGAAGAAATATGTTTTCATATTACGCCTCATATCCAAAACTTTTCAATCCACGCGTCTGTATTGCATGTATCAGTGTCTATGCTTTCTTTCTTAAACTCAAAAGTATTAGAGAAACTAGTTCCGATTGACTCAAGATGGTATATTGTTTATGATCATTGTCCAATACCTTGCTACGGGCGGTGAGTACTGAGGTGAGGCTGTGGATTTTCTTCTTCTTGTTCTTCCTGTTACTTGTTTTTCCACTGAGAAGCTTCTTCTTCTGATTGACTACTTGTTTCTTTTCTTCTGGTTCTTCCTCATCCTCTGAGCTTATTATGATCACATCTTCAGTTTCTGGGTTGCTTATGACCACCTTCTTCCCACCTCGGCCCTTCGGTTCCTCAACAATCTACCCCAAAAAAAGTTCAAAAAAGGAGGAAAACAGCAACATTTCAACACCATATTATACAAGGATGTATGCACAGATGATGAGGGCAAAGTCAAACATTTTATTAGGGTTTCTACCTTGTTCTTGTTTTTCTGAGCCTCTGCTTGATCATTTGCCAGTGAAAGTGCACCCAGGCTCCTGTTGAACAGCAGAAGAGGTGATTGAAAATGAAGAAATCAGAGAGAATTTTAGAGAGAGAGAGAGAGAGAGAGAGAGAGAGAGAGAATTTTAGAGAGAGAAAGTACTTGGTGATGGGGGCATGGTGGAAATCAACAAGATTGCTAATTTCTTGAAGGGGTCGACGATTTACACCAACTTTCTTCTGCTTGTTCTCCTCTGAAACTCAAACAAGTTCAGAAACTCACAATCAATCGGCAAAATATTTGGTCTGAATCTATGCAATAAAGCAATTATGAGTGCAAAATTTTACAAAATCTGAGGAACCCAGATGAATTCTGAAAGTGTCTGCCAAAACCCAGATTAAGTTTTTCTGAGAATAGCACAAAAATCGTAAATCTAATCGTAAACCGTATCTCTCAAATAGAAACCCTAGGAAGAAATAGCAAGGGGAAAAAAACCCCAAATCTTTGCCTAGAATCCAAACAGAGACTCAATAGTGACTGCAAATTTTGATTTCCACAAAACCCTAAAAGAATGAGTAAAAACAGAGGAAACCATATGAACTCGATAATGATATACCCAATTTTTCAAAAAAGTTGAAGAAAATAACCATCTCTTGGATACCCATTTCTGATTTTGATCATATCAACACAAGATCATCATCTAATCGACAGAAAAACACCCAAATTCAAACCCAGAAAAACGACTAAAACGAAGATGAAAATGAATGAAAATTCACCTTGAACTTTAATGGGTGGCTGATTTTGAGCAACAACTCCCAAATCCATGGCGGAATTTTGAAGGGTTTGTCCGATAACTCCTCCTATTCCAGAAATTAGGGTTGATAGAAACGATTGAAGACGGCTGTTGCCTGTCTCCTCTTCTGCTCTGTTTTCTTCAGCCACCTTTCTATCTGTACTTTCTCTCTACTTCTTATTCTTCTTCTTCTTCTTCTTCTTCTTCTTCTTCTTCTTCTTCTCTCTACTTTCTCTCTCTTGTTTTCTCTTTTCTGGGTGGAAATGAATTTGGGCTTTTAGAGAGAGATTTGATTTTTGTTCTGCAGATGAAAGAGTCGAGTCTTGTTGAGGAAGGAGGAGAATAACGGTAAGCTCCACTCCTTTTAAATTACCGCCGTACGATGTCAGTGTCTTTCATCCAACGGATCAGATTCGAGAACGTTGGGTTTTCAAAAGGTTTCTCCTGTTAGAAAAAGTTTCCGTTTTTGATTTTCTTCCTTTTCTGTGTTTTTTTAAAAGAAAAATTAATTTCTGTTTTCTTCTATAAATGGATAAATAAATAATGTACAATTTCAGAAAAATATCTTATGGGTTGAACTTTTTGATCATTTTCTTTGATCTATTGTTGTATTCAGTTTTGAATTTAATGTGGTTTTAAAAGTTGGAATACAACAATTTCGGAAAATTCACAAAAATGTAAAATATTTACCTAATTTATTCAACCTAAATTCAAAATTTTTTACCCCCACTAGATGAAAATTCTAGAAAATATTCAAACAATAGCAATTCTATCAAGAAAATTGTTCAAAAAAAGAAGGATAACGAAGGTTAAATTAAGGAAGAAACTCTCTTCTAAACAATTGTTACATTGCTTCTCTATTATTATTGCGTTGGTGCTGTAAATAATATATGTTGCTGATGGTGATGAATTGTGACCTTGCAAGGAACCCTTGAATTCATTTGCTTGTATCATCTATACATTGAATCATCTTGAATCAAATCGCTATGGTCATTACTAAAAGTATTTGCCTTGGTAAGTCAATCTTCACACACTTTGCCGCCTAGAATCCAGTCAATCCATCTAAGCTAACCAAAAGTAAATTGCTCTTTATATAAATTTATTTATTTAATTTTTAGTTCCAAAATCATGCATCCTATGTGAAAGTCAAACTTTAGAAGAATGATATTTGATTCAAAGGCAACCGATACTTGAAAACATAAGCTAAAATGGAATTGCAGGGGATCGAACCCTGTACCTCTCGCATGCAAAGCGAGCGCTCTACCATTTGAGCTACAACCCCTTTTTGTTGGGCATATCTGACTCTGTTATGGAAATTATCTACATCTTCCTTCCAAAATTTATTATTTCCCTACTAATATATGCACAATTCTTACCCTTCCATTTCAGTTTAGCACCTTCCATAACATGCAGTTAACTTCAAAATTGTGACTATATTCGTCAAGATCCTAAAATGCAAATAACCAGCATCGTAAAACTCGGGCAAAACTGTAAAAGATTCGTCAATTTCGAACCATGTCTACAGCACGACTCTCGTATAGTGCCTTGGACCTGTTCTTTTCGATGGTAAGTTCGAGTCGAGTTGTTGGAAAGTTTCGAATACAATTATCGAGGGAGTGTTTTATTTTTTTACCAAGGCAATCAATGTCAAATACTTGTTCAATCTTCTGCAGGGCAGCTAACAAGCAAAAGCAACAATACCACATTGATTGAATCAAATACACAGAAATGAGATACCATACTAGTGAATGTACACAATTGGCAAAAACAAGAGAACAGGAAACTGTATCAAGTTTATGAGCCAGTCCCCAAGTATCGATGATGTTTCAAGTGTAGATTGCTCTGAGTTATGAACCTAAACAAAACTGTTGGCATATGTTCCGGGGGAAGAAAGAGCATTTTTCGATGCAGCGATTTAGCAAAAGTGAGAAAGTATGGCTACTGCTTGAATGAAGGAAGCAAGCAGTCGTAAACGCGTTCCATGCGTGAAGTAATAGCCAGCTTGTATGTAGTTTGAAGCCCTGGTTTCGCCAAATCGATGATATCTTGTTTCAAACTGCAGGTCATTCAACAGGTCTCACAAATCAGAGAAGAGGAAATGTAGATTATTAATCTTAGATCAGGCAAATGGGTGAATCGGTACAGGTTAACCAATTTCGGGTTTGGTTCAGGTTAGGGCTGATTTCAGGCGAGTCTTATTCAGGTGAAATTCTTTCAGATGGGGTTCTGGTTCCATTTGGAGTCATTCGAGTGTGGATCTTAATCGGGTCACTTTCCTAGGGGCGATTAGGATCAGTTTCGAGTCTGTTTTCCTTCGAGTTCGGGTCAAGGTTGGGTCTTACATCTGGGTTTCAGTTTGGTCTTTTTGGTTCAGGTTTCGGGTCTCCGCCCAGTTTAAGAGCAAGTCTTTTTAGAGGTTTTCTTGGTCACACAGGTTTAAGTTGGATGTGGGTGTGTTTGAGTTCGATCCTCTGCATGCATGCATGCATGCATGTCAAGGTAAAAAACTGCCAACATTTGGATCTCCCCAGACTCTGTGCAAGTGGGACCCACACAAAGATAAACTGTTGTGGGTGGGTTTCGGTTCGATCAAAGCAATATGGTTACAACTTCAGAGTAAAGGAACCTTTTCGTTTAAAGGACCGACACTCTCCCCTCTTTTCCCAGCAAAAGAATCTATGGATTTGGATTTGGATTTGGAAGTGTCTCAACATTTAAGTACATGGGCTCGTTTCATAGGTTTCTAACGTTAAGACGATCCTAATCAACCAATGAAAAGTTGTAAGCTAAATCAAACCATGATACAGGTATTCATTATATAGCCCAGGTGCAGACGATGTGGAGTTGATAGGCCATGGTTGTTATGGACAACTTGATACTTACCCCCCTTGCACCCTGCCTATAAAGCTTGTTGGTGATTCACCCCTAACATAAAGGTCCAGTAGGCGAGCATGCTTACCTTGTCTAGTTAAAAAAATGAAAAGAATCTAAATAAGCAGTCAAAAGACTAACCAAGGCCATTCGCCGGTTGCCCTTGCATGCCTCTCGACTGCACGATATAAACGATCAAGAGTGTATAACACCAATCCAAAGCTATATTCAGCATCTTGAGCCTGAAACACGGAGGAATACAAAATTGATCTCTCGAGTAAGCTTTAACTGGGAGGAAAATATAAGAAACTTCTGATATATGTACCATGGAGTACCATAAACAGGCATATCAAGCTTCAAAATATAGTTCAGTCTTGTTTAGTTCCATTTTCTTTTAAAAAGAAAGGGGTGTTATGGATGTGATCTACACTTAAATCTAATCGTTGCAGAAGATTACATATAGAATCGATGGAATGCATTTCCTTTAATAATCAATACCTGTCCCTTATCGATACAGCACTGATACTGGATGATTCTTTTCTCTATCTCTACAATCAGCAACCTCCTCTGCCGACGAGCAATTCTCCCTCTTCCTTCTGCTCCCTTATCCTAATATTGTCCATTGTAAAAGCCAAAAGTGCAACAAAAGAAGATTGATTGAGCCAGTTGAGCAGTGATTAGCAGGTTTAGTCCGACCAAAATTAGTCAAAAGTTGAACATATAGTCTCACCCAAAACAAACTAAATAATGGGATTTATAGTACGAAGTTGAAGCAAATGAGAAACAAATTATTCCATCACAAAAGAAAATGAACGGAAAAAAAAAAACGGTCTGAACTCGTGGAAGAGCTAACTAGAGCAATAAGCTACCTGTTTAAGCCAGGAGCGAACTAATGTAATCCCAAGAAGAATCAAGATGAAAGCTGGTAAAGCAGCTAAAATGGCAAAGTTGATCTCATTGGCCCTAAGAATCTGGTTCAGTTCAAGCATAGCCCTGTGCAAGGACGATAATCACATGAATTGAGAAGCACACAAATTATAGAATAAAATCAGATGGTGAGAAATTACTCAGATTAGTATAACTCACGTCTCAATATCCAGTTTCAGTTTTTGAATCTGCACGATAAGAAAATTAAATAAATATGGTGTTAGGTGAACAGAAATAAATACTTGATGAGAAATTTTCTTTTGAAAATGACAATTTGAAGGACAACTTACTTGGATGAGCATTGCACGAGGAAGCTCTCCACCACCGACAATACTTTTGATGGGATTCATTAGCTCCTTCTCATATCTGTATGCGACATAAAGAGTCAATGTTCTAATGGGGAAAGGAAAAACATCGGTCTGAGAAATCATATTTATTTACAGGTTTGGCTTTAGGATGGTAACGAACAAGGGTGAAAATACCTTTCCATCACTATTTCAAGTAATTGCTGGTCTGAAGCATCTGGTGGGAACTGTTGACCACGGGTCTGCTCGCAGAATGCCAGTAACATTCTGCTCTTCCAACAAATTACAAAATAAGTATGTCAGTCATATAAAAAATACGCGTATGTATCTATGAGGAAAAGGCTGCCAAAGAAGTAGATTACATAATACAAGTAGGTAGTAAGATCGATTCCTCCATAATTACCTGTGCAGTGAATTGGCAGTTAAATGCACTTCCTCTGCCTCCATCACCCCTCTGTGCCTCTTTCTGAATGTCTCAAAAAGTTCATCCCTAATGGACAAAAGCTAGTGGGGAAAAAAAGGGTAAAATGCATGGCCGGAACCCAAAAAAAAGTACAATTAAGATAAGAGCACGTATTAGAATCATACCGGTTGCTCTAAATGTTCCGTCCAGAAATTGCGTGCAGATTCTTTAGCTTCATGGATCCAATTATCGATATCAGAACTTCCAGCTAATCTACTGTGGCGTACAATCCACAGTGAGCAAACAGAAAGGCCAACTGCTCCGCATGTATATCGCAGCCAATATCTCTTTATTCTCCTAGGTTTGCTATGCTTAGCAACCTAAAAGCAGAGAATGGAAAAATCATGGCAGTTAGACCAATGCCCGACAATCTCAAGTAAAACTATAACTATGAACCGTGTAGCAGTTCTCCCTAAACACTAACATCCAAACCAAAGATACTATCCAAATTTATTCTTTTTATATTTGCAAGTTCTTTTCCTTTTTTGCAGCAAGTCTTCTTCCCACTCTTTCAACCAGGAAAGACATTCCTCACAAGCAAGATTGTCACATAAACAGCACCAGGCAGTGGTGAACTTTAGTAGTTTCATTATGGGGGCAACAGACTGAGAAAGAACTGATGCACATTCATACATTTGCACATTATAACTACTTTGAGCAACAATCATGTCTCTTGTGGCTTACATGAAATGGCAGAATTTGGTCTCCATCTCATTTTAGTGATGCGAATAACACTTGTTCACAAAGTCACATATGGAGTCCAAGTCATTGAAAAGATGAGAAAACAAGAAAATATATAAGAATTTAACTGATTACAGCCAGTTAGCAACATGGAAAGTTATAGTATACGAAGATCGATGCACTCACAAGAGCAGATACATCAGAATCCAGCCTGTGTAGCTTCTGATAAACTAGTTCTATAGCATCTCGAATTTCAGCATCTGTCCACTCGGAGGCCTCCTGATTCTCTTCGATCTTTTTGTTGAACAATAACGGAAGTGAATTGCTCCCATCAGCAGGAGAATTTATCTGCATATCCAAATATAAGTTTCACACCTCATATGGATGATGAAAAAACATCAATTCGATAAACCTTAAGACATAATTTTTCTTACCTGACTTGTAGCATGCAGATCAGCAATGGATGCCTCAAGATTTGAAAATAAACCATTTACAGCAACCAATAATGATGCCAATGACTTCTGCGGCTCAGCAACCAAATTGTCCCGTTGTTTTTCAATTTCCATATACACCTGGATGAGACATTAAGACAAGTGGTGTAACCAAATGCATTGAATAACCAAAAAAAATCACCTACCGACATGGCATTACAATATTTTTATTCTACCTAAAGCCATGGTTGTTTAGAATCGGGATCCTAATTCAAATCCTTGGAGTAGTTAGGATCAAAATTAACCCACGTAGGATCGTGGATCGAAATATAGATAGTAGAATCGCATCTAGGATTTTGGATCATAAGATCGTAGGGTCTTAGATTAGGATCAGGATTTTAATAACTATGCCTAAAGCACATGCAAAGAGAACAACTACATTCTCTCTATCACCAAGTACATACTTATGTATACAGATGCGCACATAATAAATGCACACAATATCCAACAAGCATTGAGGCCGAGGGTGCTTGTCTAAGTCTATTTCATCAATTTCTAGAAAAGTGATAAAAATAACCAGTTCTTCTAAAGTTAAACGAGCTCAAAATTCAGCAACATTTCACGCATGTCATGAGTACTTTTGAAAATATGCAGAGGAGTCTTCTTTGGTAAGTAACAACACCCAAGGACAAGAAGATAACCCCTTCTTTGAAAGGGAAAATTGTCAGTTCCAGCATCGAAGACAAGTAGGAGAATCTGAGACAGGTATATAGATAAGCTGAGCCCGCTGAGGTAAGGAGGCAGACATTGTATTGTGCCTAGTGAAGCTCGTAGGCTGGTGGGCATGTATTCTCCAAAGTGATTGGCAAAAATCATAATTTCAAATGAGGTATTATAAGTCACAAATAATTGGAAAACTCATTTCTTTTTCTTTTTCTTTTTATAGGATAAGTCACAAAACAACGTCCGAAAGAAATATCAGACTCTCCATTCCAATTCGGTCTTATAAGCGGTAGAAATAAAACAAATAATTGGAAAACTAGCTGGAATTTTAGGTTCAACGTAGCTCAAATGAGTCATAGACAGGAGACTCATAGAGGAGTTTCGTCAACAAAACAAACAACTTCACAAAAATCAACTTGTCAAGATAGGTAATAGTTATATAACATCTCCTGTACAAGCTACGACATTTTTCCTCCCACAAATCATTACTGGTTCATGTATGACTGAAATCAGACGACAAAATCATATAGAACCCAAGCGCAATTCATATAAGTACACGAACCTCCGCTAAGAACTTAGCAAGCACTTGCTGTAAGGAATCCAGTACAGTGACTCTCTCAGATATCAAGTCTGAAGCAGAATGGCAAAGAATCTGAAATGAGGAATCCACAGCAATGAAGTTCCGCATGAGCTCAACTGTTCCACCAACTAAAGCTCGTGGCCCTCTCTCGAAAAGCATAAAATATGCTTTTTGGGCATTTGATCCCTGTTTTATGTTAAAAAGAAGATGTTGGCGTCTAATATAAGCAGAGAAACTAAGAAGCCATTAAGCTTTCACGAACAAAAGAAATGGCACAGGAACTAGAAGAACAAACCTCAGCTTTAGTTTGCCAGTATTGCAAGTTTTTCCGAACATTGTGTATATTCGAAAATATGTGCTCTAAAATGTCTTCTATAACCTCGAACACTCTTGATGACTCTGTCATCATCCTGCATTCCCATTTATCACAAAGCAATGCGATTTTTCATTCACCCGCAACATAAAAACCTCTGAATAACATCCTGGGACAATCTTTCTTTCTTTCTTTTCTTTCATTTCTTTCTTTTTTGGATGTTAAAACAGCAACTGTCAACTACTCCCAGAATAACTACTACCTCCGTCACAAAATATTTGCCAATTTGACTAAACTTTGACCGTTGATTACTCACAAATTACAATAAGTTACAATGTGAAATTACCGCCATTGTAATTTTTAGTAAATTATCTTTCTAGTGACGGTAATTTTATATTTCAACTCCTTATAATTTGTGACTAAATTTGTGAGTAATCAACGATCAAAATTTAGTCAAATGACAAACATTTTCGGACGGAGGTAGTACGATTTATTACGTGCTTGAGTTCGTGCTCCAAATAGTGTGGTAGTTCACTAAAACATATCAGATTGTTCACTAGCACATATCAAGTTGTTCACTCTAATAGTGTAATTGTTCACTAGTAGAGCGTAAGCCCCAAATGCATGTAATATATACCACAAAACAACACTTCATACATTCGAAGTGACAATCGTTAGTTACAATTTTGAATTCCTCAAGTTCAGACATGAAAGTTTTAACCTAACACCACACAAATGTATAAAGTTCAAGCAAACTTAGCAGTCTTCAATTACAAACTTCTCAAGCTCATTCAACTGAAAACACAAACCCTAACTTCCACACAAACTCCATCAATCTCAAACTCAACCATCAAACAAAATCCACATTGCTCAACCAAAACACACAATTCCTGCTCAACAATCCTGAATCAGAATGAAACCAAAGAAAGCGAACTTACAGCGAGGAATCGATGGATTTGTAGGGAAGTGGAAGAGGCAAACATGGCTTGCGTCGACGAGACCTAGCGCGGCCGAATTGGTAGTAGAAGCTGGAGATTCTTGCAAGGAATTGGGAGTTTGAAATGGGGGGAAATGGAGGAATTCGGTTCCAGAGGTAGTTGGAGTAGAATGAAATTAGGGTTACGAAACCCTTGGATTCATTTTCAGGGTCGGAGGATGATGGTGGAGTCGGAGAATCCATGGCTTCTCTTTTCTCTCTCTGATTGTGATTTCTGGGGTTGGCGGCTTGGCGCCGTTGACAATGGAAGACTGTGAATTTTAGTTGGCTTTTATTGATGAAAAAGTAAGACAAAGTTAAATTTGGCAAGGTAAAGAAAAGAAAAGAAAAGTAAAAAATAAAATTTGTAATGGATAAGTTAGTCATAGGGTAGATATATTTTCCTATTAAAATTTTTATTTTGGTTCGAGTGCTTTTCGGTGACTTGAGTAAGATAAAATAAAATAAAGTTAGTTAAGAATAAATTTGACTTAACACTCTAGAGAATAGAGCCTAAATTTTTAAATTTGGAAAAGAATCTCAAAATATATTATTCCGTTTTTCTTGGATACATCTTTTTGAAATTGTTTTTTTTAGCCAAAGAAAGAGGGGAACTATATATTAATGTAGAGTTTAAATGATCACATATATCATAACTAGTCAGATCATTGACACTATTTGGTCATTCTATCTCCTAAATCTTTCTCACATGTTAAAAGGTTAAATATGAGCTAGGGTGTGTAGACTGTGTTATTCCTCTTCCATCTACTTGTTTAGGGTTTCTTCTCTTCTTCCACTCCACTTTCTCATTCTTACATGTTTCATATGACAACTGAAATGCAGTTGTTCTTTCCATTTGATGTATGCCCATGCTGTAAAATTCAATGAACACGAATAATACATTTACAAGGTATAGACTATGTTGAGGGAAGAAGAGATAGTATGTTGAGAACAAGATAGACAGCTAATAAAGAAGCAATGGAAGTTTCGTGAAGCTTGCAACGAGCGGAACATTGAATGAGTGTCTTAATTTGAACTCCACAACGCGGGAGAAGAGGAGGTCATTAGAAAAGTATAGGGCAATGGAGAAGCAACCGAAGTTTCGTGATTAGTAGGGATATAAATGTTATTTTCACACTTCCAACGAGAATCTGACCTTAGAGAAGTCAAATAATTTGTGTCCATAAAATAAAAGTGTCATACAATCATTTAAAAAACACAGGGACAGAACAGTTAAGAAAATTTCACCGTGTAACTTTTAACTTTAGCAAATTCTATTTGATAAGATCAGGTTTAACTTTGTCCATGTTATCACCCTTAGGCCCTTTTTTTTGCGGAATTTTGCGGTATGGTGTGGTATGGTGTGGTGAAATTGCGGTAGGGTGTGGTGGAATTGTGGTAGATTATTGGTATGTGGGGTACATGAGGAGAGAAAATGTAAAAAGTAGAGAAGAAAAGTGAGAAGAGAGAAAAGTAAGAAGAGATAAAAGTAATGATTTGTGATGATGATGACGCGATACCACATGACAACCGCAGAATAGCACTAGTTGGGTCAAGTAACACAAGTCTGTTAGAATCCCTCCTCATCTCTTAAATAAACTCAAGTTATCGGCCATTCTCTCGCTCGATCACTCTTTCTCTAGCAAATTAGTTGTATTGCTACGCGCCTAAGCTAACTCTTGGTCACTCTTTCTCACTCTTGCCAAACTATCAAACTCCATGAATGAAAGTTGGTTAGGGGATTTTTATCATTATTTTCTTTTACACATTCTTCCATTTGGCATAATACTTACAGTATCGACTCTATCCAACCATCAAAGAAATTATAAAGTCCAAGCCCCGTAGAAAATTCAAATTTAAACTTAAGCATACCTGAGCCAAAATACAATTAGAAGCAAATATAAAGTTAGTCTATTCATATAAAACATATTTTCATATTGGATCCAGTAAAAGAGGTGACAAATAAGCTATTTAGTTAACAATTACTAACAATCATAAGATGAGGGATCATTGAACGAACCTTTTTTTTTTACCCTTTATGAAAAAATTCAATAGGACACCTTTTGAATTATTTTGATTTTTTATTGGTCTAATCAATGGGCTAGAGTTTAATGGTTTTGGAAAAAAAGGGTATCTAGCCATCTATACTTCACGGTCCGACTAGGGTTGACCAAAATCTGTCCGATTCGATAATTTGGATTTGTTCGATTTAGAAAAATTCGATAAAGTTTTAGAGTTTTCGCTCGAATTTTGACATTGACAAATTTGATCGAAAATTTAAACACATTTTTTTTCAAACTTATATTGTCCGAACTTGATTTAGACTCGAATTTCTACTTTCCTAATTTATCCGTTCCAAGTCCAACCCAAAAAATACGCGAAAAACTAGGTAATAAACATTCGGACATCAAATTTTCATACAACGTCTTATATGTCCAAACCCAAAATTTCCCAGACCCGGATTATTTGGCACCTAGAAGCCCAACTCTCAAGATTGCTTACAAAATAGTAAAAGCCTTATTTTGACTTTTGAATTAATTTTTGATTGTAAAAGAAGGAATGAAGTTGAAAAGTCAACAAGGAATAAAGTGGTTGGAAGATATTTTCCCTCTCCCTCCATAAAAAGCCACTCAGCAGCCATAATCAGATAATCCGCATTTTGCAGCGAGCATTGTGCAAGATTCTCTCAATCTCTCTTTTCGTCGTATACGATCAAATCAATACAGATCATCTCAACAATGGCGACAGTTGGAGGCATCAAAGAGTCCGAAGGATCCGAGAACAGTTTGATCGTCGATGAACTCGCTCAGTTTGCCGTCAATCAGCACAACAGCAAGGAGGTATTCATTCACATTCTGTGTTTCCTCTTGATTTATTGATATTAGTGTAATTTGTTGTTGTAATTTGGTTCTCTTGATGAATTTGTGTGGTTTGGGATCTGAATTCGAGTTTGATAATCTATCTGCTCGACTAAAACATCAGTTTCTGCAAAATTGGTGATCGTTAGTGATTCCATTCACGCCTCAAGCTCTGATCAATCCCAGATTTCTAACATTAGATTCACATTCTATGTTTCCTCTTGATTTGTTCATATTAGTGTAATTTGCTTTCTCTTGATGCGTTTGTTTGGTTTGGGATCTGGATTCGAGTTTGATCATCTATCTGCTCGACTAAAACATCAGTTTCTGGAAAATTGTTGATCGTTTGTGATTGTGTGGCTAGTTTGACTTTGTTTTTCTGCATTTGTTGGCGCTAGTCATTAGTCACTAGCATTGAAGATGAACTCGCTCAGTTCCTCTTGATCTGTTCATATTAGTGTATTTGTTGCAGTAATTTGCTTCTCTTGATGAATTTGTGTGGTTTGGGATCTGGATTCGAGTTTGATCGTCTATCTGCTTGACTAAACCATCAGTTTGTGGAAATTTGCTGATCATTTGTGATTGTGTGGCTATAGTTTGAATTTCTTGTTGCGCATTTGTTGCTGCTACTCATTACCATTGATAAATGATACTGTAGCAAGTCTATATACATGTATGATTGATTCCTGAATAAATGGAATCTGATATGATCTTTTTGAGGTTTTCACTTGTGGCTGTTGTTGATAGTTTCCTTTCTATGTTTGTTTACTTTTTTTTGGTACACTCTGTAGAAATTACTTTGAAAAATCAGGTGATGACTGATAAGACTCATAGTCACCCAAAATCATTTGTTACTCCTCTCAAATCATCCATGTTTTTATGTACCATCTGCAACTACTTTTGCAAACTTTGACAATATGTCAACTTGTATAATAGATCCATCATACACAACTACTATCATTAAATTTAGACTAGAAAATACTTTCATACAAATAGAATCTTACATGTATATCAACAGCAAACAATAGTCAAAGTACCGTGCTCGAGGCCATGAAAACCTTACTTTAGGCCCTGTTCTTTTCTGCGTTATTTTGCGGTATGGTGTGGTGAGGTGTGGTGGAATTGTGGTAGGTGTGGTGGAATTGTGGTAGGTTATTGGTATGTGGGGTAGGTGAGGAGAGAGAATGTAAAAAGTAGAGGAGAAAAGTGAGGAGAGAGAAAAGTAATGATTTCTGGTAAAATGTGGTGAGTTGTAAATCATGCAGATGTTACAGATCTAGCCACAACCGCAGAAAAGAACATGGCCTTAGAACCTACATTAATCTTTGAAGTGGGCATTACAGTCTTACAAAGAGTTTGAAATGATTCAAAAAATGAAGATGGAACCTACATTATTGATTAGCAAACTTGCATATCGACTAATATTTAGATATGGGACATCAAATTGGACAATGATGGATGTTGATTGATGTTGTAAGCTGCTTGTGAGAGAATTGAGAGCAAGTACGATAACAAAAGTGGGGTCCACTTCTTCCAATATCACCTGTCATTTCTATTTTTCAAAACTTTATTCCACTTATTCTACAATAATAGCACATTGGGTATTGACGGAAAAATCTCCGTGTTGCAGAATGCTTTGCTAGAATTTAAAAGGGTTGTGAATACAAAGGAGCAAGTGGTTGCCGGCACTATCTACTACATTACACTGAAGGCAAAGGATGGTGACAAGGTGAAGGTTTACCAGACCAAAGTGTGGGCCAAGCCATGGATGAACTTCAAGGAAGTTCAGGAGTTCAAGGAAGTGGGTGATCCCTCTGCTGAATAGGTAAATAACTAACAATATAGCTGCTTTCACAATAAAGATTCTGTCCTGGCTTGCATGTTTGTTTGCTCATATAGATTTTGAAAATATGGTTTGTGTACATTGTGGGATTGAACTCTTACAATAGATAGATGTGAAGTGAAGCTCGTTGCATTCTTCAATCGTTATCTGCTATTGGTAGCGCTGACAAAAAATCGGGTTCGGGTAAATTCGGACGAGAAATTCATCTCCGGACCCGGTTTTATTTCGAGTCGAACCGGGTTGGAAAATAGAAAAAAGAAAAATTTTATGTTCGGATATTCGGTCAATATCAAAATTCGGACGAAAAATCTATGTCTAAACCCGATTTTTTCCGGGTCAAACAATTCGGGTCGGACAAAATTTTGCCTAACACTAGCTATTGGCTATGTTACTAGGACTCTTCTTTTCGCCAGTGTCCGACACTTGATACCCGAACATTATTGTGGACGCTTGATGCTTTATTTTAGGCCAAAAATGCACAAACTGTGACAGGTCCAGTTAACGTGGGCTATTGGCATATTCACTTCTATATGATTTTCTTTTTTCAAAAAAAATAAAGAAAAAAGAAAAAAGCTCATTGTATGTTTCATGTTTGCATTTGAGGCTCACTGTGTGAAGTGCAGCTTATGTCTCGTTTGGTTCTGGGAAAATGGGATAAAAGAAAAAACTTTGAAGAATGAGAGTAGATGGAAAATGTCATGGAAAGTTTTATTAATTTTGTCAATAATATTTTCCTTTCTTTTTTTCAAATCTCATTTTCAATAAATTGGAGCCTTCAGATTTTAGGGAAAATCCTTCAACAAGAGCAGGCAAACAAAATAGCCATAATAGTTGCTTGTTTCATTGCAATTCCTGCAGATCAGCTCTTCCTACAGTTTTCTATGAGCAATATTGCTTCTTCCATTTTCGCTATGTTTACAAACCTTTCTTTGCTTGAATGGTTGATGAATGAGAATATTATGAGATTGAGCTTGAATTTTGCAAAGTTCGTTCCTTGTCAATGTAAATTCCATGTACTGGCATTTCAGTATACTTTTCCAATCTTTTTGGTCGCTCTTTCGACTCCTTTTTTCGGTCGCATTGCTCTTAACACTGAAGCTATGCTTTTTGCAGATCTCTGAAGATCATATATCATGCAATATGCACTCACTGCTGCTGACAATAAATAAGGAAGATTTAGCTCTTAATGCATCAACTCTCCTTCAGAAATTTGATATGTATGTGTAGATTGTGCAATACAGTGATTGTATGTTTTCCTCCATCTTCAGAGATTGCTTGTACGCTCTTAACTATTGCATCTGTTCTATTCTAAGCATTCCTAATTTACGGTCTCCAACACTCTACTTTGAGCGATTATGCAACGGTGAATTTGTATCGCAACAAGACCTGTCAATTCGGGCAGGCGAGTCGGGTTTCGGTTTATTTATGTTTTAGGTTGGAAATTTCGGGCCTACCCTTAAACTGTCGGGCGGGTTCGGGTCGGGCCAATTTCTGCCGGCTATAATCGCAATAGTTTAAGAACTTCAAATTGTACTCCATACTCTAGAAAGAAGTAGCTGCTTAGATTGAAAAGAAACAGCATATACACAAACAACTTCCATGTTCAGCAAAAACCAGCATCCATCCAAGTAGAACACTAAAGCAGTTTACAACCCGAACCAGGTATCACTGAGAAATGTGATAACCGGGTGACCCGGAAGACGGACACATCTTAAATTACAGAGTCTAAACTAAAGCCAACAGAAAAAACGCATGCCGAAGTAGATAAAAATCTAAACCCGGGCGTCCCATAAGCTTTCAGAGCTAACCTTGCCCTCTTTCAGAAGTGCTTCGACCTCTTTTGGAGGGTTGAGTCCCAATTTAAGAGCCCGATTCCATCGCTCGACCCTGCTCATCCCGATGCATGGTCCATATGCCATGTTCATGTCAAACTGCCTCAATACCTCCTCCTTTGCATCGTAATCATCTGGTTTGTATACCAAATGAGTGAGAAACTGAATTAGAAGCTGAATTGGTGCATGAATATCTAATTAATGAGATAAGTAAATCATGCTCATCTAACCAAAACCAAAACCAGCACTACGAAACCTCGCTCAGGCGAAATATGGATGGATTGGACATAGCAGTCTTACCCTTAATTTTGCAATCGACCCAAGATATAGAAGTCATCATACTCATCTAACCAAAACCAACACTACGAAATCCCGCCTAGGTCAAGTATGGGGGGTTGGATGTAGGAGTCTTAGCCCTAAATTTTGCAATTTAGGATCCGTTACAATTGACCCCAGATTCAGAAATCATTCACTGCCTTAGTCCATTACAATCTATCTTGAAAAAACGTAATCTTTTTCAACTATCCAGATTATGGACATAGCCATCATACTCATCTGATCACCATAAAAGCGAAAAATTCAATCTTGAGTTTGCTCACAAGTCACAAGGTTCAATGTGGGGGAAGAAAACAAGCAATCACCTTGTTTGTACTTTGTACCCAACTATCATAGTTTCTGCTTTCACAAATCAATGAATCAAGAACCCTAAAATTTGTCCATTTGATTGTACTAAATCCCCAGCCATCATAAGTTTTTGCTTTGATTAATCAATGAATTAAGAACCCTAAAATTCGGATCAAAACCTAATTAACAAAAATCTGCCGCTCCCCAAAAGAAAAACCGAAAGATGGAACCTTGAAAACCCTAACCGTTCAAATTCATGTTTAATCGGAGCCAAGTTTGCAAATTTTCATCCGAACAACAAAAACAGAGTAGAAATCAGCAAAAGTGCAAAACCATGACCAATTGCAGCAACAAAACAATCGAAAAAATAGAGATAAGAACCCTAGAATACAACAGAAAAAAGACCGAATCTCGAAAACCCTAATCATTCAAATTCAAGTTTCATCGAAGCCAAGTTTGCAAATTTCCATCCGAACAACAAAAACAGACTAGAAATCAGCAAAACCATGGCCGATACCAGCGATAAAGCAAAGCGAAAATAAGAGGAGAGAGAGACCTTGGAGATCGAGTGCGCCATGGTGGGTTACGAGGGCCGCCGGTTGAACGACGTCGGAGCCGATGGAAGAGGAGTGAGAAGGTGTCCTTTTTCCGGCGGATTTGCCGGCTTTTGAAGAAGGCTTTGATGCTCCGGCGCCGCCCTTTTTGGACTGCTTGAAGTATCCCTTCATATTTACTCTTGCTGTCGCCATTGATGCTCTCTTGCTGTTTCTCTAGGTTTCCAACTTTTTGAATTTTGAATTATGTATCTTGGCTCGGTAAACTTTCGTGGTAGAAATTAGAAACATTAAAATGAAGAGGCGTATATATATACTCGGCGGTTCTATAGAATAGAGTGGGGAAATTACAAGTCCTAACATAAATTTGATTAAAAAAACTTTAAAAAATTATTTGAAGGTATTGTGAAAACTATTTTTAAATTCTTATGTTTTTACAAGACATTTTAAGGTACTCTATGATTTGACTTAACAATTACTATGTGACAAATTTGGGGATTTAAGCATATTTCTCGTGAGGTTACGTGGACTACTTAAATGCTCAAGATTTTGAGTATATTGACGTTCGTCAACAATAAACATTTTCAAGCAATTTGCCATCAAAGTTTTGCCAAAATTATGTAAAAACCACCGAATTTGTTATGTAGAAATAGTTAACTTAGATGATCAGTTACCTTAAAATTATCAGGGTACCTCAAAACAACTTTTTTGGATAAGAATTGAGTTGAGTTTATACTTTATACTAAATTATGGAGATGGAGATGATGTAGAGAATTAATTTACTACATAAATATAGATGCAACCGTATATTTTTACACGCACCATGTCTATAAGAACATTGGCAGCAGCATGTAAGGAGAGAGGGAGGAGATGATGTGTCACTTGTTGATTGGGTGAGGTAATGTGGTGGAAAAATTTCACACCCATTCTCCCACGTCTACTGTGGAACCATGCATGTCAGGAGTGAATGACAAGGGAGGAGACAGACAGGAAGAGAAAGGAAAAGAACATAGGGAGAGGGAAAGGAAGAAAAAAAAAAAGGTGGGAGAAATTTATACTCATTGATCTTCCACTCTCATGTGGGATCCTTCCACTATTCTTCCACTATTCTCACATTTCGTTGATAATGCTCTAAGAGCAATTTAAAATCATGAACTAATAAAAGATAGGATCATAGGAATGAACATAGTGAATAGATTAGCATTCTATTTTACAATTTCTAAGAAGGATTAATCATAATTTAGTCCTGAGTTCATGACCTACTACTACCTGAGATGTATTTCACATTTTCACTACAACCTACCATTCTTAGCCTACCCTATGTCTCATTTGTTAAGGCAAATCTACAACACAACTATTTACACACATTGCATCATGATTCAGAATCACAAATAATGACCACCACCTGAGTTAGTTCAGTTCAGTTCAGTCATTCTTCCTTGTCATAGTCATCCTCCTCTTCTGTTCTTCGATCCGGGCTTGTCAATCGGACCAACACAGGATCAATAATACCCATTTTGACAAACTCACCCAGGGGACCCACACAGCATTCGTTGTCGGTTGTTTCAGGCGGGTGTTCGTTGTGGGTTGTTTCAGGTGGTCTTGAGGATGACATTATGGAGGTAGCGTTACCGTCTTCGTCCAAGTCCATGTTTAGGTCAAAGTTTCGAACAGCCGTCTCTGTGTCTTTGCTCTGCACTGAACTGAGTTTGAGTTCCTGAGATTCGGGTGCCTCTTCGTCAGGCTTGTCAAACATGTTGGGATCATCTTCGAACTTGTCAACTTCGCTTGCTCGGTTTCCTCGTCCACGACCTCGGCCTCTGCCTCTTCCCCGTCCCCTTCCACTTGAATGTCCTGGTGCCGCCTGTAAATCCAGTCACTCATCAGCCCCTAAAGATATAGCTCTGTTCTTTCAGTGGGTAGGATAAACTTGGATAAAGTAATGTTGGGTAGAAGTAGGCATATGTAGGTATGTTTGGGAAAAATTAAGTAAAATTGGGTAAGATTAGGTCTAGTTGGATGGAACAGAAAGATGGGTAGTTTACTTTGTAATTTCCCAGTCATTCAACTCAACCAATCATGGGGGAGATTTACCAATTTCTCCGGGAAAATTTGGCAACCAAAAGCTCCCTTAGACTGGGTTTTGATCTCAGAAAGTAATATGGAAAGTAAAAAGTTTTAGAAATGACTTATTTTTGTTCATTTGGATTAAAGAAAATGGGAAGAGTAGGAGTGAGGTGAAAAACATCAAGACAATGAAAGGGAAAGGACACAGTAAACAAAAAAGAACAAGAAATGCAAGGCATACCACTTTGCTTTTGCCGCAGTCTCCAACATCATCATCTTCATGATCAGCAAGTTTTCTGGTATATCAGCATAATTTAAATGAGCATATACAAATATTAAGCAACAACAAACAGAACCAGAGAAAAAAAGAAGAAAATTTAGCAGTAACCTTCTTTTGACAACTGGTTGACCATCTGCGCCTGCAGTAGAGGCACTCAAGTCTGGGACTCTGCGGACAATTTCTTGCAAGAAATCAAATACATTGAAGCTTTGGACACACTGCTTTCTGCAATACGAAGAAAATCGTGAGACAAACTCCGAGATCATGAACCCATGATTGTTAAAGTAATCCGACCAGACCACAAAAGTCAGACTCAGTTGACAACAAAAGTGATTCAGAAGCCCAAGTTAAAACTGAACTCAGATAGAGCCTCGACGGAACAACACTTACGTACAAAAGATGTTAATAACTGAAATAACGTTGAAAGGACATATCTAGGAAGCAAAATGTGCCCGGAGAAGAAATAAATTAAACTAGAGTAATCCTGTTTCACTTCCTCACAGGAACATGGGAACCGGAACTCGACACACAATTCACCAGGGGATGCGGAGCAACTTTCTAAAAGAAAACTGCTTTTTACCAAAATGTTGAGAGATGCAAGTATTGACTTACAAATGCGATGAACTCATGGTCTTTGCACCTCGCTGCATGGTTATTTCATACGTACGATCACAAAGATCTTGCAAAAACAGCTCCAAAGCCTTAGCTGTAGATATAAAAACCAGCATGTGAGCAGAAAATCAAAATAATTGACAAGAACACTGGTGCTCAAGAGGTCAAAATAAAAGAGTGTCCATATTCCCAATCGGTCAAAGACTCATGGTTCTAGCCCAATCTGCTTCTTTCTAATATATATAATGGATATGTATATCATACACGCGCGCGCGCACACACATATATTTTTTAAAAAAAACTTAATAAAGATATGACAGTAATTTATTTCAAAACAGAAACTAAAAACTTTGAGACTTACAGACTAGGAGAGGCACAGCCATGGCTATCTTTCCCACATCATCATCTGACTGCATTATCTTCTTAATGCGAGCCTATCAGTAAAAAGAATGGAAAAAGAAGTTCAAATGAGCAAAATATAGACCAAGTAAAGCAGAGCACGTCGTATGAGAAGAACAAGCAAGATATTAAAGATTACGTCGAACCAAAAGAAAATAGAGTTCTGTTAATAGGCCTGTTGACGAGGAAACTACAAATCATTCCATGTATAAGCTGGACTTGGAGTCAGAAGCAGAGAACAGTAATAATCATGCAGCCATTCAGTAACATCAGAAGATAACATAACAGTCTTCAGTACTAATTGGGCAAGGATGACATAGACACTACTCCTGCAATGCCCTCGAACAACAACACACTGCTCGCGATTCAATTACATTTCTAGCTGACCACTTGAAATTTGAGGGCATTGAACACCAAGTAAACGATAAGATTAGGGCACTCCAGAATTGTGGTTTAAATTCCACAGTCCATTGACAATAAAGCTATCAATCGCCGTGAAGTTTCCTAAGAGGGATATTTTGAACATTCTCGGACATCTCAAAGGTAAACATGTCAACAATAGTATGCCAGAATGGAAAATGGAGTGACAAAATGAAGACTGCTCAATACACCTAGCTCGGACTTGGAATATGCATCGAGAAATTGATAAAATGTGACCGACTTTTGCCGCATGATTACATAGCTTTTAAGCATTTCAATCACATTCTAGACAGTTTTCGATACATCCCTGTACCCTTATATTGCAGAATGTTACTCCATTTTTCAGTTTACACCCAAGATTACAAATATATGAACCATGATACCCCATTCCAAAGAAAACATACAACAATTTACAGAAGAATTCTGTTCATCAAGTTCAATACAATCCAAGTTGAAAAATCTGCTTAAAATTATTGCCAAGCCCCCACAAATTTAACTGCTAGACCCTTTGTAATCATGTTTCAATACCGACAAAACATGTTTCCTAGGAGTATAAAGTTTATATTGTTATTGACTTGTAGATATTATGCACTGTCAAAAAAAGGGTATTATATACATTTGCCGTGACCTTTTAGAACACGTCCAGAAACTTGTCTAATGTTGACATTGTTGCCTAACGACCCCTCCAATATTCCACAGTATTGACCGATTCTAGACACTACTATACGCCACTATGACGTTGTGACATTCATTTTTCCCATTTTTTATAGAAAAAATAAACCAACAACATACAGAAAACGGGTAACATAAGCCTACAATAGATAAAATCACCCAAAAAGAGATTTAAAAACAGAGAAAATAATCTCCAGAGAGCAATAATCTCCATTAGCATGAATACTTGGCCACAGAAAACATGAAAAATACAGTAAGCTATAGTCAATCAAACAACAAATTGAACTCAAAAAACCGTGAAGAAAACAAGAGATCATACAGGTAACAGGGGAGCACCAAATCCATAGAGCAATAATCTCCATTAGCATGAATACTTAGCCACACAAAAACATGAAAAATCAGTCAATCAAACAGCAAATTGAACTCAAAATACGTGAAGAAAACAAGAGAGCATAGATTAAAACAAGTAAAGAAGAAACTTCGAACTATCTTACAGCAGGAAAACGAGTATCCAGCTTCTTCTTCATGGCGTCAAAACTACCACCAAACGAACAAACGAACAGTTCAAAACCCTTAAAAAATCGAAATCCCCGCCAAAACTCAAATTCGAAACGAAACTTCCCCGCTCCCTCAGATTGCACCGGAAAACGCCGCGGTCGTGAGATCACCGGCGGCGAGGAGAGTTCCGGCGACGTTGATTTTCTCTCTCTCCTCCCTGAACGGCGGGTTTTGCGGAGGGTTCTAGAGAGTTCTGACAACAACCTCCGATTACGTCGTGAATTTCGCCCCTTTCTCAGTTGAGTTGAGTTTGTGTGTGTGAGTGTGAATGGGGGTTATATTTGACCCAGTCCAACCGTCGCATGGTGGGGCCAACGGAAGAGGGTGGAAAACCCTAAAAGATTCTTACACGGGCCCACCAACCACGCACGTGTCGGGGTCGTTGGCAAACACTCGATGACTCAAAGGTAAGGTTTGTTCAGAACTGATAAAATTTTGTCCGATTTGAAAAGTTGTTATTGTTTAATTGGGAAAAATTCAAATATAGACATAGAATTTTTTGTCCTGATTTTTATATTGACCGAGTATTTTGACATATTTCCTTTTTTTATTGTCTAAACTCGATTCTTATCTAAATTTAGCTACGTTTAAAACCCCGACTCGGTTTGACTCGAAATAAAAACCGGGTATGGACATAAGTTCTCGTCCAAATTTAAACATAGGCCGAATTCGACCGACCTGAATTTTCTCGGATCAGAATTTTTGTCGACGAGTTCAAGATTCTTCTCGCCATCAAATTTTTCGTTTTAAATCCCTATCCTTCATAATGGTAAAATCAAGTCGAGTTTGATAAAGTAATGAAAGGAAAGAAAAGATAAGGATAATATTTGTGGTAGCTAATTATTAGTGGCGGGGTAAAGATATTTTGGTATTAAAAACTTGACTTTCATTTGAGTGTTTTTTAGCAAAACGGTTAAGGTAAGGTAAAGTTAGGCAAAGATAAATCTAACTTGTTACTAGGGCTGTCTTTAAAAAACTGAAACCGTAAACCAGTTGGAAATTTTGAGTTTTGCGCTTTTGGTTTCGGTTTTGGATTTTTGGTTAACCGGATTTAGTTAATTCAATAACAAATTTAGAAATTTTAAATCAAAATGTTAACTTTTTTCATTAATAGTTACTTTAAATTTTTAGAAACCACCAGTCAACCATAAACCGAACCCAAAAAGAGGCTAACTGCATTCTCAATGCAGTTAACCGGCAGTCTTGGTTGGTTTCGATTTTTAGTTTTCAAATGCAGTTGAGGCTTAGGTTTACGAAATCCTTAATTGCAAAAGTGGTATCCGGTTAACTAGTTTTGGACACTCCTACTTACCACTCTAAAGAATAATACCTAAATAAACAAACCTCCAAAATATGTGCAAAAAAAAAAAAAGTATAAAAACAAACAAAAAATGAAAATATAGTGGTGTTCACTTGTATCATATTTGTCATATTCTTTTGAGATGTAGGTAAATAGATAAGTAAATAAAATAAGGTAAGATAAAGTAAGAAAAACCAAGTAAAATAGTGCTTGTACGTAAATAAATGTCACATCATTTTTTTTTTTGTTTTAAAATATCAAAATTTGTATGACGGTTCATTTTTGTTAAAATTGGATAGCTTGTATGTAAATTACCAATATATTGAGGTTGTGTTCGGCAATAGCGTTTGGTGTAGCGTTTAACGTCTTGACCAAATCAAAACTCTAATTGCACAAATATTAGCGTTCGGTAAGTTAGCGTTTTGAGGAGCGTTTAACGTCTTAAGGAGCGTTTTGTGAAATGCTAATAAAATTAACGTTTAGCGTTTCATATTTTTCGGACAAAAAATACCCTTTGTAAATTTTATCTTTGGAAATTATTGATACCCTTTTATGTCAATTCACATTAATCTGTTGATTGAACTGCTAAATTTACCGAACACAATTCTTATTTGAACAGTCATCCGCTATCCGCTACTTAAAACGCTATCCGCTGCTTCAACCGCTATACGCTACATAAACCGCTATCAGCTATCTAAAACACTAATTTTGCCGAACAGGACCTAAATGTTCTTTACTTATATACTCAATACTCATCACTATATACACATATACTCAATTTTGTTAATTACGACCCCCAAATTCAATATTCACTATCACATGCACTGAATGTTCAGTAATTTTATTGAATGCTTATTTATACATAAGTGGATGCTTGCTACCATATTACCTTGTATTCATTTACATATATATTTTATGGTCTCATCACATATACTGAATGCTTATTTATATCGATGTATGAAAAATTCAACTTTCACTATGTCATAAGACATACTATATTGCTTATTAAGTAACCGCACAAGTTCATATTAGTTCAAATTGAGATAATGGACCAGACATACCAAGCCACAACCCATATGGGCCAAGGCCTAGGTTGATACTCATTTCCCAAAGTTAGTATTACTTGGTTAAAAGTCATATTTATCCTCGCATATCTATATTATAAATACACCCCTGTTATTCATGATTTGAGAAAAAACAAAACAAACATCATTCGTAGTTATAACCTCCTCATCTAACTTTTTTTCTCATGTGAAAGAATCTCATACATAATTCTCATATTGCGAAGCATCACTTTCTTTTCATTACTGTTTACCTTTTATCATAGATTAGTGTACTGACTAGGCAGTTGGACCAAAATGGCCAAACCTCGAGGTGTGTATTAACTTTAAGATCGATGATGCCATGTGGATCCAACACGTCACTGTTTATGTAAATTCGATCATTTCAACTCATCTCATCACGTTTTTTTCTAAAATATATACACAATACTTATTACACATACTCAATGCCCTATATCTTCTTATTTCGAAATTTAAAATCACTCAACCCTTGTTTAAGAGAAAAACAATTATAAATTAGGGTTCATTAAAAAAGCGAGAGAGTATCGACAACATATGTCACCTTCATTACCGTCATTGTTTTGGGGCTACTTGCCTCTTCACGAGGTATGCTGTGAATTTTACACGAAAGGGACGATAAGAGGACATTGTTTGGTTTAACCATATGATGGTAAAGATAATCGAGAAAAAGAAGTCACAAATGAATACAAGTTGTTTGTTTGAAAGAATATTGATTTCATTATGCCAATTTCGCTCGTTTCTCCGTTGAGTTTGTGCATGTGTGAGAGTGTGAATCAAAAAATTGTCGAGGGTGCCACACATTTTTTAAAACTGACTGACGGGACACCATTTTTCTATAATTCATTCCGAGGTGACATTATATTTAACTAAATGACTCGTGAGTGACATTCCGACTATTTTGATCAAAATCCGACGAAATATGTTAAAAAAGAAAAAAAATGTCATTATTTTTCTTTCTAATCTAACTTAATTTACCATTCATCTCTTTCTCTCTTTTTTCTTCACCCTCTTCTCATATAATTTAAAGAGGACCTTCGTTGCCAATTGCCTAGCTTGCCACCAGCCAATTCTGTGTCTTTCCTTGACTCTATTAGATTCCTGGCTAATATTCTAATTCCATCCTCCAAAATCACACTTTTTAATTCATTATTAGATCCATAAAATCAGACCTTTTTCCCCATAGCTCTTTCATAATAATAATCGTCAATGGTTTCTGTACCTATCAATGGGCAAGACGAAGAGTTTCTTCTGAATCACCATGATTTCTCCCTTGAAAACAACAGTAGAAGTAATTAAAAAGCCATACATGCATACATGCGTGGTTGTTTGTGTGAAAGGATATCGATTTAGTAATGGCAGTTGTGATGGTGGCAGATGCAGAGGCGACAACGATGGTTCTGACATGGATGACAAACAGACTAGAAAGAGGATCACAAAGAAATACAAAAGGGAGAGAAACGAATAATATAAAAAGCAAAACATCATATTTATATATTTTTTAAAAAATTAAATTATCTCCAACACTTGTATAAAAGGCACTTAGTAATTAATTAGGGTGAATGAATAATAAATAAATAGAGTAAAAATTCACAACTCAAACCCGCCATACAAGAGGTCAATAGACATTCTCTTACACCCCCAAACTTACATCAAAAACAAAAAAGTGGAAAGGAAAATTCTAGATAAATGACACGTAGATTGTAATAAATAATGACTTGTTATTTAGGTGGCTCATTGTGAATAGTTTTTGGTCGATTTGATGGATGAAAGGGATAAGCAATGGATGAACTTATTATTTGCAGTTTGTTATTGAAGTGAAAATGGATGTGTATGTTTTTTATATGGTTTGCTTGATTGTTTGGAATTAGTGAGTGGTGGAAATGTCATTCTTTCAGTGAATTATTAGTTTGCATAGATAGAGTTGGTTGAGAGGCTTGCATAAGTTATTGTTTAGGTTTAATGACGTATTGAAATGATATTTCAGTTACAGTATGTGCCATTATGATTATGTTTCCCGACTCATGGATGTTGGATTCAAATTGGTGATAAAAAGCATCATTCTATAGACATACTTGAGAGAGTTCCTAACAGTTTTTTGGGGTTAGAAGTTGGTTTATTTGTGGTTAGTGGTTACCTTAAAGACATAAGTTTGTTCATATGAGTTTAGAGGATTATCTTCATTGAGGCGTAGAATGGAAGATGTTGTTATTGAGTATGTTAGTTACATATGCTTTCATAAACATCAACCGGATAATTTATTACAAAGACCGGTATTAGTCTAACAATAGTTGCTCAAAGGGTTGTAAAGGTTATATGTTTGCTCTAAGCATTGTTGTAGGACGATGTTATTCAGGTTATCTTCTACATGATTTTTGTTTCCCCTATTTATGCTACTGAAGGGGAAGAGAACGTCGACAACGCATGCCACCATCATAATAATCACCGTGTTCGGGCTACTTGCCTCTTCATAAAGTCTGTTGTGAATTTTACACGAAAAAGGCAATGAGAGGTAATTGTTCGTTTGAACCAGATAATGCACAGGCAATTAAGAAGCTATATATGTGTACATGTGATTGTTTGTGTGAAAAGATATCGATTTAGTACTGGCAATTGCGATGGTGGTAGATGCAAAGGATACGACAATGACTATAACATTGATGGCAAAAAGGCGATGATGTTGATGGTAGAATGAGGATTGAAGAAAAATATAAAAGAGTGAGAATCGATAAGAAACGAAGAATTTAAAAAGAGAAAACATTACATCTGTATATTTTTAAAAAATGAATAAATTATTTCCAACACTGGTATAAAAGACACTTAATATTAGTTAGGGTGAATGAATAATAAATAAATAAATTGAGGAAAAATCCACATAAGAAAAGTTGTAAAATTAGCTAAAATGCATTTAGAGAGTCAACTCAAAACCGCCATTCAAGAAGTCAATAGACATCCTCTTACAGCCCAAAACCTACACAAAAAATAAAAAAGAGAAAAAGGAAAATTGTAGATAAATGCCACATAGGTTGTAATAAAAATGGCTTGTTATTTATTACAGCGATTTCCTCATTTTTTATTTTCTTTTTTCCTTTTTCTTTTTCGCCTTTTTCCCTCCCCATTATCGTCGTCGTGTCAATCAAAAACCCTAATTCGTCGATTCAGTTTCAGCCTCGCAATTTCTCTCTCTATCTTCTTCCCCCTTCTCTCTCCTAATCGTTCCGACAATCTCCGCGTCGCTTCATCAATCAATCAATCGATCAATCAGCTTTTTCCGACATCAGACGTCGCCGATCCGTCGTCCGCCGATTGAATTTCTCTCTCATCAGGTTCGTCTTCTGAACTTCTCGATTCTTCTTCATTTTCTACCATTTCGCCCTAATTTCTGCGTCCTCTAGTTGTTTTGCGTGATTGATTGGGGTTGGAGATGTGTTAGAAATGTGCTGTTTGATGGAATCGTGTTGAAGTTGGATTTCGAGGTTGGATTTGGGGCATTTCTGATCGATTTTAGGTGTTAGGGTTTTGTTTTGTGTTTGGAGCTGGGGAATTTTTCGATCTTTTCTGTGTTTTATGGCAGATTTGGGATTGGGGGTTGGTTAGGTGTTTCTTTGTGCCGAGTTTCTGGTCATTCTGCTGGATGAAGGGGAGAGGAAATGGATGAACTGGTTCTTTGCAGTTTTTGATCTGGTTTGCTTGATTGTTTGGAGTTAGTGAGTGATGGAAATGTTGTTCTTTCAGTGAATTATAAGTTTGCATAGAGTTGGTTTTGAGGCTTGCAGAAGCTGGTATTTAGGTTTAATGGTGTGTTGAAATGATATTTTAGTTACAGAATGTGCCATTTTGATTGTGTTTTCTGACTCATAGATGTTGGATCCAAATTGGGGAGAAAAATCATTCTATGTGCATACTCTAGAGAATTCCTATCTGGTTTTTGGGGTTAGAAGTTTGTTTATTTGTGGTTAGTGGCTACCTTAAAGATGAAAACTTGCTTCTGTGGGTTTAGAGGATTGTCCTCACTGAGGCATAGCATGCAAGATGTTGCTCACTTGCTCTTAAGTTTTTTGGTTACATATGCTTGCATAAACGTCGACCGGAGAATATATGATAGAGACCGGTATTAGTCAACCATAGTTGCTCAAAAGGGTTGTAAACTTGTAAAGGTTATATGTGTCTGCTCACAATGCTGCTGTAGGGTCATATTTTTTAGGTTTTCTTCTACACGATTTCTGTTTTCCCCATTTCTGTTTGCCCCATCTATGCTGCTAAATGGTTTATGTGTTTGATTCAACTGTTGGGTATGGGGTGTACGTGGGAAGTGTGCTGAATATTAATGAATGCTCAAATGGAGCTTCTATGTTATGATGTGATAGGGTATTTACAGTTTAAAGAGTTGAAATTTAGCCAAAACCTTTTGACATGTTGTATCAAACTGAAAAAACAAGTCTCGGTGCAGTGGTACCTTTCATAATTTCATGCTTCTACTGAATTGCTTTAGTTTGTTAGATAGGTGGTGGTTTTGGCTCATTTTGTATGGAACTGGTGACTTTTGCCTTAGTTTTTTTTTTTTTTTGAGAATACCCTCATACCTAGGCACAATATGTTTCTGAACTGTTTAACTTGATTATTGTAACAGATATTTGCCTTGGCCGTGTCTGAACTTTCTGCTTAATTTACTGTTTCAGGGTAATACATTCCCAAGTTTGTTTGTTTGTATAAGATGTCGTCCATTTCCAAATCCAAATCTAAGGACAAAAGAGCGGGGAAGGAACAGAAGACTCCTTCAAAGTCTTCGACTGTTGTAAATGGTGGTAGTGGTCTTCCAGCCAGTGCATATAATCCTCTGCTGGGGACATTCCATACCCTTGAGTCATCATCTTCATCATTAGCCCCCGGTCTTCATGTAAATGGCCGTTTTCGCAACATAGATGACCCGGATGACCATAGTGGGAGCACCCACGGTAGTGGAGGTGATTATGATTCCGCCTCAAACAATGACAGCCGATCCGTGGAGTCAGAAGAGCACAATAAATCATCCAATGGTAACAAGCACGAGTCGATCCCGGGGGCTGACAATGACAAACGAGAAAAGATCCGTCAGAAAAATGAGAGGAAGCATCAGCGCCAGAAGGAAAGACGCGCACAAGAACTGCACGAACGTTGCAGTGGTTATCTCATGTCCAGAAAGCTGGAGTCCCTTGCTCAGCAGCTCGTGGCCATGGGGTTTTCACAAGAACGGTCAACTATGGCCCTAATAATGAATGAAGGTAAAGTGGAAGAAGCAGTATCTTGGTTGTTTGAAGGATCGGAAGATGCAGACAAGCGTAAAGATCATAATTTCGATACAGGGAATAATCTAAAGATTGATATATCCTTCGAGCTAGCTCGGATTTCCGAGTTGGAGGCGAAGTTCAAATGCTCGAAGCAGGACGTCGAACGAGCCATCGTAGCGTGCGAAGGCGACATAGAAAAGGCCGAAGAAGCGTTGAAATTACAGAAGCAGGATCCGCCTCCTGCCTTGCCAAAGGCGGAAGAGATCAGCGACCCCCCTGCAATCAGCAACGGGAAGGCGTCTCTAGCCGTAAATCCGAGCAACCACATAAGACCGCAGCAGCCGAAACCTAATCCAGGGACAGGGACCTTGATACCTCAGAGAAAAGATGATAGAGATTTCAACTACACCAAGACATCAGGAACAGTAGGGTTGACACCCAAACCAACTCCCAAACTTTTGCAGCAACCGGTTTCGAGAATCCAACAACCACCCAAGGTAGAATGGGCCCGACCTCAACAACTCGCGACACCAACCGAGAAACGGTGGCCCGTTGGAGGAATGTCAGGCCCCGCAGTAACATTCTCCCTAACGTCGCCCCTACAAGTATCGCCCCAACCAGTCAAGACAGAAGCCCGTTATATCCCCCCGAGCAGCGAATATAAGAGTGTACAGCCAGGGTCAGTCCGGGAGCCGGTTGTGATGATGCAGCGGCCCCAGTCTGTAAATGCCAAGCAAACCCCACCACCAGTCTCAACCATCAGCTCGTCCCCACCGGGGCCCGGTCTCGGGGGGTGGTTCCCCTCAAACTCGGACATTTTGAAGCAGCAGAACCCGAACCCAAACCCAAATGGGTTAATCCCCACCATGGCGCCTACCACCAGAAGCCTCAGCCCGAACAGCCTATCCGCAAGCCAGTTTCTCCAACCGTTACAATTCCACCAGCCGCCGCCAACACATCAGCAGCCGCTGCCGTTCATGCCAGGTGGTGGGGGCGCGTCGTGGTCCAAGGCGAGCACTTCCCCGACAACCCTAGCCGCCGCGTCGTCCCTCGGGCTGTTCTCCTCAAACTGCACGTCAGGGTCGACCTCCCCGGTGGACTGGAACACCACGAGCAGCGGCTCTATGCCATCGTGCGACTACACAAGCATCGACTGGACCCTGGACCGAAGCATGTTCCCCCCGCAGAAGCACAATGGCATGCTGTTGGCCGGACTGGGGGCCTACCCGGGCATGAATGGAGCCCACATGTACGACTCAGCGGGGGCACTCAACTTGGGGATCATGAGGCCCTCCTCGTCAAACGGGAACGGGGTGCCGATGGTGGTGGGGCTTCAGGAAGGCGGGGCGGCGACAACAGATTCGACGACATCGGGTGGGTCCCGGGAGTGGACGTCGCCGTTTGAGGGGAAGGATCTATTTAGCATACCTAGACAGTTTGTTTCTTCACCTTCACTGTAAGGTTATGATGCGTGTGACTGGGGAGAGAAAGCAAAATCAAGCCTTTGGTGAATAAAGTGAGGAAACAAAACAAGGAAAGAAAGTCCCCTGAGAAAAGTGAAAAGAGTAAACAAACAGGAAAAAAGGAATTGTGGTTGGATTTCATATGTTGCTGTTGTTCGTTCTTATGTTGCTGTCTTTGGTGGTTAATTCCCAGTCCCAGTGAAATGGCATCCAAGTCCCTTCATAGTATTTTTAATGTTTCTTTGCTTTACATTTTGCCTCGTCTTCCTGTTTTCGGCTGACCCTCTTTGCGATTCTTTCTTGTTTCATGTTTTCGTCGAACACCAGATGAGACCCATTTCAATCACATTCGATCCCGACCTAGAGTCTTTGTAATGAAGGGTAACATACATATGGCTTTATCATTGAGACCTAGAACATCAAATTATACCGGTGACAGTAGGTTTTTGGTGAAAATTGTGTTTTGTCATGGTCTTCATTGCCGTTGGAACAACCGAATATCTTAGTTGCTAGTATGATCGTATAAAGGATCAAATGATTGGTGACATTGTATTTGATCCCTCTTATGCACATTATTTTGGTCTTACAAATATAATGGGACCAAATTTAGGTTACGTTGTACCTGGTACACTTTTCATCAATAGCTTCAACCTCAACTGTACGCCATGATGCAATCCACATTCAAGAGCTAATACATGCAACGTACCCAGAAATGTATCAAATGTGTCGTAATTCACCATACATTCATAGACGCAGCTGGAGTAAACCACCGAGTATGCTTATAACAAAATGCTAGCTGCTTATTTTAGTAGCCAATTGAACAAACTGTCCCTTTCAAGTTCCAACTTAGTACATTCAAGGGTTTACCTTAAAATTCAACTTACCAAGTACCAAATATAATTCACAGCAAGCCTGCCATTCACAGCAAAGTTTTCTCAAGCTATAAACCTTGTCCACCGAAAGTTCGGTTTACACTAAAATTAAAACCATCCCTCAAATGGCTTCGAATGTTTCTCAGTGCAAGAAAATAACTCCCAAATTACCTTGGGTGCCGGATATTTTACCTCTTCCCGGTGGTAGCCGGCTCTGGTGTCATGTCGTCCAGGTTCAACAATAGGTCGTCGGCGCTCAACATCACCTTGTTTGCAGCATTGGAGATGGTGTGTGCGATCTCTCTGGCGGCTTCAATTCTCCTCAAAGTAATGAAGGCTGGGTTGTTGGCAATGGCTTGACCGATGAGTTGAGCACTCTTGGCTTCTCCCTGTGAATCAAATCAAGCAAATGTGAGTGTCAAACACATCATCAGCATCAGCAAGAGAAAATACAATCTCCCGCATCCAATAATTACAACTCGCAACGAACAAAGCATTTCAAATACAGGAAGATTGAAAGACAATTTTGTCATGTCTCTTCTTTTGGGTGACTGGAAAGTTTAGCTCTTCATCTTTTGATATGGTAACTTGTGGACAGTTAGTTTTTTCAGTTGTACATAACTTTGTATGGTGCTAGTTGAACATCAGTTCTTTTAATTCTACTATTAATATAACCTTTTTCCTATAAGGAAATGAAGGCACAAACACTCATTAGGCTCAAGTGCTCAACTGGCATTGTAATTGGGACATTCGGGTCTGGTTCGAGTTGGGTCATTTTCAGGTCAGACGGGTCACAATGGTTTTGGGTCAATTAATGTCGGCATTTTTTGGTCTGGGTAGGGCTGGGTTCAGGTATGTAATTTGCGTTGGTTTAGTATTCGCAGGTATTGACTCAACAGGACGACAGTTACCAACTTACAGATGAATAGCACGGATTCATGCTAATCAATCAAAGAAAATAAGTTTCTGCAATTTGAAACATATGGGTCATTTTCTCACCTGAGCTCTAATAACAGCACTTTTCTTGTCTTGCTCAGCCTTTTCCACAATGAATTTAGCTCTTTCAGCTTCCTGTGCGGCGACCTGCTTAGCCTCAATAGCAGCAGTGAACTCCTTACCGAAGGTCAGGGTTGTTATGGACACATCATCCAGAGCGATGTTGAAATTCACAGCCCTCTCTGTCAATATCTTCCGTATTTCTCTGCTGACAGCCTGAAAAGAAAACATAGGTCACCATGAAAGAATGTACTGAAAATGGCAGTTCCCCTCATTTTTTTTTAATTTACTAACTTCCCACGGGAAAGGGACTGCCTGGAACTTTGTACAGCAATTGGGAACTAAACAAATCTCAAACTTTTCTCCAAAGCTAGGAGAGAATAAGATTCTCAAAAGACTGAAAGCACTGAAAAAACCATCATGATCATACCAACCAAAATCCCATCCAGCCCCTCCCCCCACCGTTCTTCCTGCCTCTTCTGAGGAATGGAACCCATTTCACATATTATCTTTCGGGTCGGAGTAGCTAAGATATGTGCAATGTTGCAGAATGTCAAAACTTTTATGATAACCCCAAAATTGGCAACATAAGCAAGAAAACAAAGCTTCTTTCAGGTCGGGTCGGAGTTTTTTCCCCCCTTTTTGTATTGTTATTTCGTCTTGGGCTCTTCTCTATATTTTGGTTTCATACTTCTACCCCAACATCTAGAATTTTTACTGCCAAGAGAAAGCCAGGTGTCCTACCTCTCTCTGGGTGATAAGCTGACTGGCATTGTATTGAGCGACCACAGCCTTCAAGGTTTCATGAATGATAGAAGGCAACACCCTTTCATTGTAGTTTTCACCAAGTTTGCGGTAAATAGTTGGCAACATATCCGGTACAGGACGGGTAAGAACACGAAGACCAATCCTAACCTGCAAATCCACATGGACATGGAATGTATACATAAGTCCAACGGAATCTTGCAAATGCAAATACAACCAAACTAAATCATACCAGCAACTTTCTACACTTCTCTTTTTGGGAAGGGGGGGGGGGGGGTTGGTTGGGTTGGGTGTTACTTCCTAAGTGCTATCCACTCAAGTATTCAACCCAGCTTGTTACAAAATTAGGTGGACATCTGCTACATGCATCACTGAATATACCCAAATGACGCCCGAGTTTGCAAATATCCTGCTGCTTGCACACAACACAAGGGCACTTCTGCTTCCAATCAGTTGTAGCGAGTACCGTATAGGCAAGTGGTGAAAAAAAAAGTAAAAGAAAAGAAAATAACAGACATGGTAATCAGTGTCAACGAGGAACACGCTCATAGCCATATAGCAGAACAGTAAGAAAACAAAATGCAAATTTACCATTTGGAGATCACGGCTCCCGGAAGTACTTTCCACTAGATGGGGTCGTGCACGAACATCATAGATAATCGGCCTCTCGAACCATGGAATTATCAAATGTGTCCCTTCAGGGTAAACCTGTCCAGAAGATATTGTAGCATATGTTAAAAAAACAGACCTAAATCAAATGAGATTATGCCATACATCTTCCATATCAAGTGAAATTAAAGAAAGAAAACAATAAAATCCCTGAGGTAGGCCATGCCTTATATAGACTTCGTCTGCTAATAAATGTACCATCTTTACAGAAAGATATAACATATATACTTGATATCAGAAAATCTAGTTACGAACTTTATACAAACAAATTGTGCTTAAACATTTTCCAACACAGACTGTAAGCATTTAACCAAAAACACATGGTATACATGAAATATAACAGAGATCATTGTCTTCAATACATGTGAGAGAAGGGAAGAAAGGAGTAAAGAATCGAAAAGTGAAACTAAACAATGCAAGAATGTTCACCAATGACAAACAGTGCAGCCTGTGAACTGTGTCACCAGTGGGAGGTCAACCGAAAATTACAATCAACAGTTTACTGGGGTCACAGAAGCGAACCTTGTCCTTGACACCATAGATACGGTTGAACACAATAGCTCGATGTCCACCATCCACATTGTAAAGACTGTTAGCAGCCCCGTACAGACCAAGAGCACCTAAAATTCCAACCTTCAGCAAAGCCGACGCAGCACCTCCACCGGGCACATTGGGAACCTTAACATTCTTGAAATTCATCCTCTGCTATAACACAAGAAGAACAACTGTTTGGATCAGTGAGATGAAGTAGGGCTTACTTAATCGACAAAGGTAAAGCACGGCAGCTGTCAAAATCGTCATTCATCACAACAACAGAAACCCAAGAAAACAGAAAACCGCTTCTTCCCCTACTCAAAATCCCAAAAAGAGTGCACAAATGTTGTCGATGATACAGTAGAAGCAGCACATTCATAAGCAACCAACTACGCAGATTACAGCAGACAAAACACGCAGACAGAAAACAATGTTGAGCAAAGATAAGTGAACTCATGGCACGGATTTTCAAAGCAAAGTTCGATAAAATTTACCAAAAGCAAGTCCAAAACCAAGTGAAATGACTGTAGAATACTCAACCAATTATCGATCAGGATATCACCAATCTGAATTGAATCAACAATCTATGTAATCTCTCATCGAATACGCACATAAAACCTAGAAAAACGAAATAAACTAAATATTCTACGAACCCCAGTAAGGCCGGTATTCAAAACCCTAATTATGTAATCCTACTTCCACGAATACGCACATAAACCCCAACAAAAAGAAATAAAACAAAATACTCTACAAACCCAACATTCTAAACCCTAGAAGAACTGATAACAAACTTGCAGAAGGGGAAACCACCACAATCCCATACCGAACTGACAGAACGAATTTCGCAAAAACTTCGCCCGCAAAATCGCGAAGTTTCAGCACAAAAAATCGACAAGTGCTTTAAATCTAAACATCAAATGAAACGAAAAATGAAGGAAAATCGATCAAAACATGCAACAAATTAAGATCCTACATCAAACTAACATAAATTGAAAGAAAATGGAATAATAGATAGAGATTAGCGTGTACCTCTGGGGTTCGCACTTCGCGATTGAATGAGCGGGGAGAGAGAAGCGAGCGAAGTAGCCTGTTAATTGGGGTTTAGGGTTTTAGGCAAATGGACAGAAGCCCATGTACAAGCCTGGGATAGGGTTTCAATTTATTTATTTATTTATTTATTTATTTATGACTTGTTTTTCAAGTCATTTGATGAAATATATTACACCCTCTGTTCGATATTAATTGTCTAAAATATCAAATTTAATTGATATTTTTTTACAATTATAATATTATATTTTTATGATAATATTTTTTGTTATTAATTTAATGATAGTACTTTCACATATTACAATATTATATATGTTGATAAATTAATGACGTCATATGACAAATGGAACGGACGGAGAACATTCATTCTAAAATGTTTGTCTTTTAACTAAATTTTGACAATTGATTATTCACAAATTACAATAAGTTATGATATGAAATTACCGCTATTAGAAAGATAGATTAGTTACAATTACAATGACAATATTTCATATCGCAACTCATTGTAATTTGAAAATAATCAACTGTCAAAATTTAGTCAAAAACAAATATTTTGGGATGGAGGTAATATATAAAGTTAAGAGTTAAAACGAAAGTTTGACCACAAAAAATGTATGATATGATAATTTCAATTTATGAAAAAAGTTTGAGTTGTTATATGAGAAAGTTTGGGTGAGTAAAGTGTTTTCTATTAAAGAAAAAAAGGACTGTTCATGAAGGTTTTTTGAAAGTTAATATATTTGTCAACTAATAAATATTCGAATTGTTGAAATTAAAATAATTTTAATTCGACCAATTATATTTCACGATGTGTCAAAATTAATTATGATGGATCATTTAATTATAAATTAAATGATTTTATATTTTGGCCAATTAAATTATGACATAGATGGTTGATGATACATAAATATTCTTCTTTTTTATTTAAAAGGAATTAAATGGGCCTAAATGTCAACCCAAATTTTCTATAAATAGCCACCATCCACCTTCATTTGAAGGAGAAATTGAAAACATTCAAAGAGGAGATTCACATACTCTATTGAAAATAAGAAGCACACCAAAGTTTAAGCTCGTGAAATTCATTTGTGGGAGATCAAACTGTTTCTCCTAATCAAGATCAAGTCTCTTTTTTTCGATTATTGATAGCCGAATGACTTAAAAGTTTACAGCAAATCGCATAATAAAACAACAATCAACCAATCTAAAAGAAAGGGTTACATCTAAACACCGCTAAATAAATAGCACAACAATGACGATCGCACCAAATACTGCAAAAAACCATCACACTCAATCACGCTGTTAAAGATCAATAACTTCAGTTTGATGGATCATCGCGGACTCGCACGCCTATATCGTTGCCAATAATCTCTCGTTCAAGACTATATTCACTCAATACTATATTCATCCATAACCATATTCATTCGAGACTAGTTCAATATCATTCAACGAGATTGAGGCTATGTTCTTTAGTTGGGTTAAGGCTCCATTATTTTACGCAGTAGGTTGCGGTGCGGTACCACACTGCACCACACTCTTTAATTTTCCACCACACTTCATCAAACCACGCCACAATCATTATCAATATATCTTTTCATTTTTCTCTTTCCTCACTTTTCTCCTACACTTTTCACATTTTCTCTCTTAACCTACTCCACTTACCACAACTTTCACCACAACTCACCACACTCTTTCAAATTCCACCCGCACCGCACCATTACCGTACCGCAACCAATCGTATAAAAGAACGGGGCCTAAAGCTAACTAACCTAACCTAACTTAATTTATCTTTACCTAACTTAACTTAACCCAACTCCAAAAAACACCAAAACCAAAACAACTTTTAAAATAAAAAATCAAATAATATTATTTTAATCTCAAATCAATCTACTTTTTTCCACTTCTATAACTTTTGTATTTATTTTCCTAAAAATATTCAAATTTTATTAATAAAATATTTCCACCCAAGCCCCAACAATTAACTTAACTCAAACTTTTCCTATCATATCATAACTTAATTAATTTAACTTGAACCTAACTTAACAAAAGAATCAAACCTAAGATCCTACATCAAACTAACATAAATTGAAAGAAAATCGGATACCAGATAGAGATTAGTGTGTACCTCTAGGGTTCGCGATTGAATGAGCGGGAAGAGAGAAGAGAGAAGCGAGCAAGGTAACCTATTATTTGGAGTTTAGGGTTTTAGGCGAATTGGACACACAAGCCCATGTACAATCCTGGGATAGGGTTTCAATTTATTTTATTTTTTATTTATGACTTGTTTTTCACACATTTGATGAAATATACTACCTTCATCCCAAAATTACGGAAAAACTTGAGGTTAGTTTAGCAGGTGGTTAATCAAAATCTTTAATCCATAGATGGTGAAAATTTGGATTCGAGTAAATTTGGATCGTTGAAATTCGGTTAATTTCAAATTCAGATGAAAATTTTATGTCTGGACTTGGCTTTTTTTTTGGGTTTGGATTGGATCAGATTATTCGAACAGAGCTAAATTCGAATTAGGGCAATAGAAAAAAAAAGTATTGTCAGAATATTCGGTTAACTCGGTAAATGTCAAAATCGGCTGGCTCAAACTGAGCTTTTCTGGATTGTAGAAATTTAAATATTCAGGCAGGAAATTTTTTTATCGATGCTAAATCTAGACATATATTTAACCTTAAAGAGTTAAAGGGGGTGTTTTTCTATTAAAAGAAAGTGTTTATGATATTTGATATCTAATATACTATATTTTGTTAGTGTTAGACAATAATGCACCATAACAATTTTGATGGTATCAACCACATAAAAGATATATTCAAATTTTCGCTATATTAATTCAATGTCAACAAGTCAAAACAATCAAATATGAAATATGTAGAACTTAAAGTTTTTGCTTATTTGGAGTTACTGACTTGATATTAATTTAATTAAAAAATTTTCGTCAACTCATCTCCCTAATCTGCCACATAGAACAGTTATTGAGTTGCCCACCGCCGAAATCATTGAGTTCAATATCATCAATTTAAGTGCACTATTATATAATACTTCCAAAGTACATTATATAAAAATCTTTGCATAGATAGTGTTTTTCACATTGAATTCCGTGATGGTAGTTTTATCCAATGACTAGTTTCATATTTCATATAATGAACCAACAAGCAAAATTTTCAAATTTTATCCAATGACTTTAAAGTATGATATGTTATTATCCAAGAAAAAAAATAGATATTACATTATTATACAGTACTCTGAATGTATATATATTAGCGTTCAAAATCCCATCTACCTTAGGCCCCGTTCTTTTATACGGTTGATTGCGGTGTAGTGTGGTGGAAATTTGAAAATTGTGGTAGGATATGAAAGATTGCGGTGGATTGTGGAATATTTTATTGGAAAAAGTGATATAAATAATTTTTTTTGAAATAATGGATTGTAGTGGGTTGTGAAAAGTTGTGGTGCGTTATAGAACCGCAACCAACCAGCCACATAAAAGAATGGACCTTAATGTATCTAATTACTGCACCATTTTCAAATCCCAACCCAATAAAATAACCCTTCTTGCACGTTCAATGATTCCCACATCCATCAACTCCCAAACAAGATCCAGTACTAGGAGCAAGATTTACTTTACTTAATGCACTAATTTTCCACTAATTTTGCTTAGAGTGAAGATGGAGAATAATAAGAGCTTGCACATTGTGGCCCTCCCATGGCTAGCCTTTGGCCACATTTTACCATTCCTCGAGCTCTCGAAGCGCTTGGCTTCCAAGGGTCATCGCGTTTCCTTCATCTCCACTCCTCGAAACCTTGATCGCCTCCCGAAAATCCCTCAAAACTTAGCCCCTTTCTTAACCCTAATCCCACTTCCATTGCCCGACAATGGCGATCACGATCTTCCTCCAAATGCTGAGTCTACCATGGATGTGTCCCCTGACAAGAACCAGTTCCTGAATATGGCATATGATGACCTAGAGAAGCCCATATCACATTTTCTCGAGACGGCTTCACCGAGGGTTGATTGGGTCATATATGACTTCTCTTGCCATTGGGTTGTTCCGATTGCTGCCAAACTTGGGATCCGAAAGGCCCACTTTTCGATCACCAATGCATGGACCCGCTCGGCCTTTGGTCCGGTGTCGCATCTGTTGGCTGATTGCATTGCCTGGGTCAAGCCCGAGGACTTAATGAGACAGCCGGAGTGGGTCCCATTCCCCGCCCCGGCCGTGTACCGTCTCTACGAGGCGGAGGTAGTCCTCACCTTTGCTAGGAAGAATGCATCTGGTGTGTCGGATGCGTTTTGCATCGGGGGCTTCGATCGAGGGCTGTGATGTGGTGGCCCTACGCAGCTGCGCGGAGCTCGAAGCAGAGTATCTGGAGCTCCTGGAGAGGCTCTATGAGAAGCCCGTGCTCCCTGTAGGGCTGCTGCCGGTCTCTACCCAAGGGGGTGGAGAAAGCAGCGAGGAGGATGACAAATGGCAGTCCGAGATTGGCTGGCTGGACAAACAGACAAGTGGATCAGTGGTGTACGTGGCCCTGGGGAGCGAGGTGGGCCCGAGACAGGATCAGATCACCGAGTTAGCACTCGGGTTAGAGATGGCACGGGTGCCGTTCCTGTGGGCTTGGAGGAGACCCGAGGGCGGTTCGGCCGATCTCCCAGACGGATTCCAGGAGCGAACCAGGGACCGCGGGCTGGTTTTGAGGAAGTGGGCCCCGCAGCCTAGGATACTGAGTCATGACTCGGTCGGCGCGTTCTTGACTCACTGTGGTTGGAGTTCCGTCATCGAGGGGCTTCAGTTCGGGAAGCCGCTTGTTATGCTGTCCTTGACTTGGGATCTGAACACCAGGATCATGGCTGCAAAGAAAGTTGGGATCGAAATCCCTAGGAACGAGGAAGACGGATCGTTCACTAGGACCTCGGTGGTGGAGTCTTTGAAGGAGGTGCTTCAGGATGAAACTACGGCAAAGAAATACAGAGAGGAAGCGAAGAAGATCAGTAAAATTTTCAGTAGTGAAAGTCTACACAGTCAATATATTGACAAATTCGAGCAATATCTCAAAACATCAAGAAATTTGTGAGGGGTGACTAGCAACTGTATTCTGTACTGATTAGTAATAATGGAGCTTGTTTGTATTATGTCTTGCATTTTTCTGCGGAATATTTGCGTTTTGTGTGCAGCATATGATCAAAAACATCAAACCAAAAACTGCAAACGAAAACTCGTGTTTAGATGTATTTATGAGCAATCTATTTCTGCATCAACACCCCAAATTGTTACTCGGCCACAATAGACAAAATTGATTCTGACAACACCTTGAAAAACACGGCCGATAGTTCAAAAAGTTCTTCGAGTATGTATATAGACAGACCTAAACAAACTGAAAACCTAGCTAGTTTGTGTTTCTTAAATGGCTGTTACTTGATAAGTTCTATGAAGGTGTCCGTCTAATTGCAGATTGAGTGGTTATCCCATGTAAGCATATATACCATAAGTTCTATGAAGGTGTCCATCTAATTGCGAAAAAACTAAGATATGTCGCGCCAGATGCACCTCAAGTAACAAAAAAGCTGCAATAAAATGCTAACAAAACACAGTAGCATGCTGTATAGAAGTACCTCCACAAGTTCGAACAGTCCGATGTCTTGAAAATTATCTCAGGATCTAACAGCACATGCACTAATGGAGGCACCAGAATAAGCAGATACGGTAGCGGCCTGCTTTGACCTGTCGGAAGAGCATTGCCAGAAAACAGTTAACACAGCAGTTGACCATGCACATAGAGAAAGAGAGTTTGATCAGGAAGAAAAAACTGTTACCCATCTTTTAGGGAAACCATGCTGCCTGTGTTCCAAATGCCACTACATTCAACATGCCCTAAACCCTAAACTTTTGTTCACAAAAGTGCGATCCAATCCCAAACACTTATAAAAAGATCCATACGACAAATGAAACGCAAAGAGAAGTGCCAGAAATGTATCCCATACAGCAACACCAAACTAGTGAGTCAAATTACCGACAAATGAGTTACATATGCAACAAGGAGAGTGTAATGTACTAAAAGGGAATGACCAGATGCAACACAAGGGAAAGTTAGTTACCAACTAAAACGGTAGGCAGCGAAAGATGCCCAATGCCAATAAGGTGCAGATTTTCTTACTATATAAGCACTGGAAAAGACTCGGCCAGATAAAGAATACCATTCTATTAATAATCAAAGTGCGGCTAAATAATTACCACAATCGTCAACATTAGTAAACCCAATTAAGGGATACAACATGACAACTGAACCTCAACTCAAACTCTAACCATAACCAAAGTGCTTGGCTGGCTATAGAGAGAAGAATCATAGAATCACGGTATATTATCATCATCATCCCTCACAGCCTTGCTTCTTCCTGTTCTATATTTCCATCACCACTGGGCGAACCGGCTTTTCCACAAGTAGTAATGAGCTGATTCCTATAAAGGGTCTCTAGCTCATTAAAGTACGGGCATGATTTTGCATTCTCGGACCGCTTCTTTCCATTCCCCGACGTAGCCTTCCTAAAATACTTGTTGATACTCTCCCACTTCTCCCTACATTTCTTACCATCTCGACTGTAACCCATGTTCGCCATCCCTGCAGACACTTGCTCCCACACCGGACCCTTTGGGCCGGCGGCCCGAAACTTGTGGTCCAGGGCGGCTCGGAGAGTGATGAGTGCCTGAACTTCCGACGTGGGCCACCTCTTATTGCTCGGATCAGGGTCATTTTCGCCGTTTTCTTCACCCGGGGAGGGCAATTGCAATGACACTGTAGGAGGAGGTAGTTGGACGTCTTGACCTAGAGCAGATTGAATGAATGAGAGAAGAGCGAGATTACGAGCCGCTTCCTGAGACCGGAATTCTTGCTCCTTCTGGGCCCGCTCCATTTCTTGCTTCCTCCAAGCTTCTTCTCGCAGAATCCGCTCTTTCTCCTTGGTCTGCATCATCTCCATCAGCTGCTGGTGCATCTGCTCCTGCTTTTCGATCACCCGACCCATCAAATCTTGGAGAAAGGACTCGAGCTGCTTCTTCCTTTTTCTGCTCCTTCTGGGCTTCTCACTTGACTCGGGTTGGTCCGGGTTCTCTGCTGAATCATCTGAAGATGAACTGCAAAGGGTGCCCCCCAATTCGAGGGTACATTTAAGTTGGATAGTTTTTTTTGGTAAATATTGGTTGGTAAAGTATTAGGAAAACATGCAAGACATTGAAAAAAAAGGGTAATTTGGGTATATTTTGTCAAATTTTCAAAATTTTACACAATTTCTCAATATTTTGTCACCAATATTTACCAAAATTTACCCTTTCACAATAACCCATCTTGACAAGTGAAGTATGAAACTTAATTACCAAAACTAAAACCAATATGAAACCTGATTGACCAAACCTTTGTTACCATTACTAACCTTTTGTTACCAATACTAAAACCAACATGAAACCGGATGTGAATTGCCAAAATTTAGAGAGACCGATTCAAATTGACCCGAAATTTAGAAATCGAACAAGCAGAGGGGGTTTAACGAGACATTTTAGTTCAGTCCAATACAGTCTAATACGAAAAATTAAGCTTTTTCAATATGAAATCTAATTTGCAACTTAAAGAGCTACCAACTAATCAAAGCATTTCAGTAGAAAATCAAACTTTCTCAGTATGAAACTTGATGATTGACTAACCTAATTACTCCAACACATCAGAAACGAATCAAAAAAAAAAAAGTTCAAAGTTGAGATTTCCCACCTGAAACACATCGGAAATTGCGAAATTTGCGAGTTGATCGAAGAAATGAAGCTTGCATCGATTTGCGACTTGAACTTAAGAAGCGCCATCGCAGATGAACGATCCTCCTCCAAGTCGAGCTCCTCCGGGAGGATCTGCGGCAAATCGAGCGGCTGAAACCCTAGCTCCGGCGGGGAATCGCCATCGGACGGCTGAGATTCAATACTGCCGCCGACATTGCGGATTGGCCGGAGCTTCTGCGGCGGGGCCGGAGATGCGACGGCGGTCGTCGGAAGTCCGGCGGAGGGTTCCGCTGGAGGGCCGGGGAAGGGAGTGACTTCGACGCCGCCGATGGCAGTAAGTAATTGGGGGTCACTGCTGTAGAAATCTTCCATTAATTTTTACTATAGAATGGTGAAATTGAATCTGGGTGCTAAATCAATCCAGAAATAAAGGGGAAAATCTAATCAACAGGTTAAAAAAAGCAATCCAAAAGGGGGAAAGGGGAAAAAAGATTGAGAAGAAAAACAGGGGCGGATGAGAAGGGGAATAGATAGATAGCAGAAGGGTGAAAATGACATGCAAGTGTTTATTTGTGTTATTATTTTCTTTTCTTTTTTCTTTTTTTGCATTAAATTGTTCAAAGTTTTTTTTTTTTTTTTTATAAATTTTGGTAAACACGATAAGTTTGGTAATTTTGGATTTGTACGTTACGTGTTATTTTTGGTAGGTGCGGTAAGTATCGGTAAATTTTGATAATTTTCAGTGACTTCGATAAATTACAGTAATTTTTGATAAGTTTTTACCATCATCTACTTAACATCCAACTTTACATGTCCTAACTTGTATACAGCACTGCTTCAACCACCTCGATGGTTGCAAACTTGCAGTAAAGTATAAAAGTAGATCAATATACAACTATAACAAAAGTAGTTCATTAGCGATAATCTTTCAGTTGCTCTTCATTTCTTCTGACCATGTGTCCCTCTATATCTTCGCCGTAGTTTCTTTATTGTGGATGAAGTCACGTCGGATCCAACTTTGTCGCGTTGTATCTTTGCTCATCTAGTTTTTGATAGAGCTTTCCACATATTCCGCGGAATTATTTCTTATTGATCCTCGACCCATCTTCATCGTTCGACTTAATATTTTTAATGCATTTTTTCTTTCCTTTGTTGTGGCCTGAACTCCTCGAAGAAACGCCTTGCAAGTTGCTTATCTTGCTAATGTCACTTGGCTTTCCACATTGTGCTCCAATTTCTCTTTTCAGGTTGTGGGTAGATAAATTGAGTTTAATGAACTAAAAGGGATTAATCCCTGAAGCTTCGGTGGTGGCCCTGGTTGTATGGCGTCGCGGGACAAAGGCAGAGCTCCGGGTTTTCAGGTTGGTTTTTTGTCGGTTCAGGGCGGTTTCCGGCGAGGTTCTTGACTGAAAATGGTAAGTAAAACTTAGATTGATGAATTTGGGTTATGGGTGTGAGTTTGGATTCGATTTTGGTTGGGTATTGAGATTGTGGGGAGTTGAGGGTGGTGATTGGTGGTGCGTTGGTGGTGGACGAGAATGAAGATGAAGAAGAAGATGGTGATGGTCGGGTCGGGTCGGGTCGGGTCGGGTCGGGTCATAGAAGAGGATGGGGGTATAGGGTGGCAGTGTTGGAGGTCAGTGATGGTGGTGATAATGGTGGATGTGAAGGAAGGAGAAGAAGGTGGCTATGGTGAGGGTGTTCATTGAATTGATACTTGCAATTCTATTTAAATTTGATTGTGTAGCTTACCATAGGTTTACTGAGTCATGGGCAAATGATGTGTTGTCAAAAGGAGAGAAGAATATCAATACAATTTTGCTACTACAATTCGGAAAAGGAAGCTATGAGAGGTAGTGGTTGAAGCTTGAGGAAGAAGAAGAAGAAGAATATGATAGGGGAAGAATGGTGGTGGTGTTGCTTTAGCTTTCACCAAAATCAATTTAAAGCAAAATATTTACTATTAGTATTTTATAAGTCCATAACTATTTAAAATGTGTGAAATGTGAAATATAAAATAATATTACTACTTTGATTATTATATCAAAAGTAAATAAAAGTAATAAATTTATTATTTTGTACAAAATAAGGAAAATGTGCATAAAAGATTAATTTATAAAATATGAAAGGAAAATGTGTGAAATATATAAAATACTATTATTATTTTACAATTTAATAAGTAAAATATGAAAAATGTGTAAAATAGATTAACTTATAAATCCAAAATTATAAGAGCTCCAATTTAACTATTGAAAATACTAATATTTGAGTAAATGTAATTAATTGAAAAGTAAAGAAATTTAGCTAATTAAATCAAATAATGCACCATAATTGAAATTAAAATTTTAATTAGCATAATAAATAAAGTTTAAAAATACGGGATATTACAAGGGTACTCCTCAAACCCAAAAATGTAAGGCGACGGATAACTGGACCAAAGTGACATTCAACCCTGACTTAGATAAGTTCCAGATGACCCATCTTGAGGAGGATGTGGTTGCTTTAATGAAGAAAAGGGTGGTGGACTTGGTAGGATGCTTGGCTTCAAGGCAAGGTAAGAAAGTTAAAGTGTTTTTGAATGGTAAGGAGATTCAGGTAAAGTCCTTCAGTGACTATGCCTAGCTCTACTTGAATTCTGCCAACAAGAACAGAGAAACTCCGCTACCCAAGTTCGATCTCGTTTATAAACTACCGAAGAAAGATGTTAATCCAATGTGACAGATTTCTGTTAGTCGAAGTGATGGGCAATTTCAACAGGTAACTTACTACACGATAACCTTTTTTTGGGTGGTTGTTTCTCTGAAAACATGCATATTGAAGTGTCTGCCCCTCTACAGATTAGCTTTGTGAACAACATCAATACACAAAGGGTGGAACTCATGTTGATTATATAACTGATCAGATCACTAAGTATGCGGTAAATGCAATGAAGAAGAGAAACAAGAAGGTTGTGGATGTGGAGCCACATATCGTGAAGAAATACCTGTGGGTTTTCATCAATGCTCTCATTGACGATCCTGCCTTTGATTCTCAAACAAAGGAAACCCTGACAACATGTCCAGGCAGTTTTGGGACTACTTGTGAATTGTCAGACATATTTCTAAAGAGAGTTCTGGTGCTAGTCGTCTGTATACTATTGCCATAACTCCTTATCATGCCTAAACTCACAAGTACACTTTCATGATTTGTTTTCTTTCAGTGATTAATCGGTCTGGTGTACTGGAGAGCCTTCTTTCATGGGCCGGTGATAAGCATACTGAAGACCCCAAGAAAATTGACGAGACTAAGACTGAAGGAGTCCTCAAACTTCCAAAACTAGAAGATGCAAATGAAGCTGGTGGATGTAAATCTCACAAGTGCACCTTGATTCTGACACAGGGAGACTTAGCAAAAGCACTTGCAGTAAGTTGTAGTGTTCCTTTAGAAATTTTCATGGTCATGTCATGTCTTTATCTGTGGTTGATTAATTCATACTGCATACAGATGGTTGGGCTTTCTGTTGTGGGTCGTGATTACTATGGTGTCTTTCCTTTGAGAGGCAAATTGTTGAATGTAAGGGAAGCGAGCTCAAAGGAAATGATGGAGAATGCAGAGATTAACAATATGAAAAAGATTCTAGGACTGAAGCATGATGAAAAGTATGACACGAAAAGTAGCATCAGATCATTGCGCTATGGTCATCTAATGATCATGGTTAATCAGGTTCGAAGCCCTTTTAATTTACTCTGTCCATGTCAATTTTAAGTTTTCCAGCGGTGATGACTGAGGATTCTCCTTGTTTGGCAATTTGCATTTGCAGGATCATGAGGGTGCCCATTTTAAGGGGCTTATCATAAACTTCATTGACACGTTTTGGCCATCGCTGTTGAGAAATTCATCCTTTATGCTTGATTTTATAACACCAATCTTTGCTATGAAACTCTGTAATTATAAATATGAAATTTAGTTTGTGAGGCGAGCCGTGGGATGGGGAAGAATAAAGAAGTAATACCATTCTATACTATGCCTGATTATGAGGAATGGGTAAAGACCTTGGGTCCTAGTGTGAAGAACTGGACGATCAAATACTATAAGGTTTGACTTGATAGACCTCCACCAAGATGTTTTGTACGATTAAGAAGTTGGTTACTAATACAGAAAGATTACTACTGATCCACAGGGGCTGGGAACCAGTGACTCCAATGAAGCAATGGAGTACTTCCTTACTCTTAAAAGTCACACAAAGACCTTCATATGGGCGGATGACAAAGATGGATATGATTTATTTTTTTTTTGAAATCAAGATGGATATGAAATTGAGATGGCCTTCAGCAAACAAAATATCGAGGCAAGAAAGGGTTGGCTTCGAGAGGAGGTATGAGTGTGATCATATATGCATTTCATTGTATGAGCCTGAGCCTGAGCCTGAGCCTGAGCCTGAGCCTGAGGCGAGTGTTTTTAGAGGATGTGGCTATTAACATCTATTGCTTCTTGACAATGCAAGCTGGTAGTTACCTGGATCATAAGGAGGAAACAATTAAGTACAGTGATTTTGTCCACAATGAGCTGAAGTTGTTCTCCAGGGCCGACCTGTAGAAATATATTTCTTCCATGGTTGATGGGCTTAAGCCTACCCAGAGAAAGGTTTTGTTTGATGCATTTAAGATGAACTTGGTGAACGAAATGAAAGTGGCCGAGTTCAATGATTATGTGTCTTTGAAATCGGCATATCATCATGGTGAACAGAGCATACAAACAACCATTGTTGGCATGACACATAATTTTGTTGGCACAAATAACATCAACCTTCTAACGCCAAACGGGCAGTTTGGTACCTGTATCTTGGTATGTCATTCATATATTATTAGACTGGCTTAGGCATCCATAGATAACTTTATATGTTCCAACTTGGTTTGCAGGGGGGAAAAGATGCTGCAACTCACAGATATCTTTACACTAAACTGTCAAATATTACAAGATTCATTTTCTCCAAGGAGGATGATGCCATCCTCAATTACTTGAAAGAAGAAAGTTCATCTGTTGAGCCTACTTGGTTAGCTCTCATTTTGGTTTATTTCATTACTCAACTTGTTGGATTAAAGTAACCTAGTTTTACTTTTACCGGCTGATGTTCAGGTGAGATCTTTTGTCTTCCTCTAGGAACTCAAGGACTATAGTACCAATGACATTGTACATTTTGAAGTTACATTGACCAAGGAGAACTTCAAACTTGGCCAAGCAAGAAGGCTTGCTGAAGAAGTTTAAGCTCACTAATGTTCTTGGCACGACGAACATGCACCTTTTTTACCAAGACAGCAAGGTTACGAGATACGAATCTCCTGAACAAAGTACGTGCAAGGTTACAAGTTACATTGACCTTTTTTTTTGTGAGAATGTAAACGCCACTTCGTTAAAAGGTCCCCAAGATGAAAAGGGAAACTACAACCCAAATACAACCTAGCAAGTTCGCTAATCAAAAGATTAGGAACTTAAACCAATATGAAATCTATACAATCATCATATTTTTTCGACTTTTAAGCTAAGTATAGCAATCTATACAATACAACAGATGAATCTTAATTTTTCCTACAATATACTCCTCGCTATTCTTGATGCCCTTGAATCTCACAGCATTCCTTGCATCCCAAACATAACAAATAATATTTGAAATACAAGCAGTAGCCAAGATGTTCACTGTCTTTTGCTTGTGAATATGTCCCCATTTATATGCAGGCTTGTCTTGGATTGATTGTTTCGATGTGCTGTGTGTTTTTTTGTAATGTCTATTTGCAGTTCTTGAGAAGTTCTTTCCACTGATATTGTCATACTATAGTAAAAGGAAGGTAATGTTTTGTGTTGGAAGAAAATTAGCTTGAATGGACTTGTATGTAAATAAATTTGGCAACCGACTTGTGAAAACACAGGAACGTTATGTTGGAAATATTTCAAGAGTATAAGACAATTATATAGCCTAAAGAATAAAGTATATCAAGTATAAGGATCATATATAAGTGAAACAATAATAATATGATCAACACGGGTGAAACAGGAAGCAACACGGGTCGTGTTGTCTTCCAGAGAGCAAGGAAATCGTTCATGGGCTCAACATGGGTCGTGTTGGAACAACACGGGTCGTGTTGCACCCAACACGGACCGTGTTGCACCCAACACGGACCGTGTTGCACCCAACACGGGTCTTGTTGAATGCCAGGATTGTTTTAAATGTTAACGGCTATATGATTTTGTGTAATTAGTGTTTGATATATATCGTTATTAAGCATGATTATTATGAGATTGCAACAGCTATATGACTTGACTTGGTCAAGGTCATATTAAGGGCATAATCTCATCATTAAGAGTTAAGACTCTTGATTATCCTTTGACTAGGATATCCTAAGTGGGTGGTATTCTCCTATAAATAGGAGACATCCTAGGCTATTTGAGACACATCATTCTAAGCTAATCACAACCTCATTCTTGTCTAGACTGCAGCTATACTTGAGTGATTCAAGTGAGAATTTATTTCTTGAGTGTTACAAGTGCTAAGTTTTATCCCTTTGAACATTTACGGTATAGTAAATAGTTCTTAAGGAAAGTGAGTTCTAGGCACAACTCTTAGCATTATCCGAGTGAGTTTCCATTGTTCTATATACCGTTTACTCCCTTTCCTCCAACATGTTACTTGGAGATATACAATGCAGAGCTGCTCTGATTGAAGAATCATATCAGGTTCATCGTGGGGTTCGTCAAGGGTGAAATTGTGCTGGGGGAGAAGGCTGACCTGGTGCGTGAACTGCGGGAGAAGCGATTTATGCCAATCCCGAATAACGGTTCACCACAGGTGAGTGACTTTGACTACCTCCTTGGGATGTCGATTGAAAACTTAAGTATTAAGAAGGCAGAAGAGTTTGGCGCCGATATCGAGAAAATCCTTGACCGGATGGAAGAGATGAAGGATCAAACTGACAATACCCTGTGGTGGAAAGATCTTTATGTATGTATTTTGAAACCCAGCTTATCATTGAGACTTCCGATGGTAAGCGCCACCTCCAGTATAAACAGATGCGTCTCTGTCCTATTATGTATGTATTTCCACACTTGATTTAGTATCGTTAAGTTTAGGGTTAGGGCAATTGTATTTTTAAGGTATAAAGTTTAGGGTTTAGGATAATGTGTATCATATAATATTCTGCTCTCAATCAATTGAATGATGTGTTTCAATTCAAATGTTCACTAACAACATGACCAACAAGGGTATTCCTCAAACCCAAAAATGTAGGTTGAGTAATAACTGGACCGAAGTAACATTCAAGCATGACTTAGATAAGTTCCACATGACCCATCTTGAGGATGATGTGGTTGCTTTAATGAAGAAAAGGGTGGTGGACTTGGCAGGATGCCTGGCTTGAACTGAAGGCAAGAAAGTTAAAGTGTTTTTGAACAGTAAGCAGATTCAGGTAAAGTCCTTTCATGACTATGCCCTACTCTACTTGAATTCTGCCAACAAGAACAGACAAACCTCGCTGCCGAGGATCGATTTCGATTATAAAGTACCCAAGAAAGATGTTAATCCAAGGTGGAAGATTTCTATTAGTCACAGTGATGGGCAATTTCAACATGTAAGGTAACTTAACTCATTTTGGGAGGTTGTTTCTCTGAAAACATGCATATTGAAGCGTTTGTCCTTCTGCAAGTCAGCTTTGCGAACAACATCAATACAACAAAGGGTGGAACTCATGTTGATTATATTACTGATCAGATCACTAAGTATGCCATAAATGCACTGAAGAAGAAGAACAAGAAGGTTGTGGAGCCACATATCGTGAAGAAATACCTGTTGGTTTTCATCAGTGCTCTCATTGATGATCCTGCCTTTGATTCTCAAACAAAGGACGTAACGCCCCGACTTGTAATAAGGGGATTATCAAAATTTTAACTTAATTAACCTTATATTAGCGGAAGCGTAAAAGTCAAGAGCATTACCGCCGCTCTTCCGAAAGTGGAAAAGCAAGGCTTTTTATAACGAAATAAAAAAACATGAAATAAAATATTTATAAAATAATAATACTTAAGAGAAAATACAAAAACATTTTATTGGGACGCCATTTAAAAATTCATTTTATTTGCAAACAGAGAGAAGGTGAGAGATGTAAAAAAATAGTTATTTAATTATTATATAAGTGAAACCCTAGATTGGTTTTAACCAATCTTAATGATAATCAAGGATCAATAGTTAATTAATTACTTCTACTTTAACTATACTCAATGTCCCAGGTTTGTACAAAATATTCGATGAAATTATACTCAATGTCGCCGATAACAAACAGAGGGACCCCAATATGGACCGGGTTGAAGTTGTGATCGACCAACAACACAACCTGATCAGTGTCTACAACATTGGGGTTGGAATCCCCGTGGAGATTCATAAGGAGCAAGGCGTTTTTGTGCCGGAGTTAATCTTCGGCGATCTTTTGACCGGTAGCAACTTCAACGATGATGAGAAGAGAATTACCAGTGGTAAGAATGGGTATGGTGCTAAATTAGCAAATATTTTTTCCACCGAGTTTATCATCGAGACTTCCGATGGTAAGCGCCACCTCCAGTATAAACAGGTGAGTCTCTGTTATTTCCACACTTGATTTAGTCTTGTTAAGTTTAGGGTTAGGGCAATTGTATTTTCAAGGTATAGGGTTTTGGGTTTTGGGTAATGTGTATCATATAATATTCTGCTCTCAATCAATTGAATGTTGTGTTTCAATTTTGCTCTAAATCCATGATGTACCTGACCTAATTCTGCAGTTGGAGCAGCTCTGCCCAGGGGCGGAGCCAGTTTACGTGAGGTCATGTGACCCCTCTTTTTGGAAAAGAGAAACAATAGTGTCATCTGTTGTATGAAAATATATTTATATAAAATTAAAAAAATTGAAAAATAATTTATGTTACGTATAATGCAATACATTACATATCATATACTATATTATGTATTATACACAGTTTAATATTAAGGATTATGAGCCATTCGTATTTAAATTTTCATATTAGTTTTTGAATATTACTAATTAGATGTAAACTTTCAAGTACTCGTGACTTTAAATTTGACCCGACTAAATTTAATTTCTAGATTCGCCCTTGACTACAACCAATTCTTCACTTCACAATCACCCAAAATAAAGAATCAGGTTGTAACTGATTTGTGCATAGGTTTGGGTTGTGTTATTCTAAAAGTAAAATAATTAAATTAGATATTGAGATAAGGTAAGTAACAATTACTTAGGAACAAAAAAAATTACTCCCTCCGTTCCATATTAACTGTCGTCTTTGGAAATTGTGCAATCAAATTTCAAAAATTTTGACCATAAATTTCTTAATATATACAATGAGTTGTTATATAAAATTACCACCATTAGATTCGTAACGAAAAATACTATCATAAAAGTATAATATTGCAATTGTTAATAACATATTATGTAAGGAATAATCAATCAAAGAGTGACATTGAAGACCGTGAAAGTCAAAATTATGACAGTTAATATGGAACAGAGGCAGTAGTTAACTGAGGGAGTACTCCATCCGTTCCATATTAGTTGACATTTTTCAAAAATTTTCGCATATCAAGGTTTAACTAATAAAACTACCCACATAATTAAGTAACACTATTCTTAAGGTGTTTTTTCGAATATCAAGATATAGGTACCGAGAAAAATGTGAGTAGGGTAATTTTTATTTATTGAAAAAGTAAAAAGTTAACATAATCATTAAAATTAAAATAATTAAATTAGGTATTAGGAAATGAAAAATGACAATAATTTTGGAACTAAAAAAGTTAGTTTAAGTGTCAATTAATATGGAATGGAGGGAGTAAAATGTGAAAAATTAATGGTCAAAATATTACATTAAAGACAGTGAAAAAGTTAAGTGGACAAATTAATTGTGACGGAGGGAGTAATTTTTAAAGATCCATATTCCAATTTTTTAGGGAAATTGAATTCTAATAATACGGAATTTTGGCCATATAAGACTTAATAATACGAATTTTTGATTTGATGATTAATAATACGAACTTTGACCCCCTGTTGCCTTCAATAGTACGTCACCGCGGTCTGACGTGGCGGAAGATGCACGCGTCTGGTTATTTTGACTTTGTCACGTCATCCACATTGACTTAAAAAATAATACGAACTTTTACCTATGTTGCTTTGAATAATACTAACTTTTTTCTCTCTCTAAAAATTTCAGATCTCATTTTTATTTCATCTTCTTCAATCCTCCCATCCCCATTCTCAAAAAACCCCCAGGAACCAGAAAACTCATAAAACCCCCCTCTCTCTTCTTTCCTCCTCTTCAATCCTGTAGTTTTTGGGGAATGTCCATAAAGAGGTGGGGATGATCGGTACTAGGAGTGTGCTTATCAGAGTTCATTGAAGCTAAAGTAGAATGAGCATAAGTAGAAGAAAAGATTGATTTTTTTTCCCTTATATTTAGTGCATTAAAGATTATCTGAAATACAAATTTGCATCACATCTATACATCTCACAAACAATTTTTCCCTCGCCGTCATCTCATCTTGATCTGAACTTATGATCAGATTGTGACATACCTGTAAACATAAATTTTCGGGTCTAAATAAATAAACACAAGAAATTAGTGAACAAATACGATTATATTAATTTCAAAGGATTTTTGGGTACAATCTCTGTGTATTTGTTACAAAAATAAAAATGTAACTCCTCCAATTCGTTATCTTGAATGAATATGGTTTTGGATGAACATAATCTTGGATGAATATACTCTTGATTGAATATGAACTTGGATGATAGTGGTCTTGAACGAGGGTTGTAGAGACTTGATCCCGATCAAAAGGAAGTAGTTTGATCTCCACGAATGGACGACACAAACTTAAACTTTGTTGTGCTTTTTGTCTTCGAGAGAGAGTATGAGAGCTTTCGAGTCTTCTTTGGATGGTTTTCAACCCCTCTAAAATGAGGGAGAATGGTCTCTATTTATAGAGAACCTGGACTAGCCTTTGGGCCATTTAACTCCTTTAAAAAAAGAGAAATATTTATGTGTCACCCATGACACGTAGCATAATTTAATTGCTCAAAATATAATATCATTTCATTTATAATTAAATGATCCACTATAATTAATTTTGACACATGGCGGGTTATAATTGGCCGAATTAAAATTATTTTAATTTCCACGTGGTGAGTATTGATTGGCTGACAAATTTTTGCCTTCTGCAATACCGAGAGCTCCTGGGTCACAAAATTTTGCGGTGACATTCCCCAGGAGATGTTGAACTGTGCCGAAAACATGCCCCATGAGATTTGAATCACAAACTCTGCTTCGCCTCGGCAAGTTCAACTGTTTTTTCAGAGGAAAACAACCAGAATGGTGAAAGCGCGACATCTTCCCAATAATGAGTAGTGTTGGAGATACTAGCCCTTCTGATGCGATTTTATCGGCAAGATCTTTCAGCTCTGCGAATACCTGTCCAAATTTGATCCAAGGTCAGACATATAAGATGTTGAATAGGAAGGAGGAGAGAGAGATGAGTTTTCTGAGTTTTCTGATTTTTATGGGGCTTTTTGGGAATGGGGAAGGAGAGGATTGAAAAAGATGAAAAAATAAAAATGAGATATGAAATTTTTAGAGATAGAAAAAGTCTATATTATTTAGAGCAACATAAGTAAAAGTTCGTATTATTTTTTAAATCAACGTGGATAACGTGACAAAGTCAAAATAACCAGACGCGTGCCTCTGCCGCCACGTCAGACTGTCATCGAGTTAAGTTTAACTTAACTTGGTGGCGTATAGGGGTCAATGTTCGTATTATTAATCACCAAATCAAAAATTGATATTATAAAATCTTATATAACAAAAATTCGTATTATTAAAATCCAATTTCCCAATTTTTTTATGCACACACCCTCATATAGTCATATTATAGCTCTTCCATCTAAAAAAAGAAAGCGTGGCGCCTTCATGAGCTCACAAAAAAAGATGCATTTTTTCTTCATCTTTAGCTGCATAAAATACAAAAAGCAGTTGTTCTTTAGCATCTTTTTGACATTGTGATGAACAAAAAATAATGGCACTAGGTTCATCTGTGCTCTCTCTGAGACTCACTCCCACATTCTCTAAACCCAAACTCCACCAAAATTTTCATCCAAAATCATCAAATCCTTCTCAATTTCACAAATTTCCCACCACCCATTTGTCTAATCACCTCAGAAATTCCAGGTTTACATGCCAATCTCAAACCCAGTCCACTAAACAAGAAGCACAAAAGGCAAAAACCCAGCAAAGGGAAGTGCAGAAGTATGAATTTGAGAGGCTTTTTTCCAACCTAAATCAAGCCAATTTCAAGCATGAACCTGGTCAGATTAATTTGTGCATAATTCTTCAAAATTTGTGTGTTTTTTAATGGGTTTTACAAGAAATTTTGTGGGGTGTGATTGTTTTCTTCAGTTTTGATTTTCATTTTTGCAGGTAGCCTTAGCAGTTCAATCCTTCTGGTGGCTGGAACTACGGTATGTAATGTATTTGATCATTTGCTTTAGAGTATTAGCTCATACAAATATAGCCATATTATTGGTTTATGGAGTAAATGTTGTCTGTATCAGAATAAGTAATCCTGATTAAATTCCGATGAGACCTGTTTTTTTCTGCGGTGGGTAAAAATGTGGATAGTGTGATATGATGTAGTACCGTGGTAAAATTTGTTGTAATAATAATGGTTGATGTGGTAGGTGAGAGAAAAATGAAAAGTAGTGAGAAAAGTTAGGAGAAAAAGAAGTGAGGAGGGGGAAATTATGGGTGTTGTAGTAAAATATGGAATGGTATGGTATTGTAATATGTGATAGTTTGTGGTTAGTGTGTTAAATTGTGGTAAGTACGGTATGATAACACACAAAAGAATAGAGCCGTTTTAGCCATATTTCTTCCATTGGGGCTAATGGGTACATGGGAAGTTGCCTTTTTTTCCCTCCTTTTTTTTTTTTTTTTATCTTGCTTCAGTTTGTGATTTCAGTGATTTGCCTATGCTCTTGGAAGGTGTAATTATATCTTCATATGATCATATCAGTTGTTTTTGAGCAGCAATTTATCTCTTTGTGAGTTATGGTTCTCACTTCTCAATATCTTAACTTCCTTTAGAGTAGTAAGTAATGAACAATTTTAAAATTTTGAAGTTTCTAATCAAGGGTAAGACTGCTATATTAGAACCCCACATACCCTGTTTTGAGCAGGACTTTTGGGGCATTGGATTTGGATTTGGAATTTCCTACCTTTTCCCGAACTTTTGATGCATATAATTGAAACTTTGAGGCAGTCTAGCTAGATGGGTACTACTGAGGTTTGTTTCTGTTGTTATGGGCTTCAACTTGCTTATCATTCTCTTTGTTCATCTTTGTCCTCTGCAGGTAGGGGCTGGGATTTTGGCCATTCCTGCCGTGACACAAGAATCTGGGTTTCTCGCGTCTGCCATTGCATGTGTTGGTGTTTGGATATTCATGGTAATACTGGCCCTAGCTCGGACTTCTTCTTTAGCTCTTCACCAATATATATTATATGCTTCTGGAGTTTGTGCTCCAAGATATAGGCAATGAACAATTACCCTATTGAGAGTGAACAACCTAATATATGCAAGTGAACAATGACCCTATTTGGAGCACAAACCCCAAGAACGTGTAATAAGTTGCAAAAACCGTCATGGGGCCTTTAACCATCTAGTGAAGCTTTTAGTTGAGATGGTTCCACATGGTACTAGAGTCAGGCTGAGTGAGAGGTCCCAGGTTCGAATCTCACCAGCCTTGTGTTTGTGTTTGCGCAAGGTTAAGAGGCCCTTTGCAATATTCATGCTTGAGCCATTAGCTTAAGCCTTTTGTTCTGAACAATGCAGGTAGTGACAGGCTTGCTCATTGCTGAAGTCAATGTGAACACGATGTGTGAATTGGGTTCGGGTGGTGTATCTTTGGTAATTCAACCCCGTTCTTCACTTCACCATTGTAAATAGTAACCATATGTTGTATGTGAAGTACTTATCAAACCATCTGTCTTTTCAAAGGGCTTTTTTGTGGCTGAATATGTGACCATTTGATGGTTGCTTCCAGGTGTCAATGGCAAAGAGGACAATAGGGTCAGTTGGAGTCCAAATAGCCTGGTAAGATACTATGCTAGGATCTTTTATGCATCACCAACTGTGAAGAATATCTCATTTCTGCTGTTAACTTATACATGGAGAAAAATAAGTTGAATCAAATTCTTTGGTCTGTGTTGATCGTGTATCGATTCCTTAGTTAATAACTACCTTTCCCTTGTGTTGCAGCTGGTCATACCTTTTCATACATTATGCCCTCCTTGTTGCATATGTAGCTCGTTCATCAGAGATATTGACAAACTACCTCGGTATTCCACTGTGAGATATACCTCCAGTGTTTCTCCTTACATTTCAGTTTTAGAACGTCATAACGATGCTATGCTTGGCCTTTACATTTGTATCATGTATCCATTATCGTACAAAGGATCTTATCATCCCAAGATACATGATACCTACTTTTGATGATTTGATGATACTCTTCCCGAATCACAAGAACCCCGTCTCTGAAAATCTTGAAAGAGTAATAGGGCTTAACGAAATGTCGTGAAAATGAAAATGGTAAAAGGGTCTCATCTTGATTTTGACAGATGGGAATGTGCAACACTGTTTTCATTGGCTTTTGGAGGATTATGTTACTTTGGAAGGTAAATTCTGCATTACTTTTGTTCACCTTTGATTCGGATATTCATAATGGATTCTTAGGTCGCTTTACCCAAGACCGAACTGCAAGGGGGTGATTGATTTTTCCGAATTTCTGTCATTGAATTGCAGCCAGCGAATCATTGGTGCTGTCAATGGATTTCTAGTGCTTGGCATAATCACTTCGTTCACAACTCTAGTGGTAATGTTCTTCCCCTCCATCACATTCCTTTATATTCTCCAATCATATGTGAAAGAAATGAGGACTTAAATCGTACAACCTATTTCACCCCAAAATCTCGGCACCAAGCAAGGTATGGGATGGTTTGATGTAGCAGTCTTACCCCTAAGCTTTGTTGTTCAGAGAGACTAGTTCCAATTGACCCAAGATTGAAAACTGTCGAAAAAACCAAGAATGGAATGACTTGATGTAGCAGTCTTACCCCTAGACTTTGCTATTTAGAGAGACTGGTTCCAATTGACACACAATTGAAAATCGTTTGCGACCTACTACCTCATAGAGAAGAAGCAAAGGAGGTTCAATTAGACATTTGCTTTAGTCCGTCACAATATGAGTTGAAAAAATAAATCCTTTTCCAACTATCTAGATTATGGACGCGTGAACCTTAAAAACAAAAACCCACCCTCTTTATCGTGTTTGCTGCTATTTGTTGTTCTGCATCCTCTAAACGGAAGACGGATTTTACCTTACAGGTTGTTGCCAGTGGCGACCTGCATTTGGATGCTCTCTTGAAGGCCAACTTTGAAGCCGTGCCTTCAAGTATTCCCATCATCGCACTTTCATTTGTCTACCATGTAACCTGAACCATGTTAGCTTAAGCACAGTGTGATTAACTTCTCAGTTACCTTGGTTTGAATCTGATGCAAACGTGCCCGCCGTTTCCTGCAGAATGTGGTGCCTGTTCTTTGCACAAATCTGGAAGGTGACCTATCAAAAGTAAGGTGAAAATCTGAACGAGGTAACTCCGTAAATTTTGCCTCTGGCATTCATGTAGGAAACAGTCTAATTCTGATATGTATCATCTGCAGGACCGCGATTGTGGTAGGAACAGCCATTCCTCTGCTTCTGTTCCTTGTCTGGAATGGCGTCATCCTCGGTACAATCAGCGATCTAGGCCCGGATATGGACAAGATTGTGGATCCTTTGCAGCAACTGCGATCGACTAATGGAGTCGTTGGGGTAAACATGTTAAGTCCTTTTATCATTAGGATCGTATACATGAGTCTAGTATGTCAAACATTCTGGTTCTGGTTGTTTTAGGTCCAGACAAAAGAGTGACGTTTGATACCCATTATTTTCGGGTTTGGATGATTCGGACAAACGTAAATTCAGGTCCAAATTGGGTTCAGACGATAGAAATAAGAAGAATATATCGCCCATATTTTAGGTCAACTTGGTAAACCAAAAGCAAAACTCCAAAATCCCGCCTAGGCTGGGCATGGAGGGGCCGGATATAGCAGTCCTACCCTTAAATTTTGCAATTTAGTGACGAGTTCCAATTGACCCGAGATTTAGAAATCAGGCTCTACCTACAACTCCATGGAAAAGAAGCATAAGAGGTGTAATGAGACATTTTACTTTAGTCCATTATAGTCTATGTTGAAAAACACAATCTTTTTCAACTATCCAGAGTATGGACATTTTAGGTCAACTTGGTCATTATCAAAATTTGGAACCAACCGAAGCAAAAGCTTAAACTGATGGTTTAAGGTCCATGAGTGATTTTATTCTGTAACATTTATGACAGTATCGGGTTTTTCCGGGTCAGACTGAACTGGGTATCCGTGTCATGCGGTCCTTTGACAACCCTATAATAGTATGACCTCAGAAAAGTAGCCCAACTGAAGGGAATTTCAGTGCTTATATTACATTTGATCGACTGCTATATATAATGCAGCCAATAGTTGAGGCCTTCTCGCTCCTTGCAATCTCAACTTCATACATAGGGTTCATTCTTGGACTAGCCGACTTCTTAGCTGATTGTAAGTACCAGAAAACTCTCTCAATATGTTTGTTTAGCATAAACCCGAGACTAATATCTGAGTTTACGCTTTTGTGGCAGTGCTGAAATTTCCTACAGGTCAGAGCAGGCCACTACCGTATCTGCTCACTCTGTTTCCGCCATTGGTGCTTGCCCTGGTAGACCCGGAAATATTTTTCAAAGCCCTGGATTTTGCTGGGACTTATGGAGGTATTTTGATACACAAATACTACTGTCATTTCGTTACCCTGTTTTCTCAGTCAGTTTTACTGCTGTTTTCTGTTTTTATGGGTGAAATGATGCAAAATTTACCGATATTGTCTGTGTTTTCTTGGCAACCCAGGCATTGTAAACCCTAAACCCTTGACCGTAAACCCCCCTAAACCCCTAACCCTAGACCCTAAACCCCCCTAAACCCTAGACCCTGAACCCCCCTAAACCCATAATCTGACCGCAGATACATCTTCTATGTTCTGTTATGGTTTTCCTTCCCCGAACCCTAAACCCTAGACCCTAAGGCCTAAGCCCTAGACCCAAAACCCCTAACCCTAGACCCTAAACCCGTAATCTGACCACAGACACGTCTTATATGTTCTGTTATGGTTATACACTTATACTTCCCTAAACCCTAAACCCCAGATCCTAAGGCCTAAACGCTAGATCGAAAACCCCTAACCCTAGACCCAGAACTCGTAATCTGACCACAATCACGTCTTAGATGTGCTATTTTGGTTATACTAATCACATCTTACATGTGCCATTATGGTTATACTTATGGATTGCTGTGCAATACTTTCCCTAACCCTAGACCCTAAATCCGTAATCTGACCACAGTCAGGTCCTACTTGTGCTATCATGGTTATACTTATGGATTGCGGTGCAATACTTTCCCTAACCCTAGACCCGTAATCTGACCACAATCACGTCTTACAAGTGCTACTATGGTTATTCTTTTGGATTGCAGTGGAATACATTTGGGTTAAGTTAACACTTTCAGAGCAAGTCCGATTGTAACATTTTTCATTTTAGGACACTGTTGTGTTTTGTCTATTGTTGCTGATTTCGCAGTTATTTGCTATGTATTCTGAACTTTTCTGCCTCTTATGACTCTGAACAACCGAAAAAATGTGCTGTTGTGGTCATACTGGTGCAGTGTTGGTGCTGTTTGGAATACTTCCAGCAGCAATGTGTTGGTCAGACCGATATTCAACCTCGCCGGACTTCCCAAAAGTGACTGAACTGGTTCCCGGAGGAAAGCTCGCCCTTTCCCTCATCATTGGTGGTGCTAGCGCGGTCATTTTATCGGAGATTTTCAGCACTGTCACGAGTCATTTATAGGCAAAATTGGTTGCCATGCATTAGTTTGCAATCCATCTTGGAGGACAGGATGTAAATGTCATGTCTTCTGTGCATGTATTTTTCTGGAGATTATATATCTAATGTGTATCATAAGATGTCTTAACTATAGAACAAAATCCTCAGATAATGAGGAAATATACCAAATTATATAGGAAATTGGTTTTTCATTGTAAAGTATAGAATGTTCATGATTTTCTTGCACAAGCACATCCAATAGTAAGTTCTGAATTTCCCAAACAAAAAAATTAAAAAGGAAGACAAAGAAGAAGGCAACAAGGCATACATGATCTTTCTATACCAAAGAAAAACAACAAAGTGATAATCACTCTTATCATAAACAATTTCACCTTTGAACGGTTCGGAATTAAAAAGAAGTATAAAAATATATAATCTAATGACATCAATTTTCTACAATATTTGCCCATTTCGAATTCCAGACCTTTTAGGATTTTTTATGCATTGCATCAACATATACTCACATCAAAATATTTTTCATAACAAATCTAATGATGTTAATTATCTCCCATTCCCTAATATTAGTTTTTCAATTTCTAACGCAACATATTTGCAACAATCACATAATTCTACTCATACGAAATTATACTTCACAATTGATTCGATAATATTAACTACGTACTTCAAATCATTATCTATATTGGATAATCAATACGTAAAATTCACAAAAGTTGACTGTACATATTCCAAAACGCCAGATAGTCTACATCGAAGGAGTATATAATGATCAAAATTAAACTAACAATGATGGATATCATGAATGAGAAAATCACCAACTAAGCCACAAAAACTTAATTATATTATAACTCCAAATCCTCCAAATGAATGGATCATACAAAATACATACATACATATAACCAATCACCCTCAACTATCCCCATGTATGTTACTTAGTTGAGTGTGTTGTAAATAGACACATACAATGTAAAATTACGTCGAAGTGTTGGTACGAAGAATTACTAACACGAGCACGAGAATGAGGGCGATTGAAAGCAACATAATGGGAGAAGGTGCAGAGATTCCCGACGAACCCGAAAAAGAAGAAGAAGATGGCTTGTCAAGGGGAGAATTAGTAGGAGAAACAACACCCCTAGGAAAGCCATCACCGATCCAACACCCCATCCGAATTCTTCGACATTATTCACCCCATCGTCGTCAATTTCGCCCTGGTGCCAATTTATGAAAAATATGCATATGTGGTGCAATTTATACATTAAAATATGCATGGAATTATATATAGATGCATGCTTGTGGTTGGTTAAAGATGTATTTGTTCGGTTATTAGGGTGTTAGGGTTTCAAATAACTGCCAATGCCACGGTGGAATTTATTTTTAGAATAAAAATATGTAAAGATGATTACGTAGAACGGTTAGGAATTGAGTTCTTGGACAACTGTACCACTCAAGATTACACTAATTCTAGAGTGAGGCCATAAATAAAATATTGAAAATTCGATTCACTGCTGACATGACATGATATGAGAATGAAATGAAGCCGTGTAGGACATTTCAGTGGTGAGAATGAATGAGACTCGTCTCATGAGAATTTCGCCGTCAGTCTCGCGAGACGAATTTGAAAGTCAGTTTAACACACTAATATTTTAATCATATTTTTTCTCACTCTCCTCATCCACATCATTTTTTTATCAATATAACCAAATTAATTATATTATTAAACATGAGTCACTTACTTTTTTAATTATTTAAAACAAATATTACTGCAGGGGAAAATATAAATTGACAAGCTTTTTCCCCGATTAAATCGAAGAGTAACTTAATGGTATAATTTGCTAGTTTTAGGTAAAACTGTCTATGTTTGGAACAAGTGCCCGCACCTACATGCAACATTTTCCCAGGCTAAATCGAAGTCTCTAGAGTCCGTACCGTCTGCCTAACCCTAAATCAATCATTGTTTTTCTTCAATTTTTAAAGAAAAATAAGATATATCAGTTGCCGACGTGAATAAATGGGTACAATAAAGTAGGAAAATGATATGGATAGTATGGATAGCTAAGGATAGTGCAGATATTACCACAGAAAAGAACATGATCTTAATCTCTCGAAATTCTTACATAAATTATCATATTATATGATATTTTATAGTTCTACTTCTACACCCTCAACTCAATTTCATACACATGTAAAATTGAGAAAGAAATCAAAGAATCCTACTTTATATCTTGATTTCCTTCTCCATAGAGAGTCCACTAGTATAGAATCATATGGTGCAATGAAATTAAAATGTATTTCTTTTCTTCATATGTAACATAAATGTGAGAAAAAGCATGGCTACTTGCAAAATGTGTGTAGTTCAATATAGCTACATGCTCAAATTTGGAGCCACTAGAAATGTGATTTGACACATGTGGTGAACTTCTCAATGCTTGTCAAAGCTGAAGTGTCAAATTCGACGTCATTTTCAATAACTATGTGGGTTCCGCTAATACAGAACCTAGAAAAAATTCGAATATAGACAATCTTATATAATACATACTTTGTTGCGGCGGGTTAACTAGAAGGATATATATGAAAAAAATCAAGAACAGTGACGAGAAAGAAAAGAAAGAAAAGCATAAAAATCAAGAACAGTGACGAGAAAGAAAAGCATCAGTCTTTATTAGTTCTTGATTGACATCAGCTAGCTACTCATAGATAGTACACCATGCATACGGAGCTATCTTCATTTTTATCAAACGGAACTCAATGTGGGCCCCATTTTTGCAGAGTTTGTAAATATCCAAACATAGATAGTCTTACCTGAAATCATCAAGCTATTCCGGTCACTACCGACATTTGTTCCAAAACAACAGATGCTTCATGCATAACATAAGTTAGAATGAACCGAAAGAAAATAGTGATACATACATATATACACATTGGAGCTGGTTCATATGGTAAAAAATCTATCTCTGGGCAAATCTAAACCATCATTAGGAAACCACCCATAAAACAGAAAGATCCTCGGACCGACATAGCGAAAACAACCTAATCATGTTCCATCACATATTTACCGAGTTCAATTCAGACGCCAAATTGATCGATCAGATCACCGAGGCAAGTAACAAAAGACGGTAAGTAAAATTCAAGCATGCGAAAGACATAACCTAGTAATCGAAAGGCCATCCTGTGTAGTAGTTCTCTCCTCCACGAGTTGCGGTTGTGCCTCCTCCAGTTCCTGCATAATTCTCCCTGGTGTTGTTCCCGGCCCCGGATGAGCGAAAAGGCCATAGGAAAGAAAGCGGGTTCCTTCTACTACTAGTACTACCCTGACTCTGACTATTGAGCCCGGGACGGGCTCTAGAATTACCCCCGGGACCACTCCTACTCCTACTCCTGCTGACGCCGACCGGGCCTTGGCTGTGGCTCGGAGCGGGGCCCAGCACCTGGCGGCAGACGGGGCACGAGTTGTGCTGGACGAGCCACGGGACGATGCAGTCAGAGTGGTATATGTGGTTGCAGGGCATCTTCCGGGCCTCGGAGCCCAGCTCGAACGCGTCCTTGCACACGGGGCAGTGCGAGTCGGTCTGGAGGTGGGCCCGCGTGATCTTGATCGTGGGCATCGCGTCGATCGCGGACCTTGGGGCGGGTGGCGGGCCCTGCCCGTGGGCCATGAGCTGCTCGATCAGCTCCTGGAGCCCGGGGCCGATGAAGACGTCCCCGCTGTTCCGCCGGGCCGCAAAACCTAATCCCGGGGGGTGCCCGCCGAAGAACATCTCGAACCCTCCTCCACGGGGGATCCTCTGGGGGAGTTGCCCTGGAGGAATCACCCAAGGGTTAGGGTTAGGGTTAGGGTTAGGGTTGGAATCGACTCCACCGTATCTCCTCCTTTGACCCATGAAAGCATCCATCGCATCCAACAAGCCAAACTGGTGCTCGGGGGGACCCCGAAGCATCAACGAGTCTAGGGCTTCCATGATTAGGGATATTTGGTCTGGACCGTCCCTATATGCATACGGGCCGCCATACAAACCACCACCACCACCACCCTGACCCATTTCTTGTAATTCCTGCACAAAGCCCCCGTTACATCCGGGGCATACCATGCCCCGGGTTACAGGACGAACGGGCCGCCTGCATTGGTAACACCAATGGGTATTTCCACCACTCGACATTGTCTACTGAAGAATTGTTCCCACACACAAAATCCACACTCTACCACCTCAACCAATTGAAGAGTGTTGTTATTGTCGAGTTATTCTGCACCAAGAAACACAATTTACAAACTTTATGGTGTGCTTCGGACCGTATCACGAAAGGCAGTTGAAAAGCTCAGAAGAAAAAACGACAGAAATAACGCAAATTCTTGGATGAGACTGTGAGACTGTCTCACCAAAGAGTTACTATGGCGACATGAGTCACAAGACTACGCAAGCTCATTTTGATATGACTTTTTGAAGGACCTAATATGACTAATAGGTCAGATTAGAGCTACTTCTAAATACAGAGATGACTAATAACTTATCGGCTAATGATTTCGATCATTGCCATCTCAAATGAATTGTTAGCCACCCACCATCATATCCATCAAAACTCAACATAAAGGTGACCTTCTCACAATAAGTTTCATCTTCTTCGTTTTTTATGGATTTTTCATGTTTGATCAGTAATGACTAATGAGAGGAAACAGATCTTTATGTTGTAACATTTGCCTTTAATTCTAGATTCCACCAGATAATGACAAACAAGGCAAAAGATTTGTGAAAGTTTTTCCACTAAATTCCTTTCAATTATTTCAATCAAACAAGGGAAACAAGCCACTTTCCTAGCAACTTCCTTCTTTTCCTTCCATCAAAACTCCATCAATAAAAGTAAGACCTTAAAGTTCAATTATGTCACTTCAATACTCCCTCCATTCCATATTAACCATCGTCTTTGGAAATTGTGCAGCCATAAAATACTCAATATATACAATGAGTTGCTATATAAAATTACCACAGTTAAATTCGCAACGAAAAATACAATCATAAAAGTATAATATTGCACCTAAGAAATTATTATCAATCAAAGAGTGATGTTGTTTGAGACCATGAAAATCAAAATTATGACAATTAATATTGATCGAGGGATTACCAAATAGATTGCTTTTTTTTCCCTTTCAGATTTTACTCAACATGCCTGCTAAAACAAAATTCAAAATTTCCAAATACTACCAATAATAAGATCAAATTTCTCATTCAACCCACAATGAACAAGCACCTCAAACTTCCAAAAATGCACAGCAAAAGGATATACATACTAAACCCACATCAAATTCAACATAAACAACTCACCCAGATGCTCATAAACAGATATTGTCATCAAAAGACTAAATTTTTAGACTGACCCAGAAACAAACAATGAAAACCCAGAAAAAAGAGCCCAAAATCAGAGAGAAATTGAGAGAGAAGTTACCTGAAGAGAGAGGCATGAAGAAGGAATTGAAGAAGAAGAAGAAGAAGAAGAAGAAGAAGAAGAAGAAGAACTGAAGTGAGAGGAGAGAGAGAGAGAATGATTGTAGGAAAAAAGAAAAAGGAGAGAGTGAAAAATGAGAGAAAGAGAATAAATTGTAGAATAATATTTATTTACTGATACAAGTATTTAAAGTATTTGATTTTGAGGCATGGATTTGGAGTAAAAATGGAATGAATGATGAATTGATATGATAGGGATGAATCTTGGAGGTGGGTGAGTGGGTGAATGGGTTTGCTTATAATTAATGCCGGTGCTCTCTATGCGCTGTCGTTTTGGGGTTAGCTCATTTCTCTCCTTGTCGTTTTTGTGCCATGTGTGATTTTTTTTTTGGAAATTGCATTTTAATGATGTCAAGTTTGGCCTTTTCTTTGTTTTTTTTTGACAAAATAGTCTATGACCTGTTTTTTTATGCGGCTAGCTGCGGTAAGACACGGTACGATGCAGTGGAATTATAGTGGGTTCGGAAAAGTTGTGGTGGATTGTGGTAAGTTATGATAAGTTGTGGTGAATTTTGTTTTTAATAATTGTAAATTATGTTGAGAAATGTAAAAAAGTTGATTATGGTGAATTGTGATAACTTGTGGTGAATTAGTATATTGTGATGGGTTGTCGCAAGGTGCGGAGTGTTGTGACACCGCAGCTAACCAGTCGTATAAAAGAACATGACCATAATATTATTTTAACAATAAAATAAAGTACATAAATGACAGTTTCTTCCTATCATACATTAGTATTTTAATCAATAATATGTATTATATTGCTTCCCTACGAAGCGCCTTTTGCTGGTGAGAGGTATGTTGCTAACCTCATACTGTTCATTTTTTCGTTTTTCTCCCATGCCATTAACTACGAGTTTCCTACAAAAGAAAGGAGTTTTAGTAGTAACAACTTTAATGAGAGGACACTTACTTTTTACGGGGGGACATTGCGCTATGCTGCTTAGGCCTATACTTGGTTATACTTCTGCGTCTACTTGGATAGAAGAAATCATTTATTGTATCATTTTTTGTATGTCGTTTGCTCTTTAATGGTTGGGACCAAGACTTGATATAATGACTTCATCCACAAAGGTATTCGATAAAATTTTGAGGTTATTGGGTCAATAATAATATGAACTTTAGAAATGTTTGTTAACTGTCCCAAATTTTCAAAAGTTGTAACTTTTTGGACCACAGGCTAATGGATGTAGAAGGTTTTGACTTGTAGTTGCTCTCAAATATGGCACAACATTTTCCTATGATTTTTAGTGAATTTACAAATTTTGTGTTGTATATTTATTATTTTTTCCCTAATTTCTACTATTTCCCCTTTAATTCTTTAAAAAGTCATAATAATTGTTCGGATTTTTAAAAAAATGAAAATTCTTGCAGCAACTACACATCATAACTTTTCTAGTGCCAGAAATGAAAAAATTAGAAAAATATAAAACTTTAAAAAATCTACAGAGTAAAAATATGAAGTTGAATTTTGTGCCAAAAAATACAATTATTTGAAATTTGAAATCGTTGGCATATATTTTTATAGTTCGGATTATTACTATCCAATCATATACAATAGGAATTATTAGAATTTAGAACCCAATTTTCCTAATTATTTTTATCTTTAACATTATCTTATTAGAAAACTGAGCGATTATAGTCCAAGGGTCTTACATCATAATTTTTCTTCATTTAAACTTTCACTAGGAAGAGGAAATAAATATATGAGCACTTTGAATGAATATACACACACATATTTTCGAATCTATTGTAAAAGTAACTTTAGGTGTAATTGTTCTTCAAAACTTTCAACAATTTATACCTTTATCCAAACAAGGTACACACATTTTTTAAAAATATTATTGTCTTTGTTCTTAACAAATACCCTATGTTTCTAGCTCAAAACTTGTGAAAAAACTACTATTTTACCAAACATATAATATGAAACTAATGAAAGTGTAGAACCAATAGTCTTAATCCGTACATAAGTTGGGTTATATGTCACATTATCACCTAAGAAGTTGGTGAGAAATACTCCATTGTTTCTTCTTGGATTAAATAAACTCATGTCCACTAATCATGTTTTGTTGAATTCATTAATCAACTAACAAAATTTGCAAATAAATCCCTAGTGAAAATGACAAGAACTAGAACTATTTAGGGTGCATCGAGACTTGTTAGAAACCTATAATGTTAAACTAGAGCTAAATTGAAAATTATATCGATTCAAAACAATTACTACTGCCTAAAGGATATTCGATTAAGACTCTGTTCTTTGGTTAAGTTATTTTTAGGTTTGAATGGAAAGTTAGGATAAGTTATAATAAGTTATGATGTTTTTTTGGAGAATTGTGTTTATAGAGTGTGTTTTTTTGGAGAATTGTGTTAGATTTGGATAAGTTAGGATAAGTTGAGATAGTTATATCCATAAGTACCACAACTAACCAAATAACAGGGCCTAACTTTGTCACTTATCATCCCTCAACGCCTTTTGTTTTCATTTTAGCTTAGTTTTAGACTTCCGTTGAACACCTATTTTAGGGGTACTGAACGAAACAATAATCAACATGTCGAGCTAGAGAGAAAGCAATTACATATATATTTGTCCCATACTTATAGCCTCACACTACTTTTTATAAATTAGCAATGAAGTAAGTCATCTAAGGAGATATCCTGAGAGAAGAATTTGATGGATGAACCTTGTACTTTCCCTAAAAATTAGAGAAATGTAGCGTTTTCCTATACACTAAATTTGATGACATGACTATAGAGACGAAATCACGGTTATATTTGAGGAAATTGTGCATCAAATTTAGCAGTGCTAGAGAACAATAACACTATAACTCAAATCAACTTCATGCACTTACATCAACACATTCATACATACATACATGTTAGTTTGAAGAGTATACCTAATATTTCCTATGCATATTCTAAAAGTTTTTGCATAGAACATGCACCTAAGATTCTTTAGAGATAACATGCCCTACAGTAGGAAATCTTGCAACAGATAACAATATATGCCTTACTTTCTCATAGTTTACCCTTTCTTGTTGACTAGGTTATCAACAAAGCTTTACTTTAACACAATTGTTATCCTTTGCTTCTTCATCTTCTCAACACTTTTCCTCTTGACCTCTATATATTATATCACTTGGTTTTCTCTTTGCTTCTTATCTCCCAGACAAAAATACATTTCAAACTATATATCTTTTTTTGCCTAAAGGATTAGTTAAAAACTTACTTCGAATCGAAATGGGTCTTCTCACAAAGGTTGCAATGAATTTTGATGCACTAATCGGGTCAGCCTCGATCTCTTATTATCTTATTTTTTGGTATTTTGAAGCTTTTTTTAACGGTTATTATTCTTTACGGTGCATTTGGTAAAATTTCGGGTAATACTTTCCCTATTCCCCTAGGGAAACTGTCAGCCTCGATCTCTTATTATCTCTGTTTTTTTTTTCTTTTGGGTGTCTTGAAGCTTTTCTAACGGTTATTATTCTTTACGGTGCATTTGGTAAAATTTCGGGAAAAACTTTCCCCATCCCCTGGGAAAAATTTCCTGGGTTCGAGTGTAAAATAATGGGGTCCCACATATAAACCTCTCGACCACTGAACACAACCAAACATAGAAAAGTTTGTCAACCGGAAAAAGTTGATCGTAAAATGGCCCAAATAAGACTAATAAATGTTCTGTTTTGTTGTTAATCCAGGCCTGGATTGATGCTTCTTTATCCACTGTAAGTACAACCAAATTAATCAAATCAACAACAAAAATTATTGTATAAATTCTTCAGTTTCTGAGATGCAATTACAATCTGATAAACAGATATGCATCGATGCGAGCAATCGAGAGCCCGACAACGCTGGATGATCAACAATGGCTGACATACTGGGTCATTTACTCTCTAATCACCCTGTTTGAGCTCTCAGCATGGAGGATCCTCCAATGGTAATAAACCAATAATGTTGGTCTAAAAATCATCAATATGAACAACATATTATATATGCATGTACACATACAATAATAAAATGTCAAACTTTGATGCATGCATGCAGGCTTCCTTTCTGGCCATATGTGAAGCTCCTGTTCTGTATGTGGCTGGTGCTGCCAATCTTCAATGGAGCGGCTTACATTTACGAGAACTACGTTCGCAAGTACGTGAAGATCGGGTGGTCGGTGGATTCAAAGTTCAACAATGGTCACCGGAGAGTCCTGCAAATGATGTCTCTTGATGCGCGGAAGTCTGTCGAGCGGTATATTGAGAAATATGGACCTGAGGCATTCAACCGGGTTGTCAAAGCTGTAAGATGTTATGCACTTTATGTCCTTCAATTTGATAGGGAGGGGTTCGGCCGTCGAATATCTAGGTTCAGGTCATTTCGGGTCCGGACAAATCGGAACTCGGACAAAAGATCAATGTCTGATGTCCGGTTTTTTCCCGGGTTGGAAATTTTGGATAAGCCTAAATACGGGTTCGGACAAAGTAAGAAAAATATTGTGTACATACCCGGGAAAAGCCTGGGTAATGTCATAGTTCTGATAGGTCAATGTCGAAATTAGAATGGAAAGCTGTGAGGGCTGGGCCATTTTTTATCAGCATTGGGAGGCGGGGGGTCGCTTAATCTAAGATTGTGTTTGGTTGGAACACTTACCCGAGAAAGCTGGTCAACTTTTCTAAGTTCGCATAGTTTTCCATGTTTGTTTGTCCCTAACCATAATAGATGAAAAAGTTATAATATGGGACCTATCATTTCACTCCCAAACTCAGTAATAGAGAAAGTCCTTCCCGGAAAAATCTTTCCCAAGAAATACCAAAAGCACCATAAGTAAACCATCTATACACAATGACACCCTAGTAGCTCGTGAAACACGTATGAGAAAGATCTCATTGCATTGCGGGTTTTCTCCCAATAGGCCATCTCCAAGGCCCTACCAACTCATAGGTTATAACAAGTGACAAATTTATGCGAGGTTTGAGGTGATCCACATATAGTTAGTCTTATCTTAGTGGGCATTATTGCATCATAGGTAGCAAATTTATGTCGATATTTATCTTTACTCGGTCATGATATGGCTGCTATATATGCTTTGCAGGCTGAAGAGGAAGCGAAGAAGCAATATTAAGGATGGACAGTGAGAAGGCTTTTTCTTTTTCTGTAGATCACTAATTGGCTGATTTATCTGACTTGTGTATATGAAGAAATTCCCAACAATACATGAATGTACCTATTTCTCAATGTAAAGAACCGAAACCATTGAATTCCCAAGTTAAATCCTTTTTCTACGGTCCCTGATATCCCTAACTCTCTTTCTACGCTTTGTTCTCCACATTTGGGTCATCCCACTTCAAATATAGAGAATTTGCAGTACCAATAACCAAAGACGAAACGAACCAAAATAAAACAGAAGACAGGGTAATATAAACTTACTATTTCCTACGACCCTTTGGATTCTTCTGAACTTTGTCATCATCCACATCGCTCTTCTCAGTATCATCATCAATGTCATGATCCGCATCACTCTTCTCGCTATCATCATTAATCTCATCATCCTTGAATTCATCATCTTCATCAGAAGCCGGAGAGGGATCAAGACGAGCAGCATCCATGGCCCACTTTATAACCTTCTCAACCTCATCCTCCTCATCTTCATCATCAACGTTATCCAAACCGCTCGCATTATGTTCACTAATGTTCCCGAGAGTGACATTTGCGGATGAAGATGAGGACGGTTTAGGTAGCGAGGCCTTAAGAGCCGCAAACCGAGCAAAGAGATCATCCTCCCCCTCATCCTCGACCTTCACTTGTGATGGTGGTTGCTGAGGTGGGGGTGTTTTATTCACCGCATTCGGGGTTTTTGTGGTTTTTTTAGGGCTCGCCTTGAGAGCTTGGAACCGGTTGTGAAGATCAGGGTGGAGATCCGACGATGACCCACGAACCGAATGAGAACCGATACTGAGTCTTAGTAAAGCCTCATCTTCCGCGGCCCTGAGCAGCTCTTCAACCTCATCATCATTCACCACTCCCGTGTCCGTGTTCTTCTTCTTTTTCTTTTTCTCGTTGGGTTTCATATTTCCCAGCGCCCTTGTATGTAAGGACGAGGTAGGGTTAAGATCCGAAGATAAAGATACTCCATGGACTTTGTGATCATTGACAGTTAGCTTTAGTAACGCTGCATCTTCTGCTGCTTTCAGTAGTTCTTCGACTTCATCATTCGCGATTCCTATGTTTTTCTTGTCCGGATTCATGTTTTCTCCCCACCTTGCACGCTCAATTCCCTGGAAGACGTAAATAACTTTTCATCAACTACAGCACGGCTAACTGGTATTGAGTTATTAACTCTTTGGGACAATCAGCACAAACACGGTTCGAATTTGCTTGCTAGAATTCATCTATTAGGTACTCTTGTAAGTTCCAAAATGCGAAAAAGGAGTAAAAATTACATCATGAAAACAACATAGAATTACCATTAAGCACCACTTCATAAAAACAGCATTCATTCATTCAATCCCGAGGGTGAATTTCAAATGTTGTCCATCTTCAAGCACACTCAATGCATACTATGGACTTCAACTAGACTGCTAAGTGCTACTTAAGAGTACACTGAACCAACTCAAGCTTGAAATTGGTGGGCTTTGAACATCCTATTATCTAAGATAAAGCAGAAAATGCGAAGTTACATATGGGCAAACAACGAATTAAGATCAACTATAGTAGTTGCCCTAGTCTATCTAGAGCTGGCAAAATTCTGTCCGACCTGGAAAAAACTGGTCTAGACATATATTTTTCGTCCGAAATTTGACACTGACCGATTATTCGGACATAAAAATTTCTCTTTTTCTATTGCCCAAGCGCGATTTTGACCCGAATTTAGCTTCGTCCGAATTGTCCAACCCGAAATAAAACCGGGTCCGGGCATGAATTTTTCGTCTGAATTTTGACATTATCCGAATTTTTCCGACCGAATATACCCGGACTAGAATTTTTGCCAATGCTAAGTCTATCTAATCTTAAATTGCACTAATTTGTTTCTATCAGCAAACAATTGTGTCACTAGCTGAATATTATGAGCTAATCTACAATCAAATGCAAACACAACCCAGAACAAGAAATGCAAAAATCCCCAAATCACTGCCAAAGCTACTAAAGTCTGAAACTATACCAAATTTTGGGGAACACCCAAAATAACAAATCAATTTGTGATCTGCAACATGAACTTGCATTTGAGCCTGATCTTGGCTCAACTTTCGGGATTAAATTCTCACAATGGTTTGAAAATTGAAATGAACCACCATAAAATCAATCTACTGTTATAAAGTTTTACTCCCAAGTTGAATCAGGATGAATCAAAGCAAGGTCGGAGAGTATAAAAGAGATTGGAATTGAAGAACAGAAGTTTACACTTACCCGTGGAAATTGATGAAGATCAAGATAACCCAGATGATGAAATTCCAAATCGATCGTATTAAAAAAAAAAGGAAAAAGGGGGATTGAGAGAGGGGTTGCCTGAGCCCAGAAAGAATCGTCCGAATTCAGAAAGACAAGTTTGAAGACGGAGTACTTTCACAAGTAGAGAATTGCGCTGTCGTTTCGCCGGTCATTAGCCTTATGCGACGTCGTTTCGAGCGTTTGGCTCCTTTTGACTTTTTGTAGTCTTAAATAGTTTGTTAGTTTTCCTACTAAATTTTCAAACTTATTAGATACTCCTTCCTTCCCATATTATTTGTCACTTTAACTAACTTTCTTTTTTCCCATAATATCTGTTACCTTACAATTCCAACAACACATTAATTATTAATTTATCAAATTATACATCTTTTTCTTCAACTTTTCTCTTTTATTTACCATTTTTCTTTATTATTCACCATTTTTCTTTTTTATTCACCATTTTATTCAACTTTTTATATTTCCAAGAATGCAAATTAATGCAAATTGGAAGTTTTTTGATTTTGTGAATCATGTCTTAAGTGAAAAATAAAATGGGAAGGAGGGAGTATGTCGCTTAATTTTTAAAAACTTTCAAATATGTTATTGTAACTTCTGAACTTTGTCAAAAATGTCATAAAATTTAATATTATGGTGTTTTATATGACAATTTTGACAAATTTTAAAACTTAGGCGATATATTTGATAAATTTTAAAAGTTAAGTGACATATTTAATAAATTTTAGAATATATTTGTAGTGATACTTGATCACTGTGGACTTGTGGAGGTATGGCACTCCAGTAAAGCCCAATTATGGCCCAATTATAACTTATTTTGGGCCCATTTCATTAGCAATTTAGCATTGTAAGTACTTTGAAATTTCATGTTCTTCTTCCTACATATTCCAAGTCACATGTCGTACCATGTGCCTAGGAATTGGATAATACATCTCGAATCATCTTTTTCATGGTCTCAATTTAAATTTAACATTCGGCTCTCACAAAGCTCAGACAAAATTAAAAGAATCTAAATTATAAATTAAAAAAGACGGAGATCATAATATTTCATAGTCCTCAGTGCAATATCTACTCTGCCATGTGCCCACCCTAATGGCCCAAAGCGTTACACACACCGCTTTGCAAATCACAAGAAAATCATTCCATGTATTTTTTTTTTTTTTTTTGTTGATGGGCATTCCATGTATCTTATATGCATCATTAGAACTATGAAGAGTAATAATGCGAAAGAGGGAGGAGTAAATATCAAAATGTGATTGATAACACTTATTTTATGTAGCGAGCAATTGGGTTAAAATTGTATCCCAATCTCTTGACAGTTGTTGCTGAGCTGTCAAATTTGTTAGCGTGACTTTCTTTCTGTTGTCACTGTGTGTATATATACTTTGATTCCTCTCTTGTTGAGGTTAAAGCAATTCAATGAAGTTTCTTCCTCTTTCACTACATTCTCTCTCTTTCTTCTATTTATTCCTCTGCAAATTGCTACGAATCATCATGGTATCAGAGCATCCTTTGCAGAGAAGAATTCAAGATCTAGTGTGAGAATCGAGCTTGATTTGGATATCAATCGAGTCTCTTGTTATTTCCTTAGTACATCTTTGTTGAAATCACGTCGTCTGATTGAAAATAAGTGGGAGAAATTTATACACACAGTGACACGTTTTAGCTTAGGCCGAAGACAATTATACTTTAAACAATTTCTTATATATTCAACTCTTATGAAAGGGGCAATAAAAAAAAAAGGTTTGTGGGAGTACTTGATCCTTTTGGTCAACTAATTTAGCATTTATTTTCTTTAAACAATTTCTTATATATTCAACTTTTATCTTATGAAAGAAAAAAAGGGAAACATGAAAGTTATACCCCTTTGTGATTGATAGCCAGTAGTAACTCGATAAATAGAGGGTCAATGACCCAATAAAAAAGAGGACATGCATTAATTAGACATGTGAAAAAAAAATCGAAAAAGTTTGTTTTTTTTTCTTTTTATGAAGAAAATAAAATTTTAAAAAATCGATTATGAAAGAGAATAAAAAGGGGGAAAAGTGGTAGAATTGATGGAAGAAAAGCTTTAGGAGGTTATGACCCGATAAAGCCCGTAGAAATTTTCCAAGTTACCGGGTATGAGGCCAAATTAAAGGTCATATACACCCATAAATATAGCCACATAAATTCTTCATTATAATTCACCTTCTCTCTTTTTGTTTTAAAAAAAAATTAAAAATATTTTTGCATGTTTGAAACAATCTTATCCTTGGTAATGCACATTATTTTGCTTACAATTTACTGGCTTGAAATGCCCTATCCCACCGGCTTATGAATTCTAAAACAAACGAGATCCAAAGAGAAAATAAGTCATAAATGTTAGAGATAAGATCATTAATGTATTAGATATTGAAACTTGAAAGGGAACAAAATTAAAGAAAAAATTTCAAAAGTAATATTAACCACAATAAGATTGTCATGATTGTTAATCTTCACTTAATTTGTAATGGATTGATTCCTGGACAAATCAATTTATTTTCTTTAAATCTCGACAAATTCATTCGATCTAAATTTTGTAGCGAATGTTAAAAGCAACTCCAAAATTAGGATGTAAAACAACTTTACCCTAAGATGCATGTTCGTATCAGAACCAAAGTTTACATGTACTAAAATATCACAACTTATCATCATCAAAGTAATTAATTGGGTCATGATCTCCTATCCTTAAATTGCAGACCCCATTAGGGCGCACCCGTCAGAATAAACCTTATATCCTTGACGTAGGAGTTGGGCATGACGACATTGCTGAGGCGAAAATGTATGTACATGTCCTATATTCGAATAGTATTATTGTTGATGTCAGTCTTCTTTTTTTTTCTTCTTTATAGTTTTTCCCCTCCTTTTACTCACTCGGTGCCTCTATTTATATGAGGTTTTATCTTGCTTTTCCCGTCACAGATGCATTATTATTGATGGAAGATACTACTCTCAAACTCGAATCCCCAACCTATTGTTGCCAAGGTCTTTATCTTGATTAAGCCAAAGATCAAAACCTATGCGCAAAGATCAGAAACTATATGCGACGACTCGATAATATCATCACGACCCTCGAAATCATGTACATTAGCGATTTCTAACCAAATACAGTAAGTGGTGGGGTCGTATGGTTCTACATTTCAGAGAAAAAAGAACATTATTCCATTTTTATATCATAATTCTCGTCCAGTGCACCCATTGCTTCTTACATGATCATAAAATATTGGACATATAAGATAAATAAATAAACACCAATAATAGTGCAAGTGAAAAATAAAAACCAATAATAATCACGGTGAAATTCTCTTGATCTTTTACACTGTGGTTACTTTATCATCATAATTTAAACACTCATCTTCCTTCAAAAATAGATGCATGAAAAACCCTAATTGTATTATACATAAACTGTAAAATGATTTTGCCCTAAAACATACTTATGAAATTCACATATCAAAAACCCTAATAAGATCCTCCATGATCCTTTCCTATTCAATCTTCATAAATAGCTTCCCAAACCAAAAAAAAAAAAAAAAAAATCTCCAACCCTTCAAAAGATCAAATTAAGCACACCCACCCAAAAACAAATATATAAATAAGTAGTCACAAATCCCAAAATATGGAAACCCAATAACCCTAGAGAAAACATGCATAATAAGAGTGAGATTTCCTGAACCATCTATGGAGAGTAAAAGAGGGTTGAAAATTGAGTCTTCAAAGTTGAAAATCCATAAATGAAAAAAGAAATTAAATTTCCCTCTTAATTTGGTCCTTCCCAATTTCCATATTTTGAGTCATCTCTCTCTCTCTCTCTCTCTCTCTCTCTCTCTCTCTCTCTCTCTCTCTCTCTCTCTCTCTCTCTCTCTCTCTCTCTCTCTCTCTCTCTAAAAGTAGTACACTTCACTCACCTTGAAGATTCTGATTTGTCCCAAAAATATATGAATCCCAATGCTCTCTTTTTTTCTCTCTTTCTCACTAACCACCTTCTTCTTCTTCAACCCTAGCTCATTTGCTTAACTTCTTCAGCTTCTTCTTCTTCTTCTTCATCTGTCTGTCTGAATTCCAATGGAAGACCCAGAAAATGATCATGATCATCATCAGAAAAAACCCAGCTCCAATTCCAAGCTCAAAAGCATCAGAAAGCTCAAAATTAAGCTCAAGATCATCAACCCAAAAGATGATCATCACCCAGAAGAAGATCAAGCTGGTGATCATGATGATCATCAATTCCAAGAATCAGGATCAGATTCAGCTCAGAATTACACTCAAGCTGATAAAAAACAAGAAGAAGTTAAAGGGTCATCATCATCATCATCAACATCTTCTGAAAATAATCATCAGCTGATCATGAGAACATCTGCTAGGGTTAGGGATAGGGTTAGGGTTAGGGTTTGCCCCATATGCCAGAAAGAGTTCCCCACCGGCAAGGCTCTCGGTGGGCACATGCGGGCCCACGCCCTCGGGTCGGTTTCGGGTCAGGTCCACCCGCCCAAGCCCGGGTCGGGCTCCGGGTTCGGGTGCACTCTTTGTGGGAAGGAGTTCTGGTCCAAGAAGTCGCTGTTCGGGCACATGAGGTCCCACCCGGATCGCCTCTGGCGGGGTATGCAGTCCCCACCCGAGCTCCAGATCGGGCCTGACCCAGGTTTGGGTCGGGCCCGAGCCCTCGAGCTTCCGAGCTGGGGGAAGAAAGGGAAGAGGGGGCAACCAGAGGGATTGGGAAAATCGTCGCCGGAATCTGCTGAGGTGGAGAAATCGAAAAGGGTTTGTAAGTATGACCCTGATGAGCTTTACTTTCTGCAAAATTTAGGGTTTTTCTTGGGTAAAAATGATGAGATCATCAGTCATAATCATGGTGGTGGCCCTGAAAAGGAGGTGGAAAAAACGGGTGACCCGGCTCGAACCCGGGTCGACCCGGGACTGAAAGAGAAGAAGAAGGTGATGGGGGATGAGAAGAAGATTAATGGGAATGGGAAGAGAGTAATTAGGGATAACTTGGGATGCATGGGAAAGGAGGAAGATGATGATGAGGATGAGAGGGGAATTAGGTTGAAGTGTGGCACTTGTAATAACAAGACCTTCCCAACTCCTCAAGCCCTTGGTGGGCACATGTCTAGTCACACCAAGGAAAAGAATTATCACAATTTTCTTGGTAGTTTCAGCTGTGTCGGTCCGGCTGATAACGGTATTTGTGTCGACAGTTATACCGGTTTGGGAACTGTTCAGGTTGGGTCGAGGCGTCATGTTTGTGGCAACGTTGATTTTCGTGGGAAGGAGGTTGTAGTTAAGGGGAGTGAAGATAAGGAGAAATTTATGTCGAATAATCACAACTTTCTTGGTAATTCCAACCATGTCGGTTCGACTGATAGCGGTATTTGTGTCGATAGTTATACTAGTTTTGGAAAAGCTAGGGTTGGATCGAGCCGTCATGTTGGCGGCATCATTGATTTTCGTGAGAAGAAGGTTGTAGTTAAGGAGAGTGAAGATAACAAGAAATCTATCTCGAATAATCACAACTTTCTTGGCAATTTCAATCATGTTGGTCCAGATGATAACGGTATTCGTGTCGACAGTTATACCCGTCTTGGAATTGCTAGTGTTGGTTCGAGCCGTCATGTTGGTGGCAACATTGAATTTCACGAGAAGGAAGTTGCAGTTAATGACAGTGAAAATAACGAGAAATTTATATCGAATCATGGAAAGTGTCATCATTTCCCCTCATCATTTGACCAAAGCAACAGCGATCGACCTGGTCAAAATGTTCAAGTTTTCGAGCTTGATCTCAACATAACACCTCGGGCGATTGAGGAGGAAGACATCATTGTTGACTCCCATGATCCTCACTCTCTTAAATTTTTGTGATCTTGATTATAATTTGAGGTTTACTCCAATTAAGTAAGTAGTAGGGAGGGGTTTTATGATCATCATCTGAATGGCATGCATTTGTATATTTTAAGTAGGTAGTTTTAAGTATCTTTGATGCGAATTTTAACCTTTAATAACTTTTAATTTCAAAAACACAAGTAGCTAGTTTTAAGTGTATCATGGAACATTATGTAGGATATAATTAATCAGCAAATCTTGAGCTGATTTCTTCACTCAACAGATCGAGTGATATTTCTTCTTTTGTTGCTTGAATTATTAATATGTAGAGCAATAAAAGTATCATATCAATAGAATTAAAAATTGAATTTAACTTTTGAGGATACTAATTTATGGAGTCTAACTCAATGAATAATTATATGGGGTCCATTTATTTAATATAACTAGGTTTTATTCACCAAATAACTGAAATAACCATACATAGAAGGGTTGTTTTATATATGGAATTCATGGACCTCGATGTTTCAATAACAACTCTATAACTAATATCTCATCAAAATTCAAATTCTGATGATCACAATTTTCATATTAGAAATTGTTGGTGCATCTAGATCGAAGGCTCATTGTGAGCTGAGGTTAGGGGATGGCCTTAGTCTAATGTACGTACATCCGTTAGCCCATTGAGCATATACTGTAGATAAAGGTCGGGACCTAGTGAGTAGATCAATTTGTCATCGCAAAAAAAATAATAATAATAATTAAACTTGTTACATGAAATAGAAGATATAAAGTATATTATGTTGTCTGTTTGGTAACTAGCTAGTAGTTCATGACCGTTAGGTGGTGGTTATTTGACTTAATTATTCGAAATAACTGGAGCTTTTTCGAGTAGTTTTTTGAAATAGTTTATTGAGTCCAAAAAGGTAACATAAAAAGTTGTTTTTATATGGAGAGATAAACTTTGAGAAATAGAAAGTCAAGAAGAAGTTACAAAAATTTTTTTAGTTGTATTAAACCCCGCCGACCCATAATAATTATACATAAAATTTTCTTAAAGCTTCTATCAAGACTTGAACTTTGATGAGATCTTACAAACCTAACTTGCATAAAACATATTTGATATTAACTTAAGGTGTGTTTAGTACAAAGGAAAATCATTTTTTAGGCAAATAATTTTCCTTGTAAAATGATTTTCCTAAAAAAATGAATTTTCAATTAGTATTTTCAATTGTTTGGTACATTTTTCATTTTCCTGGAAAATGATGAGAAAGATAATATCTTGTTTGACAGCAATAACGTCTGTGAGAAAGCAGCGGAGGAATTAGTGACAGAGAGATGACGCTAGGGATACTCGCTTAGAGTTACGGTAGACATGGAAGGGGGAGTAGGTGGGTACGTTGTGTGATTAACTTGGATCAAGAAAATGGATTTTCTTAGGGTTGGACGTCGCAGGAAAATAATTTACACAGGGAGGGGTGAAATGATTTTTCTGGAAAATGGATTCCCCATTTTCCGTCCACCAGTCACCGGAAAATGAGGAAATCACTTTCTAGAAAACGGTTTTCATCCCCACCAAACATATTAGGGAGCATTTGGTAGAAATCACAGAGAATTTTTCTCGGGAAAAATTTTCCATGGGAATGACTTCCCTGAGAAAATATAGGAAATGATAGGCCCACCGTAAAGTTTTTCCCAATGTCAATATACTCCAAATATGGAGAAAATAAGTCAACCTGGGAAAATTGACCATTTCCTCATGGTTTTTTTTACTAACCAAATGCACTAGTAAATTTGTTCATGCTTTAAGTTATAGGACACATGATGAAAGTTATAGGACACATGATGAAAAGATTCAAAACCCTATAAAATGTCCAATTAGACCAGGCATTGGATGCATGTTAAGGTGATGTATGCGTAAGGATGTCTACAATACTTGATAGGCTTCTTTTTCCCATTTCTGTACCAAACAACTTGATTTGGTTATTTTTGTACGTTTGGATACATATATAATATCTCAAATTTTATAGTAATTTTCAATGAATGATAATCACTACTCTAGATGAGCTTGGATCATACATATTCGTAGAAAACGTGTTCGGTAAATTTAGCTATTAAGTTAACTTATTAGTATCAATAAATGTAACAGAATACCGATAAGTTCCAAAGACAATTATCAGGCGTATTTTTTACCTAAAAACTATGAAACATTACTCCAAAGGTTGTGTTTTAGAGACGTCGGTTAGATTGGTAAGCACATAGAATTCTGACTTATCGAAAGTTGTAACACTGAACACTACTTCAAACATTGTTGCTTAAGGCAAACATGGCCTAGTCATGAAATTCTTTCCCATGTTTAGCGCCGACAAAAATTTCGAGTCCGGATAAATTCGGTCAATGTCAAAATTCAGACTAGAAATTCATGTTCGGACCCTATTTTATTTCGAGTGTTCAATCGCATAATTCGGATGAAGAATTGGTCGCAATGTTCGTAATCGGATAATTCGAATGTCACCTGATTCGAACAATAGAAAAAAGAGAAATTTCATGTCCGTATATTTGTCCAGACCCAATAGACCCGATTTTTTAAGATCGGACAATTTGAGGCATCCCGAGTCGGACAAAATTTTGCCAACTCTACCCCTGTTGTTGCCAATGCCAACAATCAAACACTTGCAAGTTCAACATAACCAAAAACATTCAACAATCAACATTTGCAGCTTCATTTTTCCCTCTTCCAACAAGAGAGCTTGTCCTACCAAAATGGTCCCAAAAACAGCCATGATGATGACACAGTCACACAGATCCATCACCTACAGAAAATATTACAACCCGAAAACACCCTTTTAAAAAAAAAAAAAAAAACACCGCGGTTCACTCAAACAAAGAGGTTCAATCAAGTCCAACCAAACACGAACGAACAAACGGGAAATTCAACGCCAAACAAACTGCAACAAAGATCGGCAATCCATCAATCAATCAGTCGAACAATCAGTCAATCGTGCTTCGAGAGCTGGTAGAAGGTGGAGATGTTGTCCCACAGAGAAGACCCGGCGCCAAAACTCTGGTTCGATTCAGAAGGCAATTCTTCGTGCTGCTTGTTGTACTTGAATCCATAGCTCAAGTCATCGCCAAGCAACGCCCCCAGATCTTCAGAAATTGTCGCGTCCTTGGTCCAACCTATGCGATGACTAAACCAGAACGTGTCCAGCATCGCATCGGGCCTCAGGAACTCAAGCTCGTACGGGTCATCCTTCTTTTCGACCCATTCTGCAGAGACCCACTCTGCTGTTTCCGGTTTCTTTAGGCTACCTGCGTGATTTGTATTGGTTAGGGTATGTCTTGACTCGAGAAAAATTGTTTGAAAGAGGAATATTTTATGAAATTTCAATCATTCGGCTTAAAAGAACATGAAAATGATTTTCTAGCAGAAAATTTACTACCCTATATAAGTTCATTTCAGAATACGTTCCTCAAAATAAGTTCAGAGCACAAATTCAGAATAAGTTATCCAGAAAGCTCTCACAAAAGGATCACGGTGAGCTTAGACGATATAAGCTGAAGAGAATGTGTCTCCGGAAGAGATTAAGTCTTGTTTTTCCCTTTTGCCATTCACATCATATGTTAACTGAATATATGCTAACTCAATAAGCCAACCACAACCGTAAAAGGTGATACGGGCCAAGAAATCCTCACCTGGGGCAGTCTCAGGCTCGGCTGACTGTGGTTCATCCGGTGAACTTCCGCCGTTTGCATGATTGTAGTCCACAAAAATCGAAGCGGCCGAATGACTGAGTGGCGACATCGGGTCCACGAACCCGTCCCACTTGGTCTCCTTGGCGTTCGTTGGGGACGAGGACTCGACCCCGTCCCCACCGCTGCCGCCGGCCACATTAGAAGCTTCAGAGACCACCTGCCGGTGGCGGCAAGGGGACGAATCACGGTTGTTGTTCTTCAAAGACTTTGACTCGTAGACGATGCTCTCGAGCAGGCCGCTGTTCCTAGGCGAGGGGCAGTTGGACTGCGTGTGCTCGCTCAGCGGGGATTGGATTAGGGTGTCGACCGACTCGAGCGAGGGCAGCGGGGACGACGGCGTGTCCCACCCGTGGGCCCCGGCTTGCGAGTAGGCCGAGTATTGGAGTGAAGGGAGCTCCTCCATCTTCATCGCTTCCGCATGAGGCTCAGAAGAGGACGAATTGTTGCCATTTATAGTAGTAAGGGCATGGCTACCCGGAACATCAATCGGGGACGGTAACGGTTCTTGTTGTTGGTGGCCCATGTTCAAGTGATCCGGGTCGTACGAAGGTGACCAGAGGGACTGAACCGGGACCATCCTCACGAACGCGTCGTTTTCAAACTGGTGGTCAAATGGGCCGCGGAACGGGGGATCTACTTCCCGGAGCCGTTTCTGTGGCGGGAACATTAGGCCGCTGTAGCTAAAGCTGCTGCTTGGTGGGATGTCGAGCAGGGCCGGGGGACAGTTGAGTAGGCCTTGGTCGAACTCCAAGAGCTTGAATTCTACGTCCGGGATGTCGAAACCGGTTGCCTGGGAGGCGTCCGAGTGGAGCGGGTCCCCGTTTTGGTATTGGGCCATGTCGTCGCTCTGTTGGCTGTCGGTGAGGGCTTGGACCCGGATCTCGGGAGGGTAGATGGGCAGGCCAGCGCGTTGGAGCCTCTTGATTCTTGTGTTCCAGTAGTTTTTTATCTCATTGTCTGTGCGCCCCGGCAGCTAGAAAGGGGAGAAAAAAAGATTGTCGAGTGTCAGAAGATCTTCGTGCAAATCGAGAAATCGGGATAAATGAAGGAAGTTAGCAAAAACCAATGCAACACAAAAGCATAGGTAGAAGTACATCAGAATGGCACGAGTGACCTCCATTATTGTTAAGCTATTGGTTCCAAAGTCATTTATTAAGGGTAAAAGTCATAAAACTGTTATCGGAAATGTAAAAGTGACGAACAAATAAGGACCAAAAAGGTTTCCTAAGTGGACAACTAATAAATTAGGAACAGAGGTAGTAGTAGCTAGAATTACAGCATGGAATGTGCGCAATGCTTCATGAGACAGTACTGTGGAGGAATCACACGGTACGCATGAATGTGTGAGATCATGGATGAAAGCACAATGACAGCATACCGAGCAAAATAAACGTGCTTTCAGAAGAGAACATTTGACTAGATGTAACTTGAGGAACTGGTTTTAACAAGGGAGTACGGCACACACAGTCATCACATGATTGAAATGACGCCATCAACTTACCGTCTCAAAGACTCACACTCTTCATACATTTGACATATGGTGCAGGTTGAGTTACGCTATTAGGGTTGTCAAGAAATATTGTGACCGAGGTACATTCGACAACTCCCAATTTGGGGCCCATTCTTATGGGGTTTCGGGATATCTACCTCTAGGCAGTCTTACCTCGACAAACATCATTTCGAACATAACCAGAGTACGTCGCACAATCCGCTTATGTGGAAATGTACTTGCTAGTGAACAGAACTAGGTCAGACAGTTGGCTATACTGAAAATAATGAAACTAGTAAACTACCAAAACCGATACTCCGAAATCCCGAGTTCCGAGAGACCGGTTACAATTGACCCAAGATTTAGAAATCTTTCGCTACTTACTACTTCATGGAAAAGAAGCACGGTAGGTTTAATGAAGAACTTTACTTTAGTCCATTACAATCTAAGTTGAGAAAAGTAATCTTTTTCAACTACGTAGACTATGGACATAATGAAACTGGTGAACTAAAACTTCATGGAAAGATTTCTGAGGGGGGGAAAAAAAGTATACCTCCGCAGCCATGCGAGCCCACTTGTTTCCCATCTTAGCATGAAGTTCTATGATACGAGCCTCTTCCTCCGGTGTAAACGCGCCCTTCTTTAGATCCGGTCTTAGGTGGTTAGCCCATCGCAAACGGCAACTCTTTCCACACCGTTGAAGCCCTGAATATTTTTGGACGGCGTTCCAATTACCTTCCCCGTGCTTTGTGACATAGTCCACCAATATTGCATCCTCCGCTGCGGTCCACGGGCCTTTCTTCAGAGGACCCCCGGCAGAAGACTGCCCCCCACTGCTACCCTCCTCGGAGGAAGGGGAGGTTTTTCGACATTTTGAAGGCTTTCGGTTTTCACTATCGCTTGTCATGTCAGTTACTTCGAGAATCCACCTAAAAGTTGGCACACATATTATCAACATATGAAAAAAATAATGTCTATAAATACATCCAGCAACAAGATAAAAAAAAGACTAATACAACATCAAGATGAGACACCATAGACACTGCAAACAGCGGCAAACGGCCAATAGCAACAACCGAACATTAACAAAAGACGCGATATATGCAAACGCAGAATACTACTTGCTGTCAGTGTCATAGCATGGTTAGGACTCGGGATATGTGTCAAAATTTTCCTTCTTCGCTCGGTTGATCACAAACGTAATCCAATGAGCAAGGAAATATTCACTCCGAGTCAAGCAAATAGCCGCAAAACTATGGAATCCATAATTTGACAACGTAAACTTTGCTGAAAAAAGGCTGCCTAATGCTCATCCTATGAAGTATGAACTATCACTCGGAACGAAATCCAAATCCAAATCCAATACCACAAAATTCCTGTTGCAAGACACTCCATAGAAAAGTAGTAGGAGAGGTTTAAAGGGTCATTTTGTTTTAGTCCATTATAATCTAAAACGAAAAAATAAATCATTTTCAACTATCCAGATTACGAACATAACTTGGAAAGAAATCAAAATACAGATTTAATAACATTATACAAATTCACAAGATAAGAATTCAACAACTAAAGCCACAAAATTTTCACTGGAAAACTAAATTGATAGTATGTTTTTCACCATCCACTTGTTTGCATATTCTCTGCATGCAAATTTAGGATGCAATTACTTGTGAGCTTGGACTAACACACAGAAAAACATACATTTCTGCAGAAATCTAACCCTAACAAAATCCAGATATCATACATCAAAACCCAAATCCAAATCAAAATTTTGAACCCTAATTTCTGAATGAAACAACAAAGGATGAGAAAAGAAAGAAAGTGGTGGAAAAACTTTGCCTGAAGAAAGAATTGAACTCCAAATGTGATCAAGATCCAGTGCTGCCCACAACATTCAACAATCTGACACTCAAATTCTCACCAATTCAAGCTCAACCAACAATAACCCACAAAAATTTCTTGGGGAAGAAACAAAAAAAGATGAGAACTTTGGAGATAGAAAGCAGGAAAAATGAAAAACTCAACCCTTTTCAAAGTTCCAAACTTTCCCAGAATTCCCAAATCCTAAAGACCAGAAAGAATGATAGAAATTCACCCACTGGTACAACTACACAACCCAGTTCAAAATTCAAAAAAACACCCACAAACCCATCTCAAATTCCCAGAGATAATCTCAAAACAACCCAGAAAAACTCGAAAAGAAGAAGATCAGATCCAGAAAACCCAGAAAAAAAAAACTCGAAAAAACGAAAGGAAGAAGGTGAGATTGAGAGAGACGAAAAGAGAGGAATCCCTAATTAGGTTTTAACCGAAATCGATGTCGAAAGAAGGCATAGAGAGAGAGAAGAAAAGGGTTGAGTATGAATGAAGAGAAGAGAAGAGAAGAAAGAGAGAGGGTTAGAGAGAGAAGGAAGAGTGAGAAACGCAAGTGAGAGAGAGAAGAGAGAGAAAGAGAGTTTTAGAGGAGAGAAGAAGAAATGGCGAGAAGAGAGTGAAAGTAGGGGAGAGAGTGCAGGGCGAGTACACAGCTGCACCTTCTGCAAGTATTCTTCTTCCTCCCTCTCTTCATTCCCCAATTTTCCAACTTTTCTCCTTTTTTTATTGTTTATAATTTTTATAATGATTTGGTCAAAATTTATTAATCCCTCCCTTTCAAATTAATGATTACTCCATCCATCTGTTCCATATTAACTGTCATCTTTGAAAATTGTATGACCAAATTTTAAAAAATTTGATCATGAATTTCTCAATATATATAATGAGTTGCTATATAAAATTACTACATTAGAATCGTAACGAAAAATATTATCATAAAAGTATAATATTATAATTGTTAATAACATATTATATAAAAATTATCAATAAAAAAGTGACATTGAAAACCGTGAAATTTGAAATTATGACAATTAATATGAAACAAAGAGAACATTTCATACATACTCCCTCCGCCTGAACTGTCATGATCTTACATTTGGTTTTACGTTTACACAAATAAAATTAATCCTTTCTTTTGTGAGAGTTTAATTGTACCCTTACTTAGGGTTTTTAGTCTCTTCATATAGTTTTGTTTAGTTGGTGTGGTCTAATACGCGAGTTGAATATCGACTTTCAAATCGTTGTAGCATAGATTGTGTGATTCTCCATCAATAGTAAAGATGCAAAGTCATCGAATAATGATGTAGAGTTATCGAAGAAACCATAGTTATTTGTCAGTAATATTAGTATTAGTTATTTGAAAATTGAATTATATATATATATTTTAGATCTACAATTGTTCAATCATAATTTTCATTGTAAGTATCGTATGTTTTTCTATTAATGAAATCATTATGGCCCTGTTATTTTTTGCGATTGGCAAATTGCATGCCACAGCCTACCGCAGTTTGCCACAATTCACCACATTTTACCGCAAATCATTATTTTCTCTCTCACAATTCCAGTAACCTACCACCATTCCACCACACCTCAGCACATCATTCCGCAAAATAACGCATAAAAGAACAAGACCTATGTTATGTTTCAAAAAAAAAGTTTAATTATCATGATCTCCCATATTATTTTTTGATTGATAATTTTTTATATAATATTTTATTAACAATTGTAATATTATTTTATAATAGTATATTTCGTTACAAATGTAATGATAATAGTTCTATGTAACAAATTTTAAGTTTTACTGTTACAAATACGATAATTAATATAGAATGGATAAAGTATTAATTAGGTCATGTTCTTTTATGTTGTAAAAAAAGTGACTGTATGGGATAAAGTGAAAATGGTATTAAGTATGCGGAGGGAGTATTATTTATTCATTTTTGTTTTATTTGTCACTTAAGAAATTAATTACAATGTTTGATGCATTTTTTATCGATAAATTTTTATGGAATGTTTTATTAAAAAATATAATATCATACTTTATATATAGTATTTTTTTTTTGTAAAATTAGTTATAGTAAACCTTTATAATATATCATTATATATATTGTTAATTTAATAACCAAAGTTTTGAAAGCATATATGACACCAAAATGATATGATAGTTAAATGGAAGTAGGTGTGTATTTAATAATGTGGTCAAATTTAATTAAAAACAAACAAGAAGATACTAAAAGTACAATTGATCCTTTGTTTATTTGATTCCATTGGCCCACAAGAAAATCCACTTTTATTAGCTGATACAACACAATAATTAAATGATCATATTTTCATTATTGGTATAAAAGTATTGACATAAATATTCCTTCGAGTACACAGCTACACCTTAGGTAAATGCAAACAATATTCCTTTTTTTCATTTGCCCATTCTTATTTCTTTTTTTTGAGGCATAATAATAATAATAATAATATTATTATTATTATTGCACTTTTTCAATTGTAGCAAGGGATTGTTAGAAGATGATGGAGACATGCCGCGTAACAGTGGCGATCAAACCCAAACGGTTAGCCAAGAGTCCATTAAGTTTTAGTTAGTTTTTTTAAAGCTATTATGCTAGTCGACTCGACTTATGTGAATATAATGTTGAAAATTTTTGTACAATAGGCAAATTGTTTTTACTTTAAGCGCATGTAACCATATATAAAGACCGACTCTCTCGATAGATTAAGAGATACCCTTTGTAATATTCACATGCATGGTTAGATTGTGGTTTAAGATATGATTGGAATAACTATATATGTTATCAACATGTGTCCTAATTTCGAGAATTTCATTTTCTAAAAAGTCTTGTTTGGTTAGGAGGAATTTGAACTGTGTCTCATAAGTTTATCAAATAAGAGTGAATGAATATACACCATATCAAAATAGCTTGTGCGCGTTGTAGTTTATGGAGTCATTCAATAATTTTGGAGGCAGTTTTAGTGATATTTACAATTCGGTAGGGACCAATTGAAAAATAAAAAGAGAGAATATCAAGTGTACAACGATGATTGAAATGAGTACTTTCAAGATGTCCCTTTACAATTTTGTAGGTCTATTTATAGCTTTAAGGAAGGGTATATATGAAAATTTACATGATTAAATTTTGACACAAAATATTGTGAGGGCATATGGTTGGGTATGTTTGTTTTCTTTGCAATTTTGCCCATATTTGCATTAGGTTGCTGAAATTTGCAACTGGGTTTTAGAATTGTTGAAATTTTAACTGAATTTATGCTCCTAAAAGTCATTTGTTTGACTTAAAGTTGTTTTTTTTTTTCAAAATAACTTAGATTCAATTAAAATTTCAAAAACCTCGCCAAATGATTTTCCTCCAGTTGACACGTAGAATTTTCGATGAGTCATCATTGTCATTGGAACTCGCTCTCAGTGCATAAACATCATCAAACCCATATTACAATATATTAGAATCCAAAAAATAGCATAGTACATGATTATCCAACATTCAAAAAACAAAGTATATTATAGTTCAAAAATCATTTAAATAATTAATATGAATAATTAATTTATACAATCTAACATCTAACAACATATTGCCAAACACCGTCCACTGTTAATTTTATATTATACTCTCATCCCCATCTACACCTGACAAAACTGACCCGACCCAACTCATCCTAATCCAACATAGACCCAAAAATACAAAGAAAAAATAAAAAAATAATAACATTGACCTAAAATGATCCAGCCCAACCCAACCCGATTTGACCCAAATTTATATTTCACAAAAATTGTCATTTTTAAGAGATAATCTCATATGGCTGAAAATAAAGTGACTCGAGACCAATTCGATCTAAATCTTATTCACCCGAATCCATCCAACTCAAACAGATCCAACATGTTTTGACCCGAATTAATCTTTCACCGAAAAGTAGGTAATTTTTAAGAAATAATATCATTTTTTAGTATAATACTCCCTCCGTTTTTATTTAATTGTTGTAAAATTGTGTTAAAAACTTTTACCAATTAATATCTTAATTTGTATAATGATTCATCATATAAAATTGATACCATTAGATTCATAACCAAAAATGCTATTAATATTGTATTTTTTATAAAAGTATTGTACGAGAAATTATGATCAAAGTTGAACCTAAAAAAACATGAATGACAGATAATAAAACGGAAGGAGTAGTATATAAAATACCCTGAAACCAATCCGAATATCCGATCTAAATCTTATTCACTCGAGTCCATTCCAATATCCAACCTAAATAGATCCAACACGAACCCAAACCCGAACCAAATAACTGAATTTGCAAGTCTAAATCTGGATTCACCCCAAATTTTGGCAATAATCACAGGTTTCCTCGGTCGGTCCAATCCATCAACAACTACCGACGTGACCCCAAATTACATTCAAACACTTTGTCCGAAAGCAAAGCAAAGCAAACATATTCTGTGTCAGCACCACCATACTCGATCAAGCGAGGGAAACATGGAAACCTCGACCGAAGAAGACGACGGTATCCTCCCCAATATTTCCCAAATCCCAGAACAAGCATTAGGGTTTCTGAAATCTCCAGGGTTTAACTTCACCTCCATTGAAGACCTCTCAAATGCGTTCGATCTCGCATTACAACTCAGTCACAAATGCGCACACCTCGAAACCCACCTCGGAAATCTCCACACAAGGCTCGGAACTTCGATTGTTTCATGGGCCTCTCGTTCAATTCGTGCGAAATCTCTGCTCGAAGATTTCGTCCTCAATTTGGAGAATCTCAGCCTCGTTTCTTCCCAGTGTATGTGAATTTTTCCCCCAATTTTTTTTGACCTAGTCGTTTGTTTCTGGTTAGGGATTCGAGTTTGATTGAATTTTTGTGCGACCCAGATGAAGATTTGTGGGGATTTTTGATTGCATGTTCTGGGTTGATGAATAGATGGAAGCAGAACACAGAGTGGAAGGAGGATTCAGAAGATTTTGGCCCAGGATTTGCCTTGTATTGTGAATGAGTTGCGGAGGATTCAGTGTATTCGTGATTATGCAGGTAAATAATGCCGCTAAATTTGAAAAATTCACTAAATGCGTATTAACTTTCCCTAAAAATCACTCTTTCCGTTGCATATTAATTGTTGTATTTGGAAATCATGCTGTCAAATTTCAAGAATTTTGACCATAAACTTCTCAATATATACTATGATTTGCTATATAAAATTACCACTATTAGATTCGTAACGAAAAATACAATCGTAAAAGTATAATATTGCAATTGTTAACAACATATTAGGTAAGAAATTATCAATCAAAGAGTGACATTGGAGACCGTGAATGTCAAAATTATGACGATTTTAAATGGAATGGAGGGAGTAAAGAATGTCATTTTGATAGGTTTGACATGCTTTCTTGTATGACATTTTTTGGTGGGTGTTTTTAAATTTAGTGTCATTTTTAACTACTATAGCGGATTAAATGACATTTTTGAGTTTTTGGGAGGTTAAGTGTCATTTAGGGGATGTTTTGAAAGCAATTTCCAAACACTAAACCTAAATAAACCCAAAGTCGAACTCGACCCGAGACCGACTCGCCTGCCCGAATTGACAGATATTGCAACCTTGAGCACTGGTTTCCTTTTTGGTTTCATTGTTAATTATTACGAACCAGTGCTACTACTGTGTTTCTTGTGGTGTTGAAAATGTTGTGCTATGTGTATGCTTCTATGCTATTCTATAATTGACATTTTATCATCTATTTTATGGTAAATCATGTTGATGTATGTGCTACATGGGTCAGTGGCTGCTCTGAAGTTGGAAGCCTTGGTCGGAGACCTCGAAGACGCTGCATTTTCTGTTTTGGATAACCGCAATGGACATATATTCAAGAGAACTAGTTTCAGTCCATCAATCCAAGGAGTAATGACCGACTCCCTCTCTGTCGTTTCATGTATGTATAGACATGAATGATACGTCGTTATTACCAACCTAAAATAAATATGAACACAGCGGGAAACTAAAATGCCGATCTATTCTGAATCCAGGACTCGTCTGCAAGGTTAGAAAACGTTCACAAGGCTGTGAAGCTCATCAGCGATATTGAGGAGCTTGTATCGGGTATACAGAACGCACATCCTAATTGGAGCAGCCTCTTGAGGGCGGTTGATACTAGAGTGGATAAGATCCTGGGTTTGCTTAGGCCGCAAGTAATTGCAGATCACCGCGGTCTTCTCGCTTCTCTCGGATGGCCTCCAAAACTCGTGCTGAACACAACCGAGGTTTCAGGTGTCCCGAATCCTCTGCTGCTCATGCAAGGAGAGAAGAAGCAGAGCTACTCCCAAAGCTTCCTGGCTCTTTGCGCGGTACAACACGTGCAGTTCAAGAGAGAAGAAAGGAAGCGGTCCGTATCAAACCAAAAGAGGGAAGAAAATGTCGGGCTGTGGGCAGTTGATGAGCTGGTATCCCCAATCGCATCCAGGATCGAGCATCATTTGTTAAAATGGACGGATAAGCCCGAGTTCATGTTCACCCTTGTTTATAAGATCACGCACGATTTCATAGAGGGTGTGGATGATGTCTTGCAGCCTCTGATTGACAGGGCGAGGCTGGCGAGTTGTAGCGCGAAGGAGGCTTGGGTGTCTGCAATGGTGGGAGTCCTATCCGGGTTTTTAGCGAAGAAAGTTTTCCCGGTCCTCGCTCGAAGATACAGAGACGAAAACACCAAATCCGATGCCGTTTCGTCCTGGCTTTGTCTGATCGATCACGGTGTCAGATTCGACAGGCGCATGCAATCGCTCGTCAGTTCGGAAACGGGTCTGTTCTTCGGGGAGGCCGCAGCCCAGTTAGGGCTAGCAAAGAGTATGTCGGTGTTGTCTTTATTTTCTGAAAGGCGGGATTGGCTCAAGATTTGGGCCAAGGTCGAACTCAAGGATGGGTGGAAGAAACTCAAAGCGGAGCTCAAAGATGAAAAAGCATGGTCAATTGAGAAAACACATGGAACTGAGAATGAGAGCGACCGGTATTTTCTTTCAACTAGAGAAGATCATAAAGCCCCGGTGATTGCCGAATTTGCCCTCAAGATTGCATGGGAGATGATCCAACGGTGCGAGACATTGCTAGACGCTTCCTGTCGAATACAGTTCATCAGATCATCCGCCGGCAAGTTTCTCTGGCACTTCTTCAAAGTCTTGCTTTCCATGCAAAAAAGTGTTTCTGAAGAGACCCTGGTTAGAGTATGTCAGTTGATCAACGTGGCGCGGTAATCGGTAACAATGGTAGCAGCTTCTTCGAGGAGGAGATTCGGAGCTTAGTTGAGATGGAGACCAACTGGGTCATGGAGGTAATTTCACACATCCTGCACAACTTCGAATATCTCTCGTTTCACTACTTCAACAACTTGATCGACCGGTTCGAGCTCCCCGATCAAGGGGGCAACTCGGACTTGATGATCATATCGGATGATCTTGCTGAAGCGCTGGATAATCTGAGGAGCACGCTCCTTGTCGTCAGAGAACATCTGAACGCCACAGACTTCTTGGACGTGTGGCGAAGTGTAGCAGAAGGGCTCGATCGATTCATATTTCGCAGCATTTTGTCAGAGGGCGTAAAGTTCTGTGATGATGGGGGGAAGAAGTTTGCGGCCGACGTGCAGGGGTTGTTCCTTGTGTTTCGGGCTTTCTGTGATCGCCCGGACGCGTTTTTTCCCAGTGTTGGGGATTTTGTTAAGCTGCTTAAACTCGGGAAAGACGAGGTGATGGATTTGAAGTCCAGACTTCTGCACGATGTAAAAGGGTCTGATTGCTTGTTGTCAGTTGGTGTTTCGAATGTATCGGTTGATCATGCATGGATTATCTTGAATGACATGAGAATTTTGGTCTGATGATGAAAATGGAAATTTTGCTCATTTCTTTAGCATTCATCTTCTTTGTTGTTTTTTGTTTTGTTCTGTTTTTGGTTATTTGGTGAAGTTGTACAGGATTTAGGGCTCATTACCACCAACTTTGGTCTAAAGATGATGGTTTCTTCAAATGCTTCTGAGTATATAAACTATATTGGAGTACTTTAAATTAGAGAGTATGAATTAGGTGGGTTTTCGACACTCCATAAAATCATATTATTCGGGATGATCAATGATATGACCTAAGACCATAATGTTTAAGTTCATATACATTTGAAAGATATGATCATTATATACAACATATTTTCTTTGGTTTTATTGGTAGAAGAAAGTTTAGGTATGTTTGGTCTCGAAAGCTCACCAGGATTAGGGCAATGCCTTACTGATCACCTACCAATAAGGACCTCATATCGACAGTGAAATTTGAATTTATGACCTATAATTTTTAAGTTTATATACATTTGAAAAATGTGATCATTATATACAACATATTTTCTTTGGTTTTATTGGTAGAAGAAAGTTTAGGTATGTTGGGTCTCGAAAGCTCACCAAGGCCAAGGCACGCCTTACTGATCACCTACCAACAAGAGTCTCAAATTGACCGTGAAATCTAAACTCATAATCTTTAGAGTTATGAATTCATATTCTTACCAACTAGATCAACTCTTATCGGTATACACATATTTTTGTATAGATTGATTGGTTAACCAAAAATTATTTAATTTATTATCCTATTTCTCTTTACTCCAAAAAAAGAATATCTTTAAAAGATGCTATTTATTTTCCTATGTTTTATTGGTGCATAAAAATTAAAAAAAAAACAAAAAAAGGGGAAAGAAGCAAAGGGAAAAGGTATTTATATGGATGATGTTCTTCTTTTTGGCTTTCTTTTTGTTCAATCTTTGTATACTTCCGTTGGTTTGAAGTCTGAAACAAAACCCTAATTCTCTTTTTTCTTTCGTCGCTTCCGTTGTTCTTCCTCCAAACCCTAGACTATGGCGGTCGCAGCACCGGGGCAGCTCAATCTTCACGAATCACCATCATGGGGTTCAAGAAGCGTCGATTGTTTCCAGAAATTGGAACAAATTGGTGAAGGAACATACGGGTTAGTCTTTCTCTGATCCTTCTCTTCATCTCAGATCATTAATTTTCCTTTCAATTTAGGGTTTCGCTCGTAAATTTGCGATTTTATCTGTCGTACTGTACAATTGAATTTCTGATGTTATCGGTTTGGTTGCGCATCAGAGGCTGTGAACTTGAAGTTGATTTTCCAATTGGGATATGCGTTTGTTCTGATTGTTTGAGATGTTGGGTTGGAGCGTGGGAGTGTGGTGAAATTTCAGTTCTGGGATCTGTTTTAATTGAATTTCCTCTTTGTATTGATTTAGGGTTTTGTAGTACTCTCTGATTGCTTAGGGTTTTTGGTTACAAATTGAGGAATATTGCCTAGAAACGGCAGGCATGAGTGATCCGATCCTTTGATTATAGATAATTTTTGGCTTCAACTAGGAACCTGGAGAAATTTAACTGCACCTATTATTTTGGGCATGAACCTCCATTTTTATTGAGATAGGTGAAAAGTTCTTGCCTTTTCAGGTCTAGTAGATGCCGAAAATTATATTATTCTTTGACTTCTTGCCAAATCTAATCTTGTCGAGTCCTGATGTGTTTCCTAACATGTTTTGTTGCTCGGTAATATGTCTTTTGTGGGGCATAGTTGAGAATTTCATTAACTTTCTCCTTCCAACCTCCTGTTCGTATTTTTGCGCTTCCTTGATCATCCTTGTTTGGAAATGGATATACTTGATCCAATCTGTGCACTAAAGATAGTTGATTTCATGATGAATTGATGATAAAACTGATAATTTCATTTGTCCTTATGCGGTATTGGTATGGTTTTTGTGGACTACTGAAGATCCATAGGTAATGTAGGGACGATAATTAGCTCAGTTAGCTTTACTTTTGTTTATTCTGGTATGTAAACCCCCAAATGTTAGAGATGGGGCTGAGAATTAACTTCTGGTTGAGACGAATGTCACGTTGTGGAACTGAGCTATTTTGGAAGTGGATGAAATGTGCGGAATTGACTTTGTGCTGTGGGTTGATTCATTTTTTATGTTTTACCTTTGCAGGCAGGTTTACATGGCTAGAGATATTGAAACAGGAGAAACTGTTGCTTTGAAGAAAATAAGAATGGACAATGAAAAAGAAGGGGTATGCATTCAGATGAACAAGCTTATTATCTTGATTGTTTGAAAGATTTATTTTCAGTTGGTGATACTGAAAGTTTACCACATCACCTGAGTAGTTCACTTTAATCTATCCCAGTTTCCAATCACTGCAATACGTGAAATAAAGATTCTGAAGAAGCTGCATCATGAGAATGTGGTCAAACTAAAGGAGATAGTGACATCACCTGGTGTGCAACTTTGACTTGTAGATGCTGCCTTGTTCCTCATTTATATTTTTACTATTCTTTGTGTGATTTCGTGTCTTGATCATTTGTTTATTGCATTCACCTGTCCAGGTCCTGAAAAGGATGAGCAAGGGAGACCAGGCAAGTAACTATTCTGAGCCATGGCTACTTAGTCCTGCATGTGTCCTATATCCTCTTTTATGTTCAAATTAAGTGAACCCTAAGATTTGGCTGCAGATGGCAATAAATATAAAGGTGGCATCTACATGGTCTTTGAGTACATGGATCACGATCTAACTGGCCTTGCTGATCGTCCTGGGATGAGATTCTCTGTTCCACAGATCAAGGTACTTTGAGTAGTTAATCAAGTTCATTCCTGTTAGTGCAGATTATTTGTTGGATAGCGTTTTAACATGTGTATTCTTTCAATGACAGTGCTACATGAGACAGCTCTTGACAGGACTCCATTATTGTCATGTAAATCAAGTGTTGCATCGTGATATCAAAGGTCTCACTAATCAACATGGTTTTGAATTTGCTCAATGGTTTGAGTGTCAGGACCTAATGATGTTAAGCTTTGTTTATCAGGTTCAAATCTCCTCATAGACAATGAGGGGGTCTTAAAGCTAGCAGATTTTGGTCTTGCTCGTTCATTCTCAAATGATCATAATGGGAACTTAACAAACCGTGTTATTACCCTGTGGTATAGGTATGCGGTTGATTTACTAAATGTTATTTCATTTGCTTGTGTTCTTCTATTATCTATTCTTAGAATTTGGTAGAAAATATCTAATGCGTGATGATTTATCCAGACCCCCAGAGTTGCTGCTTGGTAGCACGAAGTATGGCCCAGCTGTTGATATGTGGTCAGTGGGCTGTATCTTTGCGGAGCTTCTTCATGGGAAACCAATATTTCCTGGAAAAGACGAGGTAACCTAAAGACTTAAGGAAGGGAAGCCCTTTCACAGAGTTTCTTGCTTGTTATCCTTCTTTTATTTGTTTATCTATTTAAAAATTTTACATGGAGGAGGCGAGAAGGAGTGGGACGATGGTGGTAGGGAAATGTCATTTTATAACTTAGTAACCCGTATTTGGCTAGAAACTAGAATTATAATACCTTAAATGCACTATAAAGGAAGCTAGAAGCAGTTTTATCTGCAGAAAACTGCTATCACAGCCTGTCTAGAATGAGTGGAAGCTTAGATTACAAAAGCCGAAGGCGAGAAAGGCACACCTCTTTTTGAATTGGGGCCCTTTCATATATACATTTGAAAACCATTCCCACGCGAATGCAGTGGAAAAGAGTAGGAGTTGAGTGTTTCTTGAGGCCTTTTAGGTTTGGGGAAGGGTGGTCGATTTAGGAGCATGCACCCTCAAGATGATCACACTTCAGCTTGTGTTGCTTTGTTAATCTTTGCTGTGGTCCTTTTGGTATTACCTACAGGCCAAAACTACTATACATCCAATCGATTCAACTGTTAATCCATATATTTAAATTGAGGATCCATTTACATATGTAGGTCTCATTTCCATGTTTTGGGATTGCAGGACTTTCTGAATAGCTATGCATTCTTCTAATGTCATCAGATGTTCTGAATGTGTTGTGGAAAATTGAATGACCAGACATTTAAGCATAGTGTGTATCAATACTTGGGTAGCTGTTGACTTTCTGCTTGGATTGATTAGTTAGTTGGTCAACTGAAAATTTGGAATATACTCTGGAGTGCGTGATTCTTTCATTTCATATAAAGAATAGTTGAACATACTTTCGTACTTTGTCTAGACATATTGCATTTGTTTCCTGGCATATTACCCGATACCATCCATTCAGAGTCAGCCTGGCCCAGCTATGCCATCATGGAGTGAACTGTATAATGTCTGAAGAGCTCTGCATGATTTACAAACCCTGTTCATTGCAGCGTGCTGGATCCTTGGTTTTGATCTATTTACTTTGCTCTATTGTAGCCAGAGCAAATAAATAAGATATTTGAGCTGTGTGGAGCTCCAGATGAGTCCAACTGGCCTGGGGTCACAAAACTCCCTTGGTACAATAACTTCAAGCCAAATAGACCATTGAAGAGGCGTCTCCGGGAGTATTTCAGACAGTAAGTCCTCCCCCCCTCCTCCCCCAAAAAGAAGGGGAAAAAGAGAACAATATGTGGAATTGTAGTAAAATGTTGCTTAATATTGATTTTTGTCATCGATTTCTGTTGTAGCTTTGATCGCCATGCTTTGGAATTGCTAGAGAGGATGCTTGCACTTGATCCATCTCAGGTATTACTGGCCAATTACTTTTATTTTCCCCAGGATTAGGTTGCTAAGTTGCTGATATGAAACTATTATCTACTAGCTTGACGAATGATGATCCACATTTTTATTCTGTTCATAACTTCTGAGATTGCTTGTTGTGGTAGTTTGATCAATTCATCTTTTTGACCCCACTTAAGTATCTTCTTGTTGATGCAGAGGATCTCTGCCAAGGACGCACTTGATGCTGAGTACTTCTGGGCTGATCCGTTGCCTTGTGATCCGAAGAGGTTACTTTTTGTTTCCTCTCTCCTTTGCTTATAAAATTTCACAACTTTTCATGTTATGGTGCGTTTGATAGAATCCTAGGGAAAACTTTCCCTATCCCCCTTCGGAAAAATGTTTACTGAGCTTGATAATGAAATGATGGGCGCCACATCAAAATTTTCCTATACACTAAAGTGCAACCAAACATGGCAAAATTTTCCAACCAAAACGCACTGCTAAACTTAAGATCCCATAGTTACCATACAAATTTCTAAGCAAAATATTTTTTTGGGTGATTCAGCTTACCGAAATATGAGGCTTCCCACGAGTTCCAAACAAAAAAGAAGCGCCAGCAACAAAGACAGCACGAAGAAGCCGCAAAGCGTCAGAAACTTCAGCATCCACCCCCACATTCCCGTCTTCCACCAATCCAGCAATCCGGTCAAGCCCACTCTCACGCTCCAATGCGTCCGGGGCCCAACCAGCCCATTCACGGTTCTCAGCAGTCGGTCCCGGCTGGAGCCGGCCATCACTACGGGAAGCCTCGGGGGCCCACCTCGGGGGGCCCCAACCGGTACCCCCAGGGTGGAAACCCTAGTGGAGGGTACAATCACCCCAACCGGTCTAGCCAGGGTGGGGGCGGGGGCTACGGCAATGCCCCGTACCCTCAACAGGGGCGCGGACCGCCCTACGGTTCAAGCGGCATGCCAGGTGGCGGCCCGCGAGGCAGTGGGGCCAGCGGGTACAGTGGAAGCGGGTCGACTTATCAGCAAGGTGGTCCCTACGGTGGCTCCGGTGGCGGCCGGGGCTCGAACATGATGGGTGGGAACCGCAATCAGCAGTACGGGTGGCAGCAGTGACAGACACTGCCAACTCATCCTACATTCATGCCGGAAATTGAGCTCCGAGAACACTTAAAACTACTCATTGGACATGATCAGGACGTTGCAGATAACATTATTCCAGTCTCTGCAACAAGGGATCCAGTGAAAAGTGTGAGGAGTGTAAGATTGTGTTAAAGAATCAGTCAGATTGTGCATCTGAGTGTTTTATGTTTTGGTGAGCTTTTTATATGCCAACAGTATGCATTTCTATGTTGTTCTGCATCTGATGTGGACCGCTGTGCTGACAATGTTGTCGCCGTGAGTTTACTTACTGAGCTTATCTTCCCTGTAACATGTACTGATCAAGGAGACTGTCTGTTGCAATGTAGAAATCAAATTTGGGGCTTTCTTATGCCCAATTTTTATCATCCTGCATTGGAAACTGTCACTGAGCGCGTTTTTGATTCACATTCACCATCCCCTTCAAACCCCATTACAAAGTTATGTTACTGACATTGCCCAGAAAAGCCTTTATTATGCTAATGCTGGCATTGCTGTACTAGTGATTCATTTACCTTGTAAGACATGCACTTTTAGAACTTCTGTTTCCTCGCGCTATATATGCCCTTAGTTTGTACAATCTCGAAACTCTTCAGCAGCAGCGGGTAAACGTATGCGTAGAACTTATGTTTCCCCGCGATATATCCTTGATTTGTGCGGGTAAATGTATGCATAGAGCTTCTATTTCCTCACTATATACCCTTTTCGAAACCCTTAAGTGGGTAAATGTATACGCATGTCGAAGTGAACCCTTCGACTTACACTATATAAGTGGTAATTCGATATGCATTTGTGGTTCATGTATAAAGATGTGTCGTCTCCTAGGGCTAACGTACTACTCAAGTACATCAGAAGATCCTATGTCATGGTTTAGTAGGATGACGGGATCTTTACCGATATCAATACATGAACAAAAACTCTAAGGGTTGGAGCGGATTGATATTCTTGAAAATTGAAGCCTCAAGGTGTACGTACTCGATGAGTCGACATGGGATCATATTGGTATTTAATTTCCCATTTTCCGGTTTTCCCCGTTTATATGTCCAGTCTCTTCAATATCGAGGGTCGAATAGGGGACAGTGATACATTATTATTTAGAGCTGTTTATATTTTTCAATCGGACTATGATACATATCTTGCTTCAAGATGGTTAATAACCATCTTGAATTGTTCATATTTCACATTTTTTTCTAATTTATAATAATATTTTCTCTAGTAATTACACATATTTATCAATTATAAGAGTATAATACTTATTAATAAGGTAAAAAATATAAATAATAGCCTAATTTTATCAATCATAGATAATATTTTATGTATATTTTTATATTTATGAAAAAATACTAATAAATAATTATTTTTATATAATTTATAAGTTGTAATAACCCTCAAAGTAATGAAACATAACTTTATAATGATTTAAATATACTTACATTTAATTTTATAAGTGATTTAGATGAAATGTTAGATGGTTAACAACCATCTTGCAGCAAGATGTTTATCATTTTCGTTTTCTTTCAATATTGCTTGAGGGGTAATTAACTATCTTCTTGCTGGTTTGGTATTGCATGTATTTGCTGTATTTACCCTCAAAAAAATGTGTTTGTTGTATTAACCATTTGACATTCTATGAGTTTCTACCCAATAATAATCCAAAAAAGGAGAGTTTTTCCCTAACCAAATTTTGGTCTTGAGAGACCAAGTATATTTATATTGAAACAAGCACAAATTCAGTACTCCTCCGTTCCATATTAATTGACACATTTAAAAAAATTTCACATACCAAGGTTTAACTAAAAAAACTACATTCATAATTAAATGATACTATTTTCCAAGTTGTTTTTCGAATATCAAGGTGTAGGTAGTGAGAGAATGTGAGTAGGAGTAGTTATTATTGTTTGAAAAAGTAAAAAGTTAACATAATTATTAAAGTTAAATAATTAAATTAGGTATCGGGAAATGGAAAGTGACAATTATTTTGGAACAAAAAAAGTTAGTTTAAGTGTCAATTAATATGGAACGGAGGGAGTACATCCTTTCATTACAAAGTAGCACAAAACTTAATGAAAGAAAACAAACAAGTAAACCAAATTTCTCTCATCATCTCTATATTATTCCACCCACCATCCCATGAAATATCCATTGTCTTCTTTCATGCCTCTTGATTCATGCATCCACCTTCTATATATACTCGGATCCGAATTCACCTCCCTTTCCTTTCCTTCCGCTTTCAGTTTCCACCTCGACCTTTTTACTACTATGTTTTCGAGGAAATTTACCTCGCGATAGAAAACAAAAACAAAAACAGAAACAAACGGGGCATTAAGTATAAGGCTTAGGCCTAGGCATGTCCTTGACGGCGCCACACAAAAGAGCATCATCAAGGATGTTGTACTCATCCTTGAGAGATTTGTTGGGTGACACGACGCTGATGTAGAGTTGTTGCCCTAAGTAAGCCCTCTCTCCAATCTCACTTCTCAAATTCCACATTCCGGCGTTGTCGAATGTCAACAAAACTGCTGCCCATGACCTAGGGTACACTTGTATACTGTGCTTGCTTACTGCATCCAATAGGTTGTAGTTCTTCCTTTTCTCCGGTGTCCATGTCCCTACCTCGATCCTGGTTTTTCGATCACCATGAGCAATGAGTTAGGAAAAAATAGGTTTAGTCTGCTGAGGTAAGACTGTCTATATGACTGTTTGGCCTGATCTTTAGAAAATTGTTTTTGCTTCTTAAAAGCTGTTTCTAAAGAAGTTATGGAGGGTTTGGAGTGCATGCATGGAGATGTAAGTAATAAGTGCAAATTATTACGCGGTTTTGGAGTTTGTGCTTCCAATGATGTGATTGCTTACTTGTAACTATCAAGATTTTTACCTTTAATAAAGTGATTGTTCATTTGCAGATATCTTGGAGTATGACTCTAAATGCATGTAGTATATATTGAGTAATAAGGTAGAAAGTAGAAGTACATACGGGACGGGGAAGAAGGGACTATTTTCTGGCAAAATATTTATACAAAATAGTTATGACCTTCCGACTTCCATATATGCTGTCTGCGGTAGTGAATGATTTCTAAATTTTGGGTCAATTGCAACAAGTTTCTCGACATTGCAAAATTTAAGGGTGAGACTGCTATATCCGATCCTTCCATATTTGCCCAGGCGGGATTTTAGAGTATTGACTTTGATTTTGGTTTTGTTTTGATCTTCCATAAAAATTAGTGTTTTCTCCAATTTTCGATTTTGAACTCCAAAAATTTTCTACAAGTTAGGCTAAACCGATGCCCTATCTCTCTCTCTCTCTCTCTCTCTCTCTCTCTCACTCACACACACACAAAAGAAAGCCTAGATGCATGCATGCATGCATGGAGATGGAATTATGAAGGGTAGAGAGTAGAAGTACGTACGCGACGGGGAAGAATGAGTATCCATCCAAATGCCAGGACTGCACACTCTTCTCATGGTTCTCAAATATAACTTCAATAAAATCCCTATACGTGAACTTGAGCACAATCGGCCCGATGTTGATCTTATCCAACGAGTCTATGTTCTCCGGCGGATTGTCCCCAATGACGTCATACTTGAACACCTTGTCCGCGACCCCAAAGTACTCAGCGAGCTTGACCGGGGTGTCAGGGTCCATGTGGGAGGCTCCATTGATGGCGTACCGGAGCTTCCCATTGACCGTGCCAGCTGTGTTGGCCAGCTTCACGGTCCGGGTGATGTTGATCGACCCGTACCTGTAAGGTATCCAATACATTATTACATTGACTTGGGAAATATATTATCTATGACTTTTAATTAAAATTATACTGAATTCACTTTTTATTGGGTTAAGGGTGGCCGTGGCCACCTGTATACCCTACATGCAAATACGCTCATGCGTACCTGTAGGACCCCTGGGGGTTGGGCCTGGCTGCACTGGCCGTTAGGTTCCACCGGTAGGTTCGGAACTGGTTCAGGGACCAGGCCCAACCTCCCGGAGCTGGGGGGAGCTCATTTTCAGCGGGCCCCTTTCCGCCTTCGTATCGAATTTTGCCAGTTGTGTCGAGGTTGTACTTTGTGAACCTGTCCAGGACAATACACACCGTCTTAGTGTAAAAACTACTACCTCCATCCCTAATTATTTGTCACTACTTTAAGAAGACCAATGCATGTAGGAAATTGAGTTGGGTGTTGCCAAAAATAAATCTAAAATGTCCAGGGCTAGATCGAAGTCATGCAAATATTGGGTTCAGATAGTCCAGATCGGGTCAGTTTTGACAGGTCTACCTAGTTATTTGAAACCAGTATCATATGAATATAGTTAGTTAGAGAAAACTCGAGATCAATAATACCTGACCGAGGCAATCATGTAGTAGTCCTTCGGATCTTGATCAGCAGTCACCAGCACCGACCAGCATTGTCCGAGGTGAATATCAAGGGAGTCATAGATATTTTGCACGGTGTGCGAACCCTCCATCTCCACCAGCTTAAGCTTATGCTTTTGGATCCTGAAGTTTAAGGAGTTTTTCATCCCCACATTACAGACTCGAAACCGATAAGTCTTCCCTTGCTTAAATGTGAAGAGGGGCTCCTCCTTTTCATCCCCAACTTTGCCTTGCTTACCATTCATGAGAACCCCATCTGGCCTTGCCAGGGACTTGCCATCATCTAGGGTTTTTCGGAGGATCTTGTGGCCCTCCTTGTACCAATCTCCAATGAGGACCGTGTAGTCGTCCTCTGGGGTGTCGAAGGGCACAGGGATGAGGGGACGACTGTTGATTCGTAGGCCACCAAAACCCCCCGACGCCTTTTGGAGGTTGAGGGTTGGGAAGTAGTAGTAGCTTCCGATTTGGTCCTTTACTTGGAAGTGGTATGTGAAGTTTCTGCCGGGTTGAATTGGACACATTGTGCCCGCCGTTCCATCTTGCCATGAGTTCTTCCTATGTTGTACCCCGCTCCTGAAAGAATTGTCCGAAATTTAAAACCCAGAAAAAAAGACGCGTGTTCAGTAAATAACAACAAACTCTAAGGGAAACACGGTAAGTAAGAGCATGTAAAATTCGTGGGAAAATGAGACTGGGTAGTTGTTTATCAAAAGTTAATGAATTTATCAAAATTTACATGTCTATCAATATTTAAAAGGTTACTATTTTATTCAAAAGTATCATTTTCTCGGTACTTATCAAAACCTATCTTATTTACCAAAAGTTAACTTTCCATTTATCCACAAATTTTACAGGACTTAAATGTGTCGTATAAAAGCGATGATATGTTTTCTTCGTAGGTCGGATTAACCTACTTTTAAAGTCTAAACCCCAATCGATGGCCTTAAGTTACATGTCAATAGTAAGAAATAATTAACCCTAGACATCAAGTTGGTTGAAAAATATTGATAAAAGAAAACCAAAACTCCTAAAAAAAATTTCAAAATTCAAATTCAAAAGGGAAACAAAAAATGCTGGTTAAATTAAAGGGGTCGTCCAAAGTTCAATAACAAAGCGATCATATCTTTTCTGGGCAGGTCAGGCTAACCCTAGACAACTACCACAACAACCTCCCAAGAAAAACACGTTTTGAGAATACTGAACCTTAGACATGAACGACAATACAAAACTTAAACAACATCGTACCAGGTGAACAATAAGGGTTCGTCAAGTTGGTTGAAAACGTTGAGAACAATGTTATTATTAGTCGTCGTGTTCAAGTTTGGTCCAGGAAACTGTCCGTTAATGAGAATAACTTGTTCCGGAACTCCGAGAGGAGATTGTGTGCCATAAGTCACCTTCCATTCGAACTCTAACACAGGATCTCCAGCGTTAGCCACCATGACCATCATCAATAACAAAAATGGCAACAAATCGACGAAATTAGTACCCATCTTTAATATAATTCCTAGCCTAAGACTACTAGATCTAAGAAAGAAAGAAAGAAGGAAAATAGTGTTTTTAGGGTTTTAAATGTCCATATAACTAGAGATTTTTGTCTACTTAATAACTAAATTAGAGATATTTTTGTTGATGAATAACTTATGAGTATATATATATATATGAAAAGAAAGACAAGGTAAGAAAACAACCAACACCCTTATTTAGCTCAATGTCCTGGCATTTTCTTTGATATTGTCCCTAATATTACTCCCTTCCCTCCATTTTTAATTCTATTTTGGGGTTTCTACAATTTCACCCTCTGTTCTTGCAATTAACTAATCTGTAATGTTCTTGTACTAATATTCACTGGATTTCGCCTAATAAATTACTTTTTCTTCAAAACTCACATATGCCAAATAATAATAATAATAATAATAATAATAATAATAATAATAATAATAAGATTTGTAAAATTATTCACATGTAGCTATAGGGTGTGTTTGATCTAGCAACTACTTCTTCAAAATAACTTTTAGAAATAGTTTTACAGAAGACGTAAAATGAAAATGGGAGGAATTTTAAGTTTTGGTTGAAATTAGTGTGCCAACAACTTGGTGGAGCATCCAAATCAAATATCTGATCTATCAAGCATTAATTTTGTGTTATTTACCAAAGAGGTGATAGTCAAACGGTAAGCACCCCCATCATCCAACTTTCCCACCAAGATTCAAGCTTTGACAGACGTAATAAACATTTCAGATTAGGTGGAAATTGTGGGGTTGATGGGCATGCTTGTCATGGGCAGTTTTATACTCCGCTCCCTGGCCTATAAGGCTTATTGGTGGTTACCCGACCTACGATATAGAGACTCAGTAAACGAGGCAGTTAAATTTACTCAAAGTGAAAAAAATCGCAACTTGTGTCCGATTTATCTGACTTCGGGTTATGCTGAAGCCCAAATAGATTTTGGATCGAGTTATGGTGGAGATTAACCTAATGTGGCAAGAGAAAAGGCGTTGCAACGAAGAATTTCCTGAAACAGCCGTTCTGTTTAGCGTTGAGATATGGGAACTAGGAGCTAACCATAATCAGATTAGTTTCACGCAAATTAAACCGTCCACCCTAGGTACGCCTAGAGCTGGAAAAATTTTGACCGACCCAGAATATTTGAATTATCCGATCTGGAAAAATCGGGTCTGGACATAGATTTTTCGTCCGAATTTTGATATTGACTGAATATCCAGATACAAAAATTCTCTTTTTTTCTATTGTCCGAACCCAATTTCGACTTGAATCAAGCTTTGTCCGAATTGTCCGACTCGAAATAAAACCGGACCCGGACATGAATTTCTCGTTCAAATTTTGACATTGACTGAATTTGTCCGACCCACATTTACCCGTACTCGAATTCTTGCCAGCGCTAGCAGGTACACCACATGCAACTAAATGTATCATTTTTTTTTATGTAGTGAATTTTTGTAAAAGTTTGATAACTTCAAAAAATATTGATGAATTTTGTAATAATATTGATACATTTATAATGAATTTTATAATTAATATTGATGAATCTTTTTTTAAAATTCAATACAAGTGTTGTACCGAGGTAGGTACATCATGGTGGACCATATAACAATCGCATCCAATTCGGTTTTTCATCCTCCATCATCAATAAGCATGAAGAGTTATTGGGTTGCTTGGCAAAAACTTTAATGACATCAAAATCAACTATCATGGATCCAAATCTTTGTCAAGAGCAATTGATGGATTAGTAATTCATGATTAGATTGAGAGATTCATTCAAGCTTCGAATTTTAAAGAAACCATGAAATATAACAATTTAGCATGGATTTGCTTTGAAGATTGTTAAATATAAGTGTGCAAATTACACCTAAACTTCTACAAAAAAAAATTAATAGCCCTCGATTTAACTGAACTACTATTTACCTTTTCCTTTGATGAAATATATGTTCATGAAATTAAAGAAGATTAGTAATAGTAGCCCTTATTTCAAGATATCTCCCTACCATTTTCGGACTTTTTATTACATATACACAATTTACTAATCCAAATGAATATATACATTACATGGGAGTTCTGATTTGATTTTAGCTTGGCGTAGCACATTTGGCTTGGACAAATCCTTACAAACTAGATCGAATGCAATAAGATTCGCACTCGCTAAAAGAGATCGACTTTTCTGAAGATCATACTTGAAGTATAATTCAATACCAAAAAATAGAATAATCAAACATAAATCATATGCACACTTTTTAAAAGAAACAAAATTTGAATTTATTTTTTTATTGTTTTATTCAACATTGTTTTTAATACAATGAAGCGATAAACGAAAGAAAATACAATGATACTTTATGTATACATATATAATAATACTATCTTAATTAGGTAGATTATTTCATTTATTGAGTGACTGGTGGTGGCTTGGGCATGTCCTTGACAACCCCACAGACGAGGGCGGTTTCAGGCATGTTGTACTCATCTTTGAGATTCCTAGCCGGTGGCTCGACGCTGACGTAGAGCTGTTGTCCCAAGTAGGCCCTCTCGGGGTTCTCGTTCCTCAAGTTCCACATCCCGGCGTTGTCGAATGTGGTCATGATCGCGGCCCACGACTTCGGGTACACTTGGATCGTGTGTCGGCTCACTGCATCAAGCAAGTTGTAGTTCTTCCTCTTCTCTGGTGCCCAGGTTCCCACCTCAATCCTGTTCCAAATTAATAAATCGGGTTCGAATCGGTTAAATTTCAGGTGCGAACCAATAAATCGGGTTCGAATTGGGTTAATTTTCAGGTGCTAATTGGGTTCTTTAGGTGCGAACTTTGTTAATTATTTAGTTACTAATTTGGTTCTTTAGGTGCGAACTATTTAATCAGGTGCGAACTTTGTTAATTATTTAAGTTCATTAGGTGCGAACTTTTTCATCAGGTTCGAACTTTGTTAATTATTTAGGTTCTTTAGGTGCGAACTATTTAATCAGGTGAGAACTTTGTTAATTATTTAGTTAACTAATTATTAGGTGAGAACTAATTAATAAAGTGAGAACTTACGCGACGGGGAAGAAGGAGTAACCGTCGAGATGCCATGATTGAATGCTCTTCTCGTGGTTCTCGAGGATGATCTCGATGAAGTCACGGTATTTGAGGTTGAGGACGTTGGGTGCGATGGTGATTTTCTGGGCGGCATCGTCGACGTCAGCTGGGGGGTCGTCTTTGATGAGGTCGGGCTTGTAGGCCTTGTCGGCTGCGCCGTAGTATTGGGCCAATTTGAGTGGGGTTTCGGGATCGGTGTGGGAGACGCCGTTGATGGCGTACCTAAGCTTGCCGTCGACGGTTCCCATGGTGCTGGCCAGCTTGATGGTTCGGGTGATCGGGATCTTTCCGTAAAGGTAGGATCCTTGTGGGTTGGGCCTGGCGGCGGAGGCGGTCAAGTTCCATCGGAATGATCGGAACTGGTTGAGGGACCAGGCCCACCCGGTTGGAGATGGGGGGAGCTCGGTTGCGGCGCCTCCCTGGGAGCCTTCGTATCGGACGATCGCGGTTGCTTGGAGGTGGTACTTTGTGAACCTGCACATTTTTCGGGTTAGTTTGGGTCTAATTTTGGGGTAATTGACCTGCCCACCAAGTGTTCGATGAAATGCCTCAATGAAACATATCGTCGAACCTTGCCCGCCAAGTGTTCGATGAAATGCCCCAATGAAACATTTTGTTGAACCTTGCCCACCAAGTGTTCGATGAAATGCTGCAATGAAACATTTAATCGAACCTTGCCCACCAAGTGTTCGATGAAATGCCTGAATGAACATTCGGAATACAAAACATTACCTGGTGGAGGCGACGATGTAGTAGTCCTTGGGTTCTTTGTCAGCAGTGACAAGCACTGAGAAGCACTGACCTAAGTGAACATCGAGCGAGTCGTAGATGTTCTGAACAGTGTGCGAACCCTCAATCTCGACAAGCTTCATTGTGTGTCCTTGGATCCTGAAGTTGATGGAGTTTTTCATCCCGACGTTGCAGATTCTGTACCTGTAAGTCTTCCCGGGCTTCATGGTGAACATGGGTTGCTCGTTGGGGTCGCCAACCTTGCCTTGTTTGCCGTTGATCAACACACCATCGGGCCTTGCGAGGGTCTTGCCAGCGTCGAGCCTCTTCCTGAGGTCGATGTGGCTGTCTGAGTACCAGTCACCAACGAGGACGGTGTAGTCATCCTCGGGGGTGTCGAAGGGGACGGGGATCAAGGGTCGGCTGTTGATCCTTAGCCCACCGAACCCACCCGAGCCCCTCTGCATGTTCGTGCTCGGGAAGTAGTAGTGGGTTCCGATTTGATCCTTCACTTGGAAGGTGTAGGTGAAGTTTGTCTTAGGGGCAATGGGACACATTGTCCCTAGTGTACCGTCTTGCCACGAGTTCTTCCTTTGTTGCACCCCGCTCCTGCATTTTCGACAAGTTTGTCAAACACCCACAAAAAATGTGTCAGAATACATTCAAATGACCCCAATACATGTTTGAACGTTGATTGGGGAGATTTGGAATTAGGCAGCCAAAAGAGGCTGATTCCAACTGACCCAGAATAATGATTTCGGAAAACCCACTTTGGAAAAGTATTTTAGACACTTTTGAAAGACACCAAAGGACCCCAGAACACGTCTGAACGCTATTCGGGGATCCAGATGCAGCCAGCCTTCCCCAGTGAAGAGGCTGGTTCCTGCTAACCCAGAAAAACTTTCAAAAAACCCACTTCAGAAAACCATTTTAGATACCGAAAAAACATACCAAGTGAAGAGGAGAGGCTCATCAAGCATGTTGAACACATTGATCACAAGGTTGTTATTGGTTGTCGTGTTCAAATTCGGGCCAGGGAACTCGTCGTTGATGAGAATAACCTGTTCGGGTTTACCCAAAGGCGACTTTGTCCCGTACGTGACCTTCCATTCGAAGTTCAAGATCGGGTCACCGGCTTGAGCCACCATGAAAAACATGGAGAAAAGCATCCATGGTAACAACCAGGAGCTCATATTTGAAGCTACAAATATTATTAGGAAACCAAAAAGGGAAAAAAAAAGAAGAAAAGGATTAAAAGAGGAGACTAAGAGATGATTCTTGTTAGCTCATGTTATTGAGGATTGCATTTGGCCTTTTTATACATCAAAATGTATACATAGGGACACATTCTTTCATTGTTTAATGCCCCTATTTTCATGCTTAGCCTTCCAATTCTTTCCTAATTTTAAGTTTTGCTTTTCATTGTTTTGAACTTTTCTAAATTGAGAACAAACCTAAAATTAGTTTGTTTTCGGGTGAAATTTTGTGGATCACATGTAATTATATTTGTTTTTTGTTTTTCCCCCCCTACTAGTTTTGAGATTTGAAGGTCCTCGTTTTTAAAAAAAAATAAAAGTTAACTGTTTTTCATTGTATAGTTGGATTAAATTCATCATGACCTCTAAATTACAAATTATTTTATTTTATTTTATTTTAATATCTCATTTTTTTAAAGTGCTAATTGCACTTTCACTTGATATATGGTTTTACAAAAATGATAAACATCTTGGGGCAAGACATATTTTAAGCGTCTTGCCTTTGTATAAAATCTATACATTTGTAAATTAAATTGAAAAAAAATACATGATTGGCCATACCAACTATAATAATACATATAAATAGAATAAAATCACACTTTTACTTAAAATTTACAAAAAAGGGTCTAAACTATGTCAAATGAATAAAGTTCATTTGTTAGGGTGTCAATTTTAATTTTTGGCATACTCAACACATTTCAAGCTTCTTTCAATTAATAATTAATTGATAACTGATAAAGTTGAGTCCCTATGAGGTTATTGTTGTTTTTGTTGATAAGGTTGAGTTAATTGGTATATATTACTTTGGGTTATTAAGTTTTAAAATCCGCAACTTTGGGGTTTGTTTATCAGAATATCTTGAACTTCAGATTTAATATGAATATCCCAAACTTTGGGAGGTCGTATTTGGTAGTAACCAAACACCAAATTAATATCAATTAAACTCTGGATTTTCTGTGATGTAACAATATTGTTTGAGGTGACTTGTAGAATGGAAGTGTGTCCTAACAAAAAAACAATCACTATATTGTAAAAAACTTGAATTTAATTGATGTTAATTCAGTGTTGGAATGCTAATAAATACCAACCCCCAAAGTTTGGGATATTCATTTCAAAAATAAAGTTTTGGATATTCTGATAAACAAGACCCAAAGTTGGAGATTTTAAAACCAAATAATCCTATTACTTTCTCCACCATATAAAGGTTTTTTCTTTATAGAAAAGATTAATGTATTAATAAAAATTCATACAATATCTACAATAAGAACATCGTCTAACAAGAAAAAAATCTAAAAGATTATTATTTGCCTATTTGGGTGAAAATGAAACAAACCTTTTTTTTATGGAAAGAAAATGAAATTGACCTTGAAATATCAAAAGTAATTATGTCAAATTAAACCAACAAATATTTCAACATATATCATGCAAAGACCATCATCACACAACAAATTAACCACCACATGAGACATGTCTATGGTGCACAATGACCCTCTTCTCCAATACACAACACAAAGTTGGTCTCCATAAATCCCCACACCCCACATTTTCCAGCCAAAATTGCCCTCTAATCACATAAAAATAAGATATAATTATAATGATAGGCGTCTTGCGGCAAGATGGTACATGAAAGTGAAGCCCCTTTGTTTATTTACATGGTTTAAACACCGTACCACAATATTATAGAAAAACCTGTAACACTGTCGATTTTAAATCAGACAATGAAGGGTTGATTGATTTTGAAATTTGGACGGATTTTTGGTGGTCATATAAGGTCAGTTAAAACTTTACCAGGCCTACTTAATTGTTACATAGGCGACAATTGTGACATACACATAATATGAAGGCAAAATAAATACATATCCAGATCCATTTCTCCTATTAGCGTCTCCTAAAACCCCCTTGTTTCAATTTTCAGTCCCCTGTTAGAGTATAAAATCATTATTGATCCTTTAACTATCAGATTAAATTTTTGTTTGAGATGATTCCACATGATATTAGAACCAAACCTAGTAAAAAGTCTCATATTCGAAACCCAACACCCCTAATATTTATTTTCACAAGGTAAAGACAATATATATTACATGCATCTAGAGCATGTGCTCCAAGTAAGTATAAGTGAACAATTATGTTACAGGGAGTGAACAATGGGTAGCTATATATGAGTGAACAATTATGCTATTGAGAATGAACAACAGGTAAATATGAATGAACAATAATACTATTAAGAGTAAACAATAATCGTGCTCCAGGAGTATATAACACATACATTGCAAGGAAAAGGGAACATTTACAGTATCCATGCTCCAAACCCTAATAACTTCTGCTTGAGGGTACGTTAGGGCATATTAGACCGTAAAATCATCCTTTTGCTATAAACACGTACAATCTTTTGGTTAAGGTGGTTCGACGAACATTTTGAGTCACGAATAGGTGCTAAAGATCTATAAGATCTATATATGATGAGATAAGGGGTTATTTACTGAAGGTGTGGCGCCATACTTTTAGAAGGTATATCATAAATACAATGATCATCAATGTTATGCCAGACCAAGTGGCCCCCTTTGATGCATGATGGCATGGTACAACCAGGTAGCGCCGACAAAATTTCGGGTCCAGGTAAATTTGAGTCGGACAAATTCGGACAATGTCAAAATTCGGACGAGAAATTCAAGTCCAGACCCGGTTTTATTTCGGGTCGGACAATTCAGACTTAGCTAAAATCGGGTTCGGACAATAGAAAAAAGAGAGATTTTATGTCAGAATATTAGGTCAATATCAAAATTCGGACAAAAAATCTATGTCCAAACCCGATTTTTTCCGGGTCAGACAATTCGGATAATCCGGATCGGACAAATTTTTGCCAGCTCTACAACTAAGCCAAAGCAGTTCAAGTGTATGAATATAGGAGACATATACATGCATTGACAAGCAAAAGTGTAGAAATAAGAGAATTTATACCATTAAAATGGTTCAAATCTTCGTAAAATGATTAGGAAAGAGAAAAAGAAAGTTGGGATTTGTTAATGATATTTGAAAAAACATCACGACTCCACTAGGGATCGAACCCAGAATCTCTGGTTCCGTAGACCAGCGCCTTATCCATTGGGCCATGGAGTCATTTGATGTTCTCTTCGAATCTTTTTACTTTGTTATACAAGAATGAAGGTTCTGAATAGTAGTAGAGTAACATTATTACATTAATGATAGTAATTTTCCATAATAGTATATAATTTAGAAGTTAGTTATATACTCTATATGTGCATCCGAATATATAGTATTACGGGACAAGAGAATTTGTACCATTAAAATAAGATAATTGGAAGGAGAATGCTTTAGGTATTATAGTTTTCTATCATGCTCGAGTCTGGTTAATTGCGACTATATTCTGTTTTAATGAAATATATTTTTATGTGTCAATTATGTTTTGTCACGCGTTGTAGTTTTTCTGTAAATTGGTTAAATAGTCACACAACATATAAAATGTTGCTATAGGATGCAACTGACAAAGTGTTGCCAAAAGATACAACACATAACAAAACATTTTTTTTAGGGTTTTTAGATGTTAATATACTGAACTTTTGGGGTATTGGACAATAATGCACCAAACTTTGACAATGGACAATAATACACTATATTTTGGGGGGTGTTGAACAATAATGCACTTAGTATGATTTTGGTGATGGCTAACTTGGCGGCAATCCTATGTAGCGGGTGGAGGAGATGAATTGGTCTAAAAATATTTGTCTTCTCGGTTTGTCACGTAAGATTGTCACCAAGTTCGCCACCGTCGAAATTGTCTCGAGTGCATTATTGTCCAACACCCCCCAAAGTTCAGTGCATTATCGTCCAATGTCAAAGTTCAGTGCATTATTGTCCAATACCCCAAAAGTTCAGTATATTAGCGTCCAAAATTCCTTTTTTTTACTTTTATAATACCTAAGATGCGGGATAAAAGTCTTGCCTCGTAAGGAGGGGACTTAACAAACTCTCTATATAAACATAGGACATCCTGCAAACATGACATAAGAGTAGGTGGTGTTCATGAAGGGGTGAGTTTACGTGAGATGGCAATTAAATGGCACCCGACCTATTTATAGTGCAAGGGAATGACTTCTTAGATATATAGGGTGGATAGGATTCAATGGCACACCTTTGGATAGGATAGTGTATGTCTTGTCATCAAAGATAGAGCGCAGTTGGGATATCCCACTAACAGTATCTGCATGAAACATGCGTGTAATAATCATGGAAACATGTGAAAAGGCAGGAAAAAACCGTGTCAGGGCAACACGGACCGTGTTGATGACCAACGTGTATTGTGTTGCCAAAGACACGGAACATGTCACTCACGGGAAGCTTAGACTTTGTTTCAGTTGTCTGACATGGTCTGTGTCCAGTGTGACACAACCCATGTCAAGCATACTTCACAATATTTGTCTCTCTATTGTTCACACAGACTGTGTCTCACCTTGCACGGTCCATTTTGCCCTCAATTAGGCATTTTGGGCCCCGAAGGTCAGCCAATGACTTCATGACCCCTAATTATAAAATCCTCTATATCTAGTTTATTTTATAGTTAGTTTAATCCTAAGGGTTCCGATTATCGAATTTCTCATTTCGGTACTTCACTCAACAATCTAAATCCATATATTTGATGGTCAATAAAAAACAATGGCATACATAATCAAAGGTTAAATAAAATGCATTCGAATTAGATTAATACTTGTTCAATCCAACAAAAATCAATCCATGAAATCAATTACAAAAGGGTTTATCCCCTAAACTATAGGAAACTATTCATTATTCATGATTAAACTATAAAACATATAAAAATTTAAACTAGAAAGCATGGAAAATCTATAAGAGTGAGAAATAAACTGAGATTGGGATCAATCCTTGCATGAATGATGAACCGCGGGGACTATTGCTCCTCCACTTCAATAGAAAACTTGGAATCAATCTTTAAAACTTAACAATATATCTCTCAATTCTTGCTAGCTCTAACAATGGTAATGGATGGAATATGGATGAAGATGATGATATATGACAATGGATGGTGGTAATTGTAGGCATGAATGATGAACAAAACAGCCGGAATCATCAATTATATAGCAATAATAGGACTTGAAACATCTTTTTGCAATAAACTGAGTTCAACACGACCCGTGTTGCACTGTTGCTTGGCCACGGCCCACGGGTTGTGTTCCACCAGGAACACGATTTTAAGGTTCTGGACCCCAACATGGTCCGAGTTGGGTGTTTTGGCACCCGTGTCGGCTCTGGAGGGCTTGTACATGATTAGGCCTTGATGTTTTGGGCCTTTGGGGTGGACATCTTCTACTATTTGTGATCCACTTGGACTTCAACACTTGATTGAAGTTTGATTTTCTTCAATTCTTCTCAAATTTCCTACAAAAATACATCAGACTCCAATTAAGCATAAAATGGGAAATTCGGGTATAAAATAATACTTACGTATCGAAAATCACCCAAATTTACTCCAAATCATCCAAGTTCACATATATATAAATTACACTCATCAACATCTCTTACACTTCAATTCATACTTGGAATGAGACGTGCTACTAAAAAATAACAAGTCATTTGATTATACTTCCAAAAATAATCGTTCGTGCTAACATAACGCTTTCAAAAACAAACGGTCACCCCACCCATCCTCACATCACCATATGAAATACTTTGTCCCTTTATGCCTGACATGTCATTTGATTATATATTCCAAAATAATCGCCAAGGCTAACATGGTGAAATTGGATCGATTATTCCTTAGATACTCATGATTGATGTTTCAACTTCATGAGACTATTTTCCTAATATGTTCCGCTGAACCGTATAAATCTATTATCTATTGAAGTTCACGCTAAAGTAGCAATATCTTACTTGTTTCCATGTCATAGCTTGTAGGTCAAAGGGTATCGTACCCGTTGACAACACATTGACAATGAATTGAAGGGTTTTTTTTGCCACTCCTTATAGGCCAGCAAGGCGCAGATAGAATGAATATGTGTCATGGTATAACTCTTACTAAGGTGAGCATGTCACTCTTTTATACCATGCAGATTTATAAATCTAGTTCTAACTCAAAGAACGAATCCTAGCTACTAGGTCAACATACTAAACATAAATCACCAATTTAAGGATTTAGCATTAAAACTACAATATTTTATTGTCGATTCGCAAAAAATCTCATCTTAAACTCATTAAGGCGACTATAATCTACAAATCTATATATACTTGGAATATGAATACTGATTAATGTTACACACCTAGGGCCCTGTTCTTTTCTGCGATATTTTTGTGGTATGGTGTGGTGTGGTGGAATTGTGGTAGGTTATTGGTATGTGGGGTAGGTGAGGAGAAAGAATGTAAAAAGTTGAGGAGAAAAGTGAGGAGAGAGAAAAATAATGATTTGTGGTGAAGTGTGGTAAGTTATGGCAAACTACGGTATGCTGTGGCACCGTAATTTGCCAACCGTAGAAAAGAACAAGGCCCTAGTGTGGAGTATGAATACAAATTCATATTACACACCTAATATCAACATTCTTGTCAATCAATGTTCCAATGTGTCTACCCAAACCTGGACATGAATTGTCTGAATTTGTCCAAACTCGATATTTGTGCAAATATACCCATCCGAATTTACACTAAATTTAAACACAATTTCAACTTTTTTTCCGAATTGTAAGGTTCAATTCGGACATCGTATGAACCTAAATTTTACACAGAATCCGAACGTTCAAATTTCTTGTACCCCAAACCTAAACCTAATCCCAATTTTAGAATCAAACATGATCAAATTGTCCCGATTTTTTGCCAGCTACCCCCCCCCCCCCCCATATAAAACAATGTAAAATCTCACAATAAAATAGAGTAAATACAATACTCCAAAAATTCACCACCCTATGCCCACTTTGATTAAGAAAAGTCAGGAAGCAGGACAAAATCCTCAACCTGGTTCATAAATATTACCCCTCCTCTCTCTCTCTCTCTCTCTCTCTCTCTCTCTCTCTCTCTCTCTCTCTCTCTCAATTGAAATGCAGATTTAGCAGAAACCACACGACTATATACCCTCAAAACTCACTAAACTCCATCCATCCATCCATCCATCCATCCATCCATCCATATATATCCATCCATATATATCCATCCATCTGCCCTAGCTAACATCTTCTAACTTATACACACTCCTACATTCCTTCCCACATCCATACCATCATCATCATCATCATCATCATCATCATCATCATCATTCCATCATCACCACATCATCCCACATCTTCCTTACCCTAATCAATCTCTCTCTCTCTCTCTCTCTCTCTCTCTCTCTCATCCATACCATCATCATCATCATCCCACATCTTCCTTAACCTAATACATATATATATATCTCTCTCTCTCCCTCTCTCTCACATCCATACCATCATCATCATAATATCATATCATCATCATCATCATCATCATCATCCCACATCCTCCTTACCCTAATATCTCTCTCTCTCTCTTTCTCTTTCTCTGAGAGAGACTCTTTCTCTATCTATATATTTTACCCCCATCATCATCATCATCATCATACCATCATCTTCCTTACCCTAATATTTCTCTCTCTTTCTCTCTCTGAGAGAGACTTTCTCTATCTATATATTTCACCCCCTTCACTTTCTCCGCGCCTCCTTAGCCTTTGCTCTTGGGGGTTCTCTCTCTCTCTCTCTCTCTCTCTCTCTCTCTCTCTCTCTCTCTAGGTTTTCTGTCTAAGAAAGAGCCATTATTATAACCAAAATAAAAAACCCATAAAAAACTCCTCCACATAATCTTCTTCCACCATATCATATATCACCATCTTTATATGCAAAATACCACCTTTTTCTTCTCCTCTTCTCCTGCCCTAAATTTAGCCCACTTACTTACTTGCATGCCCTTCTTTCTCTCTCTTCTTCTTTCTCTCTCTACATCAAAATCTACCTCCAGCTACCTCCTCCTTAATTTCACACTACTACTACTACACCAAAGAATTGTATTCAACAAGATTTTTTACTGCGGGGTAATTAATTAAGGTATGTTGATTTTTATTTTACGTTTTTAACTTGTTGGGTCGTTTTCTTCTTCATAGTTTTCATCAATTAGCTGCAAATCGAGGAGGAAAAAGGGTGAGATATATAGGAGTACTAAGCTAGCTAGATAGAGATAGAGAGAGAGAAAAAAATAATTAATTTTTGAAAAAAACAAAAGGAAAGAATTATGGGGTTTGACTGAATGAATCGAGGAAGAAGAGCAGAGCCCATAATCATGACTAACTAGTGAGTAGTACTACTCATCAAACCTCTTTCTATCCAGCTATCTAGCTAATTTTCAAAAAATTAATTTTTCCGTTTCATATTAATTGTCGCCATTTTAATTTTGATATTTTCTTATATAATATGTTACTGACGATTGCAATATTATACTTTTAAGATAGTATTTTTCATTATAAGTCTAATGATAGTAATTTCATAAAACAACTCATTGTATATATTGAGAAATTTATGATCAAAAAATTTTTAAAATTTAACTGCATAATTTATAAAAGACGACAAATATGAAATGGAGGGAGTATTTAATTTATGATTTTATTGAGAAGCAATTAATTCCATTATTTTATTGCAATCCCAAGGGAGAATTAAGTGTTTTAGGGAACTTAAACTTCACAATCTCCCATGGTCAAACCGTGTGAGAAATTTCTCTTTGTTTCCACTTTTTTTTTAATTAATAAATTAATCACTTTACATTACATTAATTAATTAACTTCATTTCATGATTTTAGTACTTAATTTCCTCAAATAACAATACTTTATTCTAACACTTTGTACTTGTAATGCTTTTATGTAATCCCAAGATCATCATGCATCTATCTACCCTTCATAAAAAGCCTAAACACCCTTTTTTTTTCCTTTTTTTTTTACTCTAAAATTCATTATGAAAATCAGTACCACCTTTTTTTTATGGGTTGTATAAAATGGGGATATATTTTTGATGATATCTATGAATTTCAAGCAAGATCTAGTTTTGACACTTTTAACTTTTCTACACGAGATCCAACTTCCTCTACCCCCTTTCATATCAACCTTCCTCCATTGTATCTTTATTTTCTCACCTTTCAAGATTTAATCAATTTTTTCTGATTTTTTTCCCTTTTATTTTGGTGGGCTAAACCTCATAAAAAAGTGGGGGAAAATAGCTAGAGTATGATTATTTTTCCACTTTCATTTTTTGGGGGGAGTATTTTTGTTGACTTTTGAGTTTTGACAGTGGAAAATCCCTCTGAAAGTGTTCATCCATCAAGATCCTAAAAGTGGAAAAAATCCCCAACCCTTTTCAGAGAAAGAGTTGGAAGATCTTTGCACTTTTCATTTCTTTCTCTTCTTTCTACATCAAATAGACAATTCATAGTTAAATAAATGTATACAAATAAGTGAAATGTTACATCATTAATTAATTTTTGTGTATGTATGTGCGTGTGTATCAGTTTTGGAGTAAACAGAAGATCAATTGAGGGTATATAGATCCAATTATATATACTTGTTCTAATGGCGTCCTCCTCGACCTCGCCGTGCGCGGCGTGCAAGTTCCTACGGCGGAAGTGCCAGCCGGAGTGCGTGTTTGCGCCCTACTTCCCGCCTGACCAACCCCAGAAGTTCGCTAATGTCCACAAGGTTTTTGGCGCCAGTAATGTCACGAAGCTCCTCAATGAGCTCCACCCCCACCAACGCGAGGACGCGGTCAACTCCTTGGCGTATGAGGCCGACATGCGGCTCCGGGACCCGGTCTATGGCTGCGTCGGGGTCATATCCCTGCTCCAACACCAGCTCCGCCAGCTCCAGGTGGACCTCTCCTGCGCCCGCTCTGAGCTCTCTAAGTACCAGACTTTGACTTTTCCACCTTCTGTGGCCTCCAACCCCGCCGGACTAGGCGGGGGTGGGGTATTGGCGGCTGCTGCGGCTGCAGCCGCCACCACCGCAGCAGCCGCCCACCATCCCCACCAGTCCGCATCACTCGGGATCGGACTGTTGGGGATGGGAGGTGGTGGGAGGGACCAGCATCAGTTCTACTCCCACCACCAATTCTTCCCCACCAACCATACCAACCACCACCAAACTGGCGGTGGTGGTGGGGGTGGTGGGTCCACTCTTGGGATCAACCTCAGAGGGTTTGACATGGCGGCCGGTGGTGGGGCCGCCAACGGATATGACGCCGGAGGGCTGCTTGCTATGAACATGGATATCTCCGCCGCCGCCGGACTCGGGCAGCTCCACCACCAACAGCCGGCAGCTAGGGCAGCCGGAGGAGATGATCGTCGAGGGATCGATCCGTCTTAAGGGTGTTAGGGTTTGTTGCACCTTGTTGCCATGGCTTCTTCCCAAACCCTATGATAGGTGAGTTCTTCCTCCTCTCCTCCTTGTTCTCCTTCTTGTAATATTACTACCTACCTTCTTTTTTATCTCAATTTTAACTCATTTTTTCTTGGTTCATATTATGTGTCATTTTACAATATTAATAATATCTTAATTACTAATTTTCTTATTTTATAATTAACATTCATTAAATCAATTCCAAATTTTGATTTAATTAAGCATATTTAATTGATCTTTTTTCAATTCACTAACTATTTTATAGATTTATGTGATATTGATTTTCCCAATTATCTCCAAAAGACAGCTAAAAATAAACAAATGTAGTGTTATTATTATTATTATTATTATTATTATTATTATTATTATTATTATTATTATTAGTTCTTGGGTTATAATTTCACAACTTTGCATGATGAAACTAACATTATTAGTCTTCACTATATAATTTCCTCCTTGCCAAAAAAATAATATGTTGAAAATGATGCAAATATAAACTTGACCCACAAAAGATGTGGGAAAAACACATTGGGTCTTCAGTTTCTGTTGAAATACACTGATAGAGAGAATTATGAGTGCTAGGGTTTACAAAACTGGTAAAAAAAAAAAGGGAAAAGACAAAAGGAATGCAACAAGAAGATGAAGAAGAGGCATATAATAATTTAAGGATGATGAGGTCATGGGATAAGTGTCCTTTTGTACTGACATAACATTACTAATATTAACCAGCAAATATTGCGCTCTACCACGTAAAAATAAAACCCTACATTTTTTTTCAAAAAAAAAATTGATTATTTTTTTTGCATATATATACACATTATTATTGTTATTTTGTACGTCCACATCTATATATGTCTCGTTCTTCATGGTCAATAACACTGTCCTCTCAAACTGTTCAAGACCCCATAATTTGCCTCTTCATTTTGAGCTGTTTTTTTGAGTTGTGAAATTATTTTTCTTGTACTTTTTACGGTTTTATTTAAGTGGCACCACGTTTTTTATGTAGAAGATTTTGATCATGATTTATGGTGCACAATTGATAAAATTAGATTTGTAGTAAAAAAATACTACTTCTTCCCCTGAATAAATATTAATTTGATTAAATTTTGATCGTTGATTACTAATAAATATAAAATTAACACCCTTGTAACTTTTAGCACAATATCTTTCTAATGGTGGTAGTTTTATATTGTAACTGATCATTGTAATTTGTGATTAATCAATGATTAAAATTTAGTCAAATTGACACTCATTTAGGGACAGAGTTAGTATTAGAAAAGTATAAAATTATAAATTTTTACTAAAATATTACGTGTGAAATTATTAAATAAAGAATAATATTGAAAAATATGGAAGACAGTTATTTTTGGACAGATAATGTATGTTTTGTGAATGGCTTTGAAATTTGATGATGAGTAAGTTTGAGATTTGATTGATTGATGAATAAAATAATATGGTGCCCTTAAATTACACAATAGTCCTTCGTATTTATGAGGAATATTGTAATTTGTCAAATTATTAATTTTCTTGTCGCATTTTATTTGTCAATTTTATAATTTCGAAATTTCCATTTTACCTTTATTAATGAATTAAGAAAAGCGTACTCTTAACATCAAATAAAAAATATTAAGTTTGGATTATTTTATTAACAATATTGCTATATCAAGTGAGGTAAATTGAGAACTTTAAAGCATTTTTTAGTTTAATTTTTTGAAAATGCATATAAATAGGTTTTAAATTTTTTGTCATGCTGTTTTCTTTCTCTTTGTTAGTGACTTATACTTGATTTGTGTCATTTTTCTTGTAGGTTTACATAATTTGAAGTTCTTGAGGAATTGAATATTTTGAGGTGAAGATTCAGAGAAATTGCGAGTGTGGAGACATTTGGAAAATGAAGTTAATTGTCATGTTCGTTCTAATTATCAACATCTTTACATGAAAATTTTACCATGTTATATTATATGTGTATGCACAATTTCTTCAATAGTTTTATATTCTATGAAATATTGTGGAGCAAAGTATCAATATATATGCTTTTGGATCTATTTGGTACTCTCATATATTGTCATTTTACTCCTTCTGTTCCATATTAATTGTCATAATTTTAACTTTCACGATCTCGAATATCACTCTTTGATTGATAATTTCTTACACAATATATTTATTGATAATTACAGTATTATACTTGTATGATAACATTTTTCGTTATGAATCAAATGGTGATATATTGAGAAATTTATGGTCAAAAATTTTTAAATTTGATTGCACGATTTCCAACTAGGACAATTAATATGGAATGGTAGGAGTAATTTGTGGGTCTTTATATTTTTTTATAGCCTTTCCAACTAGGGTTCTAGCTACAATAGTGCTTTAATTCCCACCTTAATTTTCTTACAAAATAAATATAAACTTTCGTTGTGTCATGATCTTTTATCTTCTTGGTAATTTTTAAGGCTCACATAGCTTGTTCATCACCAATTAATATTTCTAAGATGATTATTAATAGGATTATTGAATAACAATAATATGAACTTTGTGGATATTATTATTGGAAAATAGGTCTCTATAGCTAGTACTGCTAGTGTCTAAGAAAATTGTTGGTATTATTATCGGCCAGTACCCCTAAAATCCATATTATTGTTCTCCATTAATCATTATTAATAACTACTACAAATAAATTTGACCAAACCCCACCAAAACATACCTAACTTTTTCCTACATTACTAGTTACTACCATTATATGGAATTAAAGGATATCAGAATACAATTATTAAAGGATATCAGAAATCAAAGTGACATATAATATGTAGAGCTTAATTAGACAAAAAATGAATTGGAGGTACCTATCATTTTGTGAAAACGATTTCTAAAACCCCATATTTTGAAAACTGATTTTGAGGTCCCTTTCTTTATGTGTTAATAATTATCAAGACCCACTATTTTAATAAAAACCTATTAAAATGGGTAGTAACTTTTTATATTTATAGAAAAGGATTTAAAACAATGACATTTTATGCAAAAATACGGATTTTTGATATTTTTATTAAAACAGGTTAAAATAAATACTCTTAACTTTTTGTGATAATTTTAATGATATTAATTATCACAATCTACTACTTATACCTCAAAAATTGTATTTTCTGTGGTTATAGGCTCACCATTCTTAGGCAAAAAAATTAAACTTAACTAGAGAACTTTGACTGATATCTTAACGTAGTTGTGTTGGACAGTCAAATTATTAAAGTTATAATCATGAGCAAGTACAAATTTTTGAGGTATAAGTAGTTGATTGTGATAACTAATACCATTAAAATTATCACAAAGAGTTAAGAGTGTTTATTTTAACCTGTTTTAATAAAAATCTCAACAAATCATATTTTTGCATAAGAGGTCCTTGTTTTAAACCCTTTTTTATAAATATAAAAAGTTACTACCTCTTTTAATAAGTTTTTATTAAAATAGTGGGTCCTGATAATTATTAGCACATGAAGAAATGGATCTCAAAATCAGTTTTCAAAATATGGGGTCCTAGAAATCATTTTCACAAAATAATAGGTACCTCCAAGTCATTTTTTGTTAATTAGAAATACAAAATACAGTTGATCAAGCTTTAAATTTGCCAAAAAGGGAAGCTTTTTCTAGCAACAAATATACATTAAAAGATGAAGATGGTTACATAAAAGCTTGAATTATGACCAATAAATGTAAGCATATATAGAATTATTGATATACATAGATGTTGTAGTTGATTTCAGGGCCATGATGATGATGATGAGATATGTGGAGAGCAGAACAAAGATATGAAAATTGAATGCAATCCCAACTTATTGCATTTGAATGACAACTTACTACAAAATTAAATGCAAATTTAGCAGATTTGAGTTATACTATCAAGGTTGGCTGTTACATTTCAATCATTTCCAAAAACATCATCATTCACAACACAAAAATCATACTACAAAATTTAATTCTTAGGGTCAGATTTTTTAAATTTTGTGCTCTTTTTGAAAATATATTGATGAATAAATCTTAGATTCAATATGATCAACTTTAGGCAATCAAATATTCATAATCAAATAGCCAATACTCCCTCATTCCCATATTATTTGTCACTTAAAACATAATTCACAAAACCAAGAAAACTTCCAATTTATATTAATTTGAATTCTTGTAAATGAGGAAAAAAATGAATAAAATGGTAAATGAAAAAGAAAAATGGTGAATAAAAGAAAAAATTTGAAGAAAAAATGTACTTAATAAGATTAATATTATACAATTTATAATACCGTGTGACTGAAAAATAACTTATGCACAAAAGTTTGAGGGGGTTGTGGCCACTTTTGTCCCATTAGAAGCTGCAACCCTAGTTGAGATAACACTAAGCCTTTTATGCGTCACACAATTAAGATTGCTAATATATATTGGGTTGAAAGCTTAAAATTATGAGGAAACGATATAAGAAGGTAAAGCGAAGCTACCAAGATTTGAATCATTGTTAGATTCACAGTGACCGAAAAATTTTATGTATTCCTAGTGCGTGGTAGATTTCCTTTCTTTCATTGTATATAGCAAATAGCAATGTTAATATTCTTAGGCTCTCTCAAATTCATGGGTAAGTCCAACTTACCCAAATTTACCAGTTTTTACTTAAATTTACCAAAACTTACCGAACATAAAAAAACAAAAAATAATAATAATTTTGATATATTGGCATCATTTTGCCAAAAGTTACCATAATTTACAAAAAGTTACCAAAAATTACCAAAATTTAACTTTTACCCAACTGTTTTTTACCCATTAATTTGACAGGGCCTTAATGTGCATTTAGTAAGCCAATTCTCAATTTATCCCTAGTAATACTATATATATATATATATATATATATATATATATATATATATATAGATATATATATATATATAGAGGATAATTGGATTCTAATAATCCCTACTTTCACCAATTGGACAATGGTGGACCGTACTTTCACTTTGTATTCTGGTGGTCCAAAAAAAAGTAAAATTGGATTGTAGTGGGATATTTTCAAGGGAATCATAGATTTTGTGTTGCATTTGATTCAAAACTTAGTATAACACTTTACAATGATTTTTAATGAATTTACACCATTTCTCACAATTTTTTTCATTTTTTTACTATTTTTTATGATTTTTTCACTTTTATTATTTTTAAAAAATCATATTAATTATTCAGAGTTTCAAAAAAATAATTTAAAAAATGTTTTAGAAACTACAATTCATTAACTTTCTTGTGGCAGGAACGAAAAAAACAAAAACAATATAGTGTAGGAATGAAAAAAATAAGAAGAATGTGGAGGTGGATTTGGTACCAATACAATCCAATTTTATTTTATTTTGGACCACCAGAATATAAAGTGAAAGTACGGTCCACCATTGTCCAATTGGTGAAAGTAGGGATTATTAAAATCCAATTATCCTATATATATATAAGGATTTTTATTATTGTATAAAAAAAGGGAACCTCAATATAATTTTACTAGATTATTGGCATTAGGTAGGTTTACGGATGAGTAGGTGAGGTTAGCCTATCCTAAAATAAAAAACATTACCCTTATCTGTTGAGTATATATATATTCCCAAATTTCAAAAAAATTATCCTTACACATTAGACAAAAATCTAAATTTAGGACCAACATTTTTATGCTCGGTTTGTTCCAATTGCTAACTCATTTTGTTCTATTTTATTGGTCATTTTTATAATTTCAACGATTTTCATTTTCATTTTACCTTTTAATTAATAAATATATATCTTTTTGTTTTCTTTTTCATTTTCCTATGCAAGAATAATGTAGTGATAACTTTTGACAACTTACAATTCTTACATCCCATTTTCAATATACGTAACCGGGTCTTGTAGAATTACCTATGGTGACAAGTGTTATGGAATAGAAGTAGTAGTAAACACATCAATTCCGTCGGTCCTTAAATAATTGTCAATTTAGCTAACTTTTGACTGTTGATTATTCATAAGTAATACTCCCTTTGTTTGGTTTTATTAGCTGTCATTGGAAATTGTGCCAAAATTTTGACCGTTAATATTTTAATTTGTACAATGATTCATCATACGAAATTAATGTCATTAGATTCGTAATTAAAAAATACTATTAAAAAAGTATAATATTATATTTTTTTTACAAAACATTTATATTAGAAATTATTGATTAAAAATTGGCACTGAAAACCGTAAATGACAGATAAAAAAGAACGGAGGGAGTAATGAGTTACAATATAAAATAAACATCATTGTAATTTTTAGTACAATATCTTTCCAATTGTGATAATTTATTGTAACTCATAATAATTTATGAGTAATATTCAATAGTCAAAACTTAGTCAAATTGACACTCAGTTTGGAACGGAAGTAGTACATGATTAATGGTTTATTACATGAAATTAACTCACATAAATCAAGAACATACATGAAACCCTCCCTAAAAAGAAAAGGAAAAGAAAAGAAAAAGAGAGAGAGAGAGAGAGTGAGAGAGAATGCATTTATTATGACTCAGAACTGCAATGCTCTGTGATGCTCTCATTCAAATTCCAATGACCAAAACACATCAGAATTAAGGCAGAGAGAGAAAACCAAAGAAACAAGATCCATAGAAGAAGAAGAACAAGAACAAGAAGAATACACATCACAGATCAGAGAGAAAACCCATTGATTAAACATTGCACTTTTATAAATACCACTCCATACATTTATACTTACACAAATTACCATAAAAAAAGCTTAACATCCCCCCATAAATATTACCAAAAAAACAAAACAAAACAAGACAGAACAAAGAGACTAGGTTACTTAGGGTTTTAGGCTGCTGTTTCAGCTGAGTATATATATACACACTGATCTAGTGATCTGATCACCTAGATATGTAGTATCAAACACACACATATATATAGTAGTATATCTTGTCATTCCTAGTCAAAATTGTGCACTAATTAACCAAAATCAACAAACAAATACATTTAATAAAGTATTTTTAGATGACAATATACAAATTTTTGGTACTCCCTCCGTTCTTTTTTATCTGTCATTTACGGTTTTCAGTGTCAACTTTTAATCAATAATTTCTAATAGTAGTATAAAATTTTTATAGAAAAATATAATATTATACTTTTTTAATAGTATTTTTTATTATAAATCTAATGATATCAATTTTGTATGATGAATCATTATATAAATTAAGATATTAACGGTCAAAGTTTTTGACACAATTTCCTAGGCGACAGATAAAACAAAATGGAGGTAGTATTGGATTGTAATACAATGACATTTATTATTAGACAGCAATATCCCTAACTTTTATATCTAGATGAGATTATTCTATCAACAGTAACTAACGAGTACTGAATCAGTATCCATGTTACATGGTTGTCTAACCCAGTAACCCTCCGTTTTTCTCACTAACCCACATTATAAAAATGTGGGTTATAAAACATTGGTTGTTTGTGTGTCACGTCAGCACGGTGACCAAATTACCACCTCTTAGTCATCGTGCTAGGGCCGTTTTTTTAACGTGGGTTAGTGAGAAAAATGGATGTGTTAACAGGATTACATGGGCAGGGGCCGGTTTTGTTCCCTTTGCCTGCCATGTCACCACGAAAACCATTTCAGGATTATTATTGTCCAATAATAAAAATCCGTACATTATAATTTAATAACTTCAAAAATTAGTATATTATCATCCAATATCCTAATACTGCGTAAATAAAGAAGGAAAAAGAAGAAGGAAAAATAAAAGGAAGAAAGAAAAAAACTGCTGCATGATAATGATGACGTACTTGAAGCAATGATGGCAAAATGGCCCCCCTTTAAATGCTCTCTCTCTCCGCCAATCCAATCCAGTCCGTCAGATGCAGATAGGGTGACGCATTTCCATTGCATGCGTTTCTTCTTCATATTAATATTATTTCATTTTGGTTTGTTTTTCTTGATAACTGAAACCCTCTTTTTCATTAACTCCTCACCTATATATACACTTGACTTGACGTTTCCATGCATGCATTACTATTGCTATTTTTATTTCTTTATCTTTTTTTGTTTCTATCAAGTTAATATGTTCAATTGCATGTACACATTTTCGCCAAATACATATTGCATGCATTTGGAGTATTCGATTATGTGTTTTATGTAGGTATAAGTGAATAATTATGTTATTGAAAGTGAACAATGATCATATTTAAAACACATATAATAAATTGCAATTTTCAACAGAAAATTTTGTTGGATATATTATTCGTATTCCCACCAACAATGAAAAAAATTGTCATGGTTGGATAAAACCTAAAAGTCGATTCATCAATCTATTGATACAAGTTGGCTCATTGGAAGAGTTGAACAAATCAATGATACCAAATAAGTGCTTGATAGACAACCTATTCATTTAGCTATTTGGTTCCAATAGATTGATTTTCGGCAAACGGAAATGAGCAACCCATTGGGATTAGCCTATTCTAGAAATGACTATTTTACCTAAAACTTTACCAAAATTAGGGCAAATATCATTACCAAAATTAGGGCAAATATCATTACCAAAATTAGGGCAAATCACTGTTAATGCATATATATTAGTGGTCCTACAAAGTTCACCTAGAGTAATATTTTCCGTGTTTACAGAGAAGCGAATAGGACACCTGACTCACTTACAATAAAAGGTCATAATTTGCCAACAACTGAAAAATGGGAGCAGATAGATGAGATGAAATTCAATAACATTTTGTATGAGGATAGAGTGGGTGAATTTCTTGTGAGAAGAAATCCATAACCTCTTCTCTCACTTGTCTTGTTGATATCAGTGGTCCTACATTAATTATAAGCAACACAAATAACCATGTTAAACTATCGTTAAAAAAAAAAGTGTTCGTTACCCCAAAAGTCTGGTAGATTTTATAACATTATGAGAGATAATTTAATTGGATGTTATCTTATGAGAAGAGGCGTCTAACTTCCTCACTGACTTACACAGTACTCTTCATTTAACTTTCCTTAATTACTATTTACAATAATGTGATCATATCATATCATATCATATCCCAAGTCATAGTATATAGTAATAATGTAGACTTTCTTGCATGTAATGTAACAAAGAAGAGATGGTGTTAACAAAGATGAGAAGAAAGTATATTTTGAAGACATGACCTTTTTGGTCATCTTTTTTAATATTCTAATTCTGTGCTTTCTTTTTTGTCTGGTTGAAGGTGGTTGAGGGTATGAAAAAATTGGCAACCCTGACCACTTTCTGTTGACAGCACTTTTTGTTGATTACACACTGATACCAAGTTGACTCTTTTCTTAAAAGGGGTCAAATGTTCTGATATGACATAATAAAATAAATAAATTGGTAAATAAATCTCAATCATCAATCATGTCTCATTAAATAAGTCAAGCTACTCTATTATAGTAGATGATTACACACTGATACTAAGCTATTTTATTAGCCCCTATTTTTTGCCAGTTTGCCATGCTAAACTGCCCATGATATATATTATTAAGCTCCTGGTCTCTTATGATGCGGAAATGATATATTGTGTCGAAATTGTGGAAAATGCAGTAATGTGTGGAATAATATAGTAAAATTTTTGGATAGTGTGATTGATGTGGTAGGTAAGGAAAGAGAAGGTGAAAAATAAAGGAGAAAAGTGTATGAAGAGATATATTGATAATGATTGTGGTAAAATGTGGTTTGATGTGGTAAATGTGGAAGAATATTGAGGGTACGATGAATTGTGGTACCGCACCGTACAAAAGAACATGAAATAAAACCTATATACATATATATATATATATAAAACTTTTAAAACAACTCGTTACATGCTTCTGTCTAATTTTTGCTCAAATCTACCACCCTTACTTACACAATTGCCCAGTAAGCGAATGGATAGACTTACGTAGATGGTAGGGACGTCAAATTCGAGTTCAAGTCATTTTGGGTATGTACTAATTGGACATGGACAAAAATTTAATGTCCGACACCCGATTTTTTCGAGTACTTTTCCAGCTAAACTATCCAGACAAGCCTAAATGTGCTCGGTAGGTAGAAAATTGGAAAACATCCTATCCAAATTTTCTATTAAATCGATCGAAGTCAAAATCTAGGTGGAAATTTATGATTGAAACCCAATTTTTTTTCAATTCATACTAAACTGAATTTTCAGATTGGATATTTTTCGGTAACCTTATAAAGTAGAGGGTTTTATAGATGAATAACATGAGATCGAATAACAAGATTAATTGTTCCTTTTCCCCCTAAAAATTGAAAGCAAAAAAAATGATGAAATAGCTAGAATATTTGAAGAAAAGATTTTAGGTGGGGAGGGTAAGTAGGTAGGGCAAAGACATGAAGTGAAAGGAACGGTTCAAGAGGTAGGGATATATCCCGACACCTTTACTTACTCCCACATTTCCTTATTTTCAACTTTTTTTTTTTCTGAATTTACCTTTTAATATCTTTTTTGACACTGTTTTTGGATGTAGAGTATAATTTCTAGTTATAGAATAATTAAACTATGGGGTAATATGGACCTTAAAAACATTTTTTGAATACTATTTTCATCATATTAACAAGTATTATGATTTTTGATATTAATTTGTTCGATATTTATAACTAATTACTAACTACAAGTGATTCAACTTTCATTATCTATGCCAACAATTAAATATATAACACCTTCATGGAACTAATCTATCCATTATATATATTTTATATACTTATCGTATATTTGAAAAAACTATGTATAAAACTTTGTATACACTTTATATGTGTTGTTATATTTATGTAATTTAATTATAGTATTGTTTATTTAATATTGTGTAATACCCTCTGTGTTGCTCAATATTTGTTATTTTTAATCTATTTTTTATTTTCCACAATATCTGTTATTTTACCATTTCAATAAAAAATTAATAATGATTTTTAAATTACCTCTCACTTTTAGGATTAATATAATTACATATTCCCTCCATTCTTTTTTATCTGTCATTTACGGTTTTCAGTGCTAATTTTTAATAAATAATTTCTAATATAAATGTTTTGTAAAAAAATTATAATATTGTACTTTTTTAATAGTATTTTTTATTATGAATCTAATGACATTAATTTTGTATGATGAATCATTGTATAAATTAAAATATTAACGATCAAAGTTTTGACACAATTTTCAATGACAATTAGTAAAACCAAACAGAGGGAGTAACTAAAATAGAAATTACTATCATTTCCAATACAATTATCATCTTAAAATCTTCATATAAAACCCAAATGCAACAATTATTGAATATTAAAGTTTTCACTCTTAATAAATATATTGCTGAAACGCCCATATTAATATCGTTAAATTATATGCAAGAATTAAATTCCCATCATCTCTCATCCCCTCCATTGCATTTATTTCGGGCTGTCTTTCTGATCCTGACCCTTGCATGATCTTTTTTTCTTTTTTAAAAAAATTAAATATGGAACATACTTTTTCTTTGATCGAATATCGAACATACTTTTAGTAGTACGTGAATCACTGTTGTTGAAGAAACTTTACTATTTGTTTCGTGATGATATAGTCTTCATTCATTTAAGATGTTTTTTTAAATGTTTTAATTTTTATTGAATTAATATTTATTAAGGAAATTTGATCTAAATAATCTGAACTTTGACATGTAATAAATTGAATAATCTAAACTTTCAAAATATCACTGAATAATCTAAACTTTGACCAATTATAGTAACATGTTAGCATTAATTTGGCAATGTATATGGAGTACTATGATCCTATTTTTCAATTAAAATTTATGGAGCTTAATCTTAAATACAAAGCTCAAACATGCAAATTTGAAAATTTTTTTGTAAGAGCATATCCAACGCTGGAAATATAACCTTGGAAAATGTGTTAAAAAGTGAAGTTTTTATCCAACAAAGAACTGTGGTCATGAATTTTCATTCCAATAACGCTTCAGCCATCCTATACGGAAACTTCATTTTTTTTCTTTTTCAACAAATCAAAAGGTTGACATGTGTCATTAATTTTGAATGTTCGAGATAAAATAGGTTCAATAAATAGTATTTTATAGAAAAAAAGATAGGAATATATGAGTTTCTATTAAATTAGATGTTTAATCCCTTCATTCTTTTTTACCCGTCATTCCCTTTTTTAGGTCTATTTCTATCAATAATTTCCACATAATTTTTTTTATAAAAAACAAATATTCTTTTTAATAATATTTTTTATTACACATCTAATCACATTAATTTTATATATTAATGAGAAAATTTTTTTACGTGAAAATATGGACAATAAAAAAATAATGGAGGGAGTATAAAAAAATGGGAAAATAAAAACGAGGGGGGTGCATGGTTATGAGGGTAGGGTGGCGATTAAGCCAAGTCAATGAGAATAGCATTAAATTAGACAGTGCCAACACAAGGGGATAAAAGATAAAACCCTTCTGCCATCATATGAATATGCCCTATAACTATTTACTATTACCCTTTTTGTATCCTTCTTTAATAAATGATGAAATAAAATATTATTCTCTCTTTGTTCCACATTAATTGTCATAATTTTGATTGTTACAGTCTTCAATATCACTATTTAATTGATAATTTCTCAAATAATATGTTATTGACAGTTGAAATATTATACTTTTATAATATTATTTTTCGTTACGAGTCTTATGGTGGTAATTTTATATGTTTAACAATTCGTAGTATATATTAAGAAATTTATGGTCAAATGTTTTTTAATTTGACTGCGTGATTTTCAAAGACGACAATTAATATGGTACGAAGGAGTAATGAAATAAAATAGTACTCCCTCCCTCTATCCCATGTTAATTGTTATCTTTGCAAATTATACGGTTAAATCTTGAATTGTTAATATATACAGTGACTTGTCATGAAAAATTACTATCATTAAATTCGTAATTAAAAATACTATTATAAAAATATAAATAACGTAAATTTAATAAAATATTGTATATAAAATTATTAATCAAAGAATAATATTGGAGATCGTGAGAGTCAACAAAATGATACTTAATATAGAAATGAGGCAGTAAATAAATTTGTAGTAATAAAATGGAAATATAAAAAAAAGGGAAAAGAGGGAAGGAATAGAAGGAAAAGACAGATGATACATCCTTGATAGATCAAATCTTGACCTTTCTCTGTCTCTGTCTATACTGTCTCTGTCTACCTGTCTTAATGAATCAATCAATTTTCCTACTATTCATTTACTTATTATTTATTGTTATCAATATTATTATTCCTATTTATTAAGAATAAATCCTATCAAATCTTTCTCTCAGTTTCTCTCTCTTGTGTGTTTCTTTTCTGAATTTATGTTAATTCTTCCTACACTCACTCTTGGGCTTGAAAGATAAACTGCCCTTTGTGTATATTTGGTTCAATCTTGTCAAAAAATGAAAAATTAGAAATGGTTATGAATTTTCTCGTTTAGTTATCCTAACTAGATTTTAATATCAATTTAAGATTGTACATATTTGTTGGCTTTATGTAAATTTTAAATTAAAAGTACATTTTAATATTGTAATGATCTGTATAATATTATCCATTAATAAAATTAAATTGTATAAAACTATCATTATTAAATTCGAACGTTATCCTAAAAATATAACATTGCAGTTGTCAAATGAAATATTATATAAAAGATTATCAATTAAGGAGTAACATTGGAGATCGTACACTCTTCTTTTCTGTGGTTTGTTAAATTTAATCGCATTAATCATGTTTTACCAACTTTATCATATCGCACCACTTATTTTCACATTTATCTACTGTATCAAACTTAACCATCTATAACCACATTAACCACGCTTCATCAACTTAACCGTAATCACACCCTACTAACCCCATGAATCAACAATATGAAATGGAGAAGTAATATTTTTGAGGATATCTGTTGGAGTTAGAGGTTAGAGGATGAACCAAAAAAAATACCGCTACTGCTATTTCTTGTGTTGAGTTATCCCATCGCATTGTGGCATATTGTGGTGTATAATGCTGACGCTCATCCTGGCCTCTCCTAAACAGGTTGAATTGGGTTAAAATACATTATTTCATGCCTTGTTTGCTTACACCATACAAATGCACCCTTTTCTATGCTTCTCTCTCTCTTTTTATCTCTTTATCTCTCTCTCTTTATTTATTTTTATATCATAAAAGAGAAAGGAACAAGACGAGGGGACATGACAGGTGTTCCTCTTTTTCCCCTCACTTCTCTCTCTCTCTCTCTTGTTTATTCTTTGTTGTTTCTCTCTTTTTCTCATCTTCTTCTCCCTTAATTACATCCCTTTTGTCCCCCCTCATTCGTCTCTTTCAATTACCTCTCTTTCTTTGGGGTTGGAAGGGCTTCATTTGGATTAGGGCTCACAACAATTTGGGTCGGTCAAATTTCGATAATGTCAAAATTCGCATGAGAGATTGATGTGTAGACTTGGTGTTTTGAGAAGGGATGACTTGGACGGAATCAGATCTGTGTCAAAATCGGGTTTAAACAATTGGAAAATGAAATATATTGAGTCCAAATTATCGTTCAAATCAATCAAAATTCAAAACTTGGACGACAAATCTATGATCGTAACTAAATTTTTTCGCGTTAGACTAAACCAGATTTTCGTATTGTACAGGTCCCTGATAGCCCTTATGGTTAATATATTGGTGACTTACATGTAATAAAATTCACAAGTCTAGAGAATTCCAAGAAATTTAGATATAGGTAGTCTTACATCAACCAGCATACTATTATTTGATCCAAATTAGGCTTAGATCAATCTATTAGCTAGGAGTGGCATTCATTATAACATTTTTCTGAATTGCGTAATTTGGCCCGCCCATGGACCCCTATATCTTAGAGGTAATCACTAACGAATTTATGAATAGGTCAATATCAAATTGTCCATGATAAATATAACCCATCAATCTTATAATTCCGCCTATAGGAAATACATTACTTTCATTTTATAATAATGGATAATGGGGGTTTTGACTTTGACCAAAATAGAGTAAAGGAAATGATGGGTGGCTTGAGGATGAAGAAGGAAAAATACTACTATTCATGCCATGATAAATAATTGAGAAAGAGAAAGGGAAAAAAGAAAAAGGCCCCATCACCTTTCTAATATTGTGGGCTCTTATGCTTTGTCATTTCTTCCTATACACAATCTTGGTAATTTCAACACTATTTGATAATTTTAGCTACCTACATTTTTGGCCATCCTCAACACAACTTTATTATTTGAGTGTACTATGTGCAATTATTTTGTTGGGAGAATTTTGGTGATTTATCAACATCCAAGTATAAATTTCTATATGTGGCATTCACTCTGGTCCATTTGAAAATGACTTTTTTTTTTAAAAAAAAAAAATTTGATTATGAATCATATATGTGAATTAGACATATTTGTTTGCATAGCATCTTGAAGTAAATAAGCCTTTCAAACAAATCTAACTTGAGCTTGGGCTTACCTAAACAATTATCCGGAAATTAGGATTATGCTCTCACGACTACCATGTTCCTATATTTATATATTTGTATAATTTTATGAACATGTATGTATGTATATATGTATGTACGTATGTATGTATGTATGATCATAAAATTATACATGTCCGCTAACAAATTTACATATACTTGTTCATAAAATTGTAAATACATGCTCATAAGATTCATTTGTGAGAATATAGGAGCGATTCCTCATAACATAATCCAACTTTTACCGACAAAAAATGACATTAATTGTTTTTATTTTATTCTTAGAAAATAAATTTACTTGTAAAAATTTTACCCAAAATTTCTTGAAAACTTAATAAGTTTACAATGTCAATAAAAAAAAAGTTGTTGGCAATAAGTTCAAAGAATAAGTTCAATCAAAATAAGTTGAAGATAACAAACTCATATTCTATACTCGTCGAGGACTTATTTGTGAGTTTTTTTTTTGGGTAAAATTGACTATAAACTTATTTGCTAAAATTATTTTCGTAAAATTGATTCTGTAAATTTTGACTATTAATTATTCAATATGTATAATAATTTAAAATATAAAATTAATTTCTTTAAATTTTTCATAAAAAATATTCTTATATAATATATTTGGCCTAAAAAATAATTTGAAAAAAAAAGAATGGGTATTTACTAATTATTAATATTAATATAGGTTTGACAAAGTACAACACACACGTGAACTCTCATTCCTATATGTTTACATTTTGACCAACTTAACAATACCATTGACAATTAGTTAATGATCTATTATATATTTATGCACAATTCAACATACTTGTTTTAATGTATGTATTAAATTAAATATTATAATAATGGAAATAAAAGCTGAATTATTGTGCATTGGACAAGCAGCTCAGCAACGTACGTAGAGTAATATTGAAGCAATGTGTTTTATCAAAATAATAAAGTTTTGTAACTATTGAGGAATTTGTTTGACTTTGAAATGAAAATAATTAAACAAATACAAATTATGATCATATATTACCTCGGTCCCAAAAAGTTTATACTTTAACTAAATTTTGATAGTGAATTACTCATAAATTAGAATGAGCTAAAATATGAAAGTACCGCAATTAGAAAGATAATTTAGTAAAAACTACAATGACGGTAATTTCATATTGTAATTTGTGCGTAATCAACAGTAAAAATTTAGTCAAATGACAAATATTTTGGGACAGAGATAATAGATTTTAATTTATGACCTTGATAACTCATGAACTTAGTGAACGAGTGACCTTGGTCCTAGTACCACATTATTCAAGATATTTGGGATGCTAAATAATTTAAGTAAAATATATGTGTATAGGTTCAGGTGAAATTTAATAGTACAATTAATTGACAATTGATGATTTATTATTCATAAATTTATAAACATGTTTATTTGTTATTTCATTTCATCAATGTGAGATTTCTTCCGTAATTCAAACTCTTGACATTAAATAAGAATATTGTTAAACATTTGTCAAAAGAAAATGTAATTTGAACTTAAGTTGTTCATCATTAGAAATTAGATCGAAGATCAGTGACCACCTTTTTTTATGGTCAAATAACATATAATTCATAATAAATTTTTATGTGGTTGTTTCGACCCAAAAAAAATAGGTACAATTATATAAATGGGACCATACTCCAATTGTTGGTTCATCACCATGAGCAACTCACCCATTTTACTTTTATTTTTATTTGCCATGTATGAAATTTGAAATTTATTTGGTATATTTTATTTGGTGAAATTTATATGGACATTAAAGAGGCTCCTTCATTGCCTTCAACTCACCCCTTTTACTTTTCTTTTATTTTTGGATTCTGGTGGTCCTAAAAAGAAGTCAAATTGTATTCTAGTGGGATACCACCTAGTCGAGTGGTGATGACTCAGTGAAAAACTGACATGTCAGACACTCTTGCCTATACACGTGATTTGGAGGCCAACCGATTTCAGTTCGATTCGAGTGTGGGTTTGGGTTCAATTTACCTTCCGATGACTTATTCAGGTTGGTTTGGGTGAATTTTTAAATCTTCGATTGAGTGCTGGATTGATTTGAGGTCATTTGAGCATTGGATTTTCATTGAATCACTTTTCGGGTTGCAATTTGGATCGGATTTGGCTTTCTTTTGGGTTCGAGTTAAGATTAAACCATCCATTCGGGTGTTAGTTCGGGGGCAGGTTTTTAGTTTGGTTTTCGAGCCTTGGTTTAGTTTTGCCAGGAATCTGCTAAACACAACCCAGCCCAGCGGACAAAAAACGGCCTTGAAAACTAGATTTGAGAGACAAAGACAACCTTAAAAACATAGACTTGAAAGGCAAACCATCAGAATTACATGCAAACTGGAAAAACTACATTTTCATGCAGCAATTCAAAAACATGGTAATATCATAGCCTTTTATTCAAGAAAAAGTCTGCAATCTAAATAACAATCTGAACAAAAAGAACTAGACGAAAAAACAAAGGCACTATACTCATCCCGTTTGATATAATACATGCTTTCAACAATGATTCGACAAAAGTTCCTCGAACATTAACACTGGAGTGTACTGCATATTATCTCATTCGATATACAACGAGTTGTTCACAAATCACAACTGCCACCCTAAACTACACTACAAGAATATCTGGCGAACCCAAGGAGACATAGAAAGGGCAAAAACATGGAGGAACGAACATCATCGTTTGCTTCTTTTTGCTAACTTGGATTAGCCAGACATAAACCGGAACACAAAGAAGAGAGAACCATACTTTCAAAAGAAGACGGTTTTCATGGACCGCCCAAAATTGTTCTTCTGAGAGATTCCTCTGTTTGTCTCTCTATCACGACGATATACACTCGCTAAATGCAAACTAGGGCAAAACAAGCAATCCATGGTGGAACATAATATATGTCCTTTGTATTTCATTCTGATCGGTTGTATGTTCGGAGTCACCATATATCTATGCGTGTCGGAGCGAATTGGTGATTCCGATATGTACTTGAGCTTTTAATGAAGCTCCTGTGAGTTTTCTTTTTCCTCTGAATGTGCCTCTAGGCATGAGAAACATATAGTGTGCCGATAATTTGGACGCATTGCTTAAGAATCGGACCTGGTGGTGGTAAATGATGAAAGGAGACCAGCGGCTTGGAGTGGCAAGATATCACCGAATGATGACATGGCAGCAGCAGATTTATCCTTGAAGCGGGCATCGGTTAGCATTGAACCCAGCTTAAATGTGCCCTCCCCGAATCTACTTCCAACCTGGTGGGTGAAGGAAAAAATGAAAGATTCATTATCACAGGATCAAACCCGTGATTATGGATAAAACTCTTCCAAGGCGTAAACACCCGGAATAATCATGAGAGTACAACTAATGAGATCGCTGACGACTCACGTAAAGTTGTAAACTAGAATAAGTACAAGCAAATTGACGGCAATTTAACCCTAGGTCAATTGGAACCGGTTTCTCTAAATTGCAAAATTTAGGGGTAAAACTGCTACATCAGACCCCTACATACCCCGCCTATGTGGGATTTCAGTGTATTGGTTTTGGTTTTGGTTCAAATTGATGGCAACAGTTTCCACAGATCACAATCGGCTATTTTACGAGCGGTCATCCAACTAAAAATGAGTAAATGGCAGCAGAAAATACACAATAACTAGCTTATAAACGTCACCAACCAAATGCGCATAGAGAACATAAATACACCGAAACTACAGTGTAACAGCAAATGAGTGAATGGTTTATGGCCAATGTATCTCATATAACAGAAGCGAGAAGAAAATGACCCTTTTAAAGCAAACTCATCCAATAATTGAAACGGTCAAAATATTCTGGTAAACCAAACACATGCATGCCTTATGAGAGTATTAGAAATGAAGCGACATATACCTGCATGAAGGACTTTAAAAATGGTGCTGCGACGCCAAAGCCTGAGTTGTCATCAAAATCACCCTTCTGGGAGAGCTCGCCATTTGTATATGCTTTCCATGCACTTCTCGATGTCACATCATCAGAAGAAGTCCGAAGCGGAGGCTTGGTAGCAGCCTTTGAAGACAAGGCAGGAGCACTGTTGGGGAATGTAATATAAGATCAGATTATTACAAATTTAGATGCACACACCACTTTTGTGCGTTGAAGAAAATAATTTAAATGCTAAGGATCTAACAGTACGATCAGCAAGAAAGTAGCTGCTGAAAAATGCAAGTCTGCCAATGTCTAGAGTAGGAATGGTTAACAAACCTGATGGGAAGGTATTTAAAGCGCGGAACTGTGGAGCATCTCATAATATTTGATTCTGTATTGGTAGGTAGCTTCTGAACCGTATCTGTGTATAAGCGATTAAGTTGAACAAAGAAACCAAAGAGAACAGCATGTCTCAGATAGGACTGTCTCTCATTCTCCCAAAGGTATGGTTCAAACCTGCAAAATATAATTGATATAAATACAGGAAACATTGCAAATTCATAGACACCGTAAAAAATAATGCAGGAGAACAGGGTAAAAAGTCTTCTCATTTAGGGCAGGAGATTTTGGGTGCAAACGTCGTATTTTGCTGATTATAAGCTCCAGTTTTTTGATGTTGCAGTATAGTTGGAGCCACATGCTCTCCAATGTGGCACAAAGTTCTCTTTTGGGTTATGGGGATAAAAATCAGGCTCAGACAGTATGATCGTATGATTTTATGCCTTCGCACTTCTTTTGCATACGGGTGACACGCCTTGGTGTCTTATTAATATATTCTTTGAATACTTATCAAAAAAAATGTAGGAGAAAAGGGACCGATACTTTTAAGGACTAAAACTGTATATTCCACCCAGAACTGAATAGTAAAAGAACTTGCTCAATCCACAGAGGGGCAAACATGATGAGAAGCTTTCTACTTCACCATCTAAAGAACAAGTATCAACATCTCTAGTAATACATATATATTTTGGTCCAAACAAGTTATTCATTGCAGAGCTTCAATAAAATGTCGTCAAATTGAACAAATAAATATAATCGGCAACTTTGAATTAAGAAGACCAAACTATATAACAACAGAAATAAGCAAACATTGTAGCATTTCCAAACAAATGGTTCACTTACTGACTTTGGAGGTCAATGCACTGAATATTCAATGGAAGCAGAGGGTTGAAAACTTACGTTTGCCAATCAATGGGGTCAAGCCTCTGTGAGAAACGGTTGATCAAATCATCAATTCGCTGTCTAGTAGCTGACTTCACTGTGTTCTTCTCTTGCTTCCTCCTAAAGGTAAACTTCGTGGACGGACTTTTTGTTAAGCCTTCGCTGACATTCAAATCACAGCCAGAAAGAATATCTGCAGTGAATCTCAGATCCAATAGAATCTGTAGAACTCCTTTTTCTGATATTTGTGCTCCATGTGTCAATAAGCTGTCATAAATGCCAGTAACCTAAAAACAATTCCAATTAGCAAGCGGCAATGACAGGATGTAATTGATCAAATCGAAAGACTCACAACACACAAATGCACATCATTCAAGCAATTGGTTTTCTAAGAAAGTTATTCACACAATTACTTAATACGGAAGAGGAGGGGGTCTTTGTCTGGGATAGAACTGCAGCCTGCAAACATGTCGGTTTCCCAAAAGCCGCTGGCAAACATGACCTACTTTGCTAGTAGCATCCATATAAATGGGTTCTTGTAATATGAATAACTACACCATAGCTTTAAACAGGAAAGGTAGACTACAAAAGAAAACAAAATCACCCCCCCCCCCCCAAAAAAAAAAACAAAACAAACAAAAAAAAAACGAAGTGTGATGGGTCTTGGCACACAAGGTAAATCCTCGTCAGTTGCCCTTTCCACCCTCCCATCACATCAGGAATGCTGCCTCAAGATTTAGGCAAAAGAAAAGCCGTTTGTGCCATTGAGGCAAAGTGTCAATCACAATCCAGGGAACATATTCAATGGTACAAAGAAAGCAATGACACAAATGGCAGGAGATGTAAAATTCATATAGCTATTATCAGACAAGTTGGCCTATGTCAAGTGTCAACCATATCAAGAGTCAAGACCCTCAATCTCGAGTCATCCATAAATGGAAGTGTTGTTCATATTGACACCTCACCCCTTCATTATTATGAGTTATGTAGCTCAACAAGTTTAGTAGTGCCTATGATATGCTATCACACTTGCCCCCAGCCTCTTAAGAAATCAGCAAAATAAGTAGAACACTTTACACCTTGAAAATCATCAGCAAAATGACAAGGATGCAGGTACAAAAGAATATTCGGACAATGGTTTGAAGCTTGTGTGGTACAGATTGGGCAATTATTTTCCTAAGATTGGGATATAAGATTGTGTGGTATGGATATAGCCCCTTCCCCCGAAAAGAAGCAAATAAGAAATTAAAACGTGTCCAGATATAATCAGAATATCTTTTCGTTTACCCTTCAGAGCCTTGCATTAACTCAAACAAGGGTCACCCATACTTGGCTTCAACAGTTTCAGTTCTCATGATCCAATAGATATTTTTTTATGAGTAATTATCTCATAGATCCTAGACACTGATTCTAAAAGCTGAAACAGATTGCTCTATAATAAGCTCTAATGACACATACAAATCAATCAAAGTCTTCCTAACATGTAAACTTGTGTGCCAGATGGATACTTACTTTTTCCAGTAGTTTCCTCGCAAATTGCTGCAGAATAGTCTTATCAAGAACATGACCTCCAACTCTGTGAATTTCTTCACACGATTTGAATAAGAATGAAGAAATATATAGGGAAGGCATGGATGGAAGGGATATCTTCATCTCTGAATCACCTTCACTGGACTGGTCTTGTTTAACCACCACCTCTTCCCATCCCTGTTCAGAATCAAAAGGCATAAAATGTTTTTAGCTGCAACGACAACGAAATAGACGATATTGGACGAGAAAATAGCAAACTCCAAGCAGAGGACCTTTTAACATGAGCTGCTTCATTAACAGGAGCAACATACTGGGAGAGGTAAATTGTTACAGTAGAAGTTGGCAAATGGTACCTTGATGGAGCCCAAATCATTGATAATATGAGGACTATAATTTGTGAAATACCATATCAAACTTCCAGCATTTCTAAAGTAAGCTAGTATATTTCTCTATGCCTAATGGATGTTCTAGAGCAGTTTAGCATCATTCAACACAATGCAATTTCCCCATCAAGTGAAACAAGTTCTTAGGAGAAAAAAACTCAAATCTGAAGCGATAAAAGTAACTACAACCAAACCAAGTAGGATAAATATGTCACATGATGAACACCACATAGATCAAACATAGAGCATTGACGTATTGTAGGAGCACTCAGAAACGCTTACCCGCAATGGAGTTGCAGCAGATAACCCATCATCTTGTCTGAGTTCTTCCGAGACAATATTAGCGAGCTCATCAGAAACCCACAAGATCCAAATGCCATGAGCTGCAATGCAGAGATCCCTCATACTGCTGATAAGTTCTTCAAGCTTTGGGCTCGTGCTCTCATTCGCACCAAATAAAGCCGAAGCAGCCAGAGACATTTGTCTCCTAGAGTTACTAGACGACTGCTTTCCTGGGCTGTCGGGAGCTGAAGGCTCTAAGGATAACCTAGAATGCTTCGAAACAGAGTGTAACTTCTCAGAAGATGAAACTTCAGTTACCCAAGATTGAGGTGAGCCTAGGACTACCGGTATGTGTCTCGAGTGGTTCTGAAAGGCAAACAGCAGCCGCCCAATGAAGAGTGACTTCTCGATGATAGAAGGTGGCGATTCAAAGTTGCTTCCCTTTTTCACTTTGTCCAAGGAAGCACGCAACGTATCAAGTTCATTCTTTAGATCGGTCAGAATGTTTGATACGCTCGCATGGCATTTAGTTTGCAAATACGGTGCCAAGTCTCTCAGCCTAAGAGATGCTTTCGGAGATTCTAAGAAACAGAGTAGATCCTCCAGCACACTACGACAGCAGCTGTCTACCGCATCCCTAATCCGGCTGACTTCCGGCCCGAAATATGCATTAAGGCAACTTCTGAAATCATACTCCTCGGGCAAGGCCTTTGCAGCCGGGATAAAACCGGCCCTTTTCGCGTTCGGATCAACAAACCAAACCCCACCATTGGCGGAGGATCGGCCCAAGTACGCTCGGAAATCACCCTGTCCATCAAAACTCTCTCCAACCAAACGGATTGATTCCGGTATGTTTACAGCTCTGGTCAAATCTCCAAATCCAGAGTCAATAATCACCTTCATCCTTGACACGAAAGCATCCTCGAATATCTCATCCCATAGATCCACATTTTCCTCCAACACAAGCTCACGAGTTCTGCTCCATGGCAGCTCGATATCAGAACCAAACACACTCTTGAGCCACTCTAAACTTCCCTCCAAAACATCCTTACTGTCCATAGTCTCCCGTATGAGCTTCTCAGCGGAAGCGAGCTCTGCCCCATTTGCAATTGCATCAATCAGACACTTCCCACTGATCTTATTCACAATCTCTCTCCCGCAGTCTCTCAGCCAGGCAGAACAAGTCTTTGCTATGAATTCCCGATCGAGCATCACCATGACCGACTCCAACTTATCTCTAAACTCATCCCACAACCTCACCTCTTCATCGGGATTGGGTATCCCGCCGAATAACTGTGAAGCCGGGGGCGAACCCAAGATCACCTTGTAAAACAATGGCATATCATTCAAAACCTGCAAAAACATCTGCCCAACTTGTGCTATGGTAACCTGAATAATCTTAGTCACCTCACAAAGCACAGGGACAACAGTAGACCCATCAAAAGTATTCAACTTTTGCAAAATCCATGACTTCCTAGAGTCCAAGAACAAGCTAAAAACCTGTTTCGAATCGATCTCATCGATAACCGCCACACCAGCTAAAGCATCGGCGAATGCCTCGATCGGGATCTTCCCAATATCACTCTCATTCTTATCCACCACTAACAATCTCTCCCTACTCCTCTGCGAAATCTGACCGCGAAAACTCTCCACAATCTGCCATTGATGCTTTAACAGAGGAAAATTCTTCGACAAGATAATCCCCCCATCATCCCCCACTGAATTCAAACTCTGATAAACCAATTTCGCCCTAACATACCTAGCTGCAGACTCTAAGAACATGAATTCATCCAAACACCCCCAAATATTCTCAGGCGTATCAACCAAATACTTAACCCTACTCGCAATGCCATACACCTTGATCCGATTATGGTTAGGGTTCGTCGCATTCAAAGATTGAGTAAAATTCGCGCCACCAGAAGACAAAGAAACTATCGCATCAGAAATTGAACCAATGTTAGCAGAAATCGACTCACATGAAGCCTTCATGGATAGGATTGAATCCGCAGAATCAATCAAATCCCTATATCGATTCCCAATCAACTGTCGGAGCTCCTCCTTCTTGTCCTCGATCTGCTTCCTGGTGTTCGACTCGATTGATCGGATCTCAAAAACGGGTTTCGCACGGAACAACGATTCAGCATCGCGGAAACCCGACCCGGCAGCCATGGCCGACTGATCCGCCGAGGAAACCCGCATGATTTAATGCTCACACTGAATTCAAAAACCCTAATTGAAGAATTAAGGCATCGAAGCTTGCAGCTGAAAATGTCGCAATGTAGGAGAAGCAGATCTAAAAAGAGGAAATTAGTGTAAACTTTTGAAAATATTCCTATCAACTTAATATATTAAATAATTACATATTTTGAGAAATTATTGATATAAGAGGAGAAAGATAATGTATACAAATCTTCCATCAAACCTATACAATATAGCAGTGGGGAGAAAGTTTATAAACTAGTGTTTCTATAATAACAAATACTACATTTTAATCTTAAATTTTTTTTTTCAATTATTCAAAGTTTATAAGGGGTTTAAAAATATACAAGCAAATTCTAACAATAACTAGCACCAAAAATATAGTAATACTGCTAAAAAAAGAGCAATTGAACATAAAACAACACACACAAGGAAATAAACATTCTTATAATCTCATTATCATTCTGTTACGACTTCCATTGAATTAGTTTTAAGGCATGCTCCTTTCTTTTCTTTTTTGGATTTCTATTTGAAATAGCGCATTATTTTTTCAAAGTCGTTAGTTTACGTGCTATCATCATATTATTTCATAGTTACCGAAGCAGGTTCACAACTCTCATTCTCCCACTAAATTGTCAATTTGTAACATTTTAGCTAACGTTCCTCAATATGTAATTTCTGGAGTTACTTTTTTAACCAAACATGGCCTTCAACATTAAATTCACTTTTTTGGCATTAACACAAGGACATTATTTTCTTCAATATTTTCATATTTTGTCTATTTTGTTTTTATTTGGTGGTTTTCCTTATTTTATAATTTTTTGAAAGTTAGTCGGTGGGATATTAGGTGGCTCAAAGTTAGGCCTCCGGGAAGTAAAATGGATCTCAAATCATTGGACCTATACAAAATGGAGGCCCATAAATGATATATTCAAAGTATGGACTTAAACTTTGGGCTCTCGAAAGGTCCATTCCTGCCGTATGTGCCAATTTTTCTTCTCTTTCTAAATACGTATAAATAGAAATATTTGTCAAATGATAAAATATTCCTACTTATAATTAAGTTAAAAAATTATAAAATCATTTATTATATATTAAATTCCTAAAATTATTTCAAATATACAAAATCAAAGTCAAAATCAATACTTCAAAAATCCACCCAAGCGGAATATGAAAAGATTGGATATAATAGTCTTTATACCTATACAATAAAAGTGACAAATAATAAAAATAAACAATTAATTATTACAATCGCTAAAAAGGAATGCTCAGTTGCTACAAACCTACATTCTTCTTTCCCAAATCTACGAACAATGTAAAGTAGACCTGACAAAACAAACTTGATCAAAATTAATAAATATCATAATGAATTAGAAATAGATTCAATATGATCCGAATTCAGCTCACTTGAAAAATGACACAACTTCATGATCCACCTAGCCCAATTGACCATGTCTAGTGTATAGAATAATTTATCAATAAATACATCATATCAAAATTTAGGTTGATAGGAACATTCCAACATCCTCCAATAATATTTACCACACAAATTCAATATATATAACTAATACAAGGAATAATCAATAATTTTTTTTAGTCATATAGCTAGCAATATAATTTTGCTTTGATCAATCATGTCCTATTGATCATTTTCCTTGATTTCATGTTCATGGAGTTTTTTTTTTTAAAGAAAAAATAATTATGTAGCTAGCAAATTTCAAGGAGTTGGATGCACGTCTTTGCTCAATGATCATGTAACATGCATCTTTAGATTCTTAGGTACGTTGTAACAATTATAATTTATAGACTTCAACATATATATAGTGACTAAGATACAACTATACATTTATATATGTGAAGTTATGTAGATTGTAGAATAATCTCAAATGTATAAAATTAATGATTGAAGTGTCACATTAAAAATTGTAAAACATCAAAATGTTTAAATTGAATATGCATTTTTTTAAAAATATAGGTCATAATGAGTGTCTATTTTTTTTAGGTAATTCAATCTAAGCTATATAATAATGCCTTAATTGAGTGTAAGACTTTGACTTTATTCTTTTATATGGTATCATACCGTACTTACAGTATTTTTCAACTTGAAACAACTCGACACGGATATATTTTGATCTAAGAGTCCAATGCTTCAATTTATTGTGATATATTTTACTATAAAGTTTAATTTTCTATTATCCATTTCGAACAATAGAAAAAGAGAAATTGTATTTACGAATATTCGATCAATTCAGTATCAAAATTCAAACGAAAAGTCTATATTTAGACCCAATTTTTCTTTGGTCGGACAATTCAGATATTCCCATGGAACAAAATTTTGTCTAACTCTACCACAAACTTCACCAAGTTCATATATATAACCTCAATACTTCCGCCCATTCTCCTTCTTTCTCCATTTGTAATCTCCGCTTACACCAAACATACAAACCCACAAGAAAAACTCTTTTCTCCCATCACATTGACCTTCATCAAACACAAACTCTCTGTTTCTCACTTCATCATTTTCCCCTCAATCATCTCCAATTCTCCCCCAAAAAGCCATAATCAACCCATTTCCTCATAAGGGTACCCCCAAAACCCCTCAAAAACTCCCCCCAGAAACCCAAAACACAAAATTCACAGCTCAATTTGTGGGTATAGACCTTCATCAAACATAAATCCTCTGTTTCTCCCTTCATCATTTCCCTCTAATTCCCCTCCAAAATGTCATAATCAGACCATTTCCTCAAAAGGGTACCCCTAAAACCCCTCCAAAACTCACCCCATAAGACCAAACCACAAAAAAACACATATCACATTGTGGGGTGTACCACACTTTGACCTTCATCAAACATAAATACCCTGTTCCTCTCTTCATCAAAAATATCATAATCAGCCTATTTCCTCAAAAGGGTACCCCTAAAACCCCTCAAAAACTCGACCCAGAAACCCAAACCACAAAATTCACAGCTCAAATTTATGGGGTGCACCACACTTTGACCTTCATCAAACACAAATCCCCTGTTCTTCTCTTCATCAAAAATGTCATAATCATCCCATTTCCTCAAAAGGGTACCCCCAAATCCCCTCAAAAACTCCCCCCAGAAACCCAAAACCCTCCCAAAATGCACAGCTCAAATCTATGGGGAGGAGAACTAGAAGTTCAAAACCAACGACCCAAAACAGAGGATGAAGACGACAAGCAGCAAGATTGGGACAGAGCATCGCTTTTGTACCAGCAGAAATACAACAATGAAGACGGAAATTACAACGATTTGGATGAAGTTCAACAGAGTTGGCTTTTGGCACCGCAAGAAAGCAGGAAGAGTAAGAGGAATAGATACGTTGATCTGGGTTGCATTGTGGTTAGTAAGAAGGCTTTGAAATGGGCATTTTGGTCATTCTTTGTTGCGTTTGTTGTCATTGGGATGCCCATTATTATTGCCAAGAGTTTGCCTAAGCATAAGGAGAGGCCGATTCCGCCGGATAATTACACTCTTGCCCTTCATAAGGCCCTCCTTTTCTTCAATGCTCAAAAATGTAAGTCATCTCTTCTTTTTTTTTTTCCCCAAGGAGCTGGCAGAAGTTTGTCCGACTTGGATGTTCGACTATGTCTGATTCGGAAAAACTCAGTTTTGTTTGGATTCAATTCTGACATTGACCGAATATTCAGGCAACACATTTCTCTTTTTCTATTGTCCGAACTCGATTTTGCCTTATTTTTTGGTTAGATTATTTTCAGGTTTGGATGGATAAGTTAGCATAAGTTAAGATAATTATGATAAGTTATGATGCTTTTTTAGGGAATTGTGTTTTTAGAGTTGATTTTTTTTGGAAATTGTGTTAGGTTTGGATAAATTTGGATAAGTTAGGATAAGTTGGGAGAGTTATATCCAACCTAACCAAATAACATGGTCTAAGCTCCGTCCGAAGTGTCTGACCCGATTTGACCTGTAAAAACCCGATTTTGTCTGAACCCAATTTTGACATTGATCGAATAATTGGGCAACATTTTTCTCTTTTTCTATTGCCCGAACTCAATTTTAAAGTTCCCTCCAAATTGCCCAACCCGATTTAACTCGTAAAAAACCCAGTTCCATCCAAACACGATTTTGACATTGACCGAGTACTCAGACCAAATATTTCTCTTTCTATATTATCCGAACCCAATTATAACCCGAATTTAGTTCAATCTGAGTAGAATAAGTAATTCCCACTTGTTTGTCACTCACATTCATCATACATAGGAGCCATTTAATTACAACAAGTAATTCCCATCTTAGTTTAATTAACTCCTAATTTTGTCCTAGATATAAGCTCTTCTTTGATTAGGCAAATACAATACAACACCCGTGAATTACATTAAATTTGGTATAAATAATTTTCATACTTTATGCATGAGCATAAGTTTACAAATAGGGCATATGTATAGGTGTGATATATGGTATAGCTAATTGTGGTCCTATGACATACCAATTTGTCTGTCACTCACATTCATATGTACTATGTAGGAGTCGTTTTTTCTAGATTATTTAAGTTAGAAAAGGTTGAAAGTTCATGTAAATAGCTACAAAAATAACAACAAAACAGTAAAAAAAGGATAGCGAAAACTAGCTTAAATAACATTACACCAAAGACAAAAGAAAATCAAACACACTTAAATCATATCCTTCAAACCAGCCTTTTTTCTGTTGCAACATTTTCTTAAAATCAAATACTAATTTCATTTTTTTTGTCCGTCTTCAAAATTTTCAAATCAGTATCAATCTTCACAACTTTGAAACAAATAAGTCCCACCTTGTATTTATTTACTTTGAGCTTCTTTCTAAAGTAGGTGATCCTAGGTAAGGAAAAAAGGGGCAAAAAAGCATTTTAGCACCTAGTGACCTTTTGTTTATGTTCATAACCCTTTTCCAAATCCTTTTGTTTATGTTCACAACCCCTTTCCAAATCATTTTCTAGAGCATCAAAGTGGCAACATACAAGTAAAGAGCTAAAGTTTAGGTATTTAGCATAAATATAATTATGGCCAAAATATTGACACTTGTGATCTCTACAATTGCACAAATACTGGAATTAAATTGCTTTATCCATTTATTAATCAACTTTTAGCTGGAATATACCCTAACTATATTATATATGTTGGGTCACATAATTCATGAAAACAAGTTAGGTCGGTCATACCGGTGGTGGATCTAGAATTTTTAATTAGAAGTGACCAATACGTTATTATATTCATATGATTAACATAAAATTCATAATTTTTATCCCAAATTATACTAAATTATTATTATTTTTATGGTGTTGACGGTGGCCGTGGCTACCTCCGGTAGAGCTATTCATCGGTCCCGGACTGGACCGAATGGATCGAGGACCAAATTCGAGGACTAGGTTGGACCGAGGACTGGACCGAAAAAAGTTCAGTCCTGGACTGGAACGACTGAACTTTGTTCGATTCAGTCCTCGATCCAGTCCAAACTGGATTATACATAAAGAAACCCTTAGATTTTAGTAACCTCGGTCCTTCAGTTCGGTCCATGAGCTGGACCGAAGACCGAACATCAAAAGTTTCTGAACCAAGGATTGGACCGAACTTCCCTCGGTCTATTCGGTCCAGTCCTCGATCCAGTGCGGTTCAATCCCTTTTCAGTCCGAATTGGACCTTCGGCATAGCTGGGAATTCGCCAGTGCGGTGATTACAATCATAAAAATGAAAACTAGAATTTGCGTATTGAAATATCATTTATCATATGAATAATTTGGTCAATGAATAAAAAGAATGATGTTTTGCACTATAATAACACGAATATGCATGTTATGTTACGTTGCATAGTTGTATTATATTTGCTTACATTATACGTAGAATGACAGCAAATTAAGATGTTGGGGAGTACGTGCAAAGTCAACGAATCGATCTATTTGACATTATACTTAATTATTATGCATGTTGTAAATTAGTTATACACTCATAATCCAAATAATTGTTAATCATATGAATCATGTAGAAACTATGTAGAGGAAATTGAAGATTAATTAATAAATAATGATCCATATTGATCACTTAATTAAAATTAGAAATCTTTTTTGTGCAGCTGATATTGTATGTGAACTTGTCCATTTGACTAAGTTTTTATGGCTAATTACTCACAAATTACAATGATTTATAATATAAAGTTAACACCTTTGTAATTTTTAGTAAAGTTTCTTTCTAAAGATGTTAATTTCATATTGTCACTAGCTCATTGTGATTTATAAGTAATTGATGGTAAAAGTTTAGTCAAGTTGACAAACATTTTCGGACGGAGGGTAGTATATGATAATTGATAAGTATCTTAGTATATATATATATATATATATATATATATATATATATATATATATATGAAACCAGCTAGCATATATAATTAATGTCTTAATATTTTTGGTTTTTGACATGGATAATTGAAAAAAAATTATTATTTTCAATTTAGATTGTATGAACTAAAAGCAAAGTATCCCATCAAACCCCATTTGTTTCTTTTTCATGAAGTAGAAAGTAGTAAACAACTTTTAAATCTTGAGTCATTTGGAACCAGTCTCTCTAGATTGCAGAATTTAGGGATAAGACTGTTACATTTGACCCCTCCTGACCTTGCCATTTTACGGGATTGCGGAATATTAGTTTTGTTTTGTTGTATATTTTTAATTTGGTTTCTAAATGATTTGATTATGCTTGTAGCGGGAAAACTGCCTAAGGACAATGGAATTCCATGGAGAAGAAACTCTGGGTTAAACGATGGATCTGATTTGACTGATGTAAAGGGAGGACTAGTTGGAGGATACTATGACTCCGGTGAGAACACCAAGTTCCACTTCCCCATGGCCTTCGCCATGACCATGCTTAGCTGGAGTGCCATCGAATACCCTCACAAGTATCGAGCCATCAACGAGTATGACCATGTTCGTGACCTCATCAAATGGGGCACCGATTACTTGCTCAAGACCTTCAACACCTCCGCCACATTTCCTGACAAAATCTACAGCCAGGTTAAGGATTTAGAGATAATAATTTTGTTAAATTTCCTCTTAAAAGTTGAAACACATTGAATCTGTATCTTAATTGTGGGTCCCACACATCTCGATTAAATCTTTTAAAAAGTATAGAAAAGTGATTAGAATTGCAAGTAATTATAGAAAGTCAAGAATATTATGGCGAGTGAAACTCATTCATCTAAAATATAAAGCTAGTAAAAACTTTACTTAAATACCAACATTGTACAAGTGATTTATATAATGAAATTTAGTATTGGTTTAGTGATGTAGCGACTTTAAATCACTAACTTGAGTTTCTAGCACTAGAGATGCTCTTAAAGCTATTATCCTTTTCAGCTTATTTTGATTGAACTTATTCTGCAATAAACATAATTATTCTGAACTTATTGGTTTCATGATTTGATTGGAATAGGTTGGTGGTGGGGAAATCAACTCCACCATTCCAAGCGATGTGACATGCTGGCAAAGGCCTGAGGACATGGACTACGAGCGGCCAGTCCAAACAGCTGTGGCAGGGCCGGATCTAGGAGGAGAGATGGCGGCAGCCCTGGCAGCCGCGTCTATAGTATTCAAAGACGACTCAAGCTACTCAAAAAAACTTATCCAGGGAGCTAAGGCCGCGTTTGCCTTTGCTAGGGATAAAGGCAAGCGCGCACCCTATAGCAGAGGAAACCCTATGATCGCGCCCTACTACAACTCCACAGGGTACTACGACGAGTTCATGTGGGGCGCGACGTGGTTGTACTATGCCACAGGGAACTCCAGCTACGGTGCATTGGCTACCAACCCTGGAATCCCTAGAAACGCTAAGGCGTTCAGGATGAACACGAACACGAGTTATATGAGTTGGGACAATAAGTTGCCAGGAGCTATGTTACTCCTGACGAGGTTTAGGATGTTTCTGAACCCTGGGTATCCTTATGAGCGGACTTTGATTCAATACCATAATGTCACCGGGCTCAATATGTGCTCGTATCTTAAGTATTTCGAGGTCTATAACTATACCAATGGTACGTTACATGTCCAATTCCGCCCTAATTATAAACTTGTTTCCTTTTTGACTCGAATAACCTGTTTGTCAGGTCTTATATATATGTGCATAGTAATTATTAATGGGGTTTTGTTGTCCAATTAAATGGATCTATAGGAGGATTAATAGCATTGAACAATGGAGGGCCAAAGCCATTGCAATATGTGGTGAATGCTGTATTTTTGGCAAATTTGTATGCCGATTACATGAATGTTACTGGGGTTCCTGGATGGTATTGTGGATCTACATTTTTCTCGTCTTCGACTCTTCGCAGCTTTGCCACTTCTCAGGTAACTTAGCAAACGTCCTTGATCCATAATTGATTCATAATTTATCAGGCGGAATTAAATTTTGCCAATTAGATATAGAGGGAATGTAAGTAGACTAATTAACGTTACATGCATTAGCCATTATTAATGCATGCATGTTTTGAACCATAGGATAATTAAGCTTCCCTGCATGAACTAAGGTTCATGAAGAGGTTGATTTCTGGTGATTCAAAAAGTACATGTACTTTATATGAGTTAATTACCGTATATATTACCCAGTCCAACCGCAATTTATCCAATTTTATATGTATCCTACGCTTAACTTTTCAACATTTATCTAAACTTAATTTACTTTACTCAACCTTACGGTACATATGACCATACCCAAGACCTCCTCTCAATCCTATCGTTAATTCGATTTGACTTGAAAATGTCAAAAGATTAGTCGACCCAAAATGAGCTTGAAGCTGAAGTGACGCGGGTCTTGCATGTTGGCTTGAATATGGCCCAACCCCCGGTTAATCCAACCTGAACCTGATCCAAATGATCAGATTGTTTGATTTAACTTACTTTACTTATACTTACATGCACGTGTACGTACACTCATGCAGATGGACTACATTCTAGGGAAGAACCCACAACACATGAGCTACGTGGTCGGGTTTGGGGACAAGTATCCGAAGCACGTACACCACCGAGCCGCCTCGATCCCTAACGATCGGGTCAAGTACTCGTGCACCGGTGGAAGACGGTGGAGGGACAACAAAAACCCTAACCCTAACACCATAGTTGGGGCTTTGGTCGGCGGTCCAAACAAGCTTGACAAATTCAAAGATGATCGGAAACTTGATCGTTACACCGAGCCTACATTGGCCGGAAATGCTGCCCTAGTGGCCGCCCTTGTGTCGTTGACGAGAACTGCCGGCTCGGGCGTTGACCGAAATCTTATATTTTCCGGTGTACCGCCGCTGTATACACCGGCCCCACCACCCCCACCACCATGGAGACCCTAGGGGAAGGGAAATATATATAGGGAATGGATTCGATGGGGGTGACTTTGTAAAAGATCAATTAATTTGGGACTTTGATTCATTATTTGTTTCATTCATGCATCATGTTCTCTTTGATTTTTTTGTTTGCTATTGTGGAGAATTCATACATACATAGCAACAATTAATTTCAAATAAAAATGATAATTAAGCGTCTTGAATTAACTACAATGATTATTAGTCATCTTGAATTTTACTTAAATTGTTGTAAAAATTATAAATATGTTTATTTAAATATTTTTTATATACGACTCATAAACTATATAAAAATATTTTTTATTTATATTTTTTCATAAATATTTTTATAGTTGATAAATATTATGTATTGTTACAAAACATTATTAAAAACACAAAAATATGAATATAAAAAATTTTAAGATGATTATTAACTATTTTAATTAATTAAAGACACATATCATTGTCAATTTTGAAATGTCCTTTGCTTTCTCTTCAAATTCCATTTTTCCTTTGTCCCTCTTTTGGGTTCACTTGTGAATCAATAAGCTTTCCTTTTTCCAACCCATAATTGCTTTTATGTTGTATTATTTGATTTTTTTTTTGGTTTGCTGTTACTTGCCCCAAAAAAATTACCTGTCACATTAAGGCCCCATTCTTTTATACGGTTGGTTGCGGTGTGGTAATGGTGTGGTGCGGTGCGGTGGATTTGAAAAAGTGTGGTGAGTTGTACTGAAAGTTGTGGTAGGTGGGGTAAATTAAGAGAGATAATGTGAAAAGTAAAGGAGAAAAGTGAGGAGAGAAAAAAATAAAAAGATATATCGGTAATGATTGTGGTGTAGTGGAAAATTAAAGAGTGTGGTGTGGTTTAGTACCACACTACAACCTACCGCATAAAAACATGGGGCCTAAACATAAATTAGAATACCAAGCCAACCAAATATTGGATCCAAACCAAAATAAATGGACAAAGTACCCTATTTTATGCTTTTCGGCTATGTCTAGTGCACACACTTAATTATTTATTGTTCGAAGCATATATGTATGAAAGTTATCATTCTCTCTGTTTTGCTTGTCCTCTCGATTTTCCAAATAGTTTTGTTTTCAGTCTTCGAAAGGTTTTTTTCGAGTTTGTCGGAGCTCAAGCTCTTCATGCACTTTCGTGCATGGAAAATACTGCACATCTGAATTCCCTCATACCTCGTATTAGCAGACCACATTACAGTATGTTGGTGTAGAATACCTTTGTTAATAATATTGGAATTTTTAAATGTAAATGAAGGATTTTTAAAAGCACATATAACTTATTTATCAAGGGTAAAATTGATATGTTACTATATTAGTGATTGGAAATGTAAAAGCGACAATTAAGAACGAAAAAAATAGTTAATTTGACAAATATTAATGGAAGATTGGATGAAAATAATACAAACTTTAAGGGTATTGGCCGATAGTAATGTCAAAAACTTTCTTAAATATGATCAACATCAACTTTTGGGGTATGTTATGTTAGCAGTACCTCACTAAATCCATGAGGCAGAAGCTCAATTTAACAATAACGTGAACAATGGTGCTTACTCGTTGAGCCTTTGTCACAAAACATTGCGGTCATTGGTCAACGTTTATTAGACAATCCAGATTTATTTGTTTAAACATCGACGCATTATATTATTAAGGGTTTTTGGCCACAAATAATTTATACTGAGGGGCTTGTGACTGAGAATAATCCAAAGTGACTTTTCGGCCACCGACAGTGTGTATTTTTTCACTATTTTCTCATAGCAGTCCATAATCAATTTCCGGCACCGGAAAGCTGACATGGTGATCGAAAATTTCCTTTTTGAAGTATGAATAAACATACTTTCCGGTCGCCACGTTAGCTTTCCGGTGTCGGAAATTGATGTTGGACGGCTATGAGAAAATATTGAAAAAGTACAGAATGTCAATGGCCGAAAAGTCACTTTGGATTATTCCCAGTCACAGCCCCTCGGTACAGATTATTTGTGGCCAAAAAGCCTATTATTAATGGTACGTTTGGTAATTTAGAGAAAACCAAACATTAAAGTAGTTTCCAATATGTTAGAGAAAACCAAACATAAGAAAGGTTGTAGACTTGAAAAAGTTCACTAAATTTTCCGGAAAAGTTTCCCGACTAAACTCTCCCTAAACCCTACTGCACTTCGGCCATGTTTTTTGGTTAAATTGGATATTACTGTGCCAAGTCCCAACTTATCGTAACTTATCTAAACCTAACACAATCCCCTAAAAATAGCATCCACTCTAAAAACATAATTTCTCAAAAAAATATCGTAACTTATCCCAACTTATCCTAATTTATCCATTCAAACCTAAAATTAACCTAATCAAATAACATGGTCATTGGTATTATACTATTATTGATGGAGACATCCATGCATGGAGTGTTTGGCGTAACAAAGACGAAGCTCGAGCCCAAGTAAACGAGTCAACTCGTCAACACGCTATGGTGGGTCCGAGTCACTTCATTAGTTCTCCCAATTTTTCTTATTAATTACAGTGCTATGTGCACTCTCACCTTCAGATTTAATCAGATTGCCTAACTGAGCAGACTGAAAATAAGCTAAGAATTTAGGATCATCCCTGTGTTATGCATTCAGTAAGTGATTTGTTGTTGTTGTTGTTGTTGAGGTTTCTTCTCATATATAGGAAAATTTACATATACCGTACTCCCTTTAGATTTATAAATTCAAGCATAATGTTTTTTAGTTAATATTTACTCACCTTGAACTTCTGAACCAATTTTATTTAACTATATTTCCATTAAATTTGGCAAGTTTTCTAGTTGATGTGTTGTACGTGATGAAATTTGTTTGCTAAAGTTTTTTTATACGGCTGGCTGCGGTGTGGATGAAATGTGGTGGATTCGGAAAAATTGTGGTGGGTTGTGGTTTAAATAATTGTAAATGAATTGGTAAATTTGAAATTGAAAAAGTAGATTGTGATGAATTGTGGTAAATTGTGGTGGAATATGGAAAGTTGCAGTGCGGTGTGGCACCGCAGCCTGCCAGCCGTATAAAGAAAGGGGCTTTATCGTCACTTCAACAAACAAATTTCATCACAAATCACATGTTGATCGAAAAAGTTGCAATATTCGCTGAAAAAGTAGCTAAATGAAATCGATTGAAAAGGTTAGGAACGTCAAGGTCAGAATCATCAACCAGCCTGAAGGGGTATATGCAAATTATGGTCGTGTATATATATTTACGTACACTTACTTATTTGTCAACTGTAACTTCTTTCTGTCAGACTAAATAAAGTTTAATAAATCTATTTGTTTAATTGTGTGCAGTTCAAAAGATGGCCATAAACAAAAGAAGGCATGATGTTCTCCTACTCATTTGGTTGACCATATTGTTGAGTACTACTACGTCTTATGCAACTTATGCTGATCTGAACGATTTTCTGTGCTTACAAAAAGTTCGAAACTCGATTGAGGATCCTAATAATTATTTGAGCAACTGGGATTTCAACAGTAGTAGTAATCAAGGTGATGATCTTGATCAGTACCACTCTTTCTGTGGATTCTCCGGTGTTGAATGCTCGCAAGGCAGAGTGTCGAATATTAGACTGCAAAACATGGGTTTACGAGGCCCGTTCCCCCTTGGACTTGTGAATTGTACATTCTTGACCGGGTTGTCGCTTTTAGGTACGTAACGCAAATTCTAGTATGAAACCGTCTCTTTAATTTCGATGGTACTAGTCAAAGTCAAAAAATGTAACAAGTCCATCTGAAACGGACTTCTTACAATGGTTAATAATTTATGTTCATATGAGTATTAATATGAATGTGACCAGGGGTGGTCAATGGGGTGGGTCAGGGTCGGCCCATTAGGCATGTAGGATTGGGTCGACCTATTAGTCATGTAGGATTAGGAGGGTAGGGTCAATGTCGGTCCTTTGTGGTAATGGGCCCATGTCAGGGCTTTCGAGTAAAAATAAATTAGGGTCAGTCCATGAGCTAGTCCGTTTGATCCTAAAGTTAAAATTAAGTGTATTAGTACCACAACCGAACTTATGCTAATTATGATTTATTGTGGAGTATTAATAATATATTTAAGTAAAGTTAGCATTTAAAACAATAACAAAAGCTATTTACTTTGAGTTATTGATCGCGTTGACCTGGTTCGGTCAATTCACGGACCGTTTAATATTGTGAAACGGGCTGGCTCGTTAATGACCTGACCCTTCATCGACCCGACCCTTTGACAACTCTTATTTTTTAGAGCTCGAACCTTTTGACCCTATGTGGCTCCAACCCATTGCCTATCCCTAAATGTGACTAATAATTTATTCAGCACGACTTTGATATTTATTAATGGATGACTTTTATCAAAGTCATCCCAAATAAATTATGAAAATAATATGAGTCTTGGGACAAGATGTCTCTTATATTTTTATACATATTTTTATACATATATTTGCATATCAGATTGAGAAGAAAAATGATATAACAATAAATATAAATTCTATAAACTTATAATTTTATACATATTTTTAATTTTTTAAACAAGGTTCTAAAATATGCATGTCTAATGGACGAGGTTCATTCGACTAGGCTATTATTTGTAATTGTTAGCGTAGTCAACATATTCCAAGCTTCTTAGAATTGATAATTAATAGTACCTATAAAGAAATTGGTGTCAAAATTTATAATGAGTACTACCTCCGTTTTTGTTTATCTGCCGTTTAGGTAATTGTGTTTAAAACTTTTATCGTTAATATTTTAATTTATATAATGATTCATCATACAAAATTGATGTCATTAGATTCGTAATAAAAAATACTATTAAAAAGTATAATATTATAATATTTTATAAAATTTTATATTAGAAATTATTGAGTAAAGATTGGCACTGAAAATCGTAAATGACAGATAAAAAGGAACGGATGGAGTATTACTTTTCATCAAAGGTAAGACACTTAAATTGTGTCTTTCCCCAAGACACGTATCATTACTCGATGAATTTATTGAGTCACTCATATATTCATAAAAATCACCACAAAATTATATGTTTTACAATAAAGTTATGATAGTTTTTGTTCCTTTGTTCAGGTAATAGTTTGCAGGGTTCGCTTCCGGAAAATATCTCTGAGATTATCCCGTATGTGACCGAGCTAGACCTCTCGAACAACAACTTCTCCGGTCCGATTCCTGAGCTTATCGCGAATATTACTTACTTGAACGGCCTCAACCTAGCTCACAATAGGTTCAACGGGTCGATCCCCTTGGAGCTCGGCAACCTTGCTCGGATTAAGACATTCAGTGTCGCCGACAACAATTTGACGGGGCAAATCCCCAATTTTACTGACAATGCCAACATCACCAAAGCTGCCTATGAGAACAATTCAGGGCTTTGTGGGAAACCTATATTCGATCCGTGCCCGGTTCCTTCGAAAAAGTCCAACATGAGGTTTATAGCCGCAGGGACTGCGGGAGGGATCACGATTGTGGTCGTGTTGACCGGTGTGGCATTCGTGCTCATATCGAGAATGAAGGTTGATGGAAAGAAGAAGGGTAATCTCAACCGCAACACGAGGGCAAAGAGTAGTATACTATACACTAACACGGCTATTATCAAGGCAAGTTCATCATCTTCCCTGGAATCAGTTTGGTTCTTTCCCAGGAAATTATTAAGTGTTTGGATGGGGAAGTTTCCTAGGGAAGTTTATTAATTTTCCCAAATTGATCAAATTTTCCTATGTTTTGGTTGTAAATTAAGGATGGGGAAGTTTCTAGGCGGGGCTCAATATTTTCCCATGGGGATGTAGGAAAAGTTTTTTTCCCATGGAAAAGTAAACAATATGGTATATTTTCCCAAAATGTCCATGAAAAATACTTCATAAATTTTAAGGAAATTGGATTTAAATAATATGAACTTTGGGTCATAGTAAACTAAATAATCTGAACTTTAGATTTGGTTTTAAATAATTTGAGCTTTGGCCCCCTTGGATTCTACTAGCACGCCATCGAGTTAAGTTGAACTTAACTCGGCGCCAGGATGACAATAGTAAGCTGACAAGGCACAGTTAAAAAGCTCAAGCACATGCCTCCGTCGCCATGTCATCCCGTCGCCGATTTAAGTTCAACTTAACTCGGTGAAGTGCTACTATAATCCAAGGAGACAAAAGTTCAGATTATTTAAATCCAATTTCCCTAAATTTTATACATAAGGGTATTTTGGAAATTTTAAATAAATTTTCTCATATTTTCAAATGTAAACCAAACATTGAAATTTTTTTTTCCTGGGGAAGATTTTCCCAGGAAAAACTTTCCTAGGTAAAAGTTTCCCGGGAAAGAACCAAACACATCCTGGTGTTTGGCTGAGGGAATTTGCTAGGAAAGTTTTCCAACTTTCCCATATTTGGTTACAAGATAAGAATAGGAAAACTTTGTGGTGAGTCCCAATATATTCCCATGGGAGAGGTTAGGAAAGTTTGTTTCCCATGGAAAAAGGGAAATATGTTAATCAAACTTTCCAAAATACCCCTAAAAACTATTTTGTAATTAAATAAATGAGGGTAATTTGGACATTTTAAATAAACTTTTCTACAAACTTCCTATGCAGTGTTTGGTTGAGGGAATTTCCTAAGAAAATTTTCCAACTTTCCCAAGTTCGCTAAAATTTCCCATGTTTGGTTAGAAGATAAGAATAGGAAAGCTTTGTAGTGGGTCCCAATATTTTCCATTGTTAGATGGAAAAATGTTTCCCATGGGAAGGTTGGAAAAGTTTATTTCCCATGGAAAAAGGGAAATATGTTAATCAAACTCCCCAAAATATCCTTAAAAATTATTTTATTAATAAATAAATTAGGGTAATTTAGACATTTTAAATTAACTTTTCTACAAACTTCCTATGATTTCAAATGTAAACCAAACACTATGAAATATTTTTTCCCATAAAAAACTTTCCCAGTAAAAACTTTACCAAAGAAAGCTTTCCCAATAAATTTTTCATAGTTGTCCAACCGTGTTAATACAAAATATGAGAAATTATAATTGTAGAATTGATGTAAAGATCCAAAATTATTAGCTTCCAATGGCAATAATAGGGATTATTCGAATCGGATTTTCCTGTTTCAAGTGTCGTTCGAGTATGGTTTTGGGTGATTCAAATTCGATAATCTAGCACGATTTTTAGTCCATCTTGATATTTTCAACATGGCCAGGTTTAGGGTTTAGAGTTTAAGGTTTTCGGGTTCAGGGTCTAGGGTTTTCAGTGATTCAAATTCGATAATCTAGCACGATTTTTGGTCCACCTTGATGCTAACACCATTGGAAGATTTTCAGCATGGCCAGGTCTTCAAATTTGAGAAATCGGGTCCGAAAATGGCTTGGAGAGACCTCATGAAAGCGACCGACGAGTTGAGTGACAACAACATCATAAGTTCAGAAATAACAGGAATAATGTACAAGGCAACACTGCGAGACGGGACTCGCCTCATGCTCAAGAGACTCACCAATTTACACCAAACAGAGAAAGACTTCTTGGAAGAAATGAAAATTTTGGGCAATCTAAAGCACCCCAATTTGGTACCCCTTTTGGGATTTTGCATCACAAAGAATGAAAGGTTTTTGGTGTACAAATACATGGCAAATGGTAACCTTTATGATCAACTCCATCCTACGAGCCCCGAACCAAGTGTTCTTATTTGGCCTCTAAGGCTTAAAATCGCGGTAGGAGCTGCAAAAGGGCTGGCTTGGCTCGAGCAAAATCACATCCATGGAAAGGTAAGTTCAAAATTAGGTTGCTTAAAAGTTGACCTGACCTGACCTAAGCCTATCTGAAAATTTTAATTGCCAACACAATTTCTCTAGAGCTAGCAAGATTGTGCCTAACCTGAAAATTTCGGGCACAGTCACAATAGATTTTTTTGGTCTAAATTTTGCCTTTAGCTAATTTGGCTGAAAAGTGACTAATTAGACGTCCCCAAATTTTACACGGACCTCAAATTGTTGCCATCTGAACCTAAAGTAAACCAAATTTGAAAAAGCATTAAATTATAGGTCAAACCTGACTTGCCCATTCAACTAAAATTTATTTTTTTTAAAATTAAAGTCCTTTTAAGTTTGTGACTTGAATTGTATAAACTTATGACTATTAAGATACAAGCAAGGTCCCATTAAAATTGTTGATAAAAATGCATTGTTGGAAGAAAATATTCGTATTTTAGCATATAGTTTAACACATAAGTGAAAATTGTCAGTGAATGTAAAATATTTTCCATAGGTGGTAGTCATGTAATAAGCACCCTCCCTATCTTCCGTACTCCCTGTTACTCTATTAGGGGTTAATTTTTTATGAAAGTAAAATATTTTTCATAGATGAAAATTGTATGGTTGATGGGTCATGCTTTCATGTATCATTTGATACTTATCCCTTGACCCCTCATCTACAATATTAGCGCTAGTAAAATTTTGTCTTACCAGACCAGAATACCCCAATTTGTCAAACTCGAAAAAACCTGATTTGCTCATAGATTTTTCATTCAAATTTTGATATTGATTGAATTGACCAAATCTTTCTATTGTCGATCTGGACCTGATTTTGAACCGAATTGAGTTAGGTCTCAATTGTTCGACCAAGTCCAACCCAAAAAATTTAGGTTCGAACATCAATTTGTCATTCGAATTTTGACATTGACCGAATCTGACAAACCCAAATTTGACCCGGACCCGAACTTTTGAGAACACTACTCAATATACACCTAACTTGAGTTAACCCGTCTGCCCAAATTGACAGGTGAACTCAAAATGCATATACCTGGATGAGGATTACGAGCCCAAGCTTTGCGAGTTTGGGCTCGCGACCCTAAACAACCCAAGCGACACCCACTTCAGCACTTTCGGCCGAGGGGAATTCGGACATGTAAGCCTGATAGCCCCAGAGTACTCGAACAAGCATAACTTCGGGACAGTTCTTTTGGAGTTGGTAACGGGGCAAAAGCCATTTCAAGTGGCGAATGCCTCGGAAAGCTTCCATGGGAGCCTTGTGGAGTGGGTTTATAAGCTCTCAACAACCTCAACTCAACCGAATTTCCTTCATTCCGTGGTTGACAAGTCTCTCCTCGCAGTTGGAGTCGATGAGGATGAACTCTTGCAGTTCTTAGGGGTTGCTCGTAGTTGTGTTTCGCCGGAGCCAAATAAAAGGCCGATTATGTCTCAAGTGTATAGACGGCTCAACGCCATTGGCGAAACTAGAAGGTGTAACAATGTTGGCGACACTACTAGAGATGCTGAATTTGCCGCGGATCTTATTGTTACTTGTGAGTAAGGATCTTCGGTAGACTTTATATACTCCTAGGAGTACCATGCTTCTGTATTTCCAGAATGAGTCTTATACGGATGTCGCAAATTTTAAAAGGCAACTTACGAATATAAGGATAGCATTTGAATTATGCCTATTATATTTAACAGTATGTCATCTACCTAATGTAAGTGATACTCTCCCTCTTTCTTTCTCAATTTGTGTTAAATCTAAAATCAAGCATGGAGCAGAATTTAAATGTTGTTAGCATTTTGTACAAATGCTTTAGTTAGAGACCACATTGAATGTGTATGTAATATGGACAAATGTTGCAAATTTTAAAAGGCATGCAACTTTATTAATAAAATATTTTCACCGAACAACTAATTTAACTCAAACTCTTCCTATCCTATCCTATTATGACTTATTCTAACTTAACTAACTTAACACAAACTTAACATGACAAAAAAACAGGACCAAAATCTTTGTTTATACTCTAATATACCCAAACATGACCACACTGCATAAATTTGTCCACACTTTGATATACCCAACATGATCACAGTCTGAATAGTGTGGTCATTCATGAATTTTACTCTTGCCACATTCAATATATTGTGTGGATTGACAATTTGTACTTAGATATACCCAATATAACCACACAGTACAAATTTGTCCATACTCCATACACATGCATGTGTACATGCAGATGAACTACATTCTAGGCAAGAACCCGCAATACATGAGCTACGTGGTCGGGTTTGGGGACAAGTATCCGAAGCACGTACACCACCGAGCCGCCTCGATCCCTAACAATCGGGTCAAGTACTCGTGCATCGGAGGAAGACGGTGGAGGGACAACAATAACCCTAACCCTAATACTATAATTGGGGCTTTGGTCGGCGGTCCAAACAAACTTGACAAATTCAAAGATGACCGGAAACTTGACTGTTACACCGAGCCTACATTGGACGGAAATGCTGCCCTAGTGGCCGCCCTTGTGTCGTTGACGAGAACTGTCGGCTCGGGCGTTGACCGGAATCTTATATTTTTCGGTGTACCGCCGCTATATACGCCGACCCCACCACCCCCACCACCATGGAAACCCTAGGGGGAGGGAAATATATATAAGGAATGGATTCAATGGGGGTGACTTTGTAAAAGATCAATTAACATGGGACTTTGATTCATTATTTGTTTCTTGCATGCATCATGTTTTCTTTGATTTTTTGTTTGCTATAGTGGAGAATTCATACATACATACATAGCAACGATTAGTTTTGAATAAAAATATGAATGTCTTGAACTAATTAAAATAATTATTATTCATCTTGAATTTCACTTAAAATACTCTAAAAATTATCCTTTGATTTTAATTTTTTGCTATTTGTGGAGAATTCATGTTGGAAATATTTCAAGAGTATAAGAAGATTATATAGCATGAGAAATCGTGTGGAACAAGTATAAGGATCATATATAAGATAAACATCAAGAATATGATCAACACGGATGAGTTTGAGACCAACACGGATCGTGTAGGTCTCCAGAGAGCAAGAAAAACCATTCTGGGCTCAACACGGATCGTGTTGAGGCAACACGGACCGTGTTGCTCCCAACACGGACAGTGTTGATCCAACACGGATCGTGTTGAATGCCAGAATATGTTTTTAATGCTAACGGCTATATAATCTTGAGTATTAAGTTTATAATATCAATATTAAGCTCGGTATTAAGATCCAACAACTATATTAGTTGACCAAGTCAAGGTCATAATCCATTATTAAGCACCTTAATTATGCCTTTGACTAAGGGGTGTAATTAGGGTTGAATTAGGTGTGGAAGTCTCCTATAAATAGCAGACATTCCCAAGCCATTTGAGATAATCACAAGCATCTATTCTATTCTATAATCACATCCTCTCAAATATAGACTGCAGCTATACTTGAGATAATCAAGTGAGAAACCTATGTTTTGAGTGCAACAAGAGCTAAGTTTTATCCCTTTGAACATTTACGGTACAGTAAATAGTTCTTAAGGAAAATGAGTACGAGGCCATGACTCTTAGCGTTATCCAAACAAGTCAAGTTAACCATTTGGTTATTAAGTTCAATCCCCGTCTTATGCGTATACATGAGAAGGTCGAATCTGAGAAGATGATGAAGATTCAAGCCGTTGTCAAACATCATTTTCCAATAATTCATACATACATACATAGCAACAATTAGTTTTGAATAAAAATGATGAGTGTCTTGAATTAATTAAAATAATCATTAATTAATCATTTTGAATTTCACTTAAAATACTTTGAAAATTATAAATATGCATATTTAAATTATTATAAATGTATGTTTGATTACTGAAAGAGTTATTATATGTAATGAAAATATTTTTTCATTTATACTTTTTTATAAATACTTTTATTGTTGATAAATATATGAAATTGCTACAAAATCTTATTAAAATACAAAAATATGAATTATAAGAAATTTAGAATGCTTGTTAACCATCTTGATTAAAGACAAGGATATATTGTCAATTTTGAAATGTCATATTCTCTTAAAATTCCATTTTCCTTTGCCCCTCTTTTGGGTTTTACTTGTCAATCAATAAGCTTTGCTTTTTCCAACCCACATGATTGATTTTTATGTAGTATTATTTGTTTTTTTTATTTTTCAAATGGTTTATTTTCAGTTTTCTAAAGATTTTTTTAAATTCGCTTAAATTAGGTTTCTCATGCACTCTCTTGCATGGAAAAAAATGCATACAATAAATTCCCTTAAATCTCATGTAAGTGTGACCACATTAGAGTATGTTGGTGTAGAATACCCTTGTTAGTTATATTGGAATTTTTGGAAAGTAAATGAAGGATTTTTAAAAGCATATATAACTTACTTCATCTGTTTTATATTAATTGTCATTTTTAGAAATCATGAGTTAAATTTTGACCATAAATTTTTCAATATATACAATGAGTTGCTATATAAAATTACCACTATTGGATTCGTAATGAAAAATAATATCATAAGAATATAATATTGCAACTGTTAATAACATATTATGTGAGAAATTATCAATCAAAGAGTGATATTGAAAACTATAAAAGTCAAAATTATGACAATTAATACGGAACGGATGGAGTATATATTTATTAAGAGTAAGATTGATACTCCCTCCGTTCCATATTAATTGACACTTTGACTAAATTTTAATCATTAATTACTCACAAATTACAATGAGTTACAATATGAAATAATCACCATTAGAAATATACTTCACTTAAAATTACAATAAAGATAATTTCATATTGTAACTCATTATAATTTTTGAATAATTAACGGTCAAAATTTAGTCAAAGTGTCAATGAATATAGAAAGGAAGAAGTAACTCATTTAAACATTTTCTTACACATGGCATGCATGTTGAGAAGCGTAATTTATTAGGTGCTCCCGAAATACATGCTCCAGATAATATGATTGTACGTTCATCCGCATATATTAGATTGTTCATCATAGATATGAGATTGTTCACTCTTATTATAATTATTGTTTACTTAGGTCCTGTTCTTTTCTGCGGTATTTTGTGGAATGGTGTGGTGAGGTGTGGTGGAATTGTGGCGGGTATGGTGGAATTGTGGTGGATTATTGGTATGTGGGGCAGGTGAGGAGGGAGGATGTAAAAAGTAGAGGAGAAAAGTGAGGAGAGAAAAAAGTAATGATTTGCGGTAAAATGTGGCGGGTGCATGCAATATACATTGATAGAGCTGGCAAAATTTTGTCCGACCCGGAAAAAACCGAGTCTGGACATAGATTTTTCGTCCGAATTTTTATATTGACCGAATATTCGGACATAAAATTTCTCTTTTTTCTATTGTCCGAACCCGATTTTATTTCGATCGAATTGGTTCAATCGCCGAATTTAACCGAAATAAAACCGTCCCCATTGAATTTACTCGTCCGGATTTTTGCGAGCGCTATATATTGATTGAGAAGACATCCACGGCCGTACGTTGAAAATTATGGACATAACCAAGACGAAGCCGGGTCGCAATCCAAGTAAACGGGTCAACTCAACGCGCAAAGATGGTACTATTTGATCACTTTAAATCACACTTGTTCATTTTATGGATTTCAGATTCACATTTAATCAAATTGTCCAAGCAAGAGCAGAGCGAAAACAAGCTCAGAGTTTATGATCATCGTCGTGCTATAGATTCGGTAGGTGATTTTTAATTAATTAAGGCTTCTTTTTATATGCAGGGAGTTAATTATGGGGTTTTTTGCATTTTGAAGCTTGAAAAATTTATGTTGTAAAACGGGTCTGGGTCGGTCGGTCCGGTTCCAGGTTTAACTCGGATAACTGGTTCAATCGGAAAAAAAAACACCAAAACCGGTTCAACCGGGTGAACCGGGCGGTTCACGATCATACCGGAATTTTGGTAATTTAATTTCAAAAGTTACGGTTTTTTACGGATTCAATCCGGTTTTCGTCCGGTTCATGTCATGTTCATGCCAGTTTAATTATTTTGGTAGCTTAATTATTTTTGATTTTTTTTTTGACTCGTGATCGATTCATGCGCCATTTTTTCAACTTGGCCATCCGCCAACCTGGCCCGACCAGTTGAACTATCGATTCTAACAACATAAGGAAAATAGGAACATTTATTTTCTAGATCGTTGGTTTTTCAATGTTTATTTTTTGGACGGTCTATGGGTTGAATAAAAAGGCTCAAACTCTCCTAATTCATTTGCAATTTGGATTGTCTTTGACTATTAGTTCTTGTTTGCCAGTCATCTTACTCTTACTTGTACAATGATTATGATTATCACATACACTTTGTAATAGTCATTGTAATGATCATCTTATCTATGATTCCCTTTATAATTAATCTGTATTTGACCATTGGACCTAAAGTTTTGGGCTACTCCCAATGAACCGTGGGAGGAAACGTAGGGTATTAATTAGAAGTCTAAGTAGCTCCAACATGAATAAGAGTGGTGGATTAGCTTTAATATTATTTTTTAAACTTAATCCTAAAATTCCGCAGCAATCGGGAAAGAAATTCAAATATAGGAAGAAAAAGAGAACAACACAGGGTCTCTTTTATTCAACCCACAAATCTTCAAGTTCAAAAAATAAACATTAAAAACCAAAAGTTTAGAAAATAAATATCCCATCTTCCAAGATCCAAAATGCAAAAAAACCCACTAATTGTTTGCCCTGTTCTTTGGATTAGTTTCTCTAACCAATCCAATCCAATCCAATTCAATCCAAACCTTACACAATTCCCCAAAAAAGTATCATCTCTGAAAACACAATTTCTCAGGAAAAGCATCATAACTTATCCAATCCAATCCAATCCAATCCATCCAAAACTGATTCCAACCAATCTAAAGAACATGGTAGTCTTTTTGCAGTATTATAAGTTGAACAATGATACACATTTTGACTCAAGATGATTAATTGTCACTATGATGTATTGCTCTACATTAAAAGTCATATCATTTTCTTTCTTTTTTTCAGTTGAATTGTTACAGGAGCTGCCAGGTGAAAATGGCTGAAAACAAAAGAAATGTTGCTTCTTTTGTTTTACCACTTGGGATGTACTTTATATTATTGAGTTGTCAAGTAAGCCATGGGACCAAGACTGATTTTGAATGTTTGCAATTGGTAAGAAGTGGTTTGAAGGACTCTAATGGATACTTGAGTAACTGGGATTTCACCAACAAAACCGAGGGTTCGATTTGTAGATTCAATGGCATCGAATGTTGGCACGTAGACGAATCCCGGGTGTTGAATATCAAGCTCGCGAACATGGGTTTACAGGGTCTTTTCCCCTATGGACTCATGAATTGCACGAGCTTGACCGGGTTGAATCTTGGTGGTAATAACTTGCACGGTTCGCTTCCGTCCAGCATCTCTAAAATCATTACCTACGTGACAGAACTAGACATCTCGTACAACAACTTTTCTGGCCCGATTCCAAAGGGTCTCGCGAATGTCACTTACCTGAACGGTCTCAACCTCGCCCACAACAGGTTCAACGGGTCGATCCCCTTGGAGCTTGGCAACCTTCCTCGGATTAGGACATTCAGTGTCGCCGACAACAATTTGACAGGGCAAATCCCCAATTTTACAAACAATGCCAACATCACCAAAGATGCCTATGAGAACAATCCAGGGCTATGTGGGAAGCCTATTTTTGATGATTGTCCTGCTCCTAAGAAGAAGAAGTTGCATGTTTAGGGGTGGGAATTGATACTCATATATTGGGTACCCGCCCTTATTCATCCATAATGGGTGGGTAAAACCCATTAGAAATGGGTAATGGGTAGGATGGGTATGGGTTACGTACGCATAATTTAATGTGAGTATCCATTATTCATGGGTATCCATATACCCATTGATGTCTTAACTATATGCATGTCGAGTTGTATTGCATTTATATACTGAAATTTAAGGTAAAATTCGACTTTATCGGTTTGACATGAAACTTTTTAATACGATAGTATTGAATAAAAAAAGATCAAATATGAATTTTGAGCTCCTAATTAATTCTTTTCATTCGATAACATTTATCGTGACATATATAGACATTTTTTGCCGCAAAAACTAACTGAAACTTTAAATTAAAATTCAATTTTAACGATTTAAATTGAAACTTTATAATATGATAGGATAGATTAAAAAAAAAGTTCAAATATGAATTTTTAGTTTCAAATATAAATTTATTATCTAAAACGCTATGGTTAGGGTATGAATAGTTGGATACCCATGAATACCCATGGGTATTAAGAGGCATGGTTAGGGCATGGGTAGAGTCTTGTAATCTTTGGGTAAAACGTGGGTTTGGACCGTGTCCATCCATACCCACCCAATTCCCACCCAAATGGGTATTTCGCTTAAATTACTCTAAAAATTATAAATATATATGCATATTTAAACTATTATAAGTACATATGTTTAACTACTGAAAGGGTTATTATATAATTTTTATTTATATTTTTCGTAAATATTCTTATAGTTGATAAATACATGTAATTGCTACAAAATATTATCAAAATACAAAATATAAATTATAAGGAATTTAAAATACTTATTAACCATTTTGATTAATAGACAAGTATGATTGTCAATTTTGAAATGTCATATTCTCTTTAAATTCCATTTCCCTTTGCCCCTCTTTTGGGTTTTACTTGTCAATCAATAAGCTTTGCTTTTTCCAACCCATAATTGATTTTTATGTTTTATTATTTGATTTTTTTTGTTTGGCACTACCTCCCCCCCCCCCCCCCCAAAAAAAATACCTCACATTAAACATAGATTAGAAAACCAAGTCATTCCAAATATTGGATCAAAAATAAATAAATGGACAAAATACCCTAATTTAAGTTTTTGGCTACTCAAGTACACACACTTAATTATTCATTGTTCAAATTAGACAAGTATTAAGTTATCTTTATCTATTTCACTTGTCCTCTAGATTTTTCAAATGGTTTATTTTCAGTTTTCTAAATATTTTTCTGAATTCGTTGAAATTAGACACTTCATACACTCCTATGCATGGAAAAGACTACATACAGTAAATTTCCCTAAATCTCGCGTTAATAAGACCACATTAGAGTATGTTGGTGTAGAATACCCTTGTTAATTATATTGGAGTTTTTGGAAAGTAAATGAAGGATTTTTAAAAGCATGTATAACTTACTCCCTCTGTTCCATATTAATTGTTGTCTTTGAAAATTGTGCAATTAAATTTTAAAAATTTTGATCATAAATTTCTCAATATATACAATGAGTTGTTACATACAATTACCACCATGACATCATTGGATTCGCAATGAAAAATACTATTATACAAGTATATATAATATTGTAATTGTCAATAACATATTATGTGAGAAATTATCAATCAAAGAGTGACATTGAATACAGTAAAAGTCAAAATTATGACAATTAATAAGGAACGGAGGGGGTATTTATCAAGAGTAAGATTGATACCCCCTCTGTTCCATATTAATTGATACTTTGACTAAATTTTGAACGTTAATTACTCACAAATTACAATGAGTTACAATATAAAATTATCATAATTAGAAGGATATTTTACTAAAAATTGCAATGGAGTTAATTTAATATTATAACTCATTGTAACTTTTAAATAATTAACGGACAAAATTTAGTCAAAGTGTCAATTAATATGGAACAGACGGAGTAACTCATTTAGGGCCTATCAAATTGCAGGGTAAATCCAATTTTCCAAAATTTACAAGTTTTTGCCTAACTTTACCAAAATTTACCGAAACTTACCTAAAATGACCGAAGTTAAAAAACAAAAAAAAACTTCATTTTGATATATTAGCGTAAATTTGTCAAAAATTATCAAAATTTACCAAAATCTACCAAAAATTACCAAAATTTAACTTTTATCCAATTCGCCTTTACCTATTTTTCGATTATTAGTAGCCACAAGGCTAAAAGTTCAAAAAGTACAGCAACTGGCATACAAAACAGCAAACAAACATCACCAAAAGAAAGACATCGACGGCCGTACGTGGAAAATTATGTACGTAACAAAGACGAAGCCGGGTGACAATGCGAGTAAACGGGTCAACTCAACGCGCAAAGGTGTTACTATTCATTCGATCAATTTAAATCACACTTCTTCAATTCTTATAGTGTTATCAAATAATATCAATGAGCAATATTGATCCCCACCAAATTCACAACTAATTTTCAATTTCAGAATTAATCAAATTCTCCAAGCAAGAGCAAAGCGAGAACAAGCTCAAAGTTTAGGATCATCGTCGTGCTATAAATTCGGTAAGTGATTTTTAATTAATTAAGGCTTCTTTTCATACGCGGGAAGCTAATTATGGGGTTTTTTACATTTTGAACCTCGGAAAATAGGAGTATTTATTTTCTAGATTGTAGGCTTTAACTTTTGACTATTCTAGATTATCAACCATTTTTGAAATTATTTCAAGTGGTAGGCTTATTTTGAAAATTATTCCAAATGATAGGTTTCTTTTGAAAACTTCAAAAATTATTCCAAGTTTTTAAGCACTTTAAAAACTAACCTTAGTTGTCAAACACTTTATAAGCGTTTGGGTTTTTCCTAGGAAAATATTTCCTAGAAAACTTTTTCCTAGGAAAATTTTTCCTAGGAAATATTTTCCTAGAAAAAATATTTCACAGTGTTTGGTTAACATGGTAAAGTTTGTAGGAAAGTTTATTTGAAATGTCCAAACTATTCTTATATATTAATTTATAAAATATATTTTTAGGGGCATTTTGGGAAGTTAAGTTACAAAAAGTTTTCCTTTCCCATGGAAAAAAAACTTTCCCACACCCCCTCTTGAAAAGTTTTCATCATGATCCATGGGGAAATTGTGAGTCCTAGTTAAAAACTTTCCCAACCTATTTTTACTCCCAAACATGGGAAAGTTAATCAACTTTGGAAAAGTTGACTAACTTTCATAGGAAACTCATGCAACCAAACACACATTAGATATTATTCCAAGTGAGTTGATTGTGAGATTGATAGGAAGAGCTAAATGAAATTGAGAGGGGAAGAAAGTTTTGTGAGCAATATTTCAACAACGGTACAAGAAGAAGTTCATCGGATGGAATAATTTTCAAAATAAGTCTATCAGTTGGAATAGTTTGAAAAGTAGCTAACAACTTGGAATAGGAAAAAGTTAAAATCTACTAAATGGAATTTTCCATAAAAAAAAATGGCTCAAACTCTCTTAATTCATTTGCAATTTGGGCTGCCTTTGCCTATAATTAGTTCTTATTTACCTGTCATCTTACTCATACAATAGTTCTGGTTATGACATACACTCTGTAATAGTCATTGTAATGATCATCTTATCTATGATTCCCTTTGTAATTTATCTGTATTTGATCATTGGACCTAAAGTTTTGGGCTACTCCCAATGAACCGTGGGAGGAACTATATGATAATTTTTTTTTTGGCTAAATAACTATAGGGTACTTAATTAGAAGTTTAAGTAGCTCCAACATGAATACGAGTAGTGTATTAGCTTTAATATTAATTTTAAACTTAATCCTGAAGTTCGACGATAATTGGGATAGAAATTCAAATACGGGAAGAAAAAGAGAACAACACATCGTCTCTTTTATTCAACCAACAAATCTTCAAGTTCAAACAATAAAAACCCGCTAATTATGTTGTTAATTTAGCTTCTTTTTACAGTATTATAATTTGGACAATGATACACATCTTGACTCAAGATGGTTAATTTAGACACACTTTCAATATTTTGTACAAATCTCAGGGTTTGGACACCATCCGAGTTTCTTACACCAGACCTGAACCCGATCCGATTTTAGAATCGAACATGTCTGAATTTAAAATTGGGTTAGACAAATTCAGGCGTTTGGGTCGGACATATTGTTGTCTGTCCTATGTCTTACTCTAGATTAAAACTGAAAGAACCCTTGAAGGGGTTGATTGAAATGGTTGGCTAAAATTAAGGCAAGGTTATAAAACTTGACATACAAGTCAATCAAGATCTTTGGCATAGCCGAGGATAAGATATGAAAACAAAATGTAAATGGCGAAAATAAAAGAAGACAATACACGAGAATTTAGTTGATGTTCACCCTTCCTAATAGGGCTACTCACACCGGACTTAAACTTCTCTTCACTTAGGTTTTCAAACCAATCCACTTCTTCTTCACTTAAGAAGTATAACTAGATCCTCAATCTCGGCTCCCTTGAGTACCTCTAAGACAAGCTTACAAAAAAACTCAATCAAGACAACACCCTTGATCTACAACTCAATCAAGGTAGCACAATCGATCTACAACTCACTAAGCATAAACAATACTTAGCTACGCAAGTGAGTTTTCCAACTTACTTAATTACAAGTCCCATTTACAAGAATATGTTTTCAAATCAAGGACCTCATGATACAAGAGACTAAAGGATGTGAAATTAATATGCGTCCCTCTTGTGGTGTGAAGTGTTTCCTTCATTTTTCTTCTCTATCTTCATTCTCTTTTTACACCCAAAAGGTGAGGTGAATGTTGGACTTTGTAATGCTTTGGAAGGAGCATTGAATTGACAAGATTTCGTTAAAGATCTTCACAAAATCGATTTTTTTGTTGGAAACAAGGTGTCATGTAATAGTTGATGGAATTACAGCAATCAAGCCTTACTTAAATTGTTTGATATGGTCCAATATAGATATGCCAATAATTAGTAAGCATATTATTGGATTTAAATATTGATTTTGATATCGTGGAAGGAGGTAACAAATCTGTCAAAGCAACTAGGAAAGTATCACTATAAGATATCCAGATTATATGCTAATAGTATTCGAATTTTGACTTTCATTCAAAATTGTTCTAGTCGCCGAGGTCCTTGAGTCTGCGTCTGCCAAAGTCCATGAGTCTGGATCTATTGAGGTCCTTACACTTGGTCTGCCAAGATCTTCAAGAGATTCTAACAAAACTCATAACATTTTCTTTTTTTTTTTCCAGTTGACTTGTTACAGGACCTGCCAGCTGCTAATGGCTGAAAACAAAAGAACTGTTGCTTCTTTTGTTTTACCATTTGGGTTGTTCCTTATATTAATGAGTTGTCAAGTAAGCAATGGAACCAAGACTGATTTTGAATGCTTGCAACTAGTAAGAAATTCTTTGAGTGATCCTTATGGATACTTGAGCAACTGGGATTTCACCAACAAAACTGAGGGCTCTATTTGTAGATTCAATGGCATTGAATGCTGGTATGTATATGAATCTCGGGTGTTGAATATCAAGCTCGCGAACATGGGTTTACAGGGTCTTTTCCCCTATGGACTTGTGAATTGCACGAGCTTGACCGGGTTGAATCTTGGTGGTAATAACTTGCACGGTTCGCTTCCGTCCAATATCTCTGAGATCATTCCCTACGTGACAGAACTAGACATCTGCTGCAACAACTTTTCTGGCCCGATTCCAAAGGGTCTCGCGAATGTCACTTACCTGAACGGTCTCAACCTCGCCCACAACATGTTTTCAGGACAAATTCCTTTGGAGCTTGGCAACCTTCCTCGGATCAAGACATTCAGTGTCGCCGACAACAATTTGTCCGGCCAAATCCCAAGTTTTACTGACAATGCCAACATCACCAAAGCTGCCTATAAGAACAATTCAGGGATTTGTGGGAAGCCTATTTTTGATGATTGTCCAGCTCCTAAGAAGAAGAAGAAGTTGCACTTATTTGGTAGAGTTAGACTGCTGAGTAGTGAGTTCAGTAGTCTTGCCTTCAAAGTTGGTCAAGTGACAACAATCTTGTCTTTCATTCTCACTGTGGCTGGTTTTGCATACAAATCCACAGACAAAGGTGGGAAAAGAGAGGAGGATGAACTTGTGGGTGAGAGATGGGTGCTCAATACCAAAGGAGCTGAATCTACTAAGGCAAGTCATATGTTCCTTCTGTTCTATATTAATTGTCGTTTAGTTGACTATTTCAGTTTACAATGTCATTATGAATGTAATGGCAGTAAATTTATGTAACAAGTCATTATGTATATATATTAAGAAAATTGCAGCCAAAAATTTTCAAATTTGATTGCACTATTTCTGAAGATGAATTGTTCATCCATAAGATGCTAATGCATGTGCTAATAGTATAAGATCTTGGCATGTCCAGGTTTGTAGATTCGACAAGACGATTCCCAAAATGACATGGGGAAACCTCGTGAAAGTTACAGAATTTTTTAGCTGCAAAACCATCATAGTTTCTGAAATGTCAGGAACAATGTACAAGGCAACACTGTGAGACGGGACCTGCCTGATGATCAAGAGATTGCAAAACTCGTACCAAACTAAGAAAGAATTCTTGTCTGAAGTGACTTCTTTAGGCAATTTGAAGCATCCAAGTTTGGTTCCTTTGTTAGGGTATTGTATTGTGAAGAAAGAAAGAATTCTAGTGTACAAATACATGCCATATGGAAACCTCTATGGTCTACTCCACCCTGCGGATGATAACGAACCAAGTATCCTAGGTTGGCCTATAAGGCTTAAAATTGCGATCGAAGTTGCAGAAGGGTTAACTTGGCTTGACCAAATCCGCATTCATGGGAAAGTAAGCTCAAAGTCCATTTTACTCGATCATGATTTCAAGCCTAAGTTTTATGAGCTTGGCTTGAAAAGGTTCGACACAAACTTGAGCCAAGCCCACTTTAGCACCTTTGCCAGAGGAGAAATTGAAGATATGTGGTTCATGACCTTGGAGTTCTCCAATGTTTATAGCTTCGGAAAGGTTCTTTTAGAGCTGATCACCGGTGAAAAGTCTTACCAAGTGGCTAATGCCCCGGAAAGCTTCAAAGGCGGTTTGGTCGAGTGGATTCATGAGTTGGAAAGTACCAATTCCGACTTGAGTTCAGTTATCGACAAATCTCTCTTTGGGGAGGGAGTTTATGATGATTTCTTACAGTTTTTGAGGGTTGCTTGTAGTTGTGTTTCAACTGTGCCAAAAGAAAGGCCGACCATATCTCAAGTGTATAGACTGCTAAAAACAATTGGTGAAAGGTACACTTTCGGTGACATTGAAGATTGTGACATTACTAGTCGGGTAAGATCACATTGTCATTAAGCATGTAGTTATGAACCGTGTTATCTAGCTTTAAATAATCATAGCCCTAGACAAAGAACCAAAGTTAAATAGGGTTAGATTTGGCATGTAGTTTTATGTAATAAAGTTGGTTTATAAGTGTCTTTCAAAAAAAATAAAAAAAAATCGGTTTATAAGTGTTAATCTAATTTTAGACTTTCTGACATAAGTAAAAAGTAGTACAAATTAACTTAGGAACCCCTCTCCTAAGATGTATTTTTATATTGTCATCATATAAAATTAAAGAAAAATTGTGTTCATGTAATATATGTTGGAGTATGGTTTGACTTTTCTTGTTTTATCTCCCTTTTATGGATTTCAATGTCCCAAATGTAAGGGTTTTTGGACATCAATAATACCAACTTTGGGGGTATTGAATATTAATAATACAAACTATTTTCTTGGACACTAGCAGTACGAATTATTGACATATTTTCCTTTAACAGTACACCGTTGAATTGTTATGGTTTTAACTCATCGAAAAAATGATGTAGCTCCATAATATGTGACATGGAAGACATGTTAGTATCCACGTCAACATTTTCTACCCAACATCTGTCTTCCACGTCACACATCATGGAGCCACGCCATCTTTCCGATGAGTTAAAACTATAACAACTCGGTCGTGTACTGTTAAAGGAAAATAAGTCGATAGTAGGTACTACTAGTATCCAAGAAAATAGTTTGTATTATTAGTCTCCAATACCCCCAAAGTTGCTATTATTCGCGTCCAATAATCCCAAATGTAATGGAGCTTATGCACATTCAAGTAAGAGGACCCACTCAAATATTTGCGTCCACTTTTCCTCCTCTCATTCCTATTCTCGTTCACAACAAACTATACCATACATCGTAGCGGCCTTTCTACATCCATGTTGGATATGACTGATTTGTCCAAATTTAAAATTTGGACAAAAAATTATGATCATCAAACCCAGTTTAATTCAGGTCGGACAAATTTGAATATTTAGGGGGAAATTGGATTCTAATAATACAAACTTTTGGTCATATAAAACTTAATAATACGAACTTTTGATTTGGTGATTGATAATACGAACTTTGACCACATGTTGCCCCCAATAGTACGCCACTGAGTTAAGTTGAACTTAACTCGGTGGCGATCGACGTGTGAGCACCTGAATAGTTGTTTGACTTTGTCACGTCATCCACGTTGACTTAAAAAATAATACGAACTTTTACATATGTTGCTCTGAATAATACAAACTTTTTTCCTCTCTAAAAATCTCAGATCTCATTTTTATTTCTTCATCTTCTTCAATCCTCCCCCTCCCCATTCCCAGAAAACCCAGAAACTCCCCCTCTCTCTCTTCCTTCCTCTTCATCATCCCCACCTCTTTTTTTTTCTCTTTCTCTCTCTATAAATGGGGATTCCGCCATTCCTCTTCTTCCTTCCTCTTCTTCAATCCTATAGTTTTTGAGAAGAAGAAGGAGAGCAGTGAAGTGGAAAAAAGGGTGGCTGGGAAAGTTGAGAAGGCATCCCGCCATTATTGACGAGTTTGAGCATCAAGTTGTGGCTCATGATGAAGAGGGAGAGGATTGAAGAAGATGAAGATGCAAAAGGGAAATGTGAGATTTTTAGAGAGCGAAAAAAGATGTGGGGATGATGAAGAGGAAGGAAGAGAGGGAGGGAGGGGGTTTCTGGGTTTTCTGGGAATGGGAAGGGGGAGGATTGAAGAAGATGAAGAAATAAAAATGGGATTTGGGATTTTTAGAGAGAGAAAAAAGTTTGTATTATTCAGAGCAACATAGGTAAAAGTTCGTATTATTTTTTAAGTCAACGTGGATGACGTGGCAAAGTCAAAACAACCAGACGCATGTCTCCGCCGCCACGTCAGACCGCCACCGAGTTAAGTTCAACTTAACTGACGTACTATTAGGGGCAACATGGGGTCAAAGTTCGTATTATTAATCACCAAATCAAAAGTTCGTATTATTAAGTCTTATATAAGCAAAAGTTCGTCTTATTAGAATTCAATTTCCCTAGTTGAACATATTTTTACCAGTGCTAAACATGATATATGTATACACATCACGAAACATGAGAATGATTAACAAGTAAATAAAGAATGTAAGTTCGACGAAATTATACATTTGACTTGTAAATTCATGTGGAAATCTAATACCAAAAAAATATAAAAATATGATTGATGACAAGCATAACACATTAACACCCCATATTTTTTACACCGGTAAATTTGACCCATCTTACCTATCTTCAAACTCACAAATTCTACCTATTTTATATTTATATTTATATATTTTTTTCACTATCATGCAACTACTCTTCTATTTTATATTTATATATTTTTTTTACACGGATAAATTCTACCTATTTACTAGGCTTTTAATTCAGGGTTTGCCCAGTAAGATTTAACGAATCAAGGAAGGGGAAAAACTAATCTAAGGTCTGGTTAAGATTCGATCCCACCACCTTTAAATTAAAAGGTCTTCCATAATACCATATAAGCGAAGCTCACTTAGAACCAATTACTCTTCTTTTTATATTGTGGAAAAAATTGTGTACCTCATAGACACACTTTGTACAAAAGTACTTGAATATTACACCCTCCGTCTCAAATTAATTGTCACTTTGACAAAATTTTGACCATTAATTACTCATAAATAACAATGAGTTACAATATGAAATTACTGTCATTAGAAAGATACTTTACTAAAAATTACAATGAAAGTAGTTTTATATTGTAATTCATTATAATTTGTGAAAAATTAACAGTCAAAATTTTGTCAAAGTGTCAATTAATTTGGGACAGATGAAGTATTTGTCTATTGATTGATGTGTAAGACTATTGTGCATTTTCTTTGAAATTCATTTCTTTAACTTCTAGCCAATTTGACCAAATTTAGGACTTAGGCCCTGTTCTTTTATGTGGTATTCTGCGGTATGGCGCAGTATGGTGTGGTGAAATTGTGGCGGGTTGTGGTGTAATTGCGGCGGATTATTGGTATGTTGTGGTGAGTTTTTTGTATATATATATATATATATATATATATATATATATATGTATATATATATATATATATATATATATATATATATATATTGTATTGGTAATTGAGAAAAAGTAATTTGTGGTGGGCTGTGGTGAATTGTGGTAGAATTGTATTTTGTATTGCAAGAATCATGTAGATCAGAAGACCAGCAGCTAAAAAAAGAACAAGGCCTTAAATTATGATAAAGTTGAATAAGTCACATTTGCAAAAATAAGTCTCAATTCAAATTGTGACAAATTGAATCAATCTTTCATCAATTATTCTCACGTAAAACCCTCTAATTATTAGTAGGTTTAAATATTAATTGTTCGTGCGAATTTTTTATCGATTGAATTTGACCAGCTTGCATTTACTCGAATTTTCAATAATCCTAAATATAGTAAAAGTAATTGCAATCATAAGTCACTTTTTACTTAAAAATGATGTGACATTTATTGATTTTTTTCTCGATAATTAATTGGGCAACAACCCCATTTATTTATCAAAAGGGAAGTACCTTTGAGCACATATACAACACTACAACTCTTACACAAAATATGAATTGAATATTTATTCATAATGTGACATGTATTGATTGAAGCTTGACTTGATCATATTTATAACTCCTTGACAATTGAGCCTATTTGATCAATCTTTCAATTGTTATTTTCTCTTTTTCTCTTTAATCAAAATCCCCCATCACTGTGAAGTTTATTCATTCCAATCCATTCTCACCGCTTCATCATTACAAATGGTCTAACACGATAATGTTTAGTCATTCAGTTCTTTTTTTTTTTTTTTTTGCAATGAAGCAAAGCCGAAGAAAAGTCTTTTACCTCATTTTCTATCACAATTTATCCAAACTTATTAAAATTTATTCATTTTTCTCAAATTTTTGCATCTTATATTTATCATCTCAAGCTTTAGCCCCAAAAAATGGGCTAAACCAAGATGGGTCCACCCATGAATGAATGGAATGGCAAAGGTGTACAAGGACTTTATTGTGTGAATCCACATATGAGATAAATTAGAAAATAAGAGAGATTTTTTGTTTTCAAGTTTTTGGCTCCAAATCCGTATGGAGGGCCTTGTGAGTTTTGACTAAGAATAATCCAAAATGATCTTTCGGTCAATGACATTTTATACTTTTATGTTATTTTCTCATAACATAATATTGCATTTTACGACAATGGAAAAATGACGTGGCCTACCGGACTACGCGGTGTTGGCCGATAATTATAGACTCTCATTGGCCGAAAACTCACTTTTTCCATTGGCCACGACATTTTTTCGTCGTCGAAAATGTTAATACTCCCTCCGTTCCATATTAATTGTCATAATTTTGACTTTCACGGTCTCCAATATCACTCTTTGATTGATAATTTCTTGCATAATATGTTATTGACAATTGCAATATTGTACTTGCATGATAGTATTTTTCGTTACAAATATCATGGTGATAATTTTATATAGCAATTTATATATTGTATATATTGAGGAATTTATGGTCAAATTTTTTTGAGTTTGACTGCACAATTTCCAAAGACGGCAATTAATATGAAACGAAGGGAGTATTATGTTATGAGAAAAGAAAATAAGATAAAAATATATGTTGTCACTAATCAAAAAGTTACTTTGAATTATTCTCAGCACGGATTTAAACCTCTTTTTTTCCTTGGTAAAAGAGAGAGAAAGGAGTGAACTTGACTTGGCCAAACAAAAGGAGTCAACCAAACACGCATTGGTGGGTCATTCAGGCGGGCCAACCTCACTTCACCAACTCTTTCAATTCAATTCTTATATTCTTATATTATATATTTTGAAGTAAAAAAACCACAAAAATGATATATTTCTTAAAATATTTGTTCAATTTGTTTTGGCATATAATTTTAAGAAAAATTAATAAATTAATCTTAATTAACAATAAAATATCAATAATATCCTTAATTTTTAATTTAAAAATATTATTTATATTTTTCCCTTCCTTTTTTAAAGACTTCTATAAAATTCAATCTAAGGATTAAGTAATTTTAATAAAACAAAACTTTTCATTTTGGGAAAATGTACATCATTACAGGATAGTCAAAAAAGAAATACTAGATAAATATTTTCTTTGTTCCACATTATTTGTCTTTTTATTTACTAATACAGTTTTTAATCTCATTTTTTATTGATAATTTATTATATCATATCTTACTATTAATTACAATATTATACTTTTAGAATAACATTTTGCATTATGAATTTGAAGGTAATAATTCTATTTAACAAATCATTGTATATATTCAAAAATTTATAATCAAAATTTTTAAATTTGACTGCACAATTTTCAAAAATAACAGTATTAATTTAATAGAACAGAAATAATATTTTAAAATTAAAAAATAATAATATTATTATAAAAATTATCGATATTTTTTAAAATTTATCAATATTTTACACCAACTCAACACATAAAATTTAAACTATTCTAATTGGACGTATGGTCTAATTTGCGCCTTCAATTTCCCTCCCTCATTGGACTGCAACTTTTTCCTACCACCGTGTTTGACCCGTCATATTTTTCCATTGTAGAAAATCACAAATTCAGAACAAAAAAAATTCCACAAATAATTATTATTATGGTTTACTATTATCACATATAAATCATATTTCCTTTCCTTTCTCTCAATTTCTATTTTTCACAAAAAGATTTTTCTTTTCTTGCCCCTCTTTTTGGGTTGGGATTCTCATTCACTGTTTTGTACATGCTTTGAATTTTCAAACCCAGAATTGAATTTCGTGGGATCTTCCTTTCCTCTACAGATAGAGGGGGGGTTCACTTTTTTTGTTTATCTTTCCTTTTTTATTTTTATTTTTTGAAAGCAACCCCTGAAGTCTTCCTTGACTTGGAACTACTGAGGGCTTTTTTTCTGGTTGTAGATGTTCAATTCAGCTAACTTGGTTCTTCAATTCTGGGTTTTCAGCTGGTTTATGAGCTCCAACCTGCAGTTTTGAATTCTGGGTATGTCTCAATTTTCCTCTATTCTGTTTGGTTTTAGTAGAATTGATCTGGGTTGGTTGAATTTTGCTGAAATTCTGGGTGGATTGTGTAGTTTTTTTGGTTTATTAGGGTTTATGAGCTCCAATCTGCAGTTTTGAATTCTGGGTATGTCTCAATTTTCCTCTTTTTTGTTGGGTTTTAGTAGAATTGATCTGGGTTGGTTGAATTTTGCTGAAATTCTGGGTGGATTGTGTAGTTTTGGGGGTTTACTTCTGGGAAATTATTTCCTTTTAGGGTTTCTGAGCTCCAACCTGCAGTTTTGATTTCCGGGTATGTCTCAATTCTCCTCTTTTCTGTTTGGTTTCAGTAGAATTGATCAGGGTTGGTTGAATTTTGCTGAAATTCTGGGTTTAATTCTGGGAAATTGTTTCTTTTTAGGGTTTGTTTTGGTTTTGTGGTGATTGATTCTTTCTCTTTGTGTCAATTGTTGTTCCCCTTGAAAACTGTGAGAATCTTTGCTGAATTTCAAGACTACCAAAAAAAAACTGCAAAAAGTAGATGTCATATGTTATACTGTTATGCAACTTTTCTGCCTTGAAATTTGGTTCAATTCAAGTTCCTCTTTCTGGGTTTTTTGCAGTTGATTGTACTGAAGATGGCCCTCTACAAAAGGCCTCCAATTTTGAGGTGGTTGCTACTTTTGCTTGGTTGTTGTGTATGTTATGGAACCAAGACTGATTTTGAATGTTTGCAATTGGTAAGAAGTGGTTTGAAGGACTCTGATGGATACTTGAGTAACTGGGATTTCACCAACAAAACCGAGGGTTCGATTTGTAGATTCAATGGCATCGAATGTTGGCACATAGACGAATCCCGGGTGTTGAATATCAAGCTCGCGAACATGGGTTTGCAGGGTCTTTTCCCCTATGGACTTGTGAATTGCACGAGCTTAACCGGGTTGAATCTTGGTGGTAATAACTTGCACGGTTCGCTTCCGGAAAATATCTCTGAGATTATCCCGTATGTGACCGAGCTAGACCTCTCGAACAACAACTTCTCCGGTCCGATTCCTGAGCTTATCGCGAATATTACTTACTTGAACGGCCTCAACCTAGCTCACAATAGGTTCAACGGGTCGATCCCCTTGGAGCTCGGCAACCTTGCTCGGATTAAGACATTCAATGTCGCCGACAACAATTTGACGGGGCAAATCCCCAATTTTACGGATAATGCCAACATCACGAAGGCAGCGTATGAGAATAATTGGGGGCTATGTGGGAAACCTATATTCGATCCGTGCCCGGTTCCTCCGAAAAAGTCCAACATGAGGTTTATAGCCGCAGGGATTGCGGGAGGGATCACGATTGTGGCCGTGTTGACCGGTGTGGCATTCGTGTTCATATCGAGAATGAAGGTTGTCAGGAAGAAGCGGGAGGATCCGGAAGGTAACAGATGGGCTAAGAGCATAAAGGGAACCAAAGCTTTCAAGGTAAGAAACTTACTTAGGGCTCGATTGTTCTTTTCAACTTATTTTGATTGAACTTATTCTGTACTGAACATATTTTGAACTGAAGTGCATGCACTTATCCCGAAGCCAACCTAAAAAAATTGTTGGGGGGTGACTCCTATTTTCGTGTACTTACCCCTTTGGCCCGAAGTTTTTGTTTTTATACCGAAAAGTACCTTCGATTCTACTTTTTGTTGGCCGGAAAGTGAAATGTGAAAAGACGAAAATGCCCTTGTTTTACCGGGTAGGAGGTGACATTCCGGTCATTTTGGCCCAAAGCCAGCCTCTTTGGTTGTTAGGGGTAAAGGTTGTGGGGACCCTGCCCTCCGTAGATCCTGCTTTGGTGGGATCCATACGGTTTTTCATCTATGTTAGAATAACACGACATTTTGAAGCGAATGTTTGCTCATATACATACATTCATACATACAGGTTTCCATGTTTGAGAAGTCGGTTTCAAAGATGAGCTTGAACGACCTCATGAAAGCCACCGACAGCTTCAGCAACAACAACATAATCGGCTCAGGACGTACCGGAACCTACTACAAGGCGACCCTGCCCGACGGGACCCTCCTCATGGTGAAGAGACTCCAAGACTCCCAATCCCAACGGACCGAGAAAGAATTCCTATCGGAAATGAGCACTCTAGGAAGCGTCAAGCACCAAAACCTCGTCCCTCTTTTGGGCTTCTGTGTGGCAAAAAAAGAACGATTCCTGGTCTACAAATACATGCCAAACGGCAACCTATACGACCAACTTCACCCGACAGATCCCGAGACCAAGATCATCGATTGGCCCACGAGGCTCAAGATCGCAATCGGAGCATCCAAGGCCCTAGCATGGCTCCACCACAACTGCAACCCTAGAATCCTCCACCGAAACATAAGCTCGAAATGCATACTTTTAGACCAAGATTTCGACCCTAAATTGTCCGATTTCGGCCTTGCGAGGTTGATGAACCCTATAGACACCCACTTGAGCACTTTCGTGAACGGCGAATTCGGGGACCTAGGGTACGTCGCCCCCGAGTACCCTAGGACCCTCGTCGCCACCCCCAAGGGCGATGTCTACAGCTTCGGGACCGTCTTATTGGAGCTCATAACGGGCGAAAAGCCGACCCACGTCGCAAACGCCCCGGAGGACTTCAAGGGTAGTTTGGTCGAATGGATCCATCAATTATCCGAGAAGGGCGATGTTCGGTCCGCCATCGACAAGTCTCTCCTAGGCCAAGACGTCGATCACGAACTCCACCAGTTCTTGAAAGTCGCGTGCAACTGCGTGGCTCTCGAACAGAAAGAGAGGCCGACGATGTTCGAAGTGTACCAGCTGCTGAGGGCGATCGGAGAAAAATACCATTTTACGGCGGATGATGATGTGCTTGTTCCGACCGATACCGGAGATGGTGAGGTCCTTATGGAGCTTATTGTTGCAAGAGAATGATGATGATGATGATGGTGATGTTTTGGGTATGATGATGATGATGATGATGATGATAGGTATGTTTATGTATGATTTTTATAGGTATAATGCACATAAGAAATGTCCTTATAAGTAAGGATGTACTGTTTTTTTTGTTATGTGAAATGTGAAATATTACAGCTTAGAAGGCATTAGTTCAGTTCCCTATAATATGCTCATGTATGTATACTTGACTCAATATTTAGCTCCATCAAATTCAGTAGTAAATTTACAGAGTATTTCTCCAAGATTTTTTTTTTTTTTTTTGTATACTTATTGCTTAGGGTATCTCACTATCTTGTAAGATAAATGCTTGATTTTTTTTGATAGAAAGATAAATGCTTGATGCTTAGACATCTCACATCTTTCAGATTCAAAGCCTGTATGGAGCAGTGGTAAAAATTCGGGTGCGGATACGTTCGGGTCACAAATTCGGTCAATATTGAAATTCGGATGAAAAATTCTTATCCGGACCCGGTTGAATTTTGGATCAAACCCGGTCGAGCAATTTAGACCAAGCTAAAACTGGGTTCGGACAATAGAAAAAAAAGAAATTTTATGTCCGGATATTCGGTCAACAAAATTCAGACGAAAAATCTATGTCTAGACTCGGTTTTTTCTGGGTCGGACAAGTCAGATATTTCGGGTTGGACAAAATTTTGCTAACTCTACCTTTATGGTTGAATGTGCTACCTTCTTGTTTTCTATTTATTTTAGTGAAGTCTTGTAAACATAAGATTAGGTCAATTTGATTAAATTTAGGTAAATTTCGATAAATTGAGATCTTAACTTACCTATCGTCGCCACAGAAAATGACGACTTGTAGGTGTTGATCTGAATGACCCAAATTTAAATCCAATAGGTAATATCCCAAAGTTTTCATTGTAGAACTAGGTGTAGAGACTAACACAGAGTTTATATTTAAGGGGATCATAGATTAGATGTAGATTTTTAGTAGTTTTAAGTGACAATAATATTGAAAATATAATCTTACTTCGCATAGTTTATACTTTATAGCGCCGTACAGGAAAAAAATATCATGTGAGAAAAGTCGAAATATCATGTGAGAAAAGTCGACGGGTCAGGTCTTACCCCTCAATTCAATATATGTTCTTTTTTGTGGTAGGTAAAACTTAACTGCACAACCGCATTTAACCACTTTTACCAACTTTAACCACCATTCTCCTACCTTACTATCTTTTACTTATCACAACTTACCACATCATCCACACTTTACCAACTTAACTAGTTAACTATAACCACACTTTATCCATTGCAAAAAAAAAATAAGGTAAGCCCAATACGACAATACCATTGAGAATCGAAGATTGGGTGTCCAAAAAATGCAAATTATTTCAAACATCAAAATGGCAAGATTGCATTTATTTAGAGAGTTTGAAAAAGAAATAGAAACATCCTAAGGCGTAGGGTTGTTCATCGGTCCCGAACTAGACCGAAATGAACAAGGACCGAATTCAAGGACTAAGCTGGACTGAGGACTAGATCGAAAAAAGTTCAGTCCTGGACTGGACCGACCAAACTTTGTTCGATCCAATCCTCGGTCCAATCGGACTAGACTATACATATAGAAACCCTAATATTTTAGTACACTCAGTCCTTTAGTTCGGTCCTTGGGCTGGACCGAGGGAAGTTCAGTCCAGTCCAGTCCGGTCCAGTCCCTTTTTCGGTCCGAACTGGACCATGAACAGCCCTACTAAAGCATAATTCGTACATACAAGGCATGCTACATTATTACATACACTAAGCTACATAGCACATAGTAGGAAAGAAACACTACAACTTCACAATTATATGTCCTTCCTCCTTGTCGAGTCGAGTTGAGCTGAAACTAAACTAAGAGTTGTTCCTTACTCATACAAAGGAAGGGCATATCCTCGGAGATAAGTCGAATCCACCCCCGATTCTCGAGCCAATGCCACCCTTCCTGTCCTTGCCACCTTCATGAATACAAATTCGACGGTTAATCGTTGTGTAGGGAGAACGGAAATAAGTGTGTTTTCATGAGGTTCAAGATAGGAAGTCGAAGATGTATGCTTGGTCTTCATAATCATAAGTAAATTCAAACAAACGCGAAAGTTGTGGGTTTTCGCTCTGTTACAATGCTACAATAATGAGATGTCGAGATCAGACATCTCTAGCATGCCTAAGGGCTTGTTCTTTTCGACTTATGAAAACTACTTACGATCAACAACATTTGATATTGATCAGCATCAATTAGCAATCGTTAGTGACAAGTTATTTGCGATAAGTTGAAAAGAACAAGCCCTCCCCCTAGTTATCTGTATAATTCGAAAGTAACGCAAATCCGTTTTCACAATGAGCAAATCACCAAATAAATGCTAGATTAACTCAATCTCGACTGCTAGTCTCCTGGGACCAACATCTTCAATATGCCCACGATCAGCAAAAACCTCAACCACCCACATACAGAATTCAGCAACGGGAAATAGGAAAGACTAAAGACGTCGTTTTATAGGAAATAGAAGGCATTGTTCTTTTCATTGGTAAGTAAAAGTACGGTTAGTAGAAGCAGGGTATAGATAGATTATGTAGATAATGTCGAAATAGTAATGAGCACAGGTAGACAGACCTCACAAATGCCGTATGGTTCCAACTGCTTTTGTAGCGCGACCATCTTGTGTACATCGCCGGTAACCTTGACAGATGCGAAAATCACGAGTGAGAAATGCCAGAGAGAGAGAGAGAGAGAGAGAGAGAGAATGATACCTGTAAAGTAATCGTATGATCAGAAACATCGACAGTCTTAGCACGGAAAATGTTGGCGATATCAAGGACGTCCCTCCTTGCAGAAGTATTTGCAGCCACTTTGATCAGCATCAACTCTCGCTCTGCAAACGGTTGGTGAGTAAGATCCCGGATCTGCACCAAACACCTCGCCGTGGTCAGGCAATCAATTATTCATCATTATGTTCTGAAAAATACTCATGACCGTAATCTGGATAGTTGAAAAGGTTATGTTTTTCCAACTTTAGATTGTAATGGACTGAAGTAAAACGTCTCATTAAACCCCCCATGCTTCTTTCCCATGGAATTGTAGGTGGGAAACGATTTTGGTAGTAGGTGACTGAAATAAGACAATTTGCCCTAGTATTTGGGAGTACTGGTTTTGGTTTTGTATGTTCTCGAAAATACTTAACATCAAGAAAATAAGGCGAGTATAACTTCAGACTACAGATGAGATAAAACTAAAACTTCGCCTTAGTTAAACCATAATTACCCAGATCGCTAACATACCCTTAAATCACCTTTCAGGGAACATGAGCGCCAAAGCCAAAACTAAACTAAATTTGTGCAAAGTTAGCGATAACCATGCGCAGTTAAACAGGACGGCTCATGGGAAGTTTAGTTCTTCCTCTTTTGAGGTGGTAGATTTTGCGGATAGTTTGTTTTTGGATGCACATAACTTTGTACGGTGCTAGCTGAGCATCAGTTCTTTTAATTGCTTACCTCATGAAGTTCTACCAGCTTGTGGAGCTGTTGGACCAACTTTTCAATTGATTCGTCAGTCCCAGGAACCACAGTCGTGATGCGAGAAAGACCCTCCTTTTCAGCAGGCCCCACAGCAAGACTCTGAGCTCAGAAAACGAAGGGACATATCACATTAGATGTTTAGATCTTACCGAGAAACATCAAACTGCAGTTTGAGTGTGGACTGACCTGAATATTATAGCCCCTCCGAGCAATCACCCCTGTGACAACGTTGAGAACTCCGGGGGAATTATTTACAAGCATGGACAAAGTGTGTGAGCGAAGCCCAGTTGACTGAGATGATGAAAAAAGCATATCAGCATCACCCGCGTTTAGATATGTCAATTTGGTCGGGTTGGGTTCGGCATGCCCCATATTCCGGGTTTGTTATATTTTAGGTTTGAAAAGCCGGGTCGGGACAGCTTTTGCTACGCCTACCTGCGTTACCCATGGTTTCTAACTTTCTACAAATACTACCTCTCTCACTCGTTTTGAGGAGGATTTTTCCAGATTTTCTCACTTTCGTGTTTTTAGGGTTTAGGTTAGGTTAAAATGCAAAAGTTTAATTTTTCAACTTAGATTGTAATGGACTAAAGTAGAATGTGCCAATAAACCTCCTTTGCTTCTTTTCCATGGAGTAGCTGATAGCAAATGATTTCTAAATCTTGGATCAATTGGAATAAGTCTCTCTAAATTGCAAAATTTAGGGGTTTGACTACTTAATTGAACCCCTCCATACCCCGCCTGGGCGGGATTTCAGAGTACAGCAGGAAGCTCGAAAGATTTGGGAACGGATAAAAGAACGCTTACATCTTCATCATTGAGGACACCCCAATGCGCATCAAGTACTTGATGCACCATAAAGTCATCATATGGCTCCACCGGATAAACATCCCCCTTTAGAGAAAGAAAGCGTTTCGTTAATCTTTATAAGCAAAATGGCAATGATAAGCTGAACCAAATTGTGCTGCATTGTAAACTTATTCATGCAAAAATGAACTGAACTGAACTACACCGAACTAATTCTGGCAAGAACGATATGATCTTATAATCTTAATAAATGGAAGTTTACGTACCCCTGATGATGTGCTAGTGTCACCATTGATACTTCTCTTGACAGAATCTCGGGTAGATACAACAGATGAATTGTCTTCTAGATCTGGGTATGAAGCAGCTGAGAAGCTCCAAAACGGAGCTGTCTGACCCATTCTTTCTCTCGGGAGAGCGATCTGCAATGTCAATGCAAATGACAGTTGGGACAATGGATTTATGGATGGATACGGAAAATATGAAGTCGATTGTGTAGCCTTCTTCAATGTTGGTCATTGAGAGTTAGTGTTGGCAAAAATCTGCCTGACCCAACAACAACTACAAAAAAAACCCAGTTATTGTCCCCCTGACTTGAGCCGATTTTTTTCGGGTCAGACAAATTTGGTCATTTGGATCAGAAAACATCAGTCAAATCAAGTTTTTTTACCGAATTAAGCTTCGGGTTTTGCCATTTGGGATCTGGTCGACCAAATTTTGGTCAAATTCGGTCATTCAAACATTGACCCACCCCGTGTTTTTGAAGCTTTTTTTTGGTGGTTTTGGCATTAATTGGCCAAGCTTAATGATTTTCGGGGAAGCCATTCGGATTCGGTTTCGGCTATGGACAAAGTGACCGAGTTCAAATTTGGTCAGGGTTCGGGTTTGAGCAATTTGACCAAATTGACCCAAGCCGATTAAACTTGAACCCGAATTTTTGCCAGCTTTCTGCCAATAAATTGGCATTTTCTGCTCTAATTGGCTTTACTCTGCTGTTGTAAAATGTAGCGGACTGACCTTTCCGGTCCTTGCAGTTTCTCTGATTCCAAACTTACTGAAGTTTCTCAGGACAGCAGCCATCTTTCCAGGATCCCCGGTCACCTGAAAACGGACGACACAAACAGCTGATTAACAGCAAGAAAGTTAAAGATCTGGCAGGCTGTTCACCGGAGAAACACGGTCGGTTCTTAGGCCACAATTACATGCACAAATTCAATCATAGTTATTAAAATCCCGGTCCGGATCTACGATCCTACGATTTTATGATCCAAAATCCTCGACGTAATTCTACTATCTACATTCTGATCCACGATCCTACGTGGGTTAATCCTAATCCTAACTACCCCATGGATCCAAGTTAGGATCCCGATTCTAACAGCCTTGGATTCAATGCAAATCAGGAAAAAAAAATCAGCTGAAATACAAGTTGCATAATGAAAAAGTTCACCTCAACAGTAACCAAGTTCTCAGAAATGTCCACAATCTTTGCTCTGAAGATGTCAACCAACCACATTATCTGAAAACAAAACAAACGTCATTAAGGAATGCCATTAAATGGGAGTAATTAGCGTCGTTTACAACGTAATATTTGAGTACTACAACAACAATTCCCTATCTGGGTCCCACTTTCACGGGGTCTGGAGAGATCAAAATGTACACAACACTGCTTGTGAAGATACAAAATGACCATCTTTTTATTGGTAGAATTATAAAATATGATTACCTCTGCATGGGTATAAGTATCCGCGTTAAGCTTTATGAGCATCAGCTCACGTTCCACGTGAGGTTCTTTTGACAGATCTTCAACCTGTAGACCGCAGAAGTGAACAGTCAGTTTAATGTGAGACTGCCTCGCCATAACTTTTGTTGTGAGACATTTGAAACCGCACCACAGATGTTCAAGGTAAACCGGGATGAATAACGTTTGAAACCGTACTACAATCACCAGTTTAAGAAAAGGTAAACAAGACAATAGTTACCGGGAACGCTACATACGCCTGCGACCCGCGTTCCGAAGTCAAAACTAGACTGAATTTGTGTAAAAATTAGCGACCCGCGTTCCGGGATTAACGATCCGGGAAGCATTCTTGGTAACTATGAACAAGACAACTACCTTTATGACATTCACGAGCTTGTTAAGCTGCTCCATAACTTGGCGCAACACCTTTTCAGTACCACTCACAACAATCGTAAATAGAGCTTTGTCCTTATTTAGACCAACTGCAAGTGATTCTATGTTGTAGCCTCTCCTAGAAATAACCCCTGCTATTCTGTTGATTATACCGCTTTCATCCCCAACAAAGACAGATATTATGTGGAGCTTCACCCTGGATGTACGAAAGAAATACACAAGAAACAAATGTCGGATTAGATGGATTACAGTACACCAAATGTTCTGCAGAATCAAGAACAAATGATGGTGGACACGAATTTGTATCAGATAAGATTCAGAAATTCAAGCATTTAGAGAATTGCAGATGATAACGAACAATGAAGGATCTTGACCCAAATTGACAAAGAAGCATTTTTCTGATAGAACTACTGATAAAACTAAACCAATTTGCAACAGCTAAAATACAACCCTGCTTAGAAAATTAGGTCAGACTGTAAGAGATCGCATGCAAAACTAATGTAAAACAAACCAAACATGAGTTTTTGCTCTGAATGGAACCCATATACTTTAAAAACTTAGATAATTGCCACCTTAAGTTCATTATAAACCGACGAAAACATGTAAAATAACTCGAAGAAATTCATTTCACCCCATAAGCAAAAGAAAATAGACGAACCCTTCCATCCAATGTTTCTATTCAATCAAACATTGCCAAATCAGGAAAAAAAAAACATCTTGAAGAAACTCGTCCAAAAAAAAAAAAAAGCTACGATTTGCAGCTCACTGAAATAAACAATCCTCCCAGATAAACACTAAACAAAGCTCAAAGCTTCAACTTATAACCCAAATGATGATGAAAAAAACACCAAATGTGAATTTTACAGTCCAATATTTATATTCAATCATACATAACCCAATCAAATAAGAATATCTCAAAGAAACTCACCATAAAACTACAACTTGCATCTCAATGAACTAAACAAGTCTCAAAACTTCACCATTTCCCAATTATGCTAATTACCTCAAATGATAGAAAAGGGGGGAAAAAACAGAAAATGTAAATACTAGACATTCCTCCCAAATAAATACTAAACAAAGCTCAAAATTTCAACTTTTCACCAACTATGCTAGTTGACCCACCTGATGAAAAAGCACCAAATGTGAATTATACAGTCCACTATTGCATTCAATCAAACAAGAACGTCTTAAAGAAACTCACCAAAAAAAAAAAAAAAAAACATAATTTGAAGCTGAATGAACTAAACATCCCTCCCAAATAAACACTAACCAAGGCTCAAAATTTCATCCCCAACTATGCTAATAAACTCAAATGATGACAAAACACATTCAATCAAACATTACCAAATCAACTAAGAATATCTCATAGAAACATATCCAAATCACTGTAATTTGCAGCTCAATAAACCAAACATTCTCCCATACAAACACTAATCCAAAAGATGAAAAACCCTTAAAATGTGAATACCCAAAAGAGCAAAACTTACTTAGAACGAGCAGTAACAGGGACAGAACTAACAGTAGCAGTCGCAGAAACCTCCATTGCCCTAAACCCAGAACTCCTCCACCCGGGTCTTCTCAATGCCATGTTCGGAGCTCCGAAATCCCATTTCCCATAAAACCCGTGACCCAATTCGGGTCTCAGATTAGGGTTTTTCGAAATCAAGCCATTCGCAGAGGAAACGGCCGCCATGGGAGAGCAAAAACGCAGCTTTTGGAAGTGGGTGGGTGAGTAAGTAAGTGAGAGGCAGCAAAACGCAAGAAAAAAAGCAACTTTCTTTTTGTGGGTAATCGTTAGTAGGAAGTGTAGTTGCCCTATTTTGTTTATTTATTCGATCATATTGATGGAGGCATCATAATAATTGGAGCCGATTTTCGATGAGTGCTTTGCCCTAAAGTTGGATTCACTAGTGACATTGATGGGACTTCCATGGATGTTATTGAATCTTTTCTTTAATGGGTGCGAATCTCTTTTGTGATGTTGATGTGGGCTAGGATATACAAATTTTAGTGTGGTTCGCGTGACCCTTAAAAATGTTTAAGTATTTTTTCTGTTGTATATTAATTATCATTCAAAAATTGTAGGGACAAATTTAAAATTTTTAATTATAAATTTTTTTATATTTAATGAATTGCTATATAAAATTGTCACTGCCATATTTGTAACGAAAAATATTATCATAAAAGTATAATATTGTAATTGTTAATATTATATTATGTAAGAAATTTTCAATAAAAGAGTGACACTGAAGTTTGTAAAAGTCAAAATTATGATAATTAATATAAAACAGAGGGTTATTACTTACCAATAATAGTGTAATATTAATGACTCTTTTACTCCTTATGATCAGTTCATACTACCTGTCTTTTAGTTTATTATATTCGTCTCCAATATCACTCTTTGATTGATGTTTTTCGTAACATATTTTATTAACCATCACTATATTATACTTTTAAGGTTAAAATTTGTGAAGTTTAACAGAGTACATAATATGGAACAGAGGAAGTACTAATTTACAATATGTTTTATCATTTCCAACACAATTATGTAAGCAAAGTATAAATATTTTGATGGTCACATGGGAGGTTGTTGTTGTTGTTTAAATATTTTGATCAATATACATTCTCTTCATTTTATTTATCACCTAAATTTAAGCGTCTATTATTTTAAAAATTTTGATCATTAATTATCAATATATATAATGTTCTAATATATGTGATAATATAAAGGCATAAAGCTACTACCTCACAATGCACCAATGGTTATAAAATGAGCTAATAGAAGCATCAAATTAGACTTAACAAAAATCTATCCATGACAAGAGGTTTATCAAAAATCTTAATATGTGCCACAATTTTTACCAAAAAAAAGTTGTAAGCATTAGAGGTTAAATGTTAATATTTATTATAGACTTCCAACTAAATACAGGTAAAGTTAGACTCACATAACGTTTATGAACAAAAGAAGTTACCATTTCCCTAAACTTTGCTTGCACTGACTACTACCTCCATGCTCATGACATACATGATAAGTTATGTAAGTGTTTTGATATCTACAATAATAAAACATGTTTCATTATTTTTATCAAGAATAAAATATTAAGTAACCCTAAAAAATCTTATATTGGTATACTACTGTCAAATACAAAAAAAAAAAAAAAAAGAGTTTGATAATAAGTTTCTTAAAACTAATTAGTCTTTCAACGAGTAGAAATGCCTATTGACATAAGAATACTCATGTCATGATCTTTTCAAGCCTTGTATAAGTGAGATCCAAACTAAATATTGTCATTTGTCATATTTAGTTTTGACTTACATTTATAAATTTTCAAACTTCTAAAGATGTGACATATCATATCACATATGTGAAGATATAATGAATTTATTTTCTTCAAATGATTTTGAATTTATTCTAAATTGATTTTCAATTTTTTTGCAATAACTTTGTACATGACAGTGCATTTGATTTTTTTCAGGATAATGTTTATTGGGAAATTTTTATTGGAGAAAGTTTTTCTTAAAATAATTTTATACGAAAAAAATAATTCACATTGTCTGATTTACATAGGAAACAATGGAAAAGTTTGTAACAAAGTTATTTGAAATATCTGAACTATCCTTATTTATTAATTTATAAAATAGTTTTAAAGACATTTTGGGAAAATTTTTCTCATCGATCTCCAACTTGCGAGAATAGTCGGATTCACTTCAGAACTTTCATTCCCTTATTTTATAAACAAACATGGGAAAGTCGACATTCGACAAATAATGTTTTGCGGGAAATAATTGCAGCCAAACGTTCCTTAATTTATTCTAAAAATTATACGCGAGTATACTTACTTTGTGACCTTATTGTTCTAAAATTGAATAAAATAAATAAATAAAAATTCTAAAAAGAACAACAAGTAAGATTATTCTTTAACCATATTTACATGGTGTTATAAATTTGGTTAAATCAACTTAATTTTCGGTGTATTAAAATCCACGTGTAAAGTATCATGGAGTAACTATTAACTAACGATTAACGAACGTTAGTATTGATTGATTACCTAAAACATGAGAACGCGCGCGTAACGTAACGCCCAGAAACTACTTTGTTCTTCTAACTAATTCTCCAATTTTCCCTCTTACACCACTTTCTCCCATTTCAGAATTCAGACACTCTTTCTCTCTCTTCATCATTCTCAAATCGGCTAGGGATTTTGAATTCCAGGTGAGTTTTTCCTTCCCCCCTTTTGCAATTTTTGTTTTCGATTTTCGTCTCTGTTTGTAATCATTTTACTTTTACATTCGTAATCGAAGTGATGAATGATTGCATAGCTAGTATTGGTGGAATTCTGCGGGAAAATGCGACTGAATTGTTGCACGAAATGGAAATTCTGGGTTTGTTTTGTGGGAATGTTGTTATGAGTTATGGTTAATCTGGGGGTTCTTCGTGTGGAAATTTTAGGTTTCGGATTTTGAATGTTTGGAATTTGATGAAGTGGGTCTGGAATTTATCGATTTTTAGGGTTAGGGTTGTGATTTTTCGTTTTTTTTTGGACTAGTTCTTTGACGCAGAGTTGGTAATGGAACTGTCTTTTTTCGCCCCCAAATTAGGCGCCCATACCTCCCCTGTTTGTAGAAATAGTTTTCCAGATGATAATGGAAGCAAAGAAATTAAAATTGTGTATGTAAAACCTAGTCCGTGGTGTGATGATTTACTTTGGTTGTCTGCATTGTGTAAAAAAAGTGGGGTTTCTCTTATGAGATTGTGGCATTCGGGGAAGTTTCGGTTTCACAATGAACAATCCATGCTGTTTGGATGGGAGCTAATGGGAGATTAATTAGGTTTTCGATGGAGATTTTTGTGAGTTTTGAGAATAAGTGTCATGCTTAGGTTAAGTTTCAAGTTCCAACTCTTGTGCTTTCGCATAATGAAATGTGATCAAGCCTGCCTATTGGATCCCAGTCTCAAGGGTAATCTAACCCCCGACAATTTCTAGAGGTTAGGACAAGGGATAAAGATCAAACCACCTATGGCAAGCATGACCTATTAACCCGACAATTTTGCTTCGACCAAGGTTTGGTCATTAGTAGGGGGGTTGGAAGATGAGGGCATTATTGTCATGCTTAACTTGTGGTATTATTGAACTTTCACCCTTGGTACTACATTGCATGCATGTGTGTCTTTTGAGCTCCCATGAGTCCTTTTTACCATGTATTTGAATACCCTCCTTAATCTAGTCTCTCAAATAGTTGGTGATATACCAAGTGGATTCTGCAATTTGTTACGTGCTACTGGAGTTCGTGTTCCGAATAGTGTGATTGTTACTTGCAGTTATGAGGTTGTTCATCTCAATAGTGTGATTGTTCACTAGCAGACATCTTAAAGTATAAACTCTAGGTGGAAGTAATATATATATTGAGTGGATTCCCTTGGTAGGATTGTTCAAAAGCACGTTGGTTGTTTTCTAGATACTCGTTAGTGTAGCTACTAAACTTTGCCTTCATGAGGCTTGGCAACTACTTGAAATTTCTGTAATTGGATGCTTTTGGTAGGTTATTCAATGGAAGTCGAGACACTAGAGACCCAACTGGAGACGTAACAAAAGAACAAGGGCTAGAATAGAGAAAGATGGCTACAAGAACAATCTTGCAGAGGAGATCCCTCCTCAATGCACTGAGTCAAGCAAGGTGCTCATTCCACAACTTCTCAGGCCCCGGGTCAGGCCACTCGAATTATTTTCATAATTCATGGGGTTCACACTATGGTGCCGTTGTTCCTTATGTGGATTCGGATTCTGCTAAAGAGAAAGACTCGATAACCAAAGATAGGTTGCTTGTCTTTTATAATGCGGGGCTCCTGCCAAGAAATTTGGGCATGGACCCAAATCTTAGATTGATTAGACCACATTCATCATACTATGGATCTTCTTTGGGAGCAACATGGCTGTCACAATCACTGCGCTATTCTTCTACCGTAACAGCCGGTCAGCCAGAGATCCGAAATGGTAATGACACCAATGTGAAGAAGGTTACCGAAGCAAAGGAACCTTCTCCCGAAGAATGTTCTAAGGCCGTCAAAGGCCTCAGCTCGATCAAAGCTAAAGCCAAAGCCAAGCAACAAGAGGTGTCTCAAAAGCTTCAAAAATCTATACTACAAAGAGTGTGGGCCAAGATTCTCGGGATAGGGTCCGCTTTGAAGCTTGTTGCTTCGATGAGCCGGTAAGAGTTGTTAAACATCTGTTGTATTAGTATGTTCTCTTTCCACTCATTTTTGTTGATTACTGAACTTATTTTTGTTTTGCTCTGAACTTTTTGTGAGCGTTTTTTGCATAGCTTCTGCACTTATTATGAACTGAACTTATTCTTCAAAAATATGTTGAAGAGAATATACCCTACTCCAACATGTAAGAGTTAAGGATATGTTGGATTAGGGCATGCTCTCCTCCGCTCATTTTTACTAAGCTTGTTTTGTACTAAACTTATTTTGAACTTATTTTATTCTGAACCTTTTGTGAGAGCTTTTTGCATGACTTCTGAACAAACTTATTCTGAACTGAACTTATTCTTCTAAAAATAAGTTGGAAAGAGAACCGGTACTCGAAGAAATTACTTACATGAGCATGTTTTTTTCATTATCTTAGAGAGGATTGGGCCAATAAGCTTCGGTATTGGAAGGATGAAATAAAATCTACCCTGCATCATTATTGGTTGGGCATGAAATTGCTCTGGGCCGACGTTAGGATCAGCTCGAGGTTGCTGTTGAAACTTCTTAGAGGGAAAAGTCTTACAAGAAGGGAGAGACAACAACTCACGCGCACTACAGCCGATATCTTCAGGCTCGTCCCATTTGCAGTTTTCGTTATAGTTCCATTCATGGAGTTCTTGTTGCCAGTATTTCTCAAATTATTCCCAAACATGTTGCCATCAACCTTTAAAGACAAGATGAAGGAACAGGTAATGGTCATACTCATAGGTTTCAGGTATGTGTTTGTTTCTCTTGCAATTTCATTGGGTTCATTAGATTTCATGTTTGTTCTGTTCATCTTTAAAAACAACTTTGCTAAGGAGTTCCAATATCAAGATTGATAATGATATGCGAAAAGGATTTTTTTTTTTTTTCTAAAAGTAGTGTTTGACTGGTCGAAGAAAATGCATGATGAGTTGAAGGTTACAGGGCTGAGGACAACAGCGTTCAATATGCACGCCTGAATCTGATAAATGTCCGTTTTAGAATTTTCTGCTGGTTATTAGTGTAAACTAGTTTTGAAACCGGTGCAATGCCCGATAATTTTTATAGTATTTGTAAGTTTTTATCGAGTAGTTCGTAAAATCTATTTGTAATAGCTACTAATGACAGATGCAACTATACTTATAACGTTGATCATAGTACTATATATAAACTTTAAGAATGTGGCAATGCACCAATGCCCGATAACTTTCTTGAACTTTTCTTTCAGGAGGAACTGAAAAGGAGGCTACAAGCGAGAATAGAGCTGGCCAGGTTCTTGCAAGACACTGTGAAAGAAATGGCCAAGGAAGTGAAAAACAGACGAAGTGGAGAAATCAAGAAAACCGCAGAAGATCTCGACGAGTTCATTAACAAAGTAAGGTGGCCCCTCTTTCAGTTATCTGTTACTTAGGTCTATATATGACTATATGTTTTGTCTTTAGATTATATATGACAGCTTCATTTGTTTGTCAACTATGCATGCATGCTAACAGGTTAGGAGCGGAGAACGCGTTTCCAATGAAGAAATCTTGGCTTTTGCAAAGTTGTTCAATGATGAATTGACTCTGGACAACATGAGCAGGTAGTTTGTTGTTTCCCCCAGTTTGTTACTTTGTTAGTTGCCTTCTTTTTTTTCTCATAAGATGCTGATTTCATGAACACAGGCCTCGATTGGTAAATATGTGCAAGTACATGGGCATCACACCATTTGGGACTGATGCGTATTTGCGCTTTATGCTTCGAAACAAGCTCCGAAAGTGAGTCGCTATTCTATCTTTGCTCTTGTTATTGTCCAATCTTGTTCAGTTCTTGTGAATCTGTAGAACTCTTAGACCTTCTGAACAACCAAACTTGAACTCATTGATTGTATGATTGCTTGGAGTTCTTCGCATGCTTAGATTACTTGTTTTCTATCAGTCCACTGTGAATGTGAAAAATGGTTCCTGCTTTTGAAAGGATTAAAGAAGACGATAAGATGATTCAGGCTGAAGGTGTTGAGTCGTTGTCAGAGGAAGAGCTTCGACAAGCTTGTAGGGAGAGAGGCATGCTTGGTACATTTACTGTCGAAGAAATGCGCCAACAGGTTTTTCTTGGAATTGCCATCATCATTTATTCTCTCTGCATGATTTTTGTTAAAACTGGTGATGCTATGATATCCGATGTCAAAAATTCAGAGAGACTGGTTCATATTGACCCATTTTTCAAAAATTCAAAGAGACTGGTTCAGATTGACGTATTTTTCAAGAATTGATCCTGCTGACTAAGCTGGATTCCTTTGATAATATAAACATGCAGCTACGAGATTGGCTGGACTTATCACTCGATCACTCCGTTCCATCATCTCTGCTAATTCTTTCTAGGTAAGATTACTCCTCTTTGGTATATTTATGCGCTCTTACTCTTTGGTTACTTCCCTAGTTCATGTTCTACGCGGTACTTTTTTCACAGAGCATTCAGTGTTCCTGGAAAAGTCAACCTCGGGGAAGCTGTGGAGGCTGCAATTTCCTCGTTGCCAGACGAGGTTGTTGGAAGTGTTGGAGCGACATCTTTACCGTCTGGAGATCCAGTTTCAGAGAAACGGAGGAAGTTGGAGTTCCTTAAAATGCAAGAGAAACTTATCAAGGTATAGTGCCCCCTAAACTAAGAAAAAATTTAGAGACTGGTTTCGAATGACTCAAGTTTCAAAAGTGCAGAGAGACTGGTTCTGATTGATCCAAGTTTCAAAAAACAAAGCGACCCCCCCCACCACACACACACACAACAAAAAGGGAAAAAAGAAAACAAGAAAGTTCGACATGTTGAATTTAGTTCGATTGGTTCAAGTGTCAGAAATTTAAAGAGACTGGTTTGGACTGGCCCAAGTTTCAAAAATTCAAGGAGACTGGTTCTGATTGATCCAAGTTTCAAAAAATACAAGGGAGATCCCCCCCCCCCCAAAAAAAAAACAAGAAATTTACTAACATGGTGAAGTTAGAGAGACTGGTTGTGAACCTTGTGGTTGGCCCAAGTCTCAAAATTTTAGAGAGACCGGTTCCGATTTGCTCAAGTTTCGAAAATTCAAAGAGACTGGTTCCAATTGGCTCAATTTTCAAAAATTCAGACAGACAGTTCTGATTGATCCAAGTTTCAAAAAATACAAGACACCCTCCCCACCCCCACTTCCCAAAAAATTGAAATAAAGAAGACAAGAAATTTCCTAACATGGTGAATTATAGGAGGAAGAGAAGCGAAGAACAGAAGAGGAAAAAGCCAAGTTGGAGGAGTCTACAGTTAGCCAGATGGTTGATCCAGCCGCAAAGGAAGCAGAAGAGCGTGCCAAGGCGGAATTGCTCGACAAAGACGACCAACTTTGTGAACTCAGCAAAGCATTGGCTGTTTTAGCTTCTGCATCTGTAAGATACACAATTTACTGCATGCCCAGAATATAAAATTTACTACTTGTTTATGTAAAAATTTACCACATCATATTCTTCACTGATCTTTCTTTCGATTGTTGTATAGTCCGTGAGCCGGGAGCGGAAGGAGTTCTTGAAACTCGTCAATAAAGAGGTCAGGGCATGTTCTCTTCATCGTATTTTTCTTCAGAATAAGTTACGCAAAAAGCTGATAATAAGTTCAGTTCAGAATAAATTGTCCGTCTCATTTTCAGATAGAACTATACAATAGCATGGTGGAGAAGGAGGGTAAAGAAAGGGAAGCCGAAGCACAGAAGGCGTACAAAGCTGCTGCTCGGAATGTTAATGGAGATCGGCCTGAAAGAAATCCCGTCACTTCTGCACTTATAGACAGGGTATCTGAATGTTTCCCTGAGTTTTTTTTCCGGTTTTCTGGCTCGTTTCTGTATATTATGACTGATTTTATTTCTTTTGCTATATTAGGTGGATAAAATGCTTCTGAAACTTGAAAAAGACATTCATGATGTGGATGCTAAAATGTGGCGATTGCTCGACAGGTATGTGATTCGGTCTCCTACAATTGTTGAATGTAGTTGTCTCGAAAGTACGTGGTTCTAGTTCAAGTAATCAAGTATGTAGGGCTCGGAAATAGTATAGATTTGGGGCTAATTCGATTTGGGAAATGAGACTGCCCTCAAAATAAGCCCGATTTATGTCAATTTACCATTTGATGAAGCTAGATGCGAAGGTCTTCAACGCCAAATGTTTTCTCGAAATTTTTTTTCGTGTGGGTCTGTGGAATCAGTCTCTCCACGAACAGTGATGTTTGCAAAAGTAGGGCCCACGCTGTTGTTGATCCTGATTCGACTGCCTTATATAACTCTTCTGTCTACAGACACTTTCTGAGCAATATAATGATGAACTGCTGATATTTTCCATACGTAAGGCTGTGTTTGGTTGGGTTAATTATCTGGAAAAGTAAGTTAACTTTTCCAAGTTGAGAAAAATTTGGCGAGGCCCATTATTTTACACTCAAACATGTGCAATCCGTGTGTAAATCACGGGTAAGTAGAAATTGGAGGGAAAATTATGGGTGGGTAGAAATCCAACCAATATATATACCTACATCTAGTAAAATTTATCCAAACATTACCCAAATTTATCAAAATTTACCAAAACTAGACGTTACCTTACCTTAGTGTACCCACCCTATGTATTGGACATGCCCTTAAACTCATGAAATCCTTCCCAAATTTACCTTACCTAATAATTACCTAGCCTTTACCCACAAATAGTACAGACCCTCAAACTTGCCCATATTTACCATAAGCTTTTCCCAGGGAAAATTTTCCCGATATTCTAGTAAAACTCTAGTTCACACCGGGTATGTGCGTTGTTGCTTAGGGACGGGGATGGAAAAGTAACTCCAGAAGAGGTGGCCATTGCAGCTGCACATCTCAAAGACACACTAGACAAAGATGGTCTGCAAGAGCTCATCAGCAAGCTCTCCAAAGACAAAGGTTTGTTCGTATTTTCTCTTCCCATACAATCCCCACTTCATTACGATTTATGTAATTCTTCATTTTATCATCGGATTTCTTGCTGATGCGATCAAATTTTGTTGGAGCAGACGGGAAGATACACGTTAAGGACCTCGTTAAGCTAGCAAGCCAGAGAGAAGATCACTACTGAAACATGTTTTCAGATTTCAGATTTCTTCACTGTGGCATATTTTTTGCAAGTTATTATGTCAGTTATATAACAGGGTAATTTTTTTCAGTTAAAAAGAAGGAAGTATTGTAGTTATATTCTAAATTCAGTTGAGGATGGTGCCTGTCCTATAAATAGGGAGGAAAAGGACCATCTGTGCATAGATGTTTAGTAACACTGGGCTCAAATCTGTGCCTATATTAGTAGATTGTACCTGAATAATTGCTCAATTATAAATGTAAAGTCTAATTCTTTATTTTTTCCCCTCAGCTCAAAAAAAAAAAAAAAACTACTCCCTCCGTTCATATTAATTGTCATAATTTTGACTTTACAGTCTTCAAAGTCACTTTTTGTTTGATAATTTCTTACATAATATGTTATCAACAATTGCAATATTATACTTTTATGATAGTATTTTTCATTACGAATCTAATGATAATAATTAGCGTTGACAAAAGTTCGGGTTCATGTAAATTTGGGTCGGACAAATTCGAATAATATCAAAATTCGGATGAAAAATTCATGTCCGAACTCGGTTTTATTTCGGGTGGGACAATTTGGACGAAACGAAAATCGAATTCGAACTATAGAAAAAAGAGAAATTTTATGTCCGAACATTTGGTCAATATCAAAATTCAGTCGAAAATTTTCATCAAAAAAAAAAAACCATACATAAATTTTAGTCCAAACCCGATTTTTTTGGGTCGGACAATTAAGGTATTCCGGTTGAGCAAAATTTTGCCAGTTCCGATAATAATCTTATGTAACAAGTCATTGTATATGTTAAGAAATTTATGATTAAATATTTACCTAATGCCTATACAATTATCCAAGACGTCAACTGATATGGAACGAATCAAGTATTAAATTACCAACTAAAGAATGACTCACTTTAGTTGAAATCAAAAACATCAACATGGCGCTCATCATGAAAATTTCAACATTTCATATTTTCATTTCTCCCTCCTTCTCTAATCCCCCCAAAAATAATTCCCAAATTTGAACTCCAAATAATCGTGTCCCTTAATATTCGCATTTTCCTATCCACTACACTCAGGTCCACCATCCTTCCAATCTCCGCCGTCCATCACAATCAAATTCCACACACGCAACCTACGTGGACGGCGATCCGTGGTCACGATCACGTACCGCGAGACACCGGATAACTTCTCATGTGTTTCGGAAATCTAAAAACACGATAGATCCCTTTTTCGTCCATGTCTCTCTCTCTCTCTCTCTCTCATCATTTTCTCTCTCTAAAAGTTTTTCTGTGTGCTCTTGTTTTTCCACGACGAACGAGCTAACACAGGTTCGAATTATCGATCTTGATTGGCGGAGGTCTAGAAGGCAGCTTGTTTGTGCTCAATTGGGGAATTAGGGTTGGAGAATTTGGTCTGCTGCTGCAATTTAGGGTTTCTTTGGTGGTTGAAGCAGTTGAAGAAGCGGTCAGGAAGCTGAGGAGTGAGGATTCTGAGTTGTTTTGGTTAGGGCTTTGGTTGATTAGCTTGTTCTGAGCTAATTTATGATTCGAAGTGGTGGAATTAGTTGAGTTTGATTTTGGTTCGGGGAAGAGAGGGTGGTTGGGGAAGTTCAGTGAATTCTAGGGTTTGCTGCTTCTGGCGAAATTTCGGGGTTGAGTGCTGGAAGTTTGAATTCTGAGTTCGAGAAAATTGAATTTCGAGCTTTGGAGCTAGGGATTTGGCGAACTGGGTGGTTTATTGCTGATTGTTTATGTTCTTTGAAGCATTGAAGCTACAGTAGTTTCGCGCTGGTTAGGGTATTCGTGATTCGATGAAATTCGATGTTGTTTTCGTTTTTTTGATGAGATTTGGGTAATCTTTGTGAAATCTAGGGTTTTGGCGGGATTTTGAAGTGAGAGAAGATGTTTTACTCGCAGTTCATATTAGCGAAGAAAGGGCCTTTAGGAACAATATGGATAGCTGCGCATTTGGAGCGAAAGCTTCGGAAGAATCAAGTTGCAGACACTGATATTGGCGTCTCTGTTGGTCAGTTATTTTCTCATGTTCTTTCAGCTTTATATGTTGCTAGGGTTGTATTGTATGTGAGCTGTTACTAGTTCACGATTTTGGAACTTAATTTGAAAATTGATTGTAACCTAAAATGCTTATCTTTCAGCTTTATATGTTATTAGTTTTGTGTTGTATGTGAACTGTTACTAGCTCAAGATTTTGGAACTTAATTGGAAAATTTGATTATAACCTAAAATGCTCAAGTTCCCCCCTTTTTATTTTAGGGGTGTTTAAATTAGGAAGCAGTAACATATTCATGTACATTAACTGCTGGAAAAACTCAGATTTTTTAGTATTAGATTGCTCTATATTGGAAATTATGAAAATTGTATTGGCTTGGAGGGCGCATTTGCCACAGCGCAAAATTTGCTTGCATTAATTCGGATGCATTGCATTTTCTCAAACTAATAATGCATTTTCCCCAGAAAAATATTGCATTTTTTCCTAAAAAAATATTGCAATTTTTCCTAAAAAAATATTGCAATTTTTTTTTAAAAAAAGCATTTTTGGTGCGGAGTGTAGTGTTGGATATGGGCTCTTGCGGCAAAATGAGGAGTCGTTGTAACATATGTTGGAGTTGATGTGAGAATGTGAGATTACTTTCTTTGAGCTTGACACCCATTGTTGCCACCTGCTTAAAACATGGTCAAGAAAGGTTTTGAATTGATATTGCCTTGCTTGATTAATGCCACTTGTGAGAATGTGAAAATGGAAAAGACTCCCTAAAAAACAAGTGGTTTTCGCTCCAGCAACTACATGCAATGAAGAAACATGCATATTAGGAACGGTCACGTGATATTGATAAAGAAAAGTACAGATCTATGCGCAGATGAGAATCGGGTGGCTTATTGCTAGTGCGGTGGATAACATATATATAGCATATTGTTGGGTATTGGTGTACTGCCTCCGGTGCAACAGGCTTAGGTGCAATTAGTGTGCAGCTGTTGCTTAGTATCTGCTATTTTCAAGGGGTTTTTATCCAAATATATATAGGACATGTAAGAAGGCATTTTGGAGGTCTTGAGGGAGGACTTTTGTGAAGGTTCATTCTAGTTATGCTGATATGTGTGGAGCTTTAAGAGGAGGTGAATCGTACAATGAATTCTAAATCTTGTAATAGCTTTTTGTCGAAACTTGGCTCGAGCTCGATTAGGGTGTTGTGTGAGCCCCAACCTAAGGGGGTCTGGCTTGGTTAGGCTCGTTTAAGTAATGTAGGTGAGACGTAGGGTATGTTGCATAGATCTAGATCAATTTTGATATTAGGTTAGATATCTGAAGTTTAATATTAAAGCATAGGTTTGATAAATGTTCTTTAACTTTCTAGTTAAGTTGCGTAGTACTCAAGCGCTAATGTTTAAGTTCTGCATGCTTCCACCTTTTGTCATAGAAAACATGTTATTTTCTAGTTAAGTTGCATAAATAGGTAGAATTCTACATGATGTTTGCTTTGAATTTGGAAATTTTCAAATAACTAACAAAAAATACCAAGCTGAGCCAAGCCCAAGCCTGAGCCCTAGTACTCCAGTAGAGTATAAAGCGAGCCTGATCCGGGCATTTTCCTGACTGACCTGAGCTTGAGCTTGGCCAGATCATCTCGTTTACACCCCTATTTGTTGTAAGAGCTCTCTCCAAATTTTTAATGGATGGTGTTGATTGTCAAGGTTACGGATTGAATTAAGACATCAAATCGAATCTAAATGTTCACTTGCAACGTGTTAGTAGTAGCCAAGTAGTTGACCTTCCCACTTTATATTACAATATTCTGCTGAGATTTGTGTCTTGTGATCCTTCTTTCAGATTCCATACTATTCCCAGAAGTGCCAATTGCACTCCGTTTGTCTAGCCATCTGCTACTTGGTGTGGTTAGGATATATTCGAAGAAGGTGAATTACCTCTTTGATGATTGTAGTGATGCTTTGCTAAAAATCAAGCAAGCTTTTCGATCTGCAGCAGTTGATTTACCTCCTGAACAATCTAAAGCACCATATCATTCAATTACTTTGCCAGAGACTTTTGATCTTGATGACTTTGAGCTTCCAGACAGTGAAATACTCCAGGGGTTAGTGCTCGTTCTGAATATTATTTAATCAGATTCTTGCTTGATTGGCTTTTATGTTGTGCTCTTTACATGGTTGAGACCACACTGTTAGTGGAATATAGGCTTTTAATGCTTTGGTTGTAAGGGTGGATGAGATTCGATTCATATTACTCTGCAGCAACTTTGTTGATCACCATGTTAGTGCAAGAGAACATATTACTCTTCAGGATACTATGGAAGGGGTATCTTTCCCAACATCACAATTTGGGCCTGATGGTCAGTCTTATTTCCGCCTTTTAAAGTTTTAAAATTCCTCCACTTTATATGGGTTTGCAGATTTCTTGGATAATGTTTATTGTTGCATGATATGATGGCTTTTGCTTTTGTATAGAGCGTTTTGGCGATGGTGACGCATCTCAGATAGGCTTAGACATCGATGAGGTAATTTCCTTCTCAGACGTTGATGCCTGGCATGGTTCCTCCCACCTCCCTCTTGGTTTTTGGGTTGCGATGTCTTTATAAAGCTATAAGCAAAGGCATGCTATCCCTTTCTCTTATGTTCTTTTACCATGTATTTTTTCAGTTTACTAATTTTTAGGACTTGGACGTTTTAAAAAAGGGGTTTGTGCCATATTTTATTATGTTTGCCCATGATAATGTCAGTATATCGTTGATTGCCTGTTATTATTTTTTGGGAGGCCTGAAGAGGTCACCATTAACTTGTTTGACTAGTTGGTACTCTAGTATTCCTCCAATGCTGTGCATTTTTTTTGGCTCTTTGCAAAAGGGCTTAATGTGTATACTGCCGTGACCTAATGACCTATGTGCATTTGTTAAGTAGATATGTTTGCAATTGTCTAATTTAGTTACCTTTGACATGCAGGAGTTATTTTTAGACAAGGGTGAAGCTGCTGGGACAAGTAGCATCTTAATGGATATAGAGTAAGATAGTCTTTGGTTCAAGTTTTCTAATTCATTATCAGCCTTTTGCTATGGCTTTTTATTTGTGTGTTTTAGCTGCCTATATTTACAGTGGTCATGTCAATTGTCCCATTGAGGTCTTGAAATGAAATATTGACGCGGGAAAATTAGTGAACTATTTTGTTTTAGTGGATCAAATATTGAGAACATTATTCTAAGGTTGCTCTTACAAATGCTTAACCTATTTATATATTTTCTTTGATGAGTAACTGAAATCTGTATTAAGAAGACACCTAAGGGGATGCCACTCACATACAAAAGGAGGCCATCACAAAATAACATCTTTCCCTCAAGCCGTATGCAATGTAATCTTATCATTCAAATCAAAATAAGTTATGACTCTATGGCCTAGTTTAGCACTTGACTGATTTGCAAAGCTCTTATGGAGGAAAAGAGTTTAAAATCGTGAATAGACTAGCCTTAACATTAAAGGAATCCTCCTCCCCTCCCTCACCATTTCCTCTTCCGACGGGGGATGTTTTTTGGTCGCGTGACACGTGGCATGTTGATATCTTGTAATTGGTGTGTAGCAAATTGCACCTCCATGGGTAGATAATTAACAGTTCGTTTAATTTCAGTGGTGATCCTCAGCCATCTGGAAAAGCTTTGTCGCCTCACGATGAGGATGGGAACAACGAAGACACTTTTGACGCCCCGATATTGTCTCCTGCCAATCATGTCAGTATCCACTTCCGTCTGTGTCACCTTCTGTGTTTGTAGGACTTTGCATATGCAGTGGTAGTTGATGACCTTCAAATTTGCAGCAGTGATCATAAAAAAGTGATTACTTACAGAGGTTGTTATTGTTGAGTATGCAGGCACCTTCCACCCCAGGGCTAATGGAAGAGCCAAACTTGCCTAGTGCTCAAGGAGTTATCAGTGACGACCACATGGATGAGGATCATAACCCGTCGGAGTTTGCAGCAAAAGAAGTGTCTGGAAATGCTTCTGGTCAGTCAGAGCTTCCTAATTTAGGCAGTGATGAATTCCAGGCCAATGAGGACCTCCATCACTTGAATGAACAAAAAACTGAAACGCCAGCTTCACCTGGAATCAAACTCTCACCTGAGGCCATAGAGCTTATCTCATCTGACAATGTTCAGCCAGATAATTCCAGTGAGCATGTTCTAGCTGCTAATGATCTGGATAATGTTGGAAATACTCTTACTCTTAGTTTTGACAACGAGAAGCCCAAAGGAACCGGTGAAGATGATATTGACATTAATGGGATTGCTAAGCCATTGACTGAAACATCCGATATGAATGATCACAACATTGATCTGTCTGTTAGCAGTGACAAAACTGACGCTAATGGCACATGCCTTCTCATGTCCCATGGTAAATCAGAAAATAACTTATCTCCAGTTGGCATTGTTGATCCTAGTTGTGGCGCTGAGCCTCAAAGTATAGATCACAACAGTCTAGATGCCAATACGCACGAGACCTCCAACCTGGATAAAAGTTTGTCTGCCCCTTCCATGCTGGTTCTTCAGGCTTGTAATTCGGATATTCACCACGCTTGTAATGGAGTTAGTGGCTTGGTTAGTGCTACTGACCTCCCAACTGAAAATGACGGACATTGCTCTTTTGCAACTTCGGAGAAGGAAGATGGTAATGCTGTTTCTGGAGTATCTGCGGAAGTTGAAGGTTGGTTTTTAGTGTTTTGATGTGGATTATTGTGTGACTCTCGCCCTTCTTTAGCTGTTACATTTTGCATGTGTTGATGATGCGATGTAGAGCTGGCAAATTTTTGTCTGACAAGTAAAAAACCGGGTGCAATCATATATTCCCTGTCTGGAAAGATTCAGGCACAATGTTTCTCATATGTTTATTGTGTGAAGCCGATTTGACCTAAATTTATGTTTGTCAAAGTAGTCTGACCCGAAAAAAATTGGGTGATGCTCATCAATTTCTCGTCTAAAATTTTTACATGGACCGACTTGACTTACCTGAATTTAACCTGATCCCAATTTTTGCCAGCGCCAGTGTGATGAGTCCCATAGATGTAATGAAATGGATCTTTAAACTGGATGCGACTAATGAAGTTAACAATGCAGATAATATCAACAAAGATGGGAAGCTAGGCAACATGATCACGCAAGAGAATAATTTAGAGAAGGAACATGATTCTAGAATGTCTGATTTGCCGGCCATGGAGAAGCTGCTCTCAGTGCCAGACCTACCTGTTGAACAGTCCAGCAACTTTCTTGTTGAGTGTACTCCTGGTACCGACCACCTACCTGAAGGCGAGGGAGATGCTACTATGGACAAGATGATTTCTGGAAGGAAAAGAAGTTACACTGAGAGCACTTTGACCATTCAAAGTCTTAATTCAGCTGAATCTTCTGGTGCAACTCAATCAAAAAGATCTGTGGGATATGTTCCCGAGGATGATGATTTATTATCTTCCATTTTAGGTATGTGCTGTTCTCCTAGATCAATTCTCTTTACCTTGAGATTCAGAGGACAAATATGAGGTCCTTTACTGATTGTCTACTCCCAAGGCCTTTGCCTGTTTGTAAAGTTTTGAGTGGATGTCTTAGCTGTATATTCTTGTAACCTTGTTACAGTTGGGAGAAAGTCTACTGCACTCAAATTGATGTCCACTCCACCCGTTACTCACCCACCCCCTTCAAAGCGTCAGCGGGCCATACGCTCCACTGCTCAAAAGAGGAAGGTGCTTGTGGATGATGCTACAGTGTTGCATGGCGAGTAAGTCTTACGTTTCTAGAGTCCATACTTCTTTTATTGCTCATTTCACGTGTAACATGGTACTGCCCACATTAAAGTGGAATTCTGTTGATTGTTTTGAATGTAAATTGTAATAAAAATAGTTTCTGTGGCAAGCTTAGAGGTTAGGAGGCTTTGAGAAATAGCAGGTGAAATATTCATAGGAAATGCAGTGCCTAGTGTTGGCTTTTCCCCCGTATAGCTTTGTTCAAAGGGGCCCAATATTGCTTTTATTAAACTGTATTGTGTCTAGAAGGTGTCTTATCATCATCCATCATCTGTGCAGTATGATAAGGCAACAATTAACGAGTACAGAAGACATACGTCGTGTGCGAAAGAAAGCCCCCGGTACGTGCCAAGAAATTTGGATGCTTCAGAAGCAAATCTTGGAAGATGAGTTTTTCTCTGCGCCAGTGTTTACAGGTAATCGTAATTCATTAAATATTACACTTGTGAAAATTATTCTTCTAACTATTAAAAGACATGTTTTTGGCCGTCCGAATGCGATGGAAGGAGGTTCATTGATCTTCCTCTTGCGACAGCATTAGAAATCTCAAGTGGGTTTCTTTTGCAGGGATGTCACTGAAATTAGTATCATTGCATCATGCGGCATCTGATCTAAGCGGAATAAGAGTTATCAAGGATGACCACAGGAGTGAACAAAATGAAACAGGCACCGCTGGTAGGGAAACTATGATGGAGAATGAAGGCCAGTCAGGAGCAACTCTGATAATTGACGGGACTAGCATAGAGAGAGAAATGCTGGCGTTTGAAAATGAACTAACAAAAGAGGCATCACTGAAGCATGCTTCTGATGAGAGGGTTGAAAAGCAACTTGGTGACACGAGTGTTCCACAAGACGGTGCAGCTTTGGTGCTTGATCAAGCAGTTTCATTGGGCCCTTTTGCTGAAGTCAATGATGACACAATTATTGATTCTGCTGCTCTAAATGAAACGGGTGACGTAGTTGAGCCGAGCAACGTTGATGTGCGACTTACAAGAGAAGATGTGTCCACATCAGAGGGTGTTTGTGGGGTAGATATGAGAGAGCAATCAGAAGTAAATGCTAACGTGTGTGAAAATATGGAGTTCGAAAGATCAGATGAGAAACCTCCATTGGAGGAATCTGAAGTTGGGACAACTGTAGTGAGGGAGGACACTCACGATCGTTGTTCATCCCCTGCTGCTAATGATGTCAGTGTCACTGAAAACCACTCTACAATGCCCCTTGAAGATGGGGTTTGTCCAACATCGGACCTGTTTATGGAAGAAAACCAAGCAAATGGGGTTGAAAGTGTGAAAACAGATGAACCGTTAGAATCTGAGCAAAAACATGATGGAAACTACCCATTTCCGGATGATCATACTGGGGAGGAGATGAAGTTAGACTCTTCGTATACAGCAGAAGCTGATTTCAGCTCGCGAAATGATAGCAAGTTGACTGAGGGAGAGGCTCCGGAGTATTTTGAAGCTGATCCGAAGATTTTCGCAGAGGCGACACGTATTTGTACCGAGTATCCTGATGCCAGCCATGCTGTAAGTTCCATTCAGATTGTTTTACCTTCTACTTCGGAGAATGGTCATTTTCTACTCTTTTTTTTTTTGGAGTAGGTCTCTGCTAAATTGAGTATTTTTTTTTTCTTGCCTTGTGATGCAGGACTTTGGAACAGATGGTATCGAGCATGATACAGGTCCAGTTTCCCTTTATTGTTTCCGAACACGAACTCATGTGGATTACTCGTATACATGTTTCATTTTCATCCACAATAGGCATTGCATTTGCATATTCTTTGGAATTTGGATATATTTTCCAGTTGCCTCAGACATGTATTTCGGACTTGGTCTTTGATCTTGTAATTTTTTTTCCGGGTTTCAGATTTTCTGAATGTGGATGATGATGATGTCGGTGAAGATTATGAAGATGATGTGCCCGGCAATGAAGAGAACCGTGTTCTTGACAACAGTGGGTGGTCCTCACGTACCAGGTTGGTCTCTTTTTTACCCCCAATGATTGATCATCGTGCTGTCTTCTGCCATATCTGAACTGATGAGTTTCTACACTTCAAATGTTATACTCAGAGCTGTTGCCAACTACCTTCAAGTATTGTTCGAAAAGGGAGATCAACATGGAAAGAAAGATGTTTCTCTGGAAAGTCTTTTGGCTGGGAAGACCAGGAAGGAAGCATCAAGAATGTTTTTTGAGACTCTGGTATGTTTCTTTGGAGTATTTCGACTGACTTGTATTTGCAACACAAACTTATATGATGATTCAATATATGACCGAAAATCAGTATAAAGTGAACTTGTCCTGACTGGAGTCTGTCAGAAGCTGTAACCTGAAATTCTGTGAATCTTTAACACTTCCGAAATTTCATCTGTTTATTTTGCTGGTAAGTAGTAAATACAAGGTTGCCTTAAGTTGGCCAAGTTTGTGTAAATTTTAGTAAAGTTGAATCCAAAATTGGCCCTGTTTTTCTTTTTCTGGTATCATGCACTTACCACAATTTACTGCATTAACCTCAAACCATCACATGTTACCATACCATACCACATTTTACCGCAAAAATCGTAATTTTCGTTCTCCTCGCCTGCCACACCAATCATTCTTACCACAACTTACCCACTGCAAAAAAGAATAGGGTCAGTAACTGATCTTACATTTACTAGAATCAGGGATTGCTCACAGTGATGCTGTTTTGCAGGTTCTTAAAACAAAGGATTACATTCAAGCAGAACAAGAAACCTCTTTCTGTGACATCCGAATAAAGCCTCGAGGAAAGCTTCTGAAATCAGGAATCTGATGAGAAGTTACCACAGACACACAGAAAGATAGAGTAGTGAAGAATACCCAATGTAATCCCTAGTTTAGTCACTTGACATAGCTTAGAATTGGGGTGAATATGTTTTTCCCCCCTTGATTTATTCTTTTGCTCTTAGGTCATGTTTGTGCCTTCCTGCTTTTATTATTTTCCCATCATTTGCAGATTTAACTGAAGAGAGTTGGCAGCCGGGGCTCCCATTGTAGCTTTTGTAGCGTGTTGTGTAATGTTTCAATGTTGCATTTTCCGTATGTATATGTATATATATCTGTAAAGCTGGGCAGCAAATATACAGTTGGAGATAAACTTGTCATATTTTTAATACTCTGGCTCTTGTTTCATTTTGGTGATTCATGACTTAAGTTTTGCTGAAATCCTTGCTTGTATGTTGTAACCGACTTGAAACGTACCTGAGACCAACTCGGTTTTCGAAACCTGAAATATAACAAACCCAGAATACGGATCTACCAAACCCTGGGTTGGGACCTGACCCGCTTGAATTGACTGGTTTAGTTGTAACTTGTAAACAAGATGAATCTTGTGCCAAAATGTTTCCCTTCTGTCACACTTTTTTAAGGGATATATGTCATGAAATCCTTGCTTATATTACCATATGATTGTCACATTTCTGCATTCCTGCAAAATCACCTTAAAATGAAGAGTAACATAAGGAGAACATGTTAAAAGTACATGCCAATTCCAAACATCTTACAACATCATACTGCATCATACACCATCATCAACCAGGAGTTATCTATGTCCATCCTCCTTTTCTTCTCCCAAAATGTTTTCTGCATCCATCATTCTTTTTCTTCCTTCCATACCATTGGCATCTCGAGTAGACTTTAATCCGTTGCTGAAGAGTGAAGAGTCAAATATCTTCTTTTGTTTCCTCGATTTGTTTATGAGATGCATATACCGATGCCTCATACCCATCAAGGGGTGTTTGTCTATCAAGAAATCTTTCCTGAAAGCTTCTCTAAGAACCACAGTTTGCGTCTTGATCTTATTCGAGACATAAAATATCCCCGGATGGTGAGACAATGCCTTCTTAAACCTTGACTCAAACCCCAAATACTCTCCTAACACTAAAACATTCTTCACCTCCGTCTTCTTTGAGACAAAGAGGCTCAAGATCTCATGGAGCACACCCACAATCCACTTCTCTGCTTGGTCACTCGTGGGAGCCAAGTGAAACGCGTCCTCATACGGTGAAATGTAAGGCAAACATTGCCACTCGTCGACCCAATCCTTCACTTTCTTCTGCAAATCAAACCCAGGTGGAAAAGATAAAGGAAACTTAATAACCCTCCCCCTCTTTTTAGACTCCCAATCATCGCCGAAATCCTTCATAATCATTGGCATCGCCAACTCCTTCCTCCAACTAACCAACTCCAAGCCAATTGCCACATTATCCAACCTTCTAATGCCATCCCCACTCCCCTCATACGTAAAAGTACAAATTCTAAAATACTCGGGAAAGTAGGAAACGAGTTCAAGGGCATAATTATCAGGCAAACCCAAATCAAACTTCAAATCATCGATAATACTAATAGGAATCTTACAAGCCCGTGTGAGCATTAGGAGCTTAGCTAACCTCTGAGCGGCGGACTCTCGCGACGCCATGGAGTTGTGGATTTCATGCTCTTGTTGGTGAAGGGTGTGAAATTCAGGGGTGAGCTTGACATGGGGGTGAGAGGGGCTCGAACAAGGGCGGAACACGTGAAAGAGAGACGGGTACTTGAGAAAGAAGTTGAGGGCGGTGGTCGGAAGGTTTAAATGGGACTTATGAGTGGAGGCAACCGAGAGAGGGAGAGGCATACAAGCAGAAGAGAGGAGGAGATTCTTGAGAGAGAGACATTGGGGGAGGTTCTTCTCCCGCTCAACAACTGTGTCAAGGTAAGGGTCCCGCACCCATTTGATCCTAGCATCAACAAATGTCCGGTTGAAGACGAAAATCCACCGAGGTAGAAAAGAGGCCCAGGGTGCAAAACGCTTGGTGTTGGGGATTTGTAGCATGTGAGCGTAGAGTGGACCTGGCACAAATAGACCTGGCAATTCGGGCAGGGAGCTAAATATGGTTTGAGTACAAGTCAGGGGTATTTCAGGTTGGATTTATTTCGATTTTGGGTGGGTGGTTTAGGTCGTGTTTGAACTGGCACAGAGTTGGCCTTACAACGGGAGGAAATTGTTGATTTCGAGAATCCAGATGAAAAGACCGTGGAAGCACAAATCCCACTCTGCTTGGTTGGGAAACTTCTCAGTTCTCGGATCCCTGCAAAATCATAGACCAAAGGAAATTCAGATGAATGTCACACCATATCATCAATATCATTCACATCCATAACTCGGTCCAGAATAATGGACAAGAATTCACACCTATTTTGCAATGGACAACTTCAAAACTAATGCCTAGTTGCTGGAATAGCTGTATAATTAATTCTTCTTTTTCGATTATTCAATGCCAGAAATGCTGAGAGTCCAACTCTAAATACACAACACAATAGCAAACAAACGAACACTTAAAACAAGGGGGAAAAAGAAAGAAAAGAGGAAATCCAGCTATTCTGATCATGCACAAGATGAAGATATTTTCACAGTTCAAAAATTAACCTATGCTTTGGCAACTTGTTGTAATTCCTTGACCGCCTTAATCAAACTTCTAGTGTTGCCTGAAGGATGCAAGCCTTTTCCTTCCATCTCTTCTACAAGCTTTTCTGCGGTTTCCCAATCCAAAGCCTTCGAGCAAAGTGTCTGTATCAACTTATTGTACTCGTCTACATTCGCTTCAACCCCGTATTCCTCCATCTCACTAAACAACTTCAAAGCCTTGTCGAATTCTCCTAGCTTACAATAACCTCGAATGAGAGTATGAAAAGTCACCGGACAAAGCTTTTGATGCTTCCTTTTGGCCTCTGACAACACTTTACAAGCTTCCTCCATCATACCGGCCTTTGTGTAACCACTCATGATCATGCTGTAAGTGTAAACGTCCGGTTTCAACCCCCTACTTTCCATCAGTTTCAGCATCTCTTTTGCTCCTCCTAAATCCCCGGACTTCGAAAGACAGTTTATGACCGAATTGAAGACTGCGTTTCCAGGACACGGGCCTTTTTCTATCATCTCAACGAGCAAGCTCTTTGCCCCCTTGGTGTCCTTTTTCCTACACAACCCTCGAATTACCGCGGAGAATGGAACGATGGCACTTTTTCGAGCTTCTTTACCCTCAAAATCGACCAGCATCTCTTGAGCTAAGTCTACGGTTTCATCCTCCTTTGCAAGGCAACCGATTAGAAAACTAACGGCCCTTTGAGGAGGGCATTTGTTGTTCTCCTTTGCTACAAGATACACGATATGGGCCTCTTTCTCCCTACGGCCTTTGCAAAAGTACGATATGATCTCCCCGATCTTCTCACTCTCGGGGAGCATCCCTGAATCAAGCATTCTCTGGCAAATTGGCATCGCCCAATCATAGAACGATCGTCTACAAAGGGCTTTAATCGTGAGATAATAGGTATCTTCATTAGGCACACATCCAAACTCTACAAACTTGCTAAACACCTCAAGCGCCGCCTTTCCCTTAAACACATTCGAAAATGCCGATATCATCCGGTTGAGAATTTCAGCATCCACCATACCCTTTTCCTTCTCATTAATCTCCTTCACCAAATCCCAAAAAGCATAGACATCTTTCTTTCTAGGTTTCTTGCAAACAACATTCGCAATCGAACCCAAAACCGAGCAACTCACAGCAAATTGCTCCTTACCCAATGCCCATTTGGAAAACCTAATCAAATTCTCCCCGGAAACAACCCGGGTTTCGATCACTCTCATCACAAACTCCTCATTCAAACCCAAATCCAAACCATCAAGCCTAAATTCCAAAGACTCATCCACAGAACTTTGCAGCAAAGACAACACAACTTCCAATTTTTCAACATCAAACCCCTGATTAACATTAACCCCTTCTAATTCCTGATCAATTGAGCTAAAACTACTCACATGTTCATCGTTATTTCCCTCAATCCCATCAAAATCACGGGCTAATCCAAGTTCATGAGAAGAATTGGGATCGTGGGTCTGATTTTGAACTCGGATACAGAAGATTGGGACAAAAACCTTTGATTTTGATGCGAGAATTTTCTGGGGTAAGGGATGAATGAATTGGAAGAGCGTGAAATTAGGGTTTTGCGAAGTACCTGATGATGTGTTGAAGTTGAAGCCGGATTATCAGAAGGAAGGAGATTTCTTCGAATCAAATGTCTGGCTATGGAGGATGTTGATGTTATGGATCTCCACATCTTTCTTCCTGTTCGAGTCTTCCTCGTAAGAATTATTGCGCCAAGTAGGGTTTTAGCCACGACTTTACAGTTTTACGTTTTGATTTTTTCTATTAAAAAAACTTTTTCATATGATACTACCTTCATTCCGTATTAATTGTTATTGTATTATCTACTATGATTTTCGATATCATTTTTTATTCAATAATTTCTTATATAATATTTCATTAATGATTGTAATGTTGTATAGGATTGTATTTTTTGTTACGAACTTGCTAATATTAATTTTATATACTAAGTCATTGTATATATGTTAAAAAAAAATCATGGTTAAAACTTTCAAATTTTGACTGCACAATTTTCAAATATGACAATTAATATGAGACGGATGAGTAATTTTAACCAAAAAGGTGAACATAAATATCTCAAAATAGGACTAAAATATTCTTATGTTTGATGTAATTATTTTAAAGGTATTGTATTTTGGCAAATAATTGTAGGATAATATTATCTTTGTTGTAGTTATTTATTGGGATATTCCGACCTATTTTCGATTAAAAAAACGCAGGAAGTACCCCGTCCGTTTTTTTTAATTGCCGCATTTGTAATTGTGTTAAAAACTTTGACCGTTAATATCTTAATTTGTATAATGATTCATCATACAAAATTGATGTTGTTAGATTCGTTATAAAAAATATTATTAGAAAAGTATAATATCATAGATCTTTATAAAAGTATTATGTTGTGAAATTGTTGATTAAAAGTGAATATCAAAAAGCGTGAAAGACAAATAAAAAATCGGAGGGAGTTTTGATTTTTTTTAGGGTTGTTTTAATCGAAGTCAACTACTCCCTCCATTTCATATTAATTGTCGTATTTGTAAATTTTACAGTCAAATTTCAAACAATTTGAGTAAATTTGAGTATAAATTTCTCAACATGTACAATGAGTTTTTATATAAAATTATAACTATTAGATTGATAATGAAAAATACTATCATAAAAGTATAATATTGAAATTGTTAATTATATATTCCCTCCGTTCCATATTAATTGTCATAATTTTGACTTTCACGATCCTCAATGTCATTATTTGATTAATAATTTTTTACATAATATGTTATTAACAGTTACAACATTATATTTTTATGATAGTATTTTCATTATGAATCTAATAGTGATAATTTTGTATAGTCACTCATTGTATATATTGAGAAATTTATGGTAAAATTTTTTAAATTTTGACTACATAATTTTCAAAAAAGACAATTAATATGAAACAGAGGGAGTATTAATTAAAAATGACATTAGAGATCGTGAAAGTAAAAATTCACAACCATTAATATGTGACAGAATGAGTATCATTCAAGCTGTAACCCAAATTAACAATAAATTCGCATAATTAAAATAAGGACAATAATACACATCTTGACTAAAGATGGTTAATAATCATCTTAAATTACCTATATTTTACATTTTTGTAACTTTTAACGATGTCTTATCTAATAATTATATATATTCATCAACTATAAGAATATAATATTTATTAGCTAGTCAAAAAATATAAATAATAGCATAATTTTATCAATCATAGAAGAAAATGCATCTTCTATGAATAATCTTATATTTATGATAAAATATATATAAATAATTATTTTTATATTATTTATAAATTGTAATAGCTCTCGAAATAATGAAATATACCTTCATAATTATTTAAATATATTTATGTTTAATTTGATTTAGATAAAATATAAGACGATTATTCGTCAAAATTGTTATATTTTACTCATTATTACATCAAACGATTTTTTGTCGTATTTTGAAGTAAAACAAAAAATGAATGATAGAGCAAGGCCTGCCAATCGGCAGGAAAGCGCGGTGACATTACTCGCCTCCCTCTCTTTCTCTCTCTAACTCCTCACCGATCTACTCTTTCTCTCTCTAAAATCTCCCATCACCACCTTCACCATGACGATTGATCACGCCGAGCTATCAATTGACCAGGTTTATCTTCAATCCCATTATCTTTCCACTTCTTTGACTTTTGTATTTACTTTTTCGTGATTTTTTCGTGCTTACTGAATCACATTGATGATTAGCTTCTGCCGCTATTCGCGTGATTGAATCGTAATTCTGTGTTCAAATCGGCATTGCTTCGTATGACACTGCTTTGATTCGAATTCTGTTTGTCGGTTCTGGATTTGTTGTTTTGATTGACAATGTTGTGTTAGAGTATCGAAATTTTGTGTTCATTCTCGTGATCGAATCGTGTATCGAGAAAAGATTATGGCACCGTTTTGATTTGAATTCAGTTTGTAGTTTGTGGATTTGCTGTTTTCATTGACGGATGTTTTAGTGAATATGAAATTTAGTTTTGGTGTGTGTGTGTTTGTTTCTTTGGATAAAGATGGAGAATCTCTGCATTTAGTTCCCCCCACCCCCCTTTTTTTTGGTATTTTGATAGAGTTGTGTTTGTGCCTTGGATCATTGTGGTGAAGTTTTAAGATTAGACAGTCAAAATCTGCGTTTGATCCTTTGAGTTAATGAGGTGTATTAGTTTATGTGATAGCTGATTAGGAGGTAGGGAATCATTGTTATAATCTTGTGAAACATTGAAGCTGAAAAGCAACTGAAACTGCATGAGTAAAAATGTTGCAAGAAATGATTTAAGTCCAAAGTGATTTTTAGATAATGAATCTTATGAGTTGACCATTACTCTACCATGCAAAAGACTATTGGAATCTGTAAAACTCGACTGGATCGAGATGGGGAGAGGTTTATGTCCTTAACCAAGTCGAGTACAGGGATGTAGTGAACTGGTGAAGCATGCTGAAAAAAAAAAAATACTATAATGAATCATTAGGAACACAGGTCTTACTCTACAAGTTCAAGTGATCTTCATCTCAACTCTTGAGCTATTGCATCTTTTAAGTTCTACGGTCTCACACTCAACCTTAGCGAATTTTGCCGCCATTAGACACGAACTCTACCTTTCATAAGTAGTCAAATGGAGTAGCATATGATTGTTACCAAGGTAGTCATAGTCTGTAAATTTGAAATCAACCTCTTTTGTCTGATTAATGATATGAGCATTCTGATATGTATTACATCAAACTGCCCAATCAGATGTTAGAATGTGTGAATGTCGCATTGGGTAGCTGAATTTCAGACTTATTCAGATCAATGTTTTGGATATGCTAATCTGATCTGTTCCCTTAATTATTTTGTTCCTAGAAAACATCGTATTAACTAGATAATCATAGGGTGGGCATCTGTAGTTCTCTATGAAGAAAGTGTGCTGCTTTTCTCTAAAATTGGAATGACGGTAGTAGGGTACTTAAGGTCGTTCATTTTGGTGTGATAGTAGCATTCTCTTTGCGATGAACTCTACATGTTATTAACCATTTGGATTAGTAATAGTTCTTTGTGTGTGTGTGTGTGTGTGTGTGTGTGTGTGTGTGTGTGTTATTTTAGTAAAATGTCTTTTGATTGGTTTTTATTTATTTTTTAAGGTCTTGAGAAGGGACATTCCATGGGAGACGTACATGACTACTAAGCTCATCAATGGAACTGCTCTTCAACTGTTAAAGCGTTATGATAAAAAACCAGAGAGCCAGAAAGCATCCCTGTTGGATGAGGTAATGTCTCTTTTCTTCTCTTGTTTACCATTTTTTCTGGGTGGGTTGGGGGAGATGTCTATTTGGGTCATTTGAGAATATTTGAACTTGTGTGATGCTCTGTGAACATCTGCTTCTTTGCATGTTTGATGCCCCTCATGTTATGCTTGTGTTTTACCAAATATATTTTGTTGGTCCAAAGAACTGCTTGGTGATATGCTACGTGAGTTGTTCAGTCCATCTCACTTCATTAGTTTTCTTTGACATGTTTCTCATTGCAATAACTGGTGCATTTATCTATTACAGGATGGTCCAGCCTATGTTCGGGTATTTGTTGGCATTTTGCGTGACGTTTTCAAAGAGGAGACAGTGGAATATGTGCTTGCCCTGATTGATGAACTGCTTGCTGGTAAATATAGACGTTTGAAGCATCTGATTTCATATGATATATCACAGTTTAACCCACTACATTTGAAAATTTTATTTTATTTCAGCAAACCCAAGAAGGGCAAGGCTGTTTCACGATGAATCGCTCGCAAATGAAGACATATATGAACCTTTCTTAAGGCAAGTATCAGTAGAAGTTTCATAGGTTTCTCCCATGTCTGACAACATCAAGTAGACATTCGTGGTAGGGTTAAGGACGCATATATCTCCTCCAGATCCCACCTTGGCGAGACGCATATTGCTTGTTTTTATAGGAAGGAAATTAGCTTAGGAAACTGGGGAGAGGGTGTGAAGGAGATGTGTTTTGCACATCAGTGGCTGGTTGGTACTATTGGTTGGTTCGTCATATTTGTGCTAACACACCTTATTTGCGTATGATCAGATTGCTCAGGAAAGGTAACTGGTTCATACAAGAAAGGAGCTGTAAAATACTTGCTTCTATTGCAAGGTACCTGAATATCATTTGTATAGTGAATACTATCTTCTTAATTTGCAATTCAATCCTCTTTTTTTGACGAATCTTTTTTTTTTTTGGTCACTGTAGTGCTAGACCCAAAAATCAATCAAATAGAGTAATGAATGGTGAAGCATCTGATTCCAAGAGCAAATTGATTACTGTTGATGATATCCTGAGAGCACTAGTTGATTGGCTTTGTGCACAGGTTTGGATACAGCTTTTTAGTCGCATTTTAGCCTGATCACTGCTTATTTCTTTAACCTAGACAATATCTTTGCACATGTCAACCATCTCAGAAATTCCTTCTACGTGACATGCTGAATCATTTGAATTAGTTTTTGTATGTTTCATTCAGGATACTTATTTTATATCGGCAGTTAACCTGTGGTCATTTAAAATCTACGCAGACTCGTTCAGTTTTACACACTTCTTATTGCATAACAGGATTTTTTGGTAATGAACTTTTCTGCAGCTAAAGAACCCTTCTCACCCTACTCGTGGCATCCCTATTGCTGTTAATTGCCTCTCAACCTTGTTGAGAGAACCTGTGGTCAGATCAAAATTTGTTCAAGAAGACGGGGTCAAGCTACTTATTCCTTTAATCACTCCAGTATCGAATCAATCATCTAACCCATTAACATCTTCACAATCCAGTCAACAATCTGTCCAGGTAAAATAGCTGTTTGAAATGGTTTTATTTTTTCATTTTACATAATCGCCTAATGCCCGGTGCTCACTTGGCCTAATCCTATGAGAAACTGGCTGGTTGTCCTCTCTGCTCCTGGGATTGATGGACATTTTACTGAGCCTATTACTGCAATTTTGTTTTGTTTTGAATTTCTTTACATAGGATGACATTTCCTTTCCTTTACTACAGCTCCTTTACGAGGCTTGTCTGTGCCTCTGGTTATTATCGTTTTACGAGCCTGCAATTGAGTACTTGGCTACATCCAGGGCCTTGCCACGACTTATAGAGGTGGTCAAGACTTCTACAAAGGAGAAGGTGTGATATTTTGCTTCTAGATTCAAGTGTTTACCCTTAACTAGTGTCATATTTTCTTTGTGATTTAGTTTAGTTTTCCATTTTTTAAAAAATCCGTTTGGGTTTGTAACCCCTGATTATCCATTGAAATTCTAGGTTGTCCGGGTTATTGTTATGACCTTGAAGAATCTGCTTCCCAGAGGGACACTTGGTGTGCAGATGGTGGACTTGGGAGTGCCACAGGTTGTTAAGAACTTGAAAGCACAGGCATGGGGTGATGAGGTGAGACTTGAACCTTCTTTTCCTTATCAGCAACATATTGTCATATACAACTATACAAGATGAGCTCCGTTACTTGGACTCGGGTATGCATGCCCATATCAGACACGGGCACGGGTGTTGGACTTGGCTATTTTAAAGAAATTTTATACATTTTCATTGTAATTTGAAGTGGCGAGTGTCGTACCCTTGCTGGGTATCAAGGGTCCGACACGGGTAAGGCAGGGAAAATGAAGAGTCGGAGTAACATAAAAGATGAGTAACAAAATGTGGAAATGGTTACTTATGAACTTGTGAATGAAATTCTGAAGCAGGCTCTCTGATAAATTCCTTAGTTTCTGTACAAAGCTGTAACCTTCTAGCTATATTCATGTTCATTACTAATGTGATCTAATGTTGCTGTTATAAAATTTTCTCAGGACCTTGTGGAGGCTCTGAATCAACTAGAGGAAGGGCTGAAGGACAATATTAAGCAAATGAGTTCATTTGATAAGTATAAACAGGAGATCCTTCTTGGCCATCTTGATTGGTCCCCAGTTCACAAGGACTCTTTCTTCTGGCGCGACAACATCAAAAACTTTGAGGAAAATGATTTTCAGGTAACATCGTCTTCACTTTTCTGACACTGCATGATAATAAATGCATAATATATACGCTGTTACCCCAACCCGTCATTTTCCCTGCCATACTCTGGGCGGATCCTCCATATCCCCACAAGGGTACGACACTCGACACTTTAGATTACAATGAAAATCTGCAAAGCTTCCTAAAAATAGCCGAGTATTGATGCCACTATCTGTGTCCATATACATAGTCTGAAACATCCATTCACCTTTTTGTGATATGCTGCCTATTGTGATAAACACATACTGAATTACTGATAAGTTCATAATATACAACCCGAATTCTGTAATAGATGCATCGTATACATCAAGTTGAGACACCATTCAGCTTCCTCCTGTGCTATGCCTCTTATTGTGTGGGAGTTAACAATGTGAAGAACTTAAGAATGAGTCCAATGCAAAACGGGTAACGCTTGGTTTTGCATATTTTGAAAAATCCATTGGCTTAACAAATTCGTCGAATGCAGATTGTGAGGGTCCTGATCACCATTCTAAACACATCGAGCGACCCAAAATCCCTCGCCATTGCTTGCTCCGATCTCTCCCAATTCATCCACTACCACCCATCGGGGCGATTCATAGTTAACGATCTCAAGGCAAAGGAGCATGTCATGAAGTTAATCAACCATGAAAATGCCGAAGTTACAAAGAACGCCCTACTGTGCGTCCAAAGGCTGTTCTTGGGAGCCAAATACGCAAGCTTTTTGCAGGTTTGAAAATGTACTCTTTTTTTTCCTTGGGACAAACTGTGCAGATCAAAGCATGTTTAATCAGATTCAGATTGTACACCGATTCGTTGTTTTGATTGTTATTTCTTTGTTGATCTTGCAATAATTTGTCGTGCTTGCCGTATGATTTGGCAAGTTCATGACAGAAACTTTGTAGATTGATCCGCTTGCAGCAAAGTCGGTTTTGCTGTGTTGTAATATTAGTGCCTTTTCCCGTCAGATTTACCTATTCAAATTCAGATCCAGATTGTACGGATTCGTTGTTTCGATTAAGAAATTGTTACATCAGTTTCTAATAGTTTTGTTTTTGGAAAAAATTGAGTGTCAGATTCTGTAATTTGGGTTTCTTTATCCTAATAAACAAGTACTGAAACCCAAGATGATTAGTTCAATGATAGTTTTGCTTTCTAAGGATGTTTGAATGCTAACATATTGTATAGTTTGGAAGGGTGTGACAATCATGTTTCAATGTTTCATACAATTTTGAATAATAATATATTGTATATTTGAGGTACTTGTTGGACAAGTTAAGGCTAAATCTCATTTGATTTGTACACAATATCACCTTAAAATACAGTATATCATTTGGAAAAAATAAAATAAAATTGTATGGTGCATTATTATTGAAGATTTCAAAAAACTTTTCGAGGATTCAAAACCTTTTAAATTAAAGGTGAATGATGAATACATCTTTTACATTTTTATACAATAATATTATTAATATCTTTAGATCTAATGGCAGAGTAATGATTAATATTCAAATGTAGATGGTTTTCAAATGAGGTTTGTCTCATTTGAGATTATCCCTTGGGGGTATAGGTTAAAAAACAAATGCCTAACATATGCATTTATATTTTAGGGTGATAATTCACATATCTTTATTTAAAATTTTATTGGGATGAAGATTATATGTAATTGTGAAGACCTTCTCTCCACATGATCCCATTAATATTGGACAAGAAGTATGAAAGGCATGATAGGAGACTTTACATTTACTTCTAAGTTTATTTTGTTGGATCTTGAAAACAATCCTCCCAAAACCTCTTTCAATGAGAACTATTGTTCCTTTTTTTCCATAATTTAATAACAGTTTACAGTGTAATTCCGCTAATGTAAGGTGTTTTGGTTGTCGTGGGTGCGAACATTCTTGCTGCTTTATTTTTGTTTAACAGTATTTGATTGTAATCTTTATCTTGTGGAGTTGATTGTTTGTTGCTTGTATTGCGGTTTGTTGTACTCTGTGAACTTTTAAGCCTTTTGTCTTTCAATAATCGAAAAAAAAGATATGAAGGGATTAGATGTAGGCAACCTACCCCATAAATATGAATAGACTAATTTCAATGGACAAAAATGATGATTATTTAACAAATTTAGTAATTACCTTGCCTTTTATTTATTTATCATCTTTTGTGGTTTTATCCTTAGATATAATGCAATAATCATATGATGTCTCATATGCCATTTCAGACCATCTTGCATTCTTGCTTTAGATACAAAACAATTGCATGAGAACAATACTGATAAAAAAAGTTCTATTGATCATCAAACCACTATATACAAACAAAAACCATTCAAACAAACATGGTGGGGAATACAATGGTGCATAATGTCAACATTTTCATTTAATTTAATACTCCCTCCGTCCCAAAATATTTGTCCACTTTGATTTAGTGTGCATTTTTAGGAAAATCAACAAATTAGTCTCCATTAGCAATAAAATATTAATAATACCCTTAGTTTTAAATTCAAAACTATTATTTATACTTTCCCTCTCATATTTAAATTCTTTTAAAATTCAAATTAAGGGTATTTTAGTAATTTCAAGAAAATAAAAGTTACCATTTTAGGAAAGTTGACTTAATTTTGGGACATCAAAAAATGGAATAGTGGACAAATAATTCGGGACGGAGGGAGTATTACAAAGCCCCTCATCTGGATCCCATGTTCCCCAATCCCATCTGTTACACACCTACACATTGACCCCCTTAAAACTAGCCGTTGCACCACTAGCAGTCCCCAAACCCAAGCATCCTATGCATCCCCTTTAACGGTCACATTTCCCACCCTTTCAAATTTGACCGTTACTCCTCCCTTTATATTTCCTCCCCTTTCCTCCCCCTCCCCTCACTCATTCTGCAACTCACTCAATCACACCTTCAACAACACTTGATCCCCCCCCCCTCTCTCTCTCTCTACTCTCACATTCTCTCTCTAGACACAAAATCCCCCAAAAACTCCACTCACCCACAAAACCCTTTTTCCCAATTCCCCCCAAAAAACCCTCAAAATCCCCCCAAAACCCTAAAAATGGGCATTTCCATCCCCAACCCCTCGTCCTCCGAACCCCACTACAAGACCAAGAAGGTCTTCCTCTTCAGCAACTACCTCCTCCTCGGTGCCGCATCGAGCTGCATTTTCCTAACCCTATCGCTCCGACTCATCCCCTCGCTATGCGGTTTCCTCTTCATCTTCCTCCACCTCCTCACCATCACAGGCGCCTTGGCCGGGTCCCACGCGTTGACCCACGAGTCCCACCGCTGGTTCGGGGCACACATGGTGGCCACGGTCCTGACCGCCATCTTCCAGGGGTCAATCTCGGTCCTGATCTTCACACGGGGCGATGATTTCCTCGAAAAGTTGAAGTCTTATGTGAGGGAGGATGATGGGTTGATGATTTTGAAGCTCGCCGGAGGGTTGTGTGTGGCCATTTTTTGCCTGGAGTGGTTGGTTTTGACACTGGCATTCTTCTTGAAGTACTACTCTGTGGTGGAGAACAATGGTGGAGGAGAGATCACACTTGGGGGGAAGAAAAAGAGTGCTAAGGTGGGGAGTTTGGATGAGGAGAGGGGTTATTTGCCCTACCCTTCTGCTGGGTTCAATGTCTAGGGTTTCTAGGGTTAGGGTTAGGGTTTAGGGTTTGGTGTGTCTATCTCTCTGGTTTCTCTCTGTGGAAATTGAGGTGGGCATTGATGATTATGATGAATACCCTATTGAGGGGAGGGGGAGGAGCGAATTGGGTTTCTACCAATTCTTTGATTCTTTGAAATTTGGGTTTGATTTGATGTTTGGTTTTGGCTTTCGAGGGTACTGAGTGGTGTGCTCTGTTTTTAGTACTGTTCTGTATTTGGAACATGATTGAATGTTGTTTGTATTGTTTGAATGATGGAATGAATCATCAATAAAACGAGTTTTTGGTAATTATTTCATTCTTTGAAATTTGGATTTGATTTGATGTTTGGTTATGTATGATATGTGATAATGAGAGTGGGGCGCTCTGTTTGAAGTGCTTTCTGCATTTGAAACACATGCTATGGATGTTTGGATTGATCCACAATAAAATTTGAGTATCCTTTGTTTCATTTACAATCTTTTTTCTTTCAAATCATTGGATGTTGTAGAGTGGCTTTAATCATATTCATAAAGAAGCCGTTTTTATATCAAACACTGGTGATTTTTCAGCTCCACCATGCCAAAAACATGAAATTTTTGTATGTGGTTTGTATAATATCAATGCCAAAAACATGAAAAATTTGTATGTGGCTAACTTTTTGGGTCAAACGAAATTTGATTAAGTAAACAAGCGAGTTCTAGGCAATAGAATATATACAGCCCCATGAAAAATATTTTGCTAGTTTACTGAATTTGTAAGTGAATAATAAATCCACATTGAAACTTTCCCACATATTAAGGAAGAAGTTACTAAATTTGTAAGTGAATAATCCCACATTGAAATTTTCTCATCTACTAAGAACCAAATGTAGGAAAATTTCCTAACCAAAACACTTTTTTGATTGAATTATTTGAATGGTAGGCTTGTTATGTTAGTCTCCTCAAAGTTCTCGTCCTAAAAATAAGTTTGTTTCATCATAATTCAAGGGTACTATTGCAAATTAATACTCAAAACCTAACAAAGAGGCCCTTGCTTTTATGGGTCCTTGACTACAACCCTAAACACTTGCAACAACGACGTTACTCACTTCCAACTCATACAACACATCTTAAGGGATAAATTTGTATACTTAAAGCCATCCATCCATATAATTGACAATGATCATACTAAGAACAAAGTGAATCACATTCATGGTACTATATAGGAAATTGTAAAATTGACACCCAAATCAACCTCAAAACCTAACAAAGAGGCCCTTTGTTTTTATGGGTCTTTGACTACTACTCTAAACACTTGCAACAAAGACACTACTCACTTCCAACTCATACAACACTTCTTATGAGACTCTTCTTCTTTTTTTGGTTTTGGGGGGCAAAATTAAGCATACTCCCTAAAATCTTAAAATCTTATGACAAGACAAACCAAAGTATCTACAACTCCTCTTCACAACACATCATCTCCATTAACAGTAAGGCCCTCACACCCTCAACTCCTTACCAAAGATCCAGCTGAAGGGCACAAGCGATGACTGCTTGGCCCTCGCCTGAGCCCTCTCCTCAAGCTTCCTGATCCTCGGGGCCAACCCGCACACGAAATCCTGTGCCTTCCGCCCCTCGCCGGACAACCCAGTCAACTCGGGTACCTTCCACCTGTTGACCAGGAACTCGAGGATGTCCGCATAGTCCTTGGCCGTGTACACCCCGATGCGCTGGGCCACGGTGGAGTAGTTGTCGAAGAGGTTGTCGTCTTGCCCGTCATACATCAAGTGAGCCGGCATGGAGATCTTCTTCCTCATCATGTCGGCCAGGCCTTGGACAGTCCCGTCCGGGTCAATCTCGAAGAGCTTCTCGACGATCTTGGTGTAGGCCGTCTCATGCCGCTTCTCGTCGGCAGCGATGATCCCGCACACCTGGGCCAGCCGGAAGTCCCCGTGCTCCTTCGCCAGCCGGGCTGTGTTGCCATGGGAGATGAAGGTGGCCCGCTCCTGGAAGGAGGTGTAGATGAAGCCGAGATACGGGTTGTTTTCAGTTTGTGGGTCCTGTGGAAGAAAGAGACATGTATGGATACGAGTTTAGAAACACATAGGTTGTCTATGAAATCCCTAAACTAGAAAACTAATATGAGCATTTGAATTGAGTATAGTTTTACACCTTAATTTTAATCCGAGTATTCAGGCAATTCGGTCAATGTCAAAATTCCACAATTCAAACCCGGTTTTCCCACATGGGACAAATTCGGATATTCGGGTCCAACAACTACTGTAACCATACGAGCAAGTAAAGAGGGAAGGCTATAGTGTAAGAGAATCTCACCATTCCAGAGCCGATAAGGTACTGAATCGTCTTCTCTATTTGCTTCATATCCACCCGCCCAGATAGATACAGATACTTGTTCAACAGATCACCGTGCCTGTTCTCTTCGGCGGTCCAAGCCCGGGTCCAGATAGCCCAAGGAGTGGGGCTCGCACCAGTCTCATCGCGGACCCCATCGAGCGTGTTGATCATGGTCTGGTAGGTCGGGAGGGCTTCCTCAGTGATCATGTCTCCAACCAACACCACAAAGTACTCGTCGGGCAGCTCCTTGGTTCGCTCCCTGAGCTCCTTCACTTGCTCCTCGAACCCTTCTGATGCAGGGTCCGGTAGGAAATCCTGTGGCTGCCAACACTTCTCGACGGGCTTGAGATGCACCAGGATGTTCTGCTCGGCCCAGCCCTCTAGGGATTTGAAGATCTCGATCTTTTGAGGCGGCATTGAGTGGGTCTTCTGTACATGCACCTCCCTTGGAGGCATGTACGGTTTTCGACCATTCGTTTCTCTGCATCATGAAGTGGAGTTAGACACAGGAATTTGAAGTTCTGCTAGAAGAATTCTAAACACTATGACAGTCGGCTCTGTTCTTAGTACCGAGTAAGGTAATTTTGGGTAAACTAAGATTGGATAAATTCAGGTAAAAGTCGAAAAATTGAGTGTTGAAAGTACGAGTTAAAATAGGTAAATAAGGGTTTGGGTTAGAGTACATTTTCCCCGCTAAAGAAGCTATAGATAAACTTAGAGCTAGCAGAGTTTTGTCCAACCCAAACAAAACGGGTAAGACTTGACCGAAATTTTCAACAAAATATTTCCCCAATTTCTATTGTCTGAACCTCATTTTGACCCGAATGTCTAAATTGTCCAACCTGGTCTGACCCTATAGAACCAGGTAACGAACATCAGTATCTAGTAGTGAACTAATGACATAGACCTGAATTATCTCGAGCATTGCAAAAACGAGCAATAAAACAACAGGCACCTATATAATCCCGCTAACTAATGCGGGGTTAAGAGATCTACCAGCATAACTATTGTCAGCAGAGAATGAGTATCTTTTACAGATAATCAATGGCCAAGACTGCAAAGAGTAGTTCACGGTACACAGTATCATGACAGCAGCTCCCTGAGGTCTAAATCAGTGATAACATTAATGATCAAATCCAAAAGAGAAAGTGGAAGCCATTGCAGAACAGGCTCTGCCGACAATATTCTGACAATGCTCGGTCACAATCACCGACGCATTGTCAGCAAAACCATTCAAATTGATGTGAAATGTGTTCTTTCCAAAATCTCTGGTATGTATGTATGTATGTATGTCATATTGTGTTCAGTTTGCAAGCTACAATTATTCTGTTAAAACATCCCAAACCAGACAGTCAAATTAAGGCCCTGTTCTTTTGTGCGGTGCGGTGTGGCACCCCAACTCACCATACTACTCAATATTCTTCCACACTTTACCATACCATACCATACCATACCATACCATACCATACCATACCATACCATACCATACCATACCACACCACACTTTACCACAATCATTACCAATATATCTATAACTTATCTCTCTCTTCACTTTTTCACCTCTACTTTTTTCACATTCTCGCTCATCACTTACCATATCAATCACACTTCCATACCATTCCAAACCTTACCGCACTTTCCACAATTTCACCATACTGCGACATTTCCGCATCATACCAACCGCATAAAAGAACAATTTCATAAGAGCCAACACTAGAATCTAGCCACTTAGAGGGTTCCCATTCTCACCAGAAATAGTTAAGATTTAAGAGAACATGCAAATAAATATCCACATCCAAGTGGGTCATATACCGTCAAGCACAACCTTCTTCAAGTACACTAAGGATAATAAAGAAAATCAAACCTAATTTTTCACCAAATGAATAATATAAAGTTGCCTATTAATGGATCTCCCCTCCAAGAATCAACAACATTAAAGTCCCAACCTCCACCACCACCCCTCTCCTTTAAGAAGTGTTATACTGTCATTATCAAATTACTCTCCCTGTTCCATATTAATTGTCATAAACTTTGTCTTTCACGGTCTCCAATGTCACTCTTTCTTACATCATAATATGTTAGTAACAATTGCAATATTATACTTTTATAATAGTATTTTTCATTACGAATCTAATGGTGACAATTTCATATAGCAACTCATTGTATATATTAAGAAATTTATCATCAAAATTTTTAAAATTTGACTACAGAATTTTTAAAGACTGACAATTAATATGGAACGGAGGGAGTATCATACTATCATTACATTTATGTTACTCCTTCCGTTTCTAATTATTTGTCGTCATACAAAACGGACACTTAACTTTTACCAAACTTAACTATTAGTTATTCAATATATACCATAATCTGAAATATAAAATTAACTTCATCAGATTTATAACGAAATTTTTTTTTATATGATTATAGTTATGTAATCCTTACGAACATAATATTTCCTTTTTATGTATACATAAGTATACATTAAAAAAAATATATTGCAACACATACCAACCAACCCATAAACAAATTACTAGTATTACTCCAAAAAACATCAACCCATAAACAAATTAATATTGTAACATCAATCCCAGGAGAAATCCAGACATCATGATAATAAATGTCAAGCTAAAATATATAGAAAATTATGAAAATATCAAGCTAAAATTAAATTTATAAAATATATAGAGAATCATGATTCATGCATGCACGAAAGTAAATAAATGACAATAATATAATAAAGAAGTGATGAACCAGATGGACAAGTAAGCGAATCTTGTCAGTAAGTAGCAACAAAGAAACAAAAAGCAGAAATCTGGGGGGGAAGTTTAAAGCTGATACTTGAAAGAAAAAACAGAGGAATATATAAATATTAAGGCAAAAATGATTAAAAATTTCCATCTAGAAATTAACGAATTAGATCTTCAGTCGCATACTATCTCAGTTCATCAATTGCAGATATACGTGAACAATCTCTAAACGGTGATTAATCGCTGGAAATTAATCAATTAATTTGATAAAAGATGGGTGGATTACCGAATAAATCCCTAGGAAAATTCGAAACCCAGGAATTTAACTCCGATTGCAACATTACCCATTCGCAAACAAGAATCAAAAACCTAGAACAATTCGATTGGAGGTGCACTCATTTGCCGAAACACTAATGAACAAATTCAAGAACAAAACAATTACAGCAAATTCAGAGTCAAATGACATCGATAATCATAACAAATTGCGATTACAGCAACATGCAAATGCGAATTGAACGCCACGAATGCGAGTGATTACCAAACGAAAATCAGCTAATTGAATCAAAACAAAGGGGAGATTTCCGAATAAATCCCTACGAAAATTCAAAACCTAGAAATTCAACTCCGATTGCCGCATTACTCATTCGCTAACAAAACTCAAAGACCTAGAACAATTCAATCGAATACCGAATTGCGATTCGAGCAACATGCAAATGCGAATTGAAGGAAAAGTAATGGGGGGAAGTGAGTGAGTGATTTACTTGGAGGTGAAGCCGATAGTGGACGCCATGAAAACGCGATGAGAAGATCTGAGAGAGCGAGATCGAGGGAGTGTGAGTGTGGTGGTGAATGAGGACTCGAATGTCAGGGGTTGAAGCTTCAATGCCATTTCTATGGCGTCGTTTGTTGTTACTCTTCTGTTAGATTGTGTGCTAAATTCAGAGCGAGAGAGAAAGGGAAAGTAACGAGAGAGAGAGAGAGAGAGAGAGAGAGAGAGAGATTTAATGGTGGACTGATGACGAAAATGGAGAAAGGCAGCCCCAATTTAAAAAGGAAGGAAGGACGTCGTCGTCCTCCCTAGCGCTAGTAAAACCTTGGGCCCCGGTAAACTTGGCTGGACAAATTAGGACAATGTTAAAATTCGGATGAGAAATTTATACAAAAAATTATTTGGAGGTACCCCTAACTTTTGGTGAAATGTTTTTCAGGTGCCCCAACTTTTCAAAACTCATTTTGGGGTACCCTTACCTTTTGGGTTGGAAATTATTAGGTACTTTTTCGGTTATCAATTTGATTAAGTGACCGAAATACCCTTCCATTTTTTAAGAAATACCCTTAAAGAAGAAGAATAAGGGTATTTCGGTCACTTAATAAAATTGATGGCCGGAAAAACACCAAATAATTACTAACCTAAAAAGTAAGGGTATCTCAAAATGAGTTTTGAAAAATTGGGGTACCGAAAAATAGTTTCTTCAAGTATTGGGGTACCTCCGAGTAACTTTTTGGAAATTTATGTATATACTCGATTTTTATTTACATCAATTGGGTTGATGAATTCAGATAGAGCTAAATTATGGCCGAAATTGGATTCAGATGGTAAAAAAAAGAGAAATATTATACCTGAATATTCGGCCAATTTGATCAATATCAAAATTCTGACGAAAAATCTATATTTGAATCTAGGCTTTTCAGGGTCAGGAAATTCGGATTTTCGGGTCAAGCAAAATTTTCCCAGCTTTGGTCGTCCCTCGAGAGTAAATAAAAAAATCTTACTAAAACATTTTTTTTTTGGGAAGGATGAAGTACCATGGAAAATCTAGGATATTCTTCTCTTCAGGTATTTGCCTAGATTTACTGCATGTGATACATCAATTGGCTCATAAGAGGGTGTGGAATACAAACTGTCAGAATACAAATTGAAAAGAAAGACCCCAATTAGACGATCAATTGCCTGCTTGCCTTTTATGTAGATATGTTGATTGTGAAAAATCTTCGGCCTGTGCAACAAGTCTTGGATACATGTTATGGTCCTCGGAAAGCAGAGAACTAGTCCAACAGCTAGTTCAATCATCGAGGATTGCGTCAATCTAATACCCTCCTTTGAAGCTATTAGTTTTCGTGTTTGCAAAAAAGATTGTAATATAGTGGCTCATGTTTTAGCCCGTTTAACTGTTTGTTCCAATCGTAGTGATGTATGGTCTGACTCATACCCTCCAACCATTGCCTGACTGGTGGTCGCTGAGGGACAGTATTCGGCTCTAAATAAATAAAAGGCGTGGTTGGGTGCTGCTTTTTTCCTCAAAAAAAAATCAAAAGAAATACTCGATTTTCCCTTGCGAGTAACATAAAGAAGTCCATTCCACAGTAGCTTCTGCAACTAGAATGGACACGACATCCAAATTATAACTGTCTACACTAAAAAATTATCCCCCCACGTCTCGTGGTAGGAACCCTGGTGTTGCTGAAGATGATGATTTGGGACCCAACAAAAGCGAATGCACATAGAAAAAAATATTATCTCCTTTGCTTCTCCTCCATTTTCTATTTTGTGCAATAATCATTTTACTCCAATTAATTAGTCCAGAGTGCACGAGATTTATCAAATCATACAATTCTAAGAAATAGCCGTCATCAAAGAATTTGAATCATCGGTCAAGCGAAGTTACTTTCACAACAGTGAGCTTACCGTGTTCGATCTAAGTTCATTCAATGGATTTACTTAATTGAAGAGTCAAATCATATCAAAATTTTATTACATTTATACAAAAAAAATAAAAAATAATCTCATATTATATTCCATGAATATGGATGGCTTAATTATAGTACATCAAAAATTTCATCACCATCAATCAGTTATAGTTGTCAACAACACAATAATGTAAATTTTGTGATGGAGAAGGGTGATTGGGATTGTGATTTCAAACTATATAATTTAACTTGTTTGAATCAAAATGACACAATTTTTCATGTTTAAATTTCACCATTAAGAATTAATTTAATTTAATTAATTAATTTAACTTCTTTTTTTTGTGAATAACATGATGTATATATAGTGTATATACAGAAATCACAAAATCTAAGGATGGTGATATATGGAACATGGGAAATAATGACAAATGTGTGATAGTTTTTGCTATTTGTAATTTTGTTTTTATATGCCTGAAGAATTTCCATATTTTTGGAACTTCACTGATGTATACATGCAATGAACCAAACAAATTAAATCCATCGATCTATTTGCATCTAAAATATGGTCAATAATAATAATAATAATAATAATAATAATAATAATAATGGCAGTAGATCGAAGTACCCCCAATAAGAATTTTCATATTAATTTTCGTCTTTGAAAATTGTGTAGTCAAATTCTAAAAATTTTGATCATAAATTTCTCAATATATACAATGAGTTTGTTATATAAAATTATCATTATTATATTCGTAACGAATAATGTTATCATCAAAGTATGATATTGCAATTGTTAATAACATATTATGTGAGAAATTATCAATCAATGAACAACATTGGAGATTGTATAAGTCAAAATTATAACAATCAATATAAAACGGGAGGCATAGGGGTTGTTTGGAGAGGTAGAATTTGGACATATTTTTCATTGGAGTAGCATGCCTCACTAGTTGCTAATTAATAACGACCCCTTGGTATGTCAACATCACTAGGATTTTCAACTAAATAAATTTTTGTTTCTCAACATCCAAACACGACCTTAGGGCTTAATGGCTGCCTCCAGTTGTAGGTGAGGACAACTTAATTACAACATCACCCTTTCTATTCAATGTCCTACTTGGGGCATGTCCCATCCTTGTTAACTAAACCAATTATAATAATAAAAATAATGATAATAATAATAATAATAATAATAATAATTTGGTGAAGTTATCTCATATAAATATAATAAGGAATTGTTCTTTTTAAGCTAGAATAATTGCTTATAATTATGTATCGCATTAATGTTTGATCTTATTTTTAGGTTATATCGTTAAATTAGTATAAGCGTATCTTCCTTTTGAAAATTTATTTATACATAGGATATTTATAGTGCAGTTAAGTGATTAAGCTAGTTTGTTATGCTAGCTTAAAGTAGCCAAGAGATACGTGACGTCTTAAAAAAATCTCCTAAGCATTAAATAAGTTAGAACGAAGTACAATGAAAAAATTCAATATTGATGATTTATGGGAACAATTGTCGATCTTTAAACTGTTTCGAGTAATGTTGGGGTGCTATGTAATATGATCAGGGCGGAACTTAGGCTCGGTAGTATGAACCTACTCTACCAATCATGCATATGAAAAAAATTGTAACATCGATGATTTTCATTACCAAATTTTAACCCAAAGAACTATTCAAATTTAATGGAACGTTAGTTCTTTAAATGAGAGAAATTGTAACATCCTACATCCCATGTCGGGAGATTTTGTGACAAATGAAATTACTCATGAAATTTCTTAATGTTCTATTTTTGAATCCAATAAAAAAATGAGTTGTTAAAGAACTAATCATACATGTTTTTTGGGCACTTTTGATTTTGATTATATATAAGGGCCTGTTGGGCTGCTGCCTATAAAAAAAATCTATACTTTTTATGATCAACAAAAACTTTACCAGAATTAAAGGTGAGATATTTTCGAGTTTCTAAAATATGCTAGGAAATGGAAAGTTAAGTTTCAATAACTTTTTCTAAATAAAACTTAAATTTTGATAAATATTAAGAAAATAATATTTTTGAATATAATAGTAATATTTTTTATAAAAAATATTAATAAATACATAAATTTTAGTAAATTTTAATAAATAATTACTCCATTCTATTTGGTTTCAAAAAAAAAAATTACTCCATTTTATTTATCCACGAAATTTGCATGAGAACAAATAGAACAAGAGGTGGGGAAAAGAAAGAAGACAAAGGAATTAGTAGCGTGCGAAAAGAGGTGACAGAAAAAGGCCCACACGTGTTTGGTTAAATTTTTATTTCAATTTCAATTTCTACTTGGATTTCTTTTTCTTTAATCTTTCTTAGATTCATTCACCAAATTCCAAAGAAAATTTGCTTTCAGTTTTGTTTCTTATTGCTCTTTTCATTTATATTCCTATTTTCCTCCCCACTTCCAACAAATCCTAACTCTTTTTCTTCTTCTTTCTTTCTTTCTTTCTTTCTTTCTTTTTTGGTGGGATTAATTAGTTTTAGGTCTTGTTTTTAGCTATTTGTATTAATTATTAGCAGTTTGATTTAGTTGTTTAGCAATAACAGTGTTTGATAAAATTAGCTGTTTCAGAAACAATTTTGTCAAAAAGAACTATATGGAATAACTTTTCGAAAAATAATTTTTTGAGTCCAAGCTGTTAACTCAAAAATCTATTTATCAAACATTGTTTTAGCTGTTTTGATTAGTCAAAAATGCTAATTAACCTCAAAAAAATATTTTTGCTCCAAAAAACTATGTTCCCAAACGGGGGCTTAATACAATTTAGCAGTTACTAAACATAATTAGTGACGTAAAACAATGGGGGGATCCTTATTAGTTAGAGTTTCTAGGCTGTGCCATGTGAGTTAGGGTTTAACTAATTAGGTTTAGGGTAGTAAATTGCCATACTTTATTCATTTTATTTGTATGATCTCCCCAAGTTTATGTATCTTACTCCCTACTTTCCTCAATAAGTATCATTTAAAATATGGCTATTTTTTGAAAAGTTAATAATTATAATGATTAGAAACTAGAAACGAAGAAATTCTTAGCATTGAGATTGGTTTTAAGTTATTAAATATATGTCTTATTGAATTAATATGTGTTGGCATAACATTTGATGTCGAAAAATAAAATCAATACTTTGAAATCTGGCTCATGTAAATTATAGAGGGAGCAAACGTAGCATTTTTACCCTCAAATTTTATAATTGAGTGAAATTCGTTCCAATTGACTCAAGATTTAAAATTTTAAAAGGTAAAGAAAAATTCAAAAGAAATAAATTCTTAACATTGAAAATGAGTTTAGATTTTTATTTGTTTTGTCGAGTTCACACATATTATTACAACAATAATATGATGTTGACATATCATTTGATGCAAAACTAAAAAAGAAAAAGAAAAATAGGACTTGTTTTAGCTTGCAGCTAATTTTACTAGTACTCATGTAGAATCTCTTGATGATATTATGATGAAAAAATATCACTATCTTTATGTGAGGACAAGAATTTATGGCAGTTAGAATATGGTCTCAGGATCATATAGTATTGTGGTCCCAATATTTCAATTTTCAAAAACTATATATATTATGTTCATAATTTTATATATATAATGTTCAAAATCTTAGTATATGTAAATGTTAAAAAACTTATATATACAAAGTTCAAAAATTTATATATACTATTTCTTGAAAAAGAAATTATATATCGTGTTCAAAATATGAAAAACATAAAAATAATTATATATTAAAAATAAGACATTCACAAATTTTATTTATTATATTCAAAATATCACAAACACAAATAATTAAACAAAAAAAGAATGTTTAAAAAATTATGAACTACGTAATTAAATTGTATAAAGAAATTGGGACCATAAAGCAATGTGAAGAAAATAAATACATAATAATTCAAGAATATCTTTGATCAAAATAAATTGAAAACAAAACTTAGACTGAAATTATTAATTAAACTTGTCCTTAAGTGGACTTAATTAAGGCACCGTTTTTTGTGCGTGCCGTTTACGTTGCTTTGCGTTTAGTTACGGTAGATTGTGGTAAGTTGCGGTAAAAATAGTAAAAAGATAATGGTAATTTACGGTATACTGCTGTAAATTGCGGTAATTTACGTCGCGGTTAATTACATTAACGCAAAAAAGAACGGAGCCTAACATAAATGTATTCAATTTTTTTTCCATTTTAGAAAAAAGAGAGAAAAAGAGTGGCTCACATATGGCCATTTTGCATAAGAAAAGCAGAAGGGAAATGTTGATCTGCAGCAAACTGACACACTTAACAAAAGTTCTTTACTTAGATCTGCCTACTGTTTTGTGTTCATTAACTACAATTCAAAACAACAAATAGGACAACAACCCACTGTTTTTTTCCAAGAAAGAAAAAAATGAACACCTTGATAAGAAATCCACCCATAGTTTTAAGGAAAATTGGATTCTAATAATCATAGCTTTCATTTTTGTACGTCAATAATTGATACTTTGTTTTTGGATTCTGATGATTCTATAAAGAAATAAAACTTTATTATAGTGGGACATCACCGAGTCAAGTGGCGGTTAGAGAGTTGACGTGTATGGCCAGGAATGTGTTTGACAGGTTAGTTTTCCACCGAGACACCACCACTAGACCGGTGGTATCCTATCACAAGATGATTCTATAACTTCTATTTTTTTGGGACCACAAAAATCAAAAATAAAATAAAGACTATAGACATACAAAAGCTGAAAATAAGGACTATTAGAATCTGATTTTTCTAGTTTCGATTCTAAACTAGATAAATTCCCAAGATTATTTAAAAAAGAAAAGGGGAAAAAAGGTAACCCCCAAAAAAGAAAGCAAAGTTAACATAATACTCCCTCCGTTCCATATTAACTGTCGTTTTTGGAAATTGTGCAGTCAAATTTCAAAAAATTTTACCATAAATTTCTTTTTTTTTTTGACGGGAAAAGCTAGAATCAACTTTCATTAATCAATAACTTGTCCATAGTTACATAGGTAAAAATTTGACCATAAATTTCTTAATATATATAATGAGTTGCTATATAAAATTATCACCATTAGATTCGTAACGAAAAATATTATCATAAAAGTATAATATTGCAATTGTTAATAACATATTATGTAAGGAATAATCAATAAAAGAGTGACATTAAAGACCGTGGAAGTCAAAGTTATGATAATTAATATGGAATGGAGGGAGTAAGACACAAACATGCTTTAGAATTAAAATAAATGTTTTGTTTTGAATAGTTTAACCCACAGTTATTTATGCCCACAGTTAGGTGTAGGTGGAATTAGGCTTTTGGATATTTTGACCAAAACCCACCAATATTAATTAATTAAAATTAAAAGCTCAATTCCCCATTATTCTCCCCACCAAGTAGCAAAAATATAGGGTCACCAAGATCTAGAATTTTGGGTCATTCATTTGTTTAGGCTTCTTGCAAGTAAATTAAGCTCTCAACTAACACTTGTCAAACAAGCAATTCAACTAGCTTCAACTTGGTTATATGTACTTGTATTAAAAAAATATGTACTTCTATTCTTTTTTTTTTCTTGGTACTAGTACAATGTAGGATAGGAACAAAATACTAGGATTAATAAAACAAAAAAAAAGAGAGAGAAGTGAAACTTCAATCAAAATGTGCTTGACAAAAAATTATAAATCTTAGGTGTGTTTTTTTGCTAGTTATCAAATAATTTAAGAGACGTGTAACAATTTAGCGTTGTGCCGAGCTCTAACATAATTTCTACAAGTATAATTTTGAGCATGTTTACTAACAAAACTTCTACAAGTATAATTTCGAGCATGTTTGTTAATTATTAGTAGTCAATCGTAACAATGTGGCAATATAGTTGAAGAAAAATAAGTCGCATGTACTTTTTTATCCGGGCAAAATTGATAGATAAGTAAGCCTTATTTCATAGATAATTATCAGTAAGCTTTACAAATCAAGAAACAATGTGTAAGTTATGAGTTGGTGAATGGTAATGCTAGCATTGCATCGAACATTTCCAAAATTTGTTTAATTTGTCACTGATCTCTTTAACATATATAGTAATTGCATCTTTTCGTATACTGTAAAATCTTACTGCTAAGTGCCAACCGCTACCTTTAAGCTTTCAACCACTAAAACCAAAGAGATATAGGAAAAACCAACAAGACAAGATTAAACTAGGCAAATTTGAGCCCAAAAGGCCATTATCATTGTTTGTTTTGTACACATGATAAACCTTGACACTAACAACAAACGGGTTCCTAGTTTGTTTTGCCCTAAAACAAATTTCACAAGCATCACCACTTTACATTGCTAAACTTGTTCCTTGTAGAATTATCAAGAAGATTTAATATTTCCTTTGAACGATGCCTCAATCTTTGATGCCATAATCTTCAAGTACACACAACATTAGCTTTGGCACCTCCCTGATGGTCCTTGTAGAAGTAGATCCTATCACACTATTTGCCTGTGCCGATTACAATTCCCGAGGTGCGGTTCTGCACAATACAATTTCCAAAGTGGTGAATGGTGATGCTAGCATATCATCCAACTTTGGATCTCCCTAACATATATAGTAAATGCATCTTTTCATATACCGCAAAATCTTACTGCTAAGTGCTAACCGCTACCTTTAAACTTTCAACCGCTAAAACCAACGCCAAATAATCAACAATATATATTATATGCACCTAGAGTTTACGTCCTAAAATATTCAGAACACAAAGAAAAAAGCAAACATCAAGACAGCATTAAACTAGGCAAATTTGAGCCCAAAAGGCCATTGTCATTGTTTGTTTTGTACACATGACAAACCTTGGCATACCCAAAAATAAAAACCAGCTATAACACCCACAACATAAGGGATAATACAACAGCCTGCTACTGCTAACTGCTACACAGATATGCATGCATATTGGATTCACTTTCTGATACAACACCCCATTCCAAGGGCAAAAATTTCGACAAAAGTATCAATTATGGTCACAATTCTATTTATTCTCTGTCAGGTCTATCGGTTCCTGCTGATGTTTTTGTTGTTGCTGTTGTGGGTTGGATGAACCGGGCTTTAACTACTCAGGGGAGGTTTCATAAGGGTTAACCCGGCCGGTTGGAGGCAAGCACCTTTTCGAGAAAAACGCGGCGATGCTCTTCATTGTTGTCCTCCCGCTCCTTTCTGAAATCGTAACCGAAAAAAACAGGCTAGCTTTTAGTCGACGGTCAGAAAATCAGACACAGATTGAGTAATATTCGTAACTTTTGGGTACCTGGGGTAATCGACATTCCGAGCTTCTGCAAGATCTCCTTCTTAACCTGCAAGAGATATACAATTCATAACCACTTCTCTAATTTCATATACTGTCCAAGTGTCGGTGGATAACCAGATATCATGCTAGAAAAGTCGCCACATGTACAGAACGAGGAGTTCTAAGATTACCCATCATTTAAGACATTTTTGTTCCGTATAAAGATTATTTTCTTCATTAGATGTTAGGTATCGAGGAAAATCAATGCGGGTTTCGAAAGGGGCATCTTTCCGATGCATAAATGGAAATATTATCTTGGCAATGCCATTTTTCCTTGTCATCTCAACCAAGAAGAATCTACAACCATAACCGCCGATTATCAAAACATTAAGCGTTCGACTTAATTCTTCAGTGGTACAAAGCTAAAAAGGTAGAACATCCATTTGACCATTTCGAATAGATAAGTACTATGATCAAAACATCCCTCGACTTTATAGTACTATTCTCGGGGGAAAACTTAAATCTTGAGAACCGGGGAATTTTTTTTTCTAATGACAAGGCACGTCCAGTAAGATAGTTGACAACACAAGGATATGCAAGTTGATAGTTATAGTAGTTTGCATAACGGCAATAATGATGTTATAGGTAATAAATGAGGAAATACTATGCAGAATAACTGCAATTTTAAGTGATACTGAGCTACATTGACTGAAGGTGTACTGATGAAACAGGTATACACAAAATCTTAACCACCAAGTTTACGAGTAGGACCATCGAAACAGAGACACTAAGGCAGACTGGGGGACCAATTCTACATATAGGCCAGAATACATGCATATGCTACCTCATTTAAGATACGCAACCGTATTTGTAGAATAAATGCAATACAAAGAGACTCTGTGATGAAACTATTCCCAATAAGTCAGGAACGAAACCATGTGCGAAGAAGTTTTATTTACTCCCTCGGTTCAACAATATCTATCATTTAGCTTTATCAAGGTCTCAAATCATAAATTTTAAGCATAATATTCGAATGAGAGTACCTTCCAACGATTGTCGGCGAAATCTGATATCTCGCGGACTTTACTTTTCAATTGAGCCTTGGAAATCGCAGGAAACTTCTGTTGTAAGGACTCCACCACCTTGTTCATCCCCTGGCCAAACGATTGAATAACCGATGCCTGAAAAGTTACCAAAACATTAGAACCGCTAAAGGATAACTAGAGCTGGCAAAATTCAGGTCAAGGCTGAATTCAAGTCTATCAAATCGATCAATGTCAAAATTTGGACAAGAAATTGATGGCTGCTACCTGGTTTTTCCAGGTTGGACTAGGTCGGACAATTCGAACATACCAAATTTTCGGTTAAAATTGAATTGGGGCTATAGAAATAAGAGAAACACCAAACATGGTATCTGAATTTTCGTCAAATTGGTGTGTCAAAAATCGAACAGAAAATCTATGACCATGCCCGGTTCTTTCAGGGTTGGACAATTCAGGAATTTCAGTCGGTCAAAACTTGGCTGACTCTAAGGATAATGTAATCTGCGGAAAGTTAATCCGGTTGTTATGGGGAGAAATGATGGATATATCAAACACATAAAAGTAACTTGCCATTTCACGGAGTTCAGAATCCGATAAAGACATAGGACCCCCGGGTGCTCCTGGGGTGGTAGCCTCCTGAGTCTCCTCTCGCAGATTGTCGTTATCACAAGGTACCCCGATGGGGGACCCACCAGGAAACGCTCGCATAGTTAGAGCTTGCAAGCACATCTGCTCCACTTTCAGAGTCCCGGTGAGATCTTCCGATGATAATAGATCTGCTTTCTCGTGCATCAGGTTTACAATGATCAGAGGCTGGTTCTTCTTAAGAGCATGCTCAGTTACCCTGTGCAGATACTTGAGTTGTCGGAACCATCCGGAATATTCCTCACTCTCAGGTTCTGCCTTACTGCTAGGAGATGAGTCGGTGACTTCCACCCCGTCATTGGTTTTAATTCTCTCAGTTTCTACTCCCTGTAAAGAAAAAGGCAATTCAAAACCAAATCCAATGACCGAAAAATCCCGCTGCAAAAAAGGGTGGGTGGGGGGGGGGGGGAACTCTAATGTAGCGGTCTTACCTCTTAATCAAAAAACCCGTGTTCTTTCAGTGAGCATGTAGAAGTTGGGTAAGTATGGTTGGGTGCATTTGGGTACTAGGTTTATGTAAAAGTAGAAATGGGTAATGAGTTTTTTAAAGGTAGAAAAGTTATGCAAGTTTAGGTTTAAAAAAGTAGAATAGGGTAGGAATAGGTACAAAATGTTGCGGGTAATTTACCCTTACAAAGAACATGACCTAAAGAGTAGTTCCAATTGACCCAAGATTTTCAAACCATTCAAATAACGCTCATGTGATAGAAGTGAAAATGCACACTGATATTTCCTTATACATTATAAGCAATAGCTTAGCAATTAACAACAATGCACCAACTCAGGACAACTTTCCTTCTCTATGAGTCAGCTCATGTGATAAATTTGTAACATTCAAAGTTTAAGACGGTACATTTTGAACGGTTGATAGGATGAGTAATTTCACCCTGATTACATTTTTAGTGTTGCCAGCCAACCTAGAGCTCCTTTCTTCTGGACATGGAAAGCCTACTCATTGAAATCATAAGAAACATGTTTATATTTCATTGCAATCTTAATGCAATTAGAGCTACCTTAGAACGGTCGATCAAAGCCTACGCTACATGGAAAGAAAGAGGAAATGGAAGGAAACTCATAATAAATCAAAAAACATGACTAGCCCTTTTTTCAGAGAAAGGACCGGCAAATATGAGACAATGAGAATTGTGTATGTACCTCATTGTCAGAGAGATACCCATCAGGCACAAAGAATCCGTCTTCACTCTCGTCATCATCGTCAACTTTCACGGATCCTTCATCCAAAGTCTCCTCCTCATCTTTGTCAGAGTCGGAAAGACTTTCACCCGGCTCCTCCTGCGCCATTTCAACCAATTACAACAAACTACTGTAAACACTAAACGATCAAAACATTTCAAGAGGTGTGTAAAATACCTCCTCCCATTCTTCATCGCTGTCAATCTCATAATCCAAGTCGGGATCCTTCTTCAGTGGATGACGTGGTCCAACAACAGAACTGCAAGCATCAAAGACCAATAAGAGAACTTTCTTGAAAGAACAAAGGAACTCATGCAAAAATGAGACTACCAACCTTTTTCTTGGCCAAATCCCATAAAATGCAGGTCGATAACTCTTATCAAACTGCAGAAGTTGCTTTCTTCGTATGCAATTTCTCGTGACAGTTGAGGGAGCATCAGTCTTGGTATCACTTGATTTATCCTCATTGCTAGCCTGTCCACATCCATCCATGATGTTGTCAATGCACAAATCGTCCTCCTGGGTTGTCTCTTTATTACTGGTCAGTTTCAGCTCCTTAATTAGCGGCATCTTCGGTTTTTTCCGCATACCCCAACTTTGTTTATTGTTTGACCGAATCGAATGACCCAAGTGTCGCCACGAATCCATATGAGACCTGCATTAGAGAGGCCATATAAGTACTAAAACCCCACAATGATCTCGCATGTAGATAGTTGAACATCATAGCAAATAGCACCTACTTTCGAATCTCCTCCACGTCAAACTCATCCTTTCGTTGCAAAGCGGAATCCATCAAAAGAGACACTGATTCCGGCGCATTTTCGCTCCTGTTAACATTTGAATCAGCGGGAGTTTCACTAGGTGCTTGATCATTCTGTGTGACTGTGCTAGTCTTGCTTCTTTTGAGAAACCGCTCCATGATCGAAGCTTGCTTTTGAACAGATCGTTGTTTCTTTAGCTCGGCCTCTTCCTTCTCTTTTCGGCGCTGTTCTCTCTCAGCTTCCTCTTGTTTCCTCTTAAGCTGTTTCTTCTGTTCAGATTCTTCCTTCTCACGCCGCTTTACGTCTTTCTCAGCTTCTTGTTGCAAGCGCTTCATGTCCTTCTCCTGCAAAGGTATAAATGATCTAAGTACATATCTTGTAGGAGAACCAGACTAACACACCAACACACCTAGGTTGCGTTTGGTTGGAAAACTTCCCATGCTTGGTCGCCGCCAATGGATGGGAAAATTTGGATGTGGGACCCATTATCTCAATCTCAAGCTTAGTAAACATTTTCCCAAGGGGGGCTAGGGAAAGTCTTTCCCATGAAAGTTTTCCCATGGAAAATATTTTCTAGGAAACTACCAAACACACCTAAATAAATGTGGCTAACACAAACTTCACAAACACCCTTGAGAAACAAGCCTATCAATGATCATTTTCAACTACAACTCGCCTAAAGTGACGTAAAACAGCTTGTATAAGATGAGAGCACGTACACTCTGCAACTTTTCCTTCTGAAGATCACGTTCCATCTTTTTCTTTTCCTTCTCTACCTCCTTGCATTTGCGTTTTGCCTCTTTCTCGGCCCTAAAACAGAAAATGGTGATTCAGATAAGGAAATTGTTCATCAGAGAAGAATCATCACTGAGTTACCCACATTTCAGAGCCAATTTTCTGAGCCAAAATTTCCATAAGCTTTCGGATATCGGCTTCTTGTAGAGCCTTGGAAAGCTTATCTGCAGCTTTCATCATATCATGCTTTGACTGACCCTCGGGGGCTTGCAAGGCAGATATTACATCTGGAACGAGAAATCATGTCAGCTATAAAATTAACTCCACATATTACTAACTTCTCCCATTCCACATAAGACTAAGTCAATTAATGAACTACAAACCTTTTCAAATTTACCAAACTGAACTAATTTCAACAATCAACACACGTGGTAATTTTGCTGTTTTATCAATGTGGGCAAATTTCAGACACTAGAAGCAACATAAGCAAAAATAAACCGGAGGTAACATTCCCAGCTTAACAATTAACACCAACTTGATGTTACCACATAAAGATGCCAATAATATTGAACTATAAATGGTTCTTGATGTATTCCCGCATTATTTTACGGTAACGATCACACTTACCATTAATGCTTCATACCCTAATGACCCACATTCAGGAACAAATGATTTGAAGCCTAAACTAAACTGAATCAGAGCAATCAGTACGGACACACATTCAAGATTAAGCAATCCGATAAGCATTATTGGAAAATTATGGAAAGGGCGGGAAGAATACACTCTTCCTTTCCGGCATCAAACAAATCACAATCATTAATGCTTCACAACACAAGCAGAATCCAACTTATAACAAATAAGCACTCACCCAAAATGGCCACAATCCTCTCATTAATCTTTTTACGGCAAATACGGCGGGTTTTTAGCACACCACGTACAGCATTTGGAAGGAATTTCATGTCCCTAGTCTGCAACAATAGCATGTCAAATCAGGGAAGGGAACTTAACATCAACAAAAAGACGGGAAAAAGGAAATCAAAAAGTCCCGGTTTCCCGGCAAAAGATGTAATCACATAACAAGAGCGAGATTAGGGTTTACGACAGCATTTATGGGCTACCATCAAAAGCAAGGTCAGATAAAGCACAGGTCAAAAGAAAAACAGCAAATGATCACCAATCGATAACAACGAGATCACCTACTCAGATTAATCATATGCAACATGCCGTGAATTTAGGCTAAAATCGACAAGCTCTACGCCAGAATCAAGAGGATCTTAAAAACCGAGCTAAGACCCACTGAAAACAATATACAAGCATCCTATCTTCAGGACATTCTCAACAAAATAAACAGTCAGCAGCAAACCGAAAAAACGATCAGACCATAGTTCATTTCTCTCTCGACATCCAGATAAAATACAAACACTCGATACTTCAAATTAAGATGAAAATCTGGAACAGAAAATCTTAAAAATAGTTGGGTAGAGTCCAACACGTATAACATAGCTCTTAAATGCTCCATCAATTACATCAATCAGTGATTTAGGCACCTAAATGCAATCTAGCACATGAAAACCTCAAATCAAACCAAGAACACAAGAAAATTCCCAGAAAACATCGATCCCTAAACTTCACATTAACACAGATCAGTACAGAAATGAATGAAAACCACCATTGAAACACTTCAAATGGCACCCTCGTCTTCAAAAATGCACATCATTATCATCATTTCAAGCACAAATGAATCCAGGAAAGACTCAAATGACTAGCAAAAAGTAGCACCAAACTATCCAATTTCCCAGATTGAATCAATTCATTCATCCAAAACAAAAATGAGAGACAGAAATCACCTCCCAGCACCAAAGCGAAGATCCACTATCATCCTCTAAAACATCGACATCAGGATTCGAGATCCCATACGCTATTCTCTGCCCAACATACAACACATTACTCTTCACACTCGCAATCGTAACCCCATTTTCTCGCTCCTTCAACTTCTCGTAAATCTCGTTCACCAGCTTAGAGTAGGGCGCACGCTTCTCTTCCAACAACAACGCAAAGAACGCATTAACACTCGTATTCACACCATTCAGATGCGATTCTAACCCTAAATCGTTGCTCATAACTTCATCGAAGTACCTCTTCAAGCTTTCGATTTCTTCACTTAGGGATTTCGACCATGCTTCTCTCTCCTCAGCAGTCAACCCTTCAAACTTCGGCTTCTCTCTCTTCCTCTTCACACCCTTCTTCTCAGCCTCGACGACCCCAATCGCATCCGCCATTGCTACCCAGAAACCCTAACCAGACTAATTCTAGGGTTTCTGCAAGAAAACCTCCAGAACACCCCAAAATCGCAAATTCCCAGAAACCAAAATGAATAGGAGATGAAATTGGGGAAAAGAAGAACCCTAAAATGGGGATTTGGGGGAATTTATGGGTGAAATTTCTCAGTCTAACTAAGAAATCGTGATCTAATTTGTGGGGGGATTTTGCTACAGAGAAAGTGAAAGGATTTAATATTTGAGAAAGAGGGAAAGTGGAGGGATAGGTGTTGTAGAAGGGAGGGAAAAAATGAAAAAAATTGAAAAGTGAAAATTTCGAGCTTTATTTTTCATTAATTTTTTCTTTGTACTCCCGCCAAATGTTTTTAGTTTTTCAGTTTTAGGCGCCATTTGTCCAAATTCTTTGGTCCCAACTTAGCTCTCGGATTTGGGCCGATGGGCCCAGTAATGTTGGCCCAGCCCATCACGAATTTCCAGTTAAAGGCTCTCCTTTTCTGTTTTTTTAGGGTGTAGATGCAGTAAGGAGCATTTTTTAACTTACAACTTATGAACTTATTATTTATTTACTTTTTTTTACAATGAACTCCATAGTAACAAGAAATTTCAAAAAAAAAAAAAAAATCCATAGTAACAAGACTTTAGTATATACTTCCTCTGTTTCAAATAATTTGTCCCAAATAATTTGTCCATTATACTTTTTCATGGTCTGCGAGATAAGACTTTGACCATTAATTTTTCAAATTATATGTTGAGTAATTGTACATGACTATCGATATCAAATCTGTAATGAAAAATATTTTTACTTAAACATAATATTACAAATTTTGCTTAGATAAAACGTGAAAAATTGATAGTCAAAATTTTGTTTCGAAGTCCATGAAAAAGTAAAAGGGACAAATTATTTGGGACGGAGGGAGCACGTCTTAAAAAATCATAAAAATATACTAGTTGGTGGTGTGGTGATTTTTGTATGGCTTATTATAAATTTATCGCATATGTATATATGTATACATATATACATGTGCACGCGCACACATATATATATATGTATATGTGTGTGAATGCATAAACTATCTTATTAAAAAATTTAAGTTGATGTTTTAAGGACTGTCAATTGTTTTACACTCTAACACGACCCTCACACAAATGTCATTTTGGACTTGAAACGTGCATATTACAATTGACCCCTAACCCACCGCAAATAAACATAGCACTATTGAGATTCAAATTTGAAATTTCTCACTCATGAGTCAACTTAGCACTTATACCACATACAATTATCTCAACAATAAACTTAGACTTATAGGTTGATAATTGAGAATCCAAGTTAAGCATTGTGACATCCAAATTAAAAATTTATCGCAAAATTCTTTGTTTCTTACCTTCTCAAGGCATGGATGATCGTTGTGAAATGAATATATTGTGCTAAGACTAAAAGTTTCTTATTTGAAAATGGTCTTCATTCAAGGGCTAGTATAGTTACTAAAACTTTTTTTTTATACATTGTTAAAACAAATTTATAGTCCTAGCCCTGGAGTTCCCTGTACTTTGTGGTTGTGGTTGGCCAATCTTAGGTATGAACATGGTAACTTTATGATTTATTTCTTCAAGGAAATTTTACTTTTATCGGAACGCATAAAGATATAAACATGTCAATTTCGGCGGACTCATGAAACAAAACCCTTTTGAAAGACGAATCATCGGGTACACGAAAGAATTGAGGTATAATATTTAGCTTGGCATATCAACTTTCTCAGAGGCAATCCAACCTCATCTCATGATAAGAAGGATAAACCGATCTAATCGTGGTGTGACCATTTGACCCTATTGACCCCTGAATCAACCGGTCCAATCGGGTAAATTCTCTTTACCTTACTTCTCACCACACCGACAACTTCACATCCTACGGCAAAATTGTAGCATACAACACAATATATTACATGTTTCTCGAGTTTATGCTCCAAATATTGTGATTGTTCACTTGCAGATAGCAGATTATTCACTCCCAATAGTGTAACTATTAACTTGCGGATATCTTAATAACATGAACTCAAGTTTATGCTCCAAATATTGTGATTGTTCACTTGCAGATAGTAGATTGTTCACTCCCAATAGTGTAACTATTAACTTGCGGATATCTTAATAATATAAACTCAAGCTGCATGTAATATATATATAAATCCTACAGGATCCAAAACCAAATGTGCAATGTTTAGCCTCAACTTGCCATGGACAATTTGAGCATACAGGTCACTTTTTTTGGGGGTGATTGAATTAAAACTTAATGCTCATGAATCATCACCATGAACAATGACAAGAATCATACTTACAAACACATGAATGCAGATATGTCATGCCTCCTATACAGCAAATTACATCATATTGTATGCAACCCGGGTGCTACTTTGTTCATACGCGTCATTCCGCTTCTTCCAGATCACCCCCCCCCCCTCTCTCTCTCTCTCTCTCTCTCTCTCCAGGAAAGAATATTACAAGATTCAACGCAATAAATCATAGTTCATAAATCATATGTAAGCAAAGTCGACAGTGCAGGTTACCTCTATGCTTCCGAGCTAAGAATAGCTTTTTCTTCGGATCATCGTCTTCTGCTAGGGCTAATGTTGTGTTGTACGATTGTCTCCTTTAGTAGCTTCAGCTTCAGCTAGGGCGGCTCTTCTGCTATCTTGGATCATGCGGACGCACTCAGATATTACACAATGGAACTTGGACGCCAGCTTGGCTGATGAAGTCGCAGAAGTCCCACTCTTTCGAAGGGCGGTTTTGATCGCCTTCTCTGTCTTTTGGACATGGGCAGCACACATGGAAGGAACCGCGCTTCTTAAGATCGGCTTCGAGCATTGGATCGCCCCCGATTCTGTGCTGCTGACAATAAAGTACTCGATCAAATAAACTATATAACGTGATCAAATATTTGGGCCTGATACTAAATTTCCTTAGGCTGTCGACTAAACTATATACAACAACAAACCCTAGTATTGTTGGTCAGAGGAGTCATGATGTAGGCAGCCTTCCCCCCCTTGCACATATGCGCATGAAGAGGCTTATTCCGGTGGAAAACTATACGTTAATAGAAATGCGAAAGAATTAAAAAAATGTTATAGAAATACAAAATCTTCCTAAGCTAATAGCAGGTGATGGGCAAGGAGAACAAAAAAAGAAAACGAAAGAATATGACCCCCAAGGAATCACCCGACTTGGAAGTATATAACAAGGAATAAGAGAATGCGTCAGACTACAGTGTCATCAAAATATCCTATACCCAGTGAGTTGGCAAGAACACCTGTTTGATATATGAAATATAAAGCCGTGTAAAGGGCATTTTCAGACTAGTTTTCATATACCTGATTAACTTTTATATGACATAAATCTAAGAATAATTGATGGGAACCAACATCAGCAGCTCAAAGGGTCCAGGAAATGTCTCCGACACGAAGATCGTTCATAGATTAACCACTAGAATATGATATGCAAATAAGAGCCGGAAATTCTTGCAAAAGCAGCCAACTCCCATGTGAATTGGTGATTCGGTGAAGCCAACATCAACACCACCACAACCCTCCCCCCCCCCCCCCCCGGGGCGAAAAAAAAGGCATACAGGAGATGACACAAGAACCTGTGGAGACAGTTCTTAAGCAAAGTATCTCACTCATGATTTACCCAAGGCTCAAGCAAAGTATAATAGAAAAGGCTTACATCACAAGAACACCTTCCTTTACCAACTCTCACCCCAAAATAAATAAATGATTGAATAAATAAAAGCATCCTGCATTTTCCTAATACATCATTTGCAGCCATACACTCATTACTGATCAGCAATGGCCACTTTCTTTTCCCTCCATGATTCCCACAATTGACCATCAACTTACTCAATTTTGCAGTACAATTCTTATTTCCTATATACTTTCTTTGAACATAGTAGAGAACCAAATTATGATATTGTTCTTTTACGACAAACAAGAAACATAACACATACATACCAACCCCCAGGGAGAGGAGATAGGCAAAACAAAAGGAGCATACTGATATTAATTACGACAAACAAGAAACATAGTTCTACCTAAAGAGTAAAGTCTCAAAGCCCCCCCCCCCCCACCCAAAAAAAAAGAAAAAGAAAAAAAGAATGCTTTTCAAGGGTTCATAAAGCATGACTTGAGAAACATAGCACATAGGGCATTTACCTTAAGAGAAATGTATGCCTCCCTATGTGCTTTAAGGGTTTTCCACCCTATGCACATGTGGAACACTTCAAGTATATAGCCAATGTCGACAATGGCAAATTTTCTCCTGACCATCCATCACAAAGCTATTTCTCTTATACAAATCCTAAATTTTCTGATCCAAGATTCATGTCCTGAAGTACCTAAACAAACCTTCTGATGACAGTGTTTGAGAATATTGCTCTTGGTTATCGTATTAACTCTCAAAACTTGTGCCTTTTGGTCCCCTGCTATTCATCTATGGTATTGATTCTGTAATCTGATATGTCTTGGCCTGTATTAGCTTGCCTCACCCAAAATCAATGGAGGTGCATTCAGTATCTTGTTAACCATCAACATCTAGGTCATTTACGACTCAAACTTATAATCTAATCATCAAATGTGTTGCCAACTTGATGACAGTTCCCATCCTACACAAAGCATATTTGAAGCCCATCTGTTACGGTCAAACACTTCATCAACCACACACACACTTCATCAACACCCCCCCCCCTTCCCCGCCCCCCAAACACACACACAGAATTTTTTACTGCAGATTGGACCAAACAAACAATACATGATATTTATGCAACTATACTATGGAGGTGATGAGGGTCAACACTAGCAACATTATATCCCAAAAACCTAACTCAAATTCTGTATCTTTAAGTTCTGAATCATATAACAGTAAGACCAGAGGCAGGATCCAAATGCTTCAATCTTTCAAAATGCCTAACAAAAGTAGGTACTAACTTATGAGTGGATATGTGTACGACAAAAATCATAAATCAATCCTTCAAATCGATGACAAAATCTAAAAAACTAACCAAAACCCAAACCAATACTCCAAAACCCCCAAGCGAGGCATGGAAGGGTCGGATGGAGAAGTCATGCACTTAAATTTTCCAATTTAGTGAGACCGGTTCCAATTGACCCAAGATTTAGAAATGATTTACTACCTACTACTCCATGGAAAAGCAGCAAAGAGATTACTTTGTTCCATCACAATCTAAGCGGCTTAATGTACTAGAAAAATCATAAATCAATCTTTCAAATCGATGACAAAATCAAACAAACTAACCAAAACCAATACTCAGAAACACTCCCCCCTCCAGCGAGGGATGGAGGGGTCGGATGTCGCAGTCATACCCCTAACTTTTGCGAGTTACACAGACCCGTTCCAATTGACCCAAGATTTAGAAATGGTTCACTACCAACAACTCCATGGACAATCTAATTCTTTTCAACTATCCAATAGACAGAATCCAAGAAACTCCACCGGTTAAAAGCAAACTATAGAGCAATCAGACTCACCAATCAATTACCCAACAACAAAACATCAGCAATCAAACAGTTAGAGAGAGAGAGAGAGGAAGAAACCTCTTGAAAACGAATTTACACCGCTTGTAGAGCACCTGCTTGGAATCCAACAATATATGCGGATGACAATACTTAGTCAACGGCATAGCCTTGGATCTACACCGATCAACAGCACACTGACCAACACTTCCCCCAAACCCTAACCCTAATTCGCCATCGCCCGAACCACTCCGATGATGATCGCCATTACTCATTCCGTTCCCATCGACATTCTCAATCATGAAACCGTCTTCCGTTCCATCTTCCACCTTGAAAGGGCTCTTTCCGAACTTCCAGTAGTACTCCCTGTGTTTCCGCCTCACATCCTCCATTAACGACCAGTAGATGTCCCTGTAGCACCTCGCGAGTTGCCTCAGCCGCCGCGCTCGCCGCCGCAGGACTTCTTCCCGAGTCAGGACCTCCGAGTTCGCCAGCACGGCGTCCTCGCCGTCGCAATCGGGCGGCGCCGGCGGGTCGGCCGGCGGATTCATGGCGGGGGAGTCGCCGGAGAAGGGTGGTTGTTGCGGGGGTGGGTTTTCTGGTGGGGTTTAAGGAGATGTTGGGGAGAGAAAAGGGACAAAAAGAGGGGACACGGTGTGCGAGAAGGGCTTTATCAATGGTTTACGCAGCAAATTGTAAATGTAGTGGAGGGAATTCCGAGAATCTGGCCACATTTTCCCCCTTATTTTTAGATCTTATTTTGTAGTACAGTCGTCCCGAATTATTTATCATTTTATCTAATTTCTTTGTCCTAAATTATTTATCCTTTTATCTAATTTTTTTTTCAAAATTATTTATTCTTTTATCTAATTTTTTCCCAAAATATTCGTCTCATTTATTATTTTTTACAATTTCAACAACTATTATCTTCAATTAAAGTAGGGATAATTTGGGTAAATTACAAACTTTTTACCATAATTTCCAATATGCATCGGTCCTCCCAAGTTAGGTAAATGAACAAATATAATAGGACGGAAGGAGTATATTATTACTTCTGTTTTTATTTATGTATCATTTAGGAAATTGAGTCAAAAATTGATGTCATTCAATTCGTAATAAAAAAATACTATAAAAAATATAATATTATATTTTTTATAAAAATGTTATATGAGAAATTATTGAGTAAACATTAACATATAAAAGAAAAGGTAGGGAGGATTTTTCTTGCTTTATGTGATGAATCTTATATATTTTCTACCTCTTAAAATATTTGGTCACTTTGATTAGATATGTATTTTTAAAAAAGTTAAAAAATTATTATAATAAAACAAAAATGTGAATTTTAGGAAAGTTGACGTATGATTTGAAAAAGACAGAGTATATTAGAATTTTCATTCGAATTTAACTTAATTATAAAGTTTTCTATAATATCTATCATTTTAATTTTCATGTCTCATGATTTAAATATTGACATAATTTCTTGGCATAAATTTAATTTTAATTATTTTGTTCCAACCATTTTCTGTTGCATTTTCTTTTTGGCTTCCTATCGTTTCTTTTTGTTTAACATTGAAAAAGAAATATGAAAATGCAAATGAAGAATACCAATAGAGATGGGGAAGCCTTTAAAGAAAGAAAAAAAAAAGCAGAAAAAAGGGAGGTGAGGAATTAATCCCACAGTACATATCTAATGAAGTTGTGCGCGATTAGGCCTGGCAAAATCTGACTCGAACTTGAACTGACCCGGTTTTCCTAATCTAAAATATATTTTTTAAAAAAACGAAAAACATAGCATGCTGAATTTATGGCGGGGAGTTGTCGGATAAGGGTTGTTGCGGGGGTGGGTATTCCGGGGGGTTTAAGGAGAGAAAGGGACAAAAAGAGGACATGGTGCAGGGTGGGCTTTACAAATTATGTGGAGGTTTAAATGTAGTGGAGGGAAATTCTGAGGTCAATGAAATTAGGCCGCATTTTCCCCCATATTTCTAGATCTTATTCTATATAGTACTTTTCTTGTTTTATGTGATGAATTCTATACTGTTGCCGCTTTATGATGATTCGGATACAATCTGTTTGGAAAAGTTTTGGGAGAATATGCTATAATGTTGGATACAATCTGTTTGAAAAAGTTTTGGGAGAATATGCTATAAGGTTGCTTACCGTAACAAGTTTACATGGAATTTCATGATACAAATCAACTAAATTTTAATGTTATGGATACAATTTGTTTGGAAAAGTTTTGGAAGAATATGCTAAAATTAGAAGATCGATTCAAAAGGTTACTCCCAAGTCGGGGTTGGACAACTGGTTGGGTCGGATTAGCATCCATCCATCGGCAACGGGCCGGGTTGGGCCATAGTCAATCCATTCAAAAAAGTGAACTTAATTGGGCTAAAATAAAGTATCTTTGTATCGAAAATAAGCCAGTTATGATAATTATTATCTCGTGTGAAGTTTATTATTAAATTTAACTAAACTTGGTGTTTAATATTTCGGGTTAATGATCCGACCAGTTGTTGACCCTTGTTCATTTCACCCAACCCGTTTGGCCCGGCCCATTGCCCAGCCCTAGTAGCACTAATCAGTTGAACGATGAGGGAAGAAAAACCGCACCTGTGCTGACTCAGCAGGGACAGTTCCATCGCCATCCACAAACGAATACTCGGGCTGAATAAAACCCAAGAAAGTTAATCAGTAATTGATCGGGGAACCACGGGGAAAAAAATTATATCCACGAAAAACAAGCGTCTTCCCATAAATTTCGAATTCAAATCCAATACTCCGAAAGTCCTGGTGCAAAACACGGACTAAGGGGTTTTAATTACCCTTAAACGAAAATTCAAAGAGACTGGTTCTGGTTACACGATTTTAAAACCGTTTACTACCTATTATAGTCCCTTTTAAATGATGCATGAGCAAGTTGTAGGAAAAGTCGAATCACCGGAGTGTGGCATATTTCAGGATAGTCCTGAATGGGGGAAGCTTCCGAACCATAGCTGCAACAATGGAGATAGACGTCGCACTCTTAATAAGAAGAATGTTTAGAATGAATGAACATAGCCTCATAAACTAATCTTTCTGAATAAAACCCAACTTCAACTATCAGCCTAAGTTTTTGGATGAGACGGTTACACGATAGAAAACAATAAAGAAAAAGGTTTTCTGCGGAAAAATTTTGTGGTCCTCTTGAAAGCATGCAAGGGTATGTTGTCTTTCAGAGCCCCGATAGTGCATGGTGATGATGGAGCTACCAAAAAAGTGTCCAACCCGGTTTTGTTCATTTTGATCTAAAAAAACGAGTGTAATCATGGTATGGACACGATATCTTTTTGTAAAAGAAAAAAAAGAAAGATCGAGTAGGTATCGAAGATCAAGATTTTCATTTGATACTGTAATGTCTGATTCGTGCTGACCCGAAATGACTCAAACCCCAAATATTTGGCAACCCTGGTGACGATGTCTAAAACTAAAACAAAAGCAAATCCATGCTCTTTTGGGTCATCAAAATTGCGGTTAGATAGAGCCATGTTTTCAAGAAATTTATACGATACTCTCGATGGACATACGAAATACGAAATATATAACCGATCCACCACTTACCAGACATCAAAAGGGGTTTCACATGAAGTTCCATAGATGTTGAAGAACTCGACCCCTTCCGGAAGTTTTGCTTTGTTGATGAGTAGGCGGGTGCCGACGGCCCATTTACAAATATCGGTGTTGAAGGGAACATCGAATGTCTTCCCATTGTAAATAAGCTACAATATTGCATTTTGGAAAGAATTAGCTACGAGCTAGTTCTCTAATCAGGATATGTTCTCTTGAGCTTATTTTGACTAAATTTGTTCTGAACTTATAACCTATTCTAAACACGTATGAAGCGAGCTTATATCAAAGTGAAGAGAACGAGCCCAAGATGAACAAAGTTTAGCTTTCGCCAAGATAAGATCGAAAAGCATACCTCGTTGTTCTTTAAGGCCTCTTCAAAGACGCGAAAACTTTCAAGTGGGCCATAAGACTCGAGTTCCACGGATGAATCTTCTTCGTCCGAGGATTTCTTACGCCAAACTTGAATTTTCGGGGTCTCTTTCCACTCAAAATGTGGATTAGGCAACATTTCGTAGATAGACGGACACTCTACCACCTATAGAAAGACATAGCATTATACTACGAAAGCCAAACATATTTGGATACATTGAAGTATCAATGGAGACCCCCGAATCTAATAGTTAAGCTATAATTCTCTCCACCTTATTTTCAGAACAAATACGTACAGAAAAGAATGAGTTCGGTCAGTAAGTTCAAAATAAGCTATGTAGAAAGCTCCCGCTAGAAGTTCAGGATAAGTTCTCATATGAGAATAAGTTCAATCAAAACAAGTTACCAGTTGGTGCATGGTCCACCGAGCCACGAAAAAATCACCCTCAAATCCGTCGGCAAATTGCAGCCCGGTCAAGAGGGCATCATTTATGCTTCCTGGTGCACCTGTGATCGAATTATGGAACAATAATATGACATAGTAAAAGTCAGCAAAGTACTCAACACAACATTGATCCTGATCCGACAATTTTATGATCCAAAATCCTAGATCCGATTCTACTATCTACATTCCGATCCACAATCCTACATGGCTAATTCCGATCCTAACTACTCCATGGATCCGAGTTAGGATCCCCATTCTGACAACCTTGATCAAAATGGATGTAGATGAACTAATGAATGTACCTTGGAAAGGGCAAGCTATGCAAATCCACTTATTCACATACTTGGAGAAAATCTGCAACATAAATACACACCACATCATAAGAAATACCTAGATTTGTAAGTTTTACCAATGATAATTGCTTCGAGATATCTGTATCCAAATCCAAATCCACTACCCTAAAAAACCCGATGCAAAACAGGGTGAAAAAGTAGTTTTACTCGTGAATTAAAGAATTCTAAGAGATCGGTTCTGATTGACCCAAAATTTTCAAATCATTCACTACCAACTACATCATGGAAAATAAGTACAACAGGTTTAGTTAGACGGGCATTTTGTTTTAGTCCAATATAATCGAAACTGAAAAATAATCCCTTTTTAGCTATCTAGATAACGAACGGAAAGTGCATCAAAATTAGCATACATCAGGATAAAGTGCCATGAAACATGTGACTAGTAGTCCTCCCATAGAATGCGATATCAAGTTCACTCGTCTCCCTCCGGATGCCACGTAAGCTGTCTCGAGCTTCGCTTTAAGACCATCCATCGAGTTATCGATCCTACGAAAAAAGAATTACATAAGAATCGAATCTATCAAAAATTCGTCGGTAAATGAGACAATGACAGTCTCTTGTTGAGGAGAATTACCCACCTGTTGCTTTGCCTAAAATCGTAACCATACCCAAACAATGTGGTGCCCTTCTTATATCCACATTCAACCAACATATTTATCATATCATGAAAATGGTATAACTCTGTCACCTTGAAACATTTCACGAACTGAAACAACAAAAGCGACTTTTCATCTTTAGAAGATCAAAATAGTGAAACATTGACAACATTAATATGTACTATTACATGACTCGGGCAAGGTTCGGGTCTAGGTTATTGGACCCTTGATATTACTTACCAGTGACGGATCCAAAATGTCGATGGCATACAGCCCGTGATCTTTATCGGGCACTACAATCTCGGAGTTCTCATCCAATTCCTCGGTGTAACCTAAAGAAAATGCAACCGTCATTATGAAAATTCAAAGAGATTGTTTCCGATTGACCCATGTAGGGTCATCATATACAGCCCCACAACTAATAAGCGACATTACTTCATCTTCACATTTGACTGAAACAGGAGCAATTTTATTCCTCTTTTTTTTTTTTTTGGCACCTCCATTGTTATGTGAACAAAATCATGAATTCACCAAGTTTCTCTTCAAACCTAACATTATAATGCCAAATCCAATACCCCAAAAACCAGGGTGACCGGTCTAATGGAGCAATCTTACCCTTGAATTATAAAATTCAGAGACATGTTCCAATTGATCCAAATTTTTTGAAAGTATTCGCTAATTACTACTCGATGCAAAAGATGTACAAGAGGGGCATTTTTCTTTATTCCATTACAATCTAAGCTCATGAACTTTTTTCAGCTATTCTGATTACAATTAACATTGAAACACACATTTATTTAGATATTTAAGACTACCTCCATGCCAAAATATGTGTTCATGTGATTAAGTTTTGACTGTTGATTACTCGCAAACTACAATGAATTACAATATGAAATTACCGCCATTCTAAAGATATCTTACTAAAAATTACAATGGCATTAATCTCATATAGTAATTCATTGCAATTTTTGAGTAAAACGATCAAAATTTAGGCAAATGGACAAACATTTCGAGAAATAATTACTCTGTCAAACCATCTAAAACTAAAAATGATCACATCCCAATTCCCAAACACCACAGTTGACCAAAACAACACCCAATTTTCATCATTAATCCCATGAAAACACAATCAGACAATCATCAAATCCCCAAATTCACCCCCATTAATCAAACAATCTCAATTTCTCAACCCAAATCCATGAAAATGCAAATAGGAAGAAGAGAAAGAGGGAAGAACCAGTGGAGGGATTATAGAGAGACCAAAGTCTGCGCTTGAACCCTAAATCAGCGAACATGATCCTAACCCACACCCGGGTTTCAAACCCTAAAAAATTCGTCGACTTTGAATTCACAATCGAACCTCCTAGACCCGACACCAGCAAAATCGGGTCACGGTCGGACTCGGAGCCATGGCTTCCGAAACAGGGGCTGACCCGGAAAATTCTGCCCATTTCGGATGCGGATTTATTCGACCCAGGTTTGGGGATGATGGTGTTAGTGATGAAATCGCCATTGTTGCCGCTAATTTAAAATTATAGTAGTAATAGCGCCAAGTCAAAGGGAGATTTTGTATATTGCTTGCCCCCCTCAACAGTATGCTGTCCCTTGCTTCCAAACACGGCCGTATTTTTTTGGGTTTTGACTTTTCTCTGCCCGAATCAATCCGAATTTTTTTGGTTTAAACTTGATTTCTCGACCCGGAACTGAAGCCTAATTGAACTTGAAAAATTGGAATTTTAGCGGGTCCAACCCAGCTAAGCCCGAAACCGCCCAATACGTTTATTAAATCAATAAAAACTAACAATTTTGTGTATTTATCATAGTTTTTTTCTCACTCCTAATGATAATTTTTATCCATCAAAATATATCATACACTAGAAAGTAGAGACATACGGATTCATTTACCTTTATTCTTCTTTATAATAGATTAGATATAAATAACAAGGTAAAATATTTTTTTAGCGATAAGAAAAAGGGTGCCACAGCATACCGCAATTTGTCACATTTCATCACACTTTACCACAAATCATTACTTTTCTCTCTGCTCACTTTTCTCCTCTACTTTTTACATTTTCTCTCCTCAACTACCCGATATACCAATAACCCGTCACAATTTCACCGCACCACACCATGCCATACCGCACAATAAAGCAGAAAAGAACAGGGCCTAAATAATCGTGGTTCAAAATAGAGTAGAAATGAGTTGAGACTAGTGATAAACTGATAATACATCAAATTAATGAGTTTGAGAAAATAGATATAATATCATTGTTCTCTTAGATGTATTATTCTCTTAAATTTATTAAATTGTTCACTCTAAATAATATTCACGACGTATAATTAATTTAGAGCGGAAACTCCAACTACATGTAACATATACTACAAATAAGTACAAAAATTATACATTTTGATGAAGTATTATTCAAATTATTGACTCAAAATAGACTTTAGAAAACATAAAAGTCGATTATTTTGGGACGGAGGCAGTATACTAATGTATATTTACTAAAGATATTATAAAAACATTAAAACGAATCTCACAATCTCACTAGAGCATTCTACATTGAACAAGCCTCCACATGAAAATAGGAATTGAAAGAACATGTTTCAACTAACATTGCAAAATCATAATAATCTCCAAGTCGCAAGATAAACAACCCATTAAAACTGCAATATTTGTGACAGAAAAACAGTCTCAAGACAAACTACTACACTCAAGCTTCAAGAAACAAAAATAGCTTTGACGTCGAGACAGTAAGATTCGAGCGATCTACAGATCTTGGACGCTCAAACCCGGGGGAAGGGACTGCTTCAACTTGTCGGCCTTCTCAGAGTCGAACACGCAGAGGGTGTAGAGGTACTTGGAGCACCGAACCTTGAACTTGACCACATCTTTGCTCCTCTTGATCTTCACCGAACGCGCGTCCTTCCTTCTTGCTGTCAGAAGGAAGTCCTTGATCTCGTGGATTTGCTTCGGCTACAACCAAATGTAAAGCTTCGTTTAGTAAAATAGTATAAACATAAACGAGCCCGTTAACAGAGCCGGAAACACCGCATTTGCATGACGACTGGCATGTAAAATGCAAAATGAAGAAAACTTGCAGCATGTCAAACTGAATGAATATTAAATAAACAAAAAGACCTGTTGAAAGAGCCAGAAGAACAGCATTTGCACAATACCCGGCATGTAAAGTGCAAACAAACACAACTTCCCACAGGACCCCGGTTGATGAAAGCTTTGATAGACCTGACACTTGGGTCATTCGTCTCTGATCATGATTGGGTCAATAAGGTTTAGGTCGCTCTAGTTTGGGTTGTGTTTTTCAGGTCAGCTTGATTTCAAGTTGCTTTAATCTTAGTCCAAGCTTTGTCTGGCAAAACTAGACAATTTTGGCGAAAGACAAATTCAAGTGAAATCGTTCTCAAGTCATTCAGGGTTTAGGTTGATTTTGGGTCAATCAAGTTTTCGACATTATAGAGTTTGGGTAGAGTCAACTTTGCCACTCAACTCCCACATAGCCCATATATAACCTCCAATTGGCCAACTAAACCAAACCACCATGGAATCATAACTGAGGAATGATCAATGGATCAATGTATCCCATCCAAGAAAGAAAGAGAAGCATAGCCCATGAATGAGCTATGAGTTCTCTTCCTATACAAAATCAGACGTGGAATTCGATATCGCGTCGGCTCATACACAACACTCATTGTCAAGTAACAGCGCTGGTAATCAGTATTTCGACGCATTACATAAGATCAAATTGTGCATCAGACACTAAAAGCACAGTTTGATTAACCCAAATAGATGTAATTCAAGCTAAGTTAAACTCCATCACCCTCTCAAATATCCAATGCACATACATCACAATATGAAAACACAAAAGACCCAATACAAAACAACTAAACAAGCAATGAAAATGGGTTAATAAAAACCCATCAAATACCCAAGTTTCTCCTCTAAATACAACACTTCACATAGAACACAAACTTGACAATAAGAACAAACTTTCCAAATTTCAAATCTTCAAGTACACAAAACAATCAAACAAGCAATGAAATGGGTTAATTTGCCTAACAAAAACATACTTCTAAATAATCAAAAAACTGTTTTGTTCTTTTCTCCTCTATATACAACACTTCACATAGAACACCACACTTGAAAATAAGAACAGAATTTCCAAACTTCAAATCTTCAAGTACACAAGTCTATCAACTACAAACATAACTACAAACCCATGAAATACCCAAAACAAAACAAGCAATGAAAATCTTCCATTGTTCTACCAACAACAAACTCACTAATAATCAAAATCAGTTCTATTCCCCGCTGTATCAATAATCAAAAGATCAGATAAGAAAAAACCCTAAATCATTTTAAAGAAAACCCTAATCAACACTCAAACACGAGATGCATAAGACCATATCAAATAAGAAAATCTAACCAAAACTTAATCACATAACGAAGACATCGATTCATCACAGATTCAGAAACTAGACAATGAATGACAGAATTTGACAATATAATTCATTGAAAAGAGATAATTGAAAGAATAGAACTTACCATTTTGCTGGAATGCAGAAAAACCCTCCGACCCTCTTCGAGTTTCGCAGCCTCTCTGTAAACGGCGGGATACTTGGTATTTGTAGGGTTTGTTGTGCGGGAATAAAACCCTAATCCGAAATTTGTCGAGTTCCCGATTTTGCCCCTGGGTTTCTGAAATTTACTTTTTTAAAAATTCTTGATGGGCTTTCTATTAAACCGTTTTCTGAAATCCGAAGCCTTGTTTGGCCCAATTCACACGCCCAAAAGAAACAGTGTTTAGATTTCGTTTTCTTTTCTTTTTCTTTTTTATTGGGTTTTAGATTTAGATTTTATAAATTATATATGAGTAATGTTTTGACATTATTAAAATTTTAAAATAAAATGCAATTGTACCCCACAACGGTAATATATCAAATCACACTTTCCACAAAATTTACCATATTATTCTACAGTTTCTACTTTTTACTGTATTTTCTACAATTTGATCATACTGCGCTATTTTCGCAATATACCAACCCCATAAAAAAACAGAGCATAAATCCTCAACATATACAATATTCTATGATACAAAAATATTATTATTAAGTTCATAACAAAAAATACTGTAGTGGCAGCATGATATATTAGCTTTTCGCGGAATATTACGTGAGAGATTGTCAATCAAATATAAATATTGGAGAACATAAATCATATTAGTTGACAATTAAAAAGTGGAGTGAGTAATACTTTTACTCCCCCTCTCACATACTACTGGCAAAATTTCAGGTTCATGTCAATTTGGACAAAATCCTCAAAACCCAACCTTGCCCGTGTTTCAAACCCTCAAATCTGAACATTGTTCGAATACGTCAATATGTCGGAACTGTCGGGCAGCCTTAAAACTGAATTTCTCACCACAAACCCAAACCTGAATTGTCGGACATGACCGAAATTGATTGAATGTAAAATCCAAACAACAAAATGATCACTCAAACAGGGCTTCATTTGGGTCGGATAAATTATAGTAAGGTAAAATTGAGTATTCGATTCGGACACGCAAAAACGTTGTCGTTTTGGAATATATGAAAGTTATGGCTTATGAGTTATGACCCCATTACTTCAAAGAAGCTTATCCACCATCTCTGTGTTCCTCACTGCTTTTATCACCCCCTCTTTCTCCCTCAACCCAACTGAAAATGGAGGGAGTTCTTCAAATTGTATGCTCAAATTCATCACTCCCCATCTTCAAAAACCCCCAAATCTCCATTTTCAACTCTCATAAACCCTATTTTCCTCATAAATTTCTCTCTTGTCCAAACCCCAAAATTCCACATCGTTTCTCTCTTTCTTCTGGTAAAGTTCATCTCTTAACCCTATTTTCTCGTGTGTTTTTATACTGGGTTTGTTTAATTCACACAATCAGACGAAGTTTTGCTTGAATTCCCTGCTCTTGTGTACTTTTTTTGCTGTTGGGGTTGCTTTAGATGATTCAGATGATTTTTTTTTTTGTAGGAAATGATGATGGGTCTTTGCTTGAATTCCCTTTTATTGTATATTGTTATCTGCTAGGTTTAGTTTATATATTGGGTTTATATAAGGACATTTAGATCGTAACATACCGCCCTTTTGGTATTGGATTGTAATGTACCAACCTTTACTATCGGATACTAAATATATCTGACTTCATACCGAGCTGATTTTAATGTACTTACCATGAATTAAGTGATAGCAAGGATGACTTAAGTGGAGTTGTATTAGTTCTTTATGTGTCTCGGGATGTTTACGCCGCCTGCCACATCACCCCCGAGACTGATTCACCACCAGTTGAAGTGATGCTACATTAAAATCATGAGTACATGGCAAAGCTGATTTCCAATCTTGTATATGTATACGTTCGTTTCAGATAATTCATGTCAATTTTGTTCAAGCAATGATGGTTATTGCTTCAGGTTCTGTATTCTGTGTACTTCTTTCGATTAGAATTCCCAATTTGACTGATCACTTAGAGTTATGGTCGCTTTCTCGTGCATTTTCTGATGGGTTTAGTTAATTCAGATGAACTTTTGCTTCAGTGACGATGATTGTCGCTTGAATTTCCGTATTTGGAGTATTTAATCTGCCAGAACTCGCAATTTAACTTTCAATGCCGTCTCATTGTCTATTTATGAACGTACTGAATAGATTTGAGGGGCTCGGTTCGATTTGCAACCCCAGATAGCCAATTGAGTGTAGATGTGGGCTCAGAGACTACCGAATGGGCAATGCAAGGTATGTGGGTTTATTTGACCAAATGTTTATGATTTCCCACTTTTCCTATTCCATTTCCCTAATACTTCACATATATACTTGGAAGTCGGTATGCATGGCCTTCATTTTCTTGAGTTCGATCATCACGATCATGTTTTCACAACACAGGAAAAAAGGAAATTAGCCCCCTAATTGTTTTCTGATGTCACGGTTTGCTTGTGTCTTTCAACGAGATATACCAAATAAATATCTAGATAACGAACCTGACTGTAGCAAACCAAATTTACACGACCCTACGAGCCATAAAATTGATAACTTCCATGTCATGATTCTATGTGGCTGTCCTTCAGATTTTTATACGCTGAGAAAAGACGTAGAAATCACCAGCAAGCGTGTGGAAGAGATTGTAGCATCTGCCGGATTGGAACTTCTGCAGGCGGAGCGTGCGACTCTGGAGTCCAAAGCGGCCGATAGCTCTTTGTGGGATGACCGCGCTAAAGCTCAAGAGATTCTTTCATCTCTGACCGATGTCAAGGATAAGATCAACCTTCTCAAAGACTTCCGAACGCAGGTCTGAATTTTCTTTGATGGATTAATAGAGTGTCATGGTTTACTCCCCTCTTCCCAAAAAATGAAAATACCATATGAAGCTATTTTCCGGTGTTAGGGCATCTTAGGTAACTTACCAAGTATCCCACAAAGTTCTATATTTGACGGAATGGTTTGTAGGTCGAAGAGGCAGAAACTATAGTCAATCTAACCGAAGAGATGGACTCCATTGATACAGCTCTTCTTCAAGAGGCCGCGGGCATCATCAAGGAACTAAACAAGGCACTTGATCGGTTTGAGTTGACACAGCTACTTTCGGGTCCTTATGACAAAGAGGGTGCCGTCATTGCAATCACAGCTGGTGCCGGAGGCACCGATGCTCAGGTGTGACACTCTACATAGCGCATAACATATCTTTTCCATGAGTTTACCATGAGTTAATTCATATAATGGTTGTTTTCCCCCCAGAGTAAAAATGTGGTTTTGGTCCACTGTATTGAAAACTTTGACCCTAAATTTCTCGACATACGTAATGATCTATCATTAGATTCTTAGGGAAAAGTACTTTCATAAAAGTATAATTCCATAGCTTTTAGTAGGAAACCGGACAAGAAGAGCACCATGGTTATACCACAAGTGCTTTTTCGGAGCATTTGGAGAGAAAGGAACTGAAGGGTTTTTGAGGGAGTTGAAACTCCTCTTAAGTGCTTGAAAGACAATTTCATCAAATCTCTCTTCTTTTAGGTTAATGGGAACATTTGCTTTTCTTCTTTGGATGTCGTAGATTTTGTGGATAGTCTATACTTTGGCTATACATAATTTGTTGATGCTTGTTGAGTATCTGTCCTTTTGATCCTATTATTAATATATATTTATATTTTTCCTGTCCAAAAAATAATAACTTCATAGTTCTTTCAAAAATACATTGTTAGAAATCGACGGTCAAAGCCTTGCATTGGAGACCATCGAAAGTCAAAAGTGACAAATATTAAGGAATGGGGGGAGTAACATCTCTTTCCATGAGTTAATTAAAACCCTACTGATGCGGTTATTTTGTAGAGAATCAGCCCCGTTCCGCATCCATGGACTCTATTCCCTAAACAATCCGAGTGACAATAAGCCGTAGATTTGCATTTTTCATGTTCAGCACTGGCCGGGCTTGTGTAAAACTCTTTGATATATTTCAGTGCAGGATTGGGCTGACATGCTTCTCAGGATGTATACAAGGTGGGCAGAGAAGCAGAAGTACAAGACGAGAGTCGTGGACAAGTCATTAGGCGAAGAAGCCGGGATCAAATCAGCGACGGTGGAGATTGAAGGCAGGTATGCGTATGGTTACCTTTCCGGGGAGAAGGGAACACACCGTATTGTCAGGCAATCACCTTTCAATTCCAAAGGTCTTCGTCAGGTACCGGAAAAAAAAAAAGAAAAAAGAAACCACTTTTACACTTTTCTTCGTTAAACCAAAGTCATCCAAGTTATATTACATTATTACCCATGTCTGACATGGCCCATGCGGGTACGTTATGGGTGCAATTTATTAGATGGTCCCAGAGTTTGTGCTTCAAATAGTATCATTGTTCACTTGCAGATATCAAGTTTTTCAATCTCGATAATTTGATTATTCACTTGCAGATATCCATCCATGTAATATAAGTTGGTTATGGGTATTATTTTGTGCAGACAAGCTTTGCCGGCATCGAAGTTATGCCTCTGATTCCCGAAGACTCGTTGGATGTCGAAATACCCGAAGAAGACCTGGAAATAACCTTTTCAAGGGCAGGTGGAAAAGGAGGTCAAAACGTCAACAAGGTTGAAACCGCTGTTAGAATCACACACATCCCAACTGGTGTCTCGGTCCGATGCACAGGTAGGTCTCTTTACCCTTCTTATGTTATATTTTCCCTAGGGTTAGTGCCTATTTGGCAACCAGCTGTTGAAATTAGCTGTTAGTATTTAATTGTTTGGATTAGCCGTTTGTGGTAAACTACCCCAAAAAGCTATCCAAAATGAGCAAACACGGTGTCATTCTTTTCAGCTTATTCTTAACTGAGCTTATTTTCATTTGATGGTGTGTTTGATAGTTTCCTGGGAAAAACTTTCCCGGGAAAGACTTTTCCTAGGAACCCTTAGGGAATCTGTTTACTGAGTTTGAGAGTAAAATAATGGTCTCACCCTAAAACTTTCCTGTCTATTTTGGACAATGAAACATGGAAAAGTTTTTCAATTTGGAATTTGACTAACTTTCCTAGGAAAGTTTTGGAACCAAACGCTCTCTACCTTATTTTGAAAACTTTGTGCTTCATTGACAGAGGAAAGATCCCAGATCCAGAACAAGACGAAAGCCCTAACTCGACTGAAAGCCAAGCTGTTAGTCATTGCCGAGGAGCAAAGGGCGTCCGAGATCAAGCAGATTCGGGGCGATGCTGTCAAGGCCGAGTGGGGGCAGCAAATTCGGAACTACGTGTTCCACCCGTACAAGCTCGTGAAAGATGTACGTACAGGGTACGAAACCTCTGACATCATCTCTGTCATGGACGGCGATTTGGATCCCTTCATCATGTCTTATCTGAAGCACAAGTACACTCAGATGCTATCCACCACTAGTTAGGGTTCAAAACCGGCTTTTTTGTGTGAACGAGCTGCGGTTTTTTTGCTATCTGAGTCGCTTCGTGTGTGCAATTCTTGTCAGGAATACACCATGCATAGGATCGTGTCCTTGCTTGTTTGATCATGCAGTACACATTTGAGATGGTTTTTAGCGTTTTTGTACAGCAGTTTTGAGTTCAGGTTCTCTTAGTTTTTGTTTCGATGGCTGAATTATTACTATGGGCACATACACAGGTTTAGAAAAGACCTGCTTGGGTGAACTGACACAAATGTCCATAATGTGAGTTTCATGTAGAGACTTGGCATTTGGGTCATTCGAATTAGGTTTGGGTTGGGTCATGCTCGAGTAAACAAAGTTTGTTCGGTCAGGTTTGGGCCGAGTCGTTTTTGAGTCAAGTTCAACAAGCTTGTTTGAAAATGTTAATAACTTTGGTGAATGATAAATTCAGTCTAAATTGGGTCGCATTGAATCATTAGATCTATTATTTTTGGCATCTTCAAGTTTGGGTCATACTTGGATTTAGGTCATTCAGGTCGTGTCAGTATTATTAGCCCTACTTCATTTCACAAGGCTGAAAAACTCTTTTTAAAACTAACCCGTTCATCGAATCTTCACAACAATCACCCCCAACTCAGTTTGAATCCGGAAAAGTACCCGGTTTAACTATTAAGAGCCATCATGTTCATCAACTCATGTATTTCTCTCTACAAAAATTGAGGTTTTTCCTGGTAGAATTGCTTACATCTGGCTTTCCCGAGGTCCTGCAGAAACGGGACTCATACTAGAAGTTATTTTGTCAAGAGCTCTCACATAGACCAGGCAAAATACTACTCCCAACTGCAAATTCATTGCCTTCTACAATCACTTTACACAAAATAACCTACCACCACCAAATACACCTTATAACTTACAAACTACAAAACCTAGACAAAGTGACACAATACACACAACTTTACCCTCTTTTGTTAGCCTTTGTCAAGTTCCTCCACTTATCCTTCAAATCGACCTCCGATCTCCCCCAGAATATGTCCCGGTACGAAAGCAGAATCAGCTTCCAGTGCCCCTTTCCAAACGTACCCACCCCGGTCCTCAACGCCTGCTCTTCCTCGGGGGTCCATCTCCTCCTCTCTCTTTTGCCCTCCATCTTCACCGGGAAGGGTTCAGGTTCCTCTAGGGCCCTCGGTAACCGCCTCTTCTTGGGTCGCTCGGGCAAGTTGTCGACCGAATCGGTCCACTGGAGTGTCTGGGCATTCGCATCTGGATCCATCAGACTGCGCTTGGGAGCATTGCGCAATCTCCTCCCACGGTCCTGCTCCTTCGGGGCACTTTCTTGGTCGTCGTCGGCATTTGGATCCATCATATTGCGCTTGGTAGCACTGCGCAATCTCCTCCCACGATCCTGCTCCTTCGGGGCACTTTCTTGGTCGTTGTCGTCAGCATGGGTTTTGGGAGATGCACGTAGACCCGTCGATTCCTTCTTGGAGTTTTCTTTGTCATTGTCAGCACAGGCGCTAGGAGATGCACGTAGACCTGTCAATTCAAGCGAGCGGGTTAAATACGGATCGGGTATATATCAGATTTCGCTAAATACATGCAGAGTATTTCGAGTTCGGGTTTAACCCAATTGGCGGTGACCGCAAGTTATTCCATGTTTTTTCTTTGAAAACAATTTTCTCTTAATGAACTCTCCGGGGAAACACACACTACACGGTTTAGGGATTTCAGAAGTAGGTAGTATTACCCTATGAGTTATTACTTGAAGTTCAGCGAAAGATTGATTCCCAACATACCCACAGAAAACCTTTCGAAAAACTACTTTGATAAAAAATTTGGACACAAAACCTTTTGAAACCTGAAAGGAATTTGTTCAATACATATGTAATATATGATTACCTTCTCATATCGATATAATATTTCAACTTAAATTAGACAGATAATATATATTCAATAGGGCTGTAGTCCAATAGAATTGTGTTCAAAGCCCAAAATTTTTTGGGTCCAGGTTACGAGTCGGGTCAAAATTTTTTGCAGGTCTATAATTCTAGATGCAAGTGTTTTTTCCTCACCTGTCTGGTTTACCACGGGAGGCTCGTCCCTTCTATTGTTGTTGGTAGCCATGGTAGAACGTAAAGCCTCGGCTGTTTGAAGAGCCTCGAGAAGAGGGTCCTTCACAGAAGCACGCAAGTCGATGTAACTCGACCTGAGTGACTCCTGAACTTGCTCCACTTCGGGAGTTTCATGTGTTTTTGGGAGTTTCACCTTCCGAACATAAGTCTTACCTATGGCTTTGATGTTGTCTGTTGTTGGCGTCAGCAAAGTCTCAGATGTTTGAGGTACTTCTGGGGCCCACGCAGCGTCATCTGTTTTGCCCGTGGTGGGGTTATCTTCATCCACTTCGTCTACGTCTGAAATCTTTGCACCTCTGTCATGTTTTCTCTTCGCTGCAACGCGCTTTCGCCGTCTCACCGGAAGCTTTGGAGTGTTTGCTGGAAAGAAATAGACAGATTGTGCACATTGAAATCATTTCTCTACCAAAAGCTTCAGCAAAAGACCAATATACAGTGCATACTGCAGAGTGCATTTTACAGTAACAGTGCAAGAGAGAAAAAAGATACCAAGACAAACATAATTCAATGTCCATACTATCGATCCGAGTTCAGGGAATATAGAATATTGTCTACCACTAAAAAGCTCTTCACCTTCCGACCTCACCCAATCTATCCTTCCCCAATCTTCCATCTAAACTTATATCCAAACTGGTGCAAATCCGACATCTTGGCATGGCAAGCAATAAGCACTCATCCACACGAACAAATGCTCAGCATGAAGCATATACGTCCATAAAATAGTCTCATATAAGACCTCTTGCTTAGAAAGACTATGATACCTGGTGCAACTTGACCAAAAGCTTAAGTCGATGGTTGAAAGGTTCGTTAATAATTTTATACTCTAACTACTTATGTAGAAGTGATTCCTTTCTTATTCTTCTCCTATCTCTCTCCCTTTCAACTCACCCGTCGACAATTCCATTTCAACTCAAGCATCATGTACCTAATTGTCTGGCATATATCTCTACAAAACCTGTTCACTAATCTATTCAACTAACACCAACTAATCCCAAGTAACAATTTTGCAAAGATGTCTCAACAAGAATCTTACTATTGACATCGTCTGTTGGCGTGGCCAAAGTTTCGGCCGTTTGAGGTACATTAGGACGATCCGCCTCCTCAGGACCGGTTTCAATTGGAGCCGGCACGGTATCTACTTGTGGGGCCGGAGCGTTGTTCATTGTGTCCACATGCTCGTCTCCATTCCCTTTGTCTGCATCTGGAATCATTGCACCTGTGCCACATTTTCTTTGCTCTGCAATATGTTGTCGCCTCACTGGAAGATTTCAATCGAAACCTTTGTTAGAAACAGACAGATATCATCATTCACATGTTCACTACATAAAAAGCTTCAGCAAAGCATATATACTGCAATCTGCATAGTGCACTTCACATTGAAGGAGAGAAGAACCCCTGATGACCCAACTCAAACCCGAAAATGAGAAAATTAGTTGACACAAAATTAACCGGAACACGAAATTACTCAACTCGATCAGACTTGACCCTTATTTGTTTTCACAAAATTAGTCTAAAAACAATGGTCTGGAATAAACCCTACCCTGAGAATGATCCAACCCCAAGTCCCTAACCCTGTTAGACCCACGAATATGACACAACCCAAATTAACCCAACTGCTGTGGCAAACGGTCAGGTTTAGGTCAAAATTGTGGTCCACCAGATCTTTCAAGATTGAAATTCGGACAAGAAATTGACATAACCCACCCGAAATCAGGTCAGATTGGGTCGACAATTCAGACCAACCTAAATTTGGGTCGAGAAACACAAATTCAGGATTGGGGTGGGACAAAATTTTGCCAGTTCTTGACCCAACCCTAACCTGACCCGAATACTCTAATTTCGGATTTCCAGTCTTTAACCTAAGTATTAGGTCAAAAGGAGCAGCAAAAATTATACCTCCATTGTCATGCCCTTCGCTACACGGAACCAACGGACCCACCACTCCACCACCGCCATCGCCGCCGCGACGGAGTTCCTCAACGGCGTTTCCGGCCTTCCCCGCCACCAATTCGAGAAACGTCGGCCCCAAACCCCTCCATTCTTCCTCCAAAAAAACCCTAACCCTTTTCAACGCCTCATACCTAGAATTCAACCTCAGAAGCTTCTCACAAGCCTTCGAATACCACACCGCAGCCTCGAGATCCAACGTCTTCTGCTTCGATTCCTCCGACGCCAACCCTTCGACTTTGCAGACTCTCTCCCTCCAAATTCGACTCACTGCTTCAAAGTACTCAGCGTTATTCTCGACATTCCAGTCCAAAAACCTAACCGTACATTCCACCGCGACAGCACAGTACGCCGATTTCATCGAATCCGAGGCGGATTTCCCCTCTCTGTGGTAGAGTTCTTCGAGGGTTTCCAGATGATCGAGAAGCTGCTCGGAAATGGCGGAGTTTGAGACCTCGAATTCGATTTTCCGGAGAAGAAGTGTCCTTTTGAGGTGGTTGTCGTCGTGCTTGAGGGGGAGGGAGGAGAGGACGCCATTGATGAGCTTCTCGCTGAGGGGTTGGCGAAGGAGGAATTCGAGAATCCATTTTGATAGGTATGCGTCCATTTCGCGCTGCAAAACCTAACCGCGGAAGGTGGATGCATGGAACCCTAAAATTAGGGTTTGTTTGGGTTTCCCTGTGGGGAACTAGGGTTTCTTTATATTTTCTATGGGTGTTGAATTTTGGAAAAGGTTACACTACACTTACCAAGGTAATTGGGTTTTAAAGATAACAACCCATGAGTCCTTTTTTATATATATATCAAAGTTAAAAACAAAAAAAAAAACTTAATTTTGATATATTAGGGTAATTTGACAAAAGTTATCAAACATTATCAAAAGTTACCAAAATTTAACTTTTACCCAACTGTTTTCTATCCATGAATTTGACACACCTTAAGTCTTACAAATTGGAGTTTTTGACCATGAGTCCATGACCCATAATGTAATTTATGTTTAGATTTACAAAATCCGTAAACCGTAAAAGCAATTGGCTACATATACGGCTAACTGAAAATGCGATCAACCAATAATACCCACCCCACATGGTTAAAGCTCGTACTATTAGTGGAGCATGCCAGGACATGCTCAACCCTATTTTCCATTATCTCATACTTACTATATTTCACCATACTTATCACTTTATATCTGTAGTAATTACGTTCAACCCGGCCCGAAAAAATGTGGGTCAAGGTCACAATTTTACATATATGACCCGGCCCGGCCCGACCCGAAAAATTCGAAATCCCAAAGTATGGTCGGGACGGACTCAGGCTAGGGGTCAGTGACCCGACTTGGCCCGATGATCTAACTAAATACATTAACTTTGAAATAAAATATCCTAGATTAAATTTTATTTTTTTGTGACCCAACCCGACCTGACGACCCGACTAAATACATAAATTAAATGCGTGAACTTTTAAGGTTTTTTGTATAAAAAATTCATCTTATATAGTTGTCCTGTTGATCCAACCCGAAGGTCGGGGTCGGCCGACGGGTTAAAAATTTTTCCACCCGACTGACCCGGCTCGATTGTTGAACAGGTCACATCTATCACTCTCACTTTTTAATAACTTATCTAGTTATCTTTACTCACCCCGATTTCTCTCTTAGCATATATTAAAAATTTAAAAGCAATGTAATTGTCACAATCACTAAAGCTATAAAAAATAAAAATAAAAACAAAAACAAAAACAAAAACATAGAAAGAAAAGAAAAGAAAAGAAAAGAAAACAAAACAAAACAAAACAGCTAAACTATGCAAAGTCAATACAAATTACATGTCCCTCAAGTTTATACAACATGATATTTGCACGTAAACAATCACACTATTGAAAGAACATCATGATATTTACAACTTACAAGTGAATAATCACACCATTTGGAGCAAACACCGCGATTTTAGTAACTAACAATGGTGAAGGTAGAATATTTTCGATATTTCACGCCTTCTTCGACTTGCCAAACAACAAATTCAATGAATAAGTATTCCCCTTCTGTGCAGCAACTTCGATTCGTTTGCCACCAACCTATAAGGAACGAGCCCGTTAATTGGCAAAGACCGAACCATCGGAAGAGCAGTAAGATTATCATGTTCTTTTGGGATGTAAGTTAAGTTTAACCTACACAGCTTTTCCCTACTAACTTTATCAACTTTACCTACACTACTCTATCTACTTTCGCTACCTCTACAATAAAAGAATAAAATGCAATATCTATTACCGACTTTTACCAACTTAACTTACATACATTACCTACCAACTAACCAGGGTCTTAGACGAGATCAAAGTGTCTAGAGTATAAAAATCATTCATGATCCTTTAACCATTAGTCCTAGTAGGGAGGTTGTTTCCGCAAAGTTACAGGAATAGAATGACCTAAAATAAGAGAAACACAATACCTTGTCCATCAACCAAAAACCAACTGATGGCATGTACTGCACTAAGTACATCACTCCAAGCACAGGCTGTCAAAGTACAGAAAAAGTTTAGCATCAACCCAGATATTTAGCTGAAACTAAAACCTAAATGAAGAAACATTGAAACATATAGAAGTCAGACCAAAAGTTTTGAATGGAGAAGGTTATGAATTAACTGCCAACAGGCGAATGAGGGTACAAAAGATTTCAGTTTACCATGTGGTAATTCCGTCGTTGATTGTTATTTACTCCCTCATTTTAATGCACCTCACTCACTCGATTGGTTGCAAAGTTATCGACACTCCTCATGTATGTGGCAAGAAAAAGGCATACATATAAAAACATGGATGGTATGAGCAGAACGGGCGGGCGGCGGTTTCAATTCGGGTTCAGTACGGGTTGGTTTCAGGTTTGGAAATCGTGTTCAAAACCCTTTGGGCAGGTTCTAGTCGATTTTTCAAGTCTTGTCAAATTCTATCAAGGTCTAAAATTTCAGGTATGGGTTCAGAAAATCGTGTTCAAAACCTATAGTTTCCGGGCGGGTTCGTGTCGGGTCAAGAATTGCCAGGTCTAGGTATGAGCAATCCAAGCCACCAAGGATAAGAAATGTCAGTTAACAGTTAATGATAGGCTTTCTGGGATTCAGAAAGACACAAAAACCTTTGACATGTATTGGCCATATTGTTACAACTGATTCTAGTCACAGAACAATGACATAGTACTAATTAACTACTGTTAGCATATCAAACAGTTGATTATCACCAGCTGGTGACATACATAGAACATTGTAATCGGGCACATTTTGTAGCATGGACTTTTCAACAGAGTCAAACATCCAAACTCCTACCAAAGAAACTATATTAGCAAATAGATGCATTTACATGGAGTAGAACGTACCTGATATGATATCCAAGCTTCCTTCAAACCATTGCTGGCGGCAATTATTGTCAGCTCTGCGCACCTTTCTGAAGATACGCGCCTCTGCAGCCATTTAGTAATCAGAAATTCAAAACTCACGATCAAAATCAATCCATTAATGGTCGCATGAAAATAATACCAATCCGTCTCTTACAGAAAATTAATCAATTTCTTGCACTGACAAAGCAATTTTAGTATGAAATCGCAGCAATCACAGACATTTGTTCCACTCAAAGTACATTAATGTATCAAAACTGGGAAGTTGACAATATAATGTGTACTGCAGAATTCACAATGGGGCTGACCTCGGAAAGCCTTGGCTGCTCCGAGCTCCCTTCCCCAGAATCTTTAGATGTTTCTATTGGCCCGGGACAAACGACAGTCACTTTTATTCCCTTCTGAAAGAGCTGTAAACAGAGCAGTGGACAAACATTCGGTAAAAAAGTATATGACAGGAAAAGGATAGGAATGACGGGCAAATATATAGAAAGCAACTAATGGACCTAGGGTCAGAGACTCAGAGGAGAGGAGACAAGTACCTCCGAGCGCAAGGAATGGAAATACCCGTTAAGAGCGAATTTGGAAGCACTGTAAACAGTTTGACTTGGTGCAGGCACCTTCCCGGCAGCACTACTCATCTAGACATAAGTCATCTTGTTAGAATACGGTAGACAGATGAAATTCGGAAACAATATTACCACCACTGAAGTACTTACCACCATGAAATGACCTCTCCCTCTCTTTATCATGTGAGGCGCAAGCAGCCTGGTAAGAGATATTGTCCCGAAAACATTTACCTCGAATGTAGCCTACAATGAAAGAAACATTCAGAACATGACAGGTAGCATAAAATAAAACCAACACATTAATGCAGATATGTCCTAATATCTAGACAACTCCCTGTTGGGTTTCCGCTTTCGCAGGGCCCTAATATGTAGAAAGTAGCATTAGTCAAAGAACGGGCGACAATTTAACAAGTAGATCATTGATGCAAATCATGCAATGTTGACTGTTGGCAAACTGCTGATGACGAAGTACCTTGAGCCCTTCTTCAGGAACATCCAAAGCTGGCGATTTCTGCAAGCAGTTAAAGCCGTGAACAACCAAATAATTTGGGAAAGAGCTAAATTCATCATCAACAATGTAAACAGCTTTCCTTTCTTCATATAAAGCTACTTGCAAGCACAAACAATGTAAACAAGTATATGCCAACTGTTATTACACTAGGCTGCTGCCTACTATTGAACTGAAAAGAACTGTGAAAATTCCATATCCGTATTCTTTCCTCCCTATGTCATACAAATACCCCAAGCAACCACAGGAAAATACATCACGATATCAGGCATGAGTGTCCCATATCAAACTCATATTGAAGAGAGATCAACACAGGGTCATTATCTTGGGTAAGGGCGGGATTGCAAAGAGGCCCACTCGTATGTCTGAATTTGATCATTTATATGGCCCCTAATGATTGTCTGCATATAATTAGAGCAAGAATGGCCAAATATGACTTCAAAGACAATAGCAGTAAACCATACCAAAATCCTATAGGTTATTTTCTCAAAATAACCTAGGGTGTCTCATCAGATTACGCACCTCAACTATTCCCTAGGGGTCCTCAAGCTAACGACCAGGAAAACCCTCCAGTAGTCCTAATGGTAGAGAAATTTCAACCAACTCTTTCAAAACATATGATTACCATAGCACATTTAATTTTCCATGCCAAGGACTTCACCCCAAAGATGGATAATAAAGTTGATCAGTATACGTACCGGACGCTCACGTGCCGCATTGTGGACCATATAATGCACACCGGAGTCAGGAAAAAAGGATTCAGCTTTCTCCACGGCCTCCCTAAGAGAAGCTTCTCCAGAAGCCAAGTCTAAAGGTAAAATTTTCACTTCACCTGGTGCATGCTTACCTATAACACAAGGAGAACTGTCATACATAAAGAATAACTTAAAATACACAGAACGAGGTTTCCAGTGTATCACGGCCAGGAGTTTACCAGTGAGTTCGCCTCTAACCCGCTCCAGCTCTGCTTCATTCCGTGCTGATAGGATAAGCTTAGCTCCTAAGCTTGCAAATTGTTTCGCAAGAACCTCTCCTTCACATTCAAAAGATAAATAAGGACACTCAATCATGCTCAGAACATTCTTCGTTTTCTTCTTTCAATTTTTTTTTCTTTTCAATTGTACACTTTCCCTTTTGAGGGGGGACAGGGGTACAGGAGATCCAAGAGGCAGTCATTTCCTTCATTCAAATTAAATAATCCAACCAGACTAGTTGCATGATTATGAAATATGGATTAGCATTACCACACCTTATGAACTAATTTTTTGTTCTAGGTCAGACTAAGTAATTTCCTTCATGAATACCGCAATCAAAAAGACGATATCAAGTGATTCCTAGTTTCCAACCAATCCGGAATTCAGTGAACCTAATTACAACTAGTCATATGCTACTAAAAAAGTCTTAAGCAAAACTAACCAGTATACTGTAATTCACATATAATTGAGTACTTTCTTAACTGGTAACTAAAAAATACTTGATCAGATACATGACCGCACACAATGTATTCAGCCAAACTAATCATGGCTTCAAAACTTAAATGTATTAACAATATCTAGAAATTGCTGAACACTCTTTCAACTACTCCCTCCGTCCCAAACTAATTGACACTTTGACAAAATTTCAATCGTTAATTACTCACAAATTACAATGAATTACAATGTGAAATTACCGTATATTTTACTAAAACTTCTGGAATTAATTTCATATTGTAACTCTTTGTAATTTGTGAATAACTAACTATTATTGAAAGAAACAGTAATTTGACTGGTAAACCCACCAATTAAACCAATCTCAACCAAACAAAATTGAACAAAAAACTATAATCCAAATTCAAATGCGTACCAATTCCACGGCTAGCTCCAGTAATCCAAACAACCACAAAAATCACACACATAACTTCCCAATTCCAAGTCAAACTACTGAACTGAAACTCAACAAATATTAAACCCTAGACATAGCAGAATTACCTTGTCTTCAATCTCCTCGCGCTTCAACTTCTTCGAAAGTAGGGTGAAATCAGCTGATAATAGCAGCAACAAATAGACAATCAAAATCAAAATCAAAAGTTGCAGAGATGAAATTGAACGAAATCGAGACGATAAAACACAGGTATATAGAATACGTACCATCAGTAGTGGAGAATTTGAAGATGACATTGATGATCGAAGCGAAGAAGAGAAGAAGAATGATGAGAGAGATCATGGTGAGCTCAGAATTTGCTGGAATTCGCTCAAAATTAGTGACGACGTATTTTACTATTATAAGGTAAGAATTCACCGCGGGGGAAGTTTTGGGCGCCTTCTGGTTCCTGCTGATCAAATGAGAGCATAAACAAACTGAAAATAAATAAATAACGCAACCAATTTCTTGAACGTTGACTTTTTATTTTTTTATTATTGAAAATCAACCGTAGAAGTTCACTGAAAATAGCAAAACCGCATTATAAACCAGTAAATCACCAACTCCAAAATACAAAGGCTGCAACTTAACACTGTTAAACATAAGCAAATAACAAGGACTTGTCACTAGTGCCCCTCACACAATAAAAACCTTTACATCTCAAACACAATGTTAGAAGGTCCATAACTTCAGTTTGGTAGGTCACCGAAGACTCACACGCCTATATCATTACCAATAATCACAACTCTTTGATTTATTTCAGCATCAATGTCAGCAACACTGTCATCTTCCAAGATTTTCACGCGCCTAATCATCCCAACCTTTTGACCATCCTTTTGGTCACAGACAGTCCTACAAATTGCATATCTGACAAGTTGTCACTTAAACTTCATTATCATGTTCTGTTGTCTCTTACTCTTGACTTTACGCTTCAAAGCCTCGACGATGGAATTCTCAAGATCAGCAAGTAATTCAAACTCAGCCGCACCATCAAATGATCCAATCGGGTTGCTATGAGTGCGGTCACTGCCATAGCCGACTCCGTGATTCCCTTCCATCGCCTGATCGATTTTGGAACCACTCAAAAGAGCATCCTTGTAAATAAAGGCTAAAAGATTTATGGTTTTTGGCTCCAAATAAGAGTGACGAGGAATAATTCACCAATGTATGTTGTTTCTCCATATCATGCCTCATTTGTTTTCGTCTTCTTCACTTACATAATCGATACTTTATTTGCGTAAATTAAGAGCGCGTGTGAGATGAATATAAGTTAGCTCCTACCCAAACAGTTTGGTAAAGATGATCAATGACGAGAATCAGGTGATATCAGTTCTTCATTTTATATGATTTAGGTGTTGGCGTGTGGTGGTTGCCACGTAGAATTCGAATTTGATATTGTCTATTGTTAAGTTATGCAATTTATAACATGCTCATGGAACATTTGTTCCACCGTTCACTCCCAATATCATATTTGTCTATTCATATTTATTTATTGTTCATTTTTAATAGCATAGTTGTTCATTCATACTTACCTAAGGCACATGCTCTAAGTGCATGTAATGTGTGTTGGTTAGGTTATGTTATGGTGATGTGTTATTTTTTGCAAATATCCTAGGTCATAGAGGTTTTATATAGTAGTTCATGTTGATAAGTATTTCTTCTAGATATGGCAAAACAAACGTGTAACTCAAAACAACAATCGAATGACCTAGATCCATATATGAAGCAATGCTCAAAATGAAGTGAACCGTTCAAACTGAACCAATCAGAATGGCGCAACTCATAACCAAAATGAATCTGAGTTAAGTCATAGCCCAAATTGACTACGCTTGAAACGACTTGACGCATTTAAAACCTAATCCCTAATGACCCTGACCTAAAGCAAATAAAACATAAACAAACCCAAACTCGAACATAAATCCAATGTCACCCACAACGGCGCAATAGTGATTTAAACGAATGTGATTACTAGCGTAACTTTACATAATCATGTATGTGACTCATCTACATTCTAGTGAATCCAAGTGAATAAATTTCAACCAATGTATTAAGGACCGTAATTACATTGACCGGAAATTTTCCCATGCATCTTTGTCATTGAATTGAATTTTGTCTAATCTCGAGTACAACTGACTATATTGATATGTAATGAGTTCTCGGATAAAAATGTCACTGAACTATGTAAAAATGGAAAAAATGTCACCCGAAAAAAATGTTATGAAACTACCATTAATTTATGTTCACGATTGACACAATTGCCACTTTAGCGGATGGGAACTTGTTATAGCTGGTTATAAACGTGTTAAAGGAAGGTTATGGTTGAATTTGCCCGACCTAAATATACCTGGACCCAAAGTTTTGCCCGCGCTATTTGTTGGAATCATTTTGGAACTTCAATTTTAATAAAAAGTTAAAATAAAATTACAATATTTTTTTTGGATAAAAAAATAAAATTACAATATTTCTCTTCTATTTTCCCTACTTAAGAAAATCAAATATAAATTGTGAAATGGAGTAGTAAAGTAAATAGCATATTAGTTCCCCCATACTCTCGATAGGCAACGTCTCCACTGCTCCATCCACAAAACCCTTCAATCCTTCTCTCTCTCTCTCTCTCTCTCTCTGCGAAACCTTGCTAGGGCAACAATGGCGGCAGCTAGGATCGCGCTACTCAAGTACCTCAGGGTTCCGGTGGGACCCATCGCTCAAAACCCTAACGCCGCCTCATTCTCACTCTCCGCCTCGTTCAACACCCTCTTCCGTCGGAATTTCTCCGACGATGTCAAGGGAACCTTTCTCGACAAGTCCGAGGTAGCCGATAGGGTTATCACCGTCGTCAAGAACTTCCAGAAGATCGACCCTTCTAAGGTTGTGTTCTTATCTCTTTTTATGTATCGCATTTTGTCGTTTTTCATTTATTCCAAGTTATGGTGACGGGCGTTTTGGTTTGGTTGTTTGTGATTTGTTGGTTTGAAATGGATGATTAAGTGTTTGTGATGCATTGATGATTGATTCGTCGGTGTAATTTTGCTGTTGATCCGTTTGTCAGGTCGTGTGCTGTCGTTAATTAGGGTTTAGAATCGCGTACTTTGTTGAGATTTGATGCTTGGTTTTCGGGTTTATGATGCATTGATGATTGATTCGTCGGTTTAATTTAGCTGTTGATCCGTTTGTCAGGTCGTGTGCTGTCGCTAATTAGGGTTTAGAATCGCGTACGTTGTTGAGATTTGATGCTTGGTTTTCGGGTTTGTGATGCATTAATGATTGATTCGTCGTTTTAGTTTCGCTGTTGATCCGTTTGTCAGGTCGTGTGCTGTGATTAATTAGGGTTTAGAATCGCGTATGTTGTTAAAATTTGTTTGTGGTAAATTTGATTTATCAGTATCGGGAGTCTTTGTTAGTGTTTTGATGCTTATGTTTTGTTTGATGTGGAAGAAAATGCCGTTCTGTATCGCATTTTGCTGTGTTCTAGGAGGTTGGAATTAGGATTTTGATGGAATAATCTTGTTGTTTGGACTTTAGAGGGCTATTTGCAGTTATTATGAGGTCAAGTTTATTGACAATCCTCCTTTTTTGAACAAAATTTTACCAATTAGCTATGTTACTCGGACTAGGGTACGATATCCGTGTTGGACTCGGCTATTTTAAAGAAATTTTATACATTTTTATTGTAATTTGAAGTATCAAATGTCTTACCCTTGCCCCGTTGTCCAAGGGTCCAACGTGGATATGGCAGGGATTGAAGATTCAGAGTAAATAGCCGATTAGATGAGTTTCTGTAGTTGGTTCACAAAACAGGCCATTGAGCTTCCACTGAGCTGGATATTTTTAGGTATGGGGGGTTGTGTCGTTTTGTTTTAAAATATGATTCTTGAGGTGCGATTGTGGAATTCAATTATTCAGCATATTATCTGTTGGGGATTTTGATTTGAATGGTATAATGTAGGAAGTTTTAATCAAGGGAATTAGGGCTATGGCTTTAAGTGTGTCATTGACATCATTTGAATGTCACCTTTATCGTAAAATGCTGTTTGTGTTGTCTTTCCAACCGATTGAGAATGAAGTGAAACGGCAATCGCCATTCTGTGCTGTATGCCTGTGTGATGTGACCTTTATGCCAGAAGTGTGCTATATGTTGACTCGTTGCATTATTGTGGCATTGGAAACCTGTGTAGGGAGTAGGGACATGCTCTTCTTCAGGTTTCCTGTTATCTCCTTGTATCGAACTTTCCTGTAACACCCTCTATGGGTTGTACTACAGGGAGTGCTTTTATTTATTGTTGTTAAGGTTAGGGTTTAGGGTTTAGGTTTTAGGGTCATTTGGTGCGGGAAGACTGGTGTTGCTGTGGATGGACTGACTTATTTTGCCATATTTGGTACTTTTCAGTAGAATGGTTGAATTCATAATGGCCATAGGCCACACCTTCTAGGTTATTGTAATGAAAATGCAATCCACAATAGCAAAAGGGGGGCTGCACGCCAACCCTAGGTTTTGTATTTGCCATCTTTTGTGAATGGTCAACACCCCTTAGTGTCCTTGCAATACTTATTTTGATTACTTCCAAAAAAAAAAAAAAACAAAAACAATGATGGCTGCTATATTTCATGGGGCAAAAAAAAAGAGGTCCTGTATAGAAAGAGAAAACGGGGGGCTGGGTTTATAGACGTGGGCGCAACACACCCTATCGAGGCGTGCTTTTGGCTTTTGGGGGGAGAAGTTAAGGGCTCCATGACATCTAGTTTAGTAGCATAATAATCATGGGAGCCTATCTTTTGTACATGATCTGCCTTGGAAGTGTGAAAAACTTGCTTCAGCTTTCCTCCTGTGTGCCAGTTTCAGTCATAGTGAGTGCTTGTGGTGCTTTATGTTTCGTGATTCGATATGTTCGTCGCGTTTGGTTTTCATCTTAGTGTCAGCACTGATACTCTATTGTATCTGTTGGTCTAATTACTCGTCTCTGCAGGTTACGACAAATGCACATTTCCAGAAGGATTTGGGGCTCGACAGTTTGGATACAGTCGAGATCGTAATGGCTCTCGAAGAAGAGTTTTGCTTCGAGATCCCCGACGACGAAGCGGACAAGATCAGCTCCGTTAATATGGCCGTCGATTTCATAGCATCTCACCCTCAGGCAAAGTAGAAACGTGACCGTTCCTTTGGCTTTCAGATTTCCTCCGTTTTTTTCCCTCATCCCGGTCCCTCTTCAGCAGAGGTTCGGACTGTTGAAGATTTCAACTTTGGACGGCTTTTTTGATGTTATTGTTGCTTCATAAGCTATTGCGATTAAACTAAGTGGCTTTCGTCCTCCCGATGTCTGATGACAAGGTGCAATCGTATGCATAATCTCATCAGACGAGGACTGTAGGCCGTGATACACTGATCTTTGGTACTGGTTGTTTTGTAGTTTCGGAATAATTAACTGTATATCTTGGACAAGGTGTGATCTTGGATTCGACAATTTTGTGGTATTATGAATTATGATGAGAAACAGGTGGTTGGTTTGCCTTGTTATGAACAAGTATGTTCAAGTGGAAACTTCTGTGCCAGTGTTAGTTGAGAGGGTCGAAAGGATTACGCATTGCAAATTCTAGTAGCATTTTGTGAAATGTGAGTAAAGTCAACGTTTAGTGAATGGAAAGTTGTGTTTCATGTTTTTGAGTCAAAAAATATCCATTTGTTATTTCTGCATGAATTCAACCTAGCAACATAACCCCCCCCCCCCCCCCCCCCCCCACCCAAAAAAAATCCACAATTCTAAGTTGCATCATTGGTTTTTCCAATGTAACTAGGGCCTAGAACTAGAGGGAGGAATGGAGGTAATTTTGTAGTGTTTAATATGTGAAGTAGGTAGTTTGTGTTTATTTGAAGAAGCGTCTTAATTGAGGCGAACAAGCAGTTTGAAAACCGCCAGAAGAATGTCACAGTGTGGTTAGGGTATCATCCAAAAGACTAAACCGACGTAGGTGTTGGCGGAATAAGTCAAGCGAAGTGTTGAAGGTTTTCCAACGAGATCGCCATCTATATTTGTACTTTAGCTTTAGTTTAACTAGTTATATTTGTGTGTTTGTGTGTTGTGTTGTCTTCTTTGGCCAAAAAAAAAAAAAGTGAAGTAGGGCCTATGTGCACGTAATCTCTCATTTGGCTTGAATATGTGCCTAGAGATAAAACAGTCAACCAACATAATTTCAAGCATCCAAGTTAGATGTAGAGGATGAAATACGAGATCGGCGCTGAAATCTGTCTAATCTGAATTTTAAATTAGGTTTGATCATTAATCTTGTGTCGAAATTTCAAATTTGGATAATTAGGTCATGTCTGATTCTAAAATTCGGTCGGATTCGGGAATTCTGGTTCGGATAGTGTCCGAAGCTTGAAGTTTGGACAAACAATTGAAAGTGAATCTAAATTTAATGTAAATTTAGGTTTGAGTATGTTCAGATAAATTCAGAGAATTCAGGTTCGGCCGTTCGGGTTGAGACATCACAAAATGATTGAGTTCGAAATTCAGACAAAGTTCAGATTTAAGGATTTTATTCGAATTGTCCAAACTCAATTAGACTTGAACCGTTCATTTGCCACCGCTACATGAGATATTTGCCATGGGAAGTGTTCATATATTTGGCATGAGAAGGGTTCACATATTTGGCATGAGATTATATAATTGAAGACAAAATTAAAATAACAAAAAAAAAATAGAAAGAAAAGAATATGGTTGCACCTTAATTTTTACTTCGGATATTCCGGGCCAACCCGATCACCCAAAGATTTTCCAGTTCGAGTACTTAGACCTGTCAATTCGGTCGGCGGGCGGTTTCGGGTCGGTTGTGTATCGGGTTCGAGTAAAAACGGGTCGGGTGTATTTTTGAGTCCGGGAAAATACGGGCGGTGTATTTCGGTTTCGGGTCAACCCAACGGGTTATGATTGCGACCTTTTTTCGCCTTTTCTTTTTAAAATATGGTCTCTAAATACTACTTTTTGTACAATATACATAATAAAATATGATTATCTTCTAGCAATGATAGATTATTGTAACTATTTTAACTTAAATAAGAAAATAACAAATAAATAAGTTGCGCTTATAGTTTAATAGTTAAAAATTTGAATGCAAAGTCACAAATTTTAATAAAGTTTAACTCAGAAAGTTAAATTTTCGGGTCAAACGGGCGGGTCGGGTTTGACCCGCTAATTTTCAGGTTCGGTATACTTCGAGTTTAGTTGAAAAAATCGAGTTCAAAACCCAGAAATTTTGGGCGGGTTCGGGTACCCAAAATATTTAGTTTGTGTACCCAAAATATTTGACCGATTAGCGGGTTTTCGGATCCAATATTTCGGGGTGGATTATTTTGAACAACCCTAGCTCTAGTATTTAACAAGTGCATAATTTATTAATTTTGCTAACTACAAGTCTTGATTTATTAATTTACCAAAGCAGGATTTTTCTTGATTCACTTTTGGCCCAAAACCCTTTCCCGGAAATGTTAAACGACCAAGTTCGCGGGTAGAGTCACCACCTCCGGCGGTCGTCGGCGTGGGTTGTTCGCCGGAAAAAATGGCTGCCGTAACCCCTGCCCTAGTTCTCAGCTTGCTCGTTGCCCTAGTTCTTCTTCAGGGAGCTGCTGTTGCAGATTCAAAACCCAGGAGAGTGATCGAAGTCAAGGGCGGCCCAGATTCGATTGTTTGGGTCGTTCAACTCTCTGATCTTCATTTCAGCGTTCATCATCCCGATCGAGCTCGTGATTTCGAGAATTTTGTGGGTTCTGCTCTGTCTTACATCAACCCTTCTCTCGTTCTCATCACCGGTGATCTCACAGGTGTAACCCTAATTCGATCTTCTTGTTGTGATTTTGTTGTTTTTCATGCAATTTGACTACTGTTTTTTGTGGTTTTTGTTTGATTTAAGGTACAGGAGGTTTTGGAAGTGCGAATTGATTAGAATTAGCTGCTGACATTCAATTCAATTGTTTGTTTTGGAGCTTAATTGTTTTGTTTGGATGTGGAAATTGATTAGAATTAGATGCTGGCGTTCAATTGTTTGTTTTGGAGTGGGAATCATGGTTACCAGGAACACTTCCCGGAACGCAGGTCGCTAATTTTAACACAAATTTAGCCTAGATTTGTTTTCGGAATGCTTGTTCCCGGAATGTGGGTCACTAATTTTAACACAAATTTAGCCTAGAATTGACTTCGGAACACTTGTTCCCGGAACACTAGTCGCGGGCATATGTAGCGTTCCCGGTAACTATGGTGGGAATTGATTAGAATTAGTTGCTGGAACTCAATTGTTTGTTTTGGAGGTGGGAATTGATTAGAATTAGATGTTGGCACTCAATCTGTTTGTTTTGGAGATTTAAGATACAGGAGATTTTGTGAGTTTCTAATGATTTTTGTTTGATTTAAGATTCAGGAGGTTTTGGAGGTGGGAATTGATTCGATGCAGGCATTTGATTGTTTGTTTTGGAGTTTAAAGTGGTTGCCAATAGGGTTTGGGATGGAAACTTGCTTGAGTTCATATACAGTCCTGATATATATAAATTTGACAGTTGGAACAGCTTAATCAAATGTGAAAATTGGATTATAATCCAAGGAGTACAATGCTATGTTACCCTTTTCTTTTCCCGATAATTTCTAAGCCAAAAAAGGCTAAGAAGGCATCAAAGATGCTATAAAAACCGCAACAGCAGCAAAACATCAAGAGTCAAGCAAAACAAGAAACAACACAACTCGATTATGTTATCCTTGTTTGTGATTTGGTTATATTATTGTTTTGGTAATCATTATTGATGTCTCACAGTGAGTTGACAAAGTAACCAAGTGATAGACTGCTGATCTTTTCTTTTCTTTCCCCCTTCTTTTTTCCTGGATTTGCAAGTAGATGGGAAAAGCAGAGACTTGTTGATCATGAAACAGGACGAGAATGAGTGGGTGGAATACCGCAATGTGATGGAAGAAGTAGTGAGGAAGAGTGGACTTGCTAGAAACATTTTCTATGATCTAAGAGGCAATCACGATAAGTTTGGAGTACCATCTGTTGGTGGCTTCTTTGATTTCTTCTCAAACTACAGTCTCAATGCTCAAGCAGGAAGAAGTGGAAATGTAAACAGCATCACTCTTCAGGTAAACTTCTTACTAGACCGTTCTCTGAAAATGGATTATGGAAGTTTAGAAGTTGATTATGTCAAGTTTTCCGTACACTGTTTGATGGTTGACTGATGGAACTCAAAACATACGAAGTGCGAGCAATTTACCTGTTGCTACAGCAATCTCATAATCTTGTGGCTTATCTAGTTTTCGTCTATGTTACTCGGACTCGGGTATGCATGTCCATATTGGACACGGACGCGGGTGTCGGACTCAGCTATTTTTAAGAGATTTTATGCATTTTCATTGTAATTTGAAGTGTCGAGTGTCGTACCCTTGTCGGGGTATCAAGGATCCGACATGGGTACGACAGGGAAAATGAAGAGTCAGAGTAACAAAGGTTTTCGTTATGAAGTGACCTTTGGAATGGAGGGCATGATGTGTTTCATTTATTTATGTTTCGAAACGTATATCATAATCTCAGACATTTTTATGAATGTATGATGCATCATACAGGCAGGAAAAAGAAGGCATCTCTTTGTCGGGATTGACACTGCAATGGCTGTTGGCCTCAGAGGTCCAACTAATCTCTTTGGACATCCTACTGATGAACTGTTAGCCGAGCTTGATTCGGAGCTCTCGCAATGGGATGCTGACCCAACAAAACCCGTGACAAAAATCTCATTTGGTCATTTTCCGATTTCATTCTCAGCAACCTCAAAATCCGGGAGGACCCTGAAAGACATTTTCCTTAAACATTCAATTTCAGCTTACTTGTGTGGACATCTCCACACAAAGTTTGGCCGGAATTTGAAGCGACATCATCAATTGGGTAACAATCTCGTCCAACTGAATATGCATCAAACATCTCCCAAAAACTTTTCAGATAAATTACAACCGTTCCAGGAGTTTTGGGAATGGGAAATGGGTGATTGGAGGAGGAGTAGAGCCATGCGCATTGTCGCCATTGATAGAGGCCAAGCTTCATTTATTGACATTGACCTTAAATCTGGTGCTAAGAAAACTATTATTTTGCCTACTTTTCCGCTTGATTCTCGTTTGATGTGGAGATCCTCTTTGCCACGTGAGTACGAAGATCAATCCGCAAACCCTACCTACTACTCAACCATTAGAGCCTTGGTCTTCTCTCATTCTCCAATTGTCTCTGTATTGGCCCGAGTTTACGATTCCAAATCAGGACATCTTGTTGTTGTCATGGAGGCAACCATGACAAAGCTTCAGGATGAATCCTCAAGGGGGGTTCTTTATGCCGTTCCTTGGAACTGCAAATCCTTTGAGGATCGTTCTCCCGTGAGATACTGGTTACAAATCGAAGCAACCGACATTAGGGGTCGGTCCACCTTATCCGAACTGAGGCCATTCTCAGTAAACGGTGTTCGAAGTTTTCTCTCCTGGACTTGGAAAGAGTTTGTGGTCATGGGTTGTCAATGGGATGCTTTGTATTTACCATTACTTTGTCTTTGTGTCGGGGGATTCCTCTTTATCCTCCTCATCCCGGTATCTCTGTCGTTTCTCTCCAAGAAAAACTACACCTTCCAGAATTTCTCTGCTGAAAAAGGGCTCGTAAATGCCATCGGATGGATCCTGACAGAGCTATACAAATTGCGGTTTGTCTGGTTTGGATTTCTCGGTTACATGTTCTACCTCGTTCTATGTCCATGGTTCTACGGACGCTTGTTCACCGAGGGAGATGAAAGGGGGTACATGACTTACAAGGGTTGGGTTTTGAAGCATCCCGAGATTGGCGAAAAACTGGAATACATTGGGTTTCCTGATATAATGGTCATCGTTTTACCGCATCTAGTGTTTGTGGTTTTCCCTTCGCTTGTAGTTGCTACAGGATTGGCCGTTGAACGGGAAATGTACCGGGTGCATCTGTTAGCAGTTTCCGGGAAAAAGCAGGATGATCACAGCGGGGAGTTAGCTAAGCGAGCTTCCAAAAGTCTGAAATTGCACACCAGATTACAATGGATCAGGAAACTTCTTATGGTGGCTTGTTTGGTGATTCTGTTGAAGCATTTTAAGGTAATTTTTCAGCAATGTTTGCCCTTGATTGGCTTCTGGTTTCTTTGTATGAAGCTTCATTATTTCATGGCCTTTAGTTTAACTAGAAAAAGGTCAGGCATGCCAAAACCAAAACCAAAACTAATACTCCGAAATCTCGCCTAGGCAGGGTTTGGAGGGGTCGAATGTAGCAATCTTATCTCTAATTTTTTGCAATTTAGAGAGACTAGTTCCAATTGACCCAAGATTTAGAAAAAAGGTAGGGCATGTTCATAGATTTTTCAGCCGAGTTGACCAATTTGTCCGAAACTTCGGAACAAATCAAAGTATTTTTCTTATTTGTATAGTCCAAACCCATTTTGACCCGCTTTCCGAATTGTGTGACCCTTGCTCTTTATGTAGGCAAAGGCAAGGTCGGGTAAAATAAAGTTGTGTATGCTACGCTAGGATAAATATTGGTAGTTTTTGGTGAAAATTGGAAAATTTTGGGGATGTAAAAAATTGGGTTTTCTTACATTATTTTCTTATTTTCACCAGAAATTACGAATATTTAGTTATTTACCATAATATACACAAATTTTAAACATGTCTATCCTTGGAGTTTATTGTTGTTGAACGTACACAAATTTAATTTATCCAATCTTACCTTACCCACATAAAGAACATTTCTGGACCGAATTTCGACATGGACTAATTTGGCAGGCTCAACTTTAACCTAAACCCGAACTTTTTGCCGACACTAGTGTCGACTTTGTGAAAGTTATCTTCTTTTTCTTTCTCCCCGTTGTTCGGATTTTGACATTTTCCGTTTCTGCAATAGAGTTGCAGAGCTCTGGTGAAAGCGTACGAGATGAATCCCCTACTACATTTCCCGGTATACAGTCTCTCAATTCCGCTTCTATTGGCATACACCGTCTACAAAACTAGCGGAGTGTGAGTTCCTGATCAAGATTCATGTCTGTCGTGGACAATTTGGTGTAAAAAGACAACCTGATTTACCCGGAAAACCCGGTTTGAGTTCTATTGAACTCCTGGGTTCAGGGAAGTTGTGCATAGAACCAAAGAATGTCTTGAAAAAAGCAAAGGATAAATGGTTTTCCCATTAACCATCTGCAGAGGAAAGGGAGGTTTACTAGTTGGAGAGATATGCAGAAATATATATTTGTAGTGCTTTTGTAGGAACAAATTTAGCAATGGAACTAGGTTTGGTGAATTTATGGTTCACCATGTATTTTTTTCTATTTAAATTCCAACTTTTTTTTATTCCCGATAAAATCAGGTACTACCTCTGTCCCTGATTAATTGTCTCAAAAACTACTTTTACAAAACCAATAAATATTGGGAATGAAGCAAAAGATTTATACATTGCCAAAAATGTCATTGAAAATACCCTTGGAGAGGTATAAAAAGTGCATTTATTAGGGATAAAATGGGTATTATAGTTATTGAAAATGTAAAAGTTAGTTAATTAGACAAATAAAAAGAGACGGAGAAATTAGTTAATTGGATAAATAAAAAGGGACGGAGGTAGTACTACTTTTGTCTCGTAATAGACGTCATTTTTGATGTTTGGGAGAATTAAGAGAACTATTTTTGTTGACTACTTTAATTTTAAAAAACAAGAGTGCCCCCTTTAAATAAAAAGAAAGAGTGAAAGCCAAACAATAATGAGGGTAATTTAGTAAGGATTATTAGGTTTTAAAATCCTCAACTTTGAGGATTGTTCATCAGGAAATCCCGAACTTCATTTTGAAATGAATATCCTAAACTTTTGAGAATTGTATTTGTTAACGGTCCAACATCGAATTAACATCAATTAAATTCAAGTTATTGTGTAATGTAGAGCGTGTTTAAACTAAAAAACAATCGCAACATTATAGGAAACCCCAATTTTAAGACACACTAGTTGCAATGTGATATATCATACTGCCCGGGGATAGATTCTTATGGACTAGATATTCTACTCATGTTTGTAGGGTAGGATTGAAGGCCTAATATCCCCCGCTCTAATGGTAGCATATAACACTTACCGGATTTACCACGTTATCGACAAACTATCACATTTTATCATATCATACCATACTTTATCACAACCACTATAATTTTCCCTGATCCCTTTTCTCACTACTTTTCTTTTCTCTCTCCTTAACTCCTACACTAAACATTCTTACTACAAATTTCATCGCAACCTATCATACCATATCGCAACATACTGCACTTTCCACAATTTACCATACCATATAATTTCCACGCTTTACCCGCCGCAGAAAAGAACATGGTCTTTGAAACAAAGAGAATTGATGACTTGATGTACTTAGATGTGAATCAATGAATGTCACTCATCAACACATACCCTACAACACATGTGCCAAGTCCAAGTTCAAATAAGGAAAATATTGGATCGCAATAACTTCTGGTGGTATTAAATCATAATCTACTGACAGTTAAAATTGAACACTGATATACTTAACCTTTATATTGTGGTGTTGTCAATGTACTGAAACATGACTATTTTTGGTCAGTTTTTAGTACGTTAACAACACCTAAATACAAAGGTCGGGTATACCGACATCCAACTTTAAAAATCGCTATATATCGATCCAATACCACCAAAGGTTGATATATTACGATATGATATTCCTTCAAATAATCCCACATGCATCCATTCCTAATCTTGTCCTTGGATTTCCCTGTGAAATAGAATGGTAAATTTATTGGCAATCAAATTTAGCCAGAGCAGGCTGAGCAGCTGGTTACAGGTACATTGTTTTCCACTATTACAACCAGCCTGAATGTCATGTTCAGGCTTCCATACAGATACAACTTTTAGAGAGAGAACTAAAACAAATACAAAAGTGTCTCTGAAAATTGTTGTCTAAGATCCAACACATAACTAGGGCAGATCAACCTATATACAGCCCTCATGCTTATACCACTGTCCCTTACATGATACCCCCAATTTCACCCATTTGTTGTTTCTGCATGAACCCCCCCCCCCCCCCCAAAACACCAAATTTCACTGTTGGTTTTACCCATCATCACTTCTCAATGCTGAGGTGTATGATGAGATTTTGCTGCTACAAATAGAGTGTGTATGTGTGTAGGAGAAAAGCATTCACCTTCGATTGTGACACATCTGACAAAGAGCGGCGGTCTTTACATTCGCATAAGTACAGTGTTGACAGGACCAGTGGGTTGTCTCGTCGGTGTTCCTACTGGAGCTACTCGACTTGGATGAAGTGCCCTTGCCCCTTCCGATCCTGCTTCTACTGCCACTGCCTCCTATGCCCTTGGAGCTTGTTGTCCGGCTCGAAGCGCCCCGGGAGTCCACGTCCGACAACCCGTTTTCTAGGGCTCGCACGAGGTTCTCAAAGTAGTTTCTGGTCACACTGTCAAGAATTTGTGGAAAAACTGTCAGGCCGTCTCTTTACATGGTTTGAAAGCCGAGGAATGTATATTAGGAATATTGGATCATAATATACTGATCTTTGGTGGTATTGGATATACCGACCTTTAAAATCGGATACCAATATGCTTGACCTTTATATTTAGGAGTTATTAATCTACTGAAACATGACTATTCTATAAGTCAGTTTCAGTACATTAATAACACCGAAATATAAAGTTCAGGTATATTGGTATCCCATTTAAAGGTCGGTATACCGGTTCACCACCACTTAAGTCATGGCAAGTATATTAAAATCACTTATGTATAAAGGTCAGGTATATTAGTATCCAATAGTAAAGGTAGGGTATATCAAACATCCACCCACAACCACACATAACCAAATGATAAGAATAGCTAGAGAACTGCAGAATATCATGGTCTACCTGCAAACTATGTCCTAGCTACAAAGGAAACTCCATGCTTGAATAAATATATGCAGGTTGCAGGCTATTAAACTGTTTCAGTACCTGGTAAGACCAGCAAGCTTTGTGCGGAACTCGTTGAACTCTTTTGATGGCCCTTCTTCATTAAGGTAATGTTGCAGCTCCTTTTCTGCGCATTGATGTAATCGTTCCAGACCAGCTTCTGCTTCACCTGCAAAACATAAAACGAACAACTTAAGATCTGGAAAAGACACGACTCAGACTCTCTGGTGGCATGGTATACATAGAGCTATGCTAGAAATCATACATACCCTGCAGGTACTCGAAGAACTGCCTCTTGGCATGTTCGTGCTCGGGCAAATAGTATCCGTACGCGTATGTCCATTTGAGGACACGCCTACATTCAACGATCTGCAACCATGCTTCAATGATAAACTTGAGTTGCGACTCTGGTTGGTGTTGTATGTCGCTCAGTTTCTCTAGCTGCAGTACATAAGATGATTAATATGCTAATTAGTGCACAAGCCAACCTTACTTCCTCCATAATAACATGACAAATCTGTTTTTTTATAGGAAAATAAATACATTAATAATAGTAACAAGAGAATAAAGGCGTAGCAAGCATCTACAAAGTTATATACAACCAAAATAAAGGCTATCCACAAAATCTAGTAATCTACCACATCCATAGAAGAAGAGCAAATCTTCCCATTAACCAAAAAGAAGAGAAATTTTATGAAATTGTCTTTCAAGTGCTGAAGAGGAGCAACCCCCTCAAAAACCCTTTGGTTCCTTTCTCTTCACATAACATGACAAATCTTATCACTGTATGAGGTGCGTTTACATCCCAAAAACAAAAGAAATACGTATGCTGTTTGAATCAACCCCCCCCCCCCCCACGCACCCAAAAGAAAACCCCCAAATAGAACATTGGAAAGAAGAGAGAAAATGGGGGGGGGGTGTTTCAGGTGCAAGGTTAGAAGATTGGTGATGAGTCGTACGAGTGCAACAGATCTTGTCATGTATCAACATTTAGAGAATATTCTCCCAAAGAAGGTTTTTTTGTAAAAAATTTTATGGCAGTGTAGAGGTATTCGCTTTCCACCTCAGAGCTATATACATCTTCATAAAAGAAAGGCAAACAATGAAAGCAACCACTGATTGAAATGGCAGCACTTACATGCACTCTTTGCATCTGCTGAAGATCTGCAAGTGCTTTCTGCCTAGACTGCAAAAAGAATGCCAAAATGAATGAGTCAATAGGCCTGAAATTAACACTCATTCACAAGATTATCGGCTACATTAGAAAACAATAGATAGTCCTGAAACAAGTGTTTATGCTCACCCTTTAACCACACTAACAACAGCGCATAGAGAAAGAACCTAATCACAGCATCATATTGTACGATGCCGAAAGGAAACAAATTCTTTACATGGTGGTAGTATTATAAGATTGGGTATCAACATTGACCATACAAAAGAACATCCACGCATAAGATCTTCCAACAAAAAGTTTGGAATTCAAAAGTCAAGGAATCTAAACCACGTACGGACAAGGTTAACATTCCACCTTGAAAGCCACTTAATTAGTTATTATCACTGGTTGACAACTCAACATCAGATCAAGCTTTTGCTTATTTATGGAAGTTGACTGAAAATAACCCCCAATGATTAACTAAGCAAGTGCATACCGATTGGTTGGTTGCCCAACGTTCGTAATAATGAGTGTATCTCTCCAAGGAATTCTTGGCCATTTCTCTACGTTTCTCAGACTCATCGTACTGTGATGAAAGAAAACATAGTATCTCATCAGTGTTAAATGCACTGGATCACCACCTTTAGAAGACAACATTATATCATAAAGATCACAAGGGAAGTCATTTACCACTCCCTCCTGCTTGGCAGTTTCATAGCGATTACATGCATAAAAACCACCTGTCCTCTCACCATGCTCAGACCAAGCACCAAGACAAAGCCTGCAAGTGCATTCCATTAAATAAAATGCTTCACAAAAAACAGTCACCAACATGCTTAAAAGAATGCAAACACCATTGCTGCTAAGCTTTTCCTTTTCATGTAGGATGGCTTCTCATTTTCCTTTCTTTTCTTTTGTTTTTTTTTTGGGGGTGGGGTTGGGGGGGGGGGGGGGGTACAGTTATGGTACAGCAGAAAGAAACAGTTGGCATGTTGAACGGTACAGCACGATGATTGCAAGCATGAACCTACCAGCAAAACTCAAATTTACATGGAGGTGTACATGTGATATGCATACAGCCTTGATTTTTCTCAATTGGCCGCTTGCACTTGGGGCATGGCTTGGAATTAGCCAATATCCTGCCAGAGAAACAACACCATTTCAGCAACAACGATTTCATTTGACCAAGGGAAATAGTCCAAAAATACATGAAATCATGCCAGATTCACATTAGTTCACTAATAATACGTTCTAATACGTTCTACTTTTCGGTTACATCCATCCATATCAGAGGGACTCTACGATAAAACAGACCTTGAGCATTCAAGGTTTTTGATAATCCATACCAATTCATGTTTTCAGATTCCGCAGTATTCTTCAAAATCCACTTAGACACAGTGCCACAGTCAACAGGCCGGTGGGCTTCCTCCGTACACTGGATGTCAAAACTCAAATTAGGCATTTCTAAACAAGAATATTGTCATCACAGCATAACCTCCGACGACAGAAGCAACCAAAAAGTTAGAAAAGCTTACATTCCAACAAAAACTGTATGAGCAGAGGCAAGTCACATCATAGCTTCCACTACCAACCACAAAGTCTACTGCATAGTCACAACCAGGAGCTGGGCACCATTTTGCCTACAAATTACCAAACACCAACATCAAAGGGCGCTCATAAGATAAGCAGGCAGAATACTCAGTAACACATCAGATTTTTTATATTGTTATAGAAATAATAGTGTACAAGCATACAACTATACCTTTCTATTATCTTCAATATAAGATCGAAGAAAGTAGCGAGCATATTTCTCCTTGTCCTCCTTGGAAGCCAGCAAATTTATCATGTCCTGGCCCACTGCCGCGCCACATGAAGGATCCGGGCATCGTAACATTAGGCATCCAGGGCCACTATTAATGGCTGTTCCCATGTAACCTGACAAAGAAAGAAAGCAAATGAAGGTACTATGCCGAGCAGTGCTGTGCCCTATGGTTCTCTCAGAAATTCCAGTTCAAGTTCCTGTCATGCCATTTCAAGCTTTGCCAATTTCAGATGGCACAACTTCGTATTTCTCCAATCAGGATAAGGGATGAAATGTTGAAAAGGGCAAAATTTTAGACCAACTTCAGCTACGCAGGTTTCAAACTTCTAAAGGACAAGCCTTTCTAAAGCAGTGCCCTGCTCTATATCTGAAAAGATGTCTGGCTTCTATTGATATCTTTACCCATTCAATCATGAATATCCCATCAAATTTCTTAATCTCAGGTAAGATGCATACTTAATTGGTTAAACAGAACAAATACTTGGGAAGACGAATACAAACCTGCCCAGCAATCATTACAAAATGGGTGGCCACAGGCAGCTGTATTGATCACACCCCCAGGAAAGGTTTCAAAGCAAATGCCGCAAGTCAACTGTAAAATTAGGCATATAGATATAAACAATTTCCCTTGAGGAAGATAGATGAGTAAAAATTTCAAAACAAGCAAGGGGGGCAATCTCAAAATCAACAAACAATCAAATAATGAAAATAATACAACATGCCACGAAACGGTGGAAAGATGTACTACATACTTCTTCTGCATTAGCCAATTCAGCAGCTGGTCTTTCCAATAGACCAACAGTTTTGCGGACCTTCTCTTCATCAGCGAACCACTCATCATTCACCTTACTGACACTCCTGTGATGCCAAAAACAAACATTTCTTCAGCAAAAAAATATAATGTCGTCCACACAGACATGCGAGATCCCACGAAATTGGAAATATTACTTAATAAATTGCTTTGTCTACACTTTTATACACGAAGGATCCCCCCCCCCCCCTCTCTTCACATGCACATTTGATGACGATTTCAGGAAAATGAGAATTTAGGTCAGATCCATGGAGCAGAACTTACAGGAGCAGCATAATCAAAAAGATATGGGCATATACAAGCTACAAGCCCCGCATAGAGCACAGGTAATGTGGCTAACAATGACATATGAAATTCCTGAATAGGCCCCATATCCAGGTGATTTACACTAGGGCTTGTTCTTTTGGCGGTAAATTTTCCCGTCTTTCCCCATCCTTCTGAGTCTTAACAAAGTTCTCCGCTCCTTCCCATTCCTCCTGAAATTCCACAATCCTTTCCACCCTTTAGAAATTCCCATTCCTTTCCAGTCCTTCACCCCTTCAAAATATCCCATTCCATTCAACTTCTTGAAACGCACCTAGTTTCCACTTCTATCCCCTTCTCCAGAAACATTTCACTCCTTCCGCCTTTCTTTCCACCCCGTTTGAGATCACCCACACCCTGCCACCCCCCCCCCCCCAAAAAAAAAAAAAAGAAAAGAAAAACGAAACGAAACGAAAAGAAAGGAAAGGAACACACCATAGCTGCACTTACCAATTATAATGACGGAGAAGGATGCCAGCTTCAACCTTAGAAATAGAAAGCACGGTCGATATCTTCATAATATCATCTTCTTGGCGTCGACGAATATCAGATTCACTCAATATAGTGTAGTTTTGCTGCACAAAAGGAGTACACAATCAGTAATAGGCCACAAAGAACGGAAGATTTGCACTTGTTACAATTTAAGAACCAAATCTAAGTTTCTTCCATTCAAGGAAAACCACATAAATACACAAAACTAACAGTCAAGGCCTCAAGGGTGATCATTTGCAGTCATTATTTATCACAAATAAAAATAGGACAAACTATTCAAATTAAATTAGTTAGCAGAACTTGCCATATCGAGCATCTGAAAATGCCATAAAAATCACTATAAGGAACAAAAAAGAGCAAGTCTCAATGAAGATCCATGAAACCAGGTTTACAATATCAATGCTGCAAAGCAACACTATTTACATTTTACACCAGTCATTATCCGCCAACAATATCCAACACACAAGCAAAATTTCCAACTCAGATAGAAACATGGGAGCATTTCAATGTCCATCACGTCTAAAATTTACTTGCCAATAAATTTTATTTCCCATAAAAGCTCGACTTCCAATCAGTATGCATAAACTCACATGATGAAAATACTAGCCTCTCCTAGTCCACAACCAAGCAGATGAAACAGGCAACCGGCAACAGTAAGGGGATGGTTACATAAAGAAATTTGTACCTATATCCCCAAACTTGCAGTTTACCATTAAGTTTATTATGCAGTTTAAACATCAAACAGAAAAAATGGTAATCTTAAAGGTTCCCCTGCATCAACCAGTCAGATCAACTAGTCTAACACATACCTATTTTTGCTCCAGCACCTTATTGCAGCAGCTACATCAACAACAATATAAATATACCTCATAAACATGTCCAGCTTTTGTAACTACTTAAACATAAAATTCATGCTTCCCCTGTTAAAACCCCGCATTACCCACCTTCTAAATTTACAATTCTACATGCAAAAAGTGATATTGTCGAAAAGATATGACAAACCAAAAGCAATTCTCCAAAATCCCACCCAGGTAAGGAATTGACACAATTTAAAAATCGCCCGCTACCTACTACTTAGGGGGGGGGGGGGGAGCATAACATGTTTAATGAGGCGTTTATTTTTCAACTATCTCGAGTATGTACATAGTGGAAAAGTATGGTAAATTGACAAATTAATATGCAAATTACTAGCTCATACATACAATGTTAATCGACATGGAGCGATTAAACAAGCAAATGGCAAGAGCAAGCACAGCTGCCTATCTTGAGACTATCTCACCTAAACATTATAAGCATCACTAACATTTCATTCAGATGACTACTCAAAAAAAAAATCATTGCTTGATAAATGGAACAGCTTCAAATCACACAATCAATAACTTGACAATGTCCATTGATGCGATTACAAGTTAATCATCTAGCTTAACAACTGTTACTCAACACTTAGCAAAGTGAACAACCACTATCAAGAACCCTGAAATATTAACCACAACTCAATCAGAAACACCCCCTAAAAGATCAAAACTATCAAATCAATACAGGATACCGATAGCACATCAATTCAGCGAAGAACAAAACGAACAAAATGGGATTAAACAACGAACAAGACGTATACAAAACGGAACTCAACCAAAAAAAAATGCCGATGCAAACCTGGTTACGACGAACAGCGAAATCATCGAAATCATCTTCCGAGTAATTATCAATAAAATCGTAATCACCATTCGCAGCATCATCGGAATCGCCGCTGTAGAAGTCTTCCAGGGATTCCAAATCATTGGCATCATGCATGTCATCCTCGGAATCCATTTTCTTCGAGCTGCTCACAATTAACCTACCTAATTAGGTCAATCGATCGATCAAGCAATCAATCAATCCTATTCAAATGAAACTACAATCCCTAGAATTAGGGTTCGGGAACTTGGGCAAATTTGCGTGGATTAGGGTTCGGAAAATGAGAAAATTGAACCGAAAAGGGGGGAGAAGTGAGATCTAGGGCGATTGATGGAAGAACTGGAAGGAATTGCTTTGTGGTAACGTTGATGAGAGGTTAGGGAAAATGAAATTGGAATCATATGAATGAATATATGAATTGGGGGTAATAAAGGAAGAAAAAATAAAATTCTTTTTGCATAAATGAAAAAAAAAGGAAATGGAGTTAAAAGTTAAAACTAAAAGACAAAGATGCGTTGATTTTGCCTTATACTTGGACATACAGGATATGCTGCAGTCCTCTATGATTGATCTTCCATCATATTATATAACTGTCGTCTTTGAAAATTATACAGTCAAATTTTAAAATTTTAAAATGTAAATTATTTGATATATTCAATGGTTTGTTACATAAAATTATTATCATTATATTTATAATGAAAAATATTATCATAAAATTATAATATAGCAATTTAAAAAAATGTTGTATGAGAAATCATCAATCAAAAAATAACATTGAAGATCATGATATGGAGAATTACTGGTTTTTTACTTGTCAAATTGCCTAAATTTTTCGTTTTTTCATTTATTTGTTAAATTATATAAACTTTGCAATTTTAATGATTAGAATATTCATTCTATCTCTAATAAATAATTTTTTACGACTTTTCAAAAGGATTTTGAAAATATTTTTGATAATATGCATTTTTTTGTTTCATTCCTTATATTTCTTGATTTTGTGAAGGTAATTTTAAAACTAAATAATTATGGGTAAAGATAGTCATTTATAAATAATTTTTAAATTTTGGGGTAGTGATTAATAAATAATATATGTAAAGTTCAGTATAGCAACGTGAAGTACTCTTAATCAAAACAATGGAGCAGTTGTAATATCCCTCATTTTCAGAAAAAGAATATATATACATATATGTTTGGCTCCTCTAAAAATGATAAATAGAAACAATAGGGAGCAATGGATTATTTTTTGTTTTATGGTCAAATTTATGGTCTAACGAACCGTTCTTTTCTGCATTGCGTTGCGGTTAGTTGCGGTGTAAATAGTAAAAAGGTAATAGTAATTTACGGTATGTTGCGGTAATTTGAGTTGCGATTAGTTGCGTTAACGCACAAAAGACCGATGCCTAAGTAGTTGATTATGAACTACTTTAGCTGCGTATAAAGCAAAATTTAATAAGAGTTCCTTTTTTTGGTTAGGTGAGATGTATGTGTAATTGACTAATTGTTGCATTTGTTGTCTTGTTGCCTTTGTCCATTTTATTTCTCAAATTATCAAAACTTTTCATTCTCTTTTACTAGTTTAATGCCCTAATTTTTTCAATTCAAATAAACATAATATTTATTATGTCCTTAATTAATAGGCCTTACCCCACCTTAAGGATATTTTTGACAATTTACATTTTTTAGCCATTTTTCTATATTCATTGATTTCGATTACATTAATGATATTTTTTACAATTTACATTTTTTACCCCATCTTTTATATTCATTTTATTTTGATAGATCAGTTGTAGTAAGAATTAACAAATAATTAGAGACAAAGAAAATAATGATTATTTTATTACGTGGAGTGGTTCTCAAAGTGTGTACCGTATTACTAACGTGATCATCTTTTATCTAAATACAAGTGTAATGCTTCTCACCAATTGTTTTTTCCTACAATCCTCTTTGAAGATAATTTATCATTGTTTGTTTGTTTGTTGTGTTATACTTTGTATTTGTGTCTTCGCTCACCTACCTAATTGAAATTTTTTCCCCTTCCAAACTAGTCTATAAAAAAATGGCTATGAGGTCAACTTTGGCTTGGATTATATTTGGACACATGAGATTTGCATCATTTCAGATATATTTTAAGATGTTTTAGGAAGTTTTCCATAATTTATTTTCTATTTTCAGGTTTCACCCACTTATTAGGAAAAAAGTTGATGATAAAGTAACAAAAAATAGCCCACAAAAACTCTTTATTATCGTCAATCTTTATTGTTTTATTGCCATGTTTTGAATTTTTCTTCTAAATATAAAAAAACAGGCATGTACATTTCAATATTCTCAATTTAGAGCCACCATATGCTGAATAATCCGAATTTCTAATATACATGGCAGTAATCCAAAGTCCAAACTATGGGAGCATTAGATTACAGTAGACTATCATCGAGTTCCAATCATTTTAATTCGGTGGTAGAGTGACACGACCACAAAGTCGTCTCACAAGTACTACCGAAATCAAACAAACTTCGCTGCCACATCACTCAACCACCGAGTTCTGATATAAGCGGAACTCGGTGGTAGTTTCGATTGTTCAACTTCGCATTGTCCAAAATTGAGATCACTCAATCCAAGGACCCAAAACATTCATAACAACAAATTTGTGTCTCATGTTGATGTTGTTAGTTTTGTTTTTGTCATTGCAATTAGATGTTTACCCTATTGTTGTACATATTGAAAGTTTCGATTATTCAACATCTCATTGTCCGAAATTGATGTTCAAATCCAAGAACCCAAAACATCCATAACAACCAACTTTGTGTCTCATGTTGGTTGTTTTGTTTTTGTCATTGTAATTATAGAAGTTTAGAACTGAACCAGATAGTGACCAAAGAGGGCCTCTGCCTCTGAGTATTCACATAGGATATACATTACACTAATTTCCAACAGTAATTTAGGTGATACATAACAACAATTACATCAAATTGCTAGCTGATGGCAATAACATATGCTAAAAAACTAAGCTCGGTACAAACAAAATTGATATTTGCAGCCTATACATGTCGGAAATCTGCGTAATCTACATCCTCGATTTCAGAGTTCTGACAGCAACTTACAGTCACTTCAACAAATGAGCTTGCTGATCCAACTGTTGAAATGATTATTGATTGATTATCGATTAATGACGACTTTGGATTACTATGAAAGTCGATAACTTAATTCAAAGGAACTTACATGATCAAACTGTAGCAGCACTGAGAGAAAGGAAGTCTGAGATCTTGTTGGTGTAGAAATCGGGCTGGATTTTGTTGTTGGGACTTTTCAGTGTTTCCAAACTTGTAACACCTTCATACCGAAAAGAAAATGATCATAGTCTTCAGCTATTACGCGCCTATTATCTTCATCTTATTTCGATTGAACTTATTTTCTCTAGACTTATTCTAAACCTTAGTGAGAACTTATTCTGAACTTATGAACATAACTTATTCTAAACTTACTTTTCAGAACTTATTATATTAACTGAAACTATCCAGGGAAAAAAAGGTGAAGAGAGCTGATAAAAGCTAAGGTTAGGGAATGGGGAGGGACCTAATCAAAGGCAAAGCCAGGAATTAAGGTCGGATAAACACGGGTAAAAAAAAGGTAATTTTTGGGAAACAACAACAACCCTCAGTAAAGTCCCGCTAATGCAAAGTTATAAAATTAGAAAATTTTGGCATTATAAAATGAGTATGCTTAGCTCTTTTTCCAATTTTCTCCAAAACTTGCCTCTTTTTACCTTAATTATTCAACCTTATTTTATCCAGTTTCACCCTGCCTACGTAAAGTAAATTGGGAGTCCGTGTCAATTCATGTTTCCAGAGAAGATTACAGTTGTGCTAATCTACGTAGCAGATGTGATTGTTACCTGATAGAACAAGAAGGGTTTTGCAGCCACCATTCTGTCCAAAGAGTATGTCAGTGTCTAATCTGTCTCCCACCATGCATATTTGTGACTTTTGGATACCAAACCTGTAGTTAGCATCATACAAGATGTTAGTATTTGATGTAAACTTTTCACACTGGGATGGGACCCTTACATCCATGGGATCCAACTAGGTTTGAAAATGCCAAAGGGAAAATGAAAATGAGAAACCAGGAATCTCTTTTCTAGTTCTCTTTATGTCATGTAAAGTGGTACGAGAATATGTACTAAGATTGATGAGTAGGAAAAGAATATTGTTGATCGACGTACTCGTTAGCCAAATAATCCATCATGAAAGTGGAGGGTTTCCCGACGACAAGGGGTTCTCGCTGACAAGATCCGACTAGGGCGCCGACCATTGAACCACCACCTGAAAGCAAGAGTGTCGGCATCAGTAATTCAGTACTGTCAATGTCGTATTTTCTCTTTTTTGGGTGTTTTTTTTCAGCAATATGAAAAGTATGATGGGGTGGAATTATATATGTATTTGGCGTCACTGTTGAGTCCACTATAGCAGAACATTTGAATCCAGCAGTGGCATCAGTAAAAGTGACTGAGTGATTAGGAAAAGGGTTGAACCTGCCCACTCTTGTGCATCAGTAAGATGAGTTACAGCATCACGGTTTGTGGCAATGAAAAGACATCCGGGGTTTTCACGGATGCAGAGTGTCCCGTACCTGATGACATGCGATAGACACAAGATATTACTTAGATTAAGGCGGCACAAGGACACGACATCCACAAATTACATGACAGATGTTGTACACTAGGAAATAAAAAGTAATTCGTCATGCTGTTATGTGTGTAACCATCTCAACCAAAAGCTTAAGCTGATAGTTGAAATCCCAATGATGGTTTTATACTCTAAACACACCCCCTCACGTGAAGCATGGATGCTACAAAAACCCCGTAACCTTGCGTAAATAAAACATGGGGTCTGCCAAGATTCACAACCGAGACCTCTTACTCAGACTGACTTTGATACCATGCGGAACCATCTAAAACCAAAAGCTTAAGTTGATATTTAAAACCTAAAGGTCTAATGATGAAAATATAGCCATATGTTATGGCCAATTGCTGACTACTTCACATGTTACCATCTAATGCGTGACAAATGCTGGGATACTTACTGGACTTTGTAGTAGTTGAAGTATCGATCAAACCCTACGACAACAGCACCGACCTGTAAAGGACAGTTGAGATTAAGGACAACAAACAAGTAGTTTACCACTACCAAACACCACCCCCCCCCCCCAAAGGACAAATGGCTTATGGCTCCACTAGCTTAGGCAGCAGATTCTTACATCCTCATCGTGCTCCATCATGAACCCAGGCGTCAACTCGATTTTCTTTGTACCATCTTCCTGCAAACAAAAAGAAAATTAAAGATAACAATAAACGGTACAGAAACAGCTCTTAATTGCATCTACACTAAGACAAAGAGTCAAAGACAATCATCGTTGAAGGTCATGGTTCGCCTTCATGTCCCCAACTAACTATACTTGGATAAAATGAAGAAGCTAATGACAAGCCAGAGCAAATGAAGCAGATAAAGTGGTAATTTGCAACTCTCTCTTACTTTTCTCTTAAACTAGTTCACTAATGAGAATACCGCCTGCAGCCATATGTCTAGGATCAATTTGCAAATCTGTATTTCATCTAGCCCTAAGCATAATCATCGGCTCGTTGAATGTTGCTTAGAATAAAAGCTTCTGCAACATGATTTATTGAGAAAGCTACAATGTCTCGAAATTTTAGACATGCACAGAAGGGGGTTTACCGGGCCACCAAGATATTGAAATCCAGCAAGATCAAGCTCTTTCAATATACCCTCCTCACCAATTACATACACCTGTCATAACAACAGTTCAAATGGGTAACCATTAGCCAAGAATACAACAAATAGCTTAAGAAGCAGTACTTATCACGAAAGCACAGTACGACTTAGGTTTTTACAAAGTAGGTGCAGCATAACATGGTTCCATAAGAAATGAAGGACTAAAAGAAACATGGTTGCAGCCAACTGGAACCCTCCTTGTTTAGCATATTGCCTATGAAGAACTTCATTATCTAACTGTGAAGAATATCATATTTCAGGTTTGCTTTCACTTATTTGAGGAAATGTAACCGGGTCAAAGTGGGCAAAGGAAAAACACCTTCTTATCTTTAGGGAAGTCAATTGATTTGAGGTACGCTGCAGCAGCAAAGGATGATGCAAAAATTTCCTCCTGAAAGAATCAAATGACTCATCAGTACAGCTGATGAAAACATACTAAAGAACCTGCTGGAACTAATCACAAACCAACCAACCTCGCTGACGTTGAGCCCAAGCGTCTCAAACTTCTTCCCATATTGCTTCCTGGACTTGGTTGAGTTGTTAGTCACAAACACCAACCTTTTTCCCTGATGAAAGGGGAAGCTAATCGGTATGTGGCACTAAATAAGAAAAGGCATGTTGCGAAACTAACACAAATATATTATGCAGTACCCTGTAAGGACAAACTTTTGGAAGTAAAGTCAACATGATGAGAGAACACAGACCTTTGACCGCAGCATATCCAATGTAGCAGGGACTCCATCAATCAATTTATCCCCTTTCCAGATAACACCTAACAAGTATAAAGATGCATCATTAACATCTTCAACAAGAAGCATGAATTTCTTCAAAGCAAAAAGACACGGCTAGAAAGCTTAGTGCAGCTTTTGGTTGAATGTAATTTAGTACCAATGTATGAATCAAGCTTAAAATGCAATCACAAGTAGTTAGTGTGCCATTTGGTTGGATGCAATCCAAAGTCTTCAGCTGAGTTCAACACTGATTTATGTATACAATAATCTTCAAGTTCCTCTACATAACGACCTTACCCTGACAATGCTATACGGTACTTTACTGTTAACTAAACAAATGCTAATTGCGTCGAAGGAGATCAATGTATGCATCACAAAACCCGTAATTCTCAAAGATTGCTAGTCAGATGTTCCTATTAAATTGCATTTTAGTAATTTCCTCATATTGTGAAGCATAAAACAATCAACAATCCAAAACTAATCAGCAGATGTTCGGTAACATACCAAATTCTCGATAACATAGATCGACTTGCTATTTGCTAATCAACTGTGAATGTACTAAACGAAGTAGCTATTTTAGCACTCCGAATGAATCATCTAATCTTTGAATAGATACATTTCATCATTCACAAATTAACAAGCCAAAACTAATCAGCAGATGTTCGCTAATCTACCAGATTCTCGATAACATAGACTTGCTATTTGCTAATCAACCATGAATGTACTCAACACAGTAGCTATTTTAGCACTGAGAATGAACCATCAGATCTTTGCATAAACACATTTCATCATCCACGAGGATTTTCCACTGATGAAACCGATCCAATTCAAGCTCTAACTCCGATCCTACAATCACAAGCGTGAAAAGCAAAACGCAACAACTAAAACTCAACTGAAAAAAACACATTTCATCATCCACGAATATTTTCCACTGATGAACCCGGTCCAATTCAAGCCCTAACTCCGATCCTACAATCACAAGCATGAACAAACCAAAAAAAACGCAACGACTAAAACTCAACCGAAAATCAAATCAATCTGATCTCACCATCGCAATCAAAGATGAAGGTCTCAACCGAGTCAATCAACTCGTCCGCATTCACCAACTGCTGCGCCGAAGCACGGGGGCTCAAACTCACCGCCATTCTCAAATTCCTGCTAGCTGCACAGCATCGAAGAGGGACGAATCGAGCAAAAGAGTTGGAAAACGAGGCGAGATTTCTAGGTCTGTCGATGAATCTGGAAGCTAGGGTTTTGGAGAGAGGAGAAGAAGCTGGGGATGATGAAGCTCTGCTGCTGCTGCTAATACTAGTTGCGCTCAGCATCTTTGTGAAGTGTTGTTGTTTGTTGGTGGGTTTCTCTCTCCAGTTTCTCTCTCTAGAGGGGTTGGATTTTGTGGCCGTTAGGATTTCAGTTTTAAAAAGGCGGGGATTTGTGGGGCCCGGGGTTGGGGAGGGGTGAGTGGCTGCGACTTGTTTTATCCGGGAGTAGGTGTGCCCTACCAACCCAAGGGGAAGCATTCTAGGCTTCCAGTTTTAAAGCACTACTAGTGGCTCATTATTTATGAACCTTACTTTTTCTTTTCCTTTTTCTTTTGTTTTGTGTTTTGAAAAAATAAAGGGAAAAGCTGATGGGAAATGTAGATTACTGGCATGTAAAGTTCGGTGGTAAATGCTGTTTTCGGTATGTTTAAGTGAGTTTTGGTGAGTTTCGATTTGTATGCTGCATGTTATTTTTGGTAGGTATGATGAGTTTCGGTAAATTTCGACGGCTTTAATTGGATTATGGTAACTTTAAGAAAGTTTTTACCGTCACTCACTTACCATCAAACTTTACAAAGCCTAAACTTAGTTCATATTGGTAGGTAGCTTTTTGGGGTTTTTCCGATTGTTATGGTCGAAGAGCTCAAAAGATTAACAGTATAATGAGAAAACAGTGTTCTGCAAACGAACAACTGGGACAATGTCCTACAAAGCCACCCGAAACCAAAGCAAAATATAGACAATGAACTAAACAATATGAAAATGGGAAAGGAAACGCATAACAAAATAAAACACATATAGTAGAGAGACACTGACAGGCGCTAGACATCGATCTGATAGATATATTGATTGGTCTTATCAACTTATTAAGTTTAATTTAGTGTTTAATTTGGATGACCCACTCTTTTGTTTGATAGACTACTATAGTTCGTCGAGATATGAACCAGTTGTAACAACACTTACCTTTGTTAAATAAAGATATGTTGAAGTTTTGTGTACAAATGGTTGACGTTCTCATGTCATTTAACACCAAATGTTATAAGGCTTATCACGGTGGTCGATGATCAAATCTTAGGGATAGACCATATCACTTTCCAATATGTGTTGCATATATTTGCTAAATACATATTTAAAACGTTGGTGTCTTCCTTCTTTAGGTGTTCTTTGGCTTGTTGAATTATCTGCGGTATATGATATAGCAGGTGGTCCAACTCAACTATACATTTAAATGGTTAAGTTTCAATGTTCTATGTATAATGTTGTTTTGTGTTGAATCATTGTGCTTGTTTCTTAGAGGTCAATTTCTACTAATTGAATCTCATGTATAACCATATATACTTTGTTATAAGATGAATATCAATAGTGATATTGTTGTCACAAATGTGAATATCACATGTCATTATTTTAAAAAAAGTTCAAGATTGTACGAGGTTATAACAAATGAATATTAAAATCGATGAAACCAATTTGCCTTTGAATATAAGGATCATGTGTGTATTTGCTTTTAAAGGTAAATTTATGTCACTCATTTATAATGGAATCTTACTAATTGGATAAGTGTCGGGAGCATGAGTTTGACTTCCTCTCAATTTTCCAACAACCTATGATGTTTCACAAACTTAAAAACAACAACGAATTACCAGGAAAAATGTTTGAGTACAATATGAGAGATTTAAATATATGTAGCATTCATCCCATGAATTAAAGTTTATGCAAAGGCTGATATTGGCAAGTTTTATTTAATTTACGCTAATATACCAAAATAAAAAATATTACGGTTTGATAAATTTTAGTAAATTTAGATAAAAACTTATCCTGTCTATTTTAACCAAGTTTTTGATAGGCCCTTAGTGCAAAACGGCATCCTCTGCCGCCGTTTTGCTCGTGGTTCGCTTCGTATATAAGCCGTCAAACCCCACAGCAAAAGTCAGAAACCCCACCAAATTGCAAAAACCCCTCCAACTCGGCCGAGTCAACTCAGCCATGGCCGCCGGACCTTCGAAGCCTCCAGCTCCGTTCGATCTAAAGCTCGACGACGAAGACGACGTCCTTGCGAACGCGGAGGTTCTGACTCGTGTAGAGCTCATGAAGCGCCGAGCCGCGCGACTGAGGCAGCAAGCCAAGTTCTACAAGCTCTGTTACTGGTCGTTAATGGAGGATTTGAGGCGGAAACACAGAGAATACATCTGGAAGTTCGGAAGTCCTTTCGAGAGCGATGATGAGGCAGAGGAGGAGGAGGGAGAAGACGTTTTCATGGCGGAGGACGATGTGAATCGCGATCGTAATGGTCAGAGCAACGAAAATCGTCGTCATCGGAGTGGTAATGGCAATGGCAATGAATTAGGGTTAGGGTTACGGTTACGGTTGGGGAAACGAGTTAAGGAATGTGTGATTGCTGCGTGTGTTATGAAGGCTATGCCGTGTACGGAGTTCTGTCACACACATATATTGTATGATCCCAAGCAGACGTTGTACAAACGATGCAAATTCCGCCTCGGTAAGTTGAGGTTAGTCCGATCGATCCATTATATCTCTAAATTATGCGTCGTTATCAGTACTTCTTGGTTGCTCATTGTTGTGTTTTGATCGTTCATTAGTTGTTGAATTTGAGCTTGATCAACTGATCATTCATGGATCAATGGATTGCCTGAAGTTTAGGATTCTATAGATTGTGCAAGTGTTAAGATTTGCTGGAGAATTTAGGATCCATTATCTCTCTAAATTATGCATTGTTATCGCTTCTTGAATTATGATTTCTTGTTCGTATGCTTCGTGGTTTGATCACTGATGAGTGTTGAATTTGAACTTGAATTCATCATTCAACACTCATGGATCAATGGATTGCAAGAACTCTGAAGTTTAAAATCTGTAGATTGTGTAAGACTGCAAGTATTAGGATTTGCTAGAGAATTTGAGCTTGATCAACTGATCATTCATGGATCAGTGGATAGGATTCCATAGATTATGCAAGTGTTAGGATTTGCTGGAGAATTTAGGTATTTTCCCTACCTGTTAATCTTGTTTTTGTTTGAGCTCTTGATAGAATAATTTAGAATAGTGAGTCATAATAATTTACTTGTTTTGGATTAAAATAGAAGGCTTTTGGAATTAAATAATCCAATCTTTAGGGCAAGTTGAGAATCATATTATTTGATGATTTGTAGAAACCCTATTGATTAAGCTAACTAACATGGTGATATCCATGGAATCATCATAATATTTATAGGAGGCATAAATGTGGTATACACATATATCATAAGTGAAAGGACGATAACATTAAAATTTAGTTGATTTGTAGCATGAAATTCCATGTAAATTTGTTATGGTAAGCAACATTATATACAATTAATTCAGAAATCGAGTCTTTCTCACAATATCTATGGACACACATGAATCCATTGATAATTCAAGAATTGGTTTCATATTCTTTAATTATTAGTTGAAAAGAACATACCCATTATTTTCAGAGAACCGAACAATTGTGATCCCTTATGAATCGATCTTCTAATTCAAATCATACATTTAATGCATCCCTTTCAGAAATCGAGTCTTTCTCACAATATCTATACACACATGTATCTGTCGAGAATTTGAGATTCGATTTCATATTCTATTATTACTCGAAAAGAACATAACCATTATTTTTCAGAGAACCGAACAATCATAATCGAAAGATTGATCTTGTTTCGCCAAATATTGACAGGCCGATGGTTACGATGCTTCAGAAAGAGTAGGAGTACGTGCAAGTCATCGAGAACTCCTACGAGACAAAACTGTGCTTCGGGTCATTCGGAAATGGTTGGGCATTGTGGACAGCCCGAAACATACAAAACATTCTCGAACATCCAAGGTTGTCAATGCTACATGAGGTCGAAAGGAATGTTTATGAGATTCATAGGACTCAGTAGATAAACCTGTTTACCCTTCATTAAAAAAGAAAAAAGAAAAAAGAAAAAACATGGTTGATTGCTTGGTTTGGTTCATCAATAAGGAAGAAATAAAAATGTGGGGAAAATGTTCCACATTTTTTTTGTGATAAAAAGTGGTCAACATTTGGTTGAATGATAAGGTAGTGTCATATTTGGTGAAAGGAACCCAATTCTTTATGCGTGACCAACTTCTCTTTTTGTTGCTATGAGTTGAGATAACCTTTTTTTCTAAAATGTATATATAACTGAAAAAATGTGTTGCTTAAATGTATATCTCCGTTCACTTAGTTGCCTGTCATAGTCTTTAATGTCAATTTTTTTTTTGACAATTGTAATATTATACTTTTAAAATAGTGTTTTTTGTGATAAATTTAATGAAAGTAATTTTATATAACAAATCATTGTATACATATTATTAAGAAATTTATGGTCGAAAGTTTAAAGTTTGATCATACGATTGCCAAAAACAACCATTAATATGAAACATAGAGAGTATTCAATAACCGGTAAGAATGACCGATCTCCACCCCCCTGAAAACCTTTTAAATAAATATAAAAGTTTGAAGTACATATTTTTCGAATGTATTTTGAACATTTTGTGTGTCTTTTGTACCTTAAACCTCATTAGATGTCTAATTAAAAAAAGGTTCAATGTATCATAATAAATAAATTGGTCTTTTCTTTGGTACATAACAAAGTTCAACGTATCATAAAATGTATCAATGTATGTCCTCGATTACTTTACTTTGTTTTACTTGCTAGGACAATATATTGACACATTCGCGACATATTTTATTTAATTGAAGTGCTAGATACATTAGTCTTAGTTTCTTGTAAGAAATAAAAAAAAACTCATCATATAATTGAAATATTCTGCTATTGATCACATTCATTGTGAAGCGAACGCAGCGACAAACTAGATGATGAACTTTGGGCATTTTAAACTCTATTGGTACTTGAAATTGTAGTCTCTCTTTAGACTTTTTATGTATTATTCATGCGAATAACGGAGGGAGATATATTGAGAGAAGGTCCCCTATGGTGGTGTTGTTTACTCGGATTTGAGAAAAAAAAATAATAATCTCAGATTCAATTCTCCCTCCTACAACGCACTATTACACTACTGTTTGTGGCCCCTTAATTACTCTCTCCGTTTCATAATAATTGTCATTTAGTTGATTATTACAGTTTCTAATATCACTCATTGATTGATCATTTCGAATATAGCATCTTATTAACAATTGCTGGTGGGATCACAAAGGTGCGGTGGTCGCTGATGGGACAAAGCAAACTGTTGGATTCATGACGGTGGAGGTAGCTGAAGCGGAGGCTTGTCTTTTTAGCCTTCAAACTACCTGGGACTCAGGTTTCCGTTCTATAATAGTTGAAGGTGATTGCCTTTCTCTCATATCCAAGCTCAGAAACGGCTTCACAGGCAAGAACACTTTGGGCGTCATCGTTAAGGAGATCCTCCAAATTTCTAAAGCTTTTATGTTTATTTCTTGGAATCATGTACTTCGGGCGGGGAATCGGGTAGCTCATTCCTTAACTCACCTTCAACCCTATGATTCGTCTGATCGAATTTGGTTGGAGGATGGTCCTGAAGCCTCCTTGGCTCTGGCCCAAGACGATATATTCAACTTTTTACATCGTAATGAATAATTTCCCGCTCGTTGGCGGTTTCCCTCAAAAAAAAAAAAACAATTGCAATATTATATCCTTCGGATAACATCTTTTATTATGAATCTAGTGATAGTAGTTTTATATAACAAGTCATTGTATATTTTTATAAATTTATAGTTAAAAATTTTAAATTTTGACTGCGCAATGTCCAGAAATAACAATTAATATGGAATGAATGGAGTAATTAACTCCCTAATTGTAGGCATTAACTTGAAGTGGCATGCTTAATTATAGTCTAGATACATTAATGGGCATCTTAATTATGTAGAGCTCATAATTTAGTTAAGGTGCTAGCTATAGATATACCATTTTCAATGGTGACAAGACATCTTTAAATTTCAACTACTAATATTATCAAATTTCTGATGAAATCTTAGATTTGACTCCCATAATCTTCCATCATAAACATCCTTCTTATTCAGCATCCAATGAATTTTGTCCTTCCATTCTTAAATAATTGTTGTTTTGAAGAGTTCAAAAGGTGCCCTAGAAATGATAGCTAAGGACTTGATATAAACAAATTATATTATTGGTAATAATACCCCACTTTTAATCAAATAATTTTATTGAAAATAACAGAGCACTAATTCCTGAAAAGAAAGGTGGTAAAATAGTATTACCTCCGTTTTATTTTATCTGTCGCCTAGGGAATTATGACAAAAACTTTGACCGTCAGTATCTTAATTTATATAATGATTCATCATACAAAATTGATGTCATTAGATTCGTAATAAAAAATACTATTAAAACAGTATAATATTATATTTTTCTATAAAGTTTTATATTAGAAATTATTGATTAAAAATTGACACTGAAAACCGTAAATGACAGATAAAAAAGAACAGAAGGAGTACTATGTTCCATAACATTTATTAATGTTTAATAGTACATAGAAATACTAAATGCTACATTAAATGTTACATGAAATAGTTTCGTATCAGATACTAATATTTGATCAACTCATAATCTGACTCAATTGAAATCCTAAATAATACTCCAAACATTATTGTTGAATTTAAAATATACATTCGATAATTATCATTTTAGTCTATAAACGTTGCTTAAAATGTTACATGAAACAATTTCTTAGTCCAAAAGCTACTATCAAATATGAACATATATTCTATATGTTCCATAATTATCATCTCATCTCATTTCAATTCAAACTTATCCTTAAAGATCAATTGTTATCATTTCTTTTCATATTGGACATGGAAAAGTATAACCATCATGGTAAATTGTCTTGTCAGTTCAATAATCCATAATTTTCTCTTTTTGACGCAAATATTGTGGTGGAAAATGTATTGGAGCATTATATATACTCAATTATTATTACTATCGTGCCCATAAATGGTCACAAAAATTGTCATGTAACATCATGTATCGATATTCCTTCACCACTAATATCTCCTCTTAATTGTTATTAAAAAAAATATCCTCTTATATTTGATATCCAAAATAACACATCTTATAAAATATGAGCATTAGATTCTCGTACATCAATCAAAGATGTGACACAACCTTAAACAAAATCCCAAGCCAAATTTTGGATTGGTAACTCTTTCCAATCTAATCAAATTCAATTCAAACCTTACACAATTCCCCAAAAACAAATTCTCTCTAAAAACACAATTCTCCAAAAAAGCATCATAACTTATCAAATCCATCCAAACCCCATTTTATCCAACCCAAAGAACAGAGCCTTAATTGAAAGAAACTCTCTCAAATTTCAATGTCCCCATTTCAATATTTCATGACCTTTTCTTAAATTTCAATATTTTTATGAAAGTACTAAAAAATTTTTCTTCAATATTACTTCCGTCTTTAAATAATCGTCACAAGAACTACAAAATATGCATAGAAAACAAGTAAATGAGACTTCACCACATATGCTCCTAACAATGCCCACATACATAGATAGGAAAAACAAAATTAAATAAAATACATTCATTAATGAAAGGTAAAATGGACATTTCAACTATCAGAATTACAAAATTGCCAAAATAAAAAAGGCAAAGAAATTTAGATAATTTGAGAGTTATTTAGAAACAGACGTAGTATCTCCTAAAGGACCTAAACTCTCTTAAGCAACAATTAATGAAGGGACTTTCCCCTCCGTTTCACAATAACAGTTACCTAATAAATGTTACATGGTCTCAATTGTTCTTTCTTGACTAAGAATTTCACATAGCATATTTTATCAAAAAATTCCAATATTAATATGCGCGTATGATAGTGACGAATCTATTGATCGTATTTTCATATATAATAAAACATTGTACTACCTCCGTCTCAAAATGTTTGTCCGTTGACTAAATTTTGACTGTTAATTACTCAAAAATTATAATGAATTAAAATATGAAATCACTAACATTAGAAAGATAATTTGCTAAAGATTACAATGACGGTAATTTTATATTGTAACTTATTATAATTTGTAAGTAATCAACGGTTAAAATTTAGTCAATGGACAAACATTTTGGGATTGAGGTAATATATGTTTAAATATTAATGATCAATATTTTTAAAGTTCAACCGACACAGAAATTAAAGTGACATTTAATAAAAACCTAGACAAACAAGATAGAAGGTTACTCTCAACATCAATTCTTACACAAAGTGATTCCTTTTTTTGCCTAAAAAAGTGGTGGAAGAGGTAATGATGTTTCCACCCACCCCACAAATGGGTGGGTAGGCCCTAACTCTTATCTCCAAATCCAAGGTGTACCCATCAACAAATTCCAGTTCAACTCAAGAATTATGTACTTAACTGTTTGGCTTATTTCTCTTCAAAAAAACTGCTCAACCCAACTACTTTACTAATCTATTTAACCAACACTTGCAACATCATTCCACCAGGACCACCAGCCTCTTCCAGAAGAGCCAAACAAACACACATGCATGGAACTTACTGTGCCAAAAACACATGAATGAATGTGTGCAGAAAAAATAAACTGAGTTTTTGACACCCATTCTCAACTGAACCATGATATGATACCAAAAAACACTACTTTCAATAGTATTTGCATGATGATTATGAAGGAGGGTTTTGTTTTTACCTTCCTTTCTGTTTGTCCTGCTGCCTGGATGTTGAGCATCACCAACTTCTGAGCTCTCATGATCTCCTGAAAAAACCAACAAAACCAGGTAATTTTGGGTCATTTTTCTGATTACTTCTGCAAAACAAACATCTCTATATTGCTCTGCAAAAGATGGAAAACAGTGCTAGGGTATCTGTTTTGTTGATGTTGTTTGGAGCTTTCTCTGTTTTACTGCATGCTGTATATGCACTGAACTCAGATGGGCAAGCTCTGATTTCACTTCTAAGCAAATGGGAAGCTCCCAAATCTCTAAAACTTAGCTGGAATGCTTCTGAAACCACCCCATGTTCATGGGAAGGTGTTCAGTGTGACAAGAACCATAACTTAGTTTATCTGATTTTGTACAATCTAACCATTTCTGGTCCCTTGGGTCCTGAAATCGGTCAATTAGGGTATTTACAGCAACTTGATCTCGGGTTCAACCAAATCTCCGGTTCAATCCCGCCGGAGATTTCCAACTGCACCCGGCTTGAAGCCTTAGCAGTTCCACAAAACAATCTCCGTGGCGAAATTCCTAAAAGCTTGGGAAATCTGCGAAGGTTGCAGTACCTTAGTCTTTATGGGAATTTCTTGGTGGGTCAGATTCCTGAGTCCTTGTTTCGTATCCCGGGTATTCAGAACATTTACCTTGATTACAACGAGCTAACCGGGTCTATCCCTCCCAACATAGGGAATGCAACTCAACTTGTGGAATTCACAGCTGGTTCTAATCTGTTGTCCGGTACTATACCGCATTCTATAGGGAGTTGTTCTCAGCTCGAAGAGCTTTATCTTGAGTATAACTATCATATAGTTGGTGAGTTGCCTTGGAGTTTAAGTAATCTTACCAAATTGGCCAGGCTGTATGTAGACTACAACAGATTGGAAGGTCACATTCCACCTTTCGGTGTCAATAGCTGTGACAATCTGCAGGAATTAGGATTGTCAGAGAATGGTTTTCATGGTGTCATCCCCGAGAGTTTGGGTAACTGTCGAAACTTGACATTGTTAGCCCTCACTGACAACAAGCTGACGGGGAGTATCCCGTCTTCCTTAGGGTTGCTCACGAACCTCTCGTCGCTCTACCTCGCGGAGAACTATCTGTCAGGAAAGATACCCCCGGAGCTTGGCAACTGCGAGTCTCTGACTGAGTTGCTGCTCAAGGAGAACAACCTCGAGGGTGAAATACCGAGCGAGTTGGGGAAGCTGAGCAGATTGAGGAAGCTCGAGTTGTTCAACAACCGGTTGACAGGCGAGATTCCCCTGAGTGTTTGGAAAATACAGAGCCTCGAGCACATTTCTGCGGACAATAACGGTCTGTCAGGGGAGTTGCCTTCAGAGATGGCACAACTCAAGAACCTTAAGAACATTTCATTGCATGATAACCGGTTTTCCGGGCCCATACCTCGAGGTCTAGGGATCAATAGCAGCTTGGTTCATATTGAATTCACAAACAATGAGTTCAGTGGCGAAATTCCGCCTCATCTTTGTGCTGGGAAACAGTTAGAATGGGTGCTCATGGGTGGCAACAGGCTCACAGGAAACATACCTCCTGACATTGGGAGTTGCACCAGTTTGACAAGGGTTAGGTTTGAGCAGAACAGACTCACAGGAGTCATTCCGGAATTTGCTGAGAATCATCGCCTTTCGTTCTTGGACTTGAGCGAAAACAAGCTTCACGGGCAACTCCCAAAAAGTATTGGCAACTGTCGGAATCTCTCCACGTTGAATTTGACCATGAACCAGCTCTCGGGCACTCTACCTCGAGAGTTAGGAAACCTGAAAGAAATTGGAGCCGTCTATCTGTCTCACAACCATCTGGTGGGCTCGCTGCCATCTGAACTAGGCAACTGCCATAGCTTGCTTAAGTTAGATTTGTCTTTCAATTCCTTCAACGGATCCATTCCGGAAGGTCTAGGCAAGTTGAAGAGCTTAACCCTCTTGGATTTGAGGGAGAATCGGTTCACTGGAGGAATCCCGGCCTTTCTATCTGAGCTTCAGAGTCTCAGCGAGCTTCAACTCGGGGGGAACTTATTGGGAGGACCGATTCCATCATCTATCAGTTCGTTGGAAAATCTGATGTATTACTTGAATCTCAGCAACAATGGTCTGACAGGGGAGTTGCCCTCTGATCTAAGGAAATTGGACCAGCTGCAAAGGTTAGATGTGTCTACCAACTACCTGACAGGGTCATTGGGTCCTCTAGACGGCATGCTTTCTTTAGTCGAGCTCAATGTCTCAAACAATGACTTCTCCGGTCCGATTCCTTCCAGGTTGCTGAAGCTGCTCAGCAATTCACCGGCATCATTCTTAGGAAACTCTGAGCTCTGCATCAGCTGTGTTGGCTTCATCTGTACAAACAGCAAATACATCAGAAAATGTGATGCTCGATCAACCACACATAAGAGACTCGATGGTCTTCAAATTGGTCTCATAATTGTAGGATCAGTGCTCTTTGCAGTTGTTGCCTCGCGTTTTCTGTGTCACTTATTCTCTAAACACCGAAGAAGAAGCAAAACAGACATCGAAATCGCAGGCAACCAAGGGTCCAGGTACACAATCAGCAGAATATTAGAGTCCACTGACAATCTTAGTGACAAGAACATCATCGGGAGAGGAGCCCATGGTACTGTATACAAGGCTCCTTTGGGTCCAGACGAAGTGTACGCTGTCAAAAAGATCCAATTTGGCGGGAATGGAGGTCCACATAAGAGCATGATTAGAGAGATACAAACTCTAGGGACAATCAAGCACAGAAACTTGGTAAAACTGAGAGATTTTTGGCTGTTGAGGGACTACGGACTCATAATGTATGACTATATGGAAAACGGGAGCTTGCATGACATCCTCCACAAGTCTCCTTCATCAGTGTTACCATGGAGTGTATGCTACAGAATAGCTCTTGGAACAGCTCAAGGATTAGCATATCTTCATTTTGATGTTGATCCTCCCATTCTTCACCGTGATATTAAGCCTGAGAACATACTCCTGGATGCTGAAATGGAGCCGCATATATCTGACTTTGGCATTGCTAAGCTTCTGGATCAATCAGCTGTTTCAGCACAGTCTATTGCAGTTCCTGGGACTGTAGGTTATATCGCCCCAGGTATTTTGCCAACATTTTTTTACTCTTCTTGGCTTATATTTTTTTACCCTTTTTTTGTTCAAGCATATAGTACTTATCATATGATTTAATTGTTTAGAAAACGCCTTTGCAACAATGAGGAACAAAGAGTCAGATGTGTACAGCTACGGGGTGGTTCTGCTTGAATTGCTGACCAGGAAAAGGGCAGTGGATCCATCATTTCCCGAGGGCATAGATTTGGTTGGATGGGTTAGATCAGTGTGGAATTGCTCTGAACAGATTGATAAGTTGGTTGACGGGAGCCTTCTTGAAGAATTTATGGATCCTACAGTCATGGAACAAGTATACGAAGTGTTTTTCATAGCTTTGAAATGCACAGAGACGGAGCCAGCAAAACGACCTAACATGAGAGATGTTGTGAAGATGTTAGAGGATGCAAATACCACTACTTCAAGGGAAAAAAAGAAGTCCTTCTAGTTCATGATCTAGTAGCATGAATGTATTCTATTCCTATTCTTATTTTTATATGCAAGTTGTATATATAGATATGTAGTGTTTCTGTGTGATATATATAGCATGCGGCGAATAATTCCCCACGGTGCCAATCAATCTAGTCAGTCAGATATAGCAGTCTTATCCTTAAATTATAACGTTGATCATACCAGATTCTAAATTGAAAACGTGTATGTAATGGCAAGATCCACTTCTAACAGATGAAGGCCGCAGCAACTAGCGCAAGGTAACTTTTTTGCTTGAATGGTGAGCTTTCTATTATTTGTTCAATCAGTAGGGTTTTTGAAGATATTATTAGATTTTTGCGGTTGGGATTCCTCCTGTATAATCATAAACCCTCCCTTGCACTAAGAAATAATAACTAAACATTTTTTATTATGGTTGCTCCACAGATAGTGATGTGTGTTAAGGTAACGTTGGCTACATTTTTTATAAGCATCATAAGCACACATTGACCAAAGAGTTATCCCCACGGTAAATCATCACAAGTTATGATCTTACGCCTAGATACTTCCCACCAAAAAAGGACCCTTCGACAACTGCCAATACCATGCACAAGCACAACCAAGATACGAAGATGAAGATGCAAGTAGCCAAGACTCGAGAGGGGAAAAGAGGTGAAGTACATAAGATTTTCCTATGAATCCCAATTGCTAGTGTTCAGCAACATTCAAACACAACTATAAACCAATCCTAGTGCCCTAATTCAATGCTTATGTACAGAATATCTGAACCCAAGGAAAATAATATGGGGAGCCTAGCATGATAATTTTCAAGCAAGAAGTTCAGATACATGCGTACCTTTACATAATTTTTGAGTGCCTGGAAGCCATAAAGATTTTTTAAGATAAATAACCATAATTAATCGACGAATAAGGAGGGAGTAATACCAATAGAACAACCACTTTTGTAATTATCAAGCGAAAAAGGATTAAAATGACTAAGTTGCCCATAAATCATTACTATAAAATTATTTTAAAAGTTAATTCTTCGGGGTAAAATTGGTAAAGTTTACATTGGAAATATAAAACTACTCAGACAACAAAAGTTAGTTAAGTGAATAGTTAATTTAAAAACCACATCAGTCATCATTTGTTTATAAACATCCAAAGATGTGACATCAAACCCTAATAATTAAAAACCTACTTAGGAAAAAGAAAACAACCAAGATGAAATTAACTTTGACCCTAACTTTGATTAAAGATTTTTTTTTTTTGGGGTGGGGGGAGGTTGATGTCATGCTGATACTTCTCGCACCAATCCTAACTAAAGGTATTGGATGCTTTCAAAAGACAATTTGAGGTGGATTATGTAATGATACTTCCACCCACTAATTTTATTTTTTTTTTGTTTAAACTAAATAAGCCATGCCTCAAACCACTCAACATCTACTTAAGTTAAATATTCATCTAACAATAACATTAAGCACATGTGTTATGTTTATGAGCAGCATTTAAAACTGCAAAAAGCACATGCCAACAGCATAATGACAATCACCAAAAAAAGGGGGGATTTGACATACCTTCTGCTAGTGCCTGGAGTTGTTAGGTATCTCGCACAGTTCAAATACCATTTGAATGTCTGTCTATCCCTATCCTTGTCTCCCTGACCCTGTTTTGGATCATGAAGTTAGGCACAACATTTTAACCCTCAAGATTCCCACCAAACCCAGGTAAACACAACTCCTTTATTCCTCCTGTTTTGTGCATGCATATCTCTATTTCTGCATCTCAAAAATGGCAGACATTAGGAACCATATCTTGTTGCTGCTATCTGGAGTTTTCTTTGTTCTGTTAGAGACTGTATGTGGTTTGAACTCAGATGGGAAAGCTCTGATTGCACTTTTAAGCAAATGGGAAGCTCCTGAATCTGTAAAAGTTAGCTGGAATGCTTCCCAATTCAACCCATGTCAGAAAAGATGGGTAGGTGTTGGATGTGACAAGAACCAGAAAGTAGTTTCCCTGAACCTTTCTAGTATGAGTATTTCTGGTCCTTTAGGCCCTGAAATTGGCCAATTAGCTCATTTAAGGATGATTGATCTCAGTTCCAACAAGATATCTGGTTCCCTCCCTGATGAAATTTCCAATTGTACAAATCTGACATACTTAGAATTTGCAGCTAACAATCTCATTGGTGAAATCCCTAAAAACTTGGGAAATTTGCAGAAGTTGGAGTACCTTAGCCTTCAGATAAACTCATTCACTGGTCAGATCCCTGAATCCTTGTTTCAAATCCCCTCGCTGCAAACTGTTTACCTAAATAACAACACACTTACTGGGTCCATCCCTTCCAATCTAGGGAATGCAACTAACCTAGTGTATTTCTGGGCCAGTGACAACCAGTTGTCGGGTACTATACCGCCTTCAATTGGGAATTGTACCCAGCTAGGAGCACTTTATCTGCATAACAATCACTATCTTGTTGGTAACTTGCCTCATAGTCTAAGTAATCTCCCAAATTTGGCCTATCTGTATGTAAGATCAAACAGACTTGAGGGTCCCATTCCACCTTTCGGTTCTGGCCCGTGTGAGAACTTGCAGGAAATAGAATTATCAGACAATCTTTTCAATGGGATTATCCCATCAAGCTTGGGAAACTGTAGTAGCCTGACTGCATTCAGTGTGACCAGCAACAACCTCACAGGGAGTATCCCGGCTTCCTTAGGCTTGCTCACTGAACTCTCGGAACTCTACCTTAGTTGGAACTCTTTCTCGGGGGAGATACCCCCTGAGCTTGGGAACTGCAAATCTCTGACTGAGTTGCTGCTGAAGGGGAACAGGTTAGAGGGTGAAATTCCTAGCGAGATAGCGAGGCTGAGTGGATTAAGGCGGCTTGAACTGTACCATAACAACTTGACAGGGGAGATTCCCCATGGTATTTGGAAGATACAAAGCCTTGAGTTTTTCGATGTGTCTGCCAACGGATTCTCAGGAGAGTTGCCCCGAGAAGTGACAGAGCTCAAGAACCTGAGGAGCATTTTCTTGGAGGATAATCGGTTTTCTGGGACCATACCCCGAGGTTTAGGGATGAAGAGCAAGTTGGTGGAGATCGAGTTCACAAACAACACATTCACTGGGGAAATTCCGCCCCATCTCTGTCATGGGAAACAGTTGGAAAAGCTGAACATGGGTTACAATCAGCTCAGTGGAAGCATACCTTCTGATATTGGGAGTTGCACAAGCTTGACAAGGCTTAGGCTTGACCATAATAATCTAACGGGAGTTCTTCCAGAATTTGCAGAGGGCCACCGCCTTTGGTTCATGAACTTGAGTGAAAATCACATTCATGGAAAACTCCCATCAAGCCTTCGGAACTGTCATAATCTCTCAACAATGAGTTTGGCTAAGAATCAGCTGTCGGGCACTCTACCTCGAGAACTGGGAAACCTGACAGAACTTGGAGCAATCTATCTATCTCACAACCATCTGGAGGGTCCGTTGCCTTCTGAATTAGGAAATTTCCAGAAACTGATTACGTTAGATTTGTCGTTTAATTCCTTGAACGGGTCCATTCCGGAAAGTCTAGGCAGCTTGAAGAGCTTACTTCTCTTGGATTTGAGGGAGAATCGATTGACTGGAGGAATTCCACCATTTCTACCTAAACTTAAAAGTCTCAAGGAGCTTCAACTTGGGGGGAACTTATTCGGAGGACCAATTCCATCCTCAATCAGTTCAGTGAAAACTTTAATGTATTCATTGAACATAAGCAACAATGGTCTCACAGGACCATTGCCCTCTGATCTGGACAATCTGGACCAGCTCCTCGAACTGGATGTCTCTTCCAACAACCTAACAGGGTCCTTGGCAGTTATTGATAAAATGCCTTCTTTATTTAAGATCAATATCTCGCATAATAACTTCTCTGGTCCAATTCCTCTAAAGCTGTTTAACAGTTCGCTGACGTCGCTCTACGGTAATCCTGCACTCTGTGCTGACTGCAGCAGTGCTGGTGGCTCCATCTGTACACAAAACAACGACATCAGAATGTGTGAAGCTGAATCGACCCATCATAGGAGAAGACTCCGACATATTCATATTGCTCTAATAGTTCTCGGATCCTTACTTTCTGCAGTTTTCGCCTGCCTTTTTGTGTGCTACATACTAGCCAAGCGCCGAGGAAGTTCAAAACCAGACATTGAAGTTCCAGGTAAAGTGGGTTCTGGATACACATTCAGCAAAATAATGGAGTGCACCGAGAATCTCAGTGAAGAGTACATTGTTGGGAGAGGAGCCCATGGAACTGTATATAAGGCTCCTCTGGATCAGGGCAAAATCTATGCCGTCAAGAAGATCATATTTGGCGAGCAAACGGGTGCAAATATGAGCATGGTTAGAGAGATTCAAACACTAGGGAGCATCAAGCATAGAAACTTAGTGAAACTGAGGGATTTTTGGCTGTTGAAGGACTATGGGCTGATATTGTATGACTACATGGAAAACGGGAGTCTCCATGATATGCTGCATGGGAAGTCTCCTTCCTCAATGTTACCATGGAAGACGCGTTACAACATAGCAGTTGGAACAGCTCATGGGCTAGCTTACCTCCACTTTGACATTCATCCTGCTGTTCTGCACCGTGATATTAAACCAGAGAATATACTTCTTGACTCCGATATGGAGCCTCACATAACTGACTTTGGGATTGCGAAGTTTCTTGATCAATCAGCCATTTCAACACAATCTACTGCTGTTCCCGGGACAGTAGGCTACATTGCACCAGGTACTACTTCTACAATATATCTTTCCACTCTCTTTTTTATTTTTAGAAAAATTAGAAGCTTCAAGTACTAATTGAATAACTAAGCATTTCTCAACAGTAATAGGCCAAACTAAGTCTCCATGTTTGTAAAGATTAAGCAATGGGAAGTTAGAAACTTTCTTTAGTGGGCGTCTATGTTAGAAATTAGCAACTTGCTTAGGAATCATGTTGAATTATTGAGTATTTAAGCAATAACTTTATTTGTTCAGAGAATGCTTTTGCAACAACGAGGAACAAGGAGTCGGATGTGTACAGCTACGGCGTGGTTCTGCTTGAATTGCTAACCAAGAAAAAGGCAGTGGATGCATCGTTTCCAGACGGGATGGACTTGGTTGGCTGGGTCAGATCAGAGTGGAAATCTTCTGAACAGATTGATAAACTCATTGATGGAAGCCTACACGAAGAACTTCTGGATCCAGTGGTCACAGAGCAAGTGCAAGACGTGTTTTTTGTAGCCTTGAGATGCACAGAAAGGGAACTAACAAAAAGACCCAACATGAGAGAGGTTGTAAAAATGTTAGAAGAAGCAAATATCACCACAAAAGCCAAAAAGGATTCCCCTAGTTCTTGATCTAGTGTGTAAGTATCAATCCAGTTACATAAGTGTTTTCCAATCTTATACCACTTGTTTGTCGGAAACTCACATGGTGTCTTACATCTGATACTTGTATATGAGCCATATAAAAAGATAATATAATAAGAGTTATTAATTTTCTTAGCCAAGTTCTTATAATGCTTGCACTTCCTTCCTAATGCCTTCATATTAATTCTTAAAGCCTCCACATACCCTAAACACAGTCAAGGAAATACTACCTTAGGTCTCCAACCAAATGCTAGATCTCTATAAACTTGTATCCTAAGACATGTCCATCATGAGTCCTTAGCATTTGTCCGAACTTGTATTGTTTTAACCTTGATCAATTAACATCAGTACGAATCAGGGTGTTGTAACTATGATTTCAGTTCTTTGCCATGCTAGAATTTCGTTTTTGTTCAAATAACAACAAACCAAAAAGGCAGTGTCCAATGCCATCAGTGATATTGCGTCCAACCCTGGTGTAGCATCCCAATATATCATCCTATCAAGGGTTTTCCACCATAAACTCATACTTATGAAAGGGAGTCATTACCAATTAAATCAAAGAGACCAAAGAACAAACGTTTGAGTCTCGAAATACGCAACCACAACAATCACAAACCACCTTTGGACGGATACCATCTGAAATACCTTCCAAGTTTAAAACAGTTAGAAGACCCGCTAAGTACTAATTTCTTTTCAGACGTCAAGCAATCAGTAGTTCGCATTTTGCCAACACAAATCCCTTTTTCCGACGTTTGGCTACAAACCCTACTTATCCTAACCAATCAATCAAACATTATTGAAAACAAAACAATAAAAAAAAATACTCAGATGACATGAAAGGATAGTCCGTACAAAATACCTCATAGTGGGGCTCCATGTTGATGCACTTGAAAATGACCCCATTAAGTTGAACACCACAACTTGCAATTGAAAAATAGTTTTCATGATTAGAGCTTCATATCCCTTCTGCATGGAGAAACTTTCTCAATGCTAGAAACATCTACTATACCCAGGCAAAATCTCAGCTAAATTTCAGGAGACGTGGGCAGCATTACAGCATTCTCCCTCTCTGGGTATATTTGTTTTTATGCAGCAGGATTTTCCCTTGTTTCTTATCACCCATGAAAGCATTTTACATCCCTTCACAGAAGTTGGCCGGCATATATGACTATTTAGTATACGAAACCAGCCAAAATATGGATCCAAAAAGCTTGAGTTCAAGTAACCAAATTGGTATTCAAGTACCTGAAAAGAAAAGAATAAGAAGTTAAAAAAAAATCAGTTAACCGCCTAAACCAAACAGAAAGCACAAACTGAAATGGAATACTATTAATCATGTTATCGGTTAATTTTGAAAATGTGATAGGCAAATCAAAGGCTGGATTAGCTATAAAAAGAGCAGCTCGATAGAGATGCCAAAGATAACATCACTATTAATAAACAGTTAAACAATTACATTGATTTTGGTGTGGATGGAGTGATCATGTAAGAGCCAACAAGATAACACTGCATGACTTTTAGTGAAAGATTTGGAATCCAATTTACCAACGGTACATTGTGAATATTTTGCAGATAATACTTCTGGTTTCACATTTGCAGATTACACGGTAAGAATCAAATGATGAAGGATTTCGAGGACTTAATTTGTGGCGTAATCAGTGAAGCATGGCTCAGAAACCAATTTACGTAAAATTTAAATGAAGCTAACAGAGCACTCGCAGAAAATTAATCTATCAAAAGACTGATGATGGAAGAAAATAAATAAATAAATAAATAAATAAGACCTCAAACAAGGCATTGTCAATAAACTTTACCGTTACGTACAGGCGAAAAATGCGGGAAAGAAAAAATCTATGAGCTTTGCATGTTCTTAAACAAAGACATGCATCCTCAAATACTTGGTCTTCAGTATTAGAAAAACCATTTTTGAAACATCATAAGGACATGTCCTAATCACGTAAGTCTTAGCCTGCAATAATTTATTGTTTGAGTTTAGTTCCCCAGTTGAATCCATCAAACAAAGCTCGTTTGGAAAAATAAAGTATTCCTCGTTGCCGACCGTGGCGTAAAGTCCTCAACTATAAATACCATACAATTGCAGCTTCATTTTGCAACAAAATCCAAGATCCTCTACCTCTTCCTTCCTCCCAAATAAGGGTGAAAGGCAAAAAAAAAAAAAAAAAAATATTCATAGTCTCGAACCAAAAGTTTTCCAAGCCATCCATGATGAGAGTTCCACTACGGGAACGAATTTTGCCCCAACTAGTAGTTGGTTTAGTTATATTATTCGTTTCTCAAAATGTAGCTGATGCGTCGTATTATCAAGCAGAAGCTCCAACTTCATATGAGAAACCATCATCGTATGAAACTCCTGCACCAACTTCCACTGAGACACCCGTCTATAGCGCACCTCCACCATCGACTTTGTATTTGAAGGCTGAAGTGAATGAGGCTCCGGCACCCTCTTACACCACCCCATCACCTTCTTATGAAGCCGCGACACCTTCTTACAGTACACCACCACCACCACCACCACCATCATATGAGAAACCTTCATCTGATGAAACTCCAACACCGGCTTATAGCTCTCCACCGCCTTCCTACAGTTCACTACTTCCATCACCATCAGATGAGAAACCCGTGACTTATGAAGCTCCAGCTCCTGTTGACGCTTCGTCTCCTGTTTTGAGCACACCGGAAACTTCCTACAGTTCACAGGCTCCATCACCATCATACGAGAAGCCCTCATCTTATGAAACGAGAGTGCCTACTTCCTATACGTCGCCACCTCCACCACCACCATATGAGAAGCCCTCGTCTTATGAAGCTCAAGCACCAGCTCCGGCTTACACTGAATCTCCGGTTTACAATTCTCCACCAGTTTCATACACCCCACCACCTCCATCGCCATCATATGAAAAGCCATACAGCTCACCGGCTCCATCACCATCAGTTGAGAAACCTTCATCTTATGAAGCCCCAACACCTGCTTACACCAACTCTCCGGTTTACAGCTCCCCACCAGCTTCTTATGTATCACCTCCATCACCATCGTATGAGAAGCCCTCAACTGATGAAGTTCCGGCGCCAACTTACACCAAGTCTCCAATTTACAGCTCACCACCAGCTTCTTACACATCACCACCTCCACCACCATCATACGAGAAGCCCTCATCGTATGAAACTCCAGCACCAACATACACCAAATCTCCATCGCCTTCTTATACCTCACCATCTCCGTCACCATCTTATGAAAAGCCCTCATCTTATGAAACTCCAGCTTATGAAACTCCAGCACCCGCTTACACTAAGTCACCAGTTTACAGCTCCCCACCAGCTTCTTACACATCACCACCTCCACCATCATCGTATGAGAAGCCCTCATCTTATGAAACTCCAGCACCAGAATACACCAAAACTCCAGTTTACAGCTCTCCATCGCCTTCTTATACCTCACCATCTCCACCACCGTCTTATGAAACTCCAGCACCCGCTTACACTTACACATCACCACCCCCACCACCATCATACGAGAAGCCTTCATCTTATGAAACTCCAGCACCAGAATACACCAAATCCCCAGTTTACAGTGCCCCATCATCTTCTTACACCTCACCATCTCCATCACCGTCTTATGAAAAGCCCTCATCTTATGAAACACCGGCACCTGCTTACACTAAGTCACCAGTTTACAGCTACCCACCAGCTTCCTACACATCTCCATCCCCACCACCATCGTACGAGAAGCCCTCAACTTATGAAACTCCAGCACCAGAATACACCAAATCTCCAGTTTACAGTTCTCCATCATCTTCTTACACCTCACCATCACCATCACCATCACAATCTTATGAAAAGCCATCATCTTACGAAACTCCAGCACCCCTTTACACCAAGTCTCCGGTTTACAGCTCCCCACCAACTTCCTACACATCACCACCCCCACCACCATCATACGAGAAGCCCTCATCTTATGAAACTCCAGCACCAGAATACACCAAATCCCCAGTAAACGTTTACAGCACTCCATCATCTTCTTACACCTCACCCTCTCCATCACCATCTTATGAAACTCCAGCACCCCTTTACACCAAGTCTCCAGTTTACAGCTCCACACCAGCTTCCTATACAACACCACCCCCGCCACCATCATACGAGGAGCCCTCATCTTATGAAACTCCAGCACCAGAATACACCAAATCCCCAGTTTACAGTGCTCCATCATCTTCTTACACCTCACCATCTCCATCACCATCTTATGAAAAGCCATCATCTTATGAAACTCCAGCACCCCCTTACACCAAGACTCCAGTTTACAGCTCCCCGCCAGCTTCCTACACATCACCACCATCATATGAGAAGCCCTCATCTTATGAAACTCCAGCACCAGAATACACCAAATCTCCAATTTACAGCGCTCCATCATCTTCCTACACCCCACCATCCCCATCACCATCTTATGAAACTCCAGCACCCCTTTACACCAAGTCTCCAGTTTACAGCTATCCACCACCATCATACGAGGAGCCCTCATCTTATGAAACTCCAGCACCAGAATACACCAAATCTCCAGTTTACAGCACTCCATCACCTTCTTACACCTCACCATCTCCATCACCCCGATATGAAAAGCCATCATCTTATGAAACTCCGGCACCCCTTTACACTAAGTCTCCAGTTTACAGCTCCCCACCACCATCATATGAGAAGCCCTCAACTTATGAAACTCCCGCACCAGAATACACCAAAACTCCAGTTTACAGTGCTCCGTCAGCCTCCTACACTCCACCAACTCCATCACCATCATATGAGCCCTCATCCTACGAAACACCGGCACCAACTTATACCAAGTCACCAGTTTACAGCTCCCCGTCATCTTCCTACACCTCACCACCTGCATCACCATCGTATGAGAAACCTTCCTATGAAACTCCAGCACCATCTTACACCAAGGCACCCATTTACAGTTCCCCATCTCCATCTCCTTGCACATCCCATGAGGAATATGAATCTTCTCGCCCCATTACCGTGAAGGTCATAGGACATGTATACTGTTTGAAATGCTATGACACTTCACTGAAAACTTCAGACAGGTATCTCCTAGAAGGTATGATTTCACTCCATTACTCTACTTATGCAACTCCCTCATTGAAACTCTCTCTATTATGAATTTAGCCACTTTGTCATAGCTCCTTAAAAGAAAGCTAAACGAAATTTCAAATTAAATAGCCATGAGTAACACCGGATCATAAGCTCCCATAGAACTAAGATTTTATTTCCATGTCATGCCTCAAAAATTTCGAAATTGAAAATCAAGAAACGGCTGCTAAAACAAACATTTAGACATTGACTGAAATCAAAACAATAAACAGCGACAAGTTTCTGAAACAGTATTCCATTCCATGCAGGTGCTACCGTTCAAGTGACTTGCAAAGGTGGTTACAACACAACTACAGCATATGGAATGACCGACGCACGTGGGAAATACATCATTGAAGTCGAAGGGTTTGACTATCTACCATACGGTGGCAAAGCTTGCAGTGCCAAGCTTTACAAGGCGCCTGAAGGTTCACCATGCAACATTCCTACACCTATCCATGGTGGTGATGATGAAGCAAGGCTTCATGTGAAATCAAAGACTTATTATGGGGTTGTGCTCCAAGCTCAATCATTTGCCTATGCTGAAAGCAAGGAATGTTCCACCCCTTGCTCTTCCACATACCATTCTGCAGAGAAGATCTACTCCCCACCATCATACTATAGCTCCCCACCACCACCAACCTACAAGCCATCTGAGACCTACTCCTCACCATCCTACTCCTCATCACCATCTCCATACTACAAGTCACCTGAAAAGGCCTACCCACCATCATATTACTAAGCTCCCTAATCTCTAGCAATCAGATATGCTACTAGCCATCAGAAAAAACCTATTGTCTACCATATTGCTAAAACTTCAACCACCAGAATACTATGAATCTCCCATGATGTTGCTTCCAACATTATCCAGTGGCTAAAAAGAATAGTTGCTTCCTCTGTGTGTGTTTTCTTTCTTTTTATTTTATTTTATTTTATTTTTTTGAGTTGGGGTTCGGGATTGGTTTCGGTCATTGTGTTTTATTTTTATTTTTTTGAGTTGGAGTTTACTATACTGCTTTGTGTTGCACTTTCAATGTGCATGAGCTAATCACTAATGAATTCATTAACTTAGTCTACTCTTTTCCCACTTTCTCCAAATCTTCCTCAATATAATCACACATGTGGTAAGAAAAAGTGTAGCTTGACCGTAGTTTGGTGCTTTTGGAAATGTAACAAAATTAATTATGATTTGGTTCTTAACTAAGAAGTTGCAGGATTAAAAAGTGCTCCCCCCCCCCCCCTTTTTTTCCCAGGAGGAATTAAGTGACGCTGTTGGGTATTATACATTTTTAAGTAACCCGAATATGTGGAATGAGAGAAAAGATAACAAACATATAGTGCAAAGTCTTTTAAAGCATCAGTTGCTTTCATGGCCTTATTTCTTCAAAGGTTCATCATTCAAACATGACAAAGCAGGACCTTTGCAAATGCTTCATCGGCATGTCACCGTTTCAAACCAACCAAGGCTAAGTGCTATCAAATGGATACTAAGCATAAGAAGACAGATACAAAGACATACACGTCAAGGAGTTAGATTAATCTCTATTGTATCAAGACTCAAGATAATCATATCCTCCACAACAAACTTGCAACACTTGTAATGGGTAGGGAAAGATGTACATAAGTGATCCTAGAAAGATTGATTTAAAAAAAACACAGAACCGTGGAGAGAACAGGATGTTATGGAATTGGCTGAATAACGGAGGCATAAGAAATTTTATTTTTCTAAGGGAATCCATTAAAACAATTACCTCAAATATCACTTGTTTCTAATAAAACCAAAATAAGCATCACTAAAAGGCCACCAACAACTTCTACAACATCAAAGAAGAAGACCCCAACCCCCCCCCCCCCCTCTTCTCCAATAACAGTGTAAGTCCATCCATTTCTCATACTGTGATGGGTGCTTCTATACCTTCGATTATCCACATAATCTCATCGATTATCCTCCACTTGACCTCTAGTTTTGAGATATTGTAGTAATCAAGGGAACAGTCAGTCTTCACCAAATCTGATCCGTCCATTTTCTTTTTCTTTTGATGAGATCAAACGTGACCTTCACAAAACATGTTGGGATTCTGAAACACCCCCCCCCCCCCAAACCCCCTCTTCCACAACGAAAGGTACAAAAGTCACTCCCTCACAATTAACAAGGAAGAAGATTACAAGGCGAAACATACTTCGCTAGTAGCTACTCCGATATTTTCTTATTGAAGCCATGATGATTCCTCAATGATAATACTGTTTATTCCCCTCTTTTCTGAGGAAGGGATAATTTCCAAGCTTCTCGCCGTCCCTTCTATCCTCAAATGTCTAATGTTCATGCTGTGCATGACAATTTCATTTCATTTAATTAATGTCATAAAACACAATCTCATTCATGCCAGCTCCTACATCATGATGTTTGATGAATCAGATTGTTATCACTGCTTCAATCCTTTCTAATCGATTCTCTTTCTTATTTGAAAACGATATTCAGATCCGTATCAGGGGATTTAAGAAAGCCCCCTCAAATTACACGATCCGATAAACAAATATTAAAGAAACAGCAAAAATGAAGCTTAAATCTCAGTGCACATCATGACACCTATGAGAACAACCAAGTCAATAGAACTACATGAATGATACAATAATCCATGACGAAAATGCCAGCCATCACTACAAGAATTCCTATTTCCTTGAGATTTTATAAAATTTTATTAAGACTCTCTTTCAACACTTTGCCTAGCATTACATAAATGCATCAAGGATGATTTGTCACAACTACATAGCCCACATCATTAACAGAGACAGATACAGAGAAGAGTTGGCTTGCAGCAATGGGGAGCAAACATGCACTGGTCAATGTGCTCGTCCTATTATCTTTAGCCCTTGTTGCTCGTTCTGTAAGTCCTTCCCAATTTGCTTAATTTCTTATAATGAAAAATAATTGCCAAATAGCTTATAGATCAATAGCACACTCATTTCCTTCTGCCTACATTCCCTGTGCAAAACATTACTAAGCTCCACTTACCTTTAGACATTCAGTATATATTATTTCTTGTAATGTTAGGTTTTTTTTTTGTTTGTTTGATATGAAAAAAGATATATATTAATGATAGGACTAAAAGAATTGATGCTCCACTGGCATCATACAAAGGTGGAGAAAACCATGTTCAAAACCCAAAATTTTCGAGTGGGTTTGGTCGGGTTATCGGGTCCAGTAAAAAATTGACAAGTCTAGTAACAATGATGTTAAGCCAAGGAGGCAAGGACTCATTTTAGTTTGCACTAAATGTCATTTTTAAGAGGCTTTAGATTTGAATGATCCCAACTTTGGGCCATGACATGCCAAATAATCTGAACTGTCAGTATACACACACGGCAATAATCCAAACTTTATATTGAAATCCAACACCCCAAATGTTCGGATTATCGCCATTTATATTGAAAGTTTGGATTGTTGGACACATCATGACCTGAAGTTGAGACTATTCAAATCCACACACCCTGTTTCTAAAATGATGGTTGATCTTAACTCTTAAGGTGCCTAATTAACAACAACCTGAAATATGACAATATGACAATACTTACAATCTTGGTGTAAAACTGCTACATCTGAACCCTCCATACCCCACCTAGCAGGATTTTGGAGTATTGATTTTGGTTTTGGTTTTTTCAAAATATGACAATTATAAATGAATGACAGGATATTGATGAGGAGAGTGGGTGTGTGTACACATTGTATGTGAAAACCGGACGACAAGAAAATGCGGGGACAGAGGCAGCCATTGGCTTAGAGCTGTGGAATGAGAGAAGGGAGAGGATAATCATCCACGACATTGAGCGTTGGGGTTCTCTCAAGGATGGCCGCTACACCCATTTCAAGCGGGGCAGTCTGGACGTCTTCAGTGGCTTAGGCCGGTGCCTTAGCAGTCCTATCTGTGGAATGAGACTCACTTCTGATGGCTCTGGACAGAGCCCTGACTGGTACTGTGAGTATATTGAGGTCACCACCACCGGGTTAGGAGTCCATTGCGCCAAGCAGGATTTTGAGGTGGACCAATGGCTTTTTGGATATGGGAGCATTCAGAGGAACTACTGTCCCTATGACATCCTTACTCAAACTAAGGCTTAAGGCTTAACTCACCTGTAATAGTCCTATAAGACTTTATAATTGATTTGATCTTGTTTATGAGTATTGCTTGCTTGTGAGTTGGTAAGGCTCAAAGACCTTGGTGGTTTCTCTTTTTGTTACTAGTACTCTGGTAACTTTCAAATATCACTTATTGTTTGTTGTTAACTTATAATACTATCCTTGGCCCTCTGGGGCAATTGTTTGTTGTTTGCATTGGTTGTTTACTATTGGCTATCTGCATTAGCAGTTTGGATTGGTTGTTTGGAAAAGTTGTTGGTAAAATTAGTTGTTTCTCAATATAGTAATGGTTGAAATTCCATTTTACACCCTTTGTCACCAGTTTTAACACAATATGTATCAATTATTTTTATGATAGCACGTATGAAATTTTTGGCATGTTTTGGGTAAAATAGTAATTTCTATAAACAATCCGTTCCAATAGGTTGCTCCTTTCAGCCTATTGGACCCAATTAGCCTAGTGAACAAGCTACTTACGGAACACCTATCTAACCTATTTGACTTAGCCAAATCTTCCAGTTGACCATTTTTCTCAATAAGTCATCCAATAGGTTGTTTACCAAACACTTGTCCCAAAAGAACATCGGGCTTAACTTTCGTGGCAACCAATTAGCTTGTTCGAAATCAAAGGCCTAGGACTAATGCGACGAAATCGGGTTGTAACAGGCAATGGAGCAATGCACAATGTGGAAGATAATCAAATACAAAAATGTGATCTATAAACTATAGTAGTAGTAAATTAAACAGAAAAAGGGCAAGTAAATCAGATCGGCATGGACTAACCGGACAAATCTGCAACCCTAATCGTGATCGTCGTCCCTGTTATCCGGACGCTTTCAGAAGATGACATTCATAGATTGATCAAAAAGTTTTCCTAGCATGAAAAAAAAAACCCGCCAACTCGGCATTATATATAGTGTGCCCGCGTTCTTCTTTTTTCCTTTTTTTTCTAATCTCACTTTTTACTATACCTGTTTAAACGGGCCGGGGGCCCAGCCCTGTCCAAATGTATGCGGGTCAATGCCACAATTTTAAAAGGTAATCCAGACCGACCTGTAAAAATTGGGGCCCTAAAGTGTGGTCGGGTCAGGGGTCTATGTCCTTGTTTGGCCCAACGACCCGATTAAATATATACATTTTTAAAAAAACTTAGATTAGATTTTATGGGTTTTGTGACCCAACCCTACCCGGCCTGACGATATGAATAAGCGTATAAATTAGATGTGTGAATTTATAAATTTTTTGTATAGAAAAAATACATCTTATATAGTTGTCAACCCGTTGACCTGGCCCGTGACCCGTAGGATCAAGGCTCGGGCTGAGAGTGTCTTGCCCAAATGTCGCACCGTGTTGGGCTCAGGCCAATGGGTCATAAACTTCCAACTCAACCAGCCCGGCCCAACTGCTGAACAAGTCTACTTTTTACCTTTTTTCAGTTTATGTTATCTTTTTAGGGATGTAAAATTCGTGCAAAAATGAGACAGGTAATTATTTACCAAAATTTATATGTTTATCAATACTTAATTTTCCTTAAAACCTACTATTATATTCAAAAGTACCACTTTTTCCAATACTTACAAAAATTACACAAACATATTATGCACCTAGAGCATGTGCTCCGAGTAAGTATGAATTAACAATTAGGTATGAAAGAACAATTATGCTATTGAAAATGAACAACGAATAGATATGAAAGAACAATTATATTATATTACTAAAAGTGAAAATGACCATATTTAAAATACATGCTCCACGACTAGGAGCACGTAATAAATTGCACAACACATAAATTGTACAACAGACATTCCCTCAGCTCCCCAGTTTGAAAGCATCCACAAACAGCCCTAAAATAACCCCAGCTTTCCAGAAGTTGATCATGGCAACCCAAGACTGCAGTCTCTCACTGTTCAACGACGGCGGTTTTCTGTACATGAGCATGCCGATGCCTTCAATGGCGGCAACCACAATGCCGGCAACCAACACATCCCAGTCCCCGGTCTGACCGAGTATGGTTGCCAGGGCGTTCGCCGTGTAGAATCCCAGCAACAGGAGGAACACTTTCATCGGGAAGTTCTTTCTCGCGGAGTTCAATTTCCCCAGGAACTGCCTCCCGGCCTCAATCACGATCCTGCTCAGCCGTGTCTGGCCGACACCGTTGGCATCGTCCCCGTTGAGGTTGTCCTCGGGACCGCTGCTGCTGCTGGGGATCCCTCTTGTGTCTAATGCGAATGCCGGTTTCCAACTTTTTGTTCTTTCCTCGGACCTGGGTTCAAACAGGGTGGGGGACAAAATGAAAACGAAAACATTATTTAGGTTTCGTCAGACTCGAGCGCTCAGGTCAATCAAATAGGTCAGGAATAATGTCTACTGAAACTTTTTCATTATTAGTCAGCTGCAATTAGTAATTGCCCAATTTATTCCTGACCAAAAATTCCTACATCAAAAGCACCTTCAAGTTCTGAGCATGCAATACTTTCACTTAAATTATAGTTTGAAGGTAAACTTTCAAAAGAAATGCAAATCATATATATCCATATTAGAGGGCAAAAGTGCATACATACACCTGAAAACTCAGAGTCTCGTGACATTAGTTTCACATATGAGATCATTGTACATACTTAGAAATGAATGGTCAGAGTTTTCGATGCTTGACAGATACGAAAATCAACGACATGGGAAGGAGGTAGTATTTGTTTATTCCACATTGAAATCGTCTAGAAAATATGGAAAACACAATCAATTGAAAACTGGCCAAGTTTCTACATACCTCCTTCTGGAGAAGGATAGTGACTTTGAGTTGAGCATTCTGAAATCCGGGCCTGACAATAATCGGCCCTCTTGCATCGAAAATGTTGATGAAAAACAGCAAAACCTAAGGTACATTTTGATGGATGACATACCCTGCAAAACCATTGTCCACAGCTCATAAATTCACCAGCTAATAAACACTCATCAATCAATTTGGGGGGGGGGGGGGGGAATAAACCCTAAATTCGTCACACTCAACAATCAAATAACAAAGAACCCTAACACAATACACAAATGACACACTTCAATAGCAATTTGCTAAGCAGTGAACTAAACCAAAACCTAGGATACATTTTGATGGATGACATACCATGCAAAATCATTGTCCATAGTTCATAAAGTCACCAGCCAATAAACATTCATCAATCAATTGGGGTGGGAATAAACCCTAAATTCGTCACACTCAATAATCAAATAACAAAGAACCCTAACACAATACACAAATGACACACTTTAATGGCAATTTGCTAAGCAGTTAATTAAACCTTCAGGTCAAAAAAAAAAAACCCAAAAATCAAATGAAACCAACTAAACTTGATCGATTTGGGGAAAAGAAGGAAGAAACGAATACAATTAAGAAGCTCGGGAAATTTGAATAGCTACCTGAGCAACGGGCGATTGTGACAGAATCATGCCTGAATCTCAAGACTGCGACGCCGGAATTCTCATCGGAAAACTCACCGGCGGCAATGAAAAAGGGGTTGAAATAATGAGATGAAAGAGGTGCGAGTGATAATGTATGTGTGTTGAAAATTAATTGAAAAGTAAAGTTTTGTTTTTATCATTTACTACAAAATAAAAATAATAATAATAAATGTGATTTATTTTTGGGAAATTCCAAATAATAGATATAAATTATTGTCTATTCCAAATGGTAGGCTTACATACAAAAACAATTTCATCCCGTGACCTTCATACAACCTGCCGTTAAACACCGAAAAAAAAAACGAAAATTCAAACCCTAAAAGTTTCAACTAAACGTACCTGTCAATCGAACGGACGCCTGAGCAACATATTTTGGGCTTCGATGAAGACGACCGCCGGCGACCATCCACGGGGAGCGACGACGCCGAGTGGGGCAGAAACACTTTCTGGACCTCGATGAAGACGACCTCCGGCGAGTGGTTTCAGGTCAGGTTCGGTATGGGGCGGGTTCAGGTTCGGTTAATTTATGTTTTAGGTTTGGAACCTTCAGGTCTAACCTTAAACTTTTAGGCAGGTTCGGGTCAATTTTTGGGTCAGGTCAATTTCTGCAAGCTCTAGGCAGGTGATTGAGTTGTGATGATTTTGGCTGCCGTGGGTGAAACGCCCTTGCTATGTTATTTTGTTTCGCTGCGTTTGGATGTAAACTTTTTTTTCGGGTTGGTTGGTTGCTGTTTTTTTTTGTTGTGGTTTGCTTTGTTCTGTAAAACTTTTAGCATTTTGGCTATCAATAATCGAAAAAAAAAACAGCAGGTTGTATGAAGGCTTACGGGATGAAAACAAATTTCTAAGTAAGTCTACCATTTGGAATGTGAAAAAAAAAGTGTTGACTACTTGAAATAGACAATAGTTCGTGTCTACCATTTAAAATTATCCTTTATTTTTTTGTGACGGGTAAAACATACAAATACTCCCCCGTTCGATATTAATTATTACAGGTAAACCATTTTTTTCAACATTTCTCAATTTCCAATAAGCTAAATTAATGTAAATGGAAGTTTTTTTGGGTTTTGAAATTGTGTCTAGAGTGACAATTAAAATGGGAAGGAGGGAGTATGTTATTAACAATAACAATATTATATTTTTATGATAATATTTTTCGTCACAAATTTAATGGTGATAATTTTATGTAACAACTCATTGTATAGAACGATAAATTTGTTGTAAAAAAATTTAAAATTTGATTGCACAATTTTCAAATACGACAATTAATGTGAAACGGAAAGAATATACCCCTAACAAATCTTTCTCACAAAGGATTTGCCTAGAGCGTCCTCATAACCCATCATAGATACCTTCCTATAAAAACTAGAATTATAACAGATATATATGATAATATGAATGAGCTTAAATTTGCAGGTCAATTTGTTGCACGATTCCCTTGACGAAACATATGAGAGATTCGAACATCACAACACTTTGCCCATAAATGCTCAAATGTCTTGTACCGACTTTGCAATCTCCCAAGACACTTGAAAAAAGCTCTGCACTTAGGGTTGTTCATAGTCTAGTCCGGACCGAAAAAGGGACTGGACCAGATTGGACCGAATGGACCGAAGGAAGTTCGGTCCAGTCCTTGGTCCATAAAATTTTGATGTTCGGTCCTCGATCCAACATATGGACCGAACTGAATGACTGAAGTTACTAAAATTACAGGGTTTCTTTATGTATAGTCCAGTCCCGGACCGAACCTTTTTCGGTCCAGTCCTCGGTGCAACTTAGTCCTCTAATTCGACCCTCGGTCCATTCGGTCCAATCCGGGATCGATGAACAACCCTACCTGCACTACATTAATTAGAACTAAATTATATTTAGTCTATATCCTCCAAGAACCGCATCTCTAATTTGATTACACCTAACCATAGCCTCCGCAAGGACCGCAACTATCATTGAACTTCTCCCTAAATTGAATAGCGCAACTTGAATAATTCATATTTGCATATCTCTAGTTACGTATCCTTCCTCGGTTAATTTGGATTTGTGAACCATCAAAATTAATGTTGTTCCACCCTTCAGATGGCTTGTTCCAACTGACATGGACCCTTTGTTGAGAGCAGGTATGTATAGTCATTTCCAATTTTTAGGAATTTCAGCGGTTACAATAATTTCCACAATACAAACTTTAGATGTGGCATGATCAAATCTTGTATATCGATCTTATTTATTAAAAATATTAAATATTAATTTTTTAAAATTGAAAAATTTGTATATGAATTAATTAAAAAATAATTTTTAAGGGTACGTTTGTTTGCATTCAACGTACAAAGTGAAGTGTTTTCAACCAAAAGCACCAACCGGCCTCTATGATTTCCGACGAAAGGTCCCCAGAGTTACGACCACCTCATAGATGAAATCCACCAACGCCTCCATCGTTACTAATTGGTCAGTCCCTCAACACCACCACCTCGAGGAGTACTGATCGTATAAATTACCATAACTACCGTAATTTCTAAAAGTTGAAATTCACTAAACATGCTTCCGTATAAATAGTCAAACCTAGTGGTTGGATTGGACTAATTTTAGGGCCTGCAGAATTTAGCGGTAAACGGTAGATACTCTAAAATGTTATGTTTGGTAAGTTTTTTATACATTTTTGTAAGTTTCGATAAATTTTTACCCTCACCTACTTACCATCAAACTTTATAGGGTTGTTGTGTATGTGAATTTTGGATGTGTGATTTAGTTGTTCATGCAGTGTCCGTGGTAGTTATATGCAATTTGCGGCGAGTTGTTTTTGCATTGAACCTTCTCTTAAGGTGTGTTTGGAATGGGGAAAATACGGTGAGAAAAAAATAGGAGAGAAAAAAAATGATGAAGTACGTTTATTTTTATTGTTTGGTTTAAGTCAATTTTTGAAGAAAAAAATGATTTTACATTCATTTTTATTGTTCTTGTTTGATTTAAGGAAAAATGCATAGAAAAATTAAATTTGTATAGAAACTTGGGAATATCAATAATCTTTTTTTCTAAATTATAATACGTGATTTGGGAGAGAGAGGGATAAATATTAAATCACGTATGATAGAAGGTTGAGAATGTCCATTTTTTCTGATTATTTAAAGCTCATAAAGGTTAAAGGTTCAACAACAAAAGTTGCATACAAACAGCAAGACAACAAAATAATAAAGTTCACCCAAACAAAACAAAAAAACAGTAAACTAAACAACAACTGAGGTTTGTTCATCAAATTGCTCTCCTATCTCCTTGCCACTGCCTTGTGAACAGCCTCGTCATAGTTTCTTAATCTTCGCGAATGATGCCAATGTCACAATCAATATTTGTTGCCCTACTAACTTCATCAACCATTCTATCAAACGAGTTTTCCACGGACTTATTTGATTCATCTATTTGACTACGATTTTCTGCTCGTTTTTTTCTTCTTGATGGCCCTACAAGTTGCTTTTCTAACCAGCTACCATTTCAATTTCATCATAACTCACTGTTTCCTTTTATGTCTGGTTCTTGCCTTAGCACTCAATGAGGAGGAACCCACAAAATCTAAAGCCAAATCAGGGGCATCGCCAACATCACATGATCCAATCGAGTTACTCAATGTACGACCACTATCGGAGTTAGCCCGCCTGATAAAATCTACAATTCCAACAATCACAATAACAATTCTATCTCTAATAAATAAGTTATTTACTTAATTCCAAAGATATTTTTGGCAAATTAAAAACTTTTTACCCTATATTGATTTTAATAAATTAGTTATTGCGACGTACAATTAGAGACGAAGGCAGTATTATAATAATTCCTCAACAAAGGAAAGAAAAAGAAAAGAAGAAGACAAAGTTATTATAATATTTTCAAAGGTTAGGAGCAAAGAACCCTATCAAAGTCTGAATTTAGGTTTGCACCTTCACTTCATCACTCTCATTGCGAAGTTCAATCTCCTTTCCCAGTCGGAGAGAGAACCCCAAACCCTACAAACCCTAATTTCCGAACTCGAATCCCTCTTCAATTCATCTGCCATAGCAGTGGAAGGAGGAGGAGGAAGAGAGAGACATGGACGCGATTCGGAAGCAGCTGGATGTGCTGATGGGGGCCAATCGGAATGGCGATGTCAGAGAAGTCAATCGCAAGTACTTCGATCGTGATGTCTGCCGTCTCTTCTTGTCCGGTCTATGCCCTCACGAGCTTTTCCAGTTGACGGTAAAACCCTAATTTCGTCCAATTTGGTTGGTTCTGATTTCTGGATTTAAGGGGATTTGGGATAATTTAATGTTGGTTGCATCTGTTTATGTGGTTTGTGCTGTGCGAGTGTTCTTAGGAACGAAATTCTTAGGCTAAGTTAGGTGGAATTCATTGGTTATTCAATTAGGGATTGATAGGGTTACTAGAGTATGTTGGGAGAGTTTAGTGGGAAAATGTTGGATTGACTATCTGGCATGCAGCAATATTCATGGGTTTTTAATGCTTGCAATCAGATTGTGACAGTGGAATAGTGTTAGGGAATGATGATTTACTTTGTTGAACATGCAAGTGAATGGACACAATGGTATAAATTGAAGTTAGGTTGAAAATAAGGGCATATGTAAAGTAGGGTTGGTGTAGGAAACTGAATTTGTGCGATATTGTAAGTTCGATTGAACATAGGTGTGGTATGACATGGAAAAAGTCCAAACAATCTAGTTCACGAGTCAATTCTTTCTGATATTCTTTCTGATATGCTGGTTTAGGTTTTATGAGTGTTTCGTGATATTTAGTTTTTTCATGCTTTTGTTGAATGATACATATGATGTAACATTTGCTATATTTCTTCAGAAAATGGATATGGGGCCATGTCCGAAGGTGCACTCGTTGCAGTTGCGGAAAGAGTATCCTTTTGTTTTATCTTTTCCCCCTGCCTGAGCTTCTTTTTTGTTATGTTGGGAGAGAGAAATAGAGGATAGTTTGTTTGCAGCAGTTGCTAGATTTTAAACCATCCATGTGGTACTTGACTATTTTTAGATATGAAGAAGCAAAGGCCAAGGGTACCGATAACTATGACCGGGATTTGGAGGACGTTATAGACAGACTTATTGTTGAATGTGACCGAAAAATTAGTAGAGCTCTTAAGCGTCTTTCAGATGAGGATGCTAAAGCTGCTATTGCAATTTCTGTGTCTGAAGTTACGCAGGTATTGTTGGGTCACTTGTCCCTTGATGGCCTTTTCCTCTGCATATGGGATCATACATTGATTATTGCTATGCTTATTTTTTTTGGTGACAGACACCAGAGATCCTTGAGTTGTCAAAACAAATCAAAGAGAAGTTGAAAGAAGCTGATCAGTTTGGTAAGTTGCTATTTCTTCTAAAGCAGATAAGTTTGTTTCAACTTTCAAGTAAGTTGCCACCCTCTTGAGCTGTTGAGATGGTAGCATGCCTAATTGAGGTCCATATCTTACCAATCATTTCTAAGGAAATAGGCTTAAATTGCCCCTCTTTTGAGCAGGTCTTGGAATAGAAACAACCCTCTTTTTACTGTAGACTCGCGGGTTTCAAATTTTGATTTTTTGCTATTTGAGAATAGAAACAAGCCTCCTTAATGGCATTTGTTGTAAATATTACAAGTTAATAGACAATGAGCATGTGGAATTGAATGGAACTCATGCAGATAGTGGTTTTGTTCTGGTTCATTCGTCCATGCATGTTAGCTAGCTTCTTTGGAGCTATTACTTCAGCCATAAAACGAAACAAGATAATAGGGGATGATAGCATGTGGAATTGAGTTGAACGCATGCAGATCAATTCCGGTTCATGCATGACAGCTAGCTGACCTACAAGTTGTTGATATCTCGTGTGAAAATTGCCTTGAACTATGTGTAGTTGCTTACGGTTCAGTTGTTTAAACCGGGAGAGTTGACTTATTTTGAGAGCATACTGTTCCTTTATCGTTGATGGTGTATATTTGCATTCTTGTCTTAGTTATTTACATTTATATTTATTGGTTTGTTAGTGTCCTGCTTTTGAATTTGTCATGGGTTTTTTGTGTTCCATTTGACATTTTCCATGTATCATGTGTTTTTAGATCTTGAAGGCAAAACAGATCTTAAGATTCGAGCTTTAGAAGAAGTTGAAGAAATGCGGACTAAAAGAGCAGATTTGCAGGTTGATGACACGTCAAGTTGAACATTCTGCATTTTACTGGCATTTTGAAAGTGATGTTTTGGCTTAGTTCTGTGTGCTAAACAATACTTTTCCTTCAAATGTAGTCTACGCTGCTTTTGGATGCTTTCAACAAAGACAGAGCCTCACTGCCACAGCCTCTTCCCAACCCTCCTCCGTTGGCACCTCTTCCTGTTTTTACTCCTGATGCCCGTACCCAGGAGTTGATAAATGAGAAACTGAAGAAAGCAGAGGAACTCGGTAAGATCTGTTTGCTGTTGCTATTTAATTATTATCATGCTGTATTGTGTATGGTGGTAGTATCTCTGTGACCATAGATTGTTTGTGGAAATTTCTGTTCCCACATTTTATATTATGCTTAGCTAACCGTTCAATGTTTATGGATGGAGTTTTGTGTTATGCATGAGCTGCCTGCAATGAAAATTTTGGTCAATGAATCTTTTTTCTTTTGGATGATCATTGTTCTTCAAGTGTTGTGATTTATCTCTCTATCTTCATTGGCCTTCTCTGTAATGGATTCTTTTGGGGGCGAGGAAGGAGGGGGGGGGGGGGTTCTTTTGCACTTCATATCAATCAATATTTTACCTGTAACTTGGTAATCTTCACATTCTGCGGTTCCTTCTGGCTGTTGTCGAGTTCTTTTGGGGTGTCTTCAGTCTTCAATGTGCCACAGAATGTTGAATCGATAATGGTGGCATCCACATCAAATCAGCCATTGGAATGATCAATATTGTGCATGTAACTTGGGTTTTCTTACGTAAACTAGAACTGAATTCAACCTAGCTGCTTTGGATGTTTCATGTTTTGACTGTTTGGCACACGTTGACCTACATTTGGCGTGATTGTAAAATGTTAGGAAGCTTAAATGGTGATAGTCTCTCTCCCCCCACCTCTCATCCCCCGGTTTCGTTAGGTTATTTCTTGTTACTTGTGTATCTACTCCCACGAGATAGTGGATCTTTTAGTGATGAATTCTTGTATCTTTTTTGACCCTCAATTTTGCTGTTCTTTTTTGAATATTCTGTATGGGATTCAGGGGAGCAAGGAATGGTCGACGAAGCTCAAAAAGCATTAGAGGAGGCTGAGGCTCTGAAGAAGGTTTCCTATTCTTTTTGACTCCTTTACTCACCATATTTGATGTGTTCCTTGGGCATGAGATATGTATAATGTGTTAGTGAATACTGAATAGCCTATCTCTGATGTGGCTGTTTTGTGATGCTTCAGCTAGCTCCAAGAACTGAGCCTGCAGCGGGAGCAGGAGCTGATTCAGGAAAATATACTGCTGCTGATGTTCGCATTGTGAGTCTTGCTTTTCCCTTTCTTAAATTCTATTGGTGTTAAATGTCGCAGAAAATATAACATGCTTATTATACTAGCCAGAATTGGTGGTGGATAGGATTTGAATTCCATTTTGTTTTAGTTGAGGGCAAATTGAGAGGCATATGTATTTTGCTAAAAAGTAGAAACATACAACTCATGCATTGGCTTCTCTTGGGCTAATTTAACCAATGTGACTGTAATAAAGTACAAACATAGAACTATTATCGAAAAATAAGCACAGATGGAGAACTTATGCATTGGCTTTTCTGGAGCTAATTTAACCAGTGAACAGTATTCTGTGGGTGTTTGATTCAAGAACATGCTCCAGCTAATGAAACTATGTTCCTTCACATGCCCCCACCTCGATCTTTAAGATCCCAAGCTACAAGGGCCTTAATACTGGTTTAATGCCATTTATTTTGACAAGAATTGGAAAATTGGATTCTAATAATCCCTACTTTTGTAAATTGGATGGCAATAATCTCTACTTTCAATTTGTATTGTGGTTGTCCAAAAAAATAATAAATTGTATTGTAGTGGGACATAATCAAGAGTACACCCTAAATATCATAGATTTTGTGTTGCATTTGATTCAAAACTTTGTATAGCACTTTACCACGATTTTTAATGAATTTACAGCATTTCTCCCAATTTTTTTCATTTTTTTTTTCAATTTTTTATGATTTTTTCAATTTTATTCCTTTTAAAAAATCATAATAATTGCTCGGAATCTCAAAAAAATAATTTAAAAAATGTTTTAGTAACTACACTTCATTACCTATCTTGGGGTAGGAATGAAAAAACAAAAACAATATGGGGTAGGCATGAAAAAAATAAAAAGAATGTGGTGATGGATTTGGTACCACTACAATACAATTTTTTTTTTTGGACCACCAGAATACAAATTTAAAGTAGGGATTATTGTCATCCAATTTGCAAAAGTAGGGATTATTAGAATCCAATTCCCCACGAGAATCTAAATTGTTTGCTAATTTTGAGCAAACGTTTCCGGTTTTGCAGACAGATCAGAAGCTGCGTGTTTGCGACATTTGTGGTGCATTTTTAAGTGTTTATGACAGGTAATGGTTTAATCTTACTGCAAATAACATGTGCATGTCAAGACATTTGTGAGGGTGACAAAGCATTAGCATTTTGGGGTTTCCAAGTACTTCAGATGTTGACCTGGCGGTTATTCTGTGACTATCACCAGCAGGCTTTTGGCCCCAGTTTTTACGAGGATAACTTTTGCAGCTAAAGAATGTGCGTCTTTTATTTTATGCTTGTAGTCATGTTGTTGTTGACTTCTTGGCTCAATTGCCATGCAATAACCTTTTTTTAAAGTATTTGCTTGGTATGTGCGTTTATGTTGTACTATTGAAAGAATGATCTTAATATCTTGTGCATGGTTTTCAGTGATCGTCGTTTGGCAGATCATTTTGGGGGGAAGTTGCACTTGGGTTACATGCAGATCCGTGACAAGTTAGCTGAACTTCAGGTATGATAGCTTGAAATCAGCCGTGCTATTTTTATTTATTATTGCATGTTATAGGTTCCAAATTTAAATGGACATGAAGTCTGTCTCTGACAGCTCATTTACTATATAAACCCATGTTCCAAACAGACTATGCAGAGTTCTGGGTATTTTTCTTTAATCTCCTCTATATGATTAGTTTCTATTCACGCTTATGTCCATGTAAACGCATCCTGCAATTAAGCATATGCCACATCCGTGGTGGGGAAACAAAAGTATTGTAAAATGTTGGTGAAAGTTCTTAACTTGCGAGTGTTCTATTGTCTTATCTGTGATGGTGGGAAAATTCTCAAGAGCACGTGAATATGTGGTCCAGGTGCTGGTATATATGTCACATGGTTCTATAAAGAATCTCCTTTGTGCCTTCTGTGAGTTCTTCTAACTTAGAAGAGTGGTTATTGCATTTTGTTATTCTTAGCAACGGATGAGCTAATTTGAAGCTGGTAAGTGTTTGAACTAAATGTTTGATGCAGATCCTAGAGGTTTTGAAGATAAGGATTATAGTGTATTTGGTATGTAATTCCTAATAACACGGCTATTATTATGATTGAGAAGATTCATGCATATATCTAAGTAAAGAACAGGGGACAGATGTGGATTGTGATGATAACCTATATAGCCTGTGATTGCCTACTTTGAAATGTCATTTCCTGTCTGCCCTTTCCTTTCCCGTTTCTTCTCATGCAATGTGAGGAGGGGGGGGGGGGTGTCTAGCCTTGGTATTAGATGCTAAATCCATGACGCAGGGACCAGTGGTTTAAACTGATTTTGTTTCCACTAACAGACAATTTATATTTAGTCTATGTGCCTCTATGAATTCTCATCAATGTTTGAAAATGAACATATATTTGAACCAGCCTCTCTAAATTGCAAAATTTAAGGGTAAGACTGCTACATCCGACCCCTACATATCCTGCTTGAGTGGGATTTCAGAGTATTGGTTTTGCTTTATTTCGAAATGAGCATATTATGGTGTAATAGGTTTGCTATGTTTTATTTTGGGTGCCTTTGAAGCTAGTTGGTTCTGAGCTTGTTGTCTTGCGTGTGTAGTTATGGTCAGTTTCTGTTTTGGGTGTGCATTGTAGTTTTGCCATTTAGTCCAATTACCGGAGGTCCTCTGAGCAGCCTATCATTTTATAAACAAGTGTTGTGGGCTTTCTGTTAATGACATGCACTAACAGTGCTATATGTTCAGGAAAATTGAGCTGTTAGCCCTTTATACCTTTTGTTTCTTTCGTTTCACCCTTGTAAACGACTTTTCGCTGCAATGAACCAGGACTTTTATTTCTGCTTTGTTTAGTATCTTGTCGCTCTCTTCCCATCTTGGGCAGGCTAATTTTTCATTTGTTCTTGTTGTGGCTGGATACATATCATTACGGGAACCCCCTCCCTCGCGTGTATATTTTTTGGTCGATGTGCTTTTATGATAAATTTGACAGGTATGGAAGATTGTTATGTCCTTTCTGTTGATATACTTCTCGATAAGACTCACACTTTGTCTTTCATTTTTCTTTATGTTACAACCATCCGCCTTTTTTTCTCTATATTGTTGATAATTGGGATGTGGGTCATGGGATGGCCTCTCAGCAGTTCTGCTTATTGGTTGAAGTATCTCTTGTAAGTGTATTTTTTTAAAACTACTGAAGAGCTATATTGACAAGTTAGCTATGGCATATGCTATGCCAATGGAGGTGTTAGCATTCATGTAAGGATTATGTGGGATTATTCATCTTTTCAGGAAGAAAAAGACAAGAAGCGTAAGGCACATGAAGATGATAGAAGGTACATACCTTCCCTCTATTATTTTGCAGCGTGTTCTTTTGTTCTAACAGTTCCATAATAACTTAGCATGTGTTTGGTCTATAAGCTTTTAAGAGTGCTTTTGAGGTTAAGAAGCACAGATTACGCCAAACACTATTGTTTTTAGAAGTTCAAAACTGTTTCCTAATAACAATTTGGCAAAAACTAGCTCCAAAAACTGAAGCTAAGTTTTAATTTGAATGAATATGTTCTTTTATTTTCTTTTGTGTGGACAAATACGATATTTCTTATGTCATAATGATATCTTTATGAGACATTGGGCATTTTTGGTGTTCTATTTTGGGCTCTCAAAATACTTTCAATCATCTAGTTCATGTAATGAGTGACTTATAAGTAGTTTGAACGATCTAAAAATTGTGTAGGATTCTTCTACTCAACTCTGTGACTGTCTCAATAAGTGTACTTTAAAATACAAAAGTTTCACTGTTTCTGGGATGTTTTCAGGTCTAGAGAGAAGAGTCGCGAGAACGAACGTGCTGCCAGCAGGGACAGGGATAGGGGCGATAGCCGTGAGCAAAGGGATTATGACCGGAGAAGCAGGGATCGTGATAGGCACAATGACAGGGATCGTGGTCACGATCGAGAGCGGGAAAGAGATAGGGATCGAACCCGCGGTTATGATTCAAGAAGTCGCCGGAGGTCTCGTTCAAGATCCAGAGAACGATCCCGGGATTATGATCGCAGCAGGTATTATGGTTCCCCTGTTTTTATCAAAAATACTTTCATGACTATCCTGAGCATGAATGAATGTGCTTCAAACTAGATTACTGAGACACGTTTATGTGCCCCTCCTGATTACTGAGCCAGAAAAGAAAATTAAACAAAAACACCGCATAAACCATAAACAAAACCATGGAGACATTCTAGCACATCAATACATATTACATGTTCCTGGAGCGTGTACTCAAAATATGGTCGTTGTTCACTTTCAATAACATAGTTGTTCACTAATACCTACCCATTGTTCACTTTTAATAGTATAATTGTTCATTCATACCTACCCGGAGCACGTCTAGGTGCACGTAATATGTATTGGGTGGGGGAAGACCAGCGTTCATTTTCTCACCCGTTGGATTCGAACGCCACACTTCTCTAGTAGAAAGGTAGATCCAATACCACCACTAGACCACCCCCATGGTGATTAAAATTTGACACTTTTTCATGTTGCATCCTTTTGTCTTTCACCACATTTAGGGATTGTAATAGTGTGGATAAATCACTACACAAATGGGACTTTCGAAATCATAAGCTTTTCCTTGGGTAATTGGAACAAGGTTAACCTGATATCATCATCATTTGGGGTCTTTCTAACCGCGATATTTCTTGTTTCATTGTAGGCGCCATGATCGTGATCGATACTAGGTATCAGTTGCTGCTGCAGCAGGATGTGTATCTGAATCAGGGTTTTGTTGTGTTAGAACCCCCCCCCCCCCCCCTCTCTCTCTTTCTCATGCTGTTTCGGGATAGTCGGAAATCGCGGATTTTTGTGTGGTGTTGGATTGGCAAATGATTTCTGCAGTTAGGCTGTTTTGTTGACAGAACATAACAAGTAGAAGAAGACTCCTCCTTTAGTAGGAACATAGATGCTATTGTAGAGTTGGTGTATTAAATTTTTATCAGAGAGAGAACAGTTTGGCACATGTTTGTATGAAATGATGGTTACTTTGTTCTCGTAGTTTCTTCATTCACTCTCCTATGTAAGATGACTTTCTTTTCATCAAATAAATAAGTTGGTCCTTCCAAAGTACATTGCAAAATGAAAAGGCAAAATGAAAAGGAAAAGTTGATGGTCGATATCTAGTTTTTCAGGGTCAGATAATTTGGACAAGCTTGAGTTTGGGTCAATATTGGGTTTGGTTGATATGAAAGTGGATTGTGTTTGTATTTTCGGTCAAATCAGTCGAAGTTAAAATTTGGATGAATAATTTATGATTGTAGGCGATTTTCTCCAAGTCGTTCTAAATTGGGTTTTTGGGTCGGGTAGCTTTTTGACTGCCCTAGTATAGATTGCAGTATTAAGAACTTGGCTAAGACATTGGCATAATGGTAAATATGATAATTGACCATCAGGATATTGTTGGAAATATGAACATTATTTACCAATTTTGCTAATTTTAGCCAACTTTAAAATTTAGCCATTTGCTTCATTAATTTTCTTAACTTACCTATAATATTAACAAACTATTCACTCTTTGTTTTCCCTTTTTCTTCTTTTCTCTTAACTTACCTATAATATTAACAAACTATTCACTCTTTGTTTCCCTTTTTCTTCTTTTTTTTTTTTTGGGGGGGGGGGGGGGTGTTGATTATGATGCAGTGCAAGATATTAGAAAAATAAAAGCCACCATATAAATAGAATAGGATTTTACTTCATATTTCTAACTCATGAGTCTCATGAAATATGAGTGTCACAAAAGCCACCATATAAATTATGTTAGTCAAGAATTTACACAAAAAAGGAAACAGTTGGAAAATACATATCACTAATACTCTTTTGCCCTTTTCCGGAGATCGTCCAATTCTCTCTCGATTTCCATGTCTTGGAATGGGTTCTTTGCGCTCGCTACCGTCGTTCTCCCTGGTGGTAGTTCTCCTTTCTGTTCAGTATCATCCAAAACAAAAATGCCAAGGTTTTGTCAGATAACCCAATCAAACGAACTGAAAAATAATGTGTATAGTCATTTCATTGAAGTTCCTAGATCTGTCAATTCGGGCGGGTCAGATCAGGTTCAGTATGGCCCGTATTCCAAGTTTGTTATACTTTAGGTTTGAAAACCCGAGTCGGTTACGGGCCAGGTCAGCTTTTGCCAGGACTAGAAGCTCCCACTCCACCGGACTAAAAAACGCGACGATTAATTGTCCAGAAATGACTCAATCCGAATTTATCCTTCACCAAAGTGATTTGCTTTTGCCGGACAAGCTTACCTAGCTAAAAACAAAAAGACTCGAAAACTACCATGCATGGGAAGCTACGGCCTGTTCGGATTCAATAATTTACGTTTCCTAGCAGAATGCCTTCGAAAAAGCATGTATTTCAGGTGCATTTTGACATTGGCACACATTTTCGAAAGATGCATGACGCATCGGTTCCTTGCAAGGGTAAACTACCCACAACGTTCTTCTACCTATCTATTTCTACCCAATTCTACATTTTCTAACTGAACCTACGTAACTTTTCTACTTCTAAAACAACTCATTACCTGCTTCTACATAAGTAGGGAGTGTCATGTGTGGAGAACCGAATTAGAAAAATGAACGGGAAGTTCTAACCTTGGAGCTCCCAGAGAGTTCCTTCTTCAGGCTAGCGAGGTCATCATCCACAGAAGAGCTCTCGAGCAAAGCAAACTGCAAAATGAATACAGCTCAATAATTTTACCATTGTTTTGTTCTGTGCGATTTCAACAGAAAGCCTTCTCATTGATGTCATTGTGTGTTTGATCGAATTATTTTCATGGGAAAAATACTCAAATATTCCAAGTTTGACCAATTTTTCTTATGTTTGGTTTTAGTGGATGGGATAGTTTTGATGTGCGGACCGTTATTTCACACTCAAGCTCAGTTGTGTTTTTTTATTGGGGGGGGGGGGGTAGGGAATGTTTTTCCCGGAAGTCAGTCAAACACACCCCCGGCTTTGACTTACCTTTCCCTCGAGTTCGTCGCTGGTTAATTGATTAAGTGCCTCGGCTTCTGATTCCATAGCCATCACTGTATTTGGAAAACAAGATCCATAAGTAGATAGTAGATATATTCATTAGTTGGTCAGATAGACTTGTTCGCCCGAAAAATGTGGGCCATGGCCAAAATTTTAAAAATGTGACCCAGCCTGGCCCGAAAAAGCCAGGGCCCGGAAGTATGGTCGGGGCCAGGGGTCTGTGACCCGGTTAAATACATATTCTTTTAAAAAAAAAACCCAAAATAGTTTCTGGTTTTTTGTGACCCGGCCCAGCCGCACCCGACTAAATACATACATAAATTAGATTAGACCCGGCTCGGGCCGAGGGTACCTGGCCCGAAGGTTGGGCCGTCGGGTCAGAAACTTCCGGCCTGACCCAACTGCTGAACAGGTATAGTATCGGGACATTACCAAGAAGCGTCTAAAATTCAAACAATATTCATTAGTTCTTCCATGCAATCAAAGTGCTTAAACTTAAACTTCAAGCTTACAGAACCAAAGTTTTAAAGTTCTAACCAAGGTAAGCTCCTATACAAACTTCAGAGCACCTTTTACTGGGTTTTCGCATTCCTTTACAAAGTCCTAAAACTAAAGCGAGGGCTTTTTATCAGAACGAACAGCTACAAATCTCCAAGAAAATTGGTCCGAAGCCTCCATAGTAATGGTATGAAATATAAGATGAGCTGGATTTGTTGAAATTAAAACATCTCATGTAGTCATCTATTGCCAAATATCAAGGTAAGGTTACGGTTCACTTTCATTCGCCAAAAAAATAAATAATAAAATTAGAAAAAGAAAAGAAAAGCGTGCCTTTTTCCTCCATTTTCTCGAAGGCTGCGAGAGCACTGCTTGTACTCACTTTCCCGACCATCTCGTTTACTTTTGTAGCAGTCCTAGAAAATCAACGGTAAGATTTTCAGTAGTTGCCGCGCAATGCTCGAAAAAACATTCAACATTTTTTGCATTTTATATGGGCGGGGGGACGCGATACCTTGCAGACTGAGCACGAGCCTTGAGGGTGTCTTTCTTCGACTTTGCCTCTTGAATCTTGCTTTCTAAAAGCTGCCAAAGAGTATTCAATTCTTCAAACGTTTGTCGATAACACAATTACTAAAGAAACGAGGCAAAAAAAGCAAGAGGCCCCTACAGTCTATCAAAGCAAGGGAAATCAAATGCTAACAAGCATTAACATTCAACTAAATTGATCACAACTTGTTTTCATGGACACCTTTTCACTCAAAACATACACAATTTTTTTCTTTAATCTCGCATAGTTGGTAGCAACGGCAACTAGTGGTGGAAAAAGGAGCAACATATCGTACCGTTCAGAACTAGAAAAGTAAGGAGTAGGAAGTTCATGAAAACTGGTTTTGAGTTTGACAAATAGCAAAAATAAATGACATTTACCAATATCCATGCTCAAAAACTAGTGCATATGACCATAGTTACCGGGAACGATGCATATGCATGCGACCCGCGTTCCGGGAACAAGCATTCTGAAGTCAAAACTAGACGAGATTTGTGTAAAAATTAGCAACCCGCCTTCCGGGACTAGTGACCCGGGAAGCGCACAAATTCATCTTTGCTTCATGCCTTCATTGCATGACTTTGAAGATGAGAAATCAACTTAAACACGTGGGACGATTGAAAGCAAAAGGAAAGAGAAAACAGCACACCTTAGTATTTGAAATGAGAGTATCGACAACGCCCTTCTGTTGATCAAGCTGAGCCTTTAAAGCACTAGCAGTGTCCTGTAAAGGTCATGATAAAAGTTAGTGGTAATTCACAACTGATGAAAAAACGAAAAAAAGGCCTTTTTTTCCTTTTTTTTGTGGGGGGGGGGGGGGATTTGCAACTTCTATGAGGATCTTACAGCATAATTTTTACGCCTCTTCAAAGCTTCACGAGCAAGCTCTTCATCCCCTTTACTGAGTGCTAGTTGTGCCCTTTTATACCTATTAACCAAATAAGTATAAAATCATATGTGGTCCATAATTAAAAACGACTAATCATATAGTCAAATGTCAATAAACAGGTTACCAATCTTCTGAAGCTTGTGCTGCAGACTTGTACTTGTTTTCGAGTTGCTTTTGAGACGCCAAAACCTTCAGAGAAAAGAAAATATTATAAGCACTTCAACATGGCACGTTTCAAGGCAAGTTCCAAAGCAACTGCAAGGAAGTGACACGGGTAATAGGGAGAACAAAAGAAGCGAATAAGAAACCCAAAATGTAATGAAGCTGACGAAGGTTACATACTTGTGCTGTTGATTGGCGCATTTTTGTCAAATCTTCATTCATTTCAAGAACGGTTTGTTCTAGTATTTTCTCCGGGTCCTCAAATGTGCTAAGAACCGCATTCGCGTATGACTATGATCAACAAAAAAGGACAACTCATTAGGGGAATACCCAAGAACTAACATGATACATAATTCAACAGACGTGAATTCTCTAGCAAACTCAAACCTTAACAACTCTAGCAAACCGATCAAACAGGTTCATTCGTGTACCAAGGGCACCCCCACCATGCCCATTACATCTCAATCGATTAGAACGAGCTAGTCGAAGTCCACTCATTCTTAATGCTCCTACTGCACCAGTAAAACACAATTCATCAGGAACTTGAAAGTTGAAACTATAATCAAACAACAAATCAAACAGAAACAAGAGCAATCAACTTATTTCATAGGACTCCCAATCCAATACCCCAAAAATCTTGCACCAAAACAGGGTGTGGGGGTCTAATGTAGCAGTCTTGACCCGAATTAAAAATACAGGAAGAATGGTTCCACACTTCCTCTTAACCCGATACTTTAAAATTGTTCACCACTTACTACTCTAAAGAAGTATATGTGTATAACAGGTATAGAGTGCAATCTATTAGGCGCTCTTGGAGTTTGTGCTCTAAACACCGTGATTGTTCACTCATAGATATCAGATTGTTCACTCTCATTAACGTGATTGTCCATTACAACCTAAGTTGAAAGAATAAATCATTTCTTTCCCTGCCAACACATATTACATGCACCTAGAGTATATACTCCGGATAGGTATGAGTGAACAATTATGTTATTGAAAGTGAACAATTACCATATTTGGAGTACAATCAAATTACCCTTCTAAGTTTTGAACCATTTCTCAAACACCCACTAAATGCATAAAGCATTGAATCCCCAACAAAAGAAACAGCATAAACTATCAATCCCAAGCACACCCAGAACCTCAAAATCCCCAAAACACCAAATCACAAACAATCAACCACACATCCAACACAAAAACACAGAACCCTAAATCCCAAAATCAGCTCGAAAATGTTCAAATTGAAGATGGGAAAAGTAAGAATACCATGATTGCCAAAGAACGAGGACCTTAGCGAGACTCTGACGACCGCCATGGATGTTGTTCTGGCTGCAATTCTTAAACCCGCCATGGGGTTTGCTTGGGTAGCCATTTTCAGCCCCAAAAAGAAGGAACCCTAGATGAAATTAGGTCAAAAGAAAAATGGGGATTTTGAGCTAGTTGAAGAAGGGGGTTGTTGATTGATGATGGTGTGGTTTATTCGACATTAAACCCCAAGCAAAGCTCTATTGTTTTGGCTCTTCTTTTGGGTCTCTGTGGTTAGAGATGAAGAGGAGATGATTGGATTTTCGTACGCAGTCTTTCACTTTCACTTATTTTTTATTAAAAAAAAATTTGACAAATTATTATTGTGAAAAAATTACCATAAAATCATCTCACAAATGACTATTCCGTCTATTTTTCTTTTTAATTGAGTGTAAATTTTTACATCCTCGTAGGGTATTTACTCCAAATTGAGTCAGTGTTAACTTATCTATATAAGTGCAGGTGAGAGTTATTTTAAACTTTAAGGGTTGTTAATCATAATATCTCGAATTTTATATTTGACTCATAACATTCCGATTTTTGGGTGGTATATGTTAGCAATCTAACACTAAGTCAACATCAATTAAACCCGGGTTTTCATGTGATGTGATGATTTGTTTTTGGTTTAAACACATTCTCATTTTACATATATCCCAAAAGACATCGTTATATTGAAGAAAAGCTCGTGTTTAATTGATGTTAACTTGTGTTGGGCTACTGACAAATAACACCCCAAAAATTGGGTTATTATGGATCAAATGTGAAGTTTGGGATTATGATTAACATCCCCTTAAGTTAGAGATTTAAAACCTAATTATCTTTTAATTTGTGGTGGTGATTACTAACCACGTGAGATTTATCATAAGAACATCTGCAATAGTGATTAATTTTTTGCTTAATTGATAATGTGTAACATTACAAATATAAAAGAATGTGTAATAGTGAAATTTTTTAGACTTAACTGAACAGATTGATAAATAGTTTGAAAATTGATCTAAATCGTGACCAACTTTTCTCCATTTCTCTCTCTTTTTCCTCTTACTATTTGATATGAAGTTCACACGATTCAAAACCCAATTTTAAAAAATTCCATCTGAATACTCCGACCCCGATAAATTTAACCCAAGAAATTTTGACATTAACTGATCCTAACCTTGACCCAAATTTAACCAAACCCAAAATTTTAAACATTTTAAACGATAGCGGGAACAAAAAAATGGATTAATTCCAGTGAGCACAAATATTTGATTCATTGTTACAGAGAATTGGTCAAAAATTGATGCCATTTGCAATTGCTAATTTACACAAACTATGGAAAAGAGAATCTTAAACATAGCAAACTAACAAAATTGGAGATGAATAAGTTAAAGGTATGCAACTTCTAACTTAAGTTCCAACAACAAAACAGAGCCACCATTCCAAAATTGGAATTGGACCTTTGAATTAAGTCCAACATTTTCTTCAGCCTCACATTTGTATCATCAAACTCCATGAAATCAACTGTTTATAGAAAGATGGACCGACACCCTTGATCCAATTGTTCGATGGTCATCTTCAGAAGTGTTGTGTATAACGACGAAGAAAGTGTGCAAGTATAACCTGTAAAAAAGTTCAAATTACCACATGAATACATACAACACAGTAATGAAACTACAACCATTCGAGTAGCTGACACGGTAGAACATCATTGCAAAAGCCTTTGCTCCCTTAACTCCCCCAATACCCCAAAATACCTGCCACTATGCGATGTATCGAGGAGGGCTTAATCTAGTAGTCTTACCCCTAAATTTTGCAGTTCAAAGAGACTAAGTTCCAATTGAACCCAAATCTAAAACCCGTTGTTGCCTATCAACTAGCTACTTCATAGAACCTTGGCTTTAGTCCTCTACCATCTAAATTGAAAACATATCCTTTTTCAACAATCCAGACTTGGGTCAACATGCATGAGAATGTTTTCCCATTTCAAAATCCTCTAGTGGTACGTTTGGCAGTTTCCCGGGAAATATTTTCCCTAGCCCCCCCCCCCCTCCTGAGGATGTGAGGGAAATAATGTGTCCCACATCAAAACTTTCCTATATATTATGGAAAACCAAACATGGGAAAGTTTCTCAACCAAACACCCCATTAGGAGAATACCAGTCCATGGTAAAGTCCTGTCATCTCCACGAACTATATGGTAGAGTGCCTCACAAGTAGGAGAACAAGAACACGACCCTTTTAGAACTCACAAGAGTCCGCTATTCACACATAGCAAACTTATGAACCAAACCCACACTTCATGTACTACCCTAATTCATCACGATCCCAATGTTTTCCCTAACACGGGGGTAGAGGTGGGCATAGGACAGTAAAAGCCTCAACAGCCTTAAAGATTGACCCATTGTGTGAAAGAAGAACCGAAACCAAATTGCATAAAGATGAGGCTTCTCTTTTTGTCCATGGATCAATGGGTGAGAGGTGCCCTCAATCCAAAATGGGCTGCATGCCTAAGGATTCCTCAGTTGTTGATCATAACCCTACTTATACATTTGGGGCCAATCTTTTTCGCAAGTAAGGCTGGATAGCGAAAATATATAAGCTTGGGTAAATTCGGATAGGTTAGCTTTAATTTTGGTGAGTTTGGGTAACCCAAATCTACTTAGAACTTAACCAAGCTTATACTAATCAATGCTTCAAGAAACCATAAGGATCCAAGGCATCAAACCAACCACATGTCCTCATACTCTCTTTGAGACACACTACTATTTATCACTCAAACACAGGGAAATATTACCAATTACATGCATAGGATGATCATGCCACACGGGTTTCAATCACAAGGCAGTATAACACAACCCAAATCATATTAATCAATGCCCAATTTAAAAAGTTACTCAAGCTAAAGATCATAGCACAAAGCTAGGGTTATTACCTCCTCTAGCAGCCATGCCGAATCCAACTTCAACTCTTGGACTTCTTCTTAGAACTATATGGGATCTTTCCATACGCGGCGAGCCTAGACTGTGGCAATTTCTTCTCCTTCTGTCTCCGCCTCCTCTTTGCCGCCCGGGACAGCTTGCTCTCATCATTACTCGGCTGCTCCACTTGAGCCCTCTCGTCTTCGTGGGGCCGACTACCCCCTCCATTGGAGGATTCACCAAGCTCTGTTCTCCTTTTCTTCCTATTCGTTTGCCTGTTCATAGCGGCCTCAAGCAATGCGCCCCTCTTCAGCATAAAGTTCATTCGATCCCTTCGTGGCACCGTGTATTCCTTCTCTCTATAAGGTGCTAGCTTCTTCAATGAAACATACTGGTTCAACTCCTTTTCATCCATCCATAAGATATGAGCAGCACTCAACCCGTATTTCCTAGGTGCAACTTCTCTGTACTTGAACCGGGTTTTCAAATCCCCAATAGCATCCTCATAATCCAGCTTGTACAGCTCCTCCAATTCCTTGTCAAGTGCCACTTTCTCCTTCAATGACAACTTTCTCTTCCTCTTTTTCTTCCCCTCTTGAGCCTCCAATTGATCATCATTATCATCGTCATCATCATCACCACCTTCATCATTGTCCTCTTCATCGCTATCGCCTTCACTGTCTACTTTGCTCTTTAACTTCTTTTCTCTTGCAGCAGCAAACCCGTCACTCGATTTGATCACATCCCAATCCTTAGGCAATCCAAGCAACTCATCCTCCTTCTCAAAGTCGGGTTTCTCCAAGTCACTCTCACTCTCATCTCCATCACTACCAAACTCAGGATCGGCATCCTTGGCTTCATAGTAATCATCCCCAAATGCTGCCTTCATCTTCTTATCAAACTCATCCGGGTCGAAATCCTCCTCCAAATCCTCCTCGGTCAAGGGAATAGCATCCCCACCAACACCCGCAATCTCACGAATCTTGTCGAGCCTCTCTTGAATCTCCCTCTTCTTCAAATTCTTCAACCTCTTAACCTCCTCCTGCCTCTCGAGCTCGGCCTGAGCCAACCTATCCTTCTTCCTCTCCCTCTGCTGCTTCCTAGCATTGGTCTCCTTCCTAACTGACCCTTCTACAACCCTAGAATGCCCTAGAACCCGATCGCTCGCATTCTCCTCAAACCTAAAGTTGTACTCCCTCTCATAATCCTCCTGTTTCTCAAGTGCTTCCTCATCATCAGAAATCTCTTCTAAATCATCCTCAACTACACTCTTCCCCTTGTCCTTGTCAATCCACATCTTATTCTTGAAGAACTCCTTCAAGAACTTCTCATTCTCATCATCCTCTCCAAAATATGCATCCAACTTCTTCTCAACCTCCTCATCAACCACATCATCACCACCACCATCATCATGATTTACTTTCTCCTTGAACTTGAACAAATCCCCATCTTCATCACTGTCATTATCCTTTTCAGCTTCAGCCATTGCATCCAAAACTGCCCTCCGCAAATCCTCTTGTTCCTCAGCATAGGTTTTCACCTTCTTTTCATCCTCCTCTTCATCATCAAATTCAGGCCCTTCCTCAATCAAATGCTGAGCATTTACATCCTTCAAGTACTTGGGCTTCTTTTTCTCCTTCTTCTTCTTCTTCTCCTCATCCCCATTTTCAACTTCTTCTTCTTCATCACTCTTAAACAACTTAGCATCTTTCTCCATAATAATCGGATCCTTATTCCTAATCTTCAACAATCCGTCGAACAATTCCTTGACATCATCGTCGTCGTCTACATCATCCGATTCGGACTCGGTCTCCGACTCGGAATCCGACTCGGTGACTAAACCTTTCTTCTTCATCTCCTCAAGACGCTGCAAATCCTCCCTCTTTTTGTTGTGCTCGTACCTCTTCGCGAACTCTTTGTTGATTTCAATCTTCGATAAATTCTCGACATCATCGTCTCCAGCGTCCTCGAACAGATCCATCCCCATTGTTGCGCTCAATTAGTAAACAGAGATTTAGGTTCGCGGAAATTTAGGGTTAGAGTGGATGAATTAGGGTTTATTGAGGAACAAGGGGCCGATAAACCCTAGATTGTTGGATGGGGTTTGATACGTTGGCGACTAAAACTTGCCCTTACCAATTTTTGAACCCTCTTTTGTATTTTTATTTATTTATTTTTTTTTTATATAGAGAACAACCCTCTACATTCTAGAAAGTGCCATAATAATGTGTTAGAAATTGTGTTAGAAATTGTGTTGGAGGTTGAGAGAACAATTCCTACTCTTTTTTTTTCCTTAGATTTTATATGTCAATAATCTCTATTTTATTTTTGTATTCTAACAGTCTAAAAAAAAATTGTAAATTCATTAAAAATTGTGAAGAAGCATTGAGTTAAGTTTTGAATCAAATGTCAGACAAAATTTATAATATTTAGGGTAGACACGTAATGATGTCATACTATAATACAATTTTTTATTTTTTAATATTTAATTGATTCGTTTATTACTAAACGTTGTTTCGTGCCTCCATCCAACATGTTTTAAGTAATGTCAGGCTAGAAGTTCGAGTTTCGGTCAAATTCAGATTGATTAAATTGTTTAATGTTGAAATTTGGACGAGACACAAATGACCACAACCCGATATTTTTTGGTTTTTCGGTCATCCAAAGGTCTTGGATTCGATATCATAAGTAAGCCACCACCAACTGATATATGACATCTCTATTGAGGAGTACCATCCCTACCGGATTGGACATGAAGTTTTGATTCTCTAGATTAGAAAAACCTTTGGCCACAATATTTAGTTGTCTAAAGAAGAGCCCCATATGCAAAATTAAGATGAGTTGTCATGGCATATACTATTTGCAGATGATATAACTCTGATTGACGAATCGTGTGAGATACTAAACAATAAGGTGGAACTTTGTCGCGATTCCTTTGAATCAAAGGGTTTTAGACTAAATAGGTCGAAGACGGAGTACATGAGATGTCACTTTAGCGGGGTTAATCAAGACGATGATGATCAAGCAATAATATTGGAGGAGCAATTTTTCGTAAGGTGGAGAAGTTTCAATACTTGAAATCTATTGTCATAGCGATGGAGGCATGATCGATGGTATAACACATAAGCTTCCGCTCAAGCTCAAAGGTAAGGAGTATTGTACGATAATTGTATCAGATATGTCACATGACTTGGACTGTTGGTTACAAAGAGGGTGCATTGTCAAATGTTAGATGCAGTAGAAATGAGGATAGTCCAATGGATTTGTTGATTCATTAAGTTGGACAAAATTAGAAATGAGGCGTGTCACAATGAGCTAGAGATGGCCTCTATCGAGGATAAGTTACGAGATAATACATTTCCACTACTTCATCGTGGATGTGGGAGGTCTAGAAAGTCAATGAGAGGTGATTAAAGCCATTTGAAACTCATTGGACTAATGGATGACACGACACAAGATAGAGGTATTTGGTAAGCTATGATTAAGGCAATTAGGCGAGGGCGTGAGAGGTTACCGGTAGGGTTGTGCTATGCCTTTGTGTCTGGGTGTTTTTTGAGCTTTCATTGGGTTTATATTTTGTAGTTGCATTTGCAACACTGACTCAGTGCTTGCAACATACAAGTATGAAATTTCTCTCCATGTCTCGCTTCTTTAATCTGTATCCAAACAGTTTCCTTTATGGTTTCAAAAAAGCTTCATTTTTTACTTTCAAATTGTTTTTTTAGTCTAATGGTATCAATCTCTTTATGTATTAGTGCATATAAGGAGAAGACTGTTTACATCTGGATCTCCTCATACCCTGCACCAGCGGTTTTTTTTTTTAAGAAAAAAAGGCCAAAACGAGTGCTAATTATTGATATTAGAATAAAGGTACATATCATCAAGAGCCAATATTAAGGATTCCTCGGGCCCCTCCCCCAATCAAAACCAATCCCCCGGTTCATAGGTACCTTGCACTAGCGGTATTATACTAGGACAAGTTAACACATACTCTAAGTAAAACGCAGGGGTGTCATTTTAAATGTCATATGACTTAATCTTTTGTATTAGTTATTTCCATGTACAAACAACACAAAAAGTATATATTTTCACAAATTTCCCAAAATTATACAAATTAAAATCACACAATATCATACTAGGAGAGAGAGTTGGAGTTAGGTGTCATTCTCACTCGTTATTTTTACGAGACCTCATTATTTATCTCACTCCTGGTCTTAGTCCCCTTAGAAATGGAACTTTGAGACCGAGACCCGATCGTAGTTGGGATGAGAGCGAGCCCCTTGAAATTTTTGCTCACCTCCAATAAAACCCACCATCGTCAATGACAAAATAATAATATACATTATATGTCCTCGGAGCATGTGTTATAAATATTTGAGAATGAACTATTATAATAATAGAGTGAACAATTATTTTGGAAGTGAACAAAAATAATAAAAAGTGAACAACTTAATATATATGAGTGAACAATTGTAATATCTGGAGCACATATTCCGGATACATCTAATAAATTGTACCAAAATAAAAGTAAAATAAATAACTGAAATAACTATACTTTGAATTTTGCATCCTCCCCCAAAAAATTAGGGGGGGGGGGGGGGAATGACTAAAAGGAGAAAGATGCGCGCAAAATTAGTCACTCCCTTTCCAGTATGCCATTTGCTTACATCTCGATCGTACCATTTGCAGTTCTTCACTCAGAATTTCGCTTCACGAACACAAAAACTCTTGAAAAAAGATAAGATTTCTCCGATGGAGTTTCAGTGATTGGGTCTGAATTCTGTTCAGACGACATGGGTTTGCGAGCAATTCTGGTTTTGGGTATTTGCATCTGCCATTTTTTCGCGGTTCAAAAGGTGTGTAGCAATGCCCATTTCAAGGTAATGCACAAATTCAGAGGGTTGCGAACGTTGAAGGAGCTCAAAGCCCACGATGATCGTCGCCATGGAAGAGTGCTTAGTGCTGTTGATGTTGCGCTCGGTGGTACTTGGAGACCTGCCGATGCTGGGTTTGTTCTCTCTCTCTCTTGTTTCTTTAGGGTTCATATTGCATGATTTTAGGGCTAGGGCTAGGGCTAGGGTTAGGGACTCAGGGGCGGATTTGTAGGGATACTAGGGGTGTCCACTGGCCAAAGAAAAATTTGTGATTTTCTATTATTATTCGGAAGAAATTTTCTTAATTGGAGCAAGTGGACTCCGTAAAAAAAATCCCAGAAAACATAATAGAGGCGTCCAATTTAGCAACAACCCAAAAACTCTAAAATAATACTCCCTTTGTCCCAAATAGCTTGTCCAAGTTGACTAATTAGGTCAAATTTTTTTAATTTTGATCGTTAATTTATCAAATTATATGTTGAGTTATTATACAAAACTATCACTATTAGATTTGTAATGAAAAATATTTTTACCTGAATACAATATTATTAGTCTCGCTAAGATAAAATGTGAAAATTAGTGGTAAAAATGTTGAATCCAAGATGGTGAATATGTAAACTGGACAAATTAATTGGGTCGACGGAGGGAGTATCAAATTATTTTTTTTATAAACAAAAAGTGTAAGTCAATGAATTGGGTAATTGGGTACTGGTATAAGTTTAAGATATGAATATCTAGTTAATGTGAAATTTCAATTTATTTGATTAACATATACATGATGATGTGAAATTTTGTTAACTTGGTGAATATTTATTTTTATTTTTTATTTTTATTGTTATCTATTTAAATTTTATTATTTTATTTTTTAAAAACGCTTATATAATAACAAGTATATTGGACACCCCTAAACTAAATGTCTGGATCCGCCACTGGTTAGGGTAACGGGTTAGGTTTTGTGTTATGTGGGATTGGATAGAAAGAGCTCAATTGAACTGTTATTGATCTTGAGAAGAAGAATTTGGTAGGTTGTTGATTGATTGGAGGGTGGTTGTTATTTGCAATTAATGTTGATGCTCATGTTAATGATGATTGATGTAAAAGTAGAACCATCTTGAAGAATTGTTATCATGGGTGTGGTTAGAGGATGAAATTCTTGAGAAGCCATATCTAGTGAGGAATTGAGGATCCAAATCGAAATCTAGTACCCCAAAAATCTCGTTCCACAACGAGGGGTTGACGTCTGATTTAGCAATCTTACCCCCTAAAGTTAAATTTTAGAGAGAATGTTACGAGGAACCCGAGATTTTAAAATCACTCACTAGTTACGACTCCAGGGAAATGAAGTAGAAGAGGTTTAACAAGACATTTTGCATTAGTACATTACAATCTAAGCTAAAGTATAGTCCCTTTTCAGCTATATTCGAAAACATGGACATGGAGGATAATCATATATAATTTAAAGGAAAAGTTTTTCTTTCTAGAAGGGGGATGATAAGTTTATTGCACATATGTTTTCTTGGTGTGGGATTAGCCTCTTAACGAACAATGATGTTTGTTGAGGTAAGACTGCCCACATGTGGATCTCCCCAAACCCGTGAAAAGAAGGACACACATTGGAAGTGCTTTTTTTTCGTCAGAGTTAACGCAATGCTCTAAGTAAGTATACTAGTATAGTATAGGATGATACAGTGATAAGTCGATTATGGAGGCATGAATAAGAGAAAATGTACTGTAGGTTGGAGATTTATACAAACTCAAGCGGGCTTAGTTATCCAGATGAAAAGGGTCTATTGTAGGATTGCATATGTTATAGATGGGGGTCCATGGCTCCATGCTATGTAGCTCATTAATTTATTTTCTTTAACTCTACCTTAGGCTTTACTATACGAGAATTCGGCTTGGGAATCCTCCTCGGGACTATCACGTGCAACTTGATACAGGAAGCCAGATTTTGTGGGTTAATGGCGCGAGCTGTGTCAAGTGTCCTAGGGAGAGTGGGCTTGGAGTATGTTTCTTGACTTTTATGAGTAATCTCTCAACCTGCTGTTGTTTCTTACCGTTCAGTTTTTGTTAAAACTTTTTTTTCAAAGAAACAGTTGCTACCGATTCTGCATTTTAAGAAACTAATGTTGCTTTGCTGTTGATGCAGTTTAAACTGAACTTTTATGATGCAAATAGTTCCTCCACAGCCAAATTGATCAGCTGTGGCGAGAAAAAGTGCAGGATGATGTACCAGTTCTCACTGTTTAGTTGCAATCCTCGTATGCTTTGTGAGTATCAAATTTCTTATGGAGATGGAAGTCTAACGTCTGGGTACTTCGTTGAAGATGCCATTCATTTCGATAAAGCGTCTGGCAACCAACAGACGAAAACTGCAAATGGCAGTGTAGTTTTCGGGTAATAGCCAAAATCGGTCTACTTTCTTTTCAGTTTTGCATCAAAGAATGCGGAGAAAGAAACAAACTATCAAATCCATTTATTCTTCTTTTGTTTTAGGCTTTGCAATACCACTTTTGTCAATGTGTTTGCTCGTTCGTGTTTCAATAAGCCAGCATGAGACTTCTACCCTGCTCGGACCGAGGACCCATTCTTTAGGACATTTGCCTACCAGCACTTGCACTCAACTGCAAAATGCTTGGTCTAACTGCACTTAAAGATTATGTTTGTCAACTTAGACTGTAACGGACTGAAGTGAAATGCCTCTTTAAACCTCCTATGCTTCTTTTCCATGGAGTTGTAGGTTGCGAACGACTTCTAAAACTTGGGTCAATTGAAACCAATCTCTCCAAATTGCAAAATTTAGGGTTGACTGCTGCTACATCTTATCCCTCCATATCTTGCCTGGGCGGGATTGATTTTCCTGATGTTCTAGTACTCTTGTTGAATGAGCCTAATAGAAAACTTGCATCTTCCTCATTCAGGTATGCTGCCAATCAAAATGGTGAGCTCACTCAAACCGATGCAGCGGTGGACGGGATACTTGGTTTTGGACAAGGAAACTCGTCCGTGTTGTCCCAGCTTACGAACGCAGGGAAGGTGAAGAAGATGTTTTCCCACTGCTTGGACGGTGGGAAGGGAGGCGGGATCTTTTCGATAGGACAAGTTGTTGAGCCGAAGTTGACAACTACTGCTCCGTTGATCCCCCATAGGTATGTGATGTTATCTCCTTTTCCATATCTTTTATCAAATCTTCTCCAAATTAGGGTTGTTCTTTCAAGCTTATGATAAGTACTTATCACCATCATTAATCACTCACGAGTCACGAGGGATGAAGCAACTTGGGAGTGGAACAAGACCACAACCCCATCCACTTTTTGCGTATAATGTATACTTGAAGTATATGGTGTTATGAAATATGTGGAATTGAGTAGATTTTTAGTATTATTGTCCGCTGAAACCACGAAATCTAGTCCATGACCTACCTTAAATGTAAACTATGGCTTCACCTCCGGCACTGATCAACACTGTTTAGTACTCATCGGCGCTGATGAGCACTGATCATCAATAAGTTATTTATCAAGTTATCATAAGTCGCAAAGAACAAGCCCTAATTCATCTTGATCTACACGCTCCTCTGATACAATCTTTGGTCTTCACTTGGGATTTGATGATATTTCCTTCTACTTGTTAGGTTCTAACTGTGTATATATGCTCCTTTTTCGTGGGTTATTAGTTCATGGATGATTCGGTAAATAGTCATCTCGTAATTAGGATGCTGTTACTTTCTTAGGCCACATTACTATATTTTCATGACGAGTGTAGAGGTCGCTGGTGATGTCATAGAACTTTCTACTCCGACCTCTAGGGAGGGCAAGGAAGCATTGGTTGACAGTGGCACAACTTTGGTTCATCTCCCACGCGACATTTATGAGCCGATGGCGGAGAAGGTAAAAAGTTCCGTCTAAAGTTGAAGTTGAATTCACTAATATGCCTGAATGTGAGTTTTTTTTCTTTGTTTTCTCACGGGGGCTTCGTTCTTGAGTTTCAGATTCTCTCTCGACAGCGTGATCTTCAAATACACATTATGCAGGAACAGTTTAGTTGTTTTCATTACGATGGAAAGTAAGATTCTACACGTCTGTTTTTGACTGTTGGATCAGCTTGGATTTCGCTACATTTTCAGACTCTGTCATCGAGAGCTATAAACTGCATGAAATTTAGCATTTTTACTAAAACCCCCAAACCGTAAAAAAATGCAGAAAGTGAAGAAAGCCCTGTTTACAGTTTACGCTTGTGAAACTTACTTGTTCTTGTTCTCTGTTGCAGCCTTGATGACGGGTTCCCAACTGTCGTTCTGCATTTCCAGAATTCACTCAACTTGACCGTATATCCTCATGACTATTTGTTTTCATCCGTTGACAATGTAAGTTATCCGTATCCTGAAATAATATGTTCGAGTCCCGTATCTGAAAATGTCGTAATTCACTCACATATGACCATGATCAACGAGAGCTGTTCCGTGAAGATATCTAAGAATTAGTTTCATATCCACTCCAGAAAATGGAAAAACTAATAAGCTTCAATAATGAGCGTTTCACGGCGTTTTTCTGATATATAATATTTTTACAGGATGGTACATGGTGTTTAGGCTGGATGAAGGGTAAACTGAGCAGGTTTGCTGTATTGGGAGGTAATTACATTCTTAAGACAGCAAATTTTCAGAGTCAAATACTGTCTTTTGTGCAGACTGCAAACCGTCCGAGTTAGAGCTCTTTTCTGGTTATTTTGACCGAACTTATTCTGAACATTTTGTGAGAGCTTTTTTGCATAATCTGAACTTAGAGCCTGTTTTTGCACTTTATGGTTTGTTTTCGAATACGGGTGGTTTAAATAAGTCATAAGTGACTTTGTTTGTTCTTTGACCGCAGATTTTCTGTTCACCAACAAGCTGGTGTTTTACGATGTCGAAAGTCAGTCTGTGGGATGGACAGACTACAACTGTAAGTATCCCATTCTCAAAAACCTAACATAACAGCATTCTACAATCGACATCTAGAACCTCACGGAAGTCCAATAACCCGAAAACCCCGCTGCAAAACATGGTGTTTGGGGGTCTGATGTAACAATCTTACCCCTGGAGTAATGAATTTAGAGAGACTGGTATTGATTGACGTAGGAATGTAGAACCTCACACTAAATACTAATGTGGTAATCATGGTTTTTCAGGTTCGTCAAGCATTAAAGTGAAGGATGAGGAGTCAGGTGAGGTGTATGCCATCGGTGCCCATGATATCTCGCCAACAAACTCTTCTTCTAGTTCTTCTTCTTCTCATGGCGATTCGATTCCTAGAAGGATACTTACAAGAAGGTAGGGATGCGGTCCTAGAAGGTAAAACATATATGGGTTTCACGGTATAAAAGAGATGATAGTCAAATGATAGCTACCGCCATCTTCCATGCTCCTGTGGGTCACGCAAAATACTTCCCATCGGTGGAAATTGTAAGGTTGATGGGCCGTGCTTGTCATGGGCAGTTTGGTACTGGCCTATTAAGTTCGTTGGCGGTTACCTTTGAGATAGGGACCCAGCGGGTGGACCAAATTTACAAGGTAGAATTTGGATCGGAAAGATGCAGAATTTTGATGTAGTTACAAAAAAAGATAGGATATTATTTAGTTTTTGAGCTATAATGTTGTTTGTACAAATGTAATGTGTTAATGTTTATATGCAGTTCTCCACAACTGAGAAACTATATGCATTCTCATAGTGGTTGTCATCATAGTCTTAACCAGAAAAGTTTGGTCTGGTAGGAAAAGTTTTGGGAGAATTTGAATTTTTTTGAAAAGGCTAGATAATTTGGGCAATGTGTAATGTGTAATACGGGTATGCATGGTATGTTTTGTAAAATTTTCAACAAATGTCACGCTTTTTTTAAAAAAACTTTTCTACCCAAAACATATAGGAATGTGAATGCCCTTGGTTAGAAATGAAATGATTGTGCTTCCATCACTTCCTTGTTGTAAGGAGGCTTAGAAAACCCACGAGAGAGGTGATTAGAAACGATTTGATAAATATTATAGGCTATTGGAGGACATTGCATTGTCCAACTCGAAAACTCAGTTAAGTTCAATCCAAAATAATTAAGTCAACGACAACAATAACAAACTCTCAGGTGAAACTACGTGGTCTGGGGGATTCAGACATATGCAATCTTCCCTCCATGAATTTTAGTTCAAGGAGATATTGATTTCGGCGGATCCACAAAAAACATTTTTATAAAAACCACTTTGAAAATGCAGCTTTAAGCCAAACATAAATTTGCTCATCGATGGATCTTTTCGAATGGTGATATAATAATTTGTTTATTTCCATCGTCCGAACTCGGATTAGACTAGTCTGAATTAATTTGTCCGGTATAAAATAAACTCGAAAAAATTAATGTTTGACTGACATACCTATAGCCTAGAGGTTATCCTTGAATGCACATTTTCCTAGAGCAAAGTACATTTGCAGCAGTGCAAAACCACTGGCATAACATTATACCTTGCCCTATCCCTACTTCAATAATTACATTCATTCATTCATGCTGTCATGCATGCATGTATTTATTCCAAAGTCAATTGTCAGACTTTTAAATAAATAAATAAATAATCAAATCAAATCAAATCAAATTAAAATTTATCCAATATATATGATGACTTGACTTGCAGAGAAAATAAAATAAATAGAAAAGAAAAGAAAAGACGTGTGAGGATGGAAAATGACCATATGAAGTAATCAACTGTTTGACAACCTACCCACCAAAAAAAAAGAGAGAAATTTAATATAATTCAAGTTGTTATTTGCCACCCCAAGAAGGAATTTGACCAAAGAATATAATGCACATTTGGATTTATTATTGACAACCGTAAATTTGAATGGTAAATGGTAAATATTATTTTTAGTAGCTCCGATGTTGGGATTTTCAGCACTTCAAATGGAGCTAACTGCGGTTGAAAGTGCAATTTAGAAAGCAATTCAGGAGGAGCTCCGCCATGTCACCATTCATACTGACTCTGCCGAAGTGGTCCATATTTTCAATAACCAGATCAGGCCGCCTGTCTTGTGCAAAAATATCGTGTTATCCTGTCGTTTTTTATTCCTTAAGTTTGCTTGTATTCGTATCTGTAAGGTCCCTAGGTCTAGTGTGAAGCTCACACTCTAGCCAAACATGCTAGTGGACAACCGCTCCCTTGACCGTCTTTATCTACTGTAACTCTGTCTTTCCCCTCCAAAAAAAAATAATAAAATAAAAAATTATTTTTAGCAAATTTTGATAAATATCGGTAAATTTCAGTAATTTTTGGTAAATTTTTATCATCACCTATTTACCATCCAACTTTACATGTCATAAGTGGCTAAATTTCATAGATATTGCAAGATAAAATATTATGAGTTGATGACTTTATTTGACAAAGAATGTTTATGTTTCCATTTTAAATAATTTTTTTATTGAGTTAAAAAAATATTATATTTGATTATTGTTTAAGTTGTGCATTTGGATATCCATGCTTAAAATTCTAATGAGACATGTAATGAATATGGATGTTCTGAGTTTGTATATTGAAATTTTGTAAATGTGACAAAAATTATTTATGTGGTTAAATCGAATATGACTTTTTGATGATCAAACCTGGTTATGGGATTTCACTACAACAGAACAGGCCTAAGGCAACCGTTACTATCGGTCGCTAAATGGCGTTATCGGTCGCTGCAGAGTGCGGGCGACCGATATCAGCGACCGATACGTATCGGTCGCCAAACTTGCGACCGATATTAGGATTGGCGACCGATACGTATCGATCACTAATTAGCGACCGATACAGTATCGGTCGCTAATTATCGGTCGCCGGCTTAGCGGCGATCGACATCAGACGCTCGCCGATTATCAATCGCGAATTCGGCGGATATGTATCGGTCGCAAATTAGCGACAAATAACCAGCGACCGATATGTATCAGTCGCAGATTTCAATTTAAATTTTTTTAAAAAAAATTCTGGATTAAATCAAATAGGTTATAACCATACTGTATTTGTCGACATATCGGTCGCTGCTATTATTATATTATCCATAGATATATATATATGTATATACATATATATATCAATATATGTATATACATATATATATCAACCACTTAGTTTTTCCCCTGTATATTTCAAACATAACATACTAAACATATATATATATAATAGCTAAAAGTTCATAACTAAAATTCAATCTAAGTTTATACCTAAAACACAACTTAAAAGTTCATAAGTTCAAGGTTGGGGAGGGAATTGCGGGGATCCTGATAAGTTCAGATATTGAGATGGGGACGAAGAACTACCGCCTTGTTGTTGAGTTTGGTAAACTTGTGTCAATTGACTTTGAATCTGTGAGATGGCGGATGTGTGAGCAGCAAGTTGATCCCGCATAATAGCATCAGTGGACAGAGTTGCGCAGGGATGCCTCGAAGAAGAAGCGCCTGAGGAGCGGGTGGAGTATCATAGAAGTGCGAGGTCGCACTCCCAAGACCATAGACAGCATGGTCTTTGGGTTTGTACCCCCCTGCCAGTTGCAAGTACAACTCCCTAACTTCCGGGGAGTTCTCAATTATGCCACGCTCCTCACACTTTTGGCGAAAAGTTGCCTGCAATCATTCATACATAAGTAGCGAAAAGTACAATGCAAACACAACCTAAACTATTCACGGCCTCATAATAAATATGAAAGATATGTAAGATTAGTTGTACCTTTCAAAAGGATACATCCACCTATACTGCACAGGTCCTCCCATCGCTGCTTCATAAGGAAGATGTACTGGAAGGTGTTCCATGACATTGAAGAAGGTAGGGGGAAATATCATTTCCAACTTACATAGAATTTCTGGTATGTTTCTCTCTAACCGGATCATGTCACTCACCTTTACATTAGAAGCACATAAATCTCTAAAGAACTGGTCACGAGTTCAATGGCTTCCAAACTTTTGAGGAAGTAGCTCCGTTGCAATTGGTAACAACCTCTCCATGAAAACATGATAATCATGGCTCTTCAACCCGCAACTTTGAATTTTGGGATCGACACATCTACTCAGATTGCTCGCATAGCCATCTGGGAGTTTGAGGCCTTTCAACCACTCACACAAGGCCTTAACCTCTTCTTTACCCATTTGATAGGGAGCGTTCGGCATAGTTTCGGTGCTAGTCCCATCTTGATGATGGGTTTTTTGAATGTTTAGCCGACGGCGCTTGCAATGGGTGGCTTGGTCCCTACGCGAGTTCTTATCATCCTTGGTCTTGCCTTTGACACTCATGATGGTATTCAACACTTGATCAAATACATTCTTCTCAACATGCATGACATCCAAGTTGTGTCGTATTTTAAGATCTTTCCAATACGGCAACTCCCAAAATATGCTTCTCTTGTTCCAATTGTGAGACTCTAAATAACCATCAACACGGTTATGTTGTTCCGTGGAGCTCGGGAAATTACATACACGATCCCAAATTTGTTCCCCACTCAATCGAGGGGGTGGAGGTGAATTTTCTTCCTTATTCTTTGAGAAAGCGCTCTTATTTTTTCGAAATGGATGGTTCTCTGGGAGAAATTGTCTATGACAATCGAACCAAGAATGTTTCCTACCATGTTGTAGCCATCTAGCCTTTGTGTTCTCCATACAGTAGGGACAAGACATTTTCCCTGATGTGGTCCAACTAGAGAGCATTCCATAGGCCGGAAAATCGCTTATGGTCCACAACACGGATGCCTTCATTTTAAAATTTTGCTTCTTGGAGACATCATATGTGTCAATCCCAACCTCCCATAAATGTTCAACTCATCGATTAGCATTGCGGTAGACATCAAGATTGCCCTTTGGACTTTTCGCCCGAGAATTAACAGAGTCAGGAACAAGTATTGGTTCTTCATGCACAACCAAGGCGGCAAATTATATGGAGTTGCAATCACCGGCCAACATGAATACGTCTGACCGAAACTGCCGAAAGGTGCAAAACCATCTGTGCATAGCCCCAACCGTACGTTTCGGGGTTCGGACGCAAATTCCTTATGAAGGGCATCAAAATGCTTCCACGCTTCACTGTCACACGGATGAACCATAGTTCCATCTTCACGTGCATTCGTTGAGTGCCAACTCATGTGCTCCGCAGATGTCTTAGTTGCATATAATCTTTGCAACCTCGGCCCGATTGGGAAGTAAATCAATTGCTTGTGTGCAATGCGTTTCCCACGCAACGTCGTTTTAGCATACCTATCGGCTCCGCATTGGTCACACTTATCTAAGTCGACTTTCTCCTTCCAAAACAACACGCACCCATTGGGACACGCGTCGATTCTATCATGTGGAAGTTCTAAAGCACCAAGCAATTTCTTCGCTTGATAGTATGTGTCTGTCATCTCATTGCCAGGGGGACATACGTCTTTCATCAACGCTAACAGACTGTCCACGGCTTTATTTGGGAGATTGTACTCACATTTTATGTTAATCATCCGTGCGACAACCGACAACAAAGACGTGTCGCTACCTTCATACAGAGGCTTTTTGGAGGCATCGAGCATTTCTAAGAACTTCTTAGTCCCTTCCTCTGGCTCATCTTCCCTCGTATCATCCCCGCAACTCAAAGGCATATGGCCCATGGCATCGGTGATCATTTCTTGCATAGTGTTGAGCCCTCCAGTACTAGAAGACCCATCAACCACAGTGTTAAGAGTTTGACCCCTACCCTCGAGAGTGGCAAAACTCTCCCCGTGACTTATCCAAACATGATAATTTGGCCGAAAGCCGTGTTTGTACAAATGTAGCTTCACAATATCCTCGTCAACGTACTTCACGTTTTTACATTTGCTACAAGGACACCTAAGTTTACCCAAACTACTCCATTGTTTTGCAACAGGTATAAATTCTTCATTCACCCTACGTACGAATTCCACACTAAGATATTCACCATCATGTCTTTCATACATCCATTTTCTACTACTCTCCATTATGTATTTAGCTGCATACAATGTATACATTATTGTAAGGGATTAAGTTACAATTAATTAAAGCGTATACATAATTTACATGAATATAGTCTTTTTGACATCTACAACTAAGTTATGTCACCAATCAAGAGGATCATGCTATTATACAAGTAGAGTGTGTTTGTTCCTGTTAATATATGATTGAAAATGACTTTCATGAGTCGTACCAACTCTCCTTTATTTATGCAGTTCACCCAGTAGCGATCTCGCGGTGAAATTGCGCAGTGCTAATGCTTTGGGAGTTAGAAGCATATCAGATTCAATACAATCTGATGTTTCTATGCGGCTGGTGGGCATCAAGACAAGGTGGGAATGAGAGAAACATAGTAAAGGGTCTAATAGAAATCGTGTTGGGCTTTCTTGCATGTAAGATTCATAGATCCTTCAAAGCATCGTGTCTTACTTTGATGGACCTACGAATCTTACATGCAAGAAAGCCCAACACGATTTCTATTAGACCCTTTACTATAAGCTTCTCTCTCATTCCCACCTTGTCTTGATGCCCACCAGGCTGCACAATAGAAACACTGCATTGTATTGAATCTGATATGCGTCTAACTCCCAAATCACTACAGACCTCGCGCAATTTCACTGCTGAGATTGCGCTACTTTTTGGTGAACAAGTTCAAATAAAGGAGAGTCGATACGACTCGTGATAGCCATTTTCAAACATAGATTTTCAGGTCACAAACACACACAACTTGTACACTAACAGGATCCAAACTCAACCTGTTTTCATGACATCTATAACTAAGATACTACAAACTAAGTTACTAAATGGATGTGGCATAATTAATAATAATTAATGTCTACATTTGGAGTTATGAGTAATTAAGTTAGAAATTAGGTTAGATCAGCAACAAGGTTACGCTACCAACTTCGTTGGATAGCTTAATCAAAGGCAAGTCTCTAAATGCCAATTCAACCTTGTTGTGATGAAAAAGTTGTCTGAGTTATATGTAAGGGTAATCAACCGGTTGTGACGTAGCAAATGTCGATCGTTTTACATTTAGCATCCCAACCAACTTTCTAAATAACACTAAATAAATGAAGATTGAGTTCTTTGGTGTTCATTTTAAAACTGGTTGGGATGCTAAAAATAACGATCGACATTTGCTACATCACAAGCGGTTGATCACCCTTACATATAACTCCGACAACTTGTTCATCACAACAAGGTTGAATTAACATTTAAGATTTGCATTGATTAAGTTATCCAACGGTTAACGTCGCGTAAATTCATTCCTAATCAAACATAATAACTAACTCACTTACTAATAACTACCAAAATCATCCACAACTAAAACTAAGCTACTTAAATAGTTGTTGAGTACTTACGTAACATCCATAATATTAATTAAAACTAAGCTACTTAAACTAAAACTAAAACTAAGCTACTTAAACTAATTAATTAAAATAATATTAAACTAATTATTTAATTAATTTTTTAGCATCCATAATAACTAACTCAATTAAACTAATATTAAACTAATATTAAACTAAACCTTAACTAATATTAAACTAATATTAAATCCAATCAAACTAAACCTTAACTTATTTAATTAACCAAACATATACAATCAATTAAACATCCTATAATTAATTAAACTAATTATTCATAACCTAATTACTAATTATTCTAAATCCAATTAAACTAATTAATTAAACTAATTATTCTAAATCCAATTTCAAACCCTAATCTTGATTAACACTAAACACTACCCTAAATTTGAATATCTAAACATAACCACACTAAAATTACTCAAATAAATTACTCTAAAACAACAATATATATGAATTTTAAAATTAAACATCAACAATTTAACATCATATACTCTCACTTTACTAACCAACAATAATCTAACTTTAATTTCAAACTCTAACATCCTAACACTATAATAAACTCCAAACATTCATAATTCACCCTAAAATTTTACATTCAAAACACAATTCTAAATTGAATTTCAAACCCTAAACTTGACTAACACTAAACACTACCATAAATTTAAATTTCAAACAATAACCACAATAAAATTACTCAACTAAATTACTCATATACAACGATATATATGAATTTTACAATTGAAAATCAACAATTTAACTACAAAAATTAATTAGGGGACTCACATTGTTCGTTGGTGGTAGCAGCGGAACTGTGCGCACGAGTGAAGGTGGTCGTCGGTGGTTGCAGCTGCGGCCGGAGTTGACCGTCGTCGCCGGAGTGAAGGTGGCTGGGGTCGCTGGCGGTGGCCGGGGTCGGGGTGTGAGAGAGAGGAACGACGAAGAATACAAACCAGAGCGTAAACAATGTTTGGGATTCTGCCCGTTGTCGCATTAAAGGGGCCAGCGACCGATACGTAGCGACCGATACAAAGTCAGACGAAATAAATGTTACCGTTGAAAAATTAATTGAACGGCGCGACCGATATTCAGCGACCGATACCATATCGGTCATTGACTAATTGACAAACGGAGACATTTGCGACCAATACCATATCAGTCGCTGATTAGCGACCGATACGGTATCGGTCGCTACGTATCGGTCGCCCGTGTCGATTAGAGCGACCGATACGTATTGGTCGCTATGGGTCGGTCGCCGTAGACGTTTCATGTTGTAGTGTTTATTTGTACTTATGTTTATAAATTTTAGGCTAAAATATATCAATATCTAAAATGACTTAATGTTTATATTTGATTGTCCAAACTCAAATCAATAAAAAAAAAATGAAAGACATGACCTAAACCAAAAGAAAATTTGGACAACCTAAATTTCTATTCAATAGTGATCCATTGCCTAAACTTTAAATTTATACATAAAATTTGTGTCATACACCAAAAAGGAAAGTCAACTTGGAAAAAGAAACACACCCACAAATCATGTTTTTGTTTAAAATTGGAAGATTCTCCAACAATCAATTATACACTATTTTTGTTTTGTGTGAACAATATGCATTATTGGGTCCATTTCACACCTCATTCACAATTAAAGCTTTTCTTTTTTACAAAAGAAAAAATGAAAATAAAAATATTTTTTTTCTCACTTTTCATCATCAAATTAATTTTAACCATGGTTTTCATTGTAGTCTTTGTAGAACTTGTCAATTTTATTATTTTTAAAATTGTATAAAATGTACCTTTGATGTGCTTGTTTTCAAAATTTTAGGTGGATATTGTTTTTTTCATAAATAATATTAAAGCATTTGGGTATTTTAATTAAGTAGCATGGCTATAATTTGTCATACCTTAGACATGCCTTCTTTTCAATTTTTATATTAATGAGAAAGTACTACAAAATCATATTAAAGCTATTAATTGGATCTATTTTCTCCAATTCATTTTTAAAGTTTCACCTTAAATAGATTGATATCAATTTAGATACACTAGATATCCAAAATAATAACTCCATAACTATTCAACTATACATAAAATTTAAAAATTTTCATATTTTATAGTTCTATGAAATTTATGTATATAAATATAATCACCATGGATTTACAATTTGTTTTTATTTTGATGAAACTTATCAATAATCGGTTGTTCGTAGGCCATAATTACAATTTAATATTTTGAAACTCAGCTTTCCGGATCCACACTAATCATCATATTCTTTTCAAATAAACCAACTGATCAAACACTCTATGACAATAACAATAAATTTATTAGAGAAACACGTTTAAACGTGGTATAAGAATCGATATGTAAACAACATTACTTATGAATTAATGTTTATGGGAAGACTAATTTCGGACGACGTACAAACAACTTTTGATTGATCTAACACTCTAAAATAATAAATTAATCATTAATATTATATTTAAATTAACAAAATGATAATCTAATATATATTGTAGAAAATAAAGTTAATTAAAGTCAGAAATAAATGTTATGAAAAGGGAACTTATTTGATTGATCAAATAGCTAGTTTAACCTTAATACACCCTAAAATACCAACATAAAATTGAATAGTTAAGTAAATAATCAATATCATAAAATCAAAATCAAAATCAAGACTTGAAAATTTTACCCCAAAACAAGATATGAAGAGGTAGGAATAAATTTATTCCTAAATTTTATAATTAGTGAGTCAGATTTTAATTAATCCAAGATTTAATGAATTACTCTTATTCATTACTTCCTCTTTCCCATTTTTTTGTTGACTTTAAAAATTGCATCGTCAAATTTTACAAAATTTTGAACATAAATTTATCAATATATATAATAATTTGTTTTATAAAATTACTATCATTAAATTCTTAATGAAAAATACAATCCTAAAAATATTACATTAAAATTATTAATAAAATATTAGGAATATATCAAAAAATTAAAAATTGAAGAATAACATTGAAATCTAGATTATGATTATGAACAATAAATACTCCAATAAATATGGTATGATTTCTAGAAGATATGAATTCAGCATATATTCTTCCTTTCTTTTTTTTTTTTTTTCTGAAAAGGATGCGGGAAAATTAAATTTTGTACGATGATCTTTCCTTTTTCTTTTTATTTTCTTTTCCCTGTTGAGGGCAAAGTCATAGGCTGTGTAGTTTAGTTTAAAAAACTGTTTGTCTGGCCTAAAAATACCAAATTTTCAACACAAATTTTCATGCTGCAGGTAAACTACAAACAATTACATAATCTTTCCTCTTCAATTCTTCTTCTTCTTCTGAATCTTCTTCTTCTCAGTCAATAATTTTCCCCCTCTCTTTCCTCTGTATTTCCTCCCTCCGTCATCTCCACCTTCTAAATAGAAGGTTGGTCGACGGAGAAAAACAAACTAAAAAAGTTTGACATCGAAAAATTCCAACACCCAATTGAAATTCGGCCCGAAATACACAATCTCTGATCTGGGTTTCGCCAATTGCAGAGGATTCTGGGAGCAAATCGGAGTAACCCTAACCCTAATGGATCTGGGGCGAATTCTGGTACTGGGTCTGTGTTTATGGCAGTGTTTTGAGGGTTCGTTGGGACATGGGAATCCTTATTTCAAGGTGGAGCATAAGTTTAAAGGAGGGAAGAGGACATTGAAGGAGCTCAGAGCTCATGATGTTCGTCGCCATGGGAGAATGCTTGATAGTATTGATCTGCCTCTTGGGGGTAATGCGTTGCCTTCTGATGCTGGGTTTGTTCTATTTCTCCTCTTTTTAGTACCCTTTTTGTTTGTTTTGTTTTGTTTGTTCGATTTGATTTCTGGGTTGTGTGATTAGTCTGGTATTGGGACTGTGTTTTTGAGTCTTTTTAAGGTTGAATTGAGCTTGATTTGAATTGTGGTTGAACTTGATGAGAATTGGGTATGGTATGGGTTTTGGTGTTTTGACTAAAAAGGTGTATTTATTTAACCTTTTGGGATTTGCATTGAGTTTGATTTTCATGTGGTTGAACTTGATAGAATTGGGTATGGTGTGGGTTTTCAATAGGGCTGTTTGAAATTAGAGTTTCGGGACGAATCGGGTGGTAAGTTGATCTCCAATAGCTGATCTTTTCGGGTAATTTACGGGCTGGACAATTTGGATAAGTCTAATTTTTGGTCAATATCGGTTTCGTTACATAGGAAAATTTTCGGTCAAATCGGTCGAAGTCTACATCTGGACCAAAAATCTATGACCATATCCGGGTTTTTCCGGGTCAGACTGAACCGGATACTCTGGTCAGACAGTTTCTTGACAACCCTTGTTTTCAATGGTGTTCTTGTATGCTGTCTAAATGCTATTCTTGGGGTTGTTGCTGTTTTGATAGTGTATTTATTGAGCCTTTCGGAAGTTGAATTGAGCTTGATTTCATGTGGTTGACCTTGGTAAGAATTGGGTATAGTGTGGATTTTCTGATGGTGTCCGTTCATGATATCGAATTGCTGTTTTTTGAGGTTTGTGTGGTCCACGCTAGATGGTATCTATAGATAGAATGAATGAACGATAGTTACTAGAAGAATCACTTTGATACCTAGTGTGGACCCGGCTTGAGCATTGGATTCGTATATGAAGGATTAGGGTTTAGTTGAATATTCGAAAATGTTATTTCGAATGCCTTTTTTTTGTTGAAATGTGGGATGTTAATGCTACCATTTGATCACACTGCTGCCTCCAAGCTTCCCGCTTTAATTTGGCCATATGCAAAGAGAGTGTCCCGCTACTTGAAATAGATACATACAACGTACCTTAGGCATATGTAAAGAGGCCTAAAGCATCATTCTTTCGTTTCCTGATAGGCAACATGTTTTCCATTCAATTGGTAGTGTATACTTCTTTTCCATGGTAAAGCAAAATGCGTCTCTAAACTCTTCATTTTTCCAAGGATTAGTAAGTAGTGAACAATTTTTAAATATTGAGTCAACCAGGACCGATATCTGTGAATTTTTCAAAGTTAGGGGTAAGACTACTACATCATAAGATTCATAATGTTTCATAATGCTGTTAATTTCTCCTTTTTCTAGTTTCTTAATGTTATGGGTTATGTTTCTGTTACTGAATATGTATTGTGTGGTTCTAGGCTCTACTTCACTAAAATTCAGCTCGGAAATCCTTCCCAGGACTATCACGTACAAGTTGACACCGGAAGCGATATTTTATGGGTCAATTGTGCCGGTTGTGACAAGTGTCCTAAAAGAAGCGGGCTCGGAGTATGTTTCTTGACTTTTATGTGTAATATGTTGACCCATTTTTTCGTTACAATTTCATCCCGTTTTATTCCCCCCAGACTCTGTCATCCTGTTGGTGTGTAACCATTAACCAATGTTGTTTTACTTTTACTGCTGCAGGTTAAACTGAATCTTTACGATCCCAAGGGTTCATCCACCGCAAAATTGGTAACTTGTGATGACAAAAAGTGCACCATGATCTACCAACGCGTCCTAGAGGGTTGCGAGTCTGCCATGCTTTGCCAGTATGAAGTTACTTATGGAGATGGGAGTGTAACTTCCGGATACTTTGTTCAGGATACTTTCCATTATGATAAAGTATCTGGCAACCTACAAACATCAACTGGAAACTCTAGTGTCGTTTTTGGGTAATGGCAAAATCTATATAATCTCTTTGATCATATGCATCAAGTCATAGTTACCAAGAACGCTTCCCGGGTCGTTAGTCCCGGAATGCAGGTCTCTAATTTTTACTAAAATTTAGCCTAGTTTTGACTTTGGAACGCGAATCATAGGCATATGTAGCGTTCCCGGTTTAATTATTTATCCGATTATCTCCATCGTTTATGCGCTGCTGTGTTTTTGCTGAGAGAAGCGTACTTGCCTTTGTCAGGTGTGGAGCTAAACAATCAGGGCAGCTTAATTCAGATGATTCGGCACTTGACGGTATATTCGGCTTCGGACAAGCCAACTCGTCTGTCATTTCACAACTTGCTGCATCCGGGAAGACGAAGAAGATGTTTTCGCATTGCTTAGACAGCATTAATGGAGGAGGGATTTTCGCCATCGGACAGCTTGTTGAGCCAAAACTGAACACTACTCCAATTATTCCCGACATGTATGTCGACGTAGTATTATCATTCTTAAAAATCTTCCCTTTCATCTATTCGTATTAGGATGTTGTGTACAAACTAGAAGAGAATTCATAGGTGTCGATTTTGTTAAGGTGGGACCCACACCGGTCGTTGTTCTTGTCCATGCTACTTCGATTACATCGACAACTTCCAATGTGGGTCCCACTTACACGGGAAAAGAGACTAGTTCCAAAAGACCCACAGTTTTTTTTTCCCGATTTTTTTTGGAAAGAGAAACTCGTCTCTAAAAAAGAGTAATAATTCTCGTACATGCGATTGAGATATTACCCGTGTCCCATATCTATGTCGTAATTAACAGCTAATAATTTTCTTTTAGGCCACACTACAATGTCGAGGTAAAGCGCGTGGAGGTAGGCGGTGTTGTTCTGGACACTTCTTCGTATTCCTCCAGCAGCGGTGAAGCGAATGGGGCTATAATTGACAGTGGAACGACATTGGCCTATCTTCCGGATGACGTTTTCAATTCAATTATGAACAAGGTTTGTATCACGTCCTCATTTCTGCTAAATCTCGACCTTTTCCCCTCCTGCAGAAGCCGAACATAGTCACTTATTTTCCTATTTTTCGTTAATAATTGTCAGATTCGCGCCCAGCAGCCCGATTTACAATTACATACAGTGGAGGACCAATTCAAGTGCTTTCAGTACTCGGGCGAGTAAGATTCTATGACCTCGTTTCACTTGTTTCTGTGTGGGTTCTTGATATCGAAAGCGGTTTGCTCAAAACACTTTCAAAATGCAGTCTCGACAGCGGATTTCCGAAGGTTGTTTTCCATTTTGCGAACTCGCTCAGCTTGACGGTCCATCCTCATGATTATTTGTTCCCGTTCAGCGATGCTCGTGTAAGTACACTTGTCCTTGAACAACGTTCTGTCCTTGTCCGAAACAGAGATTCTGAAAACCGGCATACCTTGGATGGTTATTATTCGGTAGCCTGTACAGTTCTGCGCGCATGTCTAAATCTATACATTGTAACGCTGCATTTTTCTTACAACTTATCGATTCTTTTGCAACCACTATCGGGTGTCTTCAATTGGATCCTAGGACAAAAGACCCATTAGCTATCTACCATTTTCGAATCACTATCTCCCGATTTTGGTAGAATTTCTGACCTTCTGATTGCGTTTCGCAGGACAAAAAGTGGTGCATCGGTTGGATGAACAGCGGATTCCAGTCTCGGGATGGAAAAGATGTTACAATTTTGGGAGGTATAGACATATAACGCCTTCGTTTAGTAAGAGTTATTTGAAACGACGAGGAGTTTTGAGCTTGTGAGTATATTTGATGACGGGTTTTCGATCTGTTTTACTCTTGCAGATTTCGTCTTGTCGAACAGACTGGTATTTTACGATATCGAGAATCAAGCTATCGGATGGACACCATACAATTGTAAGTCTTGTGGTCTCTTGCTGTGTTTAGAGACCTGATAAGACCTCCATTTGCCCGGCCTAAATTTCGCAATTTAATGACCAAGCCCGGCCCATTATAGCCCATCATAGACCCGTCGTGCTCTTGACCCATCTATTTGGCCCAACCCGCTTGGGCCTGTGGGGACCCGACCAATTGCCCACCCCTGGCCCTAAATTTATCATTTCGACAACCCGGGCCGGATCCATCTTCGAAGGCGACCACAACTCAATCCGAAATCCTTTGTTCATTGTGTTCAAAGGGCCGAAGATACACAAAACCAATCCTAACCATAACCATAACCCGATACTTCCTACCTCATCGTTTCCGATTGAACCCGAGATTCGAAAAGCTTTGAAAGTTGAATTTTGACATGTTACCAATCTTTACGGCATCTTTGACGTGAATTTTAACCTTTTAACTACTTTTAATGATAATAAAAAAAAAAAAACCGATATTGTGGTGATTTGATTGTCAGGCTCGTCGAGCATCAAGGTGAAGGATGAGGCCACCGGAGCTACATACACCGTAGGCGCCCACGACCTCTCATCGGCTAACTCTATATTTTCTACGGGAAACCGTATAGGGGGGATCCTATTATGCTTATGTATTCTAACAATTAATATGCTAATCCCTATTCATCCTTAAGAAATTCTTTGCTAAAAATTATAATTCTCATATCGAAAATTGGATTGGTGTCTGTGGCTAATTGATTTGTTTGTTCAATTGTATCGATTTTTGGGTGTGATTTGAGGTTGTTTTCTTGGATTTATGTACCCCGACTCGATACCGAAAAGTGTGAGAGTGTAAGGTTACCAACCATTGTTTTTACAGTGTGTTATCATACAAGAAAATTGTATAATGCAGTACTGTCCAACATACCGAAAATACAAAGTGTATAGTGTTGCATACCGGGTAGATTTATGCAGAATTAGAATTATAGGGATATAACAAACAGTAATTATTGCAGTTATCGATGTCGTAATGTAAGAATTTGTAGGCAGAAACTCGAGGCATCGCATCACAAGGTGATCTTCAAGAACTGTACAACAAAGTAAACCACTGCAAAGAATAATGCAATCTGGTATGCATCCCTCTGGAAGCTGTCATCCCTTTGGAAAAACTGCATCGGAAAAATGACAACAGTAAAAAAAGGGGAAATCAAATGTCAATTTACAAAGTCGTGTATTCGGGTCGGACCAAATTTTGCCAGAAGAGATCAAAAGAGTTCTTTTACTAGAAAAATCAGTGAAACATCTATGAAGAAATACTGTAAAACTCATCATATTACCTTGGTAGGATCCCCAGTAGGATCCGGGTACATGTCGACATTCTCTTTCGGGGCACTGAACTTGCTCCCGAGATCCCTAACCGAATCAACCACATCCTTCCCCGCTTCTTTGGTGGCAAAGAGGCGGCGCGATGCCCAGAAATACGCCTGTGCAACGGGAGATGATGCCGATAAGTCCCAGATCTCCTCGTGTTCGATCACCTGCCCACTGATCTGGTTCAGGGTGAACTTCGAATCGACTTTGATAATCATTTCTCCCCCAATGCTTCCCAGAATTGACCTGGGTTTTCCTCTGACAGTCCATCGGATGATCAGTAAGCTTGTCGATTGCATCGTCATTTCCTGTACTGCCTGTTTTCGAATGGATTCAGCAGAGAAATGTGTCTGTCAGAGTTTTCAGATTTGCTGATACATATCAGTAGACATGTCAATTCCGGTGGACGGGTTACATGGACGAGTGTACATTGAATTTGGGTAAATATGGGTCAAGTATGTTTCCGGTTGGCGGTTAGGGTAAATACGGACAGTGTATTTCGGTTTCCAACGACTTTTGTCTGTGAAAAGTTTTCGGGTCAACCAGCCAATTTGAGGGTTTTTCGAGTCTGGTTTATTTCTGATCTGGGTTGAGAAAATCTTGTTCGAAACCACAGAATATTCAGTTGGGTCGGGTCAAAAAATGACAGGTCTACCGATATGAAACCTTTTTTCGGGAAGAAGTTGGATTGGATTTGGATGAGTTTTCGGGTCAACCAACTAATTTGTGGGTTTTACAGGTTCAGGTTATTTCTGATCTGGGTCGAGAAAATCGTGTTCGAAACCCCAACGAGTTCAGGTCGGGTAAAAGATGGACAGGTCTTACCACTTTGGTGTTGTCAAGTGCATCAGTGACCCATAGTGGTCTTTTGTACTTGTCTCTGCCTGTGAAGCTTCTGACTGGATCCTGCACACTATGAATTTCATGTCAGAGTTCGCTCATGTCGCCTTTTGAACATTAAGGATGTATGATACATTAGAAGCAGTTTTATCTCGACAAACATTAGTCTGCACACGGACTACAAATCCATCCTGCTATACTGCTCTTATCGAAGCACTTAAACACACAACTTAACTCGAAAACTCCTAGCACGGGTCCCAATTTCAAGATATTTGGGAGAACTTGTCAGAGGCAACCTCACCTATACGAAAACTTTCCGCTCCCACCGAGAACTGAACCTTGGTGGAGAGCATGGAAGAAAGATGAAAGCAGCAATCACTCGACTACCACCTCTTTGACATTGAACCACCTAACACATACATGACTAACTCTACAACTCCCACTTCAGTATGACAACTTTCTTTGTCCAAGTTCAAATGCCATTCAAAACGTTACATCCGAATTTTCAGTCAAATCGATCACACTTCAAAATTCAGACGAAAAACCCACATAAACACTTCGTTCGTTCCTTCGTCCGTTAGTTTTTCTTACCTTGTACTTGACAGAAAGAGCGAAAGTAGTAAAAGCGCGGTTGCCTTCTCGGAGCTCCAAGATGTCCCTAGCAAGCTGTCTAGCCGTGGACTCGACCTGTGGACTGCTTATACACTCGAACTCATTACATAGCTCCCCAAAATCCATCCCATCCACCAGTTTATCAGCTTCCGATGACTCCCCCAACGAAATCTCTGTCTTTTTCGCGTCATTTGCCACTGCATTCATGTATGCATAACACGTCAGCTAGTTCAACCGCTAAATTAAGTATATAAGCTTCATGATAGTATCATGATGACATAGTATGATTCTACTCATATTGACTTCTCTGCCTTACACCTAGGAATGGCACATAAAATTATACATTAGCAATATACGAGCATGATACTCCCAAGTGTATAACCCTAAATCTCAAATAAACTAAGGGTGCGTTTGGTTGGTCAATAACCCTGGGGAAATGGTCAATTTGCCCGGATTGACTTTTTTTTCCCTATGTTTGGATGCGGGTTGACTTCGGGAACGTTTTCACGATGGGCCCACTATTTTCTCCATTTTCCTAGGGAAAATTTCCCTAGGGGGGCTTGGGAAAACTTTTCCCCGGGAAATCTTTCCTATGAAAAACTTCTCATGGGAAATTTTCCCCGCTGGGATTCCTACCAAACACTCTCTAAGATTACATAGTATGTCACATATCTTAATTGATACTCCCTCTGTTCCATACTAATTGTCATGATTGTAACTTTCACGGTCTGCAATGACACTCAATAAGATTACATAATATGTGTATCTTAATTGATACTCCATCTGTTCCATACTAATTATCATAATTTTAACTTTCACCGTCTCTAATGTCATTCTTTGATTGATAATTTCTTACATAATATATTATTAACATTTCCGATATTATACTTTTATGATAGTATTTTTGGTTACAAATTTAATGGTGGTAATTTTACATACCAACTCATTGTACATGTTAGAGAAATTTATGGTAAAAAATTTTGAAATTTATCTACACAATTTCCAAAGACGACAATTAATATGAAACCGAGAGAATATTTAAGTTACACATTACTCCAGTCATGAATTAAACAACTATTAGGAGGGAAAAAATAAAAAATAAAAAATTGTTCATGCATGTTTTACCAACTTACCATGCATAGGGAGGAGAGGCCGGGGGTGGCGCCGGAAATAGTTGACGGAGAGTGGTGGTTTCCGGCATTTCTTACCGCCGGCTGCCGGAAAAAGTGAAGCACTGGTGGCAGAGACGGTGGTTGTGGTGGTGGCTGTGGTGGTTATGGCGGTGGTGGTAAGGGTTCTCATCTCTCTTGTCCATTATTTTGGTGTGTAGAAGATGTTATGTGAAAAAAAGTTATAATATTTTGTGGGGTGTGTGATATTTGGTGATGTGTGATTTGAGGCTCTCCTTTGTGGATAAGGTGGGTGCCACGTAATCTTCCTTTTTTGTGGCTTCATTTTATTTTTCCCAAATTATTTGGCATTAATTTTGCAATTTGGGTAGTAATTTAATTTGTACAAGAGCTTTAGAGGTGGTAGTTGTGTGATGGTGTGGGGTAATTTCAGCCATAATTTGTTGGGGGTAGTTGAGTCAAGTTTTCAAAACATGAAGAGTAATATTGATTTCAAATGGCCACAACATTTTGGCCCTGTTTGGCAATCAGCTGGTAGCTGTTAGCTTTTTGGATTAGCTGTTTGGGTTAGCTGATTGTAGGAAAAGTGTTTGGTAAAGTAACTTTTTGTAAAAAGTTACCTTAAAAAGCTTCATCAACTAGCTTTTTGAAAACTAGTTTTTTGGGTCCAAAAAGCTAATATAAAAAGCTACTTACCAAACACCTTAAGTAGCTTTTTAATATTTGTCAAAAAGCTAAAAACTACCCAAACATCCCCTTTGATTTTAGGGTTCGTTTAATTAGTCAAAAACTTCAGAGAAATTGTCAATTTTCTCAGGTTAACTTATTTTCTCCATATTTGGATGCAGTTTGACTTTGGAAAAAATTTCATGAGGGGGGCACCATTTTTTAAATTTTTCTCAGGAAAATTTTTCCCATGAAAAATGTAAGAAATGGTGGGACCCCCATGAAATTTTTCCCAACGTCAAATTACATCCAAACATAGAGAAAACAAGTTAACCTAGAAAATTGAGTTAAGTCCACAATAAGCTCACTAAATTATCTTATAATAGGAGCCTAAGTAAACCTGAGAATATACTTGCGAGGGTAGCAAGTCCTCCATCTTTATCTCCATACACTTGGGTGAAGCATTTTGTGACACTTTATGAGAAGTGTCGAGAGTGTTGGTATTGAAAGTTGGGCTAGGCTATTGGGCTTTAACATTCATCTACTCAGTCCACAATAGGCTCATTAAATTATCTTATAATAGAAGCATAATGAATTGAACATCTTATCTTTCATTTAAAAAAAAGAAAAGAAAAAGAGATTGGTTCGTCCATTAATGAGCACCCTATAGTCTCTCAAAACAAAACTTCCCAAATTCTTATTAATCCGAATACAATTGGACCTGAACATAAACCAAATGATCCAAATTACCAAATGTATCAGAGATTTATACTTTTTTATTTTGAAGGATAAGAGTAGGAGACTTTATTAATTTGCCGAATCCAGCTCATTGGCCGGTACAATTTGCATGAGGTACATTCCAATCCTATAGAAGACACTTTGGCCAAGTTATAAGCAACTGAATTGTTGTCTCAGTAGGACCACTTCAGCTGAATCAGTATGTATCGTGACATTATGGAGCTCCAAATATCCGACATCAACTGATACCACCCAACTTTATAAGTTACATTGCACATATACACTTATGTACTTTACATGGGATTGTTCTTTTGGTGGGTAAAGTTAGATTTGGGTAAATAACTAAATATAAAACTTGGGTAAATTACTAAATTACCAAAATTTGGTTAAGTTCAAAGAAAGGACTTTTTGATCTTTGAATCCCATTTCTTCGATTCTGCACATCATCCGCCCATTCATCGGCGACACAGTGACAGTGCTTGTGATTGAATCGAATCAGGTAATCCTTCATCTGAATCTACTCTTCTTCATTCAAATGGAATAGAATGCAATCAAACATTCATCCAAATTAGGGTTTGTAATGTAGCTCTTCATCTGCGTAATCTGGGTTTTCCTTTGATTCCTATTGCCATTTCATCATTCGATGGATTTAGGGTTCTGGGTTTTTAACCCCAAATTGATTGCTTCATCGGGTACACAATTCATCATGTTTCACATTCAATTTAACCAATTAGGGTTTGTAATGTAGCTCTTCATCTGCGTAATCTGTGTCTTTTGCATTTCTGTTCCCCGATTTTGGGTTCGTATGTTACACAATAATTTCTGTAAAACTTTCGACATTTGTAATGTATGAGGTCTGAAAGTTCCGATATTTCTGTAGCTATTGATTGGATGAATGTATGAACCTTGAAATTCTTATTTCTGAATTCACTGTCTCATTGTTTGCTTCATCGGTTACAGAATTTATCCAGTTTCACATTCAATTTAACGAATTAGGGTTTGTAATGTAGCTCTTCATATGCTTAATCTGTGTTACACAATAATTTCTGTGAAACTTTCGGCATATGTAATGTATGAGGTCTGAAAATTCCGATATTTCTGTAGCTATTGATTCGATGAATATATGAACCTTGAAATTCTCATTTCTGAATTGACTGTGTCATTGATTGCTTCATCGGGTACACAATTTATCCAGTTTCATATTCAATTTAACCAATTAGGGTTTGTAATGTAGCTCTTCATCTGCTTAATCTGTGTTACATAATAATTTATGTAAAACTTTCGACATATGTAATGTATGAGGTCTGCAAATTCCGATATTTCTGTAGCGATTTATTCGATGAATGTATGAACCTTGAAATTCTCATTTCTGAATTGACTTTGTCTCAGTTCTCATGGCTTGGAGATCACAGTTGTCCAAGAACTTGAAGGAGCTAAGGGTCCTCTTCTGCCAAACATCCCCTGCTAGTGCTGAAGCTAGGTGAATTTTTCGGATATCGCAATCAGTATATTCTTGATGGCAATTTTTATGCCTTTTTTTAAAATTTTTGTTTGGGATTGTATGCTTAATAAGTTGATTTTTTTGTCCATCATATTCATGAATTATTAGAACTTTTGTTGAGAAAAATTACAAGGAGCTCAAAAGCCTGAATCCCAAGTTGCCTATCCTGATTCGGGAATGTCGTGGGGTTGAACCTCAGCTTTGGGCTAGATACGGTAAGGGTTCTGTGTCGTTGTTTGGCATTTTAGTTTTTTGCTTCTGATACGTAATTCCACATGTTGTTCCCCGGGTTTCGAATTGCCAGAGTTTTCAAATATGTGACCATTCTATAGCAACATGTTCTTGTTGATCGCAATCTCCTGAAAAATATACTTTCCGGGTCCGGATGTTGTATGTTGATCAATCTGCGTCTTTAGAACCGGCAACTTACACTCTATGGGTTCTTGTATCCAAGGCTTATGTTTTCCTTTTATTTTTTCCTCTTTTGATCTATAGTTTACATACTGTTCTGTTTCCCATTTGAGTTTCAGAAAAGTCCTGGTGAGTGTAGCACACTTAGACGTAGGTCTGAGGCTAAGACTTTGTCGTCTTGATTTCCTGGGTTTAATGAGACGTGCATCTCAAGTTGATGGAGGAGGTGCATGTTTGTTGACCTCATTGATAGCTTTGACGAGAAAAACACCTATTGTGGGTCTTGCTTACGTGGGGTCTAGCAGCCTACCTCGGCGCATATCACAATTCATGGAGAGGTCGATTCCATAGGACTCATAGATTTAACAAGAGGAGATATATTTTTTATCATAGTAAAACATCAAAACTTACTACTGTGAGGGGGCTCACTTAATCACCGTTTTGTGAACTAGGACATTTTTTTTCCCTCGATTTCCCAAAATCTAGAAATGTAGCCTTCATTTGTTGGGGAGGTTGGGAAGCTATGTCAAGTTTTCAAAGCTAAACTGTTGATACTGATCTTATAGCTCCTTGAAGGACTGAAAACATTATAAATTGCAATAAGGATTATGTTTAAAAGCATTTCACCAAAGTGAAAAGGAACATATAGCTGTTATTATGATAGTCCCTTGGACATGCTCCTAAAATTGAATGTATAAGCATGATGGCTTCATGTGCCTATCAGTTACATTTTGAAGACTGCTTGAGAAATGAGAATGGCCTCAAAACTACATTGTGACATTCTTAGGTCAATACGAGGTTATGTTCACTATTTTTTGATTCCTTGAATGTTATAACTGTACTTCTTGAAATGTGTGTTGGGGGCTTGAAAGAGGCTTTGACAACCCACAGGCTTTAAACTCCTTGTGACATTCCAACTACCAAATACCCCGCTCTCGAATTGAATAATTGTAGTAGTTTGCATCTTCTTTGCAAGCACCACTCCAATAATCTAATGCCGCAAATTGGGCATTATTGCCACATCTTGCATATAATGTCTTTGAACTATCTAGGTTGGACCTACTTGTACTGTTGAAAGCTCTGGTCAAGATGAACATATTCAATCAATTTTTATTAATCTTTCGTTTTATTAATTTGTTTGATAAGGACAAGGATGTTGTCATTATTGTGCAACTTTCAGATACTTTTATGTCCTTGTCATGGCCGTTTAGCTTCTCATGTGTAGCAAACTTGACTAAACAACGTTGTCATCTTGCCTCTTCAACTGCTATTTGGATTTGTTGTCAGCATCTTGAAATATTTACATGTTTAACGCAGACTTCGGTGTCGAGAGAGGCATCCGTCTTGATGGTATGAACCAAGCACAGATATCTAAGGCGCTCGAGGATCTCGTGAAAGCCGGAGAAGCTCTTAAAGCATGAGTCTTGCTGTCGGGCCGCCTTCTGAATCAAACTTCTGTCGTCGATTTGAAGATAAGACGCTGTTTGAACCTAGCCCAGTGTTTTTTCAAGTATCGTATTTTTGCCTTAGGTTCTACTGGTATTTACTATGTGTCCAGTGCAATAACCGGCAGCACAGCCCGCCTTTGAACTGACGACACTTACAGTGTAACTTCCAGTTGCTTAATACGAGGGTCGATTCTGCACTCTCTGAATTTCGGTTTGTAGTAGTCGTAATTTCATCTGCTAAATGTTCTGTCGTCGATTTGAAGATAAGACACTGTTTGAACCTGTATTTTATTGTGCCAAACTCATGCAAATCTTTGGGCCTAGTAATATCAAGTATGTATAAGCCTTGATTGTATGATTTTCATGCAGTCAAGTTAAGTTGTTAATTATAACACAAATTGTAGACATGCAAAATTCATTATGTAATAAAACAGGGTATTATAGCATTTCTGACAGATCTAGTCAATTAACAGGGTACATGGATGATTGGATGTTATAACTTATGTTGCGGTGGACAACCTGGAGATGGTGCCAAAATTTTCAAGATCATCAAGATCTTGCTCACATGATCTGTCTGTCAAGTACAAAGTACTCCCATCACATCCATGTTTGAAGAGTGTTTGGTTGGGAAACATTTTCTGGGAAAGTTTTAATGTAAGGCTTGTTATTTCACTCCCAAGCTCAGTTAACAGTTTCCTAAAATAGGGTTAGGGAAAGTCTTTCTAGGGAAATTTTTCGCAGGAAAATCTTTCCCGATAAATAAACCTGATCATCGGGTGAATCAATTCAGGTTCGAGTCGGGTGAAGATCAGTCCAAATTGGCATCGGGTCACCCAAATTCAGGTCAGCTAGGGTACAATTTCGGATCTAAGCTGACTTCAGGTGACGTTCTTTCCGATTTGATTTGGTATCATTTGGGTATACATTTCAATGGGTCACTTCTCAAATTGCGGTTGGATGGATCAGTTTCTGGTTCTTTCGGGTTCAGATCAAGAACAGTCATCCATTCAAGTTCAGTTTTTTCTATTTCGGGGTTAATTTTGCTAGGTCTACCGATAAACTACCAAACACCATCACCGTCAATCTCTTTCCCAGTAAAATTTTGTTACTCTTCCCCTCATTACAATTCTAATGTTGTTTTACAATTTGTATTGTTTGTATTCGTTACATCTACAATTTCTACAAATATACTTTGCCAGAACACTTGACAAACATTAAGTTAACAAAGCACTCACAAAAACTCAAAATTTCTACACCCAAATAGTTGGCAAAGGGGGGCAATTTATAAATTCAACAAATTACAAAAAAAAAACGTTTTTTTTTCTTTTCTGAATGAACAAAAATTGAATTACTACCCACCCACACTAACATGAGCTGCAGAGGACAATTTCCCAGGACCCTAATATAGCTGGTGTAAGTCTCCTCCCTCCATCCCAAACCACAAACTTCTGTGGACAGATTACATAACATACCAAATATACCAATTACCAACATATAATAATAATAATAAATATAATAATAACAATAATAGACAATTTCATCAATCAATGCTAGGAAAAAAAAAAACAAGAACAAAGACTGGTGGCAGGCAACAACCAAGCTCTCTATAGTATTCTCTTCTGTATCATCTTCTCCCGGGCTCGTATCTCGGGAGGGTCACCAAGGTATTGACCCGAGTGACGCCCTCCAACGCCGACCAGTCCTCGATTAACCAATCGTCCTCCTTCGGGTCATCTTCGTCCTTGTCTGTGGTGTCGTCCATGGGCCCCTTCTCGGTCCTCCCGGGCCCGGCCTGTGGGGTGAGCCCGGTTGCTGGACCGTCTGATGGGTTTTTGGGTAGTAGCCCGGCTTGCGGTTTTAGGGAGGATGTCTGTTCTTTGTCTTTGGCATTGGATGCCGAGGCGAGGTTGTTGGAGTCTAGGAAGAGGCACACCACGGCACAGTCGTCGACTTTGGAGGTCGGGTACTTCATTCTCCAGGCTCGGACGGCAGTTTCCACCAGGGATTTTGCGGCTGTGGAACGTGAGGGAGATGAGGCGACTATGTCCACGACTTCTTTGTTGGAGAGGACATCCCAGATCTGTTGAGAATTTTAGCACGAAATGGTGAATATCGGGTCGGTAAAATTTCGGGGTCCAGGTTCAATTTGGTTCCGAACAATTCAGACATAAGGCAATATCAGCAAAACCCCGGGGACACAGTTCAGCTATTAATTCAAACACTCGCTGTACTTGGGCGGACTAAATAGTGTGTGGCCGGACCCGGACCTAGAAGTCCGAATATCTTTTAGAAGATTTCTTGAAAAGGTGGATCAAAAGTACCAATAAATCAAGTATTCTCGTGTCCAAACCCGATTTTCCAGGAATTCTTTACCAATCGGACAACCAGGATAATCAAACCCGAACCCAGGCCCGACGACCATTGACAAAAATATGGTGGCCATACCATTCTTTTCCAGGTAGGACAAATTTGGATTATCGGGTGTGACAAAGTTTGCTAGCCCTAGGTAAATCATTGAGCTTTAGAGCCCGAGAGGAAATATCGAAAGAGTTTAAAAGATTAGAAAAGAGTTTCTCACCCCATCTGTGGCAAGAACAACAAACTCATCCCTGTCAGTGAGGCGACGATACGATATGTCAGGGACAGCAATGAGGCCGAAATCCTTGAGGCAGAAGTCTCCAAATGCTCGGGCCATAGCAAGGCCCGGGGAGTCATTGTTGGGCAGCCAAACCCGGGCAACGTCGGGTTCATCTTGAAGAGCAAACACTCTGCCTCGGCACTTCCTGATCCTCTCTGCTTCAGCTGTCACGATCACCCAATGGCAATAATGTCTTCAGATATTGGGCAGTAACGAATATATCTCCCGAAGCACGGGACTCAAACAGAATCATAAAATGCTCCGTGATTTATGTAGTATGTACAAGAAAACAATTTCACGATCGCCCACATGTTACTGACAAAATCGTAATTATGATTACTTTCAGCTTGGTCGGGCTAATAATCCAAACATGGAATAACCGGGACAACTGGACAAGATTATGAAGAAACATGAGACTGGTGACATAACCATGATAAATGAAGAATAAGAACCTCTCAGAAAAAACTAATTTTCAGAAGAAAACGAAAAACGAAGCCACATCAGAAATGATATCTTCATCTTTATGACTAGGGAGACACAAACAACTCCATCATACTCCATTCCCGACACTCGGCCAATATGCAAAAGAGAAGAATTATAAAGAAAACGAGAAAACTAAGGAATGTGTTTTATCATTAAGTACAGGAGACTGAGAAAAACCTGGTAGATTTGGCTTAAGATCCACAGTCAATTGGACAGGAATCAGTGTATTGTCTTCATCTCTAGTTCCCAACACAGCTCGAGAATCGCCAACATTTCCAAGAACAAGGTCTTGACCCTATTCATAAGCAAATATCAAGCCAAATTCGTATCTCGAGTGTCAAAAACAACTAAAGACACCCTGGAAGTGGAGGCCCACAAAGGCACGAACCTGTTTGATAAGCGTCACTGCTGTTGTCCCGCTACAGAAACAATCAACACCAGTATGTACTCTCAATTCCCGGTCCATAACTTTGAAGGCCTTTAAGAATGATTCTCTTAGCATTTGGAAGACATCTGGCTGCTTTTCGGGCTCTTCGCCTTCGACAGATAACCGGGATTCTTCATCAGCAGAAATAAAGGAGGTGTCTTCCGAGTTCATACTGCTGGAATTGAAGCTTATCTCCCTGAGGACTTCGTCGGTCTTCATGTTTGCTTCCCACTGTGCATTTAGTTTCTGGGGAAGAGAATCTCGGACTTTCTTAGCAACCAGATGACCGTACGGCCCGTGACCATCAAACACCCCACAGAAGATCGTGTCTGCTCTCGAGCAAAAATTCTGGAAGGCCATTTACGTTCAGCAGTTAGAGAGGATAGTTATAAAATTCACCATCAACATAGTCGTCATACAGTTCTTGAAGACGTAAACAAGACACAGTTATGAGAAGTATTAGCTTTTCTGTAAATTTCTGTCTTCATATTCAGGGATAACTGCATATATCATCCACGAATAACTATAGATACCACCCATGGATATAAATACAACTAACAACTTCATCGTCTCTCCTAAAATTTCATGGTCCAAAGCCTTCCATGCTAGAACTCCACAGTCAAAACCGTATTTTTTGTCATTTCAGTGTGACTTTCCTTCAGGTACCAACCTACCAGTATTAACAACAATACATACAGAATCATGAAGTTATGATTGTTAATTAAATTATCTTAAATCTTGCACAATTTCAGAAATATACGTATTATTGTAGTTGGCCTGTCATTGAGAGTGATTGATGGATAAGGATGAATTATGTGGCCAATCTAACAATAAGATAATGCCGGATAATGATGAATCCATTTGAGAAAAACAGTCCTAGACAACAAAATCAACAAAAATAAACAACATTCTGGATAAGTATAAAATAATACACAGGCGTCCGCTTTTGAAGATCATATCATTGCACAGATTCACGACAAGTTTATACATAGAAGTTTCTAAGTACAATTAGTTGAAACTTGAAAGCAAACATATGACCCGCAGCAATGAAGACCGACTCAACTATTGAAAAATGAATATAATAAGCACACCCGGGAAGCCACAGTCCACAACAATATTGAAAGGGATTCAATCATTGAATTCCCATTTCCCACTTCCTTTGAATCCTTATTAAAAGAACAAAAAAGACTCCCACTTACTCGTCAAAAACATAATGAAAGGAGGGAAAACTAACAGAAATCGTTTTCAGACATCAGAATGGACTCATATAGACATTACTATGCCATTCACCAACTAACTATTGAATTTCAGAACACCCGAACTATGCAAAATCTAATCAATCACATTAAACAATACCTCCATTCAACATCGCTCTCAACTTGAAACCATTAGTTCACCACATTCCATCTCAAATACACCCACTTTTTCAACCATACAGAACATCAAACTATTGGGTTTCACAACGCCCAAACTAGGTAAATCCAATCAAACACATTAAACAACACATCCACTCAACATTGCTCTCTATTCAAAACCGTTAGTATCACAACGTTCCATCTCAAATGCACCCACTTTTTCAATCGCACGGAACAACAAACCTATTGACTTTCACACACCCAAACTATGCAAATCTAACCAATAGACATAAAAAAGAACCACCATTCAACATACGTCTCAATTCAAAAACCGTTAGTACCACAGCATTCCATCTCAAACGCACCCACTTTATCCAATCACACAGAAGAACCAAACTATTCAATTTCACAACACCCAAACTATGCAAATCTAACCAACAGCATTCCATCTCAAAAAATGCACCCACTTTTTCAATCAAACAGAACAACAGTCTTACCCCTAAATTCTGCAATTTATAAAGACCGGTTCCAATTGACCCAAGATTCTAAAAATACACATAGGAGATTGAACGAGACAATTCACTCTACTCACTACAGTCTAACTTGAAAAACATTCTATATTAAGGACATAAAAATCTAGCCAAACACATTAAACTACACCTCCATTCAACATCACTCTCAATTCAAAACCAACACATTCCATCTCAAACACACATACCCACTTTCTCAAACCAATAGAACAACAACAAAAACCGAATGAAACAAAAGATAATCGAAAAGGGCAGGCAGGCATACCTCCCAAACAAGCATAGCATCCTGATTGGTACCCTTTTTGCCCTGCTGTGTAAACAATGAAGCAAACTCAGTAGACCCATTGGCGAACACCCTACCCGGGATCTTATGAAGCTCGGAACCACCCCGATTCGACCCGAATCGCTTCTTCGAGTTCTTCCTCTTCCTGATCGAAGGAGAACCAGGGAGAGGGCTCCTGCTTTCCGCAGACAAGCAGGACCCCATTCTCAGGGCCCTGATTATATTGAATATGCACTCCAGACCAGCTATGCAATCACACCCCCTGTTTTCTCTTGAAGGATCCGTCACAACTGCCTTACAATACCCCAGTTTCACAAAATTCTGCTGATGAAACCCTAACAATTCACCCTTCAATCTGTACTAACCATCAATATATGCAAGTATGTATGTATGTGCTTGAATGTTCAATCTGAGAACGACCCAGAAGAGATTATATGCACAAATTTGCTGTGAAAGCACAAAATTCTTCAGAATTTTGCACTTTTTGCCTCAATAAGGTGCGGAAATGCATAAAGTGAGAGATCTAAAGGGGGAAGGATAGAATATGTAACAAAGAATTCTCAACTTTTACACTTTATGCGAAGTTACGACATGAATTTGAACTGAGAAACTTCCCCAATTACTACCCGCCTATGAACCGAATTGGAAACCCTAAATTCTCGAATCGCCGACGAACAAGAATCGAACGAATTCTACAGAAATGGATCGAGATCGAGCTTGTTTCGAAACGCAGAAGAGAGAGAATCGAGAGAGAGACAGTGAGTGATGAAGTAGAGAGAGAGAGAGGGACAACGAAGCGAGGGTTTTCAGAGGTCGAAGACGACAAAAATATGCATTCCCAAGACAGCGAAAGAGGCGGGGAAGAGAGAGAAAGCTAGAGAGAGAGAGAAATGGGGGAATTGAAGACGACAAATTCAATGCAATCGAGTGAAGAAAGTAGAGAGAGAAAGTGAAGAAGAGACCATACGGTGAAAATGAGCGATGCCCAGAAAGCGCAAATTCAGCAGCAATGGAGGGTAGAGACAGAAAGTTCTAGAGAGAGAGTGGATGACAGGATGAGGAGGGCAGAGAAGTGAGAGAAAGATAGGGAGTTTGTTTCTCTCTCTAAAAAGGTTTCCGCCATTAAAATAGCGAAAGAGAAGATCTTTGGAGGGTAAAAAGTAATAATAAAAATAAAAATAAAAATAATAAAGAAAAGAAAAAAGAAAAAGAAAAGGGGAAAAAGAGAGAAAGACGGCGACGTGATTGTTTCACACGGATAATGTCGTTGTTAACGTTTAATCCATGTTTAATTTAGGGATTAGTGGATATTAATTACTCTCTTATCCAATGAAAAAAATAAGTTGAATTAAATTAAATTAATCTCTTATCCAAATTTTGGGTTTTATCCTAATTTAAGACTCTAATTTATCCGGATTTTATCCAATTTTTTGACCACTTATTCAGATTTTTTGAATTTTGTCTAAATTTAGTCCACCTAAAATGCATTTTTATATGAAATTCATAATGATAAGATAAATTCAGTTAAATTACTCTCTTATCCAAATTTTGGGTTTTATCCTAATTCAAGACTAATTTATTCGGATTTTATCCAATTTTTTTGACCACTTATTCAGACTTTTCAAATTTTTTCTAAATTTAGTCCATCAAAAATGCATTTTTATATGAAATTCATAATGATAAAGATAAATTGAATTAAATTACTCTCTTATCCAAATTTTGGGTTTTATCCTAATTCAAGACTATAATTTATGCGGATTTTATCCAATTTTTTTACTACTTATTCAGATTTTCGAATTTTGTCTAAATTTAGTCCATCAAAAATGCATTTTTTTATATGAAATTCATAAATAAAAATAAGTGGAGCTCCAAAATTTAGTTTCGATTTTTGAGGCATATGTCAATTAGCAGTTCCTTAATTTAAGGGCTTGATATTTTAGACCTTATGTTACTTAATTATTTTTTAAATTTATTGTGCATTTATTTTTTTGAAATTATGTTTTTGAATTTATTTTTTAAACTCATTTTTTAATTCATATCGTATTATAATGAGACCATCAATGTTATATCGCTCAAAGTGTTACAATAATAAAGAGGTTGAATTGTGAAAGGTAGACCGTGGTGGAAATTACGATGGCTCAGTGGATTTGTAGGACTCGCCAAGTTATATGGGATTACATATGGATTATATGTGTCGCAGTAAGTTATGGGTGACCTTCATTTAAGATAAATTACAAGAAAATAGACTATGATGCTTTGACCACGTGTAAAAGAGAAGTGTGTCGATGATCCCGTTCGGAAATGTGGAAAGATTACATTGTCGTCACTTTTTTGTGGCCTTGTGGGCATGTGAGACTTAAGAAGTTCATAATTAAAAAAGGTGATTAAAGATTATTTAAAGCACATAGGTTTAATAAAAAAATATGAGTCTTGACATGAGTGTTTGACAAGTTAAAGATGAGGTAGTTCGGTGAGGGAGCGAGAAGTTTTAAGGCCCTGTTCTTTTCTGCGGTTGTGGCTAGTCTGCATGGCCTATCGCGATTTCTGCGGCCGTCACATTTTACCGCAAATCATTACTTTTCTATGTCCTCACTTTTCTCCTCTACTTTTTACATCCTCTCTCCTCACCTACCCCACATACCAATAACCCACCACAATTCCACCATACCCGCCACAATTCCATCACACCTCACCACACCATTCCGCAAAATACTACATAAAAGAACAGGGCCTAAATAGGACATTATTTAATTTTGCCTTTTATATGAGCTTTTTTGTATCTTGTAATGTTTGTATTTTTCAAGTATGACAAAGTCTTATAAAAAATGAAATATTTTATTTTTCAAGTAAATAAATACACATGTTACTTACTATCATGACCACAATAATTATTTGTTTATTTTATTTTTCTTTGCATGATATATAGAATAATCTAGAAACACGCAGAATATTTGCAACTTGGAGTCAAGTGTTGACCACAAATAAATGCATAATAGACCACAAGGACCTAGTCAACACATGGTAAAATATTTTTTTATAACTCAAATATATAAATATATTAAATAATTGACTGTTACTCCATTTACAAAGTTTGACTATATACTGTTATGGAACAAACAGGAACTACTTTTTAAGGTATGCAAATTTGTTTTAATAATTGAATTCAGTAAATTAATTATATTGGCCATGTAAAGTAACTAAAGTAAACATAAATATATTAGAGTAGTTGTTGACAAAAATATATTAGAGTAACTAAAGTAAACATAAATGTATTAGAGTATGTAGTTGAATAATCTTTTAAAAAAATGCATTAATTGAAAATGATTTTGGCCCTGTTCTTTGATTAGGTTTGACATAACTCTCCCACTTTATCCTAACTTATCTAAACCTAACATAATTTTCCAAAAAAAATCCACTCTAAAAGTACAATTTTCTAAAAAACATCATAATTTATCCTAACTTATCCTAATTATTTATCTATCCAAACATGAAAATAACATAACCAAATAACAGGGCCAAAATAGAATATAGGAAAACAAATGTCAACAATAATAAATATTACTCAATTCTGCTATGTTAATATTAGTGCATCAATTCCTTAAGATTATTTGTTGCTATGAATTATGTGTACCCAACTTTGAAAATTTTTTAATAATAATTTATCTGTAACTATTATCATTAAATGTATATTGAAAATAACTTTTAAAAATAATATTATATTTAATAAAGAATATTTTTGATGAAAATTAATAAAAGAATAGCTAGTAGAGTATCAAAGATCATAAACCTTATTTTGAAGCCCAGTTATCATAAAAACATAACAATAAAATATCTTTTTTTTGTACAATAAAAGATCTTGAGAAATAAAAGGTACTATAACTTATCTTTCATGCCCATTAATGAGGCAATAGAAAATCCAATTGAGTCATGGGATTTTTTTGGGTTGTTTGAATTTCTCCATTAATTTATTAGTACATTTTTTTAGGGATAATGAATAGTATTTATAGTCAACAAAACTGTTGTCATTATCATATTGTGTTGCATTCCCTTGATTGTAGGAAACACTCACCTAAATATTAGGGCAATAATTAGTAATTGAAAATTGAAAATTGAAAATTTGTTTTCTCTTTCTATATGATAACGATATTAAAAATTTTAAGAAATAAAAAGTATAGAAACCTCAATTCAAAAACAAAATATATAGAAATTTATCTACTTCCATCAAATAATAGACTTTTAAACAAACTTATCAAATAGTTGAAATGCTAAATAAATATTAATATTTGAAGGATTTGGCTCAAATCATATAAATATAAATGTATTTGCATTAAACTTTTTTTGATTTTAGACTCATCTTACACTTTTTTCTTTTAGATAATTTTTGGCCAGATGCCCAATATGTTCAAAATGGAAAGAAGTTTGGAAAGTGTCGTAAAATAACACTGAAGTTACATTAGCCTAGATCATCACATGTCAATGAAAAATTAAAGGCGAAATAGGGGTAGATAGTGTACCTAAAGAAATGTCCCTATTCTATATATATTGTCTGATTTGTAATTCAGATAAGCCTGACAAATTTGCATACACTTAAAAATGATACTTTCCACATTAAACATAAATGATAATTTCACTTTGAAATAATAAGTTTAAATTTAAGTTACATTTAACTTTTCATTTTTGTCATCCCATACCCAAAATTGTAAGAAAATTCCACTTTTTTTTTTTATAGGATTCCCAATGGTCCATGATTCTATCATGAATAGTAAGTATTCCATTTTTTCTTTAATTTTTTCCCTAAGACATGAATCATGACTTAGGTTTAGCACAAATGTTGGGCCAACTACTTGATATTTTCCTTTTATTCCCCAAAACAAAGAACATGTGATTTTTGTGGAATATGTAAACTTCAACCATTCAATAAACAACAAATATTATCTCTATTTCTTTAATTAGAATCATAAATTGGGTCCCCTTTGATCACTTCCATTGGTAGTTCAATTCTCAATATCATGACTTGTGGGGGCAAAATTTTTTACTTCAATGTCATTTCTTGTAATTTTCAATCAATTTTCAATCACTTTTGACACCGCAAATTATACTATACATCCTGATAGACCTGCATTGAAATAAACTAAATTTTTTATGTAATGAGTTTATATAAAACATTGATAAATTTTAAAAATATTCAACTGTCATTGTCAATTGTATTATGATTTTCATATATAAATGATGTATACCATTTCACTATATATGATGGGAAATTGGAATCCTATATGATGTCATAAAATATCGTGCTAGTTTAATTAAAACACATCAATTGGATTTTCTACACATAAAATAACATGTAAGTTAAATATCATTGATATCAATTGGTTTTATTGACTAATTAATATTTATTTTTAGATGTGAAAAAAATATAAGTTAGTAGAAGCTAGGCTCTTTTTCGATAATTAACAATCATTGAAAAGATGAAAATTTGCGTCAAATATATTATAGAAGTTGCTCAAAAACAACAAAGCAGCATAAAACATAAAAAAAGCCCGCAAACAGAGCAGGAAACACAACCACAAAGGTACAATTCAAACAATTACGTTCCATCAATACTATATGCTTGTTCTTTTCAATTTATGATAAATACTTATCATAATATGTAGGGTTGTTCAATACACCTAATATATTAATAATCAATATTGATGATCAACACATTCAATAGTAATCAATATTAAATTACTTACCAAAGTAAAAACAAAACATATTTTATGCTTGCTTCCTGTCAGACGGGGAATAATAGACACGAGTCTTATAGTACAACATTGACGATTTGTTAATCACAAATTTGTATTGTTTGATTTTGTTAAATATATATTAAATTTTATGTAAAGACGGTATAATTATAAACATAATAAATCTTATGTAAAGACGGTATAATTATAAATGCACTTAAAACTTGTAACTATCTTTTGAAAGTGAAGGAATATATTAACTAGAAAAATCAAGTGCATGTAGAAACTAGCTAGCTAGCTAGAGCTAAAAAGTTTGGACACAAACTAGAGCAAAGCCAAAACCACTAAAACATGTGGGGTAAAGTAATTTTGTATTTCATTCCTTGAAAATGAAGTTTCAACCACAAATTGATAGTTTGTGAAACTCGTGTGACTAAGAATTTGAGATGTGTTCTTTTAGGTAAAGTTTTAACCATAAATTTATTATTATTTTTCCTATTTACCCGAATTTATTTAGATTTATACGATCGATCGTTATATATTTAACCTTACATATGAAAAGAACAGCAAGCCTTGTATTTTTAGTAGGCTAATGCATGTATCTAAATTTAAATTTAAATTTAATATTTTAAAAATTCAGCTGCAAAATATGGTATAAGAAAATATGATGTATCATTCTTACCCTTAAATAAAATAAAAAAATTAAAGAGACTACGCAAGACAAATTATTTTCTATCTACGCGCTATGTATTTTCTAAAACATAATATAAAATATAGTAAAATAACATTTAAAAAAAAGGAAAAACTTATAGTGGTTGTCAACCATGATAACCATCACAATAAGAACGATATTTATCCATATATGTGTCAACTTTTATCTTCGCCATTTATTTTTTTTATTTAGTACAACATTATAAAATATATTTTCTTAATTAAAATAAATTTTCTGAAAATTTTTAAAATTTAAATATCTTAAATCTAAAGTTTTGCCTAGTAAATAAGCATATTTTGAAAAATATTTATTTTAATTTTTTTAAAATAAATTAAATTTAAAAAATATATATTTTACATTTTATATTAAATAAGAAAATTTAATGAGTCGAGTAAAAACTCGTATGCTGACGACAGATTTATTTTACTTACGGTGATTATGTGGTTGTGTGCTATATAATCCTCCTTTAAAAAAAATATATATTTTACTTCTGAAAACTAAATCCTTTGATTTAGCTATGGATGCATGCATGTGTCATATTCTACCTTAATTGACTTACTATAATGTGGACAATTGCATTTCTTCAAAGGCAACATGATATTTACACCTTCCAATCTCGTTACAACAATTGGCAAATTCATTTTTACATAGTAGGATTTGTCCAACTTGAAAAATTGCCAACTTTTTTCCGATCTTAAAGTTTTTTGTGTTGTCTAAATCGGATATATTCTAAGGTTTCAATTTAATTTTAGTGATGTGAACTTGAAAGTTCATATATTATAATAATAATAATAATAATAATAATAATAATTTGAAAAAAGTAAATACCAAAAAGCTAAGAGGAAAAAGACTTCAATGTATATGGTCATTCTTAACACCATGCAATCAATTAGTCCTCTAGAAATTGTAAAGGTATGTAAAAGGTCGTCTCATTTTCTAAATTGTGACATAATTTTCAATACACTTTTCCCATAAATTTCCACTTAGAATGGTACCCCTTTCGTTCTAATTAATTTGTTCAGTTTACTTTTTCACGATTTTCGATGTTACATTTTGATCGTTAGTTTTTCACTTTTTATCTCAGCAAAACTAACAATATTGTATTCAGTTAAATTAATTTTCATCACAAATCTAATACTAGTAGTCTTATACAATAACACAACATATAGTTTAATAAATTAACGGTCAAAATTTAAAATTTTGAACTAATTATTCAAACTTAGACAAATTATCTGGGACAGGGAATATAGTTTTAGGGCCACAAACTTGATTGCCCAAGTATAAAGTAATTAAAATATCAAACACACCAACCTAACCCTAACTTGCTACTTTAAGCTTTTTTTAATTTAGTCTTGTCTTTACTATAAACAAAAAAAGGTATAGCTTTGTAATGTTTCTTGATGTTATTAATATATTGGGTAAAATTTAGCTTCTTGTTGTCCATAGTTTTTTTTTTCTTCTCCAATATTATAGGGTATGTTTGGTAGAATTTTTGTATGAAATTTTTCCCAAACCATCTTCTGTTGTTAATAAAAACAATTTTGAGTTTAAGGGTGAAAGAATGGACTATATATCAAAACTTTTCTCTGTCAAATATAAAAAAAAAATACATAAAATTTATCAACTTAAAAAACTTGACTAATTTCTTCATGAATGCACCATTATTTTTCCATGGCTTAGCATTTTTTGTTTTATTGAGTGATTTGTGATATGTGCACTCTCCTATTTTGACAATTTAAGTTATTTATTTATTTATTTAATATCTACAAAAGTTGTTGAAATTATGGTAGCTTTGTCCTTTGCACCTACCCTAACCCTAACCCTATGAGTAGATTAGATTTTGTACATATAGGGTGGTTAAACTTAAATAATAATGGTCGGCATCAAAAAATAATGCAAATCTAATTGCATTGGTCATGATATTGAACCAAAAATGATCAAATTGATATCAAAGGAATTAACTCAATTTTGATCTCATTGAAAAGGATGAGAAATTTTCCTAAAAGAAGGTTGGTTGTACATGTTATCAAATTAATTTTCATGAACAAACCATATAACATATAAATATCAAAAAATCATCGTTAAATTTGACAACTGATCTTGATTTTGTCTTAAATAACCACGTTTTAAGGAAGCACGGACATGGATGTTTTCCATTGATGGAAAAAAATATATAGAGTGATTGAAGAAAATTTATGAGAAGATTGTCATAAAATAGCAGTTGAACATTACTAAAAGTTAAATTTCATATCTATCTTTTAGACTTACAATTATTTTGTAGTAGTTGCCTATTGACATAGTGTTGAGATAGTTTTATTTTGATTACAAAAATTAACAATTTGATTTATCAATGACCTAAATTTCAACAAAGCACATGACAATGGACCAATTATTAGAAAGAAAAAAAAAAACTCAAAAACCATTGGAGAACAACTTCTATGGAGAATTCTTATCATGAAAATACTAACTATAACAACTTTGGCCAAACATTTTAAATTAAAGCTCTACAAAAAGTACAACTACCAAAAGCTATATATGAAGAAAGCCATAGCATATAAACACACCGACCTTTGTTGTCCGACATTAATAGGCCTCTACTTCGACCTTATTATTATTTGTATATAAAATTAAATGATAGTTCACTCGATGGAAAACTGACATAGCAACACAAATTGTAGAATTGGATCTACAGTTTGCTATGTTTATTGTAATACCAATAGTTTAATGCAAAATTCAACATAAAATCGATAATAAATGGATAGGGAAGACAAACCCATAATAAATCAAAAACAAAAAATTCTAAGCATGTTATATTTTTGGTTGGCCTTTATTTTAAACCACAAAACTGTAGAGTAGACAAAATAATTTTTTGTAATCTCCTTCACTGCGTCAATTTACACCAAGTGTTCCACCACCCAACTCGCTCTTCATTATTTATTATTATTTATTTTTTGTAAAAGATGTAATTAATACAGAGTCTAGGTGACCCAACTCGCTCTTCATATACAAACAATGAATTGAGGTCAAAATTGCGACATACTGATATGATATCCAATAATAAAGATCGATGTCCAATAATACTCAATGATAAATAGTACTCCCTCCGTTCCATATTAATTGTCATAGTTTTGACTTTCACGATCTCCAATATCATTCTTTGATTGATAATTTCTTGCATAATATATTATTAACAATTGCAATATTATACTTTTATGATAGTATTTTTCATTACGAATCTAATGGTGGTAATTTTATATAGCAACTCATTGTATATTTTGAGAAATTTTAGGTCAAAATTTTTTATGTTTGACTGCACAATTTCCAAATACGACAGTTAATATGGAACGGAGGGAGTATATTTTAACATCCAAAAATCCTATAAAAATAAAAATAAAACAAAATATCCAAGTTTCCTTGATAAAAGTCTTTACTTGTACGATAGTTTAATCCAACTTAAATATTGTACATCAGTGGTCTTAATACCCCCCCCCCCCCAAAAAAAAAAATCTCATATTGAACAAAAATTTAATAATATTATTAAGGGTTGATTGTTCAATTCAATATAACATTAAACTTCATGACTTAGATTGAGCAAAATTTGGAATCAAATTGATAAAAATAATTATTATAGTACAATCTATTAGTAGTACTATTAAACTATTTTTTAAGGTTTGTCCAAATAAACACCCAAGGAATCTAAATTCTAGATGAAAGAGATTGCTTTTGATACTTGACTTGATTTTCCCCTACAAAATAATCACAAACACACCCAACCACAACAAAGCTTGTACCTCATAGACTATTTGTTATACTTAGCTTTCAAAAAAAAAAAAAAAAATCACAACAAGGCTTGTCCATCATAAGTCTTTCATAAAACTCTTCTAGACTTGGGCCTTTATATCACATCTATTGTAAAAGGGACAATCTCACTCACACGATATAAACAATCATAAAATATATATTTTTTGATTATTTAAAGTTTTAACAGCCTGCTGAAAGTTCAAATCCATACGATTTAAAAATCTAACTAAACAACCGAAACAGCGGTTAGACAACTCAAGAAATTCAACAGTTCAAGATAGCCATTGAAATGCCAATCAAGAGCTTGTTCATGTATAGTGTATGCATACTAATAAGCATACCAAGTACTAATCAATACTAAATGTTGATCAAGAGTAGGTACGATAATTCAAAGAGTCAAAACTAGACCTGTCAATTTGGGCGAAGGAGTATTTCCGCCTCGAATTCATTCGAAACGGGTTCAGGTTTATTTAGGCATCAGGTTTAGAAATCATGTTCAAAATCCTTCAGGCATGTTTGAGTGGATGTTCAGGTGGGACAAACTCCACCAAGTCAAAATTAATAGGTATAGGTCGAGAAAATCGTGTTCAAAACTAATAAGGGACAGGTTAGTGTGGGGCTATTGGATTAGGTCAAAAATTAACAAGTTTAGTCAAAACCTCAAATTTAATAATAGTAAAAAAAATTGTCGAGCATTACACTATTGAAAACGTCATACACTCAGGGGCGTATCTATATTAGCTCAAAAAAAAATAAAATTCAGAATAATTTGAGTTAAAAATCATGGACAATCTATATTCTTCAAGTGAGCGTAATAATGCATAGGACACCCTTGATACGATGACCTAGATCCGCCACTGCATATACTTACACATAAACTTGTACAAATTATACAAATTTTTTTGTGGATGGCTTCAGTCTCATGAAACGCTTACGAAAGTACATACAAATTCCCCGCCACCACTAACAAAACAACAACAAAACCCCAGTGTGATTCTACTGACGCACGGCCCAATAAAGTCCAGATATAAACAACCTTTTCCTCGTACACGAGCGTGCATGAAAAGGCTAATTAAATTTCCCCCCAACAATTATACAAAAAATTTGACCTCCCATGGAAGACCAAGGTGGCTCAAATACTAAATATTCACAAATTATGAAGGTGAGAGAGGGATTTATGATCATTAGATGAAGAGGAATCCCCCAAAAACTCAGATCTCAACTGCATGAGTAACCTCCCAAGGTAGTTGAGACCCTCCCCGTCCCGGCCGCCGCCCCAAAAGAGGTCGTGCGGCGACCCCTCGACGAGGACCGACCCGGCTGTCGAGAGAAGCATGGAGTTTAAGTGGGGATACATTGAGAATTTACACTTCAATGCTCTGTACATGACATCTATTTTCGCACTTTCCCAATCGGACCGTACCTGAGAGAGTAACATACAGAGTTGGGAGATGATCATGGGGAATAATTCTTTTTGCCCGCAAAATAAGGTCAATTCAGAATAAGTTCAGCTAATGGGTTCAGAATAAGTTACATGAAATGTTCTTGCAAAAGATTCAGAAAATAAGTTCATAATAAGTTTAGAAAAACAAGTTCAGACAAAATAAGTCGAAGAAAACGAGCCCTAAATGGAGGCGGGGATTGATGGAGGACCTGCAGACTAAAGTCTAGGGCTGGTTTCAACCCACCTAATGCTCGTGGTCGGGCAAAGAATAAGTTTAGCCAAAATAAGTCAGAGAACCGGCCCTAAGTCAAGTGCATATGAGGTTTGTTGGATATGATTGATTCGAGTATACGACACTGTAACTCCGCAACAAGGGCAAAGCTGAATATGAAAGGCGAATATTTGGTGACAACCCATAAAAGATTAAGGGAGCGTTTGGTAGGAACCTCAAGAAAATTTTTCCCGGGGAAAATTCTCCATGGGAATGATTTCCCTTAGCCCCCCAAAGGGAAATTTTCCCTAGGAAAAATGTAGGAAATTGTGGGCATCCCCAAGGTCAACCTACACCCAAACATAAGAAAATAAGTCAACTTGAGAAAATTGACCATTTCCCCAGGGTTTTTGACCAACCAAATGCTCCCTAAAACATAGTAGGAATCGGTAATGTTAGTTCATGATTGGCAGACCAAGAGAATCGAATCGAAAGTACCATGCCAGGATGTTGCCTCTGCATTTTCCTTCCTATTCTGGCTGCTTCTTCTGGACTTCTTGCAGATTTAATGGCGTCGAAACAATCTCGTGCAACAGAATCTTGCACGCCGTAAAACTTGTGTGCCTGGAAATGTAACAACTTACACATCAACAATAAAAAAAGACTAAAGAGTAATATGAATATTATGGTAAAAACCAAGATGCATCTGTAAATTCTTTTCTGATACGAAAAAGAAGCAAGATTCATTTGTCAAGGTTCATTGTCACTTAACTGTATACTTCGATTTTTTCGGGCAGCTAGTTATTTTTCAATGTACATTTTTGAAGCTGTCCCTTTCCAACTTAAAGTACCCTATAAGAAAAGACAATGAAACTAATTTTTCTGGACAAGTTTTCTACGGAAATCAAAGTTTTAGGTCCAAATGTGTATGTTTTCCAATCGAAACCAGTGTAAACAAATATTTCCTAACCAGCTATGTTACTCGGACTCGGGTGTTAGACTCGACTATTTTAAAGAAATTTTATACATTTTCATTGTAATTTGAAGTGACGATTGTTGTACCCTTGTCTAGGTATCAAGGGTCCGACAGGGGTACGGTAGGGAAAATGAAGAGTCGGAGTAACATAGCTAACCAGAAATAACCCAACTATTATCAGAAGGCAATCTTACCTTCGAATTGTTGTTTCCAAACTTCTCTCTTTAGTTTCCTAATGCTATAATTACTAGAAAAATAAATAGAACAAAATCTATGTTTCTGTGAAATAGAATTTAGGGTGAGTTTGAATCTAAGAAAGCGCGGTCAGGAGAAAATCAGATCGGAAAAATCAACGGTAAAGTGCATCACCTGATAGTAGTGCTCAACACTTGACCAGGTAAAGTGGTTACCACCCTCATCTGGCATCTGAATAGGATGCGGCGAGAAGTTTGAGAAAGAACCGTAAGGATCCCAAGTCTTGTAAAACGATATTATGCCTGATTCATACGGGTTCAGTGCAGGATCAATTTTAGTTGTCTCAGACAGAGATGGAACCGCGGGTGTCAAATCAGGAACAGGTTCAAGATATCCACTGATAAGCATGTCTGGTCCGACCTGAAAAAGTATCGATAAGCGATGGCTCAACATTAGCAAACAGACTTGGAGAAATTCCACCAGGAACACATTCTTATATTTGGTTCATCTGAGCAAACATTACCTGTTCATAACTGACATCATGTAAGTCGAGAGCCTGAGTCATCTCAACCATGCCAAGTTCACCAACCGGGGAAGGCGCACCTCGTCCACCAATGATTTTCGGAGCAACGAAAGCATAAACCTAAAACGAAGTTGAACGAAATATCAGGCCCAAACAATTGTAAAAGAAGTATAACTACAACAATAACCAGAACAGTAGGGGACGGGTGACTAACAATTCATTTAGACTGACTATAATAAAACGGTAAAATTCATCTCTCACAATCGTACTAATAAGTCACTCAAGTAATACTGATTACCCATATGAAATTTTCCAAAAGTTAAACCCGAAATAAGTCTGACGCGTAGATAACTCTTAAGCAAGACAGTTTCCCTCTAAACTTCGTGCCAAACTAAAGCACACCCAAGACCTGGCAGAATCTAACCCAACCCGAAAGTTTAAGGTTAGGCCTGGAATTTCCAAACCTAAAACATAAATAAACCCGAAATTGACCGATACCGAACCCAACCCGCCCGCCCGAATTGACAGGTCTAACCGCAATCCATCACTAGTTAATATTTTCAAAGCCACATAGGGAGAAAAGCAACAATACCTTGTGTACAACACCGGAAGCGATGGCAGATGCAGCCAACGTCCCTCCACACTCCCAGAGAACCGAAAGGTAACCACAATCATAGAAGTACTCCACAACCTCTCTAGGGTTTAGAAAATCAAATTCGATCACTTCAACGCCTTTCGAAGCAAGCAACTTCTGAAAGCTCTTCCTAGCACCCCTTTGTGTTGCTACTATGGTACGCACTTCGGAAGTATCCCAAAGATTTGCCGCTTCAGGTAAATTTAGAGACTGTGACATCACAACCCGCACAGGCAAATGCCCACCACCGTGCCTTGCTGTTAATCGAGGATCTAACAAACAAAATGGGAAGGAGGAGGGGAAAAAGAAAAGAAAAAGAATTAGAAGAAGAACATTTGACAACGTCTTGAGCACCTCTAGAGAAACGATCAGCTGAGATCCATACTATCCTTCCGTACAGTGTTTCCGCCAACAATTACAGCATCACTTTGACCGCGTAGTTCAAAAACTCGGTGCCTTGATAGCTTGCTGCTTATCCACGAAGCGTGGCCACTGTTAGTAGCAATCTTACCTGATATGATAGCCAAGCAATGTCACGTCTCAGATTTGGTCGAGAAACCATAGATTAAAGCAGCCGAGGAAGAATAGACACTTACCATCAAGGGTCATGGCGTATTTGAGAACAGAGTACGGGACCTGAGAAGCAGCCCTGATGATCAAAGGGCTATTTACGATAAGGCAAGATCTACGAGCTTCCTGCAAACGGAAGGAACATATTAGGCAGAGGAATCCAACGGTCTGGGGCATGTTTCTTATGGACAAGTAAATGAAATCTTGAACAAGCAAGTTTCTTTTGGAAAAATGTTTGAACACATTTAGAAGGTATGAGGTCCGAGTCTCTTGGAACACCCAAAATGAATGCTATGATGCATGGTTTTAGTCTTTTAGAGTTTTGGAAGAGAATATCCAAGGAGTTGTCAAATGGTCCCGACTAGGGAAAATAAACAAACATCAAGAAATAAATACATAGAAGGCATAAACAAACTCAAAAAACTTAATGTTGCAAAAGATGACGGAGATATGAGGAAGACCTCAAAAACATTGCTTTGCAGATCCTCACCGAGGACATCAACCTGAAGTCCTTCGCTTCTAAGAGCTTGGATCGCACTTCCTCGGAGATGCTTCAATGGATGTCTGATTCCTACAACCACTCTCTTAATCCCTGACTAGTAGTAAACAAAGGGAAGAACTGTGTTATTAAATAGACAGAAGATCATAAGAGGGCAATACAACATTTCAAATAAGAACACATAAACTAGCATCCGAGATAGCAACTATTTGCAAAAGCTGCGAAAAACACGTTTTTGTACAATAAATACTAGCTATAAGTTATTCACCACTTCATCCCAAACAGCTCTTTTCATCAAAACTATCCATTTGATTTGATCAATCCGAACAGCTAATACTTAATCAAACAGCAATACAGCCTCAAATGAACATTGTTCTCACAACAAGAAGCTCCTGATCAATCTAAAAACCTAATACAAGCCTCAAATCCAACATTGACAAGCATTATAAAGCTGCATTATCAACTTAGATTTCATCCTCCCTAATCCCTATGTATTTCTCCTCCTAGTAAAGATCAAAGCAATCAATTTCGCATTAAAAAACAAAAGAACAACCACTCACAAATCCCCAAATTGCAACATCAATTTCAAAATCCAAAATCACAATGAATTGAAGGCAATGCTCATATACTCCCTCTCTTCCGTATTAATTATCGTATTTAGAAATTATGCAGTCAAATTTTCAAAATTTTGAGTCTTTTGACCATAAATTTCTCTGACATATACAATGACTTGCTACATAAAATTATCACTATTAAATTCATAATGAAAAATACTATCATAAAAGTATACTGTTACAAGTTTACAACCGTTAATAACATATTATAAAAAATGATCAACCAAAGAGTACTATTGAAGAGCAGTAAAAATCAAAATTATGACGATTAATATGGAAAGTATGGAGTAATTCTCAAAACTAGTATCAGAATTCAGAAACTTGCAAACCTTAACAAGAGCAGAAACAGCAGTACGTTCGCCATGACAATCCCCAGGCTCCATGTTAACATACGCAGTGGCATCTCGACACAACGCGCCGGCGGCCTCGACGGCGAGGACCTCCGCCGGAGTGCTGCCCTGAGCGTAGAGGTAACCCTCGCCGGCGACTCTCCCGGCGGCGTGAATGACGCAGCCGAAGTTAGGGTGAGGCGAGGTGAATCCGGCGGACTTGTCGGCCAACTCGGCGGCGCGTTTGATGAAGGAGGCGTCGAGCGCGTGGGAGCGAGTGTTGGAGGAGGAGCAACATCTCGTCGGAAGCATGGCGCAGGTTGTCGCCATTGATGCCGCCATTTTCGAGCTCTCTCGCTCTAGTAGGATGGAGGGAAGTGTCACTGTGTCAGACGCAGAGCCTCTTGTTTTTGTTTCGGTTTTGATTGAAGATATTGTATTTTATTTTCATAATATATAACTTTTGATCGGAATAGAAAAAAAAATCCAAATTTTAGAGGTATAAAATAAGGATAATTGGATTATAATAATCCTTACTTTCACCAATTGGACAATGGACCGTACTTTCACTTTGTATTCTGGTGGTCCAAAAAAAAATAAAATTGGATTGTAGTGGTATATTTTCAAGGGAATCATAGATTTTGTGTTGCATTTGATTCAAAACTTAGTGTAACACTTTACAATGATTTTTAATGAATTTACTGCGTTTCTCCCAATTTTATACTATTTTTTATGATTTTTTCACTTTTATTACTTTTAAAAAATCATAATAATTATTCGCAGTCTCAAAAAAATAATTTAAAAAATCTTTTAGAAACTACAATTGATTAACTTTCTAGGGGTAGGAATGAAAAAAACAAAAACAATATAGTGTAGGAATAAAAAAAATAAGAAGAATGTGATGTGAATTTGATACCACTACAATTCAATTTTTTTTTTGGACCACCAGAATACAAAATGAAAGTACAGTCCACCATTATCCAATTGGTGAAAGTAGGGATTGTTAGAATCCAATTATCCTAAAATAATTTGAACTTGTAAATTTACGCCCCGTTCTTTTATATGGCTGGCTTCCGTGTGGCGTGATACGGTGTAGTGAAATTGTGTTGAATTGTGGTAAGTTTGGAAAAATTGCGGTGAATTGCGATGCGGTGTAAAAAAACTAAAATTCAACGCAACTTACCACAACTCACCGTAGTCCACCATAATTTTTCTAAAGTGATCACAATTCCACCATAAAATGCTTCACCACATCACAGCCAGCCGTATAAAATAACGAAGCCTTAGAGAAACATATGGGTACAAAACATCCAATCCAAGCCTCATCCTTCATTGTCATAAACAAAATCACCCTAACTTCACATAATCATCTTATCATATTCTTTGCTCAACATGTGATAGAGCTCCTTTTTTTTGTATTTATTATTATTAGGCTCACAAAATACTATAATTTTGATATTGATCAATTTGATTAAATATTTGGATATAATATTTTTATTTTTCTATCATTTGGATATTATTTCAACCCAAATTTTCTCAAAATTAAACAATTTGAATGAATAGTAATCCTCTTTTCTCCATTATCAATACTCATTTTTAACTAGGGGCGACAAAATTTTGATTGATTCAAATGATTGAATTTTAACAAACCCAAAAAATTTGAGTTCCGAACATAGTTTTTAGACCAAATTTAAATTCAGTCATTGATCAAATTTCGAATATTTAGATTTGGTCATTCAAGTTCAAGTTGACCAAACCCGATTATGAGGATAGTGTTAATAACTCACATAAAAAGGTCCAAATTCAGCCATTCAATCAAAAAATCTAACCGTCAATTAATTTTTAATTTTGACGAAAAATTCAAATTGGTGATTTGGTCAAATTCAATCATTCAAGTTCAACTTCGAGTCTGATTATTTTGTTCAGTTCAAAATTTGGTCAAGGTCCAAGTTTGAGGTTTTTGACTGAATAGTGAATACTTAAATTGACCAAATTCGATAAGACCCAAACCCAAATTTTGTCCAATTCTAATTTCTAACCTCCCAATCCAAGAACAACTAGATAATAGAAAGAATTTCCTCTTGTAACCCGATTCCTTGGGAAATTGAGAGAAAGAACAAAGCCATAAAATACCAAGGAAGTAAAATTTTCATTAACCCATCTACCCAAACATCAAACACAATAGCAACAACATGATTAAAACCCAGAAAATCCATCAACTACAAACAAGATCACCTTATTCTCTATATACATTCAACACAAAGATCAAACAAAAACCCCAAACACAACTATGTTAGTACTTAATACTCATAAACTATGTAAGAAAGGAACCCAGAAATGTATAATGTATACCTACCCTTCAAACATTCATCTCAACCTGCATAACTTCCTTCAAACTACCAACAATTTTCGAGTGCGATTTCACGTAGTGTTGACGGCAAACAGGCATGTAGGATTCAGCCCCGCCGATCAATTCTGTTCGAGTGTCGTCGGTTTTCCGCAGCGTGAAGAAGGCTCGTTTTCCGCAGAATTCACATCGGGCAGTTAATTTAGTTACTGTGTCTGCAAGGGGTACAACTGTAAGCACTGATCCAAAGCTCCTCCTGCAAAACAAAAAAAGAGAAGCAGATTTGTTTGTTTTAGCACTGGCAAAATTCCGCCTGACCCAAATACTCGAGTTTGTATAACCTAGAAAAAACCCAGTTTTTGACATTGATCGAACATACGAACAAACATTTATGTTTTTTCTATTATCATACTCAAATCCACCTATCCCAGAAGAAACCAGGTTTTGTCCAAACACAATTTTTGACATTGACCGAACATACAAACAAATATTTCCCTTTTTTTTCTATTACCCGAACCCGATTTTATCTCCACCCGAATTATCCAACCCGATCTGACCCAAAAATATACCATGTCAAGACATCAATTTCTCATGTGATTTAATCTATTGACTAAATTTGACCAAATATTCAAACAAATATTTCTGTTTTTCTATTGTCAAATCCAATTTTAACGTGAATTTAGCTATATCCAAATTGCTTCACCCGACAACTAAAATGGATCCAAACACCAATTTCTCACCCAAACTTTTCAATTCACCCAATTTGACATACCCAAATTTACCCATACCTAGTTTGTTTTGATTGTTTATGTTGGGTTTGAGATATGGACTCAAAAACAGGGGAAATATGATGAGGATGAGGATGATGATTAATACCTCAAGTAATCACCATCTAACCCTGCAAGAATCACTGTTTTTCCATCATTATCCGCAGCGTTGCAACAGAATTCATACAGATCTTCGAAGAACTGCGCCTCATCGATTCCGATCACATCCAACTGACCATGAAAACACAATTTTCAAACCAGGGTCTATTGACGAATTCATGGGTCACCATACCCAGAATATGTTCATCAAATTGATTTGCGAAATTGAAATTACCTCAGCATAAGCATCATCCCCGAATTTACTCTTAAATGAAGCGAGATCTGGCAAAGCCCAGCAAGGAAACTTGGCACCATCATGAGAAACAACTGAATCAACCGCATACCTTTGATCTTTGCTTGATTTTATCATCGCCACATTTCTACAACAATCCAATACATCCCCCATCAAAAACCCTAGATTAAGTTTCCCAAAGTTGAACTAAAACCTAGAAATTCAACACAGTTTAAATTCATACCTGCCGATGTTCCTCTCCGATTTGATTCGGCGAAGAAGCTCGGTGGTTTTTCCGGCGAACATGGGGCCCAAGATGACGTGAATTTCACCCACCGGAGGACTGTGAGTACTGCTTCCGCCATTGATGGAGTTGAGAGTAAGCTCCGCCATGGCTGAATTTGATTGGAATTTGGGGAAGAAAAGGGTTGATTATGACCGAGTATAGAGAGAGAAAGTGGGGTTGATGAAGATTGAAGATGGAAAAAATGGGATGATGAAGATTTTGAATATATAGAAGAGATTTGGTCGGGTGGGTTAGTGGGAAAAAAAAAGGAGGTGTGCGATGGAAGATTTCTGGGGAATTTTTTTTGAAAGTTGGAATTTTGAGAGGGAAGCGCCAAAATCTCAAAATTTTGAGAGGGGTTGAAAAGTTTTTTGGAGGGAATCTCAAACGGATGGATAAGAATAAGAATTTTTAAAATTTTATTTTAGGAGGGGAATTTGAATGCAGAAGTTGAACAGAATCATCGCCTACGAAATGGAACAGGCCGAATGGGCTGGATTGGGAGGCCCATTGTTGTTGCAAAAGTGGCAAAAAACCAAATTCGGGTCAAATTAGGTTCGGATATTCGGACAAAATCCCTAAACTCGAACCCTATCCGAATTTTAAATTCAGACATTCTGTGATGTCCGCACCCAGACTCGAGTTGTCTGAGTTTTGTCCGAAATCGAATTTGTCTGAATATATACAAGCCCGAATCTACAATAAATTTAGACACTTTCAATATTTTGTCCGAATTTTAGGGTTCGGACCTTGTCTAAATGTGTTTGAACCCAAATTTCACACAAGATTCGGACGTCCGAATTTCTTACCCAAAACCGAGCCCGATTCAATTTTAAAATCAAACATGACTGAAATGTCCGCATTTGAAATCCAGACCAAAAATTAATGACCAAACTCCGTTTAATTCGGGTCGAACGGATTTTCGCCGGCACTAATTTTGTCCAACTCAGGGCCTGTTCTCTTATGCGGTATTTTGCGGCGTGGTGTGGTGCGGTGTGGTGGAATTGTGGTGGGGTGAGGTAGAATTATGGTAGGTTATTGGTACGTGGGATAGGTGCGGAGAGAAAATGTAAAAAGTAAAGGAGAAAAGTGAAGAGAGAGAAGAGTGAGGAGAGAGAAAAGTAATGATTTGTGGCAAATTGCGGTGAATTGTCTAGCTGCATGAATTGCATGATTCGCACTGAAAAAGAAAGGCCTCAATTTTGTCATAGTTGCACGGACCAATTTTTTCAAAAATTTGGACACATTTTTTTCAGATTTGTTGTCTGAACCAAATTTTAACCCGAGTTTAGCCCAGTACAAAATGCCCAACTTGAACCAGCCCAAGAAAATCAATTTTTCAACTGAATTTCCGGTAACTAGGTCTTTGACCAGGACTGTTGGATTGGGTGTCTTTTATTCATTTTACTTGTTAACCAATAAATAAACACTATTTTTTTTATAAAATATGCACATTAGTATATTGTCAATAATACATTAGAGAATTCACGCAAGATCGGAGCCGTTTGAGCACAACATAGAATCATGAAAATTGAGAAAAGAAAACAAACCATACATATATAACATACTTATATTATAAACCATGGTTTCGGACGATGAATAATCTCAACAAGAATTCCAAACTACAGTCACGACTCACAAGCAAATAACAAGTGATAAAAACTCAAAAACACTCTGTTCTCGTAAGTACTAACTCCATCAACAAGTAAACAAGACATTATTGCGTGCATGCATGCATGCATTATCGGTAACCTTTCTCGAGCACTAGTTCTGGGTTTCAAATCGAGCCTAAAATGGTACACGGTCGAACCATCGATCAATCGAGCCTAAAATGAAATCTGCTGCAGTGCTCATCCTTGAATTCAGCCATTTCTCACAAAGGGCTCGAGTGAAGTGGGTGGCTTAGTCTTCCTCTTCTGCCTCTTCCAGCCATTTCACAAAGGGCTCCAGTGACTTCACAAAGGTTTGCCTGCAAATCGCAAATCGTAAAAAGCATATCAACAACGTATATATAACAAAGTCAAGTATCCAAGTGCGGTAGTGCTGGCAAAAGTTCGAGTCTAGGTTCAATCAGGTCAATGAGGCAATGACAAACTTCAACAAGAACATGATGACCGTCTCCCTTGTTTACAGGTAGGATGATTCAGATGAACCTAAATATAGAACAAAATCGGGTACTGACAATAGAAGTAAGATAAATATTGTGTCCATTCTCATTAAAATGAGTCAATGTCAAAATTCAGACAAAACAATCTGCGACCGTACCCAGTTTTTTCCCTTCGGACAAATTTGGATATTCGGGTCTGTCAAAATTTTGTCGGGTTCATATTCCAGTACTCATTTGCACAGCAGCACTATTGGATTTATAAGAGGGCAAGAAACTAAGCCAACCCGTGCATCGAGATTGAGCCATATACTAGTCCATATTGTGATGACTATCGGAAGATTCACATACGAACCGAAATGACGAGAGACAAATAGATAAGAAACGACAGCATGACACCAGTTGGAAGAACATAGGTCCAGACAAAATGTGTACCTGCCCTTGGGATTGGATCCCTTGCGAAACCAGTGAAGAATGGTGTCTTCTGCGAGTACATCGTGTTCATAGAGGGCCCTTATCATATCCGGAAACAACTTCATCAGCTTAGCATCTTCATAGCATTGGATCTGGACCTTGTAAATTAGCTCTAGCTCGAGCTTCCCGCTTGTGCAGAAGGTGTGCAAGAGTGTAGCCCAGGTCTTGACCTGTCAAGAAGAAAGGCACTGTGTGTAAGAGCTTAGCCGAACTCACTGAGACAATCATATTAGCAGAGCAACAAAAGCTATGGTTTTGCTTCTACAAATGAATTTCAACCTCGAGCGTGTTTTCTAAAGTTTTTGTGGGTCTCTAGGAATCAAGCTCTCCAACAGTGGAGATGCCTGCCATTGCCGAGGTAAGGCTGCCTATATCAAAAGTGGGACCAGCATTTTTTTGGTGTTCTCATTGGCCATTGCACAGTCTCCAGAAAACTAAACGCCGGACAACTAACCAGAAAAATTGAAGAATCCATGAAAGAAATTAGAGCTGGAGCATCAATTCTCTATTATACATGAATGATCACCCAAATACCTTACCACAAATCAATCATCAAAAGTTCATCAGGGGATCCAATAACCCATACCAAGTACTACAGAAATTTAGGGTTTTGAACATGATCTCCAAACCCAAAACCTAAATAAAACGGCCGAACCCACCCAAAAAGGTTTTGAACACGATTTCCAAACCCGAAACCTAAATGAACTCAAAACCAACCATACCGAACCCGACCCGTATCTAACACACCTGCCTGAATTGACAGGGCTATAGAGAACAGTATAAAAAAGGAAGAAAATAATATATGCATCTCTCATATCAACGAGCATATGAACGAACCATATACCTGGCGTAATGCAGAGTTAGCATTCTGCTGCTGGTTTTTCCCAGACCATTGTACAGCGTCCATGATGACATCCCATAAAAGACGCACGACATCAGCATCAGGAAGCTTAGCATCTTTCATATGATGTTTTGCTGTTTCAATCACTTCAGATACATCAGCCTGCTCTGAAATTTGGGTCGTCAGTGCAGTTTTCATTTCTGTTAGCTTCACTTCGAACATTTTCTTCTCATTGTACTGGACCAACTGCACAAGACCTTCCTTGCTGCAACAACCAAGAATGCCAAATGAGTCTCACTTTACGATGCTCAATTATCTCCAAACAATCACGACCAAAACAGTTGAATCAGAAATGAATCAAATTAATGAGGCAACTTCTAAGTTATACTTCCACATTATACAAAGGCATGTATGTTGATAAATTGTAAATCTGGCACTCTGATGCACGTAACAATGTATGGTTAACTCACGTGAAATGCTCAGAGAAAGCCTCGGCGGATCTCTTTGAAGTTGGGAAGAAGTCGAGAAGATTGTCCTCCACTTTACCGCGTTTGAGGAGTGCAATAAGGTCATCGAGGGTGTTGTCAACAAGATACTCCTTGAAGAAGTCCGTTATGAACGAAAGAACTATCCCTTTTGCCACGAGATTGTCCTTGAGCAGGGGCTGGAACACCGTCTCTGGTGGCAGCCCTGAGAATTTCTGAGAGAAGGTAAGTGCGGTGAAAATGGCCAGTTTCTTTCTCTCATTTTCCTCAAACAGCTCGAGGGACTGCAAAAATTTTTGCATAACATTTTCGAGATACTTTATAAGGAAAGGCCTTCGACGTAAGATTTTCTGTATGTAAACTACAGATGGCAATATCGCTTCTCGTTTTGGTTGACAATCGATTATAGAGTAAGAGTGACGCTCCCCCTCATCAGGCTTTGTTGTCCCAGGTTGTGTGCGGCCTCCAGTGAAGACTACCTGTATTCAAAAAAGATACAGAATCATAAGGTAACAGATGGAGCTGGCAAAAAATCAGGTCGAGGTCAAATTCGGGAAAACATCAAAATTCAGGAGAACAATTGATGTCATAATCCCCAAACCCGGTTTTTTTGGGTCAGCTAGATCAGACAATTTGGCAGGAACAAAATCCGCGGTCAAATCAGGTTTGGGCAATAGAAAAGAGAGAAATATTGTGTCTAAATATTCAGTCCATGTCAAAATTCAGACAAAAAAACTATGATCAAACCTCTGGGTCGGACAAAATTTTGCCAGCTCTACTAACAAAAACAAAAGTCATCACATTCCATAAAACAAGAAGCAGGTATATGTAAGGGGCTTGCCTCAAAGAAAGTGTCACCGTATCTTGAGAAGTCAAGATCTGAAGATTCGATACTCTTGGCAACAAGTTCCTACAAAGGGAGTCAATACCGTATAAAGATCCAATAAATACTCTGAAATGATAAGAGGAATCACTATTATTGAGAGGAAATAGACGCTGAAAAGAAAAAGTTGATCTGGTAATGAAAGATTTACCAGATCACCAGCATTATCCAAGTAAATCTGGACCACTGCATCAGAAAATGCGGAAGGGTCCAAAGGAGCTGCAATATTCCGTTTGCGGGTCTTAATCCGCGTACCACTGTAGCAAAATGAACTCTTCATTATCATAATGGTGTTACCCGATTAACGTTTTCAATAATATGCCCTCATTGTTCAACTTAGACAAAGACTCTTCCAGCAATTTTCTTATTCATCATAATATGGATAATCGAAAAAGATAATTAAGCCTCATTTGCTTCTTTTCCATGGAGAGGTAGCGATTGATTTCTAAATCTTGGGACAATTTAGGAGTAAGACGGCTACACCCAAACTCTCCATAACTCGCTTGGGCAAGATTTTGGAGCATCGGTTTTGGTTTTAGTTTACAGTGCTAAAAAGCAATGGGAAGTAAATCACCCAACAATTGTTGCACACAACTACACAAGTAGTATTAAACAATAAGCCGTTAGATTCCATGAATTAACAAATAATCAAAGAAAAGATACAATCTTTCAGGTATATACCCACCAACGCAACAACAATAACAAAGGCTCAATAGCTAAATACCAAACACATCACATAAAACAATCCAAATAAATGGACCTCTTTGATTTTTTATTTTTTATTTTCTTGGAGGGGAACAAAATAATTACTGGAAAAACCATCAGTAACCCTAATAATAAAGAAATAAAACTTACCCTAGAGTGGGTCTCTCCTTCGAGCTGCAAAAACAAACAAACCCTAGTCAATCAAACCAATATTAACAAAACAAAAGAAAAAAAAAAGAAAAGAAAAATCAACATATAATCAGAATTAATCCCAGAAACCAAAATCCCCAATCCAATCAAAACCCTAGCTCAACAAACCCTTTCACACAAATCAAATCCCCCAACTTCTTCCAAAATCAAAATCAACAAAAACAAGCGCAAACCCTAGCTCAACAAACCCCATCACACAAATCAAATCCCCCAACTTTTCGCAAAACCAAAACCAACAAAAACAAGCGCAAACCACCCCGAATTTACCGGACCATAACCGATCTTACGAAGAAATAGGGTTTCAGAAAAAATCAAACAATACTCAAAGAAAAACTCAAGATTTCAATGGCGAAGATGATCGAAAACAGTTCTGAAAACATAGAATATGATCAAAAATTAGAGGTGAGAAAGATATTTACCTCATAAACAAGGCGGATCGAGATCGAGCGAGGACGAAAAGAGGGTTTGTGAGGTTTGGAAAGGTATGGGGTTGAGAGAGATAAGAGGAGGCGCAAAGGTTATACACAACAAACAATGAAACCCAACCCCTCTTGAAAGATTCACACTATATTATCAATTTTCATTATTATGCTTAAATTCCCAATGTATTTTTCTTTTTTCTTTTTTTTTTTTGGCTTCGCACTTTTAGGACTTGAGAAGATATTTTTCAATACTCAGATATTTCCTCATTCCTGTATTATTTACCCCAAATTAATTGACATTTTGACTAAATTTTGATCGTTAATTATTCACAAATTATAATGAATAACAATATGAAATTACTTCCATTGTAATTTTTAATAAAGTATCTTTCTAATGATGGTAATTTCATATTGTAGCTTATTGTGATTTGTGAGTAATTAACAGTCAAAAAATTTGTCAAAGTGTCAGTTAATTTGGGACGGAGTGAGTATCACTTTAACTACTCCCTCTGTTATATATTAATTGTCATTTTTAAAAATTATGCAGTCAAAATTACTACCATTAGATTTATAACGAAAAGTATTATATTAAAACTATAATATTATAATTGTTAGAAAAATATTATATAAGAAATTATTAATGATTAAGGGTTCGTTTGGCTGGTCAATAATCCCGGGGAAATTGTCAATTTTCCCGGGTTAACTTATTTTCCCCATGCTCGGATGTGGGTTGACCTTGTGAAATATTTCACGGTGGGACCGTCATTTTCTCTATTTTCTTAGGGAAAATTTCCCTAGGGGGGTTAAGGGAAAGTTTTCTCAGTTAAATCTTTCTCGAGTAACTTTTTTCTTTCCACAATACTTATTGACGGCTTGTCGCTTTGAAATTTCAATAACATATTAATTATTAATTTATGATATTAACATTATTAATTTTATTTTTTCTTCCATTTTTCCTTTTTACTTACTTTTTCCCTTTTTTATTCACCATTTTATTCAACATTTTGTCATTTTCAATGAGGTACATTTTTTTTTGATGGGACAATGAGGTACATTAATGTAGAGTAGGGTTTTTTTTTAATAAATTATGTCTAAAGTGACAAATAATATGAAAAGGATGGAGTATATTGAAAAACATGTATCAAGCAACAATAATGGCCCAAATCTTTGGATTGGATAAAATGAAATTTGGTTGGATTGGATTAGATTGGATAAATTATGATGTTTTTTTTGGAAATTGTATTTTTAGAGTTGATATTTTTTTTAGAATTGTGTAAAGTTAACAAGGCCTATGTTTAGAACGCATTCAATATTTCAGCGCTCTACAACCATGCTATCTTAAAGACTCTCATCACATTCCTCCAAATTGTCCATATTGATCAACCCTACCTTAGGGCCTTACTTTCATTTACACAAATGTATTTGAGATCTAGATGAACACCTAAACACAAGATTATTTTGTTGTGGAAAATTATATTCTAATAATTCTTACTTTGACCCAGTGTATTATAATAATCCCTGTTTTTCGATAATTAGCAAGCTAAAAAGGTTAAGGATGCATCAAAAATGCTACAAGACCGCAAGAAACAGCAAAACACCTAAAATCTAGCAACCAAAAATCAAAACACAAAATCACAACAAAGAATTACAATAAAGCAAAAGAGAAACAACTATCTAATAAGATCCTTCTTTTTTCCAACAAATCGTCTCTGAAGGCTTTAGTCACAGTCTCCCGATCATCACAAGAAAATAATCCCTATTTTTTCAGCATTCTAATTGGTATGCACTTTTTCTCTCCCTTGTGAAACTACTTTCATATAATCCAAGCTATTGTCATTTTTATTTTCCGATTATTGAAAGACAAAAGGCTTAAAGTTAAAAAAGCATCAAAACAACCCACAACTCACAAGCAAATATAAAGGGATAAAAATAAAATTAAAAAGCAATCATATTCTCTGTTTCTCACAACTCCAACAAAGGGCATTGAAAACACCCAAAATTTTGTTAAAACAAAAGAGGCTTCTAAGCTCTAAAAGATTCTTGATGATACAGGATAGAGACATCCATTCATCTATCAAACTAAACAAACTCCATCAACTTAACATAACATTATTGCAAGTATGCATGCATGCATTATCAGATTCCTTGCTCGAGCGAGCGAGCACTGATATCAGCAACCCAAGCCCTAACTAGGGTCTCGGATCGAGCATAAATCGTACACGACGTGTGCAGGTCAGTGAACAGTGTGTCTGACAGCAGAAATCTCAAATCCGGTAAGAATCTGCTGATTCTGCTCATCCATCCTGTTCCAGCCATCTCGACAGACGGGCTCAAGTGGTTTGTTATTCTTCCTCTTCTGCCTCTTCCAACCACTTCACAAAGGGCTCAAGGGACTTCACAAAAGTCTGCCTGCAAATTGTCAATTGATAACAGCATATAACACTGTCAATTATCCGATTTCGGCACCCATTTCCACAGCAATGTTAAATACAAATTGTGTGTATATTGGGTTTGGGTAAATACGGGTTGAGTGTATTTCGGTTCTGGGTAAACACGGGAGGCACATTTCAGTTCCGGAAAAGACCTGGCAATTGGGTCATTTCGGGTTAGGGCAAGTTGGGTCGGTTCGGGTCTATGCCGGGTTTCGGTAATTTTCAGTTTGGGTTCCTGGTAAATACAGGAAGTGCATTTCAGTTTTGGAAAGACCTCATAATTGGGTCATTTGGCTCGGTTCAAGTTAGGTCAGCTGTGGTCAACAGGGTTTGGATCTGGGTCGAGTTTCAGTCATTTCCGGTTCGGGTTGATTCCGGATTGCTTTATTTTTGTCAGGTGAACTTATTGTCACTAATATGTGGACAAACTTTGGTGATTGATAAATTCAGGTTGGGTCTCATCAGATTTAGGTCTATTCGGGTTAATCAGTTTTGGCATTTCCGGGTCTGGGTCTGGGTCGAGTTGGGTTCATGTGGGTCCTTTGGGTCAGGTCTAAAACCGACAGGTATCGTTATAATGATACGGACTTGAAGAACATGATTCCAGAAAAGTATGTACCTGCCCTTGGGATTCGATCCCTTGCGAAACCAATGAAGAATGGTGTCTTCTGCAAGTACGTCATGTTCATAGAGGGACCTTATCATATCCGGAAACAGCTTCATCAGCTTAGCATCTTCATAGCATTGGATCTGGACTTTGTACATGAGTTCTAGCTCGAGCTTCCCACTTGTGCAAAACGTATGCAACAGCTTAGCCCATGTTTTTACCTACCAGGCAAACCCGAAGAAGGTCAGTCGAATCACAAAGAAAAGAAATGCTCGAAACATTGGGTGTGGGGATTTTCTCTGTGACAGTTTGAAGGAGACGAGAAGACTGATTATAGGTTAACAATGGAAATCTGGATCGTGGGTTTGATTCGATGGGAATACTATATTGTTAGGGTTTAGCCAATTCAGATTGTTTCTATGCCATCTTCTCATTTTCGATCCTCACGTAAAATATTACTTTCGTTTATATTTAACCCGTCCGTCCGGTCTACACAGAACAGAATGAACAAGAAGAAAATAATAATCCACGCATCTCTTAGATCAACGAGCATATGAACGAGGCATATACCTGACGTAACGCTAAATTAGCATTCTGCTGCTGGTTTTTCCCGGACCATTGCACAGCGTCCATGATGACATCCCATAAAAGACGCACAACATCAGCGTCAGGAAGCTTAGCATCTTTCATATGATGTTTTGCTGTTTCGATCACTTCAGATACGTCCGCCTGCTCTGAAATTTGGGTTGTCAATGCAGTCTTCATTTCTGTTAGCTTCACCTCGAACATTTTCTTCTCATTGTACTGGACCAGCTGCAGAAGACCCTCCTTGCTGCAAAAACAAAAATAACCTAATGAACTCCACTTTACGATGGTTCGGTTATTTCTAAATGAAGTGGCTAGCACGATCAAAAGAATATAGTGAGCAATGATTGAGATAACATAAATTGAAATTTGGAGCTCTGACGAACGAATGAAGGCAGCGCAAACTCACGTGAAATGTTCAGAGAAAGCCTCGGCAGACCTCTTCGAAGATGGGAAGAAGTCGAGAAGATTGTCCTCAACTTTACCGCGTTTGAGGAGTGCAATCAAGTCATCGAGGGTGTTGTCCACGAGATACTCCTTGAAGAAGTCCGTTATGAACGAAAGAACTATCCCTTTCGCCACGAGATTGTCCTTGAGCAGGGGCTGGAACACCGTCTCTGGTGGCAGCCCAGACAGTTTCTGAGAGAATGTAAGTGCGGTGAAAATCGCCAACTTCTTCCTCTCATTTTCTTCAAACAGCTCGAGGGACTGCAAGAACTTTTGCATGACATTTTCGAGGTTCTTTATAAGGAAAGGCCTCCGGCGTAGGATTTTCTGTATGTAAACAACAGATGGCAATATCGCTTCTCGTTTTGGTTGACAATCTAGTATAGAGTAAGAGTGACGCTCCCCCTCATCAGGCTTTGTTGTCCCGGGTTGTGTGCGACCTCCAGTGAAGACTACCTGCATTAGACGAATCATAAGCAAACGGGCATACAAAAAACCATCACACCGTAGAACACAAAAGCGGGTATAAAGGGCTTGCCTCGAAGAAAGTGTCACCGTATCTTGAGAAGTCAAGATCTGAAGATTCAATACTCTTGGCAACAAGTTCCTACAAAGAGTCCGTAAATGCCAAACGAAGATCAGTAAATATTCCGAAATGATTTACCAGATGAAGAGAGAAAGTTGATCTAGAAGCAAAAGATTTACCAGATCACCAGCATTATCCAAGTAAATCTGGACCACAGCATCAGAAAATGCGGAAGGGTCCAAAGGAGCTGCGATATTCCGTTTGCGGGTCTTAATCCGCGTACCACTGTAACAAAGTAACTTTTTACATTAACCGAAAAGCACAGCATTTTGCAACATGCAGATTGTATCCCCTTTAACCTATACAATATGCCTTAAATCTTCAAACTAAACAAGACAAGACAATCCCAGTGGAACACGTTTGAGCATGGTCCGAGGAATCCAGATGTAGCCAGCCTTCGCCCTATAAACTAAAGTTCGTTCATGGAGGGGTTGATTCATGCGGACCCACAAAAGCCAATTCGTTTATAAACGAGAATTTACACTAAAAAAAAAACCGAATTGACAATTCTGCATAAACATCAAGAACAGTTTTTCATATAGACACCAGTCACCTAAACAACAAATCACAGCATTGTTTAAAAATCCAGATAACTTCTTTTTTTAGTTTTTTGGATTGGAATTATAGCCATATATCACTATCATAAATGTAGACGAAAAAGACGATGGCTTTTTGTGAAGTAAGCATCCAATAATTGTTGCACAATAGTGGTATTAAACTAAGAAGCCATTAGCGATTCCGATTCCGTGCATTAACAAACTATCAGTCAAAAGATAGAATCTTTCAGGTATATGGCAATTAATTTTAAAAGAGGGGCTCAATAAAATACCAACTTATAATCAGAAAAATCCAAATAAATGAACATCAACACTTTAAATTTATAGGTATTTGCAAACAAGCATCATCAGCAATTCAGCATAAACACCAAACAAATTGTAAAGAAACACGGCTTACCCGAGAGTGGGTCTCTCCTTCGAGCTGCAAACACGAAAAAAAACAAAGAAAACATCGTCAACAAGAAAATATACATACAAATGCATAAAAAAAATAAAAACAAAAATAAAGGAAACCGACCCATATTGAGGATTGATCCCAGATAGTTTAGCACAGAAAACCCAGAAAAAACAAAATGCCCCAATTCACAATTCAATTAAAAACCCTAGCTCAATATACCCTTTTATACAAATCAAAGAACACAATTTCAAAAAATTCAACAAAAATTGAAATAAACCCAAAAACAATCACATTCCAGAACAATAAAATCCCTCAATTCACAATTTAATCAAAAACCCTAGATTACACAAATCAAAGAAGCCAATTTTTTTAAAAAAAATCAAATCAACAAAAAACAAATGAATGCATAAAATAAAAACAAAAATACAGGAAACCGACCCATATTCAGAATTGATCCCAGATAGTTCGGCACACAAATCCCAGAACAACAAAATCCCCAAATTGACAATTCAATTTAAAACCCTAGCTGACACAAATCAAACAACCCAAATTTCAAAAAAACAAATCAAATCAACAAAACCATGACAAATTTACCGGCCCATAATCAATCTTGGAAGGAAAAGGGTAATTGGGAAAACACAAAGGGAGAAGAAAAATAAAAATGAAAAAGTAGAAAAATATACCGACGAAGAAGACGATGAGATCTAAAAAAAGAGAGGGAGGAGAATAGAGAGAAGAGAAGTATGAACCTCATAAACAAGGCGGATGGAGATCGAAGGAGGACGATGAGAAAGCGTTTGTTTGTAAATCTATGGTGGGTTGAGAGCGATAACAGGAGAAGGCGCAAATACACTCTGTGATTCTCACTCTGCTTAAATTCCCAAAGTTTTTCCTTTCCCTTTGGGACTCGGAAATTGGAATTACGTATTTTACAAAAGTTTTTGTAACGTTGGCAAAAGTTTGGGTCATGTCAAATTTATATGGATCAATGTCATCAAAATTTGGATGAGAAATTGATGTTTAGTTTATTTTTAAAGGTTGAACAATTCGGAAAAATCTAAATGTGCGTCAAAATCAAGTTCCGATCATGGAAAAAGGAGAAATATTGGGTTTGAATGTTCTGTCAATTCGATTAACGTCAAAATTTGGAGAAAAAACCTATGATCAAACCAGATTTTTTCCGAGTGAGACGAATTCAGACATTCGAGTCGGGCAAAAGTTTGTCAGCTATAGTTTTACTAAAATAGGGGCATGTTCGGTGGTAGTGGGGTTTTTTTCTTTAGGGAGCGTTGGCAAAAATTTGGATTGATCATATTTGTTATGCTTAAAGTACAGACGAAAAATTGATGATCATTATTTGGATTATCGGTAGGACAGTTTGAATAGACGTAAATTCATGTTATAATCGGGCTCAAACACTAGAAATATGAGGAATATTGGACCCATCATTTCAGTCAACAAGGTCGATATTAATTTTTTTAGTGAAAATCAATGATTAGACCCGATTTTGTTCAGGTCGGGCAAATTATGGTTAGGTTGGACAAAATTTTACCGACCGTTTTGAAGTGATGATTGTGTTGGGGCCAATTATTGTTAGAAAATTGGGTCCAAACTTAATTTTGGTTGGTCAATTCGGTAAATTGAATTTATATTAGAGTCAAAATAGTGTAAGAACAAATTAAAATATAAGAAGGAATTTTGGACGTAATATACTGAACTTTTGGGGTATTGACATAATGCATCGAACTTTGACTTGGCAATGATAATCTTTGAACTTTGGACAATAATGCACTCGAGACAATTTCGACGGTGACAAACTTGGTGACAATCTTACGTGACAGACCGAAAAGACAAATATTTTTGGACCAATTCATCTCCTCCACCCGCTACATATGATTACCACCAAGTTAGCCATTGCCAAAATCATATTGAGTGCATTATTGTTCAACACCCCCAAAGTACAGTGTATTATTGTCAAAGGTCAAAGTTCAGTACATTATTGTCCAATACCCCAAAAGTTCAGTATATTAGCATCCAAAAACCATCTCCGAATTGTTGGCCAAATTGCTTTGTGTTTAAACTTGAAAGAAAAATCTATAACCAGATTTGTTTGTTCAAATCGAACAAATTCAGGTATTCTAATTGGACAATATTTCAACCGCACTACCAATTAGCTATTTCGACATCAATAAAATAACTAGTGATGTGTTTTTTATTTCAAAATTTACGATATATATCCATATTGAGCCATTATTTCATTTATTTGGTCGATTCAGGTCAAAATCGGGCCCGGACAACAGAAAGAGAGAAATATTATGCTCAAACATTGGGTCGATTCAGTGAAATGTTAAAATCGAATTCGGATGAAACATGGTTAGGTTCAACTAATTTGGATAATTAATTTGGATAATCGAGTAGGACAAAACTTTGTCAGCGCTAATTTACATTCACATTCGTGAGGATATAGAAAAAGGTGGTGAAGTGAGGGGAATTCCCTCCATTTATTTCCCCAAGCAATAATAATAATTAGCAAAAAAAATGTAGCATGATCAATTGACTATATGATTGCTACCATGGCAAATTGTTTGCTGGTACACCACAATAATTAGACTATTATTTAAAAACAAAGAATAATCGAAAAAGAACAAACAAGGCTAAGGCCCTGTTCGGCAAAATTAGTGTTTTCGATGGCGGATAACGGTTTATGTAGCGGATAGCGGTTTAAGCAACGGATAGCGGTTTAAGTAGCGAATAGCGGATGACTGTTCAAATGAGAACTGTGTTCGGTAAATTTAGCGGTTGAATTAACATATTAATGTGAATTGACATAAAAGGATATCCATAATCTCCAAAGATAAAATTTTCAAAGGGTATTTTTTGACCGAAAAATATGAAACGCTACTCCAAACGCTAAACTCTACTCAAAACGCTAGCTTACCGAACACTAATATTTATGCAATTAGAGTTTTGACTTGGCTAAAACACTAAACGCTACCTCAAACGCTACTGCCGAACACAGTCTAAGTACAACAATTTGCAGAGCAATTATCTCCACTGATTAAGATTTTCTAGATCATGAATTCTCATCCATCCATCCATCCATCCATACAATAATGTGAATTATTATTATGTGAGCAAATAGGGAAATCCCACTTTGGTGCAAGTGTGATAATACCTTTTTCAAAAGGCAAACACATACATCATGATTCTATCTATGTAGTTTGCAAGTTTAAGTTGAACTTGAACACCCTCCAATACAATACAATTCTCCCAAATCTTATATCATGATTATTCATTAGGGCTGTAACTGAACCGAGCTGACTTGAGCTCGGTTCGGATGTCTACCGAGCCGAGCCTAACCCTAAGAAGAGGGGCTCAGCTTGGTCTCGGGTTAGTTAGACGCATTTAGGTATCTTAGGTAGGAAGTAGGTTATGTTCCCTGGATGTAAGTATAGTTCGGGCGTGTTTGGTGCAAGTGAAAATTAGCCAACAAACACAGAACTAACTTGTCAGGCACCAGTAACAATCTGATGTTTGACTGTCAGATGTAAAGAAGCAGGACAGCAACTTATGAAGCCAAGTTGGTGCTAAAAACGACGACCACGACGACAACCGCAAATTTGTAAATCAAGCAGTCAGCAACAATGAACTGAGAACTAGGAAAACCGCGAATTTATAAACCCTAAACCCTAACAGTACTGAAAGTCTGAAACAACACTTCACAAACAACAGTTTCCACTTTCTAATGTTAGCAACATCTCTGCAATTCAAGAGTACCGCTGGATCGATTACAAGGCCAAACGAATTTCTATCGGTTTGATTCAGTTCTGTCTAGACTATCCAAATTGAAACAATCACTCAAAAAATGCATGCCCGAATCACGTTCTATTCATGTTTCACAAGATATACTCCCACTTGAATTCATTCCATCGAGGCACCCACCAACACACGAAGCATTCCATGAACCTGGTAACTATAGTTCCACAACGTAACGATCATAGAAAGAAACACAAAAATGTTCTGGATCAATTACAAGGCACCCTAGGTTCCTCGACTACGCCTCACCAAAGAATGCACCACCACAAGTGTAGCCGAGAACCCGACTTCCCTAATACCGGGCAACTCCATATGCCCCAACTTCGGGCAATAACATCACTGCATATGTGCAACTATAACCGGATAATGTTCAATGTCCATTCTCGACATAAGGACAAAGGAGGAAACAATACCCCACCTAGCCTACTCTCATCTATGGCATATTCAACTTCTTTGCACATATTCATCCAGCCTACTTCCCACTAGGATGATGTAATCTCATCTATGGCTTATTTAATTTCGTGGCGCAAAACCATGTAGCCGGCCTAATCCCTCGGCACTAGGGCAATGTAACTTATCTTAATACCTACCAACTTTAGGCAAGAATCCATATCTTTATCGATCACTTTCGGACACAAAAGTATAGTCACAGACCCACCAAGCAACATCACAATTCACAGTGCCAGAAAAAGTATAACAATACAGACAATATCAACAAGTTCCACTATCATATTCATATGTTTAGCTCATGAAACACACAAATCGACAAGTTCAGCTATCATATTCACATGCTTAGCTCATGAAACACACAAATCGACAAGTTCTGCTATCATATTCACATGCTTAGCTCATGAAACACACAAATCAACAAGTTCCAATATGATATTCCTGTGTCCAGGAATGATCAAACCCAATCAAGATGAAACCCAGATTATGATGTGCTTTCCAGAATGATCCACATCAAACACTTGCCGTGACATAGCATCGAACACTTAGCATGCATAACGCATAACCAAAACCCCACCCACAAATAACTCCAAAATTGCGTAATGGGTGCCAATATCAGTTCCATCATCACAAAATTAAGCAATTCATGGACACTTTCATTTAGACATAACATCAAACACTTAGCATGCATAACCCATAACCACAACCCACCAAAAATGACTCCGAAATTGCATAATGGGTATAAATTACCGTCAATGCCGATCCCATCATCACAAAAGTAAGCTCAAAACCCACCAAAACAAACATGGTGAAATGAAACCCAAATTATGATTTGCGCTTTCCAGAATGATCCACGTCAAACACTTAGCATGAATAATGGGCACTTTCATTCAGATATAACATCGAACACTTAGCATGCTAACCCAAAAACAACTCCAAAATTGCACAATGGGTACAAACCCACCGCCAATATCAATCCCATAAACCCCAAAATTAGAACCCTAAAGCTTCAAAAACCAATCCGAAACTCAAAACCCACCAAATCAAACATGGTGAAATGAAACCCAGATTATGATTTCTCTTCCCGAGTGACCCCATCAGAAGGGAATGAATTGTCTACCATATTAGACTCAGACAACGACGATTCTTGCTGCTGTTGCTGCTGCTCCATGATCTTCTCCATGTCTCGAAGCCGAGTTCTTGACACACTGGTCAGAAGAACTGCAATCGGAGCAAAAGCAAGCTCGTTAAGATGGCGAAAAATAGAAGGAGATGATGATAGAAGTAAACCCTAAACCCAAAACCCTAAAAAAGATTTGTACCGGCGGCAGTTCCGATTGTCCATATCCAGAGGATCTTGATTCCCGTCGGCTTGTCCTTCCACATTTTTGGGTTTTTTTTCCTTCTTCTTCTTTCTTTCTTCCCTCGCAAACCCAACTTCTTCAGTTTTGAGCTAGGGACGTTTTCTGAATCTGATTTCTCACATGTATGTGACGTGTAATCAAATACGGGTCGGACTCGGTGCAGGTTGTTTTTGGTTTATTTAGTTTTTGGGTTCGGAAATTGTGTGCAAAACCCTAAATTTAGGGTTGGCGCGCGTTGATTTTCAAGTTGGACAAAATTTTATTAGCTTTTATGTGGAGATTAAAATTGGGGAAGTGAGAAATGGATTGGACGTTGGAAGGTTGTGCTCTGGGTAGCATCGGTAAAAATGTGTCTGACACGAAAGATTGAAATTGTTTGATCTAATATATAGGTTACACGTAAAATTGTGTTTATTAAGGTTTGGGTTTGGAAATCGTGTTTAAAATCCTAAATTTTCGGGCAAATTTGGATCGATTTTCAAGTTGGGCCAAACTTTGATGATAACGGTGAAAGTGAGAATGGATCGTGCCTTAAGACTTAAGAAGTTGTGCTCCTGGTAGCATTGCCAAATGCCAAAAATGTGTCTGATACGAAATATTGAAATTTGTAGGGAAATTTGATGTTAAGCATTATCCTCAAATGACAAAGCTTATTAAAAGTTGTTAGAGGAATACAACATTGAATTGTATGATTGTATTGTTGTAAGTTACGTAAACATGAGGACAACGATGATTCCTATGGTGTCATTGGTTGTTCGCCACACCCTGGGTGACGAAATGGAGAGACAATAGAGTTTGGTTGAAAAGAATGTTGTCTATACATTTTTGAATGGTCGAACTAAAGTCCAAGGATTATAGAAGATCCCTTGCACTCGATGTTCATTTCCTAACTAGACATCTCGACTTCGAGTCAATGCGGCTGCAACTATCATCCACTAGAAAACTCACAAAAAAAACTCACAAAAACACGTCTCTTTCAACCTTTTAGGTAAGGTCATTACGATAAGAATCATGGTAAGATGACTATGAAGCATTAAAGAGTTGGGCACATGGGCGGATCCCCATTGTACTTGGGTGTGGCCATGGCCACCCATAGGCCAACAAAAAAGATATTTTTTTAGTAGAATTAAAGGGCAAAATTATGAATTTTGTTTCCTCGTGTGAGTGTAGTATTATAGTGGACACCCCTACTTCGAATGTCTAGATCCGCCACTGATTAGGCAGTGAAAGAATCTCATTAAAGGAAGTGAGTACGATGTGATAAGAGGCAACCAATGGTCGTCAATAGCTACAAAATATCATCTCCAACCTAAAAAACGGTTTAAATGAGCAAGTAGTACATGTGATAGAAAGGGACAATAAGACAAATTGACACACAAATTGGTCATACTATCAGTGATGTAGGGGGGGCATTACTTTTCGTTTCGTAGTATGTGTTGCAAACAATTATCATGAGAAATGAACTTAGGATTGATTACGCATACTAAATGTGTTGCTTGTGTAATTATTCTTTGTATCCTCTTCAAATTTAATAAATCAATTATAATATTAGTTGTTTTAAAATGTTAGATTCCACAACTTCTCATAACTTATTTCCCCCCAAAAAAAGGAATAAAAATTAACTTTAAAAATATCATAGTTTTTGATAAAAATCTTGAAATAATATCTCAACAAATTACCTCAATTGTGAATGAAATTTGCTGTAACTTTACCTATATAACACATGTATCAAGATTATTAATAATTATTATCACAATTTGGATCTGTCATTTTCATAAAATATCCAATACCATGATAGCAAAGTTGGAACACAAATCATACTCAAGTGAAATGGGTGCTAGTCAAATCCATCAATATCAAAATCCGAATAAAACTTCCAGATCCCAATATCTAAAATTATTCTTTGAAATTTTTATCTTTGGAAATCATTTATCTCTTTTTATGTCTGTCCGCTAGGTATTGAGGACTCTTTTCATAATGTTGTCAAAGTCAAGGGCCGACAAAAAAAGAATGTGAACTTATTGTGAAACTCAAAATGGAGGTTGGTAAATAGAGCTTCGTGTAGGGTTCGCTTTATTGGTCTTACTCGTGGTAAAGGGTTGAAGAAGCTTTCTCAAAGCTGTAATTCTTATAGTTCAGGTGCAGTTCATAGTACTTTCAAAAGATCTTTGGTTGCAATGGATTTCTCCCTGGAAAGACTGGACGATGAGGCTCGTAGAGTGCCGAAAGTTGTGGGTTTGTTGAAAATGTCTTGTGATAATTATGAGACTATAACTAAAGCTTTTAGAGATAGCTATTTTCTTTTGTTTTGCTGTAATCCTATTGTTGTGCTTTATGCTGTTCTTAATCATTTGTGGTTTTCTTTTGTTCTTAATCTTTTTAGATAGCAGTTTTCTTTTGTTATGTAGCATTTTTATGAATTCTTAATCTTTCTTAGCTAGCAAATTATCTAAAAAAACACAATTATCCGCACATAAACACTAATTTTGCTGAAGAGGAAGTTGAGTGGTATATGATGAGTGACATTGTTTCAGTTTACACACCCAACAACCTTACATTTGTCTAATCCAGAGTCTTAACTTCCCACATATATACCCAAAATCATGGTGAATTGCAGAATCCCAGATTCACAAGCTACCAATTCAAGCAATTAACCGCCTTCAACCAATCCAATTCTTCGGAAACCTCCAATCTTTCTTCTCCAATATGACCACAACAATCATGGCACATCGTCTCAAATTCATGCTCACTTCCAAACTCATACCCAATTCCTCTTTCTCTCCCCTCCTTAAACCCTATTTTCCCCTCTCTCTAAAACCCAAATCTCCCTCATTTTCCCCAATTTCTTGCTCGTCTTCGTTTGCTCGATTGTATGCTACTGGAACGATGACCGATGCGCCAGTTGATACTGCTTCCATGGATGCTGTTCAGAGGAGACTCATGTTTGAGGACGAGTAAGTTTAATGTCTCTCGAATATTACTGGGTGCCCATTTCGATTTTAGGGTTTGGAACTGTAGATTCATGGCTGAATTGAATTGGGTTTGCTGTTATTTTTGGTTTATGGTGAGAAATCGATGTGAATTTGATGACCCTTTGTGTTTTACTGATAAGGGGAACTAATTTGATTCAGTAAGCTGAATTCCATCAATCTTTCCTCGAATTCTTTCAATGTCTAGGTTATTTACTTCAGTTTGTTCATCTTTACTTTTTTTCATTTGTTTATTGTGAGAAATTGTTGTGAATTTTGTGTCTTCTTTGTTCTTGGAGCTCTTGTTGGTTCCAAATCATGAGAATTGTATTGTAAATTTCATATTTTGATGTTTGTTTGTTGTTTTCAGATGCATCTTGGTGGATGAGAATGATAATGTGATTGGTCATGACACCAAATACAACTGTAAGTTCAATCTAAAATACTTCACTTACCTAAACTTTCCAAAAATTAGCCAAACTTGTCAAAAGTTACCGAAACTAATTACCCAAAAAACTCAAACCTACGAAAACTTAACTTTGACATACCCTATCTTACTGATGAAATGGACAGACCCAAAATCGATAATTTGCTTAATAGACCGGGTTTTCTGTGTGTGATATGGATACTTTTCAGCATAGCAAAAGAAATTGACAATCACTTGGTGGATGCTTTCTCTGTTAACTTAAAATTCCACTATTGAAAATTGTATATTTGTATCAGTGTATCACCAAAGGAGTATAGGGTGCGAAAGAAATGAAATCTCGGGCTTCTGCAGTTCAATTTTAGGGGTTATCTTGCCCTATTTTGCTTCTTCGTGAAGTGTGTATACATACGCTTTGCAGGTCATTTGATGGAGAACATTGATGCTGGGAAGGTCCTTCATAGAGCATTCAGCGTATTTCTGTTTAATTCAAAGTATGAGTTGCTGCTTCAGGTAGGTCATCTACTTCAGGCTTGGAAAGGGAAAATCAATGTTTGTATGCACATTACCCGAATTATCCAACTTTTCCAAATTTTCTCACGTTTTCTCTGAAATTCCAAAATATACCAAAGTTTACCGAACCTATCATTGCCCTCTAAAAAAACATATATAGCTGAAAAAGGATCTATTTTGTTCAATCTTAGATTGGAAGGGAATAAAGCAAAACACCTCTCTAAACCACTTCTACTTCTTTTCCACAAAGTAGTAGATAGTGAACGGTTTTAATTAAGAGATAAGGTTGCTACATTAGAACCCCCTTCCCCCCAATAACTGGACTTTTGGGGTATTGGATTTGTATTTATACATCTATAGATAGTCCGAGTGAAATCTAAGAGATGATGTGCGTTCTCTAAACAGCAACGCTCTGCAACGAAAGTAACTTTCCCTCTGGTGTGGACCAATACCTGCTGTAGCCATCCCCTTTTCTGTGAATCCGAGCTGATTGAAGACAACATTCTTGGTATCTCGCTTTCAACCTAATCTATACAGTTAATAAGTTATCCCTCGCCATTCTTCTTGGACTTGACTGATCTACTTTTTGTTTTTGGCTGTATCATTAGGTGTGAGGAATGCTGCACAGAGGAAGCTCCTGGATGAGCTTGGGATTCCAGCTGAAGACGTCCCCATTGATCAGTTTACCCCGCTTGGACGTATACTGTACAAAGCCCCCTCAGACGGCAAATGGGGAGAGCATGAACGTAAGTACCTGCCTTGTCACCTTTTTGTTGTGGAGACCTGGCAATTGGGACATCCGGGTTGGGTCATGTTTGGGTCAACAAAGTTTGGGTTCGGTTGGTTTTGGGTCGCTCTAATTTTTACTCTAATAACGTCGTTTGACCATTAAAAAAACTTGGTGAAAGACACATTTGAGTCAAGTAGGATCGGTTGGGTCAGTTTTGCTAGGTCACTCATCCTCTTCTAGGGAGGTATAGGTTAGATGTAGCAAACATTATCCCACAGTTTAAAGAGTCTCCCATTTAGGGTTTGTTCTTTAGAGGAGTAAGGTAAGATTGGGTAAAATAAACATCAGTAACTGTAGGTAAAAGTTGAAAAGTTGAAAGTGATGAAAACACAGGAAGAATGGGTAAAGAGTCTCCTATTTAGGGTATGTCCTTTAGAGGGGTAAGGTAAGGTTGGGTAAAGCATCGGTAATTGTAGAGTAAAAGTTGAAAAGCTGAAAGTGATGAAAACGTAGGAAGAATGGGTAAATTTGGGTTGGGTTGGGTAAAACGGGTAATAATCAGCCTAAAGAACTTAGAAGATAATATTAGCCTTCCGCACCCTAATAGGGTACTACCTTTCAAAACAAGGGACTATTCATTTCATACTACAACTAATCTACGTGGGTCTCTTGGAATCGGTCTCTCTGCTGCTAAGGTATGGCTATCCACTCCTTGGATTGCCTGCTCTAGCGGGACCCACACCGAAATAAATCGGGACCAACTTTGATTTGTGCAATGCTGCCTGCACTGCAGTTGATTACCTGCTGTTCATCACAAGAGACGTCTCGATGAGCCCAAACCCAGATGAAGTTGCTGACGTCAAGTACGTGAACCGGGACGAGCTCAGGGAGATTTGCCGGAAAGCCGATGCGGGAGAGGAAGGTGTGAAGCTGTCTCCTTGGTTTAGGCTAGTCGTCGACAACTTTCTGTTTGAATGGTGGGACCATGTCGAGAAGGGCACGCTCGAGAAAGCTACCGATATGGAGCAAATCCACAAGCTTTGATCACAAGGAATTTAGTTATTAGGAGAGGGAGCTCAGATTCATTTCATTCTGCTATTGCAGCCTTTTTTCTTTTCGTGTTTGCATATGTACTATTTACAAATGTGAAAACTGTGAATAGATTTATTGTCTTCAGCTGTGCTAGTCGGGTTTTGAGTTCTGAATATTCCGCCCAAACTTATCCGATTCTGCATTCTTTGAATGGTTCATTTGCCTCTGGGGCTCTGAATGTATATTCTAACTCACGACATTCAAGTATCGAATGGTGCTTCTTCTAATAGTTTTGGTGCTATGTGCCAGTGGTCTATGGTTAGGTTTCCGTTGGGTGGCAAACTTAATGATTAGTCTCGACAAAATCGCTTAAAAATGACAAAATCGCTTAAAAATGGAAACGAAAATCATAGACTGATGCTTAAGCTTAAGGGCTACCTAGCTGTTGTATGATCATGTCAAAAACAATAAGCATAAATTGTGGCATAGATTTTTTGAGTTTGAACTAGATGTGAAATAGCTCTTTTGAATTTGAATTGGATGGCGACAAGCTAAACTTAGGATTTGGGTGATTCAGTTGATTCGGAATTGAGACAGGCGTAGAGATGATTCGTTTACAATTAAATTTGGACCGATCAAACTTCCGGACTAGTTTGATTCAATTATTCTTCGATTACGATCAAATTTGGATCAATTAAATTTCGGGACGAGTCTGATTCAATCATTTAAGCAAGTCATACACTACTACATTGTTATTAGTTTATTAAACAGAGTTTTTTGTTACTAAACCAAATTCAAGAATTCAGTTTTGAAAAATTTGGGATCGGGTTGTCTGGAGTTTGACTGAAAATTGCGTAACATTACAAAAAACACACAAAAACAAAAAGGGGAAAAATTTTCGACGCCTGAGAGATTCGAACTCTCGCGGGGAAACCCCATGTACTTAGCAGGCACACGCCTTAACCACTCGGCCAAAGCGTCGTTGGTGTGCACTTTACCGTCAGTTAAATTTATAACTACTTCATAGTGTGAATTGGTTCTAATTTTGCCCACTTGTAACTGTCGAAGTTTTGGCATCCTTGTCATTTTTGGATATTTTGATTATTCAACACCCCGAGTTTCATTTGGACTTTTGCAATGATAATTCTTTTTGGCTTAGACCTATTCTTTGGTATGGTTGGTAAGACGCGGAAATGATACGGTATGGTGAAATTTGAAAAGTGCGGTAAAATGTTGAATTATGTGGCAAAATTTGTGGAAAATGTTGTTTATATGGTAGGTTAGGAAATAGAATGTGACAAGTAGAGGAGAAAACTAAGTAGTGAGAAAAGTGAGAAAATATATTGGCAATGATTGTGATAAAACATGGTGAAGTGTGAAAGAATAGTGAGTAGTATAATGAGTTGTGGTATCGCACAACACCGCACCGTATGACCTTATTATAGCAAGTACACTGACACTCCATTATTCTGAACTATTAGTGTCATTTTATTTTTGAAAATTTTGAAACTCATTTCTTCATTCTTTATTGTAGAAGGAATTCCAAATTGAAACTCTAAATAAAATATTTTTCATTCTTTACATTTATTTTTGAAGAAAAATAATTTTTCTACCAATAAAAATGAGGAAAGATGTGTTGAAAATATTATTGCCCAAGAATGGATTGGATTGATAATGAAATCAGTATTATCAAAAACCAATTAATAATAAATTATTTGTGATATATGTAGAAAATAATACCTAACTCTCTAGACTAAGGCATATATTCATGTTTAAATAACAGTGAATTTCTAGTTTGAAAATCGTGCAAGTTATATTTATACTCTCTCCTGTTCCATATTAACTGTCATCTTTGGAAATTGTGCAATCAAACTCCAAAAATTTTGACCATAAATTTCTCAATATATACAATGAATTACTATATAAAATTACTATCATTAGATCCGTAATGAAAAATACTATCATACAAGTATAATATTACAATTGTTAATAACATATTATGCAAGAAATTATCAATCAAAGTGTGATATTGGAGACCGTAAAAGTCAAAATTATGACAATTAATATGGAACGGAGGAAGTATCATGTAAAGTGAATATGGATGAAATAAATTATAAATTCTTAGAAAAAATAAAAATAAATTCACAGGTGACAAAATTGACTGCATGTCTTTGTTTTGTCCTATTTCACTATTTGCAAGAAGCTAGTACAAATAATGTACAATTGAAAGTAAGTAATGTGATTTGTATTGGTCATGAGTCATGACTTTAAGCCAAATTGACCAAAATATAATAGGTCCAAGTTGAAATTACTGAATAAAACAAAATAACACCAAATCATCCAACTCCTACTTGCAAGTAACTCATTAATATTATAAAATCCACTTTCCATTAATGTGTATAAGTTGGGTAAAGTAAGATTAGTTAGATTTGGGCAGGCTTAACTAGAAGTAGGAAAAGTTTTTTTTTTTTTAAATAGATAAGTTTGGATAGATTCACATAGAAATAAATAAAACTGACCGGGTTAAGAGGTAAATACTAATATGCCGAAATTTGAAATCTAAATAACTCTGTCTATCACATTCCTCATCAAACTCAATTCTTGATGGAAGCAAAATATTCATATCTATCATGAACATATGATATTTAGCTAAATTTGTCTGGACTAAAAAAAAAATATAGTAGGATACATAATTATGATTATCACATGATTTAATATTGAGGTTACACTAGACTCCAATGAAGGACTATGAAGTCAATGGCCCCTCCAAACCCTTTTTTTCAAATTTTTTTTAGACAAATCTAAAACTACACATTACAACCCTAAAGACTAATAGCCTAGTAGTCCTAGTGAGGATATTCTATAGGCTTTAGTTTGTCCTTTTTAACTTTGTTTTGTTGAGCATGAAGACACAAGACCAATGGCATCCCACTATACTCTATAATGTATGCAAGATCCAAAAGAAAATTATTAAAATAGTAAAAATAGGTGATATATGATATTGAGAAGCCCTAATGACACATTTGAGAGTTTATATAATTATAGATTATTTAAGATTTAATTAGGCTCTGTTCAGTAAAAAAAAGTGAATTGAGTAGTAGATAAATGTTTAAAGAATAACTTTTTACCAAAACATGTAAAAGGAGCTAAATATTAAACTTTATGAATGTTTCAGGTGGTTAAGAATGTTAAACGCTACATACTTAAAATATCAAACTTCATGAACATTAATATTTGACCAATTAATTAGTGCTTTGACTTTGACAAAGTACATGCTAAATAAATACTTCTCCAAACATGTTATCGAAAAACACATAACCTTAGCTTATATCCCCTAAAAATAAGCCCACAATAACTCTTAAGAACATCACAAATTTCACCTAGTAAACCATTTTTAACTAACCACAAAGTTCATTTGGCATGCAACAACTTATATAAGAATAAGACTGGTGCAAAGTTTGATGCATTGTGATATATTTTAAGTTTTAATTATCAACAACCAATCCTGTTGAGTTCGAACTATTGTAATTCAAACATCGACCAGATAAGAAATTAAACTGGATTTTAGTAAGCCAAATTATAAGGGTTATGACAATGATAAGTTAGATTTTAGAAATGTATTACGGTAAGCTCAACTATTGAGCCGTTAGACTTTAGTACATCGCCACTGAATCACTCCAAATTGAACGATATTTTGGACTACAATTAATATAGCCATCACATCGATTCAGTAATTCAACTTATTTCAATACATTTCTAAAGTTCGACTTACCATTATTCCAATCAACGGAGCTAGACCTGACAATTTCTGACCCGACCCGATAACCCGATCCGAACCCGCTTGAAATTTCTGGGTTTTGAACACGATTTTTTCAACCAAACCCGAAGTATACCGAACCCGAAAATTAGCGGGTCAAACTCGACCCGCCCGTTTGACTCGAAAATTTAACTTTTTAAGTTAAACTTTATTAAAATTTGTGACTTTGCATTCAAATTTTTAACTATTAAACTATAAGCGCAACTTATTTATTTGTTATTTCTCTTATTTATGTTAAAATAGTTACAATAATCTATCGTTGCTAGAAGATAATCATATTTTATTATGTATATTGTACAAAAAGTAGTATTTAGAGACCATTTTTGAAAAAGAAAAAGCGAAAAAAGGTCGCAATCATAACCCGTTGGGTTGACCCGAAACACCGCCCGTATTTTCCCGAACCCAAAACACACCCGACCCGTATTTACCCGAACCCGATATACGACTGACTCGAAACCGCCCGCCCGACCGAATTGACAGGTCTAAACGGAGCATTCCTTACTAAATTAATTTATGCATTAAAGAAAGACTAAAGTAGGGAGAAGGGGAGACAAAGAATAATCAAGGTGGTGGCCTCGTGAATAAAGCTGGAGAACTTGTGTAGTTTCCTCGCAATTCACACTCACCTTCTTCCATGGTGTTTTGTGCTAAACTTTCTCTCTTTTTCTCTACATTTCTTCTAAAGCAACTATTTCTATATATATTTATCACATCTTATTGCTTACTTCTGCTTACTTACTTACCTCTCTCTCTCTCTCTCTCTCCAGCAAGAGGAAACAAGGAAGTTTGCTTAATTAGGAGGTAATTTATCTCTACTCAAACACATCTTATTCACTTCATTCAAATAATTTGGTATGTATAAACCCTAGTTATGTATAAAAAATGAAGAGTTTTTTTTGCTGTTTGTTTTTGTTGTTTAGCCGTGTGGCTTCTTTGTTATTCGCTATCCATTCATTGTATTTTTCTCTGTGTTTTTTGCAGCGTCGGTGCTGTCTTTTTAGTCTCTTTTAACTTTCAATAATAAAAAAAACAAAAAAAACCCTAGTTATGTTAAGGGCAGTCACCTATAAGGTTAATTAACCAGGAAGAATTGGTGATGTTTGATGTTCAACATGATCGATCAACCTCATAATTTTTACGGTTTTCTCATTATTTTTCTTTTTGGTTGGATTATTAGCAGCCAATATATACTGCAACTACTTAATCAGAACATCACACAAACTAAATCTGATTAAGGTTTGGGTATACTATACCAATAGATCAGTGATGTTTAAGTACATAATGGATTTAGGTTTGGGTATATAGTACTATATATTTGCATTAATCATATATAGTTTAGTAAAAAAATTGATGGCTGAAACAAAACCAGTTCAATAATATAAACAATGTGTATAGTCACTCATCAGTGTATGAATGTGCGTTGTTATAAAATGAAGAAATCAAGAATATTCGACGCCTGAGAGATTCGAACTCTCGCGGGGAAACCCCATGTACTTAGCAGGCACACGCCTTAACCACTCGGCCAAAGCGTCTTATTGCCTTGCTTTCGTCTGTTGTTTATTAAATGTTAAACACTTTCATTTACGGTATTACTCCCTCCGTTCCATATTAATTGACACTTAAACTAACTTTTTTTGTTCCAAAATAATTGTCACTTTCCATTTACCGATACCTAATTTAATTATTTAACTTTAATAATTATGTTAACTTTTTACTTTTTCAAACAATAATAACTACTCCTACTCACATTCTCTCACTACCTACACCTTGATATCCGAAAAACAACTTGGAAAATAGTATCATTTAATTATGAAGGTAGTTTTTTTTAGTTAAACCTTGGTATGTGAATTTTTTTTAAATGTGTCAATTAATATGGAACGGAGGGAGTATTTGTTTTGGGGGTAAAAAGTAAAATTAGCCAAGTGACAGGTTATAATTAAATCCAATTATTTCCTAACAAATTATAGTGATGCAAGGGTATTACTTATTAGGAGCAAATTAGTCTAGGGTATTACACTGAGGGATTAAAAAAACAAGTATATCTCATCAATTATATATATCTTTATTGTTATATATCTATCGAATGTGATATGTATAAGTGTAATATATATATATATATATATATATATATATATATATATATATATATATATTTTGGGTGTAAAGGGCAATGACCGAAATATGTGAGTTTTAATGAGGGCATTTTGGGAAATTTATAACTGATTCTATTTAGTTTTTTTAAAAAATCATATAATATTAATGAGTACATTAATGTGTATGTTTGCATTGATAACTTATATTTCTTTTCATTTTTTATTTTTATGCACTATTATTTTTTCTCTATTCTTTTAAATAAGAAAACTATTCTTTCTATTTTTCATTATTGTCTTTTCCTTTATTCTTTTAAATATAACATCGATAATATTTTCAACAATACGGATGATTTACTTACGTCTCATGCAGCGCACGGGTCTAAGTACTAGTTTTATTCCAATAATCTAGTGTTGATTGTACATACACACCTAGGCCCTACTCTTTTATACAGTGCGGTGCGGTACTACAACTCATCATATTATTCAATATTCTTCCACACTTCACCACACTTTACTACGTACAATTATTACCAATATATCTCCTCACTTTTCTCTCTTCTCGTTTTTCTCCTCTACTTTTCGCGTTCTCTTTCCTCACCTACCAGACCAACCATACTTTCCACAAAATTTGCCATACCATTCTACACATTACTGCACTTTCCACAATTTCACCACACCGCATCATTTCCGCATCTTACCAACCGTATAAAAAAACATAATCTTAAAATTGGCCAATTTCGTAGCATTGAACTTTATTCAGCGTGACCTACATTGCTCTCACTTTGACAGTTAAGAATAATAGACAAACCCTAGTCCCTGTTGATTATGATGTAACTTTTAATTAAAAAATGAATGACCCGTTTAACCAGTCTACTTTTCATAGCTAAACTTTACTTTTATTGCAGGAGATAGCTAGTTAGATCAGCATTGGAACATACATAACATGGCATTGGTGACAACGGCGGAGTTGTGTGATGCTAACACCACCTTGATCGAGTCAGGCGATCTACGAGCCCTAGCACCTATCTTCCAGATCTACGGGAGGCGAACCATGTTCTCGGGCCCAGTGGTCACGGTCAAGTTGTTTGAGGACAATGGTCTAATCCGCGAGTTCCTAGAGCAGAAAGGCAACGGTAGGGTCCTAGTAGTGGACGGAGGGGGGAGCATGAGGTGCGCGATCCTAGGAGGCAACCCGGTGCAACAGGCTCAGAACAATGGGTGGGCGGGGATAGTTGTGAATGGATGCATTCGAGACGTGGATGAAATCAACGGTTGTGATATTGGCGTCAGAGCTCTAGGTTCGCACCCGATGAAGGCTAAGAAGAAGGGAAATGGGGAGAAGAATGTGGGGGTCAACATTGGGGGTACCAGGATATGTGAAGGGGAGTGGCTTTATGCTGATACGGATGGTATTTTGGTTTCTAGGGTCGAGTTGTCTGAATGATATGCGCATGTAAATGCGATCATTTGTGTGCTTAGAATATTGGGATTGTGCCAGTATAGGTTAGTTCGAGTGGTTTGACACTTTTTTGTTTGAAGTAACGTTGTAGGAGTCTTTGGTATGATAATCCGTAATTTTGGATCATCAGTAAGACCTATTATCTTTATATCATCTAAAGATTCAATGTTATATTTATTCTAAATTTTCACAAGATTACCAAATTGGATCATTAAGCAAAATATTCCAATTCTACTATCAATATATTAATTATTTTTTTCTATTTTCATTTTAGTTAAAAATCTCAAATCTCTCACATGGAAATTAGAAATAAAATGAAAATAAAGGGGATGAACTCCTCATGGTGATCAACAACTCACTCTTGGATCATATGACAATCCATATAGACGTTCTTATCGATTATGTTATAAGATATTAATACCATATTTTCAATTTAAACTTTAATATAACTTTGGAAGATTTGTCGATTTAAAAATTTTGGAAAAGTCATGCACACATTACATAGTGGTGGGGGTAGGAGGTGGGAAAACTTAGCTTTCCAATTTTATTAACATATATTTGAATTAATTTATGTTTTAAATGGTTAACTTGTCCAACCAACAACTACTTCTTCCCTTTTTATCTTGTGGTGTGTTTGGTTCCCAAATTTTCTCGAGAAAATTTATCAATTTTTTTAAGTTTATTAAATTTTTTTATGTTTGTTTGTAAATAAGGGGGGAAATTTTTGAGTGGGTCCCATAATTTTTCCAAGGTGGATGGAAATTTTTTTTCCTATGGGGGCTTGGGGAAGGAAAAGTTTTTTTTTAAAAAACTTTGTTTTCAAAAATACCCCTAAAAACTATTTTATAAATTAACATATGTAGGGTAATTTGGACAATTCAAATGATTTTTCGTACAAACTTTCCATTGTTTTCAAATTTAAACCAAACACTGTGAACTATTCTTTCACAGAGAAAATTTTCCTAGAAAAAACTTTCCCAGAAAAAATTTTCCCGAAAAAGAACCAAATGAACCATAAAAAAAACACCATGGAGAAAATTTTATAATAAATTTGTCTTTTATATTTCCAATAGTGCTACGTTAACCATTTTACATTTAAAAACAAATTTATTTGAAATTTTGTTTTTCATTATTATACATTATTAATATACTTCTAAATGTTTTTGTGTCTTTTTTTCATATTTTCCTGTTGTCCTTAGGGAAAAATAGTTATTATGGAATGTAGGGAGTAGCAAAAACCAACCTTAAGAAGCAAAGACTAGTCCTGATTCCAGAAAAACTAGGGTGAGATGAGTTTGGAGGATTGGATTTGAATGGATAATGACAAGCTGCAACCTTGCAGCGATGGGAAAGTCTTTGTTTGAGATGAGGTATGTAAGAGGGAGTCTTTCACTAAGTGGGAAGGATGTGTGTGACGTCTTGGACGTAGCAATGAGGGAAATGCAAATGAATGACCTGTCCCCTTATGAATAGTAATGAGTGTATTTATACTAGAAATAAGTGAGGGTAGAATAAACATTTTACTAGTAAAGCCTAGTTTTTGGGCTTTTCTTGGCCCACGTTGACTAGGGGTTGATTGCTCTTATCCGTTATCTTGATTGGATTTGTCAAAGGATTTGACCTAGGGAATAGCTGGTTAACCTATTTGCTTAGTTGACTGGTTATGTTATCTGTTAAGAGACGTGTTCGGATTTTTACACATACATCAAGTCCTATAAGACTTTCCTTGTGCATTGCATATTTCCAAGGGGGAAAAGAACGATCTATAACACAAGAATGTCTTTGCACTTCAAGAAATAAGATTCCACATCAAATTACCCTGAGGTACTCTGTTTATGAGTAACAATCGTCCTAGGAATTGTTATATTGGTCGAATAATGTATGTAAGACTTAATATTCCTAACTACATTCTAAATTAGTTTGCTTTTGTTATGACCATTCTTGAGTCCTTGAATCAATTAATCTACTAGAACTCCAAATTGTACCATTTTGGAGTTTGGAATTGATGTATATACCTAATGTCTCAATAATCTGAACAATGATTTCCATTTGACATGATGAGAAAACATGCGCATTTAGAGAATTTGTGAGATAATGTATTTGTTTATCATAATTCAAATAAAAATTAAACGATGGTCCAACTGTTTTAATATTTATCTCTTTTATGCAAAGTTTGATCATATTGAAGTCTTATAAATGAAGAAAATGTATAATAAAAGGGTTTCATCTTCTAATGTTGATGATGGCGATTCTCTTGAATTTGTGGCTTGCTGTGAGTCTAATGGGGGTGAAATATGCGAAATTGGAGGTTGATGATGTGCAACCAGAAATTTCTTTTTGGAAATATTAGGTGGTGTGTTGTGTGGTGGGTGCTAACCCTCCCCCAGGAGTGCTTTGCCCCATAACTATTCCGAAACACTAAGAACGTCCCTAAGCAACTGGAAGGGCTTTTGCTACTTAACTTAAGTTAGTTAGTTAGAGTTCGTTCCAAGACAAGAGGAATGTCGGACATGAATGAGCAGACATCTTGCCCATTAGTAAGGGCAGGAAAGGGACTGATTAACCAAGGTCTTAATCCGCAGCTTGAGAAGCTGTTGGTATCGATGTTCGAAAGGGTCCCTTTCGGAGGAGGAGAAGACGAAGGATAATGAAATTTCCACGCCGCTAAGGGGCGTAGCGGAAAGAAGTAGCGGAATCGAGCGACTTGCCACACACCAACCAGAGTAATTCCTTCTTAGACGGATCTAACTCTTTAGAAAAATGCCCGAAGCGTCATCTACTAGTTCATTGAAAACAAGGTATCGAACTAAACGATAATGATCATCTATCGAATCGCCTCTTTAATTTAAAGGCGGGATGCCGAGAATCCTGTCTCTATCTACGAAGAGCGAGCATGTGTGGGACTTTAGGACAAGGCTCTGCAAGACCTTTCGTTTAATATTATTCAACTAGATATAGAAGAAGCTGCGAAAGCTAATCTCTCGTCTGGAACCCTCGAACTCCCAGCTTGACGGCTTGACTGCATTACCTTCCTTCGTCACCTTCCTTTGTCCCTTAATCACGACAGAATTAGCAAGTAATCCCGGATTTTGCTTTGTCTCATGCAAAACGAATAGTTGTCCTCTCATTTTCTAACCGCATTCCTCTTATGGAAAGCAAACGGGGAAGCCGCGGGGAAGGGGCCGTAAGCCCGCCCTACTTTACCTATCTGGTCTACGAAAGCCCAAGGTCGATCGTGTCGATATAAGAGCTCCTTCCGAGGGTTCATTTCAGCAGATAGTGGTGAACCCCTTTTAGTTTGAGATCGTAGTTACTGCTCGAGCCACGGAATGGAATAAGATAAGAATCTCTGGAGATCTTTCCTCTCCACTTACTCGTAATGTGCCTTCCCTCTGTAGACTACTTCTTCCGAATGGCATAATTGTCCTATTTTTGACTCGATCTTCAAAGAAGACTGACTCCTCCTTCTCCTTTAGGATAGGTCGTTGTTGGTCCCTCTTTCACTAATGATCTCACCTTTTCGTTAAGTTCGCGCGAGGTACGAAGTCACTCGACCTTAGGGAGAGGTGCGATAGCCACTGATTGAAAGGAGAGGACGGCCTATAAAATTCAGTATCATAGTGTGGTATCTTTGGAAGTGGCGGAATAACCATGTCTTTGGCGGGCGAGTCTAATCCAGTTGATAAAATGAAGTTCTTACAGGAGAGGTTTCATGAGGTGATTAAAGCTATGAAGACTTCTCGGTTGGATGGCATTCGAGTTGGCGACCAAGGAAGAAGCCCTAATACGATGGCAGCTCCGCAAGAGGGCCGGAGTCCTCAATACCGATGGGGCGTCAAAGCAGAATCCGGGTAAAGCGGGTGGAGGAGGGTCTTCCGAGATAGCCGAGGCAACAGCGGGTGGATACGCGAGAACATGGGGAGTTGCTCCTCCATGAAAGCCGAGGTTAAGGCGGTTTGGCGTGGTCCGAATATGGCGTCAATTGGCTTTCACTAAAGGATTCAATTGGATTCTTTAGTTTTAGTGGACCGCAAGGGTGCAAATCGTATTCCCCCGAACATTACCATCCGATCACACAGTGCAAGTCTCTCATAAATTGGGATGGATGGGAGGTGCTTGTCTCACATTGTTACAGTGGAAGCCAATCAAGTTGCGGACAAATTGGCAAATTTAGGAGTAGATATCAATAATGGTTGTATGATTTATGAGTCACCTCTGTGGAGGTTAGGACTGTTATTTGCTTGATTCTGAGGGGCGCCATGGCCCCGTATGATTACTAGTTAATAATATATTTTAGGGGTAAACCTCTTCCGCACCAAAAACAATATTCCGCTCTCGGTTTACATTCAGTGCTGTAGGTCCACATTATATGGACAGAGTCAGAATCTGCTGAAGATCATCCATTTAGATCTCAACACTTCACCTTAGTATGAATGTAAGGAAATTAGTCCTATGAACAAAGGGCTTAACAAATGAGTCTCGAACTAACTTAAACATTAGGCACCCGAGGTGTGTTTGGAAAGCCTGAGCCACCAAAGACCCAAATTGTGGGTGCTTCACCCACATATCACAAAATCTAAACACACCTTTAGAGTGCATATAGTCATCAAACTTGATCAAGATGGGGGAGTGATCAGAAATACCTTCTGGTAAAAACTCCACAGTTGCAGTCATCTTCACCATCCAATCCTCATTAACTAATCAGTCCACATTTTATATAATCATTATATTTTCTTGAAATGTAACTCATCTTTAATATTAGAAACTCAGAAAAATTATAAATATAAAACTTTTATATAATCATTATATTTTCTTGAAATGTACAATAGCTTGATGAGTTCATATGTTTCTATATTTTTCTCATACCTTTTAGACCATCAGTCCACATTTTACAAGACCAGCTTATAACCTATGCATAAATCAACGAAATTCTTTTTATGAGAATTGAGTAATACCCTATTTTTCAGCCATGGTATCTTTTCACACGATTCTTCTAAACATTTTACCTCCGATTGTACATAATATCGTACTTGTAAAAAATTATCGTCCTTAAAAATTACGCGAATAATGCTCGCTTTTATCTCTCGCGGTTAGCTAAAAAAAATGTTTAAGAAAAACACGCTTTAATATATCCTATCATTAGCATAAGTTAACTACATTGTATTAGTTGAGATCTCAAATCTCTGGCAGCCTTTTCTTAGATTTTTTTTTTCACTTTCAAAATTAAGTATCAAATTAATGCTAAAAAAGGTAATTTTTGAAACAAAGCAGAGAAAAAAGACTCACAAAGAAAAAGAAAGAAATTGAATAAAAGTGTACCAATTTTTTATATATTTTTTTAAAAATTATCTCTTTTTGTTTGGTTATTTTATTACTATCTCCGTTCCATATTAATTGTCGTATTTGGAAATCGTACCGTACTATAAATTTCTCAATATATATAACGAGTTGCTATATAAAATTACCAACATTAGATTCGTAACGAAAAATACTTTCATAAAAGTATAATATTGCAATTGTTAATAACATATTAGATAAAAAATTATCGATCGAAAAGTGACATTAAATACCGTGAAAATTAAAATTAAAATTAAAATTATAATAATTAATAAACGGAGAGAGTAATTTTTTTCTACAACTATATATATGTGTCATGGGGTTATTTTTTTTCTATATTTCTTCTTTGTCAAATAAAAAAAAGGAAATTTTGCTAACGGCCTTGTACCAGAATCATGAACTCGAACACACTCTCTCTCTACAACGCTGTGATCTCTAATCTATCTCTCTAAAATCTGATTTCCATTGACTGCATTTTTCAGTGAAGTACAAATTTCGTACGTTTTATCTCTCTAAATCGACGGAACAGGAAGAATTCCGGGAGAAATTCGCAGCTGTTCGAGCTTCAGTGAGGTACTATTGACTGAGATTTTTAGGATTGTGAAGCAGAATTCGGAATGAAATCAATGATTTTGATGAATGAGTAATCTAGGGTTTGCGAAAGTTTTGTTTTCGAGGGAATTTCTCAGCTTGATTATGTCGACATTGTGTCGTGATTATCTTCATTTCAGTGTTAATGTTGAATCAACTTGTTTAGGGTATAGATGAATCAATCATATTTTGATTATCTTCATTTGATGTTGTTTCCGCTAAAATTAGGTTTTCTGGATGGAAATTAGGGCCTGTAGAATTCAAAGATAATTGCAAAAATCATCAGAATTTACCGAAATTTACACGTTTATCATTTTTTCCAATTACTAAACAAAACTTACATTTATCTACCAAAAATTACCAAAATGTACTTTTGACCATATCATCAATTTATCTGTGAATGTTAGAGGCCCTTAGTGTTGGAAATTCAAATTTGTGGTTCATTTATAGTCTGTGTATTGTATTAAATTGCTTAGATGATCACTCTTATAGTTCTGATTTTTGTATTTTCCACTCTAAACAGGAAAAAAGAATACCCCTCTTAATGCAAATAAACTAAGAGTACCCAAAAGTTAGGTTGGTTACAGTATGTTAACAGGTTGTTTCAAGGGTTTCAAGTTCAAATCAGTTTGATGAGACCACATATGGAGGAATGTGAAGATGGGTTGGAGGAATGGAGGGATCTTGTGGTGAGTCCTAGGAGCCTGTTTTCGGGTTTCGTGTCCGACCCGTGTGCTACGAAATCGATTTCTGATGTTTTCAATGATGAGAAACAAGACGAGGAGAATTCGGTGTTTGATTTAGGGAGGAAGTTGGAGGGAGGTTGTTGTGGGCGAGAATGGAATTCTTCGATTGTCGAGGATGATTCGAATGCTGCTGTGCCGCTTGACTCTCCACCTTTGCTGCCAAATTCACAGGTATTGTTGATTGTTCCTCCAATATGCTAAGCTATGTTCAAACTAATTATGGGTTTTGGAACTAGGTTGTAGTTTATGCTATGAGAGTTGTTATGATAGAACATCCTTCAGATTTTTTGATATGAGGAACTATGAGGGCATTTGGTTCATCTTCTTTGTGATGTTGGTACATACGTGGAATCATTGATTCCCATACTTGATGTTTGGCTTGTCTTTGTACAAGTACTAGCTCTCAACCGAAAGCTTAAGCTAATGGTTGAAGACCCGGAAATGGTTTTATACCCTAGCATGCCCCTTCATGTGAATGCCTTTTTGGCTTGAAAGGTGGATGCTGCAAAGGCCTTCCCTAACCAATAACCATGTCTAACTAGGCTCTGGTACCATGTGCAAGCACTAACTCAACCATAAACTTTAAGCTAATGGTTGAAGACTCGCGAATGATTTTACACTCTTATAGTATTTTTGCAATTAGATTGGATAGAGCAACATGCTTAATTGTATCTAGTTTCATTCATGTAGTATGCATAGGCTAGAGCAACAAGTTAACTGATGATTGTGTTTCAGAACGACGCATTTTCCCTCATCACTTACCAGACTTTGTGACCAATACTTGTGTTTTCAAATCATTATTCTTCTTGGTATAATCAGAATATCATTAGGATGCCAAACCCGAGATTTCAGTATTGTATGTAGTGTATACAGTCAACAATACTAGTTACCTCTGTGTTGATTTCTTTTGCTCTCTTCGGTATGTAGGCTTCTCCGACCACAGGAACTTTTCCCTCACCTCCTCAGGATGGCGACAATCAAACATTGACCCCAGAATCCCCTGAAGGTGCAGATAAGGACAATGATGGCAGCACTTCCATGATTAAGCCCAATGACAGCCTTCCCATGGCATGTTTCCATGCTGTCGAAAATCAGGTGGTGTTATGCTGGTTTTAGCACAGTCAGGAGTACTCAGAACCATGATATTCTTTTTTTTGCTGTCCTTGCTCAACTGGTTTATTGATTCCATGTTCTAAAATTTACCGATGAGTGACTAGGTTGGCTGAAGTACATTTGTTTGCATTGTAGTTTAAAACCCTCGTGTGTTCAGTTACTAGCAAAAAGGCGAAAAAGTGTTGCATGCAGGGAAAGTTCAGTAGTTGCGAGTGCAGCATCTTAACTGATTGTATAACATACTTATCTTAACTGATTGTATAACCAGTATGTATGTTGACAAGTGTGTTCTTGTTTCTTTTTGCTGGCTTCTCATATGTTTGGCTGTGTTGTTTTCTCACAATGTAGTTCCTTTCCCATGTGTTGGATGTCTATTTTTCTCGTCCGATGCCATCACTCTTCATGGGGGGCTCATGATATTGCATCCACCCCTCTCCATCAGGTGTCCTCTCCCGGCAGCTTGGCTCAGAGTTTGGTAGCTCATGTTGATGGCCAAAGCATCAACTCCATGCCCCCGATGCCAGTGAACTTTGAGATCCCAATGCAGTTTCACCATGAACTTGCCACAAAAACCCATGAAACTGTCTCCCCACAAGATAATGAACAACTGTCAGACGACATTACTGTAGATTCCAACCCCACAACTCTTCTTCAACCATGCCATTCGACGACGCCTTTGATCTGTGAACCATTGCAGGACAAGACTGAACTGTCTCTGGAGGAGGATGGCGACACTCATAACTCTTTAGATGTGAAACACAAGGCCACTTATGCACCTACAGGAGCAGTGAGAACTGCTGAAGATGGATACAATTGGAGAAAATATGGACAGAAACAAGTCAAGGGCAGCGAATATCCTCGCAGTTACTACAAATGCACCCACCCAAACTGTCAAGTGAAGAAGAAGGTGGAACGTTCGCATGACGGCCAGATTACAGAAATCATATACAAGGGCACCCACAACCATCCAAAGCCTCAACCTTGCAGGAAATCGACATTTAGCTCGTCGTTGTCATCGTTGACAGTAGATACAGGAGATGGTGGTGTCTCCTATGTGAAAGCCGAGGGTGGGGCACTCTGGAGAAACGTACAACCACCAGGGAGTAAGGGCGGGGTTGACTGGAGGACTGACGGGTTGAACAGCCTATCACCGACGTCTGTTTCGACTGAAGTCTCTGATTTACTGTCAACCACTCAGGAGAAACCTTTGTGTGTGCTGGAGCAAGCGGGAAGTCCAGAGTTCTCGTCAACAATGGCTTCTAACGAAGATGACGATGAAGATGCTGCCATGCAAGGAGGCTGTTTCCTTGTAGATGATGATGAGAATGAATCGGACCCTAAAAGAAGGTAATCTATTAGGCCACATTCATTTTCAGCATTATTAATTAAAAAAAAAATTAAAAAAAAGGAAAAAAAAAGGACGACGACGACTCACACTGTTTATTCTCTGTTGTATCTTTATCCAGGAAGAAGGACGCTTGTCTTATTGAAGCTGCTTTGAGTTCCAGGGCTGTACGCGAACCTAGAGTTGTTATCCAAGTAGAGAGTGATATTGATATACTTGATGATGGGTATCGTTGGCGTAAGTATGGGCAAAAGGTTGTCAAGGGGAATCCAAATCCTAGGTAAACTCTTTACTCATCACGAACTTTGTTTTTACTCTTCATCTTCTGCCCATAGTTGGGTCCTACTTAGGCAGGGTCTTGAGGAGATCCATTTGTAAGCGGTCTTAACTCAACACACATAACTGCATGTAGAGGAGTACAAGTATCTAGATCAACAAAAATAAAATCTATGACAATAACATGTGTAAGTATTTGATGTTCGAGATAGTTGTGGTTAGCAGGGAAAAGATGGCTATACATTAGACCATTCACCCTTCCCCCCTATCCCGCCGCATCTTTTCCATGAAGTATGTTGTGCTTGATTTTAAAATCTTAAGTCAATTGGAACCAGTTTATCTGAGTTTTTAATTCAGGGATAAGACTGTTATATCAGACACCCCCCCAAAACAACACACGCAAACACCGTACTGTTGGGGCTTTGGGTTTGGATTTGATGATACATTTTGGTAAACATGCAGGAGCTACTACAAATGCACGCGTCCGGGGTGCCCTGTCAGGAAGCATGTCGAAAGAGCCTCACACAACCTGAAATTCGTGATAACAACTTACGAAGGAAAACACAACCACGAAATCCCTGCCGCTAGAAACAGCTGCCATGCCAACTCAACCACCACCACCGGAGTCTTACCTCCTCCTCCTCCTCATGCATCATCCAATGCACAATCTCCCCTGGCCTTACCACGAAACCCTCATCTTGCAAACCCCGAGTCTCATCCACAAGACCTCCCCCCTCACTTTGGCAGAAAACTGGACTGCAATGGGGACTTGTTAGGACCGAACTTCCTAGGCAATTTCGCGGGTGGACCTTCTTCTTCATTTTACCAAATGAAATTCCCAGCCTTACCCAATGTTGCTGCTGCAGCATCATACGGTCCATTCGGTTTGAGCAATGTGATCCCAGGATACTCAGATATCTCCCTACCATTACCCCTCGGATTTCCCCCAAATTTAGCCATTGCAAGATCGCTTTCTTCAGTTCAGCAGCCCTTCATGGGAGGCCATCAGTATCACCATGAGGAACACTCTAAGCTCCTTAGGCCGAAGCAGGAACAGGGAGATGACACATTCTGTGATAACATCGACACGGACCATAGTCACCATACCATGTCTTCATCATCATCCATATACAACCAAATTGTGTGATCTTCTTCAACATCAACATTCTTTCTTTTTCCCAATGCTTCATGGATAAGACAACAACAATAAGGCAACCCTTCGGTATTCGTAAGGTAACCACAGCTTTCTATTTTGCAAGAAACAGGAATTTTATGCTCTTGCTCGATCTGTCAGTTTCAGATTGCGCCTGTGAATACGACTGACAGACAGACAGACAGACATACAGACTACGTTGAAACTGACATCAGGCGAAGAAACTTGCAGCATTCTACAGGCATTCATACGACCATAACGCGATTTCTCTGGGATTTATTTTACAAAGGTTTTTTTTTTTTTTTTTTGGTATTCTGTGTTCCATTGCCTGAAGTAAATGTCTGATCAGATCCCCAATGTGGGATTGTGAACACAAGAAATGGTGCTTTTTATTAATTTAGGAGAAAGAAAACTTTCATGGATTTTCATGTTTGATTACTTTTTAGGGTAGCAAAGAATCATGTTAGCTGGGTTGATATCAATTAGTGAGGATTCTGGGTTTTCTAGGAAACATGGGATTTTCATCCCCGATTATTCAAAGTCTAAAACAGATTATAAAATCCGCATCTCAATAAGATTCAAAGTTCTGCTACGTGCAACAACAAATACTTCACTGTTTTTCTCTTGATCTTTGTCACTTATCATGTCCAGATCGATGCCAACCTTTACCGTTGTGGGATACATTGAATTGAAATTCTGTCAATACATTGAATTGCTACGTGCAACAACAATGAGCCGTTTGGTAACAAACTTTCCCATGTTTGACTTTCCATAATATATAGGAAAGTTTTGATGTGGGACCCATATTTCCCTCAAAATCTCAGGAAAAGTTTCCCGAGGGTAGGAAAAATCTTCCCCGGCAAAGTTTTACCTCGAAAAGTCTTTCCCGGAAAACTACCAAACGGACCATAATGCTCAAGCTAAGTCATATACACGTCAAAATGTTTAATTATTTTGTGTCGTACGGTTGGACTTTCAACATTTTGACAAAGAAAATGTGCATATTGCCTAAAGTCTAAAACAAACAATAATTCATGGTTTGGAGTGGAAAATACTCTTACTCTTTTCCCCATCCCAAGCTGTTGACTTTTGACTATGAATTTTTTTATTTATTTTTGGTTTCTTGGTATGATAACCTTATCCATTATAGAAGGTTTCTATAAAGTGATAAATGTATCTTAACTGACAAGAAAATTTGACAATTTTGAAACACTCAAAGCCAAACAAGAAAACTTTGACAAGTTTCATCATGGGGCAAATGAGATAATTAAATAATGTTTGAACTTTGAATCAATCAATGTATGGCCAAAATCTCTTCCAAGTCTTCAACTTTCTATAAAATTATGCCAATATTCATCATATCATAAAATAATAATAATAATAATAATAATAATAATAATAATAATAATAATAATAATAATAATAATAACTTATAGGCTTGGAACAATAATAACTTACATGTAGCAAACAAAAGCAGTCATACTAGTAATAACAATTAATATTTACTAAATTACTATAGAAAGAGTAATACTACCTCCATCACAAATTATGTTGAGTTACAATATAAAATTTACACCCATTATAACTTTTGATAATTTGTAATGGCAACAATTTCATATTCCAGCTCATTATAATTTATAAATGTTCAGTGGTCAAAAGTTAACCAAATTGACAGACAATTCAGGATTAATTAATTAGTTTAAAAAGAAATTTCCGATACTATAAAATAGCAAATATTATAGAACAAACAAATTAGTGAAAACTGAAAAACAAGTACTATGAAACAAAGATAGTGATGATCAACAAAGTAAATTACAAGAGCAAAGAGGGATAAAGTGCACATAACATAAGAATCCTCTCTTTTTGCTTTCTGTATAAATGGTTACATAAAACAACCACCACAAAAGAGGGGGTTCAAATTCAAAAGACCTATTTGATTCTTCCTTTAATTTGGTGGGCACAACTTTATCCACCACCCAAACAAAGAAAGAACAAAGAAAAAAAGAAAGAAAAACACTACCAAGATATCCACATCCTTTCCCAAAAGCTCATTGTAATTGTGAGGAAGCAATGTATGTTGGTGAAGTGAAAAATCATCTACCCAAACAAAACTTTCCCATCAAAATAAAAATCCCCAAAAAACGAGAAAAAAAACCCTGAACCAGATTAAACCTAATACTAATAAGAGTAGAGTATCGATTCTTTAGTTGTCGTCGTTGTCGGGCTAGCTAGACTTGATGCGGGGCTTGGGGACGACGCTGTCTTCTCTGTAGAGGAGACGGCGCTTGTTGGACCCGAAGCCCTGGTATTGGTAGATGAGGCTGTAAAGACATTGCCTCATCCTCGTCACGTTGTATGCCTCCATGAATTTCATGTCGCTTCCCCTCGCTTTGTTCCCAGCAAAACGCTGGTATTCCTCGAAAACTGAGGACAGGCACCAGTTCTGGAGCTTCCTCAGGCACCCCACCAAGCATCCCGTGCGGTGCTGCAAGTTCAAACACGGGTCAGCGACATGACAAGAAACAGACAGAAAAGGGTATAGGGTTAAGGGTTTTAGGTGCTAGGGTATGGTGTTGAGGTTCTAGGGTTTGGGTTCTAGGGTCTAGGGTCTAGGGGTCATGTGGGTTGGTATTGGGCAGGTGATTCTTGGGTCAATCGATGTTTTGGTTATGTTCGGGCAAATCACTTTGGTTTAGGGTTAACAATTTCAGGATTTAGTTTACACCAACACAAAAGTAGACCAGACAAACAGGTCATTTGGGTCCTTAAGGGTTGGGTTAAGTTTGGATCACCCGATGTTTCGGATAATTCGGTTTCAGTTGGGTGAATTCTAGTTAAACTTTAACCACTTTCTGGTCCAGTCTGGTTTGCATTCAAAAAGAAAAACCATTGATGGGATTCGGTTTTGGTTCGGGTCCATTTTTGTGTGAGCCTTTAGACTGATTGGGTTTGGTTTTAGGCTATTCATTCAGATATTCGTCAATTTTATTAAGCCTAGAGAAGTCGAAAACAATAGAATAAGACACTCAAAAGAAGAATGTTTGCATCCGAGATTTTACCTTTCCACGCTTGCAATGAATCAGGACAGGGTAGTTTCTAACATCTGCAGAGAACAACAGAGCTCAATTAAGTCACACCAAAAGTAATATACAGCTTCCAATTTACCACATAGTAGGTTGTTCATATCGACTCACCAATCAAAATCCTAAGAGCCTGAGTGATAACATCATCCGGAACTGTCTCCTGCTAGAGAAAAGAAAAAGACAGAAACCATAAGAAAAGAGCCAAATTCAATTGGTCCAAATTATAAACACTCAAAATGCAAGAAAACAACTGTAAAACTCATGGCTGAGTTTGTTTCATGTCGCAATCAATAGCATCATCAATCAAACAGAACCCAACATAATCCAACAAATCAAGTTCAAAATACCATAAAAAGTTTGCAAAAACAACATCACAACCCAAGATATTCATCCGGGTCACATAGATTCCACCTGTGATATTTCACTACTTATCCATACATACAACACCCCGGGACCAATCGATTCTCCAATGAACAAACGACTCGAAACAATCGCGCTGGCCAGCAAACAAAGTGTCCCTTTTAAGCCCACCAATGTCATGTGAACCCCCCCCCCCCCCCCTAAAAACAAAAGACAAGGCACTGGCACATTTCTCACCACAACTCGAACGAGCCCTACAACTCTATGACATTCTTGTAATTCAACAACTTTAGATATCAACAAATTTGCCCCCACATATACCCTACTTTGTAGTGTAACTTTCGAAAATTTTTCCCTCCAAGAGCCATAGTTTTCGGGATTCCATGCAAAGGGGCAGGAGACTATTGTAGATCTGAAAGATCATATACAAGCTACTTATAAGAAAATTTCACACCACGAAATTTCTAAACAAACAAAAACCCTTCTAAGGACAAACAAAAAAATCTAGTGAATATTCCACACATGTGGGGAATTCTACAAAGTGAACAAAAAGTCATTAGGGGGAACAAACCCCCTTAATCCAAAGATTACAATCTATCAAGATTGAATCTTTAATCACCTTTATATATCGGGTTTGCCTCGAATCCCCGAACAAGATTTGACAAACCCATTAAAGAAAAGCAGGATTCCAAATCAAGAATCTCCAATCATCAATTGAACATAAACACAAACCCTAGATTGCAAACCCTAGAATCTACAATCATCAATTCAAAATAGTTGAGTCAGTGGTGATTTCAACCCTAAATTGCAAACTACTAACATATTGCTAATTGCTGATACAACCTAAGTTCAACTGATAAAACACATTCAACCCTTTTTTTCCCTAAAAATCATGAAAGTATTTCTTCTTGGCAATTGAAGATTGCCCCAAACACTAATAATCTCATTGAAATAACCCAAGAATTCTTCCATGAAGAAAGATAACAGAATAGAGAAGATTGATACCTTTGTGCCCTCAATTCCAAATTGATACAATTTAATGTTCTGTGATTCAAGAAACTTAATGTGTTCTTCTGGGTATGGCTCAGGGCACAGATATCTGCAATTCACCCAACAAAAACACAAATTAAACCAACAAAACCCATCAATTCTACTCAAATTAATCCCAAAACAATCAAAAACAAAAAAAAAGAAGCAACCCACAAAAACTCACATGATCGACTTGAGATTTAGGGTTTCAAGAAAGGGGAAATTGGCAGGTTCAGGGAACCCAGATCTGTACAGCCCATCTTCCACCATTGAAAAATTGCTCGGAGGAGCCAAAACGTCGTCGTCTTGACTCTCAACTCCTTCCACTTTCTTCCCTTCTATCTCCTTCTCCTTCTTCTTCTTCTGCTGCTCCAAATTCTTCCCAGAAATCACACTCATTATCGTCGAATTCCTCAAAAACCCACAAAATTCTTCCCAGAAAATCGAGCTCGGATTCCAACCCAGATACCAAAACACCTCGAATTGTGTGAATTTCAATGCGAACTCGTCATTATTTATATACCCAGTAAAAGAAGTAGCAGAAAATCTACAGAATTGAATTTGTTTCAGAGTAGAATTCTGATTATAGAGAGAGAAAGAGAGAGAAAGAGAGAGAAGAGTTGTTGTTCGTTAGGATTCTTCAAGCAGTGGGTTGGGGGAAATATAGAAGCCTTGAAATTCAATTTCTTTTTCCCTTTTTTTTGTTGGCTTATTCACTGTTGAATTTGGAAAATTATATAATAAAATATTTCCGAAATTCCAAAACCAGTTATCTGGTTGTTTTAGGGTTCCCGGAAAACAGGGGGTTAAGGAGGAGGAGACTAAAATACAGATAAGATGTCGGATTTTATGAATTAATAATAATAATAATAATAATAATAATAATAATTTGATTAATTAATGTTAATTAAATGATTAATTAACTAGTTTGACTTGTAACTAATTTTTCTGCATGATTAGTGTTGGAGAGGAATTAATGAGGGGTAAGTTTTTTTTTTGTCATTAATTAAGGTGTGATATGTTGAAATTTTGATAACCTCATATATTTGATGAATTTGTTAAGGTGTTTTGGTAACTTTTTGTTTTTGGAATTTTGTTAAGTTTTGGGTGTGATATCAAATTATGCCATAGATGTTAATAACATTTTCAATCGACTTCAATTAATTGACTGGCCAGTTAATTACTCATAAATTACAATGATTTACAATATAAAATTACCGTCATTAGAAAGATATTTTACTAAAAATTACTATGGAGGTAATTTCATATTGTTACTCATTGTAGTTTGTGAATAATTAACGGTCGAAATTTAGTCAAAATGTCAATTAATTTGAGACGGAGGGAGTATATAACACATTATTGATGACAGATAAGAGTAAATTTATGAAACTAATTATAAGTACAATCATTATTATGCGTTCCATATTATTTATCGTTAACTGTCACGATCTTCAATATCACTTTTTAATTAATCATTTTTTATTATTTTATTAAAAATTGTAATATCATACTTTTAGGATAGTAGTTTTTGTTAGGAATCTAATGGAAGTAATTTTATTTAACAAATTATTTTATATATTGAAAAATTTGTGGTAAGAAAATTTTAGATTTGACTGCACAATTTCCAAAAACGACAAATAATATGTAGGACGGATGTATTATTATTATTATTATTATTATTATTATTATTATTATTATTATCAATACAAATAACTTTATTAAAAGATGGAATGGAATTTCTCAATACCACAAAAAATTTGGGAGTCTCGTCTCCTTCATGATCTCGATCTATAAATTAGATTGAAAGTCGGGGACCACCTTCTTTATGGTCTCAGCCCAAACAATACAAATAAAAAGTGCATAGTCCATTAAAAGTTTAAGTCCAAACAAATATGAAAAGAAACTTGTAAGACTGTAATTAATGGGACCATAGTGATCCATAGTCCCAAGACCATTATCTAAGCACGATCAAGTCCCGCTTGCACGATTCCAGTCCTAGTGGGACTAGGATTGGGACAAAAAAATACAAGATAAGGCCGCATTGATTAGGATTGAGACTTAATCTCACTTCCTGGTATCGGTTGTCATTTCCACTCACACACACACATAATGAGGTCACATGTTGATACGTGATTCGTAAATTGGAAATTTTCAGTGGTCAGTGGTTTATTTAGTTGTTAAAGTCCGTCATTGTAAAGTGTAAATCATGTATTTTCCTTGTGAGCTGAAATTGTGTGATTTAAGCCCCGACTCATATTTTAAAGGCATTTTATCAAATATCAAAATAAAAACAAGAGCTAATATCAGTAAAATATCACGGTCAAACCTTATAAAATCAATTATTCTTCTTTTAGATAAAAATAAAGTGAGTTGTGGAGATAGTTGGAAATTAAAAAAAGGAAAAGGAAAAGAAAAACAAGTGCGTAGTAAAAGGGATACTAATGTTGACTTCAACGTTCAAAAGCTTTCAACTATGAATCTTTCTTTTTCCAATGAATCCATCTACTTTCTCAAAATCTATCTTTTTTTTAATAAAAAATATTGTTTTAAGGTTGAATAGAGCGAAGAGTTTGTAATATTGTTATGGAAATAACAAATAACTCCATAACAAATAATAATAGTACGACTATAAAAAAAAAAAAGTAAAGAACATCACAGTATTCACATCATAGACAACTAAAATATGGGAAAATAAAATTAATTTTTTTGAGTTTGTAATTCTGCTTTCGCGTCACTTCTCTTTAAGCAACTCCGCCGTAGTCACAGCGTCCCATGAATGAAAGCTTCTACCACAACAAAACTTTGTCGTTCACAAAATCTATCAAGAAAATTTGTTACGAATATGCGCTAAAATTTTTGGAAATTTTAATTGATAGTTTTTCTAATGCATACTGCCTTTGTTCTTGAATAATTGTCAAATTTACTTGATTTTCATGCCCCTTTTATTTGTTAATTTTATAATTCTAATCACTGAAATATATTCATTTCACCTTTGATAATGAATGTGTTAATTTGACTTTGTTTTTTCTTCTTGTATTGGACAATAATAAAGGCATATTTAGTAACATCTCCTTTTTTTACTCATTTAAAGACGATTACTTAATTGAAACTATGCACATAGATTTTTGGAAAGTAGTTTTCGTGACGATTATTAAGAGACGGAGGTGCTATATATATAATAATAATAATAAGGGATTTATATTAATATGCGATGAATTACCATAAGAAAGTACAAATTAAAGTAAAATGCATTATTAAACCTTATTTATTTCCTTTTCATGGAGCAATAAACCATAAATAATTTTCGAATTGTGAGTCAACTGGAATAATTAGTCATTCTAAATTACAAAATTTAAAGATAGAACTGTTACACCCGATTTCACTGTCATAGTATACCTCACTCGTGCGAGACTTACTTTTATATTATTTCTTGAGTGGCATGAAATTGGGTGGTCTGGCATGCAATCAACAATATGCCTTCTTGATTCCTAGTGGTCATTCTAATTTGACTTGCAATAATTGGATCTACTTTATGCCTTTGCTATCAATCTCTTTTTTTGTTTTTAAGTTTTAATGAATTTCAATTACTAATAATTAACTATATAATGTTTCAAAATTGTGAAATCCTGAAAATAAATGGTTGGTTAAAGTTGTTAACAATATTCAGTGTAGTTAAAGTTAATCAATCACAGAAAAGAACATGACCCACGTTAACCGTCAACCAAATGAAATGAATATAAAAATTAACCAATCACAGAAAAGAACATGACCCACGTTAACCTACCTAGCTAGATATATAGGTCCATAACTATCTAATAACACTCAATTTAGTGGGAGCAGTTAATATAATATATTTGTTCCAAAAATAAATAAGAAGTAATGCACATATATACTATATAGGTATTATTGTATATATTAATGTATATATAGTTGCATTTAGTAAAATTTCTAAAAAAAAATCCTAAGAAAGATTTCTTTTTTTTGTGAAGAATTTTCCTAGCCTTGGAAAAAGAAGATTCGGAGAAAGATTCTGAGATTCAGTATGAAATAATAATCACGACAAAAGTTTTATATCCATCAACAAAACACAAAAATATTTCATCAACTTGAAAATATTAAGCTATTTTTTTTGTGTGTGGATATCTATGAAGCATAGTCGATTTTTCAAGTTTTTACAAGATCTTAAAACGTCCCACCATCATATAGAAAAGCCATTGGCTCATATAGCAAAGTTTTCCTTCATATATTTTGATTATTTGACTCTTTCCTTTTTTGGACCACCATCACATAGAAAAAGAAATGCCCTTTATATGAGGGGCTCTCCTATCCTTAGGGTACATTTCTTTGTCCTTTTATTCTATATTTTGTTTGTGATAATTATTTGAAGTTAAATTATACATGTAAGGGGAAAAGATCCACAAGAAACCCAATTTTATGTCATATAATTAGGTAAAAACAATGTGCATTTTCTTGTCTAAAATTCATATTTCAAAGGTGTACCATAACTCAAATCATCGAATTTATTTGGGAGCGACTTGGTAATGATATATTAGAATACTACTCCCTTTAAATAGTAAAATTATTGAGTTTACAACTTTATGGTGGGATCCTTCCTCGGACCTCTACTTGCGGGGACGTTTTTTTGCACCAAATTGCCCTTTTTTACAGCTAAATCCGACCCCTTTATATCTTGTCTGGATGGGATATAGGAGTTTTAGTTTTCGTTTTAGTTATAAATAATAATGAGTTATTTAATTTCATCTTTAATCCAGATCTAAAATATAAGGATCGAGTAACATACAATTTTCATTGGATCCTGATTTTGAATTCAATATACTCTAACCGGTTGCCACTAATTTTCTACACCTTTTTAAAGTTTATATCAAAATACTTAATTTTTTTATTCATTTCTAACCTCTTCATGCATTTTCATGTATAGGGAAAAACTATTTATATTTAAATGTTCTCAACTTGAGATGTATCACACTAAGGTTTATTAATTATTGCTGCTATATTCATAGTTACCCTAATAAAGAAAATATGACTGAAACTAAAGAAGACAATAAAGCTTTATTCTTTTATGCGGTTGGATGGCTGCAGTGCCACAACACACTGCATTTTCACACCCACCACAATTTCATCACACTGCACCGTGTGGTACCGCAGCCAACCGCATAAAACAACAGGGCAAACATTGCCTCTACATGAATATGAGCCCTTGAAATATTCACCAAGCATGGCCCTTGATGCCATGCATGACTCATAACTCATAAGTCATACCTAGAAAGTTTATCTAACTCATTGAATTCCAGAAAATAAACATATTAAAATAGGATCATCATGCATCAACATCTTTTCACATTGTTTCCTTGGTTATTATTAATTAATTACATTATTTTGATAACAAATGTTGGGATCGGAATCAACAAGCATAAAAGCAAAGTAGACACTAGAAATGTATGGTGGGGGCCGACTTGGAACTTCACTCTTTTCATTCATGGAATCTTAATTTGCATTTAATTACAATATTTTCGACCAATCATCTTTATAAAGCAAACCCCTTCAGCCTTTTAGGTATGTATCATTATTGCTTCATCTTCCTATACTTTTTTATGCTAAAGCTTTGTCATCAACATTAAACTATTCTTCATTTTGCATACATGCATATGTATACATGCATGTTATTCTTCTATAGATGCATGTGTACGCGTGTGTGCGTGTGTGCTAATTGATCTAATAAGTACTTTGGGGTGTGTGTACGCGTGTGTTAGTTAATCTAATAAGTACTATGGGGTGTGTGTTGTGTATGCGCGTGTATGCGTGTACGCGTATGTGCGTTTGCGTGTGTATGTGTGTTATGTGTGAGCGTGTTTGCGTGTGTGTTGTGTGTACGCGTGTGCGTATATGTATATGTGTGTGCGTGTGCATGTGCGCGTGCGTGCGTGTGTGTCCGTTTGCGTGTGTTGTGTGGGTGCGTGTTTGCGTGTTTGCGTGTGCGTTTGCGTGTGCGTGCGTGTGTGTTGTGCGTGTGCGTGTGTGTGTGTTGTGTGTGTGTGCGCGTGTGCATGCGTGTGCGTGCGTGTGTGTCTGTTTGCGTGTGTATTAGGGGTGAACAATACTGGGTACTCGCTAAAAATCCAAGGATCTAGTGCCGGAGCCATTTCAAAATGGATCCTATAATCAAGATCCAGTTCTGGATCCATTTCAAACTGGATCCTAAAATCAGGATCCAGTCCCGGATCCACTGGATTTGGATCCAGATCCGGGTACCCAATTTGAAAGCACATGATAACTATCCAAGATTTTTATAATTGCCCTAAATACTGAAATATGAAATTGGGGTTTTCGAACGGTGTTGTTGGCATTCGAACAGTGAGAGCCCGAGAGGGAGTTGGGATTTCGGTGAGGGGCTGTTGTGACTGTGCGAGAAAGTGAGGCACTAAGGGACTGAGGGAGTTACCGAGTTAGGGTTTCGGTGAGAGACTATCAGACTGAGCGAGTAAGGGCTGTGATTTGAAAGTGTGAGGTAGTGAGAGTTTAAGGAATTTTAAGTACTAGAAAAATTAGGGTTTCTTAATGGGCTTTACACCTTTAGCAGACTGTGGGCTGACTGAAGAGTTGACTTAAATTAATTTTTATATTGAATAATCGAATGGATCTTGGATCCCAAATCCGGAACCGGATCCTTCAAGTCAGGATCCGGTCCCGGTTCCATTTGTAAATGGATCCTAACTTTAGGATCTAGTCCCAGATTCAGATAGCTAAGATCCGAATCCGGATCTGGATCCGGGTATCCATTTTTCTTGCTCACCCCTAGTGTGTATGTGTGTTGTGTGGGTGCGTGTTTGCGTGTGTGTCATACATGTCTCCAACATTTAAATGAAATGAACATTTAGCAAGATGAAAATGAACATCAAAATGAATTTTGATGTCCATTTTTCTTGTTGTTGGATCGATGTTCATTATGATGTTGATAGAAATTTATTTTAGTTATATTGGATGTTCATTTTGATGTCATACAAATTGTTGCCTATACTGGATGTTCATTTTGGTATCATACAAATTGTTACCTATACTAGATGTTCATTTAAAGTACGTAGCTAGATGTTCATTATGATGTTGTTGGATGTTACCTATATACATGAGACAGAGAGAGAATTGACTATCATCCTTATCTTTCAAATTTCTTGTTTTTAATTAAAAATCAAACAAAAATTTTCATATGTCACGCAATAGCAAATCTAGATCTTCGCATTAGAGATATAATAAATCATTACACTCATTTGAGAAATAAATGATTCATTAGTTCAAACTCAAATCATACTAATTTATTTCTTTTTTATGGGTTAAAGGTGACCATAACAACCCCACGCATCATAGACATGCAATTTGATATTTATGCTTAATTATTTCAACTTGTACCCAAAATTAATTGGTAATTATCCTTGAATGCATTGAACTAACCTACTTATATATACCTACATACTTAATTAGAAAAAGTTGATTATCATCTCTTTAGCTAGTTACAAATTAAGATTCACTGCATCTCAATAAAAAAATATATGCGAAATCTAATTTATCCTATATTTTTAAAGGGTAGTCTGGTGCAGAAAGTCTCTCCGCACGCAAACGGGGTTCATGGAAGGGCCCCACCGCAAAGACGTAATGTATGCAAATTTTACATTTTTATAAGAGACTGCTTCCAAGACTCGGACTTATGACCTCACGATCACACTTGCGCCAAGGCCCCCTTTCCACAATTTATTCTATACTTTATTTACGCACACAAAAAAAATCAAACTCTATCTTGAATGATACATGCATGGATCATACTTATATGACAATTAAAAAATAATGAATAAATAAAAAAGGGTTTTTGGATGATATTAATATTCCGACATTTGGGGTGTTGGATTGTAATATATCAACCTTTATTATTGGACAATAATATCCCTGACCTTTATACCTAGGTAACATTATTATACCAACAGTAACTAAGGGAATGGTGAACCGATCTCCACGAGTGCTAACGTGACTGGTGAAGGAAAAAAAACTGTCCCAGGCCAATAACCCCATTAACTCCTTAGTTTTTCTCACTAACCCACATTAAAAGACATTTGTTGGTTGTGTGTCACGCCAGTATGTAGACTGGTTCACCACTGCGTTAGTCATTGTGTTAGGGCCGATCTCTTTTAATGTGGGTTAGTGAGAAAAGTGGAGGGGTTAATGCGGTTACTGGGAAAGGGTCGGATAATTTCCCTCCGCCTGCCACGTCAGAACAGAGACCAGTTTACCAGTCACCACCTCTTAGGCATTGTTGGTATAATAATCTCAACTAAGTATAAAGGTGAAGGATATTGTTGTCCAATAATAAAAGTTGATATATTACACTCCAATACCCCAAAAGTCGGTATATTCTGATCCAATATCCTAATAAAAAATGGCATGTTGAGATCTAAGTGTTGATTAACAAGTAATTAGTGAAAGAAGTGGCTTTTAATTTGCATTGTAGTGCACCTACGTAGAAGTAACCTCGTGCATGTCCCATGCAGGACTCTTTTAATTTGTTTAATACTTTAATTAATCAGGATCTCATGCATGTCATAGTCAATTCATACATACTTGCAACGTTGCATTTTGTGGAAAAAAATATTAATTATTTTATAGGATTAGTGGATTCACCGACGTAGGTGATCGAGTTTAATGTTTTTGTAATAAATTTGTTTTTTTATAATAAACATGCGGTTTTAAAATCACAAGGGGTGATCAATTGATTAAAAAAAAATTGCAAAATACACTACTGTTTGAGGTAGAAGCAGTATGGTTTTCCAGGAGAGTTAGAGTTATACTCTTATCATTAACTTACTTTCCAATAATGACCGTGTTTGAGTAAAATATTTTTAAAAAAAGATACAAGCCCCACATTTAATAATTTAAATACACTACAACAGAAAATAAAAAACTGTCGAGAATCTCGTATTCTTCACCACGCGGCGAGCACGAGTTCGAGTTTTTCCCACTGTCGACACTCGTCATCGCCGCTGCACTGTCTTTCTCGTCTTCGCCCACACCATATCAGCGCTATCTCACAAACTCGCTGTTGCAGAAACTCTTAATTACACTTGTTGTAGGTATTTTAGGTCAGAAGTAGACAACGTCTCATACTACTACTCATAATTTTAGGTAACATTATGTATTTATTTGTCCTAAACTTAATGTTATGTCATATTTATTTGTCCATTCAGAAATAATTTTTTGTAATTGCTTCCATTACTTGCTGAGAATCTTCATATGCAATAGTCAATTTTGTAGGTCTTACATAGATCATAGATGTCGACATATGTAAGGATATTCATCATCCATTAATAATTTTTGAGTGAGAATAAAGTTTGAATAAGATTGATGCATTTTTTATGTATTTTGATCTAGTCAAACTGGCAGCCATACTTTTTGAATATATAATTATTTGGTCCTTTAATTTTGTTTTCATTTTATGAAAATGGGTGACAAAGATGTCTTCAAAAACTAACTCAGATTTTAGACATATGTTGAATCATCCGCCTTGTATTACCCTGTTCTTTGGATTTGATAAGATGAGGTTTGGATTAATTGGATTGAATAAGTTATGATGGCTTTTTTGAGGAATTGTATTTTTAGAGATGATTTTTTTTGGGAACTGTGTAAGATTTGGATTGGATTGAATTGGAAAGAATTACCAATTCAAAGAATAAGGTTGGTCTTTTTTTTTGGGGGGCTTAAGATAATAAGATGTCACTTCAAGGGTTTAATTTGTTAGGGCATGTTCTTTAGATATTTGTTCAACCACACCTATATTTACTATTTGTATTTATTTGAATGTATCTATTTATACTCAAGTGCATTATACATGTACACCAAAAGGTGGTAGGAGTGCCGGCAAAAATTCAAATCCCGGTAAACATGGGTTGGGGAAATACGGATGAAAAATTTACTTTTGGACTGAGTCGCACAATTTGGACGAGGCTAAATTCAAATTAAATGGGATTCAAACAAAAAAAAAAAGAGAAATATTGTGTTCAGATCTTCGAGCATTTAGGTCAATGTCAAAATCGGGCACGAACCATACCAGACTTTTTTCTGGGCCAGACAAATTTGGAAATTTGGGTCGAACGAGTGTTGCCAGTGCTAGTAGTAGCCTAGTTGGCAACCATTCCTATCTTTCAACCTCCCCATCAAAGTTAAATTTTTGGTAGAAGTAAAAAATTTCAAACATAGAAACTTGGAGTTGGTGGCCAAGTAGTATACTAGTTGCCCCCATCTATGATTAAACTTACTGATAGTTATCCTTGATATAGAGATCCGATAGACGGACCAATAAGGTGCAATACGTATCATCACTCTTTTTCATATAAAAAAAGTACACTATGTACGTATTATTGCTTTTCTAGTTATACAACAAGGTTTTTTTTTTTTTTTTGGGGGGGGGGGGGTTAATTATCAACCCATGAGAAGTACAATTATACTAAAGGCATTGACAATTATATGAATTATCATTTTACTTTATACATGATGTGAGCTTAATAATTAAGCAAAACGCATGATTTATGTTGTATTATTTCTCTTCTTTTTCTTTTCATTTTTATAATGGTTCTCTTTTTTCCTTTTTTTTTTTGCATGAGCAAATGGAGTAGACGTTAGTTTAGTGTTACATCATGGATTGGATATGGAACATTCAAAGCCGAAAGTTGATAGATTTTCCCACTTTTTTAAGGGCCAAAAATTATTAAAAAAAAAAAAAACAAATTGAACTTGACAAAGATAGGCCGCCAAAGCCTAAGTATTACACTTGCATGATTATCACTCATAAATTATAAGTATAGTCCAACAACCTATTTTAATTTATATCAATATGTGGGTGGTCACCCTAATTTCAAATAAATTTTAACTTAATCGGGCCGATACAATCCGAAACAGAACCCCAAGATGGTAAACTTAGGCTCTCTTCTTTTCCATGCATGGTACTATACCGTGCACTTGCCAAACTTTACCACCAACCATTCTTACCACAAATTTTATCAAAACCTACCATACTGTGCCGCAACATACCACACTTTCCACATTTACCATATCATACCGTTTCCACAGTTTACCAACCGCAGAAAATAACAGGGTCTTAGTAAATACAATGAACCCGGACATGAATGGCTTGATCTGAGTCACAATTTCCAGGAAGAACCTTGGCATTGGCTCTCTATCTAGGAGCTGAAATCACCTGGATTATGACCCAAAATGCTACAGGTTCTTTTTTTAGGGTTTAGGGTTTAGGGTTAGGGTTAGGGTTTAGGGTTCAGCATACCTGGTACCATGAAGCAGAGTACTTTTCCTGTAGTAGTATTCTTCAGCATTTTGCATCAATGTATTGTATTCTTGACCCTGGAAGTAGCTCCTGCAGATGCCAAGTGAAATACCAACAGGGTAACACAAAAGAACCAAAAGAAAAACAAAGGCCAAATGACAAAATACAAATGGCAACAATGTCAGTCGGGTCAAGTAGTTCGTCAGAAAAATCTTTCGAGGGGTACATACGAAGATATCAAAGCGATTCGATTCCAAAAAGGCAGGAAATTCCATGTCCCATGTAAGTAAAGCAGTCAGTTTTGCATAATTTAGCGAGGAAATCGCTTAATAACAAGTACTCACATCAGCATCTTCAGACTGCTTGCATTTCTTGATCTTGATCGCTTGTTGAGACAGTACTTGACCCTTAAAGATCGAGTCAGATCCTAAACCTAAATTTTCAATAATTGAATCATGTGCTCTAGCTTCTTACATTGAATTGACGACTCGATAATCTTCTATCCGAATCCTGTTGAAGTACTCTGCCAACGACAAATCTCGCGTTCCCTTAACTTGTTGGTGATGTAGGAATCACGTTGTTTGTCAAGCTAACAGGAGTTTGTTTACTACATAAAAGCTCAAAATGTACATACATTTCAGTTTACGTCGACCATACTCATTTTCAACCTCTCCTTCTCCAAGAACTTCATTTCCAACCCCAAGCAGCCTGCCATTTGGAATATCTCCTCGTTCCTAGGGTGAGATTTATCGTCTGACGAAAATCCGTGCATGATCAAAGAACCATCAGTACTACCCACATCGACCCAGCTAAACCCGACTTCCTTCTTAACTCTTCTGTCTCTCATTTTTCTCCTTATGGTTGCCACCTTCTCCCAATCCCCCTTTTCAGCACACAAATTCGACCACAGAATGTACGAACCGGATTCCTCAGGCTCCATTTCGATTATCCTGTCAGCTATTCTCCTTCCCATGTCGATATCCCCGTGTGTTCTACAAGCCCCTAACAAGCTCTGCAGGGCAGAAAACGACGGTCCATCAGGAATTTTAGGAAACAACTCTTCTGCCTCTTTCAGTCGCCCTGCACGACCCAACATGTCCACCATACAAGCATAATGCTCGCGCGTTGGTTTGATGTGATTGTCTTTGATCATCGAATCCCATATCTCGCGCCCTTTATCAACCATCCCCTTCCTCGCGCATGCTGTTAGGATGGAGAGGAAAGTAATGGAGTCGGGGATCACACCTTCGCTTCTCATGTCCTCGAATATCTGCATGACGGATTCGTAGTCACCGTGCCTTGAATGAGCAGAAACTAGCGAGGTCCATGAGAATTGGGTTTTCTCGGATGTTTCCTGAAAAACTTTCTTGGATTCAGAGAGGCTACCTCGCTTAGCGTACATGTCAAGGAGGGCACCTGAGACAATCGGGTTAGGGTTTAATCCGAGCTTCAGCAGCTGCGCGTGGCAGTTTTGCCCGTATCTTAGTGAAATGGCTTCAGCAGATCCAATCGCACTCAGAATACTTCCGAACGTGTATTCATTCGGTTGAGTCTCCGTTACAGCTAAATAGAATGCTTCAAAAGCTTCTTGGTACAGATTATGCTGATCATATCCAGATATCAAAGTGTTCCAAGATACAATATCCCTGTTATGACGAAGCTCCCCGAAAACCTTGCCCAAGTCTCCCATGGACCCGAATTTAGCATACATGGAGATCAGACTGTTTGCGACGTTTAATTCTGACACGAAACCACTCTTTATGCAAAACCCATGAACCATTTGACCTTCTTTAACCAGATTCCTTAGTGCAACGGCATGCAGTAGGCCAACGAATGTGATATCATTCGGGTAGACTCCATCCATCCTCATTTCATGAAAGAGGGAAATCGCGTCCTCTTCAAACACAGAAATCATAGTCGTCCAAGAGACCACATTCCTCTCATACATGTCTCGAAATACAAGACTAACGTTTTCGTTCACTTCACACTTGGCGTACATCGACATCAAGAGATTACAGACCGAGCGATGGTGACCACATCCAACCTTGATACTAAACCCATGTAGCGACCGCCCCATCTCCAACTTTTTCTCATACCCACAAGCAGAAATTGCAGCGGTTAACGATACATGGTCCGGCTTCATCTCGTGTCTCAGCATCTCAGAAAAGGTCCAAAGGGCTTCAAGTCCATATCTTCCCTCTTGGCTGTACCCACATAAGATTGCACTCCAAGACACTGAATCCCTCCATGGCATTTCGCTAAACACTCTTTCCGCCTCCTCAATCCGACCCCACCTCGAATACAGCGTAACGAGCGCATTCCCAACAAAAACCTCACAACCCAACCCTGATTTCACTACATTGCAATGCAGCTGAGACCCAAACAAAAACCCTTTACCATCCAAACAGTATGACAAAACAGTAGAGTAGCTAACAGGATCAAACACAACACCTTTCCCATGAATTTCGCACGCGAAATTCAAAGCATCATCAGCATTCTCAAAACCCATAAGGAGGGTGTTGTAAGAGACAATATCAGGATCATGAATACCCCTAAATATACCTAGTGCCTGGAGAAGCTGCCCTGATTTACAGTACATACTCATCAAAGAATTTAACACGGGTCGATACAGAATGAACCCAGATGACACAGCAAAGCTGTGTATTGCCATGCCAGGTTTCGAGTCATGGCGACATGCTTTGATAGCAATGGCCACACTGTCCTCATTGATTCCATGGGGAAAGTTATGCTGCAACTCCATCTTGAAGACATTGAGAGCTTTGAAAGACAAGTTCTGATGTATATAATTCAGCATGAGGTTATTAACCGAAGAAATGCTTCTTTGAGGAGTTTCGTCGAACAGGTGGTGGGCATGGTTGGTTGAGCAGCATCTTAACTTTACCAACGAGTATTCGAGGTTTGATCTAGAGAAAGCTGCTAAATTTAGTCTGCTGGCAAGCATTAGATTCCCAGAAACACTGTTTTTGTAGCTTGATAACTGCTATTGCATCCCAGAAGCCCAGAAATTTTGCCCTCTAGAGTAGGCAAAAAAAACTCAAAGGGGGATAAAAATAGTGTAAGAGTTTAAGGCATGTCAATGTGTAGCAAAGATGCACAACTTATGACCGAATTAGCTATCATTCATAACTCTAACCTTGCAGGATTAAATTATAATATTGCAGCGCGTTGTAGGAGAGCACTAATGTTTCTACACAAAGGAATGGTAGAGAATGCCAGGATGAACTTGAACAGATTGATTTCAAGTGATGAGCCACTAAGCAAACCAACCATAAAATGCTATACAAGACTTTGAGGTTACCATCTGTGAAAAATGAGGTAACCCAGCAGGACAATTGGGCAGCATGAAACCAAAATAAAATAAAAAAGTCGTTTATTTTTTGTTAGGTCCCCTCATTTTTCACAAATTAGAACATTAATGTCTTGTAACCTAGAGCGGTCAAAAAATCGGGTCTGGGTCAATCCGGGTTCTAACGAATCAGACATTGGACAAAAACTTGATGTCTGATGCCCAGTCTTTTGGAATATTTTCCGGGTCGGACTCGGGTCGGACAAATTGGATAAGTATAAATTAGAGTTTAAACTGGGTTCGGAATTTAAAAAATTGGAAAATATTGTGCTCGAATTTTCGGTCAAGTCGGTCAATGTAAAAATTCGGTTGAAAATTTTATAACCATACCCATTTTTCTGGTCGGACTAAGCCAAATTTTCAAATCGGACATTTTTTTGACAGCCCTAGTCTTATTGGATATTTTATGGTCAATTTACTTAATGAGACATCCTTCATATCAATTATCCATTAACATTTAGGGTGTATGCATCTCATATAGACCTGTTCAACAGGTCAGGACCCGCATGGTCCTACGGGTCAAGGCTAAAAGTTTAGAAGGTCACCCCACCCGACCCAGGAAGTCGGGCCCAAAAGAATAGCCCGACGAATCGAAAATACCTGGCCCAAAAGTTGGGTCGGGGTCAAATCGACGGGTCATAAACTTCTACGGTCACAGACTCACAGGTCTAATACTCTAATCTCAAGAAAAAGGAGGAAATATGGAAGTATCCCCAGGGCCCAGTCCCACCAAAACTGGCCCATAAGACAATACCAATTTTAATGGGCCTTATTTCAGTGTTTTATGTGTAGAACCCACTAAAAATTATCTGGGCCTAACGATTATTATGTTCGACAGTTTTTTTCAATTTTGGCCCAATTGACTAAAATCCTTTTTTTATCTATGCAAAAAAACAGTTATTTTTACACCTCAATTCAATTCATTTACAGCCCTTTGATTCGATGTCACGAATTTGGTTGGATGATTAAGATTGCGCCATTGATATAACTTTGGTTTTTTTCCCCCTATTTCCAACAATATAGGCTCCTCTTCTTCAAAGAAAAAGAATGTACTTTTATATACTTTATCAAAATTAAAGCATTTAAATTTTGTAAAAATGATAGGTTTCAAAGTCAACTGGCTCAGCCAGCCATGTGCCCCTTAGGCGCATAAAAGGTCACATTCTAAATTATATTTTAGACTTTTACTTAGACTTGTTGGTAGAATTTCATGAAAAAAATCTCCCATGAATATTTCCGGTCATTCCCCCTTAAAATTTTTTATTGAGTTTAAATACGAAATACTAGACTCCAAATAGAAAATTTTCATCCATTAAACTTTACTACTTTTCAAGAAAATTTGGCATCTAGACATTACCTAAAAGATAAATTGAATAGTTATAGAATAAGTTTTGCTTTTATAATCCTTTTTCCCCTCAATTCTAAGGTTGAATATTGCTCCATTATGAAAGCTTTTTTAGTCATTATAATTACACAAGGAAATATTAGGCAACAAATAACTCTTTATTTTTTGTTATCTTATTGATATGTACACAAATAAAATCTAGTTAGATACATCACTTTCATTGTAGTTGTGACCTAATCTATGAAGAAAAAGTGCATATAGGTGATCAACTTTAGATTATGAAAACATCTTTAAGCAGAAAGTAAAATATAAAGATCAAAAAGTACCCTTTTGATGTTTAGATATAGAGTAAGGAATTAGTGATATTTTAGATGAGATATATGTTTTGTACATTGATTGCATCAAGCTAATAAACCAAAGTGACCACAAAGCTCTTGTGTAAAAAAAATTGGTTTCAACTTACCTAAGATTTAGAAATTGTTCGCTGCCTTATATTACACCATAAAAGATAAATAAGGGAAATTTAATAAAATATTTTACTTTAATAATGACAATCTAAGTTGAAAATTAAATATATTCAACTATCTAGATTATAGACACATGGTACTTTATTATTTAATTGTTGAAAGTAGCGGGTGTGATGAGTTGCCATTTGAATACAAACGACCCACAAAAGGGTCTAGATGTTTCATGCAGGACTACAAAAAGGGTGTAGATCTTCCAAAGGATAGTCCATGAAAATGGTCTACATTTTCAACGTGACAACCACAAAAAGCGTCTAGATTTTCGCGGCAGTAGACCAGAAAAATGTCTAAAAATTTGCAGACAACAACCATAAAAAGGGTTGAAATATCTCCACCCTTGATATCTCGACCCTTTTTATAAGCGTCGATCGAAATTTATCAGACTCCAAAAAGCGTTTAGAGATTGCTAAAAAGGGGTCTAAAATTTGCTATGTTTTATGGATAAAATTAGAAATATGTTTATAAAATTTGATTTTACGATATCAAAAACTACAAACAAGATTTATTGAACTATAATTCCATAAGATAATTAATTATGTAATTTTGTAAGCAAGATTTACATAATTAGAAATAAAATCATCTCACCAAAATGTAGTCCAATATCAATCTCAAATATATTTAAAAATGATTTCATTTCAAAGATACCACAATGAGAAAACAATGGCACCTTTTTATGGGTGTCGGTGGAAGGTTATATGTGTTTTTTAATGCACTCAAAGCTTAAAAGAGAAACACTACAATTTACATATTCCTTTTATGTTTTCAACTTTATTTTTCTTTTGGCCAAGAAAATGACACCAAGGAAGTGCCTTGTGATCACTCAACATGCACACACTTGAGTGGATTTTAGAATGATACTTGAGCCACTTTTTATTAGACTTCTTGTAGATAAATATTTCAATTTGAACTAAATAAATTATTTATAAAAAATAATATTATGTTGAAATTGCAAAAGTATAAGTTTAATCAATAATAGGATGCAATCTAGAGTGATAGAGAAAACTCTAGCCTTCATGTTCTTGGAGGGGCTACCATCGATTTTTTTTGTCGATGGTAAGCCCCAATTTTGATTGATTTCTATTCCAATTACTAATTTGTCTCTTCTGTAAGCATTATTATTTTTTAAACATGGTAATAGCCAAACTCATCACCTATCTCGGGTATAACCCAAATGCCTTTGTAATGCATCGATGTGGGATGCCAATGGCCCAAAGATGGGTCCCACTCCAATCCACAACACTCTCCGAAATGGTAAGAGAGAGATGTCGTCCCCAGGATTCGAACCCTGGATTGGCTTTTGTAAGAGTTATTTAGTCTCTTCTTTTGTAAGAGTTTTTGTACCCTTATTTAGGTTTTTAGTCTCTTTCTAGAGTTTTTGTTCAGTTGGTGTGGTCTAATACGTTGGATGAAGATCAATTTTCAAATCGCTATAGCACGGGTTGTGAGGTTCTCCATCACTGATAAAGATGCTGAGTCATCAAAGAAAGATTCAGAGTCATCGAAAAAATCGGAGCCGAACGTCAGTAAGATTAATATTAGTTATTTAGAAGTTGAATTTCATATCTATATTTTAGATCTACAATTGTTCAATTACGACTTTCATTGTAAGTGCCGTATGATTTGCTAATAATGAAATCGTTATGTTTGGTTTCAAAAAAAATTTAAAGTGACCGGGTTTAAGGAAATATCAATTTTTAGTTGTTTTCTACTGCAATATTTGTTGTAATGTTTAGTGATTCGAACAAGTGAAACATATAGATACGTTACTAAAATGAAGTGAGGGGCGAAACTCAATGTAACCTAAAGTACAAGCCCTAATAGAAGGGGGGATGCATGGACTCTCTTGTTCCAACTTCCAACCATCACTTCTTTGCGGTTAATATGTCACTCTCAAATCTATTATGAGCCTTACAAGTATTACCCAAGAAAACAACAATTATTAGTTCGAGTGGTGTGAAATGAATATGAGGTACAATTAACATTAGAATTTTTACAAATAAACTAACATTGTTCTTTTCTGTGGTGGGTAAAGTGTGATAATAGTATGGTATGATACGGTAAAAATGTAAATAATATGATATGATGTGGTACAGTGTGGTAAGTTGTGGTAAAATTTATAGTAATAATGATTGGTGTATTAGATGATGATAAAGAAAAGTAAAAAGTAGTGAGAAAAGTGAGGGGAGGGAAAATTATGATTGTAATATAATGTAGTATGATATGGTAATATATAATGGTTTGTCGTTAATGTGGTAAATTAAGGTAGGCTCAAAGCTTGCTAAAGGGTCGGACCAAACCGGTCTTCTACCCATGACCTTGGATAAATGGTTTTTGATATTAAATTAAATGGAAAATATTATTTAGCTAAATATATTCATAATACTTTTAGTTAAATAATAATTATCATAAATACTTTTGGTACAACTACACCTCATTTTAAATTAATGGTCAAAATGGATCACTTATGAACCCACCTTTATTTTTGTCCCACCCGAGATCACATTCACATTCTTATTAAAAAGTCATTATAATACAACTTCTAAAATGGTGTCACCCAAGACTGTGTTATAGTAGAATAGGTGATGAACGAAATATAGTTAACCGAACTATTAGGGTTGGACATGTACATTTTAGTGCGCCGCCACACCACCACTGTCCACCTGGTATTTGCAAGATGGATGATGTTTTGGATTACTACAGTCTAATATTGTAGCCCCCTGACCCCTTCTGGATTGCTGACATTATTGATAATCGCTTCAAGGATCGACGATTGGCCCTACGAATCACTACGGGTCCTTTCAGCATTTTTGTCCTCGTTCACACGCTACTTAAGAAACTTTCCAGGAGGTCACCCATCCTGAAATACTCCCAACTAAGCACGCTTAACTGAAGAGTTCCTTACGTATGCGCTTTCTAAAAGGAATGTGCACTTTTGTGATAGAAGTAGTCATTTCAATCCCTTTAAGTCACTTTTAACCATACATACAAGGTGTTACAAATATATGACAATTTGGTTACTATAGTGTTATCATTTGAAATACTACAATCCAATATATTAAAATTTGAGAATGTGGATTATTGCAATACATGTGTCGCAAAGGAAAGCAACCCTTCTCCCTCCTACAAATAAATAGTTCAGCTCACTGCAATCAGCGTTGAAAAAATTATTTCCGACTTGAATAATCGAATTTATTCGGCCCGTAAAATCCCGGTTCAATCTAAACCAGATTTAGACATTGTCCGAATTAACCGAACATTCAGACACAATACTTCTTTCCTTTTTCTACTGTCTAAACCCAATTTTGAACCGTATTAAATCCGCCCGAGTTGTCACACCCAACAAAACCAGGTCCAGACGTCAAATTTCTCATCCAAATTTCGACATTGACCAAACAAACTAAACCCAAACCCGGATTTTTGCTAGCACTAACTGTAACACATTTATAAATACTACTTATCATTGTCTCAATTCATATAATTCAGTCCACTACAATCCAATTTTTTAAAAAAATTGTTTGTTTGTTGATAGAATAACAAGAAGACTGCCCGATAGAATTCGACCCGAAGTTGAAAACCGTCCCAAACCCATCCATAAATCTAGGCTAGGCCCTAAATCTCCAAAGTCAAAACATAAATCAACCCGAACCCGATCCGAAAATCAACCCAAACCCGCCCAGAAGTCTAAAGCTAGGCCCAAAATCTCCAAACTCAAAACACAAATAAACTCAAACTCATCCCATATCAACCCAACCCGAAACCGACCCGCCTAAATTGACAGGATATGGAATATGAACCACTAATAATGGAGCATGGTCACCACACCAACCGTTGCGCGCGTGATCTTAACCAAACCAAACTCTGTCTGTTGGTTTCTTTCTTTCTTTCTGAGTTTCTCCGTCCCACCCAAACAAAACTCAGACGGGAATCCGTTTTTGTCCTCTCTCTATCTCTCTCTATCTCTCTCTCTCTCTCAAACTCTGATTGCTCAATTTCTTCCTCTCCTTCTCTATCTTCCCCAAATCCCACTCTCCTTCTTGTGGTCTACACAATCTTCTCTCTTCAATAAAAAAACCCACCAAAAATAACATTAAAAAACATTAAAAAAAATCCCCTGGCTCTCATTCCTCAATTCAATCTCTCTCCAATCTCCTTCACTTTTCTGGGTTTCTCTTTGAATTCCTGCATAATTCATGGGAGGAGGAGAATGATGATGATGATGATGATGATGAAGATGATTATGGGGGTTTTGATGGTAATACGATGACGTTTCGTGATGTTGTTGTTGTTGTCCATGATCCTGATGTTGATGTTTATGGTGGATTTTCGATTTCCAGAAACCCAACAACAGCAACACTAACAACCTCACTTTACTCTCCTCCTTCTTCCTCCTTTCTCCTCAATGAAGGTAATTTTAATTCATGGTTTATCCGAATTTCCCTCTTTTTTGATGGATTAATGCTGTAATTATGGGAAATTTTGGTGGGTTTTAATTTGTTCGTATGTTTGTTTTTGGAAATTTTGTGGGTTTGATCAATTGTGAAACTGGGGTTTGATTGGGAACGCAAAGTTTCCATTTTTAGGTTTTTTTTAGAAAGAAAGATGAAAAAGTGTTGCGGAGAATCGACGCTTCTTTTTATCTGTTATTCTTCTTTTTGGATGGGGTATTTAGTGGAAGATGATTCATTCAAGTGAATTTCGAATGTTGGCTACAATTGTGGGTAATTTTGGTTGGTTTTAAGGCAATGTATGTATGTATGTATGTATGTATGTATGTATGTATGTATGTATGATCATGATTCTATGCTGTGTTTTCATGGGGTAGTTCTTGAATTGTATTCTGGGTGATCAGATTTGGAGGGAATCAAAACTACCATGCAAAATTGATGAAGAAATTGTGATCATGGTGTGATTGTTTGAGCCTCAAACTCTTTTATGCCCTTTGTTGAATGCATAGTCTCATACTTACTGTATGGTATGGCTCGTATCATTTTGGTTTCACCCGGGTTGTTTTCGTGTGCCGAATGCCATTTTCGATACTTTGATCATCCGTGTTTGAAGTAGTACTTGTTGCAATTGTGCATGTAATCGTCAGTTTAAGTTTTTGGTTGAGATGGTTCTTGGGTCGAGTGTTCTTATGGGCTTGGATGAATGTTGGTTGTTTCGTGGTTGCGTTTCGTATGCCAAATATCATTTTTTGACGTTTTGATCTTCCATATCTTCTGAAGTAGTGTTGAGTTTTTGGTTGAGACGGTTCTTAGGTTTGATATTCTTATGGGTTTTAACCGACTTTGATTGTCTCATGGTTGCATGTCTTGTGCCGAATGTCATTGTTAAAATTTCGGTCCTCATGTCTTCTGAATTAGTACTTCTTACAAATTTTACCGTTCCTGGGCATTCAACTATTTGTTTAAGCTTTTGGTTGAGACGGTTCTTCAGTCTGATATTTGCTGCCATTTTTATGTTAGATCAAATGTGGCCAGTAAATCTAAGATCAACCGAAGAATCAATGGATACAGCACTCTATCCATCCGGGCCCTACCCCGAGCGCGAAGGTGAGCCCGATTGTTCCTTTTACCTCAGAACGGGGCTTTGTAGATTTGGTTCAACATGCCGCTTCAACCACCCTCCTAACAGAAAACTAGTAAGTACCGACATTGATCATGTTAAGCATATTTTAACCATCTTTTTCATCTTGTACCCTGGTGACAATGTAGAGGACAGGAAACTACTTTATGAAGATTTGTTTATACATGCTGGTTAGACAAAATCATCGCGTCCTCATCATTTGGTGGAGTTGCTTCAAATTTAGAAATTTTAAGAACAAGTGTCTCATTTTTCGAGTCTTGAGTGAGGAACTAGTACTTACTAGGGTACAAAATTTTTCATTTAAACTACTCAAAAGTAGTCCTAGAAACCCTTTCTTTTTTGCAGTCAAAAGGCTTAAATTCCACCTCAGATTGTCCCAAAAGTAAGCTTCTTTCTTCCAAATGGGTATGTTTTTTAAGTAGGACTGTATGTATTTGTTGCTACTCTCTCTTTCTCGAACTCGCTTATTCTCTCGATCATCATGACGATATCGATATGCATTTGATGAATTTGATAGATGTTAATGTACTACAGGCTCTCGCTACGGTGACAATGAACGGAGAATTTCCCGAAAGGATTGGTCAACCTGAATGCCAGGCATGAATATATCCTCTATCGTTCTCTTGTTCATATTTTTCTTGTCTGTTTATTCGAAATTATGCATGAACATGCTCTGTTAAAACTCATGCATTCATATATTCGATGTAAGATTCGACCTTTTGTTGTTTATGGAAACCGAGACGCTTGATGAGTTTCAATGAAAGTTTGATTTGTAACTTCCAATAATCCTTTGCTTTGCATTTACTCTTTGAAAAAATGTAGTTTTGTGTTTTCTGACATTACGTTTGGCGTTGGTTCGCCTTTTTTCCTTAGTACTATTTGAAGACGGGAACCTGCAAGTTTGGAGCAACCTGCAAGTTCCATCACCCGAAAGACAAGGCGGGTATCGCCGGAAGAGCTCCACTAAATATCCTAGGCTATCCACTTCGTCCGGTAAGACTGACTTTACGTCGTTCTTTCTTTCTATCAATTTGGGAAGTTGTGAAATAATCAATCGAACGGTTTGGTTGGACAGAATGAGCCAGAATGTGCATACTATTTAAGAACTGGCCAGTGTAAATTTGGGAGCACCTGTAAGTTTCACCACCCTCAACCATCCTCTTCGTTGCGCGGTTCTTCTGTGTATCCTTCTGTCCAATCTCCAACAACTCCTGGTCAGCAATCGTATCCAGGAGGAATGACGACGAATTGGCCCTTGTCGAGAGCTTCGCTTGTCCCTAGTCCGCGTTGGCAAGGACCCTCGAGTTACACACCTTTGATTCTTCCACAAGGAATGGTCTCGGTTTCTGGCTGGAATGCGTATATGGTATGGTCCTATTACTATAGCTTCTTCTTGTATTTAGGGCTGTCAAAAAACTATCTGACGAGGAAAGAGGTTTTTCATTTGGATTAGACACAATATGTTCCTTACTTTTCTTGTTCATACCCGAATTTAGGCTTGCACAAATTGTCCGGCCTGAAATAAATATGAAACAAAAAAATTGGGTGTCCGGTCCGCCATCAATTGTTCGTGTAAGGTCTGATGCATCAGAACACCTAGTGACCAAAGCCCGGATTTTCGACAACCTTACCCGAAATGACCCGAATACGGACATTCGAACACTTGACAACCCTAGTTCTAGCCAACATAACACACCATAAACCCTTCCAAGAACCAAACATCTTTAGACATGATTCATATTTGTTTGTCACTAGGACCAGGCGAGCTCAACCCGCCCCGTCCCAAACCTTGTTGACCTGACCCCGACCCGAATGGCCCAATTGCTAGGTCTAGACTCAACTAAACATCTTTACCCATGAGGACCATGATTCATTATCTGTTCATCACCAGGGGCCACATGGGCTCAGTTTCCTCCGAGTCCCGCCCTGAACCCAACCTGCCCCCCCCCCCGAATCGACCCCGACCCGGATAGCCCAATCGCCGGGTCCAGTCAACCGAACATCTTAACCGATGATCCGTCGCTTGTTTGTTTGTGACCAGGGCCAGATGGGCTCAGTCTCCTCGGAGTCCCAGCTCCAGACGTCCGGCGGCAGTCCAGTGTATGGGGCTTCGCGCCAGGGCGAATCCGCAGTCTCCGCATCCCCACGCCCGGTGGGCTACTACGCCCTGCAGAGAGACAGTGTCTTCCCCGAGAGACCCGGGCAGCCGGAGTGCCAGTACTACATGAAGACCGGAGACTGCAAGTTCGGTGCAGTCTGCCGGTTCCATCACCCCCGGGAGAGGCTCATTCCGGCCCCCGACTGCCTCCTCAGCCCTCTCGGCTTGCCATTGCGTCCGGTGGGTAAACTTTTTGACAACTTTTCAAAGTTCAGTGATGCATTTGCCTTAACATGTTCTAAATTTATCGACTGAACTTATTGTCACATTTTTCCGCATAACTTATCATAACGAACTTATTGTCACAATTTATTGATTGAACTGACTTTTTTCCGCATAACTTACTCTGAACTGAACTTATCATAACTTACTCTGAACTGAACGTATCGACTGAACTGACTTTTCTCGCACCCGCATCTTACAGGGAGAGCCCCTGTGCATATTCTACTCGCGATACGGCATCTGCAAATTCGGCCCAAACTGCAAATTCGACCACCCGATGGGGATCTTCGCGTACAACCTCTCCCCGACAGCCGCTGACAGTGGGGCCCGCCGCTACCTGGGGTCATCATCGACGTCCGGCGGCCTGACGCTGACGTCAGAGGGGCTGGTGGACCCCGGCCCGGGCTCGCACAACCGGCGGCTGTCCCTGTCGGAGACTTCCCGGGACATGCCGTACGGCGGGAACAACGGCGTGGAAACTGAGGGATGATTAAATTGTTGCATTGATTGGTAAAATCTTCCTTTTTGGTAGAAGATGAAGATGAAATGATCCAAGTTGTACAACCCCCTCTCTTTTCTGATCTGCATCATGGTTTCGACTCGATTTATATTATAATTCTCTCTGAATTTCTTCCATCTCTTGCTTGTTTTGTGCTGTATAAATCCAATTTTATTTGTCACATTTGGTGAAACCAATGTGAACAAAAATTCTTCTTCAATCTTCAATCTTCATTGTCGTCGTCTGCTCTGACTGAAATTCGTTTACTTACCCAGACTTTTGCTGCAGTTTTAATGGCAGTTTATTGAACAGATTTGTTGCTCGGCGTTCGCTAATTGTTGATAGGGCTCAGATACTGCGGGTTGATAATGCCACCATTCCTAGTTTGATATGAATCTAATCTAATGACATAATAAGAGACTAACATCATACTACATTGATATAAGAAACTAAAATGTAGATAAAATATTAAATGTAGATTAAATTGTTGAAATATATTCCTATTTTTGGACTTGGACCATGTTTTTTGTTTTCCACGGTAGATAAAGTGTTAGTGAGATAAGTGAAGAGAGAGACAAGTGAAAAGAGATAAGAAAATGAGAAAAGTGAGATAAGAGAAAGTTGTGGTTATGGTAAAGTATGATATAGTATGGTAATATGCAATTTGTGGTTAGTGTAGTAAGCTGTTGTAGGTGCGGTGCAGCACCATGCAAAGAATAGTACGGTACGATACCACGCAAAAAAACAGGTCTTACTGACATATTTTATTTACGCTCCAAATCTAAATTTCCAATCGGAAAAATCTCGAAAAAACCGAATATTCAACATCAATTGTTTCATTTATTTCACTTTTGTCCCAAATTTAAACTTTGACACGAAAAAGCCTCAGAAAAACTGAAAATCGATGAACATCAATAATTTCATTTATTCATCAACCCTAATTTATACAAATTCAGTAACTGGAACCCCAATTTTTGACAACCCTACAATAATTCACCAACAAATCCCAAAAATACTTCCCCACTCCTACAACATCCTCCATGACTCCAACATCAACACCACTCCTCCTAACTTGTGGGAAGAACAACCAATACCCACTCCCCACAACAAACCCCAAAGTCAACGGACACGTCACTGCCCACGTCATCCTCCACCTGGACCTGGACCCCACCACCCCCTCCAACACCACACACACCCCATGCAACACAAAAAACCACGTGACCTCCCACGTGGGCCTCACTCGAGTCACGTGATAGAACACCATCTCATGCATCAGCCCAGACACAACAAAAGTCACCATCACAGCCAGCCCATGGGCCAAATCCCGGCCCATAAACCCGGCCCAAAAGGCCCGCAGGGGGAGGTATACAGTGCGACGCAGTGCATCGGACACCATGCAGTTCCACCTCCTACCCCAGAAGTCCCTCAGAGATGACGCCACGTAGGGCTCATCGGACGGCGGATCGAGGTCCACACCCAGGACCCACCCTACACACGTGGCGCAACACGTCAGCGCCACGTCATTGAACAAATACATCCAGCAACAGAAAACCACCAAATTTCTATCCAAAACTTTCTCATAAACAAGCAACAAGAAACCACAAATTAAGCCCTTGAACCCTAAACTCAAGGGCAGTGATTCATTTTTTCTTGGGTGTTTTTTGTCCTTGATTTTGATGGGTAGGGCTGTAAATAGGATGAAACTGAGGAGGGTATTTTGGGAAGAAAGAGGGTTTTTATCAGTGAAGGAGAAGAGTAAGAGTTTGAAGTTGGCAAGGAAGGAGATGAACCCAGAAAGAAACCCAGAAAAGAGAGGCCTGGAGAGGGAGAAAGGGAGGAGGATGTAGAGAGAGAAAACAGGGAGTAGAGAGAGAAACCTTGGGAAACCATTGGGAAGGTTGGAGGGGATGAAGTAGGAGTAGGTTAGTGTTGCTAGGATTGTTGCCCATGATGTTAGAAAGTTGCGCAACTCACTGTGGATGTCCATTGATTCCTGGATATTTGGTTGCTGAGAATGTGATTGAGAGGGAGTTAGGGTTAGGGTTTTGTGTTGTGTTTGGGAAAGGGAGATATAGAGCATGGGATTTGGGTTAGTGTGCCAAAATTCGGGTTCCGGTGAATTTTAGTTGGTAATTTGATTAATATCAGAATTTGTACGAGAAATTGATGTGTAAATCTTGATTTATTTGAGACTGATGATTTGGATGGAACTATATTCGAGTTCGAACAATTGAAAAACGAGGGTATTAGTCAATGTTAAAATTTAAGTTGGCCCGAAACTGATTTCTTTTTGCAAACCAGGCAAATTTATAGCATGGGATTTGGGTTGATGTAGCCAACATTCGGGTTCTAGTAAATTTTGATAGGTCAAATTTGATCAGTATCAAAATTTAGATAAGAAATTGATATAAAAATTATGATTTATTTGATATTTGATGATTGAGATGGAGCTACATTCGAGTTCAGACAATGAAAAAAAGGAGAATATTTTGGACAAATATTGGGTGAATGTTAAAATTCGTTATTGGTTTCAGTAGGTACGTTTTTTGTTAGGAATGCTACACGTATGAGTGTGGTAAGTGCATATAAGATTAAGTACTGCCTAGAGATAAGCTAATTTTATGTTGTCTTACTTTTTGGGTTTTAGCTGGAAGGGTTGTTAAAATTTAGTATTAGAAAATATGGAATTGGTAGTGAAATTTGACAAGGATATATAGAAGGTTATTATTATTCATTATTATTATTATTATTATTATTATTTTTGTGTTACATTATTTGCTCTTGAAAGGGTGGGTTAGTAAAAAATTAAGCTGATAGTTGAAGGTCTAATGATGCTGCAAATGCTTCTTGTACCTTGCACAAATGAATCTGGGTATGCTGAGGGTCGATCCTAAGACCCATTTTTCATCTGTTTGGTTCAGATACCGTGTAAAACCATCTCAACCAAAAACTTGAACTAATAGTTGAAGTTCCAATGATGATTTTCATATAGCTACTTGCTACTTCATGGAAAGGAAAAATATGAAGTTTACCCACTTAACTCTTATATATTGTTTATAAAATTGGTTTTTTTTTTCAAAACCGTTTTTTTCAAAATTTTAGTAAAATCGTTTGACTCCACTGCTAACACACTGGTAGACCTGTCAATACGGGCGGGCGGGCAGGTTACGGGTCGGTCGTATATCGGGTTCGGGTAAATACAGGTCGGGTGTATTTCGGGTTCGAGTAAATACGTGTCGGGTGTATTTCGGTTTCGGGCGGTTTGGGTCGGGTTTACGGGTCATGACCGCCCTTTTTCTCAGTCACTTACTACTAATAAAATTGATTATAATTAGCTAAAGACACCTGTGTAATGTACCATTCCATTCCAAGTTCGACCACCACGATATGTCATAGTTGTATAGACATATTACTATATATACACCTAAGGGGCAAAATTTGGCAATCTTCAAGTCTACAAGTATTATGCGGTTTACGTCAACAATCCACGAATGACAGTACTTATGAAATATATAGGGTTTTGGGATGCTAATATACTGAAATTTTAGGATATTGGACAATAATGCATTAAACTTTGACCTTGGACAATAATACACTATTTTACTGAAATAGAGGAGAGTGGCGGGACTGCAGGAATTTGAGGGTTCACTGAAAGAGTGAGTGAGTGACAATGTTAGTGTTTTATTTTGGTCATTTGTTATTTGATTATTTAATTTGTATGTCTCTCTCTACGCATAACTTTCCAAAATCACCCAATATTTTACTTTTGGGCCTTAATTTTCATGAAATGGGCCCATTTATTTGTACAAGGTCAAAGTAGACAAAACACTTAAAATTAAAGTATTCGACCCAATCGGCCAAACTGACCGACGACCCGTTTTTCTGGGTTCTTGGGTTAGGTCATTCGGTCGGTCGAATTTCGTGTTCAAAACCCATTTTTGCGGGTCGGTTTGGGTCGGGTCGAGAATCGCCAGGTCTAACACTGGATTCTCCCCTGCATATCGTGGTTCTCAGATGGATTAGTGTGACAAAATCCAAAGTTCCAACTTGCACACTCACCCTCCAACCTAGTCAATCATCCAATCTAGCTTAAAAGACCAATGCCACAGGCCCACAGCCCAAGTATCCAATCCAAGTTAGTTAGTCAAATATTGTAAAGACAAACTTGAAATTTTCCTAAAAGGTGATCCAATCATGTTTTAAACACAAGACTATCCATGATATGGAAATGTATACAGCTCTTTTTATTTTGATTTGTTGTTCAACCTCCTTTTTACCTTAATCATAGCTTAATTTTGATGGGACCTACAATCCATTATAATTATCCCTTTATTATCAACTCCGGGTTAAATCTAAATATTACATCCGCTTTTAAATGATTGTCAAATTACTTAATTTTCTTATTCTTTGTTGTTTGTCAATTTTATAATTTCAATAATTGCAATGTCCAAATTATCCTTCATTAGTTTATTTAATTTCGTTTTTCCTTCTTTAATTTGTATTGGGTAGTTTTAGGGAAATATTTGATAAAGTCTTAATTTTTTACTCATTTTTCTGTATACATTAACTTCAGAGATGTTATGTTGGAGCAAAAGAAGAATCTTATTAGATAACTATTTTATTTTGTTTTGTTATGATCCTTTTGTTACGCTTTCTACTGTTTACGGTCTTGTTGCATCTTTGATGTCTTCTAATTTATTTTTTTTTACTAGCAAATTATCAAAAAAAAAAAAGTTAAAAACTCCCCCCTACATTGTAAATCTTTGAGATTTTACGAGTTATGACCCCACAAAACTTTGATTGCAAACTCTAAAACCAGTAAAACGTCTCTCTTTTATATGCCCCTCTCCTACAACCATACAACACTTCCTACTTACATTACTATTAAAACCCTTTCAAACCCTCCCAAAAAAAGCACATACTCACTGAGCTCTCAAATTTTCACACTCCACAGTCCAAACCCTCCAAATCTCCAATCCATAAAAACCCTATAATCATACATTTTCTGACCAAATTCCTCTCTAAAACCCCACAAAAATACACCCCCCATTTCCAGATCTACTACTCATCAGCAACAAATCAAACCCAATACTACAGTAGTGTGGTACAAATGTCATCTTCCACTCAATTTGCTGTTTTCTTCCTCCTATTGCTGCTGTTCTCTCCTACCCACATCAATTCACACCATTTCAAGCCTGCCCATGTAAGTTTTCTTCATACCCACCTCATAATTTCGCACTTTCCATGAAAAAAGATTGAGTTTTTTTTTATTTTATGGGTTTTTTGTTCTGTCTCTGAAAATGTAAGTTTTCTTCATAATTTCATCCATTTCACACTTTCCATGAATAAAGATTGAATTTTTTGATGGGTTTTTTGCTCTCTCTCTGAAAATGTAAGTTTTCTGAATACCTACCTCATAATTTCACACTTTCCATGAAAATGGGTTTTTTGTTCTGTCTCTGAAAATGTAACAATTTTACTCTTACACGAAAAAAGATTGAATTTTTTTTATGGGTTTTTTGTTCTCTCTCTGAAAATGTAAGTTTGCTGGATACCCACCTTACAATTTCATTCATTTCACACTTACCATGAAAAACACATTGAGAGTTCTTTTGATGGGGGGTTTTTGTTCTCTCTCTGAAAATGTAAGTTTTCTTCATACCCACCTCATAATATCACCCTTTCCATGAGAAAAGCTTCAATTTTTCTGATGGGGTTTTTGTTGTCTCTCTGAAAATTGCATTTCTTAGGCAAATGGGCTATGTTCTTCACCATCACAATCTGGTGGGAACAATGGGACAGATTTGAATGGGATGAAATTGCACCCATTGATTGATGAGAAGAAGAAGATGATGGTGATGATGATGATGAATGAGACAAGAAGAAAACTCAACAGTTTCCAACTATGTGCTCCATGTACTTGCTGTGGAGCCAAAGGCATTTGCTTGGCTGCCCCTTGTTGTTATGCCATCAAATGCAACATCCCTGGCAAGCCCTTTGGCTTTTGTGCCTTCACACCTAAGGCTTGTCATTGCATTGGATGCCATCTTTGAAATTAAAACCACCCCACAAAATTTATACTTGCACTGGGGTCCGTCGGAATCAGTCTCTCAATGGTCGAGTAGTGTTATATTATTTGATCTGTCGGAATCAGTCTCTCAATCGTCGAGTAGTATTGCACTGTTTGACTCGGCCTGAGGTCTACTGAAATCGGTCTCTCATACAGGCGTTACTGTCTCTAGATAGGATCGGATAAAACCGTCTATATTTAAATATATTCTAACCTCAAGTGGGACCTGTATTAGAAATGTTTTTCTTTTTTCTTTTTTTGGGAGAGTGAGTGTGAACAAGAAGAGTATGTGTTCTTGCTCTCTCAACCCCACTCTTTTCTCCTCCTCCTCTATTGTTTTTTTTTTTTTAAATTAATCTTGGTAAATCATTGGTAATGGTTATTAGTATGGTAGGAGTATTTATTGGGGAAAGCTAGTTAAAAAATTATTTTTGCTATCTCTACTACTCCCTTGGGGATGGATAAGGAATGGATTTATGTTTGATTTTTATGTGAATAATAACAATGCTAGTAGTATGGTATTTAATGATTGATCCATTTTAGAGCATAATTTTAGATTGTGTGGTTGCTTTGTTATTGTGTTATTTCTTGTATTGTACCCCTTATGATATTGTGTGGTTGTTTTGTTATTGCGACAGTTTGTTGTAGCATCTTTTCTTTCGACCTCTTTTACTGTTAATCATTGAAAAAGAGTAGAATGGTACTTAAAAACTTTAAAATTCATTGTATATGCTATTAACTGCACTTCATTGCCTTTAAATTTTAGAGAATACTATAACAATGAGGTTTAGTTTCTATATGTTGGCTATTTCTTTACTAGTTTGATGTTACTTTTGTGTCTTAAATGACATTAGATGCCAATTGAAGAGACATGTTAGAAATGTTATCCTCTTTTCATAGGGGGTTGGCTAGAAAAATCTTCCATTTTCCTCAATTATATGGTGTTTTGGTTTATATAGTCAAATGCAATAAAGGGTTTTCACATTGGAGGCCTTGGTTTGAGATTATTTTATGAGATTTATATGCAAACTCAATCAAATTTTTTATGATTAATAATTACTTTACCGTGTGTATAGTAAGGTAAATTCGTCGAATTGATTGTCTTTCATGCAATTAAAATTAGCATTGACAAAATGTTGTCTAATCCGACTATTCAAATTTAGCCATCTCGGAAAAAATCGGGTTTAGTCATAGTTTTTTCGTCTGAATTTTAACATTGACAGATTATTCGAACACGATGTTTTTCTTTTTCTACTGTACAAATCCGATTTTGACCTGGGTTTAGTTTTATCCTAGTTGCCTGGCCTTAAAAAAGCAATATGGACTTCAATTTCTCGTATGAATCTTGAAATTGACCGACTTGAATTTGACCCGAATCCAAATTTGTGCGGGGGCTAATTAAAATCTACCAAAGTTGGTTGTCTTCCAAGAAGTAAATCTACCAAAGTTGGTTGTCTTCCAAGAAGTTAGAGGTGTATTGTGTGGATAATTGGATATGCAACACTGCCTATCAAACTTGGTTTGTAGTCAAATGTGATTGAAGGCTTTCACATTGGGCGCTTGATTTAACATTTTGATAAATTAACGTTGTCGTTTGAATTGGATAAAATGAAGTTTGAATGGATTAGATTGGATTGGATAATTTTTAGAAAATTGTGTTTTTAGAGAAAATTTTTTTGGGGAATTATGTAAGGTTGGATTGGATTGGATTGGAAAGAGTTACCAATCCAAATAACAGTTGAGGCTCCATTATTTTTTACGGTGCAGTTGTGGTGTTGTGGAAATGTGAAAAGTGTGGTGGAATGTGGAAAGTTGTAGTGGAAAAAATGGGAGGCGGGTTGGTATATTTTAATTTGAAAATAACGGTAGGTCGCAATAAAGTGAAGGTTTTGATTTTTTTTATTTGAAATGTTTTTACTTTAATAAAAAGGGAAATGATAGGTCAAAGTGAGTTGTGGTGGAAGTTTGAAAATTATGATGCGGTGTGGAACTGCAAACCCACCAACCATAAAAAGGAACGGGGCCTTAGTATGTTAAAGATATGATTTACTCCCTAGGTTCCATATTTATTTATCCTTTTGTTGAATGCCACAATCTCTAATATCACTTGTGATTGATAATTTTTATTTTTTATATAATATTTTATGAACAATTATAATATTATAACTTTATGATAGTATTTTTCGTTACAAATTTAATGGTAGTAATTCTTTTTAACAAATCCTTATATATATTTAGAAATCTATAGTCAAAATTTTATAAATTTCGCTGCACAATTTTCAAAGATAACAAATACTCCCTCCGTCCTTTTTTATCTGTGTCAACCTTTAAGCAATAATTTCTAATATAAAATTTTTATAAAAAATATAATATTGTACTTTTTAATAGTATTTTTCATTACGAATCTAATAACATCAATTTTATATGAGGAATCATTATACAAATAAAGATATTAACAGTCAACGTTTTTAACATAATTTCCTAAGCGACAGATAAATAAAAACGGATGTAGTATTAGTAATATGGACTAGATTTTTTTTTTTTTTGATGTAGTATTGAATTGCACATGATCCAAAAAGCATGATATAATTGAAAATTAAACAATTCTTCTTGAGGTTGGTAGCTACATCTAACTTTGCTACTCCCATTCAATACAATGCCTATAATTCCACCAATGCTTTTTGGGGCCTCTCCTCTTCATTAATGTATATAACAACATTATCATAAAATGCCACATTTTAGAAAATATCACTTTCACTAAAGTTGCACAACCAATAAAACTATACCATATAATGAAAAGTGACTAATAGAGTAATACTTGTGTATTGTGAAGTAGGTAACCAATTGACCATAGGAGTTTTGTGATCATTAACTAATGAAGCATGTTTATGAGGACACTTGATCTAATTTTGTGATTTATCAATACATAGCTCAATCATGAACTCATGATACATGACTAATTTTGGAATATTTATAAGCTCTTTATAATACTCCCTCGATTTTTTTATCTGTCATTTACGGTTTTCAGTATCAATCTTTGATCAATAATTTTTAATATAAAATTTTTATAAAAGAATATAATATTATACCTTTTTAAATAGTATTTTTTTATTACAAATCCAATGACATCAATTTTGTATGATGAATCATTCTACAAATTAAGATATTAACGGTCAAAGTTTTTGGTACAATTTCTAACCAACAGATATAACAATCGAGGGAGTAATTGTCTTAGGAGTTAGGGCTAGTCAAATTGTTGGATAGTTGATAATTGAATAATTAAGTTTTGGTAATTTTTGTGAATTTTGGTAAGTTTTGGGAAAAGTATTAAAATTTATCCTAATATATGCTAGTAGAAATTAAATTTTTTGTAATACTTTTGTTAATTTTGGTAATATTTAGTACGTTTCAATTAATTTTGGAAGATTTTGATAAAAAAAATTAACCTGTCGATTTTACCCAACAATTTGACATACCCTCCTAACTGACTTTTCATTCCTTATTTGGGACTTTGTCCAATGAAAAAAAATTTTCTCTACTTTTTCTAAAAAAAAATATTTCATGGACTTAGATTGATGAAAAAAAAGTGTGTAATTGATGGGGACCTGGGGTAGACTAGGTTGGCATTTTATTGGAGGGTTTTCAAGCCGAAAAATATGGTTGACTTGTTGGTGTGTATTGAAGAAACTACAAGAGTAACAAAGTCAAGGGGAGGAGAAAGGATAGAGAAAAATCGACTACCAAGAAATGAGCATATTTGACATTATATTACATGTATTTAGAGTTTATGTTTCATGATATTTATGAGTGAATATGCAATTTATTATAAGTGGATGATTTGATATCTTCAAGTAAATAAATAATCATACTATTTGAAACACAGACTTTTCGTCATCTAGATTTTCTACCAAGGTTAGCTAACCTTAGTAGAAGCGAAATTTCCTATTAGGTCGAAATCATACGATTGGTGGACCATTTTTGTCATGTCCAGTGCGCACCTCTCGACCTGTAAAATTTACTGATAGTTATCGTTGATATAGAGACTTAATAAACAGACCAAATTTACCCTAACTAAAAAAAAATTGAAAAACATTTTTTTTTTCAAACTACCTAGATTGTGGACATCTAATGATTCCCAAAATAAATGTCAAAAAGAATTCACAAATAAATGTCAAAAAGAATTCAAAAAGTATATATTGGTACCTTTTGTTATCTTTGACTAATACTAATTTGATATAAAAATATGGGTCAAAGCATTCTATCATAAATACTATCTCCGTTTCTAATTCATTGTCAAAAAAACTACTTTTATAAGTCCAAAGTATTTAGGAACTTGTGTAAAAAATTTACAGTTTGACATATATACCTTTACACCTCATAGAAAATTGGAAAAGAAAAAATAAAATATATTGTATACTAATATTAATTAAGGGTAATATAGATATTTTAATTATTAGAATTTAAAATTGACAAATAAAAAGGGACTAAGTAATTAGGAAATTTGATATTAATTTACGGACGGAGGTAGTACAAAACAACAAAGAAAGAGTTAAAAGAAAAACTACCACGTACTAAACAAAAATTACTTTGCTTTGTGATTCTAATGCATTAGTTAACGAACCGAATTTGACTAACCCAAATTATTATTAATTAAGGGTTGAAAATGAACTAATACAAAGTCTCTAGAAGAGCATAATATGCTATCATAACTGGAAGTGATACCATCATTCCAAATATCACCCTGCATCAAATGAAAATGGCTTCAGTTAGCTATGAAAAATAAATGGTTAAGGGTGCGTTTGGTGATATTCCTAGGAAAATTTTTCTCAGGGAAAAGTTTCTTTGGAAAGCTTTTCATTGGAAATATTTCCCTTAACCCCCAAGGGAAAATTTCCCTAGGAAAGTCTTGCAAATGGTGGACCCCTTGTAAAAACTTTCTCGTGGTCAATGTACAATCAAACATGGAGAAAATAAGTCAACTCTGAAAAATTGACAATTTCTCTGAGGTTTTGACTAAACAAACGCACTCTAATTTACAAAAACTCATATCATTCATTTTTGAGATGTGATTATATGTAATTTCACACTAACGACACCCCAACTTTTAACTCACTAAGTTACTTTCTTCATTCCTTAATATTTGTCACTTATGACTTTTTACAGTCTCTAATACAGACTTAGGTCATCATTAGTTTTTTCTTTTTGCCAATATATTAACCAAAAACTATAAAATTGTACTTTTATCAAAATATTTTTCACTATGAATCTAATGGTAGCAGTTTCACATATAAACTATTATATATGTTGAAAATTTTACAGTTCAAGTTTTTAACAGTTGACTGTATAATTTATCCGAATCGAAAGTATTAATTAACAAACATTGTTTTTTCTTTTGCACACAATGTCAGAGTGAACCCTGTCAGAAACTTTGTGATTTTTTGTTAATTGATGAGGATAGTATTTTACAAATCTTTTGGCTTCAAAACATAAGTTATAGAAAACACTTTTTAATATTATTAATTAAGGTTAATTGTATATTGGCGCGATAATTTTTTAGAACTTACGCAGTACTAAGCACATCTGCATGGAGATCATATTCTTTTGCGTAGATGAAAGAAGTAATCGATTGTGGTAATGCTGCCTGCAAACAATAAACCAAGAAAAAAAATGGGAGAATCAAAACTCATTTATGAGTATTTACAAAATATTATCACTAAAATTAAAACTCGTTAATTATTTCACAACTCCTTCTAAAAATTTTATCATAATCATATACTACGTCCTGAACTCATACATATTGGTTCAAGTTGCTGAACACTTATTTTCCTTAAATAAAGCCTCAATTTTGAGTCTTGTAGATAAAGAAAATCTTTATAAGCTCAATATCCAGTCAGTAAAGACAAAAGATCAAAAGAAATTGATAAACTAGGATATGAATGAATTTAGTTATAGTGAGAAATTTAATATCGAAATTAAAATATAACAAATCATTATACATACTTGGATAATGGCAACACGAAGGATAGGACCACGCAAGCCAACAGCGACCGAGCCTATAGCCATGGCAGCTGGTCCGGCGACGAACCTCAACACCATACCGAATAGGGTTAGGTTTGGTCCACATGCTATTAACTTCTTTTGCAATGCCATGAACATCCCTTCAATTCATTGTCAAAAAACAAATCTCAACTCATTTGCATAGAAAATTATTTAAAAAATATATAATTACACACACATATATACACACATATGTGAAATAATGTATCCATAATAGTTTATTAAAGGGTACGTAATTGTTATTTTGACTTATATATATTAATAAAATTTAAACTTTTAGTTGAATTGACACTTACCCAAACTGAACATACCGGTGCCTATCCCAGCTTTTGACATGATGAGTACAGATCCTTCAATGATGCTTGGCATCTGAATGTGGAACCTACATCCACATCAAGCTTTTTTAAGAGTTAATTAACTAATAAATAATTACCAATCAACCGTTAATTTTCAAATAGAGTCATTAGTTTATCCTGCCGCTGAGTTAGGCGATTTAAACTCCTCGTCAACGAGTGGGGAAGTTGATGGGGCCTTCAAGGGAAGGGTATTTCCTTTTTATATATATACAAAAAATTACTCGGAGGTACCCTAATATTTGGGAAAACTATTTTTGGGTTACTAATTATTTGGTGTTTTTGCGGCCATCAATTTTATTAAGTGACCGAAATACCCTTACTCTTCTTTTTTTAGGGTATTTCTTAAAAAAATGGAAGAACAAGGGTATTTCGGTCACTTAACCAAATTGATGACCGAAAAAACACCTAATAATTTCTAACCCAAAAAGTAAGGGTACCCCAAAATGAGTTTTGAAAAATTGGAGTACCTAAAAAACATTTCACCAAAAGTTAGGATACCTCAGAGTAAACTTTTGATACATATATATATAAGATAATAATATTGATAAAGTTGTAAGTATAACTAAATACCTGTTAGACAAAAAAGCCCAAGCAATCCCTAAAATGCAAGGATAAGAGTTAGGATTGACAGCCAACTTCTTCCCTACCACCTTCATCAAAGGCCATACCCATGGTTTACTAACGTTGTTGTTGTCGTTGTTGTTGTTGTCAATGTTTTCATTATTATTAGTTTCTGCTTTTGCGTCTACATCTGTTTGCAACTCGGTGGATTGGACTTGAGAGTGATCGACTATTGCAATTGATGCTAAATCGATCCTAGATTGGCGAAATTCTAGGACAAACAAGAGGATCGTAAGCCATATAACGGCTTGGATAACCGATGATTGGATAACTAGGTCAACTGCCTCGCGACCATACATGCCTCCCAACAAGGGAACCCCCACGACGAGTGAGTTAGTTAGGGTACACAAAGAGAAACTCGTTATGTACCAAGAACAGTTACCCTTATTGGTACATTTAGCCCAAAGGGCTATCATCGCGACCACTATGACTTTGGATATGGCATCAGCTGCCAAAAACTTGTAAGACCATTTGGAGGAGTCGATATGAGATATAAAGTCAAAAGTTAAAAAACGGAAGAGTGAAGTAACAAACTAAACGATTTATGGCATCGCAGTGATCTGGGGTAAAAAGACCCCATTTCTTAACTGATAGGTAGCCTAGGAGTAGGGCCACATAGAGCGGTGTCATGGCTACTATCACCTTGTATACATCCTCTAATCCTATCATCGTTATGTTTTAGATAACTAACTCGATTTGACTTAACTCGACTCAACCTCGAAACAAGACCTAGCTAGAAGAGTTTGTAGTGGGTTAGGGGAAGATGAAGCGTATATTTTGAGTGTTTAAGCACACTAATGAATTCACCATACATGTCATGGAAACACTCAAGCTATTTATATGCCTAAATTGGTGTGTTTTCTTTCCTCCCTCACCCTCCTTTGGAATAAGAAAGTTAAAGTAATTAAAGATGCTTGGAGACATTTTCCAATTAGTCAAAATCTATTCCAATTTCCAAGTGTAAATAAATTTTTAGTGTTGTTGTTTACTTGTTTGGTACTTTTTCTTAAGATGTGCATATTAAGGCTAAAAGTGGTGGCAATAGCTATTCCCAAACAATGTAAGAGAATATGGAATATGGAATATTGTGTGCATATATAGATCTCAAGATTGTAAAAGTGGGCTCCTCAAATTTTGGTCATGTTGGGCAACCAGCTGTTAGCTGTTAGCTGATAACTGTTTGGATTAACTGTTTGACTTTAACTGTTTGGGTTAACTGATTGTAGAAAAAGTGTTTGGTAAACTAGTTTTTTTGTGAAAAACTAACTCAAAGGGCTTGTTCAAGTAGCTTTTTGAAAACTAACTTATTGGATCCAAAAGCTAGTATGAAAAGTTTGTTATCAAGCACCTCAGGTAACTTTTTCATCTGGTCAAAAAGATGTCCAAAAAGCTAAAGTTACCCCAAAAAATTAAAGTTACCCCAAAAAGCTGACAGCCAAACACCCCTTTGTATTATTCCAATTACTCTTTATGTATGAGACAATGTTAAAATGATTTTACAACATATGATATTATTCTTTTGCGAAATATTGTAGGAATCAATATTTGCATATATATACAATTTTCAATCAAAGAACAATAGCATAAATAGATAGCAAATTGTTTTTCATCATGAAGATAATTTATAGTCCATTTAATTATCAAAAGTATTTATAATTGATTTATCATCAATATTTAAATACTGAATATCTATCAATACTGTATGTGCATGTATCTTCTGTAAATTTTGATTATTATTAGTCACCTTGGAAATTTTGGTGGAGTATCAATAAACATAGATTATGAGAATTAAAGGGATGAAAAGTAATTAGTAATGGGCAAAATTGATAGAATAGTAATCAATGTCTTGATTGTTTCATAATGATTTGTCAAATGACAAATATTATGAAACAAAAAATGTTAGTGAAACTGATAAATAATATGGGACAGATATGATGGAGTATAATAATACGATGATTTAGAGAATAAAATGAACATCAATGTATATATGGCGAAAAATATTTTTATACGAATATATAGTAATGCAATTTTTACACATGTTATGTTACAAATTGAAAGTAAAAAGAGTACATTAAATTTATTTATAACCAATTTTATACTAGCCTTTCCCCTTAGATTTCTTTTTTTTGAAGAAAGCATTTTGGAATAAATTCTCATTTCAAATCAACACAGCTGGCTAACTAATTTTTGCAACCTTTTATTGCATCACCAATTAATAATTATATTCTGGCAACATAAATTATATTCTGTGGCTTCAAAAAAAATAGTTATATTCTGAACAGATATGACTAATACCTTTCATAAATAGATATAAAGAAAATCCTTTCATAAATAATGGCATTGTGCTTTCCTTTTGGAGTCTCTAGGAATAAAGTGGTCAAAAATTGAAGTAAATTAAATGGAGGTGTCACTTGATACTAATCACTATAATTTTCAAGAGTGTAATATTTATATGTAAAAATTTACGGTGGTTGTCAATCAGATAATAATTGTAACTTAAATTAATTTTATTTGTACATGTATTAAATTTTGTTTCGTCTGTATGTTTTTTATTTATTATAAAACTATAAACTATATTTTCTCAATTACAATTTTTTTTACAAAAACTTTAAAAATTAAATTTCTTAACTATAAGTTTATAACAAACATATATTGGAAAACATTTTTAAAATTTTAGTAGATAAATTATTATTAGAAAAATAAATTTTAAGAATTTGTATTGACTGAAAAACAAACGGTTAAGATAATTCTTGACATGTGTACAGATCCAAATTTATTTTACTTATAATGGTTATTATGATTGACAATCACTATTAGTACGTGAACATCCATTTTTGCATTATATAACATGATACCCCTATATTTTTTGTTAGATAATTTAATTACTTTTCTCATTTCATAATTCATATTATCTAGTCACTCTATCATCTCAATAACATATCGAATACTATTTTTCTTATTTTACCGTTAACATATCAAATACTATTTCAAATTATCTAGAAGAATCAAATTGCATGCTATATATGTCATCTTACAAGAAGAACCTATTCTCCTAGATTAGTGGTTCCAAATGTGACATATGTATATGTATAATAACAAGATCATAGATATGCCTCTTTTTTAATTTCTAATTTTTCAAATTTTTTGAAGAAGGTTAAGTTATAATATCTACATAACATCTCTCTCAAGATTTGATTGTATTTAAACTTCCCTATTCGAGTCAATTGCGGATCTGGACATCTGAATTAGGAGTGATCAATATACTATCACACTCATTTAATTAACATATAAGTTGTAATTTTAATGCTAAATTATACTTATTTTAAACATTTTATAAGGGTTTAGGGTTTAGGGTTTGAGTTTTAGGGTTAGGGTTAGCAAGCTAATCATCATTATCATTACCTTGACGGAAAACATAATTGATTGACATAAAATTGTAAAAACTCAAACAAGTATATTTTGAACTAACACTTTGCTTAGCAAGCCAATCATCATTCCCATTACCTTAACAAATATCAAAACAAAAGACCCAGTGATAGAATGTTTGAAGTTGTCTAGTCAATCCGCTTTCTTGTAAATATGTGTATGTGTAATGCGGATGTCTTGATTTTTCCTGAGCTTAATAACTCGAGCATTATTTTGAACTGCCCATGGACTACGAATTTTACCTCTGAATAGCTTGAATAGCGATTTCATTCTCTCCTTCAACTACAATTGTGTTATAGTCCACTTGTACATATTCTCTAAAAGCTCTTTACATCTGCCATTAAGATTGATGTCACTCGACGAAAGAAACAACATCCTCTATGAACTTTTCTTGTGTAGTCTCTAACGATGAAGCAGTAGTACATGTCACAAGGACCGTTAAAAATCGACAATTTGCAAAGATAGAGACATGAAATTCTCATGATGTGAAATTTCTTTTGCCAATTGTTATTGTCATGAACCACAAAGAAAGGCACATTTAGATAACCCCTTTTCTTTTCTATAGGCATTCCACAACAAAGATAACACATTTTCATAGTCATACATGTGGAATCATATGGTACTCATGTGTTAGAGTGTAAATTAGGTTCAATGAAGTTGGGTTTACCTTAGTATAGTAAAGGCACACATCATTTATGCTGGAATTTTTGGACATACTTTTAAAACTTTTGGATGTTAATGAGTCATATAAGGATATATGTGGTCATAAAATTTGAAAGAGTTTGTGACTATATGCTTATTTGTCTTGTTTGGATTTATGTAGCAAATTTTCTTGTGTGGGATTTTATGAGTGAATTTATAAGTAAAATGTCTAATATGAGTAAGGATTTTTTAAAAAAATTGATAAACAATATAATAATCGGAAAAGTCTTTTAAAAAAATTTGTCCATATTGTCTTTTTTATTGGATAGAAAGAAAAGAGAAATTGAGAGAGTATTTGGTTGAACAAATTTTACTAGGAAAGTTAGTCAACTTTTTCAAGTTGACAAATTTTTCTATATTTGGTTCTCCCTAATAGATGAGAAAGTGTTGATGTATGACCCACTATTTCTTTCACAAGCTCGGTAAACTGCTTCCTAGGGAAATTAGAAAAACTCTTTCCAGGAAAGTTTTTCTTAAGAAAATCTTTCCCAGGAAACTACCAAACACACCATAAATTTCAAATAATATAAGAAAACAGTTGTAAATAAGTACATAAGTATCACCTTTCATTTGATAATTAGTGGGCTTGGGCCCTATTTATCACTTTTAATATCATTTCTCATTGTTGTTGCTTCTGTTACTAAAACTGAATTTGCTCCAAAATTAGTAAATTCGGCTTGAACAAATATTACATCCCGACTCTTGAATACAAACCCTCTTGTTCCTGTTGATATAATTTGCATCCATCGAAGTTCATTTTGATGAAACCCCTTGATAGTTCAACCCAACTGATGAGATATGTGGGACTTTACAACAATGACGCTTTGGCCGAGTGGTTAAGGCGTGTGCCTGCTAAGTACATGGGGTTTCCCCGCGAGAGTTTGAATCTCTCAGGCGTCGCATTATTTTTTCTTCAAATCTGTCGAAATCAGCCTCTCCATGAACTTTCATTTATGGGGTGACCAAGAATGACGAGTCGCATTATTTTTTCTTCAAATATGTCGAAATCAGTCTCTCCATGAACTTTCATTTATGGGGTGATCAAGAACAACGAATCGACATCGTATTTTCTTGACAACCAAGTTGCCGATTACGGCTGACAACAAAATGAGAATACAGTTACGTTATTCTTTTCTTTGAACCCGTCGAAATCGGTCTCTCCATAAACTTCTGTTTATATGTAACTAAGAACAGCGAATTGACATCGTATTCTTGATAACCCAGTTGCCTATTACGGCTGACAACAAAATGAGAATACAATTACATCTGCAGGAATAGAATCTTCAATGAGAACCAATTTTGCACAACACAAAAGCTAATGAAAGGTCAAGATGAAGACATACATTGGCATAAACTCCCACACTTATTTTCCTTTGCAAATTGCAAACCTAGACAAGATGGAAGATACCCATTTCACCAAAATGGGGGCTTCTGTTTGCAATTCCTGTCTGATTTCATCAGAAGATTCTGATGCAAAGACACTACATGACACCATATTGTTCATTTGATGAATCTTACATTGAAAATTACAAAGCAACCACTCGAAAATCACATCGATGTATATGATGTTCGAGCATTTTATAGATACAAGGTCTCAATTACACAAACCATACCCTACCACGAGAGTTGCCCGATTTGGACGGACCCCCCGTTTTGGGTTCGAAAAGCTCAAGACACAGTGGGCGGTGGTGGTTTAGTAACGGCGTGCAAGATCTCCCGGTACCCAACAACCCCGACCAAGACATCATCTTCTCCCTCGGTCACCCACACGTGGGTGGCCCGATGTGAGAGCATCTGAGCCATCACGGCGGCCAAGGAGCTTGTAGTCTTGCAAGTCAATGGCGCGCTCCGCCCCCGATACATGCTTCTCATGTGGCCCAAGGTGTGGCCCCCCGGGCCGGGATTGCTGAAAAACCCGATACTCCTACTGCTAAACTTCTTCGCCCTTGGTGGGCCCCCGGTCCCGTTGGTTGTGATCCCGTGTTTTAGGGTCGGGTCATTGGGCCCAACGTCGGGGAGGGCCCGTGGGCTTAGGGTATCCTCGACCCCCATCACGAATTGGCCGGCCGAGAGGTTGGCTAGGGCATAGGCGGCGGCTAGGTAGTCGCATTTCCAAAGCTTACACGCCGATATCTCCCCTATGATCTTTAGCTGGCCGTCTAGGGTGGGCTCCACCACCGCAATCGCGGTGGGGTCTTGGGGGAGCTTCCGGGTGGCCTCGAAGGCGGGAATGGAGGCCTCGATTAAGGGGAAGTGGGGGTTGACGGCTTCAAGGGAGGATATCGGGGAAAGGGGGATCGGGGCCAGGGCTCCGAGGCAACCAATGAGGAACCGAGCCACATCTTCTCGGGATAGGCAGCAAAACTTGGGTCGGGTCACGGTGGTGGATGTGGATGTGGATGTGGATGTGGAAGGTCGGTTGATGTTTGTGAGGCTGTTGTTGCTGTTGTTTTTTAGCCATCTACCGTTGTAAAGAACCGAGAATTTCTTACTCACACACCTCCACCCTACACTCGTGGGCACTAGAAGACGCTTCACGCCTTGCTTCATGATTTCCAGAGCATCTATCAATCTTGCATAGAATAAAAAGTGTTATAAAAAAAATAAAAAATAAAAAAAAAAAAGAAAACATATTCAAAGTACAAATCAAGATGAAAAGGGACCGTCTACACAGGCTGTTTCCAAGTAACCCATGGAAACGATTCACTAAACTGCTTCAAACTTCAATGCATCGCCATATACATAAGACTCGTGTAAAATTACAAGCAAAAATTATATTCACCAGAGAGCTTTACACCAAATCTAGGCCCGGGTTGTTTTCGGATGCAACTTATTCAGCCATACATACACAAGCCTTTCATTCTCCTTTTTGAAAAATAAATGTCCGTAAAATATTTTTTCGTAGCCAAAAATATCGTAATAACAATTGAAGGACCACCAAGATTTCTAAATAGAAAAGGGTGATCATGGGTTTATTCAGCAAATTCAGGTCACAAAGCTAACCTAATCAGCATCTACTAACATTTATTAAGAGGCTGTCACGACAAGACGGGGGGAAATTGACTCTTTGTCTCGATAAGCAAGTGAAGTAATTGTCCTGAAAACAAACCAGAAAGAGACGCTTGACGATACAAAGCCAAAAACAGCAGAGCCACAGAAAAATACAACCAATAAATCCACATTACAATCTAAAGCCTTCAATTTTTAGCACTAAGAGATGGGAAACTTCACTTGTCGGTACCGAATGTTAATGAATTTAAACTGTCTGTATGTGAAATTTCAATGATATACGGCTGTTTGGTGTTAGTAACAACTTTTGGAGCTTAGATGAGCAGAGACAGTACAAGGATTTTTCAGGTTGGACCAGTTTCAAGATCTTTGCCGTTCCATCCCTCGACAAAATCCAAATTAAAATGTAGAATTGTCTTCATACGATCCGAATCCATCAGGGTTTTGGATTTAACGTACCAAGATTTATCACATGGGCTAAGATTCATACCAGAAACCCATCACAACAAACTCGGTCCCAGAAAAAAGATTACTATTAACAGGTTAGAAAAAGATTACTATAACAGATTAGACTTAACCGATATTCAATAGTACTAATGTGTGACCGCAAAAGTTTCAACCGTGTTCAAGCAAATGGCATGCTTTATTAAGATACAGTGGGAAAATTGCAAAAGAATAAATAAAGCCATGCCAGACAAAGAGAAAAAGTCATTTTAACACACTACTACCAATATGTAGGGAAAGAGCAATGTGGGCTTATCCAATGGAAGACGTAGGTTCTACCCAGCCCGGCTTTTTTTTTTTTTTTTTGGGGGGGGGGCATCATTTATCTGAAATATTCAACATTTAACATTGACATCAAATGAGTCTTCGCTTTCTATTACTTGATTATTTTATTTTCCAATGTCGTCTCTCTAATTTGAGAGATTGATTAAACAATTCATCAACCAGGACCAAAGTAAATAGCAACAAGAGTTTTCTAGCCTACAAACCTTCACATTACTATCTACATTGTCCACAACAAACCAGGTTTTGGAGTCATGGACTCATCAATCATTGCTCGATGCACCAAACGCTCCAAGGAACATTTGAAAACCAATAAGCCGAATCAAACCGAACCAAGTGTCATCGATTTAACGTTCAAACAAGTATGGAGCAAACAATCTAAGTCGAAAAACATGATCTTTTACTTTAGTCCATATTGAAGACTATAACAACAAAATTTGCCACTAAAGGGGTGCATTAGCACACCCCAAATCCAAATTTAGCGAGACTGGTTCCAATTGACCCAAGATTTAGAAATGATCTTTTACTTTAGTCCATTACAATCTAAGTCAAACATGATCTTTTTCGGCTATCCGATTGTGGACCTATGCAATCACAGAACATATGCAAAAGTTGAGGTTAATGATCTGATCAACAGTTGTTTGAACACCAAACAATCTCCAAAACCCATCATCGAATTCGAGTTGATGAAGCATGAAATTATCCAAATCTAACAGGGCAATCAACTATCTTCAAAAATCACCTAATCATTAAAAAAAGAAGGAAAAATGGATCAAAATCTAACCTTGTGGCAGGATGAACTTCCTTGAGGAGTGAATTATTGGGGATCACAACTTCAGAAACTGGGGTCTTCATTGCTTTCTCCTGATTCTGCAAACACCAATCTTTTGCTAAAAAGGCCACAATATCCAATGAATTGAGAATGCCCACAAACCTTTGTTGCCTCATCTCACTTGTTTCAATCATACCCTTTTGAGGTTTCCTCTTCCAAACTGTAATTCCACCCTCAGTTGATTCACCAATTGCCCTAATTGCAGATTCAACTGTCTCAGTTTCAACAAACTCAACCAATTCAGGCTTCCCAACTGTCAGATCACCCACTACATGGTATAGAAACACTGAAGCCATCTCAAAAACAGCTGATTTCAAACCCTAGATTGTGCGATTTTCAGCTTCCTCAACTCAATTTCACCAAATTGGGTCTGATTCCTTTGAGATTATCCAAAAAAACACAGAAAACCCAGATGAGAAACGGCAAAATTGAGTGGATCAACAGCGGAATTTTGGTGGGGTTATGAAGAATAACCCAAAATAACCGATTTCAAACCCTAGAATGCATAATTCTCAGCTTCTTTAACTCAATTTCGCCAGATTGGGTCTGATTCCTTTGAGATTATCCAAAACACAGAAAACCCAGATGAGAAACGGCAAAATTGAGTGGATCAAAAGGGGAATTGAGGTGGGGTTTTGAATTATTACAGGAGGGAATGGATGAATATCCCAAAACAACCGATTTCAAACCCTAGATTGCGTAACTCTCAGCTTCCTCAACTCAATTTCGCCAAATTGGGTCTGATTCCTCTGAGGTTATCCCAAAAACACCAAAACCCAGATGAGAAACAGCAAAATTGAGTGGATCAACGCAATTTTTCGAGTGGGATTGTGAATTATTATAAGAGGGAATGCAGGAGTATGAGGAGAAGATGGAGACCAGTGATGGGGAGAGAAAGATAATTCAAGTTAGAGAGAGAATTAGCCATGGAAGAAGGAGATCAGAGAACCCATCAAATGAATTTTGAATCTTTGATACTTCTAGAGATTAGATATATAGAATTTGTTCAACTATAAAGACTGAATTTAGGGAATGCATGAAGGAACCAAACTAGTGTGTTCTAGAGATAAAGGAGATGAAGAGGCAAGTTTATAGTAGGATAGCTAGATGTAGACTAAGGTTGAATATATTAGTCAAAAAATTTGGAAAGATAGATTTTTCTAGTGTTTTTTATCCACAATCATGAGTTAATTAGCATTATCATATAATTGACATGCCCATCAACAACCAAATAGTTATTTGAATGATTTGAAGGATAATGCTAATTAATTCTATGATCATCCATGACACAATATAGGAGAAAAGTCAACTCTTTTAGAGCAATTACAATAGGAGGAATGTAGTCTTGGAACATGTGTCAGAAAATAATAATCCTTTGCAGCAAAGAACTAAGTTTGTGGGAACTCATTCTGGAAACTTTGTGAAGTTCATTGAACTTAAATGATTTTTTTTCTCCAACCAATGGAATATTGACATGTGACATAGCACTGTAGCAAGATATGCATTTATTGGTTGTGACATGTGTAATTAAAGTAGGTGGGTCCCAAAAATAAATATTTTAAAATGAAAAAATATGAATGAGTTTCTATTGTTGTAAAGAAAATAAAACAGAATTTCGAAAAATATGAATGATGGATGATGTGGAAGGAGGAGACCACAAGTTTCTTTCCAAAAACAACATCACCATTGCATTTGCTCTTACAAGCAATTACGCAAATTCATGTCTCTTGGTTGTGGCTTATGTAATGATACTTTTTATTTTTTAATATTTCTCGCTTTCATAATTGTGTACTTAATTTTTAATAATTTAATTGTATTTTTTTATATATATAATGATTTATCATATAAAATTAGTACTATTAAATTTATATTTTAAAATACTTTCATAAAAGATATAATTTTACCATTTTTTTTGAAAATATAATGGTAAAAACTTTGCATGAGAGACCATGAAAGATAAAAACTAGAAACATTAAAGAATGGAGGAGTATTATCTTTATTTTGTACATGTGTCCAACAATATTAATATGACTATATGAGGATATGAAAATTAATTTTTCTAGAATAATCAAATGGAGTAGAGTAGTTGTATCGAAATTTTAAAATGATAAATATAAACATAAATATAGTGAGGTAAATCATAAGCTTATAAGCAGAATTCGTGAAAATTTTAAAAATAATTATAGCAACATATTTTTATAATATATTCTACCTTCATCCTAAAATGTTTGTCCGTTGATTAAATTTTGACTGTTAATTATTCACAAATTATAATGAATTAAAATATGAAATCACTACCATTAGAAAGATAATTTGCTAAAGATTACAATTACGGCAATTTTATATTGTTAACTCATTATAATTTGTGAGTAATCAACGGACAAATATTTTGAAACGGAGGTAGTATATATGGATGTGTTTTAAAATACATACATTATAAGTATAAAATATTATTTTCATTGATTATTCCTATCATTCTTCGTCCTTTTCCTCCTCAATCATGCTAGTCCACCTTTTAATTTAATTTGGACCACAACAAATATTTTCAAATTATTGAATTTCAAATATTCAATCACCAAAATTGAAGGAACCTAAATAATTTTAATTGTGATTGGACATTATTTGTTGAATTGTGATGAGTGCTATAAAGAACCTATGCATGTGCATGGTGCGTACAGTTATATTAGTACTACTATCATAGATATTGGATTAATTTTCTTTGATTTACAAAATATTGTGGAAATAATTTTCCTCCCCAATCATATTAGTGCCAATGGTACCGTTGGCAACTTCAAAAATACCATTTTTGTATATATATATATATATATATATATATATATATATATATATATATATATATATCTTTTTTTTCTTTTTTCTTTATTTTTTTACATTGGTAAATCGGGATATCTACTGAGTCATCTATCTCAGAGAAAACCCAATAGGCCTACCAGTCCAAAGGGGAGGGGGTACACCACTATGAGACCCACTAGGAGTCTCCCAATGGCACCAACGATTCCCACCAAATAAATTGTGGTCACAAGAGATGATAAACCTCTCACCCTCATGTCACTTGAGCTAAAACTCATTGGCTTGTGATATATATATATATATATATATATATATATATATATATATGAGAATTTTCAATAATATATTCCTTGATTCTTCTTTAATTTGTACAACAAAAATCAAGTCTACCTCATCAATGGAAACAACGTACCCTGTTCTTTTATGCGGCTGGCTGGCTGCGGTGCCACATCTCACCGTAACTTGTCATATTCCACCGCAACCCTCCAACCCACCACAATCTACCACATGTAACGCCCCCGCCCCTCACGGGTCACGGACATTACCGATAATTGTTTTAAGGATTGTTGTATGGCCCCACAAATCATCATGAGTCTTTCCAGCATGCTTCGTCCTCGCTCACATGCTGCCCTGGAAAACTTCCCAGGAGGTCACCCATTTTGAGACTACTCCCAGCCAAACACGTTTAACTGAGGAATTCCTTAAAGCAGTTATCCTATACCCGATTGATATAGGTAGTCATTTCAATCCTTTAAGCTACATTTAACCCTATACCCAGGGTGTTACGGTCACCCTCACTTAAGTGCACAACGTCCTCGTTGTGCCACAATTCACTCCAGGATCTTTGCCCCACTAGGTGACTGCCCATGAATCTCCCGTCCACTGGCGCAGCTCACGTTCGCGGGTCAGCTCTGATACCATCTGTAACGCCCCGGCCCCTCCCAGGCCGCGAAAATTACTGATAACTGCTTTAATGATCGCTGACTGACCCCACAAATCACCACAAGTCTTTTCAGCGTGATTCGTCCTCGCTCACACGCTGCCTGTGAAAACTTCCTAGGAGGTCAGCCATCCTGAGACTACTCCCAGCAAAGCACGCTTAACTGAGGAGTTCCCAATGGATGAGCTACAGTAAACGAAGGTGCTCCTTGGTGATATATGTAGTCGTTTTGATCCTCTTAAGCTATACTTTAACCACATATCCTGGGTGTTACAATCACCCCCACTTAAGCGCACAACGTCCTTGTTGTGCCACAATCCACTCAAGAATCTTTGGCTCCCTAAGTGGCTGCTCATGGTTCTCCCGTCCACTGGCGCAGCTCACGGTCGCGGGTCGGCTCTAATACCATTTGTAACGCCCCCACCTCTCACGGGCCACGAACATTACCGATAATTGCTTTAAGGATTGCTGTCTGGCCCTACAAAACACCATGAATATTTCCAACGTGTTTCGTCCTCGCTCACACGCTGCTCTGGAAAACTTCCCAGGAGGTCACCCATCTTGAGACTACTTCCAGCCAAGCACGCTTAACTGAGGAGTTCCCAACGAATGAGCTACCATAAAAGAATGTGCACCTTGGTGATATGGGTAGTCATTTCAATCCTTTTAAGCTACACTTAACCATACCCGGGGTATTACACCACAACCCACCACAATCTATTTTTTCTAATTTAACTTATATTTTTATTAAAAAATAAACTTTTCACAACCCATCACAATTTCACATTTTTCAACACATTTACAATTATTAAAACGAAAACTCACCACAACTTTACACAACCCACCACAATTCCGCACAACTTTTCCAAACTCATCACAATTCACCACAATTCCACCACACCGCACTGCGCCACACCGCAGCCAGCAGCCGTATAAGAGAACGGGGATGTAACACATTATAACGAGTGTCAATCACAATAGTACCAAAATACATTTAGGGTGTGTTTGGTTGGGATGAAATTCATATCCCATTTTTCGGTGTTTGGTGACTGAAAAATAGAAAAAACCATTTTCCAATAAAGTGATTTTCCCTCACCCCTTTGTAAATTATTTTCTTGACTCCAACATAATGAAAATCATTTTCTCCCTCTTTTCCTTACTCTCTCTCTCCCCCCACCACTCTCGCTCACTCATATACTCGTTTCAATATCCTCTCTCTCTCTCGTTTTTCTCTCTTCCACCACTCTCTCTCCGTTTTAATCTATCTCTCCCTCTATCGTGTTTCTCTTTGTACACCACTTCGTCTCATATATCCGTTTTAGTCTATCTCTCTCTCTCTCTCTCTCTCTACCACTTTCTCTCACACATGTATTTTAATATCTGTCTCCTCATTGTCAAACAGGTGAAAATCATTTTTCAAAAAAATCATTTTTCTGTGTACCAAACACGGAAAACAAATGAAAATTCATTTTATAAGAAAATCATTTTCCTATAAAACAGTTTTCCTTTGCACCAAACACACCCTTAACAAACATGTTCATTATCCTTGCTAGAGAGATCACAAATTGTCATTCATGTGAGCCCCTGTCATCTTCTCTAACATCCTCAACTTCACCTTAATAAATGAATCTAACATCAAGTTAGGTGGAATGATAATAGGGTTGAGGGTTTTGGATTGCTTGCATTGTTTGGGTTACCTAACATATTTATTGACTTTCCTTAACTAACTTACCAATTATGATTGCACATATTCAAAAAAACATCTTTTGTTTTTTATTTTCCTCAATTAAAGTAGTAATCGTGTTTGTATAAGTCTTACCATAACTTATGAGGACAAATTAACATGTGGATCAAAACATGTAATCTCTATATGGTCCAAAACCACGAATACAACCCTAATATGTTACATCACTTGCATAAATCCAATTCTTCATTTGCTCTTCGTAAGAAAGTTGAGGTAGGGTCGGTGGGTTTGAACCCCCAACCAAGACTCAATCGATTAAGTGGCAAGAATTTCATTGAGCTTTTTCATATATTTTTCCTAATATAAATTTTATATTACTGGTAAGTTTTACAAATGTATGATATAATGAATACAAGAACTTGAAATATGAAATAGACAAGAAACTTATATCAGTGGTCACACATTTGTCATTCATCCATTCACGACCTTTCTTTTGACGTATGCGAAGATATATGCGACTCACAATAGACTCTTCACGGACTTCACCCTCATTGAGCTACGCAATAATAAATGCATCACTACACTAAGCTGACTTTTGAGTTTGAGCATAAAAATGACTTATTGTGGGTGGCTTTAAAGAGAGCAAATTTTGTTTATGCCACAATTGGAATCCACTTTGTAAAAATACGGGTTTAGACCTTCCTACAAGCCTATATTGGTAGGTCTAAACCTGCCAAGCCAGACCCACTGTGTACAATCACCGTCCCTGGTTGCTGGAGGGCTCATCGACCTCTCGGGAGGCCGGTGTTCCGATTGTCGGGCGCGCGCCTGTCCATCTTCTCATCCCGACTCCCGACCGTTCGCCTCCCCTTGATTCTAACGCTCTTGGCCGCCGTCAGGGTGGTCGGTGTTCCGGCTGCCGGGGGTCCTTCGGCTCTTTGGGTGGTCTGGCGTTCAATCAATTGTGGCTGGGCTTTCGGGTCTTTTCTACAGGTGCTCTCTTTCTTTGTTGTTCCTTTGGTTCTGGACTGATTCGGGGGTTTTTAGAGGTGGTTTCATTTTTGCTGTGTTTCGGATCCTTGCTGTGTGGCCCTGGGTTTCTTGGTGTTTTGGGTGTCATTCCTTCCTTTAGTCTTTTTGTACTCTTTTCCTGCTTTGGACTGGTTGTTTAATCTAGTTGTATTTGTCAGGGTTGTTGGGAATCAATTGCTTGCTAGGTTTAAGTTGTTGAAATGTGAGCCTGAGAGTCTTGTCTTCTCTTTTTCTTTGAATGATGGAGCTTCAAATTTTGTGAGTTTAGCCTCTTTAAATAGGGCTTGTGAAATTCTTGTTGTTTTATAGGAGTTGAGGGTCGTCCACGAAAGTGTTGTTGCAAATGGTTTGCCTCTCATGGTCGGCACTTTTGTGATTGAGAGACATGCGGCTAAGAGACCTGCCAAGGAATTGCATGTGTTCTCCTTATTTGTTGATAATCTACCTATCAATTTTAGAAATTCAAGGCTCAAATGTTTGTTTAACAAGTTTGGTGTTGTTGTTGATGCATATATCCCTGCAAAGATTGGTAAAAATGGTAGAAAATTTGGGTTTGTGCGGTTTGCTAATAGGGATGAATGAAAGAAAGCCATTGAAGGGTTGAATTTTAGTACTGTTGATCATAGGAAGATCTTTGTTTCGTGGGCTAAATACAATAAAAAGCGTGCAGTTAAGCCTTTTGATGTTGCGAAATTTGTCCAAAAGTGGATTCCGAAGAAGACTATTAGTGGTCACTATACGAATGATGTTCACTTTTCTTCCCCTAGTTGCGAGGCTTTCAATGGGTTGAGGAATTCTAGTAAGGATGATGCATTTGTGTCTAATTCTCTAGAGGCTCCAGATTGTGTTGGGTCTGGGGCTGCTTATAGCAAGACCATCACTGATCCCATTGATGGTGTGGATAGCAGTAAGCGTGTAAGCAGGTTAACTTACAAGGATGTTATTCTGAGTGGATCCAAAATCAATCAAGTAGAGAAAAGGGATCAAGACACAAACTCTGACAGTGAGCGCACTCATAGTAAGCCAATTAGGTCCTTTGATGATGTGGAAGAACGCGACTTACTTGTAGATCTCAAGGATTCCATTCTTGAGGTCAGGAAGGGTAAAGCCAGGAGCAAGAGAAAACAGAACATGTTGATGAAATCTAAGTGGCAGCTTGTCAGAGAAACAACTTGTAGAACTGTTCTTAACCAAAATGATGGACCAAAGTCTACGAAGACTAGACGCACAAACAACTTGGAAAATGACATTATTGATGATATTGATGTCGAGGTTGAGCGTAGAAAAAGGATTATTGGCAACGATATAGGCGTGACATTCCTCGATGACTCACCCAAGTGAAGCTGTTCTTTTGTGATCATTGTCAATTGAAAATGTGTTTTGGTTGTAGTTAATCTTTGCTGTATTGTTTATTTTTAGCTGTTTCTTCGCAGACATGTGTCTTTTGAAGTGGGATGTTTACTGTTTTATATTGCGGTTTTGCTGTTTTATGTGAACCTTTAAGTCTTTGGCTTGCAATAATCGGAAAAAAAACAAGCCTATATTAGTTTCACAATTGAAAATAGCGTGCCAATATAGGCATTTGGTCATTTTCACATGTGACCCTTGCTTAAACTTCAGTTTCGTGTTGGACCAATATGAGCATTTGGTCATTTTCACATGCGGCCTTTGCTTTTTAATTCCACAAACTCTTAATTATTATTGGTAGTTCTAATAATTAAGATTTAATCATCTTGTTAATATTTATTATATTTTTTGATTGTGTAATATGTTATTTATGCTTCACTTATTATTGGGCTCAGACCAAATAGTAAAATTGATTAAATTACACGAGATTCATTTACAAATTTCAAAGTAGACTTGTGTTGTCTTTTTAAGTCGCTCTTAAAGTATTTCCCTTAGAAGGTTGTTGCTGCTATTATTGTATAAAATCAACTTTGCTAATGTCGATTAAGTGACATGTTATAAATTTAAATAATTTTTAGCAAATTCACGTCCTCCGCATGCTAGCTAGGATTACCACCGAGTCCATCACAGCCGAATTATTGTCAAACACCTCTCAAAGTAGAGTGTATTATTATTGTCTAAAGTCAAATTCAATATATTATTATCCAATACCCAAAAAATTCAGTATACTACCATCTAAAAATCCAATAATATTATCTAAAAACATAAATTGCAATTATAAATAATATAATATGGGTTATTGGATAACAATAATATAAACTTTGAGGGTATTGGCCGATAATAATACGAACAAATTTGTTGGACACTAGTAGTACCAACTATTCACCTATCTTCCAATAATAGTACAACACTGAGTTAGTTTGTTTTTGACTTAGGAGAAAGATGATATGTCACCTGATTCTCTCAACCAAAGGCTCCGGCAAGTTGAAAAAACGTTAACTACCACATATTTTTGCCGGTAAGCAACATTAACCAACTTAGCAAAACAATAATGTAAAAATAAAAGTTTAATTATTTTTAGCTAAATTGGTCAATGCTAGTTAATTGACAAAAACGAGTGACAATCAACATTTTTTCCACTTGCTCCAGCCTCCAGATCACACAATTAGGCGACACTTCATCTTTTTCGTCGAGTCAAACACTAACCAACTTGGTGGTGTACTCTTAGCGGAAAATAGGTCCATAGTTAGTACTGTTAGTATCAAACAAAATTGTTGGTATTATTATCGGCCAATACCCTCAAAGTTGGTATTATAGTTATCCAATAATCCATATTATATTACAAAAAATTATCACTTAAAGAGTGATATGAGATATTTGGAATTTGGAAACCCCACAAAAGTGGAAAGATTCTTCCAAGTTTCATATTCTGAAAATTTCACCTAAAATAAGAGCGCCACTACACAACGGAAATACTGCATAAACCCGCTCAAAATCTCCCCCTTCTAATTCTACATTCCAATCCAATCCTAAGATTTATTCCATAGATTTCTCCCCCGAATTCCAATCACCGCGTAATTTCTCTTCTGATTCTTCTTCATCAAGAATTCTCAATTTCATGATATGACTACTTCAAGTCTCGATTGTTTTTCCCGATTTCTGGAATTGAATTGAATTGATTTCGTTTTTTAGGGTTGAAATCTGCTGTAATTGGAGTGGAATGGGTGATATTAGTAATAAGGGCAACAAATACAATGTTGAAGCTGCTGAGATTTTGGCTAATGAGGCGTTGGTAATGTCTGTTTGTTTAGGTATTTAGGGTTTATTTGATTGATTTTCTTGCTTTGCATTCAATTTGGTATTTGGTTTGATTTTCAGCATTTGCCGATTGCGGAGGCGGTGCCGATATATGAGCAACTTCTGACTGTATACCCCACTGCTGTAAGATACCAAGCTCTATCTGTTATTATTATATAGGTTTCAAGTATTTTGGGTAATTTCATGTTCTGTGAAGAAATTTATGTTTATAAGGAATGTAGTAATTTGAGTAATTCAGAGGAAAAAGAGGGAGAAAAGAAAAGTTTCAAGTGTTTGTAGTCTTTAGTCAAGCTCATTAACATTATAGGAGTGCTAATGCAACATTCCTGCAACATTAGCCAGAATTTGTGTGGCAATGTAAGGCTGCCTACAAACAGTATCAGTTCTCTACGTAAACACTTAAAATCCAGAACGGGTGATGGTTATTGTTGTCATTGGTGTTATAGGTGATTTACCCTGATTGGAAAAGGGCTCATATTTGGTGTTTGGTTTCAAAAGTTGGAATGGAATGGAATGAAATTGAGAATGAAACGTAGAGATGGGCACGGACGATTTGGTTCTTACGTCCTAACATTGTCTGTTTGGTCCGACTCATTAGTGAGTCAATTTGATTCCAAGGTATGGGGTTAGGCAAAACCAGGAGAGGGAAGGAGCCCTAGAGGGAGAGGGAGTTGTTTGAGTAGGGTTGTTCAAACCCTAGTTTAACGTTAAGGTGATTCATAACTAATGCGTTTTCAACGAAAACTTATAACCAAACATCACATTGATGGTTCCACTCCCATACCAAAGTAAAATATATGATGGATCCATGGGCCTCTATTTCTATCCGGGCAAAGACAATATCTGTAGAGAGTTGATGGCTAATTTGTCTGTGTATCAATTTGGATGTTGAAGTTTGAATGTCTGTTGACTAAGATTGTTATCATGATGTACAGGCAAAATTTTGGAAACAATATGTGGAGGCACAAATGGCTGTTAACAATGATGATGCCACTAAACAAATCTTTAGCCGCTGTCTATTGAACTGTCTTCAAGTTCCTCTTTGGTGTGTGTTGGCATTCCATTTCTTTTTGTTATCTTGGCATAAATAGGCACATCATAAATTGTTAGTAAATTCTGAACAATATATGTTACACTTGTTTTAATGGAGTTGCTGTGGGTTTCGGTGCATTCTAGATATATTTTTCTTATGTCATTTGTCAATGGGAACAATTGAAATTTCTCACAGTATTCTTGGGTCAATAGGAGGTGCTACATTCGTTTTATAAAGAAGGTCAATGAAAAGAAGGGCTTTGAGGGCCAGGAAGAGACACGAAAAGCCTTTGATTTTATGCTGAACTATGTTGGTAAGTATGCTGCCTGCCGTAATTGTATCCTATGAGTTTGCAATAATATGTATTGGTTCTAACAGTCTTGTTTCATCACATGTGTGTCTACCTATTATGCACTTTGTATGTCATGTCCCTACTGGTTATCTTGGAGACCTTGCATGGCCTTCTAAAAAGGAGTGAAAGGTGGATTGAGCAGTTTACTGATCTTCCTTGTTTGCTTATGTTGCAATAGGAGCAGACATTGCATCTGGTCCTGTATGGATGGAATACATCAGTTTTTTGAAGTCCGTACCAGTATGTCAAACTTCTCTCAGCATTTTCTAGGAAATCAAACCTGGAATTCTGCAGCTGTGATCTTATGTTGTTTTGATGCTCTCTAACCATGTTGATTTGGCAGGCCCATACAGCACAGGAAGAGACTCAGAGAATGACTGCTGTTCGCAAAGCCTATCAGAGAGCTGTTGTTATGCCAACTCATCACGTTGAACAACTATGGAAGGACTATGAGAATTTTGAGAATTCTGTTAGCCGTGCACTGGTATATATTTGCTTCTAACGTGATGTTGGATTTTCAGTAACTTTTACCAGTCTTTTTAGGTTATAAATGGTATAAGGTGCTGAAAAGTGGTTGCTCTATTGTTCTTGTGCTGAAAAGTCCCTCTGCAAAATGGTGTGTGTGTGTGTTTTTTTTTTTGGGGGGGGGGGGGTTGTCTTGTCTATTGTTTAATTTTAAGGTGCCCTTTGAAATGGATGAGTCGGGGAACTGTGTTTGAGATGGGCAAGGTAATTAGTTTGTTCTTCATTGTTTTTGTTATGACTTTTCCGAAATTCCTGGGGTATAGTTAAAGGCGATTTACTTCCATTTTCTGGGGATTGCTTGTGGGTATTGTAATTTTCAATTTTTAAATATTTGGTTTCTATTTCTGTTATGCACTTATGCCTACAAGCGGTCAATCCGGCAATGTTCTCCAAGCTTGTTTGCTTTTATGTGTGGTATTATCCTGAGGGCTCTTGCTTGTAGTTTGAAGAAGATTTTTTGGATCATGCTAACATTTGAACTTCCTTGTAAGTGTTAGACCTTTGGACATAGCTTTAGTTGATATTTCCATTTGCTCCTGTTAATATTTTAGCGACTGACTGTTGCTTTATTTCTTCTGGATCATCTCCATTTGCTGGTATTTAATTTTATACTGATTGGTTTTATTCTTTCTTTTACTTAGTTGTTTCATGGTTGTTTGCTATGTTATTTCTTAACCCAGACTACATCTAGCACTTTGACTATTCTTTCTTTTAACAGATATGCCTTATTTTATGGCTTGATGTCATTCCTTTGATAGAAGAAATATGTTGTGCTGATGTAGCTGAATTTTCCGTTATGCTCTATGCTTGTGTCTATCTTCCTGCATCCACTTTCCCTCGAGTTTTTTCAATTGTATATGGTGGAGACTAGAGAGTGCATTCTCATGATTAGAATGTTGTCCTTTTGCAGGCTAAAGGGCTTCTGTCTGAATACCAATCAAAGTTTAACAGTGCAAGGGCTGTTTATCGAGAACGAAAGAAATACATTGATGAAATTGATTGGAACATGCTAGCTGTGCCACCTGCTGGATCTTGCAAGGCAATTTTGATATTTCTGTCTACTTTCATTTTCCTGTTTAACTTTGGTGTATCTGTCGTGAATCTTTTCTGCTGCTCATACCCTTCATGTTCTCCATAATCTTTACTATTTTCATCCATGCTGTTAGTTTCTGTTCAGATCCATTTGTCTTTGTGGTGGGTAGCGATGGAATGACAGTACATGAGTAATGCTACATTGCAGTGTATGTGATTCCGTTGCTTGTAATACATTTCTTGTTGATGCTTTGTTGCATTTCTAGTCTTGTATCTATGCTACTTGTTATGGCTGTCTCCTTTCTTTTGTTGCTCCTTAGCAATTGTAACACGCATAAACTTAGACCTCCCCTCCCATTGTTTTTTCCAAACTCTTATAAAGTATACCCCCCTTCTTCCCTTTTTGGGTTGGTGGTTGCATGTGTAAGCTATCCTGTTTACCCTGCTTCTATAGGATACTCCCCGAGCATTGGCTAATTCTTTTTTTTTTTGTCTACACCCATTCACAAATGTATTTAATGATTATTTGCTGGTTAATTTTTTTTTATGTGCTTGGTTACAGGAGGAACAACAATGGATGGCATGGAAAAGGCTTTTAGCATTTGAAAAGTAATTGCCATTACTCTAAGGATACCATAAGCCATTCTTGTTACTGTAACTTTTCTGGTAGTTGTGCTCAACCAGTGTTCTTCTCAAGTTAGTAATCACCTGTGTCATCATTGTCATTGTCATCTTTTAATATAAACAAAAGTGAGCTTCCATGGGGCAACTTTCCCTACTGTACAACTTCATCTGCATATCAAGTTTTTGTGTTTATGACCTCTTAATAATGTTCACACCAACAATCCATGAATGAAGACTGCAATTCTATGTCTCCTGACGTTTTTTGCTATACCAACTTTTAAAAATTGTTTTTTTTATGTTCCTTAATCTTACGTAAAGTATCTTGAAGGCATAACTGTATTAGGTTTATGAAGTAGTTTTGTTTTGCTGTTTGTAATTGTATTTTTAGTACACTGTATGTACACTAGTATGACTGATAGTAGGATTAGAAAGTACGATTTTGGGTATACGGGGTAGGTTAGGATTTTGGAAGATTTTCTTATCTTCTTAGGTATTTTTAAGCCATACAGACATGCCCTCTCTATTTTTATTTTATTTTTAGAGTTGATTAGCGAATAAAGTTAATTCTGGCGGGAATTTCAGTCAGTTTTATTTTGTTACTTCAACCCCTCTTTCTTCAGCTACAGTTTTTTTTTTTTTTTTTTTTTAAAATCTTTTTAATAAAGAATCTAGATTAGTGTTCGGTATGTGCATGTATAATTTATGTGCATGTATAATTTATGTGCAATTCACTTGAAACTTGGCCATGGAAGTAGGCAGGCCAGCCCTCTGCTGCTTCTATGAGTATTGAGTCCAGCATTAAGTTCCTGCACGTACATTTCCAACTTTTGTACTAGATTGAGGTTGTTTCCCTGATCTTATAACCTTCTGACTTTTATTTGTTCTGCATAGGAAGCTGTATGTGTCATGTATGGATGACTCTTCATATGGTTCAATTGTTTTATGCACAAGAATATATTTGCCTGTGAATGGGGTTAATAACTGCTTTAAACCCACTTGACGCTTTCCATTTTGTTCTGATTCATCTGGTGTTAGCTCGTGGCAAATGAAGTTGTTTATTCTTAGCTAATTATTCTTTGCAGAGGAAACCCACAGAGGATTGATGTGGCGTCTTCTAACAAGAGAACTGTTTTCACCTATGAGCAGGTATAATCCTGATTTTATCTACCAGAGGAAGTTCATTAGTGTCATAGCTGCACTGTGCCTTTTCTGTTCTCTCATCCCCCAACCTTCTGTGTTTCCCCTCCAAATATTGCTAAATGAATGCACACCAATTCAAGGTCCTGATGGGGTACATTGATTGCTTTGATTTGGTTGCAGTCCTAGTTCTATGTTGTATTTGATGACATGACTTGAGGGTTTACATAAGATGTGATGGCACTGAAACTCTGATAATGCCATAAGTATATGCGTATAACCAACATGTTAGGATAGCAAGCATTATATTGTAGTTGTTAAGTGACCCCTTGCATTTAATTACCGTGAGCATTTGCTATGTATATGAGCCAGGTTAGCATTTGTTTTTCAGTTAAGTGCATTTCTGTATGAAATGCGATCAACACTATATGTTTGGGTAATTATTTTGAATGAAAATTTTCTTCGAGTAGGGAGTAAGTTAACTAGAAATGCTTCTGTTTGATCATCATGTGCGTATGCCCTACTCTTTGGCCTTTTACTTAAACTGCTCTTTTTTTGGCTGGCAGTGTCTGATGTATTTATATCATTATCCCGATGTATGGTATGACTATGCTGTATGGCATGCAAAAAGTGGTTCTGTGGACTCTGCAATCAAAGTTTATCAGAGAGCGCTAAAGGCTCTTCCAGGTGAATTCCCTTTTGCCTCACTTGCCAAAAGCATTCAGTCATAGCCTGTGAAGACATCTGCTGATGATTGAATTGTGGGTTTCTGTTTCTTTGTTCCCAGATTTACCTGTGCATTTTTTCTTGTACCCTTGCTCTCTTCATAATTTCACTACTTATCTCAAGCAGATTCTGAACTATTGAAATATGCATATGCTGAACTGGAGGAATCACGTGGAGCAATCCAGGTTTAGATTTGTTCTCACATGTTTTATGTTGGATCTGGATTACTATAGTTTGGGCATGATTACGGGATGTTTCTGTCTTCTTGCAGCCAGCAAAGAAGATTTACGAGAGCTTGTTGGGGGATGGTGTGAATGCAACAGCCCTTGCACATATTCAAGTATGTCTTTGATGAACTTCAGGTTAATTGTGGCATGATTCGAGTCTGGTGCCTCGCCCAAGAGGGAGCTAGTAGTTCTCTAAAATTAATACAACGATGTCCTGTTTGCTCCCTTATGTGGTTGGCTGCTTTTTACCTGATAGTTGGACAGTTTATTCTGGTTTTAGTGAAGTAATGAAAATCTCAAAACTCCACTGTGGAAACTATTTGCATCAAATTACAGCAATTTGCATGTAGCCAATTGTGCTGTTGGTGGGCTGTAACTCTAAAGTAATCTATACATTTCTATTGAATTCAAATGCAATTAAAATTAGTGTGAAAGTGACTGCACATAATAGTGTGTCAACTGATAGAGATGTATCTCTATGAGGAGAATTCCTAAGCAGTAGCAGCTGGCCTGTAGGCAATAGCTATGTGAATGTTCTCAAGGAATTCTAGATAGTATATTGCTTGGGCATGTGATAGGGATGCTCAAGATTGTAGCGGAATTACTTGGCAATAATGACAATGTTGTTTAGTGGTGCCCGCCATTACTGCTCAGCATACTTCATAGGGGGTTAGCAACATTTTGGAGTTTTTAATATTTATGTATATTTATAAATTTGTTTTTTCAAAGAGGATGGAACATTTAAAAGCATTGCTTTTGTAGTGAAGGAAAATAAAGGCTTGTAGCCAGGAAGACTGCAATATACCTCTTGGTGTGGGCTGATCATATTTGAACAGATAGATCCTGAAGTTTACAGCTAACATTTGTGAAAAACACATTCAAACACTCTAAGGATTAAACAGGAATATATAGACAAATCTGGCATCCCTATCCTCATCCTTATTGAAAGACTTGAGTGATGCTTGCTATTATTTGAGATGATCAGTCCACTCATACATGTGATTCTTTTGTTGTTTGGCATTTCAGTTTATCAGATTTCTTAGAAGAACAGAAGGAGTTGAAGCTGCACGCAAGTATTTTCTAGATGTCCGCAAGTCACCAAATTGCACATATCATGTTTTTGTTGCGTATGCGATGATGGCATTTTGTCTCGATAAAGACCCTAAGGTACTTTGGACCCTCTTTCCCTGAACCTTTAATTCAATTGATTTGTCTTATGCTGGTTTGATAAAGTAGGATGAAATAAATATCACCTCATTTCTCTTGTGACTACAGAGAATTATACATATCTTCAATAGTTGTATTTTATAGATTGTAAACCCGCAACCTTCTCTTTTGCTCTAATCATTGTGGAATGTAGTACAATAGGATAGGTGTAATTGGGGATGCAAAACACAGTGTTCATCTTGGTATGAAAGTTACTAAAAGGCACCAATCGCGTTCCCTATCGTGCTTGTCGCGGGGGAAATGCAGTTGACCTTCTAGATGTGGCCATTATGACGCGGATTGGCCATATTTTGAATCCATGGGTGCAGTTGAGGGCATCTTGGTTTCAACAAATAAGATCACCTTTGGTCATGAATAAAAAGATTGTTTATTGGACAAACCTAGTGCGACATAGGGTGAGACTACAGTAGTACCTTTGGTATCATCTTGACCAGATTGGGAAGTATACTTAGTGTTCCCATTTCTCTTCTCTATTCCTGGCTGCGTGCTTATCAGTACTCATTCCTAGGGTTCATTTGTTTGTTTGTTTATTTATTTATTTATTTTTTTCTTTACTGATACCTTTTATTTTCTGTTGTATTTCAATACAGATTGCACACAATATATTTGAAGCAGGATTGAAACACTTCATGCACGAGCCTGGATACATTCTTGAGTAAGCACGAGTTGCAATTTCATGAATAGATTACATATCTCAGCTCTTTAATGAGATGCACCTTATCTTATTCCTGTCTCTTATTACTGGAATTTGCGGCAAGAAGATAAAGAATCAATTCTTGTAACAGCCTCTTAGAATGAATACACGGTTGTGGAGCCAATTTTCATGTCATTGTTACTAATCGTATGCTGCAGGTATGCGGACTTTCTGTCACGGCTAAATGATGATAGAAATATACGAGCTTTGTTTGAACGTGCTCTAAACTCTCTCCCACCTGAGGAATCTGTAGAGGTAGGAACATCATGTGACTTTGTATACTTGTTCATTCCTTCTGTTTCCTTGGCTGTTCTCTCTCTCTCAGGGGTGGGGTGGGGGGAGGCGGGGGAGGGGGATTTGTTGGGTGCTGTAGCTTTTAGACCAATAGTGCACATCATATTGAATACAGGTATTGGCTTTACATAGAACCAAACCATGAAATGATCTTGGTTCCATCAGACCTCTTGACCGTTCTTATTATGCTAGTCCACGATTGCTCGTGAATATCGATGTGTGTTTTCTTTAGCAATTTTTGTGGTGAAATTTTCATTTTGCAGCTGGCATGATTGAACAATCACCTTCTTTTCTTGTGTCGTGGATGTCCGCTGACATTAGCATCTAAGCACTCGTTATTTTGGGTTCAGAAATGTTAAGACAGGCATTCTGGCAAAGTGCCTAAGCCTGTTCTTTTAACTCCAAAGGCATTGAAAATCAAAGCAACAATGCTTCATAAATTTTTTGGATAACCAAGAATTCATTCAACCTGCGTGGTTGATGTAAAAGTCGTTATTGTGGTTCAGATTTTTTGAGAAAAACTGTGAGGCAGCTAATTAAGGGCCGCAATCCTTAATATCAAAAATGAACATCTATAGTGATGCCTTCATTTTGCCGGAGTATGTGATGGCAAACTATGAGGAGACCTTGCCCACATGATTGTTCATCTCTGTTGATATCAGAGATATTTGGGGTTTATATTTATTTGAAACTAATCCTAGGAGATGAGATAATTTCATTTATTACTTTGTAAAGAGGGAAGTTTTTAGGTCCATGGCTGCCGGTGCAGTTCAGCCTTATATAGAGAGTAGAGACTATGAAGTCATTGTATTGACTGCTTGAGATACTTGAGAGGCTAAAAGGGAAAACGAATTCACTAAAGGCTAGCGAATAACTCTTAGAGGAGTGGTGGTCTTCCTAAAAAGAATATGGCATTTAAATCAGTTAATGAACATGAAGTTCTTAGGAAGAAAGTGTATGGTTGTTGGTTACCAACTTACCATGAACATGACCATGTGCCTGCTTTTATAGGGGTTTGCTATTGCTTATCCTGAAGATTACTGTATTTGTTTTAGAAGCCTGAAAACAAGTAGGCTTTAGTTTCGCTGACACTAGTGCTACCCTATTGTTGATTAGCAAGGGGTTTACTTAGTTGGTCTTTTTTTATGCAAGCGGTGGTTGTAGATTTTTGCACTTTGCCAAATTGGGAACATATAGACTGTTTTTCTTGTACAGGTGTGGAATCGGTTTGCACAGTTTGAGCAAATTTATGGAGATCTTGGCAGCATGTTGAAGGTAACTTTTCTGTAACCTTCAGTTCTCTATAGCAGAGACATCTGATTTGATTCTACTTTATATACAAGTGCTCTGGACTTTTGATGAGGGAGAATATGCAATTTCATGGGTTGTGCAGTTAAGCAATTAGTTGTGCTGTTCTTCTCTTTTAGGTTGCAAATTTTAATGACATATATATATATATATTTTAAACGAGTCTCGAAAAGATATATCAGGGCACCAGGTGATAAATTTAATTGTTCTCTTTTACATTAAAGAACTGCACCAGGTGACAAGGATAGGGGGATTCATCCACTGTGAGAAGAAATTTTTTTGTGCAATGAATTATAGTTATGTGCTTTTACATGTCTTGAAATTAGTTTGATGTTCTGTTGACAGGTGGAGCAAAGAAGAAAGGAGGCTCTTTCGAGGACCATGGATGATGGAACAGTAGCTGTGGAGGATTCACTTCAGGATGTCATCTCACGATATAGTTTTATGGATCTTTGGCCATGTTCTCCCAAGGATCTGGATCATTTAGCACGGCAGACGGTACATTCATTGTATCCCTGTGTTTAGACTTCCTTAAAAACAATCTGATAGAGAAGGGGTAGGGAGAAAAACGAAATGAAAGGAAGAAAAGGAAAACTAGCATTATTGTGTGGAGAAACTAGCATCTTCGTTCTTAGAAAAATGTTCTTAATTCTATTCAGTAATGAGTAATCAATAGATAGATAACAAAGGTTCATAAACCCCTTATTTATAGACATTCAACCTTCCCATACTAATGCTAACAGAAATAAGAAGCTAGAATATGGTCAATAAGTATAGGAAAAGCTATAATGCTAGTTCTAAATGAAATAGAAAATCGTAAAATATTACCTAAGAAAACTCTTAATAAATGCCCTAATTATCAAAGTTCAATAGATATATGCAATAAACTGACTGTACTCAAGGTCAAGGGACAAGTGCTATGGATGGATTGCAGTGAATATGTATCACATATTGCACATTGTACATTGGTGGAGTTGTTGAAGCTTGACATAAGATTATGAATTATGCACTCTTGACACAAAATCATTTTGATCATCCAGTGGCTGGCTAAAAACATGAATAAGAAAGCGGAGAAGCCTAGTCTACCTAATGGAGCAGGTGCAGTCGGTATTGCGATGTTTCAATTACAAAGTCATTTGAGTAAATTATTATTCTTATATCTGTTGACTTTTTAAGTGGTTCCTGTGGTTCTTTAGGTGATGATAAAGGGATATCAAGGTTAAACACTACATCAGATGGTTCTTCAAAGGTTGTTTATCCGGATATTGCCCAAATGGTGATATATGAACCAGGGCAGAAACCTGGTATGCAACTGTTCCCATTACATTAAGTAATATTTATGTGGTGGTAGTCTTTACTCATTTTCGAGTGTTGCTTTATTCCTTAGATAACCCTGCTGTGCTATGAAGTATGCACATTTTTCATAGGTACCATATTTGATATCACAGATGTCTTAGACACTGATACGACACCACACTCCAAGGCCACGTATTTGACACACAAAAATAACAAAAAAAAGTTTGAAAATTTGAAAAATGTTGAGCACATGACTCTTGAATTCAGCTGTGTCCAGCACAACTCAACAAAGCTCTATTGCACACTTGTTAGATTCCGTCAATAATCAGATGGTGTATTCTGTATGGCCAAGGGTTTTAGTGAATACTCTTGAAAGTAGCAAGAAATAAGCCGTAAATCCTTGATTGCATTTACCGCATCAGACTAGTATCGACTTCATGCTGGTTGTACTAATTCATCCTGAGTTTATCATGGACTGCAGGGCCTGGAGTTCCCCCTACCGGAACAACAGTTATTTCTAGTACCATGTCATCATATGATGGTATTCTGAAAGCTGCTCCACCTGCTCTTCTGGCATTCATAACGAGTCTCCCTGCTGTTGAAGGTACTAATTTTACCTAATTGGTCTCTTTGTGTGTGAAGTTCATTAACGCAAGATGCATGAAGAGCCCCGGTTTCATACTTAGCATTTCACATTGTGTGTGAAGCCTAATCTCATTCTTAATTTGAGTCAGAATTTACGTTCTTGTTTGCTTTCCTGAGAGTGGATGATGTCTTGTGTTTTGGCTTCTTTTTCTAAACAGTTCCAAATAGATTTCCAAATTAGGCTTGGAAACAAGTTCGTGTGAAAATTGAAACGTTTGAAGTAACTATCACTATTGATTCAATTGTTGTCACCCAAATTACAGGTCCGGCACCAGATATAGATTTTGTGTTGTCGATTTGTTTGCAAAGCAACACCATGGCAGGCCAAGCTCCAAAGCAAAATACCTCGGTGCCACAAGGATCAGCAGCTGCTGCTCCAAGCATAAGTGAACCTTCAGGCTCAACCAAATCCCGCCCTGTTCTAAGTGGTTCATCTGCTCGAATGAGCCGACCATCTGGGAAGAGGAAAGATGCAGACAGTATGTTTCTTTGCTCCTATCACTTTCTCGTTTCTAGGGTAAGACCGTCTCACATAACTGTTATTGTGAGACGGACTATTTTCGAAGTGACTTTTTGAACATTTGCTATGACTGATAAGCCATACTAGAATGACTTGTTAATACGAATATGACTAATAGTTTGTCAATGGACGACTTTTATAAAAGACACCCAGATAAGTTATTAGCCACCCTTATATTCATAAAGTCACCCAAGACTGTATGTCATGATAAATTTATGGTGAGACGGTTTCACACAAGACTTGCTACTTTTTCATATGCTTTTTTTTTTCTCTACGTCGGGAAGAAATGAAACTCGTGTTAGCGTTGTCATCAGGCTTTGTGTTACTTTCTAATACCCTTCTGAATCTCTGTGACCATCTTTATGTCAGCTTGAATTATGTCGGTAATTAGTGCCTGATCAGTTGCCCTAGACAATGATAAGTTACTAACCCGATCAGTTGCCCTAGACAATCAGTTAAGTGATCATCGTGTTTCACTGACAGGACAAGATGACGATGAAACAGCGAGTGTTCAGAGTGTTCCGCTCCCTAAAGATGTTTTCAGGATACGCCAAATGCAGAAAGCCCGCGGTGTAGCAACTTCACAGACAGGGTCGACGTCTTACGGAAGTGCCTTTTCTGGGGACCATTCTGGCAGCACTAGCTGACATTTTTGGTATAGTTAGAAGTGTCTGTATTACTAGTATCTATCTGTATTCTTTTTAAGTTTTGGGTCAAGGAATAAGTTGTGTACATTAGCTTACCTTTCATAATTGATTTTTTCAGGGCCGAAAATAATTAAAGATTTGCCATAGATTCTAGTGTTTCTGAATGCTAATTCAAATTTAGTCCTAGTTAAGTTGCTTGCAAGTAGCAAAAGATAATCTAAGATGATCAAAGGCTAGCATTATGTGGTTTGTTTGTTTCTATTGATCAAGGGCCTTACATTTTTACCAGTTAGATTTTAGCCATTCTTCCTGTGTAATGTGGTATATCTCTGGATTTGTATGTCCAAGTATGCTACACAGGCACTATATATATTGATTTGCGAATTGCATAACACAGTTTTCACGCCGAAAGCCTAGTCAAGGTTTTTAGCTTGGCAGTAGACCTGACAATTGAGTGAATCGGTTTAGCTTAGGTCGGTTAAAGATCGGTTCAGGTTGCACTGGTTCAACCAAATAATTGACTTCGGGTGAGTTTTATTCGAGTTGGTTCGGGTGAGGTTTTTTCCCAATTGGGTTTTGGTTTGATTTGGGTCATGGGGATGTTGGTCATAATCGGGTTGCAGTTCGGATCGGTTTGGGTTTGGGTCAAGACCGTATCATCCATTCAAGTTCGGCTTTCGATTCTTGTCTTGGGTTAATTTTTCCAGAACGAACCTAGTAACACCCGTTGATGAAAGGGTTGGCCCTGTTTAGAGTAAGTTTTCCAAAAGCCAAAACACTCTCATAAAAGGTTAAGTGCCTGTTTGGTCTAGCTCTTTTAGAGCTTTTAAAGATCAAAAGCTGAAATTATGCCAAACATATAAAATATACAAAATAACTTCCAACTTTTGAAGAGCTAAAAATAGCTCTCACAAGGCAAAAAAGGAGAAGTTACAATTTTGAGATTCTGGATTCTACTTCTAGTGAGCTTGGGAAAGAATTTAATAATTTTATTGTATTTCCAAAATTATCTCTAATCTTTTCCTTTTACGCCAACTGCAAGATATACATACATACATATATATCAATTTGCTATAAAATTGCCACTTCTTTGACTAACCACAAACATTAGTAGCATTTTAATAGAAATTGTAGTAAATTTTCATAGTTTTGTTTTGGAGGAAAAATTCTCATGGTTATTTTCTGCGATTGATGTTTATTTACTAATTTCAATTTTATGATAGATATATGAAACCATTTTTTTAGTGTAATAAATTTCAAGGAAATAATTAAATGTATACATTCAATTTTAATTTATTGTCATAACATATACTTGATGTAAAATTTTACAGAAATAGTTAATTTTGAAGTTAACAATATTATATAATATATATAATTCGCTAGAAATATACTAGTATTAAAAATTATAAATAGTTTTAAAAACAAAGGATATGAATTATTAACAATAATCATTATAAAAGGATAATTATTATGGTATATAATTATTAAAAGTGGAAGGTTTTATAAAATGATTAACCAAACACTTGGAAACTATTTCTAATTTTTGAAAAGACTTTTGAAAATACATCTACCAAACACCTAACAATTTCTGTAGAATGAGTTTTTCAGAAACTGTTTCCAAAAAGGAATTTCTTAAAAGTTGAAGCTTGACCAAACATGCACTATGTTTGGAATAAGTTAAGCAAATAAGTTTAGGATAATTTAGGAAAGTAATACAATGCAAATTAAATTCAGTTGAAAGAATTGGTTGACGTAAATTCTAGTATTTGTCGTGAGACGGACTTCTTATAAGGCGAAATTTTATCAAAAAATTACTTTTATCAGTCATCCCAAATAAATCATTAGTTACCCCTTAATGATAAAAAGTCACCTTAAAGTTGTACATCGCACGATAAATTTATGGTAAGACGGTCTCATACAAGACTTACTAGTAAAAGTTGAACAACACAAACTCTAAAAGTTGCAAACTGCTAATAGGCAACCATTTCCACAATTCAAGCCATCAATTTTGAAGCTTCATCTGTTTATACCCTCAAACAATGGTCAAGCAACAAAGAATAGCTAAGCAATGATGTTTGGTGCCAGTGTCCCATGCCATTGTCAGATAATCACTTTCACTTCATTGTTTGCTGCTTCTGCTGTTCCATTATCCCCTGTTTACAATTACAATACATATCAATCAACATATTGAAGGTGCCAAAAATTGCTGCTAACTGAAGATATATATCTGCAACCTAATGCAGTTAAGCACTCTGCTTGATTGATCTGACCTGTCAAATTGTTGGGTAAAATGGGCATCGCAATGTTTTACCAAAATCTACCAAAACTTACCGAAACTAACAAAAGGACCAACATTTTAATTTTTGTATATTAGGGTAAATTTTAATACTGTTTTTCCCAAAATTTACCAAAACATACGAAAAATTATCAAAAGATACCAAAACTTAACTTTCACCCAACTACCAACTACCCATCAATTTGACGGGGAAACAGAAACCATACCTAACACTGCTTTCAAAGCCCTACCTCGGGTGAGGAAGATTCACTTGCTGCACAATGATTCAGATGCCCTATGGTGGTGGAATATGCAGCAATCTGTAGACAACCAATTCATAGACAAATGACATCAATACAAAATCAATGATCCATGAAATTTGGAGGCATTCCTTGAATCTTGTATGATTACCTGAAAGATGGTCAAATATTAGAGAAGCAGTCTCTGCATCGGCTTGAAAACCACCATTCTCAGGCGTGATGTGACACCAATAAGTTGTTGGGCTTCCATGATTTCATTGTTGCAAGTCATGACTTCATTGTTGCAAACTTCCAAGTAAGAATACTGTAGGTTACCCCGTCTGGAAGACAATCATGTTCCTCCATTTTTCGCCAAGAATCGATTACCTTGACCCCCAACAACCCTTTCTTACAAAGTCCTTTCATGAATTTCGGCATTATTTGTGTATGTTACACTTACATAATATGGCTGCGACCCCTAGGACAAGAGCCTGGAGAAGATAATCCGCTGCATCTTTTAAGCTTTCCTGCTCCACACGACCCATTTGTCAGATTGTCAAATACCAAAATACCAGATATTGGTCCTTTCTTGTCCACTTCATTAAATGTCGCCACAGCCTCGTCGAGATGCCCTTTTTTGCATAGGCCATCCAGCAAACAAGCACGAAGAACTCAATCTGGGATTAGCCCTTGAGCTTTTCATCTCACTAACAAGCCTCTGTGCACATTGTAATTGGCCATCCTTGCGCAATCCATCTACTAGAGTATTGTATGTAACAACATCAGGCTTCACTCGTTTAGATGACATATCACATAATAGGGCGAAAGCCTCGTCAAGTTTTTTAGACTTGCAGAACCCTTTGATCATGATATTGAAACACACAACATCCAGTTCGATACCCTTTTCAACCATGACATGCATCAACTTCGATGCCTCGTCCATTTGCCCCCTAGAACAATAACCGTCCAACAAAGAATTATTAGTGATGGTGTCTGGCTTAACACCCCTCTCAATCATCATCTTTAGTACAGAGTTTGCTTCCTCAATCATCCCCCCTTTGCAATACATGTCAATCAGTGGGTTGAAGGTGACAATATTCGGCACTACGTTTCCTTGCAACATTTCATTCAGCACTTTTCCAGCATCATTCCATCGTCCCACACTGCATAGGCCCCTAATTAAGCAGTTATACGTGATGGTGTCTGGCATAACACCCCGGTCAATCATCATCTTTAGCACAGAGTTTGCTTCCTCAATCATCCCCTTTTTACAGTACATGTCAATCAGTGTGTTGAAGGTGACAATATTCGGCACTACGTTTCCTTGCAACATTTCATTCAGCGCTTTTCCAGCATCATTCCATCGTCCCACACTGCATAGACCCCTAATTAAGCAAGTATAGGTGATGGTGTCTGGCTTAACACCCCTCTCAATAATCATCTTTAGTGCAGAGTTTGCTTCCTCAATCATCCCCTTTTTACAATACATGTCAATCAGCGTGTTGAAGGTGACAATGTCCGGCACTATGTTTCCTTGCAACATTTCCTTCAGTGCTTTTCCAGCATCATTCCATCGTCCCACACTACATAAACCCCTGATTAAGCAGTTATAGGTGATGGTGTCTGGCTTAACACCCCTCTCAATCATCATCTTTAGTACAGAGTTTGCTTCCTCGATCATCCCCTCTCTGCAATACATGTCAATCAGCGTGCTGAAGGTGACAATGTTCGGCACTATGTTTGCTTGCAACATTTCCTGCAGTGCTTTTCCAGCATCATTCCATCGTCCCACACTACATAAACCCCTAATTAAGCAGTTATAGGTGACAGTGTCTGGCATAACACCCCTCTCAATAATCATCTTTAGTGCAGAGTTTGCTTCCTCAATCATCCCCTTTTTACAATACATGTCAATCAGCGTGTTGAAGGTGACAATGTTTGGCACTATGTTTGCTTGCAACATTTCCTGCAGTGCTTTTCCGGCATCATTCCATCGTCCCACACTACATAAACCCCTGATTAAGCAGTTATAGGTGATGGTGTCTGGCTTAACACCCCTCTCAATCATCATCTTTAGTACAGAGTTTGCTTCCTCGATCATCCCCTCTCTGCAATACATGTCAATCAGCGTGCTGAAGGTGACAATGTTCGGCACTATGTTTGCTTGCAACATTTCCTGCAGTGCTTTTCCAGCATCATTCCATCGTCCCACACTACATAAACCCCTAATTAAGCAGTTATAGGTGACAGTGTCTGGCATAACACCCCTCTCAATCATCATCTTTAGTACAGAGTTTGCTTCCTCAATCATCCCCTCTCTGCAATACATGTCAATCAATATGTTGAAGGTGATAATGTCGGGTACTACGTTGCTTTGTGACATTTCACCCAGTGTTGCTATAGCATCACTCCATCGTCGCAAACTACATAGACCCCAAATTAAGGAGTTATAGGTGACGACATCTGGCATAACGCCCTTGTCAATCATCATCTTTAGTACAGAGTTTGCTTCCTCAATCATCCCCTTTTTACAATACATGTCAATCAGCGTGTTGAAGGTGACAATGTTCGGCACTATGTTTGCTTGCAACATTTCCTGCAGTGCTTTTCCAGCATCATTCCATCGTCCCACACTACATAAACCCCTAATTAAGCAGTTATAGGTGATGGTGTCTGGCATAACACCCCTCTCACCCGTGCTTTTCATCCGAGAAACAAGGTTAAACGCCTCATCTAACATCTTATCTTTACAAAGGCTGTCAATGATTGTATTGTATACGATAACAACGGGTTCAAAGAGGCCGTCGGATTCCATTCTCCTAAGCAGGGAGAGAGCACAAGAAGTCCTGCCTATTCTGCACAAACCCTTTATCAAACTACCATAGGTGACTCGGTTATTCGGACGAATGCCCTTCTTAACAACTTTACCCAGTAAAGAGATAGCTTGGTCCAACTCACCAGCTTCAACCAAGCCACTGATTAAGGGGTCTAAGATAGCATAATTAGGGGTGTAACCAAGCTTCAAATACTTCCCCAAAAGTGAGAACCCAAACCCTAGTTGATTAAGACGTAAGAAACAATCAATAAGGATGGCTATGGTGAAGTGATTTGGGGGTACCCCAAGCGATTCAAGTCGTTCAACAAGGGAGATAGCAATATCATAATGCTTCATCTTGACAATGGGGGAGATTACACGATTGAAATGAACGACAGAAGGGAGGGGATTCTTACGGGTCATTTCGTCGAACACTTGGAGGGCATCTTCAAGATTTGTGAAACCATGGTTGTATGGCAAATCTCGTTTAGCTCAATGAAGGGAATGAAGACGAAGATAGCAGGAGCAGGAAGAAGCGAACAATGGCGAAGTTGGAGAGGTCGAAGCCGCAGAAAGTGAAGAGCATATACGAAGGATTCCACCATTGTTGCGAAGCTTCTTCATTCTCATTCTCAGGGGTCAGGGCAGTAACTGATTTGTTCAACTTCTATTTGACTCGTATTATTTTTCTATTGCAAAATGACAAAGTGATGGCTATTGGCCAAGATACTTATCAAGTTCCCTATGCAGCGCTGATAAATTTGGGTTAGGTTAACATCAAAATTGGATGATAAGTTGATGTTGAAAGGATTATTTGATTTAAAAATCTTTAATTTTTGGGTTTATTAAAATATCGCTAATTTAGGTAAATATCCCAAATTGTAGGGGGTTCATATTTGGCAACAACCCTAAACCAAATTAATATTAATTAAACTCGGGTTTATTTGTGATGTAACAGTATTTTTCGGGGTGATTTGTAGAATGAAATATGTCTAAACCAAAAAAATGATTATTTCATTGTAGAAAAACTAACTCTAATTGATATTAATTTGATGTTGGGCTACTAATAAATACCAACCTTCAAAATTTGACATATTCATGTCAAAAATAAAGTTTGGGATATTCCAATAAACAAACGCCAAGGTTTGGGATTTTAAAATCAAATAGTTTTTTTTTTGGCTAAATCGGTTTGGACAATTTGGTTGAAATTAAACTCAGGTCAAAATTGATTTCAGACAATAGAAAGAAAGAAAATATTTTGCCTGAAAAATCAGTCAATATCAAATCAGTTCGGACAAAACCCGATTTCGGATCATATAAATTCGGACATTCGGGTGCATTATTGTCCCTCAACCCACAACCAACATTAATTTAGTAAAGATTTTATTTTTTTTGCCCCTCAAACTACCATGTAAGACCGTCATCGAGTTAGTCACCACCATAATCGTTTTAGGTGCATTATTGTCCAATACTCCAAAATATAATATATTATTGTCTAATAAAAAAAATTAGTATATTATTGTCCAACAGGACCAACAACCCAAAGTATAGTGTATTAGCGTCCAGTAACCCTTATAAAAAGCACTTTGTCCTTTGAGCATTCATATGATCTGACATTAGCTGCTTGCATTTTTTGGATCGTAATGTACCCATCTTTTGGGGTACTGGTGTTGAGTTAGGTAGTATAGTCTTAACTAGACCATAAGAAGAGGTAGGCCTGGTCTAATCGGGGCGGAAAAGGCCTTGAATTCTTGAACGCTCCGGATTTCAAAAGGGACTCTGGATAGAAGATTCCAAATATGAATCTTCCACAAAAGGTCCATGCAACACCTTTCGGCACGATTGTTAGGCCGTTTTCAATCCTGATCAAATCGAGGTCAAAAGAGTATGTTGACTGTATCTACGACATGTCCTTCCTTCATTCCTTCCTTCCTTAGGGAGGTTTCCAATGAATCACCCCGAGACTCCTGAAACTGGTAACGTTCAAAGGAAAGGTTTCCCGGAATCCCTTAAATCTTAATTTAGAGACTAGTCTTTACAATGGCCACCTATAATGAAAAGACAAGGTTTTCCATCCCAAAGGAACCCTCTCTTATAGGGGAGAGGGAGAGGAAATGGAAGATTCATTTCCAATGTGGGATGCATGTTCTAGGCATCACCACGGACTATAATGACCCTACCATGGACCGTGGTGAGGAACATATTCAAAATCTGCTTCCAGGAGCCCACCATTGATCGTGGTGGCTCTTGCCACCCTTCGTGGTGCCTCCTTTTCATCCCCTAGAGGTTTTTGCGCCTCCCTCGTTCAATACTCTATTGATTCGACCATCTTTTCAACATACTCTTGCTTTAGACACTGCCTTGTGTGACCATGTGGGATCAATCGACACGACTGGGATTGAACTGTCCAATCATTGATTAAGAAATCTTCTCACAAAAACGTTAATCACTGTGTCACGTTTGCTTGAGTACTCGGTTGTATTTGAACATTGTCGGGATACTCCTAACAACATATTCACTTTTATTATTGGATACTAATATACCGAACTTTATACTTATCTGACTTTAATGTACTTGTCGAGTTGTCGTGGTAGTGAACCCATCTTAAGAATGACTTATGTAGGTTTGTACTGGTTCCTTACGGGTCACGTGACCGCATGCTACATCATCGTTGAAACTAGTTCACCACCATTTAAGTCATATTAAGTACGTCAAAATAACTTGAGTATAAAGGTCGATCCAATACCCAAAAAGTAGCGCTGGCAAAAATTCAGTTCCGGTAAATTCGGGTCGTACAAATTTAGTTAGCATCAAATTTCAGATGGGAAATTCATGTCCAGCCCGATGTTTAATCAGGTCAGATCGGGTCAGACAATTCGGACGAAACTAAACTCAGGTCAGAATCGGGTTCGCCAATAAATTTTGCAAAAGACAAATTCTATGTGTGAATATTCAGTAAATATCAAAATTTGGATAAAAAATTTATATCCAGACCCAATTTTTATCGGATTGAACAATTCAACCTTTTCAGATTGGATAAAATTTTGCTGGCTCGTAAAAAAAAAAAAACGAGTACATTACGATCCAAAACATAAAGTAAAACCTGCGTTTGAAACACAAAAGTAAAATAAATAAAAATGAACCTCCTCACTTCTCTTTCTCACTCGGACGATCGAGAACCACAACAGCCATTGAAGAACCAGGTCACTGACATCGGAAACCAGGTTAGTGACAGAAAATTAGGTTTACTTTGATGTACTGATGATTAGAATTAGGGGTTGCATTGTATTGTGTAAAATCTAGGGTTTTGCGATTGAATTGGGTTGTTTTTGTTGGAGTTAATTATGTGTTTTCTTCAAAATTGGGCAATAATTAGGACTTTGTGATTTCGAAGAATTAGCTCTTCAATATTTGCTTCATTCGAACTCAATTCTGACTCTCTGTGTCCTGTCAAAATTATGTGTTTTCCTGTCAATATTTCCTTCAAAGTTTGCTTCAAAATTATGCGTTTTATCGTTAAAGGAATTAAAATTGTTGAGTTAAAGTTGAAATTTTAGAAATTATATTAGTTTCTTGAAATTAAATTTGATTTTACCTTTTACGGTGCTCAAAAAGAAGGTGTGAACAAATTTTTGGCATTTTCAGCCATGAAAATCGTCAAGAGTAGACATTGCAATTGAATGTGTGATGATATTTTGAATACTAGTAATTATTTAGTTTGTAATGTAGAGAAGGATGTGTTCGACTCAATTACCAATGGATGTATCATGTATCCATTTCAAAACACGAAACCACTCAACAACAAAATTAAGAAATTAAGAAAAAGTGGCTCAATTGTTCGTTTCGAGTTCATGGTCCCTTTGAGTTATCTAGCTTATTGAAGAAATGTATCATACTTTACGATGTGTTTCCCCGTCTAAACTATAGATCTACTACCGGTCAATCTATGCGATAATGTGTTCGTTGCCTTTCTTTGTGTTTAAGCTCTTCTTGAGCGATCTCTGCTTGAAATATTGAGTAACCGTACGCGAGAACACTACCAATTTGTGTACTTGGCTGCTGAGACGACGATCTCTTTCACTGCAGGTTACCGATGGATAACATCGTAGACTCGTTAAACAGTGCCTATCAAGATTTCGTTGCTTCTGCAGCTGGGGTTCTTGAAGCCAAAGAATCGTCCGGTGGCCAGAAAACAGCCGCCACAGATGCTGCGTTGGAGAACTTTAAGCAGCGTTGGGAGTTATTTCGGGTGGCTTGTGATCAAGCCGAGGAGTTTGTGGAGTCCGTCAAGCAGAGAATAGGGTCCGAGTGTTTGGTGGATGAGGCAACCGGGGCAGCCCCGGGGAAGCCGGGTGAGCCTGTCGCCGGGCTTCCTCCGATTAGTGCCGTGCGGCTGGAACAGATGAGTAAAGCTGTGAGGTGGCTCGTGATTGAGCTTCAACAGGGTTCTGGAGGCAGTAGTGGGTCATCACATTCTCACCTCTCTGCTCCCTTTGATGCAAGGTTCTCAGAGGATCCAAATCAATAGGTATGCTGTCTGCCCATGTACATTTATTTCTAGACTGGAAACCCAAATCTGGATCCGAATGGATGACTCAAGCCGGTAAAAAATGACCCAAAAACAATATGAACCGCAACCCGAAAAGGGAACCGATTAAGATATACAACCGAATGGCTGAAAATCAAACCATAACCCTATCTGAAAGAACCTTACCCGAACCAACCTGAGTAAGACTCACCCGAACAAAAATTGGTTGATCTGATGCCAACTCGAACCGATCTTTGTCCGTTCCGAACCCAAACCGATTTACATGTTTGCCAGGTCTACTTCCTCCTTTATGTCAATCAATTGCCTTTGTTGGGCTATGGACAAGAGAGCTAGAGAACTTGCCACTTCTTCAAGTGTGATGGAAACTGATGAAAAGTTTTTCACATTGGAAATGTGACTTAGCAAAGAACAAAGTTTTTGTTTTAAATTGAGTCGAGACCGAAGTAGTTGGGTTCTTAGAGCATTTCTATAGATTCTTGGCTGTTTTCTTTTGTTTGAAAGTCAATATGTTGTATGCATGCCTTGGGTAGGAATGTTTGCTTGTAAACCTACTTTACCATTTGCTAAATGTTTCGCTGAGCGTGTGGTTTACTCATACCCATTACTTACCTCTTTTTTCCAGGGCTCGAATAGAAAAGAATGAACTAAACTTCTCGTGGTGCTTCTTACTGGTTGAGCAGGAACTGGGTGGTTCGTTTTTAGGTTGTTAACCAATTAATGCATTGTGTGTGATCATGTAGTTGAACCTTTGTAATTCTTTTGGTTTGTTATAAATTGGGCATGTGGCCCTATGTATATGTATTTTAGTTTAGTTTTGATACAGAGTTTTTGATAGTTTTACTCTCTACAAGATGACATTTTGTTTACAAGATCACATTGTGTTGAAATTGCTGAAGAAGGGAAAAAAAGAATTGTGTAAACAAGCAACAAGATCATATTTTGACATAGTTGATGCGCTGAGTGAACCTCAGGCCTGTTCTTTTATGCGGTTGATATGGTGTAAAAATGCCGTGGTATGGTGAAATTGTGGAAAGTGTAGTGAAGTGTGGAATAATATGGTAAAATTTGTAGAAGAATATTGAGTAGTATGGTGAATTGTGATACCATACCGCACAAAAGATAAGATTAGATCATCTTACAAGCTTGCAATCTTTTGGAAAAAGAATTGATCTTGTTGCTCAATAAACTGATAAAGCCAACTTAGGATTGAGTAGCTCTTTTAATTTAATTTGATTTATTTGGAGGTGTATCAAAAATTTGATGCAAGTTTAAATGTGATCCTTAAGACTTACTTTGTGTATTCAAATGATTACTACCATTGAATTGCTGATTTCCAAATTCCACTTGTTTTTTTTTTTTTTTGAAAACAAATTCCACTTGTTACTTGTAGTGAACTGCATCAATTCAATTCAACCTTAACTTGGGAGTTTTTTAAACCGATACTTGAAACCTGAATCGGAAAACCAAACCCAAAACCTGAACCAACATCCGAATGGTTCATTCGATCTTTGACTCGAACCCGATGAAAATTCAAACCCGAAATTGATCTGAATCGCAATCCGAAAAATGATATGATTAAGATCCCCATCCAAGTGACCCTGAATCAAACCAGAACCCAATAGGAATGAATCTCACTCGAAAGTCGAATCAAACATAATCGAAGTCAACCCATACCCAAAATTGGTTAACTTGAAGATAACACAAACCGATCTGCAACCGACCCGAACCGATTCAGCTGATTGTCAGGTCGAAAAATTACAAAGTTTTTGATAGTATTATATTCATAGATGGTATATACTATTATCTGTGAATGATATATACTATAATTATCCATTAATATAAATAATACTATATGTAATTATCCATTTATTTAAATTTAATTAAGAACCTTAGGGTGCGTTTGGTCGGTCAATAATCCCGAGGAAATAGTCAATTTTTTCGGGTTGACTTATTTTCTCCATGTTTGGGTGTGGGTTGACATTGGGAAAAGTTTCACGGTAGACCCACCACTTTCTCCATTTTCCTCGAGAAATTTTTCCTTAGGGAGGGCTAAGGGAAATTTTTACCATGGGAAACTTCCCATGAGGGGGTTCCTACAAAACGCTCTCTTATCTTAGTTCCTATTCGTTTCAAATATAGTGATTGTTCACTGTCAGTAACATAATTATTTATTCATATTTATCCTGTCTCGAAACTCAAAACAAAAGTCCAACTAAGGGGCAAAATTGTCTATTCGGCAAAGTCACTGTCAAAACTAAAACTAAGGAAATCTTCTCACCGCTCAAATCACCACCACCACGACGGTGCTTACAACACCCACCACCAAACCACCTCGGCAGCGGCGATCGCCTCCACCGTACCACCGTGGTTCTGTGCCTGTGAGTGCTTGTCTCTCAGATTCAGTATAATTTCATCATTTTCAATCTTAGGGTTTACGCATTTCGCATTTAATTTGATTGATTGATTGACTAATCTGTGAGTCTCCGTCTCTGTCAACGTGATTGCTCTCAGCTTTGAGCGTTTATGACGTGATTCGTGTTAAATTGCGATTGTGGGGTGTGAATGGTGATTTTAAATTTGAAATTTGTGAATTATGATTTTGTTGATTTGAGTCATTTGATTTGAGCCAATTGAAACGAGGTTGTTTGAATGGTTTGATGTATTGGGAAGATTGCCAGTTAGTACTAACGGTTCAAAATGTGATTAGTCAGTGGGAGTGCCAGACAGTGATTCATTTTGGTTGATTTATGTTGAATTCCACACGTATAAATGTTTTTTTATTATTTGTGAATACATGAAGAATTTGTATGAGATAATTCAAAGTCTGCCAATTTGGATTGATTGTGATGATTGTTAATTGGTAAATTAGAATTTAATTGCTGAATCTAATTCATTCAAAAGTTGTTGAAGGTTCTGAAGTCTTGAAATGGATAAGGTTGTTGAGGCTGTGGAAGAAGTAAAGAAACAATGGGAAGAGACATGGTCTCAAACACAAGGACATATAAAGGCGATAGAAGATTTCGGGAAATCGAGAGAGACAAGTGGAGAAAAGAATTCCCTTCCAAGATTGAATGGTTTGGCACAGGATGGATTAACTATGCTCAACTCACTGGTACTTAAACTGGATTTGTGGGCTCCACAGCTTCCATCATACGATGACGTTCAATCTGCGCAAGCTCTTGTGGAGAACTGGAGGCAACAATGTAGTAGGTATGTTACCATTCCATATCCTTCTGTTGATGAGACCCCCCCTCCTCTTTTCTTTTGTGTGTGTGGGGGGTTGTTTTTTTTTGGGGGGGGGGGGGGGGGTAATGTGATGGGACAATGAAGGTGAAGGGGACAAGGACAGAGCTAGCCTCTCTTTATCTTTGGAAGAACTTTGAAATTGATCTTGGAATTTCCTTGAGGAAGTTTGTTTAGTTGAATCATATACTTAATGACTATGGCCATTTCTCATGCAAATTGCCATGCTGTCAATATGACAATGTTCCCCCTTCTGTCCACTACTCCACTGGGGTTTATAATAAGGGGTTTATTTTGTTTTGTAGCTTACGAGTTGCTTTGAGGAATGCTAATCTTCAAGCAAAGGCAAATGTTCGGAAAGCAGCTCAAGAAGAGGTAATTCACCTATATGATTTATCTGTAGCTAATACCTGACTTGAATGGTGTCCTCACTATCCATGAGTCTTGACTAGCTAGGGATAAGTTTCTGTAGATGTTTATTGGTTGAACCCATTGGCAATGGATTGAAGTTGTATCATCGTCATGACCCGTACATTAACTGAACTTATAGTCTTTGCATATGGGAAGTAAACATTTTCTCCTGTTTTCTTCCAACTGCTTGATGAATGTTTTCAATAAATTTCCATCATCTTCAACCAAGTCGTACTTGATGTTTCTTATCAATGCCAACATCCTCACTATGTATCACCCTTTTTGTGAGTAGAAGTTGATTTTTGTTACCCATTCTTGAGCTCATTACAGAATAAAGTCCCCTCTTGACCTAGCATCAATCCTTCCACTGAAAAGAAGTCCACGCTGCTCGAATTATGTGTGGCTTTACAGTGTAGACTCTTGTTCATATGGACCAACTCCTGTACAACAACCCCTATAGTGAGTCGCTTTTGCTGGGTCTGAAGAGATCCAGGGCAGCCTGAGCCGATTATCATATATTATATGTGTATACCAATATTGACCGACTCGTATATGTCAAAATATCAGGCCTCCGAAGGACCCATATCCCTAGCATATATGCCTGCTAGCATTCAAATACATCATCTCTGCTGAATGTGAGACTTACTGCTGTTTATGAAGCACAGCTCCAGTTTCAGTGATCCCAAATTGATAAACCCTGTCCTGAAACCGAAATTTCTGGCCTCCTCCATGTTACCAAGGCGCATTCAGGCCTTTTATAATTGAGAAAGCACACCCTGCCATTCTCAAGGGGAGGAATCTAATCCTCTAACCTTTTAGCATTGAATTGGATGTGGACTTGTTTCTCTACTTTTATTTTTTGGGCATGTTTCTATCAGATCTAAAAGGACACTATTTCTTTGTGGTTATTGTATTGATTGCAGAGAGAACTTCTTCTTGGAGGCGGCAGCGAGTCCACAATTCGCAGGCGGAATTTACAGTAAGTGTTGTTCCCTCACTCCCTTGTTGCTAGATACTTGTTCCACAGTCCTCTTTGCTTTGACTTGAAAATTGCCTCAATTGTTTTGCAAGAGACTACGTGTTAACTAAGTGAAAGTCTTTCAGAACGAAAGCTGGGATGACCTCTGCTGCAGAAAGCATCACAGAGAGCCTTCGACGCACTCGGCAAATGATGGTTCAGGTTGGCAGTTCTTTTCATACTCGCTATGACTATTTATGTTTCCATTTACTTGGAATTTGTGTCAACATACTCTTATCTTCCTTTGTGCAGGAGGTAGAACGAAGTGCAAACACGCTAATGGCCTTTGGTATGTCCCCCCCCCCCCCCCAAAAGAAAATAAAAAAAAAACCCTACCCAAGAAAAGGAAAGAGAGAGTTACCTTTCTTTGTTTACCCTTTCAGTACTAGTATGCTGACATTTCTGATCCTTTTCTTTGGGTTAGTGGGAACCATCGTTTTTCTTCTTTGGATATTGTAAATTTATAGTGGATAATACATATTGTGGTGGTGTAACTTTCTAGGATGCTAGCAGCAGCTGAGCATCTGATCTTATGATAATCATCTACTCCTATATTGGTGTTCACACAATTCCTTTGTGGTCTGCAGAGGAATCGACCGGAGTATTGAAGAAAGCCGAAACGGAATATAAAGGTCACCATTCCCTGCTGATGCGTACACGTAACTTACTTTCAACAATGCAGCGTCAGGATGTCATTGATCGGTACACAACTTCTCCCTCTCAACCCGTGTTTTTAGGGATATCCCATTCATTTTGCAGCACCTTCGCGTAAACAGGAATGTTAACAGAAACCGATTTGTTTCCTCCTCAGGGTCATTCTTATTGTGGGGTTTTTGCTCTTCTCGTTAGCGGTTCTCTATGTCGTCTCAAAACGTATTGGGTTACTCAGGCTGCAGAGGGCCGTCACTTCAGCCATAAAGGCCGGTATGGCCAAAAATGCGGCTGCAGGAGTGCAACCACCGCCAGTTGCTGATGCAATTGACCGGGTAAATGTTTTACAGCCTGACAATAATTTACGGCCTATAGTCCCTGGTGAAAATGCCCGGCATGACGAACTTTGAATCGATTCATTCGTTGCTATCCTCTCAAAATTGACCAAGAGTGTCTCTAGAACAGCTCTGCTGGGAATCTATTTTCGGCTCTGGTGCAGATTATGTGGGATGGATTATACAATGTCCTTTTACCAGTAACTGTGTATTGTTGTCTTTTGCTGTTTGTATATATAGATGGATTATAGTTGATATTGTGCAATCAAGCTGTGTTTTAACTTGAGATTGTCTTTTTGATTTGGGGGTTCTAACTAAAGTTCCAATGATCATCTTGAACTTTTGCATGCAGATGTTTTGGTTGTGTCTAATCCAACTTATAATATTCTGAATCTCATCATGGTTTTTGGATTTGGATAATATGAAGTTTGGGTCACGATATGGTATGATACATGATTCAAACTTGTAATGTGGATGGCAGATCTTGAACTTTAGAGTGTTGGATTTCAACAGATTACTTGACTACTTGGTGCGGTACGGGTGTCCAATATCGACAAGGATACAGGTGTTGGACTCTATCAATTTTTGGAAAATTTTACATATTTTTATTGTAATTCGAGGTGTCGAGCGTTGTACCCTTGTCCAGATTTGGAGGGTCCGACACGGGTCTGACAAGGAAAATAAAGAGTCGGAGTAACATAGGTGCGGAGTGACGCGACATTGGAATTGTCAATTATTTACGTATTCTACGGAGATCAAACAAACTCTGCCATCATATTCATTTTGGCATTATTATATCCTTTCAATGATCATATTGAGTTCATTTTTTTCATTATTGGGAGGAAAAATGAAATAGGAATTTTAAGAAAAATTAGAGAAATTTGAAGTTTACTCAAAAAGAATCCATCCTTATGGACTATTTATTTGTCATTTTGGTGGGGAGATACCAATATAACCAATAAAGTTAGAGAGAAATTATAAAATTACATACACAACCATAATCCTAAGTATTGGCTCACTAATGCGAAGTCTAAAGGGCTCCAAAAATAGGTACCCAAAAAATATAAAATTACATAAGTTGGTAAAATTTAATTATTAGATATGGAGGATGTAGATATAAATTATAATTGGGCATGTAAAATGATAAATTATAAGTGATGAGAAAAATTAATGATAAATTATTAGTGATAAGAAAAGCTAATTAAAATTGGACAAATAACTGAATATCTCTTAATTGTCACATGTTATATTTTTTGTTTATCATATATCGCATGTGCTGAAACTTATTAAAGAAAGCAAAAAAGAGAAGAAAAAGGAAAAATAGATTTTTTAAGTAATACACAAACAAAAATTCGAACAATAATTCATGCCGATTTTAACTTGAAACTTGGTAACCTATAAACAGCCGACAAAAACAAAACCTATCGGGATTCTAGGGTTTCTAACTTCAACACGTTTTCTTCCCCAATTCGGCCTGATTTCGCGCCTTATTCAATCCGATTCTTCCGCAGAATTCAGCGATGAGCATTACGCAATTCGCCATGGTACTCTTTCTATCTTCACATTCTGTTCTCTGTTTTGATTTTGCCTTCAAATTCGACTTCAAATGTTCAAAGTTTCTGTGTTTATTGGTTAACTCTTCAATTAGGTGTTTGCGGTTGTTTTGTCTTTGTAATTTGTATAAAGAAGCGAAATTTGAACATTTTGGTTGTTGATTTTGGTATTCATGGTAGTATCTGCTATCAAGTAGCAATTCAATCAAACCCCGTTGTTTAGTTCATGGGAAAAGTAAAAGGGAACTGCTCAAATCAGGAAAGAAGACTTAATTTTATCTTCAACTGGGCAATGTTTTTGTTGCAGTACTAATTTTGAAATTGTTTTTGAATTTAGCTGACTGTCACAATGTTGTTGGGTTATGGATCCCTCATTTCGCCATCTCGAGTTATGTATTTTATTGTTTGGTTGGGGGTAATTTAGTGTTAATGTAATGTAATCTAAGCAATTTTGTCAAGCGATTATGATGGCATAGTTCGCGTCATTTATGTTTGATGATCTTTTGGTTGCAACATTGACTTGGGACCAAACGATATGAGGTAAACAGAATCATAAAGTTGTTCATGTTACATGGTTGATTACATCCCACCAAGCATGTCCTTACTATCACTGGTATTGATTATTACTACACATAGGTTATATCAGCTTAGTCTCTGGTGAAGTGTAGCTCATTCATCAAGGACATGGGTGAAACTTGAAAAGGTTTTTCTTGTTTATTGGTTCAGTCTTATAGGGGAATTTAGTATGATTGTGTGTGTTATTGGATTGTGGAGTATTAGTACTATACATAACTTATTTCAGTTTGTTGAGCTTTCTGGTGTTATGTTGTTGATTCGAATGTTTAATTTGTATTGAGCAGGTTGAGGAACTGGCTTCCCTCGTAAAGGATAACTATTCAAGCAGACATCTCGTGCTCGCTGTTGAAGAAGCCCTAGTAAACTACCTTCAAGATGATTCCAGGTTTGCCGTAATGCACTTAAAAATTTTTTCGTCTTTAAAGTTTAACAAGACCTAAAGTAAATTGTAAAATTTTCATTCATAATCAATTAACTAGCAATAATTCAATGAACTAGCAAGTAAATATTCCATATTTCAACAATTGATGATCTCCGAAAGTCAAATAGTATAGAAACATAGTAAGTTATGCATTCAATTAGTTAATTTTATTTCCACAACATTCACATAATTCAATTCATGAGTAGGTACTCTTGATTTGATAATATTGACTCATTTAATGAATCAATAAATACATACCCTAATTTAGCCACAAGAGAATTTTGAAAATACTAGAGTGTCACAAGAATTGCAAATGAATTGAGAATGGACCGTAGAAAAATCACGAATGATACTAAAAACTTAGAACTTAGAGAGTAATTTAAAATAAAAAAAATCACAAGAGGTTGAATTGAGAGAGTGGATATAGAGAGAAGGACCATAGGACAGAGACTGGCAGCACATCGAGTGCAGACTGCGGTGGGCAGCAGCAAAGGACGAGCAGAGGTAGTTCCCGTCGTGCATCGACGGCGGTGAGTTCTCTGATTTTTAAATTAGTGGGTTTGTGGAGCAATTGTTATATGGTCTACTGTGGTATACCTACATAGATACACTACTTATATCTAATTATTTTTGAATAATAATCAATATTGATTATAAAATTCTTTATAAATTTATTAATATTATCAAAATAGTTAATCGATATTTTTTAAAGTTTTCAAATTTTCACAAAAATTCACCGCATAAAAAAATTGATGTATTTCAATATTAAGATATTGTACCTACCAATATTAAAAATTGTAAACTCGCACCTTGATCAATGGAAGCAAGCACGGAATCGATTTTCAAAAAATCCAATAGTTGCGTCTATTATGGCTCGAACTCGCGCCATGATCGATGGAAGCAACTAAGCAAGCACTGATTCGATTTTCAAAAATATCCAATCACTGTGTTTACTAAGGCTTGAACTTGCGCCCTCACAGTTAAGCTCGCAATGCAGAGACCGCTGAACTAACATTCACTACACCCTTACTATTACGCATAATCTGTATATATACATATACATTTATATATTTTCTTTTCAGAAATCAATTTTTTTTTTCAAAATTCCAGTGGAGTCGCTTGACTCCACTGCTTACAAGCTGGATCCGCCCCTGATTTCAGATGACATTAGATACCTGCGTAACAAAAAATACATCTGCGATATATTCAGCTATGCAAATAGGCTTGTAGTTTCTTTCAAATCAAGTAATGCGAAACCAATATTTCAGTACTTCAGTTTTGTGGTTCCGTGCTTGGCCAGTGCTTCTGAGTTTGTATTCACCGTGTTAGTGAAGGTGGTAATGTCAGCTGTCATTATAGTAGCAGTCTCCTCTGTACATGCCACTGTGAGCTGGGTGCTGGCCACATATATGTTTGGCTTAAGATTGCATGATGTTAAAGTTATCTTTTACTGGAAATCTTAAACAGAACTATGTTTTATTCCAGCCCAGATGGAATCTTAGAGCTGGAACCTATGAGTTCTTACAACCGCCTTATCTTGCATCGGCTAGCTGATATATTTGGGTATATTCTGATTTATATATTTCATAGATTTACAGATTGCCTCAGCAATTATGCTATTCTGAAGCATTGTTTGCTGCTTGTATCAGATTTGCTCATGAATCAGTTGGGGAAGGTGACGACCGCCACTTGGTTTTGCAGCGATGCTTGGAAACATCAATGTATGCGGAACTTCTCTTCTTTTGTGATATCTGGGTTGTCTTGATTGCAATACATCATCTGCTAGAAATCTGATGGATGGATGTTGGGATTTCTTTCTTTCGTTGTATTCTAGCTTAGGCAGTTAGGCCTGTGTATTCTAGCTTTGAGTGACAAGCTAGTTTCCTTTGCAGACCTTCAATCCTTGTTAGCGACATTCTCTGGCAACGTGATGCATGTGAATCTCCTTCAATGCCATACCAACTATTAAGAAGAGATGAAACATCCACTGGTAAGTTACTCTACTACCTTTTCTTCGAGGTGCATCAGTTGATTCTTAATGTTATCCTTTAATCTCCAATGTTTAATAATGTAGCCATTCAATGACGTTATATTGTGAAGTGGCCGGAAGTGTTGATAGAATATACATGCATGTCATGGTCCTTGAATCTTGATATGGGGGGGGGGGGGGATATTGGTGGCTGAGTTGCATTTTATTTATAAGTTTGGGCCTTGACCTTTTTTTTTGCTACAATTTCCATTCATTCTCATACCAGAAGTTGCTAAGAAGCTGTTTCTGCATTGATTTGGTTATTTAATCGACTTGAACCCACCTGAAAATTTAGGGTTTTGAATATGTTTTCCAAGCCCGGAACCTAAATAAACCCAAACCCGATAGGAAACCAACCCGCCTGGCTGAATTGACAGGTCTTCTGCATTGCAGAAGGAGACATGAAATACATGGACTGTTTATCTGTGCTCTCATAAATGATCAGAACTGGCAAAACTCGAACCATCTGTAGACTGTTTTCTTTTGCATTTCAGTGTTGAAGATGGACATAGCCTCTTCCCCAAATTTCCTTGAGAGAGAAGCAGCTTATCTCGCTGCACGTGAACGGATTTTTGGGATTGACCACCTCGAACTGAAAGATGCTGCTAGGCAGAAGCCTAGGCACGATCCCGTTGTTGCCCGCCGCATGATTGCTCATGCTTTGGGCCAAAGAATCACCCAAACCAGCCCAATTAAAGGCGACGTTGGTGGTCCTTCCCATGGGGCAACTGATGCCTCGGAAATCGAAACAAAAATCAAGGTGAATTTAGACCTAAATCAAGAAACTCCACCCGATTCCAGCAATTACCGGGATAAAAAAGATGAGAAGATTTCCCGTTTGGATGCAAAATCTTCTAGTGGTAGCCCAGGAACTAGTAGTGGAAGAGATGGATTAGGGGTTTCTAAGATGAGAATTAGAGAAGAAAATTTAGGAGCCGCAAAACGGATTTTTGCCCATGCTTTGGGTAGACCAGCTTCAAAAGCAGCTGGTCCTCGGTGCAGGGAGGTGAAGAGCACTATTACCGAGTGAAGCCCGAGAATATTTGGAATCTATATGTTCAGAAAACAAAGGAAGCAAAAGGGTGAAACCGGTCCCAAAATGTATCTGCAGAGCTCGGATTGAATACATTAAAGAGTCCAACCAATGTTAGTTCGGTTTGAGATTTGATTTTGTGTGCTTCGACAGCATTGAGTTGGAGACGATGTCTAGAAGTTTGATGTATAACTTCAGATTCTGCTTCGAAGCAAGTGCACTCGAAAAAGCATGATGGCCATACTACCCTGGTGTGGGGTCGGGTTTCTCCTCGAAAACAAAGACCGGCTATCGGATGGAGATGGTGTTTGTCTCCTTTGCTGTAAAGTTATCTGCTGATCAGAATTTCGGAAATTGGTAAGGTTGTAAAGTGTAATTTATTGGATACTTCTTGCAGATTGATTGTGTATTTGTGAGGATATTGCTTGTTTTCTCTGAGTTGCTTAATGTTGTCTTTTAGGTTACTTCATTTGATCCAACAATTGTGGAACTGCTCATCTCTGACTGTCATCTGAGACGGTTTTGTGATAACTGATAAGCTAGTTTATGATAACTTACTGAAAGACTGTCTCACACACGACTTACTGATTTTACTAGTATAGTGGTTGCACTATTGTTTCGAAACCCTATTAGTCGATTTTATACACCACGTAACTGATATATAAGGGCACAAATGAATACAAACTATACAAGTCGTCGATATTCCATCACATTCGTACGTACATACATATCAACTGCAATTGTCTAGAAGAAGTGTTTCATGTATTTTTCTACAATCTTATCCACGACGATTTTGTACGCCCTCTCAGTGGGATGATAGCTGTCCCAAAACAAGTACTTGGAAGGATCTTCACACGACGAAGACAGTGGATTGCAAAGCAAGGCGACCTCTATTAAACCCGATCCACAACATCCCTTGTCCACAACTTCAAACCCTGAGAAAACCAGATCCCTTGAGTGAGATATCAGCTGTACATCCGAAAATAGTCCATTGAAGATCGTGAAAAGTCAAAAGTGTCTAGTTTCGAGATGTTCACATAGTAAACCAAAAGGATAAGAGGGTTACCATATTTCGAACCATTTTTGACGAGGCCGAGGAAAATGCCATAAAGATCCATGCAGACGATCTCAGAGTCGGGAAGTGTGTCACCAAGGGACTCGAGTTCAGCTGCGAGTTTGTTGTTGAGTAATATTGTTGCTTCTTCGCGATTCTGAGGACAATCTCTGTTGAATCCTCCTCCTAGGGTTCTTTGTGATGGTAGACATGCTATAGGTGGTAAGTTGGTGACAAAAATCCTCCGAGCACCTAGGTTGTATAATCTCTGACATATATATATGTACATGTTCATACTCATTAGTCAACAAAGCACACATATATATCTTTCGGATATTTTACATATATATACTATTTTGAGAATAAACGTAATTATAAAGTTATCCATGTTGTTTTCAGTAACTTCTAAACCCCTCAACTTTGCTGCTAAATACATTTTCGGCCCAAACCTGATTTTCGAAACTTGAACAGACCGAAAATGCCCGTGTTGATGTGTTTCAAGGCATCCTTTTTTGACCCCTCTTGCTCATTTAAGGCAAAATCCATATTTATAAATGTGCTTTTGGATTGTAATAGCACAAACTTAAGACAAAAAAGTTGGCCGAACCAAAACTAAAACCAAAATAAAAATTAGGGGATCAATAAAAGTTTACTGAAAGCACAACGCCAGGGGCATTTCGGTTCATTTAAGTCTTAAAGATCATGTTTTGGCCGGAAACGTCTTTGGAAGCAAAGATGAAGAAATATGAGAATTAAGTTGTAAACGACATAGATAACTTTATAATTACGCTTAAGTGCTTAACCTTAAAGAGTATACACGTAAAATATCCCGTATCCTTCTGCTTTCATATGTTAGAACGAAGTCTATGACTATGGAATGATGTTGGATGATATATATACCTGGACAAAGGAAGAAGCCGAGTTTCGGACAAGATCAGTGTAGGAATGAACATTGTAGAGATCTCTTACAAAGGGAGTCGTAAAAAAGGTGTTGGCAATGTCATCGCTGCCAGCAACTACGAGATACATACTGTTGGCTATGATGGAGTTTTTTTCGTCTTCTCCAACCATGTCTTTCAGTCTCCCAGTGTACTCTTTGAACATCTTTAGTTGGTATTTCATCGATTTAACATTCTGCATTTATTTCACGAAAAACAAAATTCAAATTCGATCTCTAAACTAAAAAATTTCGGAGAGATTGGTTTTGGTTGATCTAAGATTGAAAATCGTACGTTACTGCTCCATGAAAAAGGAGTATAAAAAACCTTAGAGAATTAGACACTTTGTTACGTTTTGGTTCATTACAACCTAAGCTGAAAAAACTCACTTTTCAATGGACAAAAATGAGAATAGACACTACTTACGAATAGTCGAGGTGTGAAAGGATCAAATCCACAAGCCGATATAGCGAAACTGACACCAGTTAAAAGATCCTCGTCCTTCAAATCCGGGTCAAGATATCCTGGCAAGACCCTTTTCAGGCCTAGAGCATCCGCTGATCGTTTATGAATTCAACATGCATACAAAAAAAGTCCTATTTCAGATGTTTAACCCCAAAAACACTTCTAAAAGCTAGGACAAACTTAACATATGCTCTGTCTAACCTAAGAAATCAGTTGGAATTCGACCGTTGCAGAAGCGGCCGGTTGCCTTTCCACCCTTGAAATCCCTGCCATACGGAGCGAAGTTCGATTTAATGAGTGTGAAGAGGAAGCCATTGTTGTTTCCGGGATCAACGATTGAGTCTCCAAAGGCTAAAAGCGCCGGTATATCCTCTTTTAACACCACCTTGCTTTCTGAATTGACTGTCCTGAATGTACACTGAGATGACAAAAGCAGTATGCAGGAAACAAAGTAAGTTATAGTTGAAGATTTTGGGTGTCCCATTTTAATTTGTGTATGTATCTGTTTCTTTTACATTCATTCAACAATTTTATGTCTGGAATTTCTAAGTTTGCAATGTTAAATTTGTTTGTTTTGTTGGAGAGAGTAACAATGTTGTACGGCACGTACACCTTTTGTTCATGTATTATGTATGCTCAAAGTTTTGTCATTTCAAATTGTGTACTCAACAACCTTATCAACTTTATGGGGAAGTAGTTTATTTTATTTTGTATTTGAAAGGAATATACTCCCTCCGTTCCATATTAATTGTCATAATTTTGACTTTCACGGTCTCCAATATCACTCTTTGATTGATAATTTCTTGCATAATATGTTATTAGCAATTGCAATATTATACTTGTATGATAGTATTTTTCGTTACGAATATAATGATAGTAATTTTATATAGCAATTCATTGTATATATTGAGAAATGTATGGTCAAATTTTTTTGGATTTGACTGCACAATTTCCAAAGACGACAGTTAATATGGAACGGAGAGAGTAATTTAAAATTCCCAAGCACTTAAATATAAGAGTTTTAAAATATATGTTTTGTAATTTTTAATAATTGAAACCTAAAAAATTTTCACAAAAATCAATCACGTCATTATTAAATATATGAAACTTTAAATATATATTGCGTGACGTGTTTTAGATAGTACAAGTAAAGCGAATAAAATGATAAAAATACGTAAGATAAATAAATAACGAGTACGAGTACCGCTATAAATAAGAGGGCCTAAATTTTTGCGCATCAGATCAGGTCAGTTCACACTGCCACCTTTCCTCTTTTTTTATTTATGTCTAATCAAATAATAAATGAAAAAAAAAAGCAAGAAACCATGGAACAATCCACAGATACATAGAATTCATGAATCATGAGCATGTAGAATGAAAAATGGTAAAAAGACCACAAGATTCACAACTTTAAGGGAGGTTTTTGCATCATCTAGTGTTGTACAGTAGAGGCAATTCAGTTAAGTTTGAAGAGTTGGTTGAAAAACCATCATAACTGCTGTCTATTGTTTTAGTCCAATCTTTCTCTGTTTCTGGCCAATTCTGCTGATTATTATACCCAGACGGATCGATCGATCTCACAACTTCAATCTCAGCAAGAACTTCTCTCATGGTGGGTCTTTTCTTCCCATCCAAATTCAGACATCTCATTGCAAGATTCGCGATTGCGAACAACTCTTCCTTTGATGCTTCTTTCAACACTTGCGAATCGACAATATCGAACAGTAAAGAGTCCCCCATGTGGGTTAGAAACCATGAGACCAAACTCTTGTCTTCTTGAGCTGTCGAACGGATTGCTTTCTCCCCGGTTAAAAGCTCCACCAGCACCACCCCGAAGCTATAAACATCGCTCTTTTCTGTGAATTGGCTGGATTGGAAGTACTCGGGATCCAAGTACCCGAATGTTCCTAGGACACGGGTGGTTACATGGGTTTGATCGATATCTACTGATTTTGAAGCCCCGAAATCTGACAGTTTCGCCCTGTACTTTTCATCCAACAGTATGTTGGAGGATTTGATGTCTCTGTGAAACACTGGTATGGATGATGATGAGTGTAGATAAGCAAGTGCTGATGCGGAGTCTGTGGCAATCTGTACGCGCATTTTCCAGGTGATTGTGAAGTCTTCGCTCGGGTAGTGTATGTGATGGAAAAGGGTTCCGTTCGGGATGAATTCATACACCAGTAAAGGTACTTCTGACTCCATACAACATCCCAGCAGCCTGACTATATTTCGGTGATTAATCTTCGATAAGATGATTACCTCGTTGATGAACTCGCCTAATTGGCTTTGATCCACTGTTTTCAGCTTCTTGATTGCCACGATTCTGCCTTCGCCAAGCATTCCTTTGTACACGATACCTTGGCCTCCTTTCCCGAGGATCCTGTTCTCATTGAAGTGGTCTGAAGCGTTGTCTAGGTCATCGATGGTGAAGATTTTGATCCTCTCTACAACTCCATCGTCAGAAGAGATTTGCTGTTGTAACATGAAACCCCCGTTTCGTTCAAAGTTTCTAGCCTTTTGCTTGATTTGGTTTCTTCGTTTGAGGAAAGAATACATCCACCAGCATGCAAGGAGCAACAATATGGATCCCAGGGATATGCTTAGCCCTGCAACCCATGGATTAAACAATGCCAAGGGAAATGAGTAAAACTTGATTTTCTCAACAATTGATAGACTAACAATTGTCACTTTTGTAGGATCCAACTGCATGTGAATGTAAGCATGTAGCGGTATTACCCCTGAATTAAAAAATTCAGACATACTGGTTCCAATTGACCGAAGATTTTATAATCATTTACTACCTACTACTCTATGGAACAGTAAGAAGAGGTTCAGAAGGTATTTTGCTTTAGTCTGTTACAATCTAAGCTGAAAAAAAAAAATCGTTCTCTCTATAATTCCTTTTTCAGCTATCCAAATTATGAGCAGACCTAGCCTAATCTATAAGACACTGCTGCACAAAATCTTTATGCTCGTAATCTAATAATTTGATCAAATCCTCCAAGTAGAGAAGCATAGAGAATTACCAAGAGTGAGGGACTTGAGGGTCTGATTAGTGATCTTTTTACAGCCAGTCCCAGATTTACGGCCATCACCAGCATATCCATTTGGGCAAGAGCACTTGTAACTCCCCTGAGTGTTGGTACACACCGTGGAACAGTCATTCAGGCCCTCAGCACACTCATCAATGTCTGAAAAGCAAAGCAGATTCATTAACTTACTTTTCAATGAAAAAATTGGTTGATGCTGTGTTAGATTATCTATTTGTTTTGTTGACTTTTTGCATGATAAAACGGTTTCTCCTAATACATTTCTATATTTTTGTTAACTTTCACAATCAAGAACATAACCTGTGCAACCGGGTTCAAGGTAAGGGTTACCCTCATAACCCGGGAGACACTTGCAATGGTACCCCCCTCGGTAGAAATCCACACACTGAGAGTTTTCCTGACAAGCATACGTGGTGTTATCTTTCTTTGCCTCGTTGCAGGTACTACTATTTCCAGTAGTAGAGTTGAAGTTCCCAGCAACCCAATCAAGCACAAGAGGGACTCCATAAGTTATCCTACTTTTCCCTGCTTCCCCACCAAAATCAGAAGCCCCGCCAAAACTAAACCTATCGCTTGCAGCAAGAAAAGCATATCCACAAGGCTGAAAAGACACAACTGGAGGAGGACCCGTGTGGTTCCTTAAACTCGAAAGAGAAATTTGAAATGATTGTAAGCCACTGGGAATGGAAGTTTGGCAGCAACCTAGACCCGAACAAGATCCGTTCGTCACCTCACTTTGGTCAGAACACAATGTGAGGCAACCAACGCTGTAACCTTGTTTGTTTCCTTGTGATGTGGTGCCAGAAGATGCTGACACCAATGCATAATCATCACAGCCAAGGACCGTGAGCTTGTTTGCAGTAGAATAAGAGAAAGGGGAACCAAATATGTCAAAGTTTGCTGTTTCATCAGAGGTCACAACCCCCTTTGAAGCATAGCACCTCGAGGCTATCTGAGCACTTTGGACCACTATCTGATTCTCATTAATGTCAATGATTTCAGATCCTTTTGTGTACCCGAATGGGATGGTAGGGAAGGCCTTGGGTGGGTTGTAAGAGGTGTTACATAGGATGCTAAAATAAGGAGCACTGTTGGTGCTCATGGAGCATTCAGGTCCAATTCCAAACGGATATGAGATGGTTAGGTTGCCGCATTTTGTTGGGCAACCCGGTTTGGACATTGTACTGTTTAGACCTTTAGCAGTAGTGAACGAGATCACCATGGTAGAGAAGGCGAGGAGGAGCCATTGAAGACTCATTTTTATGGCCCAAATATTGAAGAAGAATGGAAAAGAGGAGGGGGGTGGGTGGGGGGTTATATAAACCTTTGCTATATATCTTTGTAATTTGTGTATGTATTTCTATATTAAACAGCACCAACTACTACAGCTGACCAGGTTTGGGTCAGCTATTCAATGGAGAAACTTTATTTGTTCATGTCTTGACTCTTGTGGTAGGTATATAGCATTGACTTTGTCAAAAAACCCATTAAAGTGCAGATATTTTGATTTCAATTAAAAGAAGTAGGTGTCAGTTGAAGCCATTAAACCAATGAATTGTTGTTGGCTTACTTATTGGGGTAGGGCATCTAAATGTACGTAGGGTCCCATATTTAATTCTGGCTTTCTAAGAAAAGGAAAACAAATTTAATACATTCCATGAGAATTAATTGAGAATATTGGACCCTTTTCAAAATAAATTATATCGGAACAATGGACGGAGAATGATACACTGATTGAGTCACTGAGTCAGTGACTCACCCCCAGGTGTCAGATGACATGGATTTGGGTTTGGTGAGCTGTACAATTGACATGGTTTGTGTAAGTTCCCAGGAATGGTTAGTTTCATTTTCGTTAATAACATCCCAAGTTCCCAAGCAATAGTAAATCAACTTTTTTTTTTTTTTTTGAAATCAAACAAATCTTTTTTTTTTTCAATCTTCTTTTACAAGAACCAAACATACCCATAAGTCAGAGTTAGGGTTAGTGTTAGGAAAGGTAAAGCAAGCAGGTCAAGGTTGAGGGTCGTTTCGTTGACTGAGAAATCACCGGTAAAGGTGGTCGCCGGCGACGGTAGCCACGGCGGAGAGGGGCAAACAGCCCTGGGAAAACTCCCAATTTTGCCTCTCCGAGCCTCATTCTTAATCAAACGGATTCATTCAATAAAATAACCAAAGTTCTCGCCGATACTTGGCTTCAAACACCTTTTGGCCAAGATGTGAGTCTCTTCATTCATTTCCCTTCTAATTCAGAAGATGAAGAGCTTCAATAGCTTGATTCTTCCCAGATTCCCCGATTTCAGCCTATCGACCACTCCTTCGGTATCAAATGACGATTGGTATCAAAAGCAAAGGGGGAGGGTAAGTTTCCAAGAAAGAAAATGGCTGGGAAAACATACAGGAAGTTGAAATTTTGGAAAGGTAAATTATAAGGGGGAGGGGGGGGGGGATGTTGAGGCAGATCTGGGATGGAGCATGGAGGGGACGGTGGGGATGGGATGTTGAGGCGGTTGGTTGGTATCTTACTTAATTTCATACTTCATTTCATATTAAAATGGACGTTGGACCTTTTTTTTCGAAATTGTTTTTTACTTCATTTCATATATTTGACATTTAATTAATTGTAATGGTTTCTAATAGAGTTGTCAAAATTTTTGTCCGACTCGAATTATCTGAATTGTCCGACTCGGATAAAATCGGGTCTAGACATAGATTACATTGACCGAATATTCGGACATAAAATTTTTCTTTTTTCTATTGTTCGAACTCGATTTTAGTTTCGTCTGAATTGTCCGACCCGGTTTAACCCGAAATAAAACCGGGTTTGGACATGAATTCTTGTATGAATTTTGACATTGTCTGAATTTGTCCGACCCAAATTTACCCGAACCCGGATTTTGTAAGCGCTAATGTCACTCTTTTATTAATAACTTTTTATATAATATTTTTTAATAGTTACAATATTATACTTTTAGAATAATATTTTTTAATATAAATATAATGTTAGTAATTTTATATAACATCTCATTGTATATATTGAAAAACAAAATTGTCAAAATGTCCACAATTACTTTCTTATTTTACTACTCTCTCTGTTTCATATTAATTATACAAAATGTACATTTTATTAAGAATTTCTCATAAAATATTTTATAAAAAAATTTCAATGAGGGAAAATGGGGAAATGGGGAGGTGGGATATGGGGTAGGAAAGATGTGTTGTAGGAAAGATGTGAGAGATTTTTGATAGCTTGAAGGCACCAAAGTACCAGCAAGGGTTTTTGGTTTCAATTTTCAATACTCATTGCCCCTATGATTTCCCTTTTCAAAATTTCAACTTACAAGTGAAAATCGTAAGTTGAGCGCCACTGTGAAAATTTGGGGCTTATTCAAGTTGGAATCCCCCCGCTAAATTGAAATTTGAATTATTCGACTAAATAGAACTGGTAAAATTTTGTCCAACTTGAGTATCCGAATTTATCTCATCCGAAAAAATTGGGTTTAATCATAAATTTTTCATCCAAATTTTGTATATTGACTGCATTTGACAAATATTCGAACTTCATATTTCTTCTTTTTCCTATTTTTCTTAATCCAGTTATGACTCGAAGATAGGTTTAGTGTGAATTGACTGGCTCAAAAAAATGGTTCAAGACATCAATTTTAACATTAACTGCACCTGACTTTTTGTCCACGCTACACCTAAAACATTTGATAAACAAACATCTCGAAAATGATTGTAACAACAACAATGATACACGTTTGAATAATTTATATTTTAAATATTTTATAATTACATCAAAAAAATGTATATTTTAAATATTTTAAGTAATCATTTTTTTATAATTATATATATTTATCAACAATAAGAGTATATATAGTTTATTAACTATGTTCCGAGTATTTCATCCCAAAAAAAAAACATGTTCGAGTAATTGAGAGTTTCTCAAGATTACAATTCAAGCAATGATCGTTTTGATACTCGGTTTACTTCTCTTTCGTATAGTTTTTCATTTTTTTAGTATAGATTTTTATATGTTTTGTGATTTGAACATGAATAGTGAGTAGTTTCATTAGTTTAGGGAATAAACCCTTATTAGTTTCTTTCATGGATTAAGTTTTGTTGGATTGAACAAGATTGTCTATCTAGTTTGAATGCAGTATATTTATCCTATGATTGTGTTTGTCATTATTTTTTATTGGCCATCAAGAATATGGAATAAAATTGTTGAATGAAGTACCGAACGGAGAAATTCGATAATCGGAATCCTTAGGATTAAATTAATCATAAAATGAACTAGATATAGAGAAATTTGTAATTAGAGGTATTGTGATAATTTGATATTTAGCTTAGATAAAATTGAAATAATCACAAAAGTAAGTGATTGATATTACTAAGCAATTCGTTTCATTGCCAAAGGTTCGCTACAAAAGACATTATGCAATTATCGGCCCTAAAATTTACCAAATTATGCCTTGTTCTTTTATACGATTGACTGCGGTATGACACGGTTCGGTGTAGTGGAATTGTGATGGATTGTGGTGGCTTGTGGTAAGTTGTGGTTTTTTTTATTAATAATTGTAAATTGTATTGGTAAATGTGAAAAGAAAATTAGAAAAAGTGAGATAAAATATGGTATTGTTTTTATGCTTAATTTAATATTTTCTTTTCTTTTCTTGATCCATGTGGTATTAACTAATTGGCCAAATAGCATGCATGCGGATAATGAAGTGTTCTTTTAATCTAGGCCATCCAAATAGCATGCACATGAAATGTAGAGTCATCTTTTAATCTCGATCATCCATGCCTCTTGATCAATAGGTAGTTTTGAATAGGGAAAATGGTACTGCGATTTGAAAATATTTAATTTATCTTTCCCCAGTTATTTATTCATTTAATTATTTTTTTTTGTTTCTAATTGTTTGTCATTTTATATTTTTCGTATAATTTTTATTAATTTTATATCTATATTTATATATTCTCACTCACTCCTAATTAAGTTTTACCAATGTAACTAATTTTATAATTTTTCCCAAACTTAGGCTCCGTTCTCTTGTGCATTAACGCACCCAAACGCAATGTAAAATCAATAAAACCCCAACGCATGGCAAACGTAAGATAACGCAACTTATCACAATCTACTATTCACCTTTTTACTATCTATTAACCTTTTTATTATTTCCTACCGCAACCCCAAACACAATTTACTGAAACACAAATGCAACACAACGCAACGCACAAAAAATTTATGGTATATATAGAAAAATAAAATTATCAAAATGTCCACAATTAGACGTCGCAAGTTTCAAATATGACAAATAACATGAAAATGATGGAGTATTGGTTTCTTTTTTTTTTAATTTGACTTTTTAACTAACTTTTCATATTTTATAATGTTTGTTATCTTGTAATTTCAATAACATGTTACTTATTACTTTCTTATTTTACTTCTCCCTCTATTCCATATTAATTGTCCAAAATGTGAGTTTTACTTAGAATTTCTAATAGCATATTTTATAAAAAAAAATCACAACATTTTATTCGTATGACTATTTTTTGTTATGAATCTAATGATAGTATTTTCGTATATTAGAACATGGTATATATTGATAAATTAATAACGCCAATTAACAATGAAATTAGCATTAATTTTGTAAAGATTTTAATTTATTTTGCTTATCAACCCATCATCTAAGAGCGTCACCGAATTAGCCAGTAGCCACCGTCGGAATCTATTCAGGTGCATTATTATCGAACACCCTAGTTTAATATATTATTGTCCAAGAAAAAAAAATTTAGTACATTATTGTCCAACGCCCTCAAAGTATAGTGTGGGCGTGTGGTATAGTTTATACGCACAACTACTTAACCAACCCCAAAAAAAAACATGACTAATATAATATTGTAATTGTTAATAAAATATTATATAAAAAATTATCAATTAAAGAGTGATATTGGGAATCGTAACAGTTAGACATGGCAATTTCCGACCCGCCCCGAACCCGCCCGAAATTTATGGGTTTTGAACACAAGTTTTTTAACTAAACCCGAAATACACCAAACTCGGAAATTAGCGGGTCAAACCCGACCCACCCGTTTGACCCAAAAAATTAACTTTTTAAGTTTAATTTTATTAAAAATTTGCGAGTTTTCATTGGAATTTTTAACTATTAAACTATAAGCGCAACTCATTTATTTGTTATTTCTCTAATTTAAATTAAAATAATCTATCGTTACTATGATTGTGTTCGGCAGTAACGTTTGGGGTAGCGTTTAGCGTCTTGACCAAGTCAAAACTCTAATTGCATAAATATTAGCGTTCGGTAAATTAGCGTTTTGAGAAGCGTTTAGCGTTTTAAGGAGCGTTTCGTGAAATGCTAATAAAGTTAACATTTAGCGTTTGGAGCAGCGTTTCATATTTTTGGGTCAAAAAATACCCTTTGTAAATTATTGATACCCTTTTATGTCAATTCACATTAATCTGTTAATTCAACCGTTAAATTTACCGAACAAAATTCTCATTTAAACAGTCATCCGCTATACGCTACTTAAACCGCTATCTGCTGCTTAAAGCGCTATCAGCTACATGAACCGCTATCCGCTATCTAAAACGCTAATTTTGCCGAACAGGGTTGATCAGAAAATATTATTTGGAGACCATTTGTTTAAAAGAAAAAATGAAAAAATGCGCAATCATAACCCGCTGGGTTGATCCGAAACATACCGCTCGTATTTACTCGAACCCGAGTTACACCCGACCCGTATTTATCCGAACCCGATATACGCCCGACCTGAAATCCGTCCGCCCGCCCGAATTGACAGGTCTAGTAACAGTTAATTAAGTGACAAAACATACAAACCGGAGGGAGTATTGTTATTTTACAATCCGAACCCGATATATTTATGTTTTTATATTCCCAGTAATTTATTTACTAATGAGGTCAAACTTTGTAAAGGTTGATTGTTAGTTTATCAAATAAAATGTTGAGTTACTATATAAAACTATTATAACATAATTTGCGATGAAAAATATTTTACTTAAATATAATATTACAAGTCTTGTTAAGATATGAAAAATAATGCTCAAAATATTATTAAGTATAATATTACAAAACTCCTGTTTTTTAGATGAAAGAAAAAATTACTAGCAATAAACGTGAACGAATGCTTTTCATAATTGGACCTTGACAATCGCGCAAAGAGAGGGTAGTATTATTATTTTGATAATGATAATTAAATTTTTCTTTATGCCATGCCATGTCATATTGCACCTTAGATGAGTTTTTGACACAGTGTGCCCATAAAGCTTTTTCCACAATGGACCTCTAAATTTACAAATGTGATATAAAAGTCAAGCTCATTAGGTTTAAAGTAGAGAAAATTATAGCCATAGAACATTTAAAATATACCGAAAAATTATCTTTCAAGAAAACGATTTTCCATTCAACCAAACAAATATCTAAAGAAAATTAAAAGGCAAAGAGGATTAAACCTGTGCAACCCGGTTCAAGGTAAGGATTACCCTTATAACCCGAAACACACTTGCAGTGATACCCTCCTCTGTAGAAATCAACACATTGAGTGTTTCCTTGACATGCATATGTGCTCTTATCTTTCTTAGCTTCTTTGCAGGAATCGGTTTTCCCGCTAGAGTTGTACCTCCCAACAACCCAATCGAGCACGATCGGAACTCCCTTTGTTGTTCTATTCACCAAATTATTGCCAACAAAATCCGAACTTCCACCAAATCGAAACCTGTCATCCGCTGCAAGAAATGCGTATGCACAAGGCTGAAAAGAAGCCGCCTTTGAAGGGCCCGTGTGGTTGTGTAAGCTTGAAAGAGAGATGCCAAAAGACTGCAGTCCATCAGGGATGGAAGTTTGGCAACAACCTAACCCCGAACAAGAACCTGTAGAAAGCTCATTTGGGTCAGAACACAATGCAAGGCAACCTACACTGTAACCCTCTTTTGGACCCTTTGATGTTGTGCCTGATGCAAAAGTCACCAAGGCATAATCATCGCATCCAACGACGGTCAGCTTGTTTGAGGTAGAGTAAGAAAAAGGGGAAGCATATATATCAAAGTCCGCTGAACCATCTGAGGTAACATTCCCTTTTGAATCATAGCACCTTGAGGCTATCTGGCTGTCACTATTTTGGATGATTAGTTGGCTCTCGTTTATGTCAAGGATTTCGAGGTCTCCACCCAATGGGATCGTAGGGAAGGCCTTGGGCGGGTTGTAGGAGGTGTCACAGCGAATACTAAACCACGCACCATTGTATTTCATCGAGCAATTTGGTCCAATGCCAAATGGGTATGGGACGGTTAAGTCGCCGCATTTTTGCAGGCAACCGGGTTTGGATATGCTGTTTGGGGATTTGGGAGTTGTTGTGTTGGCGGCATGCGGAGTTGGCACCGTTGAAAGGAAGAGGAGGAGGAGCAATTGGAGATGCATCTTTGGAACTAATGAAGTTTTGGGTTGTGTCGATTTTGTCACATTTATATGTCTACAATGGTGATAATAATAACAGCAAGTAGCTAAAAAGGCAGACCAAAGACCAAAGGCAGACCAAAGCACCCATTTATTATTTTCACCGCAGCTTACCACAATCCACCACAACTAATCGTAAACGACCGCACCGCAACTCACCGCACCGCAAACTTACGCATGACATAACAGGGCATAAATAATAGAGTTTATCATGTTGTTTAGCATGACGAAGAGTCGACAAAAATGTAAGGTCGTTAGAACGTGATAAATGGACTAGATTTAGACAATAGTGACTATGACTGATAAATGGATTAGATAATACCTAATAGTGTCTATGGCTTACAATGGACGGACTTTTCCAAGTCTTCCCTTCTATCCTTTTAGGTCTTGGGGGATAAATAATAGAGTTTAGTCATGTTGATTAGCATGACGATGAGTCGACAAAAATGTAAGGTCGTTAAACGTGATAGATGGATTAGACAATAGTGTCTATGGCTTACAATTATACCCGACAATTTCTGACCCGATCCGACAATCCAACCTGAATCTGTTCGAAATTTTTGAGTTTTGAACATGATTTTTAATTTTCAATTAAACCCAAAATACATCGAATCCGAAAATTAGTGGGTCGGCCCATTTGACCTGAAAAATTAACTTTTAAAGTTCAACTTTATTAAAATCTGTGACTTTTCATTGAAATTTTTAACTATTAAACTATAAGCGCAACTCATTTATTTTTTCTTTATCTAATGTAAGTTGAAACAGTTACAATAATCTATCGTTACTAGAATATAATCATATTTTACTATGTATATTTTACAAAAAGTAGTATTTCGTGACCATTTTTTTTTAAAAAGGGAAAATGTCACAATTATAACCCGTTGGGTTGGTCTAAACCCGAAATACACTTCCCGCATTTACCCAAACTCAAAATACACACAATCCATATTTACCCGAACCCAATATACGACCGACCCGAAACTCACCACCGACGGAATTGACAGGTCTACTTAGGATGGACGGATTTTTCCAAGTCTTCTATCTTTTAGGTCCTGGGGGATAAATGTAGTGTATGTGGCTTACAATAGACGGATTTTTCCAAGTCTTCCCTTCTATCGATCTTTTAGATCTTGGGGTATTCAAAAAAGGGTTTGCTTTTTTATTTGGCCATAAAAATAGTTTTTTTTGTTGGATGGTAAAAAAAATAGTTAAATTAGTGTTAGTAATCAACTTATTTTTTCCATAATTATGGGCAAAAACCCAAATTTTATTCATCATTTAAAAAATATTATATAAAAAATAGGTCATTTCTAGTTGTAATCTAAGTTTGTATTGGCCGGATGGATAGGCTGTCTATAAGGAGTGACTAAACTTTAAACAATGACAATTCAATTTTTGAATCACTTGACAATATTATATAAAAATAATAATTTGCAAGATAAAAAGAAAATATTAATTTATAAATGCTACATTCAATGCAAAAAAAGGAAAATAACTTTCAATCCAATCCCAAAATAAAGAAACCAAACAAACCCGGGGAACAAACAAACTTGCTTCATTCTAAATTAAATAGTAACATTTTGTAATTATGTAACATTATAAGAAAAAATTCACGTAACAAATTTAAAATATAAGGACTAAATAACCATGAGGATATGAAGGATTTCATGAGAAATAAAGAAAGAGTATATATGAAAAATAGAAGAAATCAAAATGAGAAATAAAATTAATTTATAAAGAAAAATCACAAAGATAATTATTATATTATTAAAATTTTAAAGAAACTAAATGACCACGATATTACATGGTCCTGAGATCATAAATGAACTGTTAACAAATTCCACCCTACCTCATTACATTTTTTTTGAAACCAAACATAACCATTTCATTAATAACAAGTCATACGGCACTTACAATGAAAATCGTGATTGAACAATTGTAGATCTAAAATATAGATATGAAATTCAACTTCCAAATAACTAATACTAATTTTACTGACGTTCGACTCCAATTTCTTCGATGACTATGCATCTTTCTTCGATGACTCTGCATCTTTACCATTGATGGAGAACTTCACAACCCGTGCTATAGCGATTTGAAAGTCGATCTTCATCCAACGTATTAGACCACACCAACTGAACAAAAACTCTAGAAAGAGACTAAAAACCCTAAATAAGGGTACAAAAAACTCTTACAAAAGAAGATACTAACTTTCTTTGCGAAAACGTAAAACCTAACTAATAATTGTGGTAGAAATCAAACAAATAGGGTCTTACTATCGACAAAAGAATCGATGGCAGCCCCTCTGAAGAAAAGGATGCTAGGGTTTTCTAAAAAGAAAAAGAAAAAAGGAGGATAGGGTTATTTGATGAGCTGCCTCATTACATCAATTTGCCCCCAAGTCATAGTGTTTAGAGCTCATAGGCAATCAATCTATTGAAATTTATTACCAAAATTGACATTATTGTCATATATATTAGAAGTTTTGGTTCTCCAACATACTCTTTGTGTTTTTATTTATGTGACACTTAAGAAATTGTGCCAAAAATTTTGAACGTTAATATCTTAATTTATATAATGATTCATCAAATTGATGTTATTAGATTTGTAATAAAAAATACTATTAGAAAAGTATAATATTATTTGTTTCTTTATAAAAATCTAAAATAAGAAATTATTGATCAAACATTGACTTTAAAAAACGTAAATTCAAAGGGGCGTTAAAAATACTGTACTAGTAGGTAGAGCCCACAAAGGTGTATTGGATTGAGGTTGACCCAAGTTGAATAGAAGTATGCATCCCATATGATTATTGTTCACTCTTAATAGAATAATTGTTTACATGTATTTATTTGTTGTTCACTCTCAATAACATAATTGTTCACTCATACCTGTTTGTAACATGTGCTCCAAATACATGTAATATGTATATCCAAACCAATACAAGAACAAATGAAATAGCTATGGTTTTCCTTGTCTTAGTTACTTTTCTCACCTTTTTTCTGTAGCCTTCAAAGTTGCCCATTTGATGGGTTTGTCATGCTTCAATCTATGGAATTTGTTCTCTTGTACTAGAGCACTTGTCAGCACTCGCAACAATGAGTTGGAATCTTGGATCCCTGTTAAGAGAGTTTCATTTAATAATATAATCAATTGATTATATTGATAAAAAATGAGAAAAGGAGGAGAAAGAAAAAATATACTCCCTCCGTTCCATATTAATTGTCATAATTTTGACTTTTACGGTCTCTAATGTCACTCTTTGATTAACAATTTCTTACATAATATGTCATTAACAATTATAATATTATACTTTTATGATATTATTTTTCGTTATGAATCTAATGGTAGTAACTTTATATAACAACTCAATGTAAATATTGAGAAATTTATGGTCAAAATTTTTGAAATTTGACTGCATAATTTTCAAAGACGACAATTAATATGGAACAGATGGAGTAGTTAAAATATTTGTGTATTGAACTCGCCCTCAAACTCGTCTCATGATACTCTCACCGTCAGTATCGCGAGTCAAGTTTCATTTTCACTGCTGGAACGTCCTACACAACCTCATTATGCTCTCATCCTATACCATGTCAGCACAGTTATTAAAATCTCAATTCTGATCTATGATTCTATGACCCAAAATCTTCGATGCGATTCTATTGTCTACATTCCGAGCCACAATCCTACATGGGTTAATTCCGATCCTAACTACTCCATGGATTCGAGTTAGGATCTGATTCTAACAACCTCGCATGTCAGCAATGTGAGATGAATTTAAACTCACCATTGAAGATGGTCTTAAGAAATGGAGGGACTAAAAGATTATGCAAGGTATATGCTAAGTCCTTATTTAGGTCCTGTCCTTTTATGCGGAGTGGTGCGGTGTTGTACCACAACTCATCATACCACTCAATATTCTTCTACATTTTACCATATCATACAACACTTTAACACAATCATTACCACACTATCTCTTCACTTTTCTCTTTCTTCACTTTTCTCTCTCTTCACTTTTCTCATCTACTATTCACATTATCTCTCCTCACCTACTACATCAATCACACTTTCCACAAGTTTCACCATATAATTTCACACCTCACTGCATTTTCCATAATTCATCACAACGCACCATTTTCGGATCTTACGAACTGCACAAAAAACAAGACTTTAGCTATTTTTATTATATTGTCACTGTTATTTAATTATTCAATAATATAATAAGCATGTTGAATAAGGTGAATATTGATAATCTTTAATTTCAATTAAATTACTTTTAACATTATACTTAGCATATTTACATTGTTATAAATGCATCTTTTATTAGTTTGAAGAATATCGTGACTCACAAACTATATATTTACTTTTTTTTCATAAATATACAATTATGCATAAAATATGTACTTTTCTATTATCAATTATGGTTGATATAGTTTGGTTATGCCCTTATTGTTGGTAAACATGTCTAATTACTAATAAAAATATCATTTAAAATCAATTAAATGTAAATTATTGACAGTTCAAGATAGTTATTAATAATCTTGATTCAAAGATATATATATATATATATATATATAATTATCCTATTAACAAACAAAAAAAAATCCACGAATTAAGCATGCGAGACTTAAAACTCTTCATAGTTGGGCATAAAAGTAATACAAAGTACAACTTGATAATATTTGCGTTCATTTTTTTTTTCTGTTTGACCATTCAAGGCCTAAAAAGGTAAAAGAAACCGTAACAACATTCTGAAAACAACAAAAAACACCAACGACCAGACAACTAAACAAAAGTCAAGTATTGGAGATCACTACAACTAGTAGTTGCAATGCGATCTTAGTATCAAGTGTCGAAGATCAATGGCAGGACCTCGATGGACAATAAAGAGAACGAATCACTAGCAGTAAATAATGTAGTATCCATACTGGTATTGGGAGGGCTCCAATCATCCATTTCTGTGAAAACAAACTTATCCTTAGTAGCGTCAGTTTGTCCATTTGAGTTGGGTGACCTAATCTTATCAAGAGCCTTCTCAACTTCTGTCATTGTAGGCCGAAGTCTCCCATTCATATTCAGACATTTCCTAGCAAGTTTCGCGACAGCTATGAGCTCGTCTTCTTTAGCCTCATCAACAATGCGCGTGTCAATAATGTCAAATAGACGAGACTTTTCCATCTGGCTAAGAAATTCGATTGCCAAGCTCTTCCACCCGCCACATTCTGTTGGAAAAATGGGCTTCTTTCCTGTTATCAGCTCAATAAGGACTACTCTGAAGCTGTAGACATCACTTTTTTCTGTGAATTGGTTTGATTGGAAGTACTCTGGGTCCAAATAACCGTATGTGCCTTGAACACGAGTGGTGACATGTGTTTGCTCAATGTTGACAGCCTTGCAGGTGCCAAAATCAGAAACCTTTGCTCTAAATTTGTCATCTAACAAGATATTGGATGACTTGATGTCCCTATGATAAATAGGGGCCGACGAGGCTGAATGTAGGTATGCTATAGCCCCTGCTGATTCTACAGCAATTTGCAAGCGCATTTTCCAAGTCACATGAAAATCTTCAGTTGGATCATGGATGTGATCATAGAGAGCTCCATTGTGGATGAACTCGTAGACAAGCAGAGGAACTTCGGTTTCCAAACAACATCCTAATAATTTCACAACATTACGATGATTAACTTGAGAAAGAATGACCACTTCATTAATGAACTGATCTAGTTGTCCCTCATCAACATTGGTCGATTTCTTAATGGCCACTATTCTTGCATCGAGTAACATTCCTTTGTAGACGGTACCTTGGCCGCCATGGCCAAGGATTCTGCTCTCATGGAAATTGTCAGTGGCTTTCTCTAAGTCGGCTGTGGTGAAAACTATCATTTTCTCAACAGTACCATCGTTGGAAGGCATTTGCTGTTGCAATAGTAAACCGCCATTTTTCTTGAAGTTGTTTGCTTTCCGCTTGATGTCTCTTCTCCACTCTACCAATCTGTACGTCCAATAACAACCTAGGATCAAAAGAACTAATCCTGCACCTGAACTGTACCCTGAAATAAAAATTATGTAAACGTCTTGGAATTAATATGGTTATCAATCATCTAGGATTTCACTTGAATCACTCTAAGAATTAAACATAAATATATTTAAATTATTGTAAATGCATGTTTCATTGTTTTGAGCGTTTTTACATTTTACCACTCATAAACTATGTAAAAGTATTTTTCACTTTATATTTTCTCATAAATATAGAACTAATGTGCATTCCTTACTGGAAAATTGGATTCGAATAATTCTTACCACGGGCCATTGGACAATACTAAGCCCAACTTTAAAAATATGCGGAGGTTCCAAATTTCTATAAATTATTTACTTCGTATCAAATGAGATTTTTTAAATAAGGAAATTACTTTAATTTTGGACTCACCATAAACAGAGGCTTCCTTCAACAATAAATTCTTCCCACAATAATACTGATTTGTTGTTTCATTCTGATTACACCGATGTGGGCACGTCCGGCATTTTCTGGGAACTGATTAGACAAATTAGAAAAAGAAAACGATGATCAACAATGAATATACAGCAGAACTTATTCTGGGTAATTAAAGACAACATATATGGTCTAAATTAATAGGTGCTGTTTGCCTAATTACCTTTGCATCCATTTTTAAGATAAGGGTTCCCGAAATAGGGAAAATTGCAATAACAAGATTTGAAGGGCTGATCACCATCACAGGAAACCGTGTGATGTGAGTGTGGCAAACGGTGTGAAGTATGCCATTGTAATAGTGTAATAGGGCCCTTGCTTTCAAATTCCAACGAATAATCCATGTGGACGAGTGCAGCAGTCAGTGTGCAGGTACTGGCCATATCTGATGAGACACCCTGATTGACAAATATGTTGTAGGAATCAAGGCCACCGAGTGAAATTGAGGATTGACAACATCCAACTCCATGGCAGTTGCTTAAGTCGTTCGCTGCAGCATTGGAATTCTGTGCACAAATCGAAGTGCATCCACTCACAGTTTCTCCGGTGGTGCTATTTGGCTTCAACACGACACTCCCTGAGCAGCCCCACACGACGAAAGTATTCCACATTGAGAACCGATAGGGGGTCCCTCGGAAGTCGATGCTTGCAACTCCTTTTGCGTCCCCTGTGCACATATTTCCTGCTACAGGAATGCGCACACTTATATAGGTATCTAGTTGTATGCTTAGCACCTCAAAATGGTACATCTGCAAGAATGCTTTTGGTGGATGAGAAGAAGAGTTGCATAATATCTCATAGGATGCATTCTGATAACAGTTGGCTCCGATTCCAAAGGGATATGGAATGCTAATGTTCCCACATTGATCTGGGCAACCTGGCTTCGCAATGGGATAATCTTTATTGTCGGAGAATGATGAGGATGAAGCTGTAAGCCAGAGCGAAGACTGAAAGTAAAGCACAAGCAAAAGTAGGCAACTCATTGGCTGGGGGCAAGTCATTAACTTTTTTATGTTTGTATATAGTTTGGCTTTCCAACGGGTATGACCTTTATGTGACAACATTCGGTGTTAGCCCTTGCGCTTGCACATCCCTAACAAGCTTATGTGCAAGCTCAAGTCTACCATTCTTGCACAAGCCATCTATAAGAATGTTAAATGCAACAAGATCGGGGGCTAATAATTTGGACGGCATATTCTCAAACACGTGCAAAGCTTTGTCAACGTTCTTACTTTTGCAGTATACGCTGATCATTGAGCGAAAAGCTGCCAAATTGGATGACGCTCCGCTACTCTTCATCTTCTGAAACATTGCTATAACATCATCAACCAGCTCATGTCCTCCATAATGCATGCTCTTGAAAAGTTGCCTCGCAAATTCTAGACTACCTTCTTTACACATGGCATCTATAAGAACATCACATACCAATATATCAGGGCTCAATTCTTCAAGTGGCATTTCCCTCAACAAACTCAAAGCTCGATCAAGATCTTCCCTTGCACAATACCTCTTAATCATGACAGAATGTCTGAAATTGTTGGGCAACAGACCAAAATCTTCCATTCGCTTAATCAACCTAAGAACACGATTATCGTCCTCCAATCTACAGAGACCCTTTGCCAAAGAATCACCTATGACCAAACTCGGTTCGAACCCTAACTCCACAAATTCATCCAACAACGAGACGGCTTCCTCTACTCTCCCAATGTGACTAAGTCCATTAATCAAATTACTGAAAGCGACATAATTCGGATGATACCCTAGCTTAATCATCCTTCCAAGAACCACAAACCCTAAATCAGCATGACCTAGATGGCAGTAACAGCTCACGAGTATAGAACACGTATAACAATCCAAACGCAACCCTAGAACCTCCAACTTTTTCGAGAGGGACACAACAAGGGAGCAATTCTTACGCGCTGGAGATTTCACCTTGAAAATCGACGAAAACAAGAGCGTGAAATTCTCAATACGAGGGAGAGGGTCCATAACGATCATCTCATTGAAGATAGAAACAGGGTGATTGAGGTTCGTAAACCCTAAGTGGCATTGATGTCGCACCAATTGCAGGAAATAGTAATCAGCTCCTGCTTGGAGAGGTAATTTCGAAAAACTTCGACGATTGAATTCGTAAAAGGGAGAGTGAAGGGATACTAACAGTGGATAGAACTTCTGAATCAAGGAAAGTAGAGTGCCGCCATGGGAGCTTCCATTAGAAGACCGAATTGAAGTTCTGCTCGTTAATCCAACAAAGTTCATCATCTTCATTCTCTGTGTATTTGATCGAGTGCAGGATATAGAAACTGGAAATGGTTAGCAGTATGTATTTTGAGTCAGTGCTCACACAACTACGAGTCTAGCACACGCAAAATGCGAAGGGCGGCATAGTTGTAACTGCCGGGAAAACTTGGTTTTTTTTTCCTTTCCGCTCGAGTAGGCACCGTCCTTGTAAAAGGTGGAATTGCGGTACAATAAATTATGGTGCGGTAAATTGTGGTATGTTGCGGTACTGTATAAAAAATCGGTGCCTACAGAAGATACAATAAAGTTATCTGTTACTTTTTCCTAAGGCTGCGTTTGGCAGTAGTATGTGGGGTACTGTTTAGCGTCTTGACCAAATCAAAACTTTAATTACATAAATATTAGTGTTCGGTAAGTTAGTATTTTGAGGGCATTTCGTGTTTTTAGGAGCGTTTTGAGAAAAATTAATAGAGTTAACATTTAGCGTTTGGAGTAGCGTTTCATATTTTTCGGTCAAAAAATATCCTTTGAAAATTTTATCTTGAGAAATTATTGATATCATTATATGTCAATTCACATTAATATGTTAATTTGACCGCTAAATTTACCGAACACAATTCTGTTTTGGACAGGTATTCGTTATCCGCTGCTTAAACCGTCATACGCTGCATAAATCTCTATCCGCTATCTAAAACACTAATTTTGTCGAACAGGGCCTAAGATATCCACGCACAAAATAGAAAAAAAGATAAAGGACTACAAAACCACACAGTTTTGTTTGGAAAGTTATGGCCTGGATTGGCCAGTGGGCCGATGCTGAGCCTGGGAATAGGGAGCATAGTGCGCCCACCTGCTTCCGCGGCCCATTTCGGTGGCCCAGCAAAGCAAACCCTCAGCTAAATCAAAAATGCTCATACTCACCAACTGAAATGCTCATAAAGATGAAAAGGAATGTCCATAGTTTCAAACAAGAATGTTCATACTCATCAACTGAAATGCTCATTAAGATGAGAAGGAATGTCCATAGTTTCAACTTTCAAACGAGAATGCTCGTACTCACTAATTGAAATGCTCATAAAGTTGACAAAGAATGTTCATAGTTTCAAACGAGAATGTTCATACTGGTTTTATTCTTAAATCCAACTGTAACCGTGGGCTTGGGCTCCCCGCCTCTTTCTATCCATGGGTCGCGCTTCCCTCGGACTGGGCCTGTTAGACTGGGTCGTGCGCGAGAAATGGGCCGAGTGCACAATGCAAGGTACACCCGGGCTCATTATCGTTTTTTTGCATATTGGCCCTCCAATTTGCGACAGTTTGATTCACGGAAGATGTGTTGCAAAGAGTAAGCTTCAAGATTAATTAAAAGGTACTTGATATTTTTGATTATCATGTCAATCTGCCAAAAGATTTGAAAATTATCTCGAATAGCTTGGATTAGGATCAAAATATCTCCTTCAATCTGAACTATTGAATAGTTTGTTGAAGACCAAACCGTAATGCTAGTGCTTATGTAATCAGTATGGAATGAGAACCAACATGAGAAGCCCCTGCTGTGCATAATCGGCCTAAGTGGTCTCCAATGACGAAGCATTTTGCTAAACCATGGTTATTGAGAGACCCATCAAAATTTAGCTTGATCCAATCACCATTTTCCCTAGTTAGTTGTCTAAATTTTCCATCATTAGGACAATGTCCAAACCCAATTCAAATACATGTCATGCTCAAATTTGTTAAATTAAAGTCGATCAACTGAATTAGAAAATTTTTGTTAGGTCGAATTTCATCCATACCCGAATTTTTGTTTGTTTTGTGATTTGGCATTACCTATGAACTTTGGTCCTAACAAAATTAATCGAACCCAAATTAAACTTTGACAAAACTCGAACTCGAACTTTCGCAAGCTTAAAGAAAAAACACTAATCCAATCACAAAACATTACAATTCCAAATGCTGTACATTTCAATATAAACAAATGGCAGTCACAGTGACATCAACAATCCAACTACAACAATCCCACATTCAACCAGTCTCCTTTGCAACTGCACGAATCGCCAACAAAATATTCACATCTTTACAGGACAAAACCTTAAACCCCCCCCCCCCCCCGAAAAACAAGCTTCTGAACGCCTTTGAACGTGGCATCCAGTTCAACACACCATTCTCGGTAATCCCAAATGGAACCATGATTCCTGATCATGTTTGTCTCGGGCCGTCTGTTGTAGGAGATGGGTTCTTCGTTGTCAGAGCACGCAGCATAGATTGTGTATGGACTAGTTTGTCCCTCAGGAGGACATTGTATTCGTATAAATTTTGAAGGTTCTTCTGAATGTCGGCAACATCAGCACTTGAGCTTCCGTTGAGTTCTGTCAATAACAGAAGTAAGTCTCTCGACATAATGCCCAGTGCAATTTTGCCTTAGAAGCACGGTATGTCTTAATGTCGACTACCCTGTTTTGAAATTTCGGGTCCAACCGTCTTCTGGTGGTTTTGTGGGCGGTTTTTTCATCTAAAACGGACTTTTAAGTTTTAAATGGAAATGTATGGACCCATTCTAGAGGTCATGAAGCATAGGACGTCAAATGCAAAACATAAGACATACACATGAAAATAAAAGAATGATAAAAAGAATCGAGAATCAACTTACTGGGTGGTGGGGGTGGAATGTCATCTATTTCATGCGTAGATGGAGAAGAATTAACGCTCTTTGCAGGCTCCGATACGTTCTTGTTAACCTGGCCAAACATCATCAGCCTGATTAATGCAGTAAAATTTTGGGCTGCAGACAAATCGAGCATTTAATTTTACGTAAAATTCACTCTTTTTTTGACCAATTCATCAGCAACCAAAGACGCCACATCTTTCCTCAAGGAAACCTTCCCCCGTCTTTGCATTTTGATATGTACGTTGGAAGATGCAATTCATTACGACCTCATGGAGTTTTGCTCCAAATAGGGTCATTGTCACTTGCATATATTAGGTTGTTCACTCTCAATAGTATAATTGTTGAATCGCACATATCCTGGAGCATAAACTCTAAAAAGTGCATGTAATATATATTGGAAGCACGGAGGACTTACGGTTTCCTTGGGCGAGCTGCTGGTTTTCTCGACAGCAACCTCATGCAGACTATTCTCCCATTTCATCCTTTTGCGCAACGAGCCTTTCTTTTTAAAAGAGTGGACTGTAACGCAAGCGCAGCATTCATCATCAATTTTACTGTTCTCTTCAAGTAATGACCGAGGAGCCCACCTGTACGTCACGTATTTTCTCAACTGTAAATGCAGTAGAATCGAACCGTAAGTAAATCAAAATGAAGCACAAAATCCAGGAGGGAAACCTCCAAACCATGTCTAGTATGTCAGCAACACGACGAGTGCTTTAAACGATAAATTTTGGGGGAAAAAAACAACCTTATCCCAATGTTCTTGTGCTTTACGCCGTCTTCTAATATCCCTGAAAACCTGATCTTCATTCCGCAGTCTTTTGATCCTGTGCTCAAACTATAAGCAGCAAGCATCTTCATATATGCAATCCAATTTCTAGATATATATTTCACAGCTAAACAATGGAAAAGTGAGTAGTATACAATAAAGAAACCGAATGCAAGTATGTGTACCTGGATCAAGAAGTAGAAGAAAATCCCGATGCTAAAGCAGTAAAGCCCACCGAGATCTGCTAGAAAGCTCACTACAGTTCAAGATACCCAGAAAAAGGAATTAAGACATGATCGTATTTAGAAACAAAGCAATAAAAAGCTCATAGATTCACGATAAATACAGACACGGATTATCTAGTACACAAAGGTATGAAAACCACCTACCTGGACCCAAGATATTCTGGCTATCAATCTCAACGATGTAGTCAGAGAGAAAATTGATCGACAAGGTGGTATTCACCAATCCGTTGTTTGAACTTTGAAGGGATGTTTGGAGTGCATTTGCATCAGTAATAAACGAGCCCGGAATGAACTCATGGAATAGAGGCTGGACAAGCTTCAGGTTGCGTAAATTGTGGTATATTCTCGGAAACAAGTTGAATTTCAATATATTTGTATCCGAGCCTCTGAAAGTCACGGGCATATTGACCAAATCTGTCCCATTTCTCACTGTTCCACTAACTACGCTCACGTGTTTCTTTCGTGCATTGTTTCTTGCTGTAAGATTGAACTGGAAACCGACAGCACTAGCCGGATTGTTCGGGATATCCACGAATTGCCATGAGATGTAGACGTTGTCCCGAGTAAGAGGGCAGTTTTTGCAAGTAAGACTTATTTTTGGCCCTTGGCTTGTGTTGAAACATGAATAGTTGGAAAACGTTGTGAGACGCGTCGCCCTATAGTCAATGGAACCGGGGTTGCCTAAAACCACAGTACCGAGACCTTGCAACTGAGAACAAGTCATGCTTGAGATGGTTGTGATGTTGAACTCGAGATCATTGACGAAAGATACCAAATCGGGAGCATTTGTTGCCCGTAGATTGTGCACTTCGACGGTTCTTTTGGTTATGATTTGGTACAGAAGCCTGAAAGGTCAACAAAGTTCATTGTAATAAGTAGAAAATATGAATGCACTTCAACCATTCGTTTGTGATAGTTTGGGTGTGAGATAAACCGTAATCCAAGTTGAAACTATGAATGCAAGTAAAACACTCACGCTGATAACAGACCGATGAAAAGTATCCAGCTAGCAATGGAGAAGGCCCCACCAAGTTCAGTTTTTCTTTTTTTAACCACTTTCTGATCCTCCTGTATGCAGTAGAGTAATGGTGAATGAAACAAACTCTGATACAAACTTAACAGATAAAAATAAACCAAATACAACAACGTTCAATGTTCAGTAGAGCTAATGTATGGACGTCCATGATGAATGTTACAATTGTGCATCAATGGTGAAATTATAACTAGAAAGTACGATAAAGTGCTCAGTAGTGTTGATTTATGTTGAATGTTGATGATGAGTACTTATTATAAATTCAAAAGAACAAGCCCATTAACACTGTAAATGCTGCAATGAGGCGGTCCAAACAAAAGGCATATATAGGGACCACATTTTTCAGCGATAATATGAGATCGAAATAACATGGTTTGTGTACTGGTTGGTTCAACACCTAGGATATGCTACGTGCAAACGAAAGATAACCCTCAAACTAAAAAGACAGCTCTTTGATACATGGACCTCCAACGATGAATCTCGAATTAAAATATCTTCTATTTCACATTCTAAGTGTCCTAAAACAAGAGGTAGCAAAATACCAAAATGTAACCAAATCGAAAAAGAGTCACAAAATACGTACTCCCTCCTTCCCATTTTATCCATCACTCTGATCTCCACATCGGTCGAACATTCAAAATTTTGACCATTAGTATCTCAACATATACAATGTTCCATTCAACAAAAGTAATATCATTACATTCATAACAAAAAATACTATGATAAAACCATAAAGTATGTGAGAAATTGTGAGTCAAACATAAGCATGAAAGACCAAACAAGTGATAGATAAAATCAGAAGGAGTATACAAGAAAACTCATCCAAAGGAGAAAAATGGGACATTATACCCAAGAAAACATCAAAAATTCTGATCATGTCCTTCAAATTCATGTTTCTAATGCATTCATTTCCGCACCAATCAACCAATCAAATACTTCTAACCAAGCTTCTAAAGTTTAAATAAATCTCTGTTAGCTAAAACCCTTATAATAAGCATATAAAACGCGTATAGACAAACTGAGCGTTTAAAAAACACAAATCCGTCTTCTACGGAGGCCGCCGAATAATAAGGGCGTTTTAACCTCTCCGAATTATAACGTTAATATGCGTTTAGTACACAAACTATATGTTTTACTAATATGGGTCTAAACCCCAAATCAAACTGAGAACAACAAAGAATTCATACATGAAGTAAACACAAAAGGGCTAGAAAAAACTCATAGAGAGACCAAATTTACCAGATAATGCTTGGTTGAAAAACAGATATCGAGCCGACTGATCCACCACCTAATCTGGAACCAAACAGTCTTCCCATCTCCCAACTTCCCAAACCTCACAAGCCCACAAAACAGGAGCCAAGTTATCAGCAAAAACGCAGTACTCTCCAAGAACACCGCCTGAGACTGCATGAACTTCTTGATTTGATCGAATGAGAAGATGGTTTCTGGGAATGAGATTGAATAATCAACTCCAGAGTTGAAAACCCAGTCGTTTGAGGACAAATTGAAGGGCAAACAGCTCTTGGTTGTGGCATTCAGCAAGTACCCAGGCGAGCAGAAACATAGGGTTTTGTTGTACACTACTGAATGAGCTGGGCATGGAGCTTGAAAACCCGACATTGACCTGACCCGAATATACCTGAAAGTTTAGGGTTTTGACCACGATTTCCAAACCCCAAACCTAAATAAAGCCGACCCAATTGAATTGATAAAATGGGGTTTTGTGGGTTAGTCTCAAAATCCCATATTTCCAGCTTCAACTGGGCATGGAGCTTGAAGACCAGACATTGACCTAACCTGAATACACCTGAAAGTTTAGGGTTTTGAGCACGATTTCCAAACCCCCAAACCTAAACAAACCTGACCCAATTGAATTGACAAAATGGGGTTTTGTGGGTTGTGCTTGAACTGGGCTATGGTTTGTGATTTCGGAGACTATACATTGCTCAAACCAAGGAATTTTGACCGAGAACAAGGATTCTGGGTTTTTGAAGGAAGCTTTCAAACCCCCAAATTTGCAGCTGGAATGGGTTTAAAGGGACTAATATTTGATCTGGCCAGACGCAATTTTGTGAATGTTCAAGTGGGTTAGGCTCAAAACCTCATGTTTCCAGCTTGAACTGGATTTTGGAGACTATACATTGCTCAAACCAAGGAAATTCAACCAAGAACAAGCAATTAGGATTCTGGGTTTTTGTAGGAAACCTTCAAAACCCAAATTTGGAGCTTGAATGGGTTGAACAGGACCAAGATTTGATCTGGGTAGACGCAATTTGTGAATATTCGAATGATTCCGATGAGATTTGGTTGATTGGAGCTGGGTTTTAGTTGAATTAGGGTATACGAGCTAATGGGTCAACAATGACACCCTTGTAGAGGTAAAACAGAAGAAATTGAACACCTGAAAAATGAAAATCTTTGGGGGCATGAAAAGTCAAACCGTGTTGAGATTGGTCTTCAAATATGAAGGAACAATGCAAATTGGAAGCTTGAAGCTCGCAGAAGAGAAGATGGGGAGAGAAACAGAGTTGAAAGGGTTGAAGATGAGTAGCTTAAGATTTAAGAAACCAGAGAGAAAAACGGGGGAAAGAAGGAAAGAATAGGAAGTATAGAGAGAAAGAGAACGTATTGGTAAATCCAGAAGAAGAGTCAATGGGCAATTTGACAAAGATTTCTGTGGTATGTTCTAGGAGTAGAAAGTTGAAGCTCAAAGCATACTATTGGCCACAATCTCCTTTCAGTTGCCTCATTCATTTTGTCCATTTCTGTAAATAATCCCTCCTTCTGTGCCAATTGTCAATTACTCAATCCAGTTTATATTAATTATCATTATTTTAATTTTAACAGTCTTCATTATCATTTTTAATTAATAATTTTTTTGTATAATTACTATTAAAAATTAGAATATTATACTTTTATTATAATACTTTTAATTACGAATTTAATAATGAGCATTTTATATAACAACTCATTGTATATATATTGAAAAATTTATAGTTAAAAATTTTGAAATTTGATTGCACGATTTCCAAATACAACAATTAATTTGAAACGGAGGGAAAATATCATTTACTCCCTCCGTTCTGTATTATTTGTCTTTTGTTGACTGTCAGTCTCCAGTGTGTCTTTTTATTGATAATTTCTTATATAATATTTTTATTAACAATTGCAATATTATAATTTTATAATAGTATTTTTCGTTACAAATATAATGATAGTAATTTTATTTAATAAATTATTATATATATTAAGAAATTTACGGTCAAAATTTTATAAATTTGATTACACGATTTTCAAGGACAAATAATATAGAACGGAGGTAGTAGTTAGTTATCACGGTCTTCAATATTAGTCTTTATAATTGATACTATCTCCGTTTATATTTTATCTAAAACTCACAATATTTACATGTATGTAATTCTTTTACTCTAATTCTTTTACTCTAATAGTAAAATTATCCAACATGAATTGAAAGTGAGAAAAAAAAAAAGTCAACCATATTCGTCCCCATGAGGAAAAATGTTTGGTTGACTAGGTGGCCAACCCTATCAAACATGAAATGCCAAATTAATTTATTTTGATGTGGCAATTGATCACGTTTCTAAATTATAATAATTTAATTATTATTATTATTATTATTATTATTATTATTATTATTATTATTATTATTATCATCATCATCATATGAAGAATGGTTGGTAGTTTGTTTGTTGACCTTTTTATTAGGAAAATAGGAAGATTATTTGTGTTGATAATTTGTCCATTATAATATATAAGAAGATTAGGTTAAGTTTTTACTGTTTTGCTTATGTTTAACAGTTTTTGTTGTAGCTTTTATTTTTTAAAGTGAGTTATTTACTATTTTGTGAGATTATTTTATTGTTTTATGTGAATGTTTAAGCATTTGACTTTTAATAATCGAAAAAAGAAGAAGACTACGACAAGATTCCAACAAGACTTGCTTTCTCCAACTAGGCTCACCTTGGCCATATGATGAGCAATAAGGTGAACGACTCACTTCATAACAAGACCAACTACAACGTTACTATTGAAAATATTAATTAACGACTGTAAATTTTCAGAAACAATATTAAACTCACTAAAAAATAATTAAACAAAACAATCAAACATGCTTAAGAGAAACTTTTGGATCAATACTAAGAAGTCTAATACAAACTCCACAAAAATGTAGCTGTATAGTAATTAGCTAACTTTGTACAAAGCAAAATAACCATCAATATATTTTATATATTAGTTATAATAACAAATATCAAACTACTCATAATAAACATCATCCATTAAATACATAATTTTTCACTTCAAACTAAGATTTGATCATTCCTAACCTTAGAAGACGAGGTTGGTAGCAAGTCAACTAAACCATCATATACATTTAAGACATAAAACCATAATACCATGGTAAAAATACAAAATTCCAACTAAGAGCAACATAAGTTGATCCAAAGAGCAAACAAAATGCAATTGCAATGGTTAAGGGTGGCCCATAAGTTGATCCAAAAGACCGTGTAGCAGGGCCTGGATGGCCCATTCTACCCTAGATGGGTTTCAAACTGTCAAACCATTCTGTTTGCCATAGAAGTTGCTTAATTGACTGTTAACCATTGCTACTGCCATCAAATTTTTTTGAAACTTGGCTCAGATAATTAGCCAACAACTGCATTTTTGTAAATGAAACCCATTAAAGGCAATAAGCAATTCTCTACATTACAGAAAAGCTCCTTACTCAAATAATACTACTACTTAAAAACATGCATCAACCAAAACTCAAACCACCCTAGTACTGAAAGTCACAGCAGAAAACAAAAGGAAAGCCAAGTTTCTCCAAAACCATGCCATATAGTTATAGCTAATTCGATCACTCGACATGAATCCGATCCATGATCTTCGAAACCACATCTTTCGACTCCTTGAGCAGCTTGACACTTGTGTTCAACCTCTCGCGTTTCGCAGCCACAGACGGCGGCTCTTCCAGCATCTTCTCAAGCCCACCACCATACGGACCCATCAGTTCATTCACAATCTCATTAACCAGCTCCTTGTTCACAAGATTCTGTATGCTGTAAACCAAATGCAGAGCCACAGAATCAACCAACCTCCTCAGAACAATCTTCCAATACGCCGTCATTCTCATCTTCACGTCAAGCGCTTCCTGTGCCAGCCCCTTGTACCTCCTCAGATGCCCGATTTCAAGCACTCCAAACCCATCAATCGCCACCACAGACGGCCCAGAATCATTCTCGATTATCTTCACAAACTTCTCCTGACAGAGCATGAGTTTGTTCCATGTAGACATGTACTCAGGATTGCAGGAATAATCCACAAGCTTCTCCATTTGGATTATCTCCATGACATGATCCTTCGATTCATCTTTCATCCGGGATATCACATTGGAAGCTGCCCTGGAGATTGAAGAGACGAGCTGGGGGTAGTTGTCGCAGTGCTTTTTAAGCACTGCGACTAACACATTCTCGATGTATGTCCACACAACATTAACAAATGTTACAGGATTCGACGAAATCTCATTCACCCGTTTCTTCAACAATGTCAGAAATGCAGCACGAGGGAGGAAGTTTGGGAGACTAATCCCTTTCGACTCCTCAAGAACACGAATCTCCTCCATTAAAAACCGATCATCTGATGCTACCGACTGATCCTTTGACATCATGAGTTCATCCGAAAACTTGTCCAACATTTCAGCTAATCGAGCCGTGCAATGCATTTGGAGATCATCAGGGTACACCTCATACTCCCCTCTGATCAAGATCTTGTTGAGGGTGTCCTTGACTTCAACCATCAAGTCCATGAAGGACGCCATGGCCTCTGCCACAGAGGATAAATCCTTTGGCATCTTGTTCAGTTCACCTAGATTTGCATTCAGCTTGTCATTTATTTGATTGACAATGTTGGGCAGACATTTTGAGATGATGTTTCCTTGAATGTGGACCAACCTGTGGGCTAACACAGGAATGCCCACCATAGACTTGTCAATCCTCGAGAGGAGCGGGTGGGACCCGAAGAGTTGGGCTTCTTCCAATCGGGCCTCATCGTAGGACTCCAGCCCAATACGGTTGCGAACGCAGACATAGCCCAGCCCAATGCTGACATCATCGTTGGTGACTTTCTCTAGGAGGCCTTCAGCGGCCTTGTCTGCCTTGGTCACCACTGCCAAGGTCCTCTGGCCTGCAATGGTTACAAAAATCAAACTACTATCACACAATAAATTATATTTGAAAAATCATTTACAATATGATCACATAGAAGAACTTGGTTTCAAGAAAATGTCTAAATGATAGGAGTACATCAACCCAAGAAACTTTTAAAGAGCTTCTTCATTATAATTGACTAGACCAAAAAATAAAAAACATACAAACTCTAATTAAATAAACCACATATATACCCATTAACATAATTCATGAGTTTCTTCCTTCAAAATACACATTATAAAGAAATAAAAGTTTACATTATTTCCGTGTTGCATTAAATTAATTTATGTATCCAATTATACATTATTTTTTTTCCAAATTAAATGTATACTAATAGAGAATGACATTAAGACCATGTAATAACATATCTTATACGATACACATAGGGATATATATATAGTACTTCGAAATTAAATAAAATGCCAATACCACAGAACGAAAATGCATGATCCATGAAATTAAACATAATAATACCAATATGTATTAATGCTAGTTACAACAACGTAAACTAATTTATCATAAAAATCTATCAACAAATAAATTAACATTATCAAAACGAAAGAAACTTGCCTGTTTTATCGACGCTCTGAGACAGCATAATAGACTCACAGGTAGAAAAATCAACCGTTGCAGACAGCACATTCAAAATAATCGATTCCTCTGGAGAAATATATTCCATTATCATATCCTTGATCTGATCATATATATTCTCGGGCTGACCCCGAACCGGGACCCGAGTGATCCCGGGTAAATCCACCATTGTCAGGTCGGGTACATCATGCTTCTTCACAACCAGCGTAATAGGATTGTTAGAAATCCCCTTGGCATCCCCTGCAATCTGCTGAGTAGCAAACTCAATCGCCTCTGACACATGTTGTTCGTCCGTCGGAACAACCTGACCCATGTACTCGAGAGTGAGACTCGGGTCGGATCCCGGGTCGGGTTGGTTTTGCAAGCGCATGATCAGTGGGACCCGGGTGCATATCCCCTGACCACGTGGCAGGCTGATTGCAGCAAGAGACTCCAAAACACTTGATTTTCCTGAGGACTGATCACCCACAACTACAATTGTGGGGAGTTGGATCCCCTCTTTCATAACTTTCAGGGTTCGAAGCTTGTCAACGGCATCGAGAAGGGGACGAATTCTGTCGTTGTAGGATGATACGAGGGGTGGAGGGACGGCTGAGATTGGCCGTGGGTTGATGACTTCATGATCATGATGATCATGATCAGATGAATGTAGGGAAGTGATTTCTAGGTTGTTGTTTGTTTTCTTGTTCTTGTTGTTTTTGGTTTGTTTCATGGTTGATGGTGTGAGTGTGGATGCTTGCATGAGGATGTATTATATTGTTTTGGTTGGTTTGCAAAGTGCATGAGGATGTTGTATATGGGGATGTATGCATGTATTTATAGGCTGATGAGTACGCAGTTAGCAGAAGCAAGGGGAATTTGGGGAGTCGCTAGCTAGGTTTGGCCTGCAGTGATAAGTGAGCTGAGGGAATAGTTACGTTGGCCTCTGGAGCTACGTATGCCACGCGACCGTAATTATGGAAGGTAGTCAAAGGTCATGCATGCTGCATGCAGATGACGTTTAACTTTCCCATGCAACGTAACCCAAGAAATTACAGAACCAATTCAAAATGATAAATATGGATAAAACACGTCTTAAATGTTTTGTATTTGTATGGTAATTAAATTCAAAAAAAATTATATAATTGACTTATATAACTACTCCCTCCCCCCGTTCCATATTAATTGGCACATTTTAAAAAATTTCACATACCTAGATTTAACTAAAAAAAACTATCTTTATAATTAAATAATACTCCCTCCATTCCATATTAATTGTCATTTTGTTGACTATCACGGTCTCCGATGTCATTTTTTAATTGATAATTTCTTTATACAATATTTATGAACAACTACAATATTATACTTTTACGATAGTATTTTTCGTTACGAATCTAATGGTGGTAATTTTATATAACAGTTCATTGTATATAATTATATATTGAGAAATTTATAGTCAAAATTTTTAATGTTTGACTGCACAATTTTTTAAAGATGTCAGTTAATATGTAACGGAGGGAGTACTATTTTTCAAGTTATTTTTTTCGAATACCAAGGTGTAGGTAGTGAGAGAATGTGAGTAGAAGTAGTTTTTATTGATTGAAAAAATAAAAAGTTAACATAATTATTAAAGTTAAAATAATTAAATTAGGTATTGGGAAATGAAAAATGACAATTATTTTGGAACAAAAAAAGTTAGTTTAAATGTCAATTAATATGAAATGAAGGGAGTATAACAATACATACAAATCGTATGAAATCATTTTTATCTATATCTTTTAAAATTTTAAAAAAAACGTCTATAATATGTCTAACAGATGAAATTCCCTTGTTAGAGTGTCAACTTTAATTATTGACATATTTTCAAGCTTCTTATAATTGATAATTGATAGTAACAGTAAAAGAATTAGGGTTAAAAATGATAATAAATAATATTAGTTTCATAAACAGTATCTTGCACTGCACCAAAACACGTATCATCACTTGTAATATAGAAACCTTAAACACCAAAAATAAATTTTAGCATTACTTGTAATATTAGTTTCATAAATTTTAGCATTACTTGTAATATATATATATATAGCGACGACATTGGATGCAGCCCGGGAGATCGAAGAGACGATATGTGGGTAGTTGTCGCATTGGTGCTTAAGCACGGAATACACAACAGTTTCGATGTAGCCCCATGCAACGTTGAAGAATGTGACCAGAATTGGGGAGATCTCGTCGACCCCTTTCTTCAAAAGGGTCAGGAAAGCGGATCGAGGGAGGAAATTCGGAAGTGAGATTCCTTTCGATTCCTCCCGCAATCGAATTTCCTCCATTAGAAACTCATCAACTGAAGTAGTCGTAGTAGTAGTAGTAGAGTGATCGTCTTTGAAGAGGAGTTCAGAGTGTTCGTTTAATTTCTCCGCTAGACGGGCGGTCCCATGCATTTGAAGATCATCAGGGTACTCACCATACTCCCCTTTGATCAAAATCTTGTTGAGAGAATCCTTGACTTCCACCATGAGGTCCATGAAGGATGTCATGGCCTCTGCCACAGAGGATAACTCCTTCGAAATTTTGTTCAACTCGACCAAATTTGCATTCAACTTGTCGTTGATTTGCTTGATGATGTTTGGTAGACACTTCGAGATGATGTTGGCTTGGATCCAAACCAATTTTTGAGCTAGGACGAGAATCCCTACCATCGACTTGTCGATCCTCGAGAGTAGCGGGTGCGACTCGAATAGCTTCGACTCCTCCAATCGGGCCTCCTCGTACGACTCCAGCCAGCCCAACCCGGTTCCGAACACAGACGTAGCCCAACCCAATGCTTACATCATCATTGGTCACTTTCTCAAGCAGGCCTTCCGGTGCCTTGTCAGCTTTGGTGACCATGGCTAGTGTCCTCTGACCTGCAATATTGTACTTGCAAGATGGGTTTTTTGCATTTGGACCCCGAATTTTAGGAGTATTTACATTCTGAACCCTTAGTTTTCAACTTTAACATTTTGAATCTTAAAGTTTGTAGGCTGAAAAAAGGACCCTAAAGTTTGTGAGGTGAAAAAAAAAGTTCGTTTCCCGTTTTTCTTTTTTTTTCCATGTTTGAATTTCTCTCTCGATTGAAGGTGCACCTTGGTGATATAAGTAGTCATTTCAATCCCTTTAAGTCACACTTAACCATATATTCGGACGACAACAACAACAACAACAACAACAACAACAATCCCCCATGTGACACGTTTGAGCGCGGTATGGGGGACCCTAAAGTAGACAACCTTACCCCCATGAACAAAAGTTCATGAAGAGACTGATTTCGACAGATCCGAAGCAAGAACCGAGGCGAAGCTTGATAATAGAAGAAAACACATACCAGAGTGTTGTCAGTGCTATCGGAAGGGCTAACAGGTACCTGCACAAGAGAACAAATACAAGCCAAAAGACGTAAAGCTAGCTCGAATCACAAACACCTTCCTTACCCTACGACCTTAATCCTAGCCCTCCAAGTCCCCTTGTCTAGAGCCATGTCCTCCACCAAACCTAGGTGTCTTAGATCTTCTCTTATCACCTCTCTCATAGACTTTTAGGTCTCCCACGCCCACAACGGCCCTGAGGTATTTCAATCCCTTCGTACCTCCTTACAGGAGCATCCACACTTCTCCTACGGACATGCCCAAACCATCTCAGTCTAGTCTCTCGCAATTTTTCCTCAAAGGGTGCTACCTCTAGTTTGGCTCGACACACAACATTCTTAATCATATCCAACCTGGTGTAGCCGCAAATCCATTGAACCATCCGCATCTCCGCAACATTTAGCCTTTGATAATGCATCTTCTTGCCTGCCCAACACTCAGCGCCATACAATATTGTTGGCCTAACGACCGTACGGTACACTTGCCCTTTGAGTTTAAGAGGGATTTTCTTGTCAAAAAGGACATCTGATGCTGATTTCCATTTCTGCCAACCAATTCTGATTCGATGTGTAACATCATCATCGACTTCCCCGTCACTCCGTATGATAGAACCTAGATACTTGAACTTTTCTACCCTAGGTATGGGCACCCCTTCTATGGTTACTTCTTGTGAGTGAGTGTCAGCGTCCCGTCCACTAAAACGACAACACATATACTCTATCTTATACCTGCTCAATCTAAAACCCTTTGACTCCAACGTGTCTCTCCAATGCTCCACCTTGTCATTTAAACTTTCTCTCGACTTGTCTATATGCACAATATCATCCACAAAAAGCATACACCAAGGTAGGTCATCCTGAATGTCTTTAGTCAACTCGTCTATGACTAAGGTAAAAAGAAACGGACTCAAAGCTGAACCCTGATGCACCCCAATATCACATGAGAAATCACTTGTGGTGCCCACTGACGTACGGACGCAAGATTTAACATTACCATACATGTCTTTAATGGCTCGAATATAAGGTTCGTTCACCCTTTTCGCCTTCAAGCACTCCCACATTACTTCCATAGGGACCCTGTCATAAGCTTTTTCTAAATCTATGAACACCATATGGAGATCCTTCCTCCTTTCCCTATATTGCTCCATCAGCCCGCGCAAGAGATGAATAGCTTATGTCCTCGACCTGCCAGGCATAAAGCCAAACTGGTTTTCAGACACATAAACAGTCTCTCTCAGCCTTCTCTTAATCACTCTTTCCCAAATCTTCATTGTGTGACTAAGTAGCTTAATCCCTCTATAATTATTACAACATTGAACGTCCCCTTTATTTTTGTATAGTGGAACCACTATACTATTCCTCCACTCCTCTGGCATGCGAGACATCCTAAGGATGTCGTTAAAGAGCTCTATCAACCAACAAACACCTTCATCTCCCAAACACTTCCGTAGATCCACATATATCTCATGACCCACCGCTTTGCCCCCTTCATGTTCTTCATGGTCCCCCTGACTTCCTCCACCATAATTGGCGGACAGGATGGGTTGTCTGAACACCCCTCAGTTTTTCGAACATCCTCCCTAAGAGAAGCCCCGCTCATTCCCTCATTAAAAAGAGCGATGAAGTACTCCCTCCACCTCTCCTTTATTTGGTTGTCCTCGACCAGTACTCTACCCTCGTCGTCTTTAATACACCTAACACTCACTAGGCCTCTGGACTTCTTTTCACGCATTATTGCCAGCTTAAAAATCTCTCGTTCTCCTTCTTTATTACTCAACTTCTCATATAAGCTATCAAAAACAACTTCCTTCGCCTTCACCACACTTTTCTGGGCCTCCCACTTTGCCAACCTATACCTTTCCTTGGCATTTTGTCGTTCTGCCTCTACGATACAATTCCTCATTGCATGGTACGCCTCATGCTTCTCCTCCACCTTTGCCTTGACTACCTCATCCCACCACCACACACCTCTGACACAAGCTCGTCCCCCTCGGGAAACTCCTAGTACCTCCTTAGCTGCTTTCCTAATACACGCGGCCATCCTCCCCCACCTAGAAATTCCTTCCTCTTTCAACTCCCAAAGCCCCTCTTTAGTAATGCGCTCTTTAATTGATTCAACGTTCTTCTTATCCAATCTCCACCACTTAATACTACGGACCCCTGGTGCCTTCCTTTTTTGTCTAAAGTTTTTCACTTCCATATCCACCACCAAAAGTTTATGCGGCGTCGTCAAACCCTCATTAGCAAGTACTTTACAATCCGTGCAAGCAACTCGATCACTGACCCTGGTTAGTATGAAGTCAATTTGCGTCTTGGACGAACCACTCAAATACGTCACCAAATGACTCTCCCTCTTCTTGAACCAACTGTTCACCACTGCCAAATCACAGGCCACTGAAAAATCCAGTAAAGACTCCCCACCATTGTTTCGACTCCCAAACCCAAAGCCACCATGCACATTCTCGTATCCCACATTAGACTCTCCAATGTGCCTATTAAAATCTCCTCCCACTATGATCTTCTCACTGCCCGCTACACTTCGGAATGCCACATCTAACTCATCCCAAAAATGCCTCTTTATTTCCTCATATAGGCCTGCTTGCGGAGCATATACACTAACTATGTTGAAGACCTCTATTCCCAGAACAACCTTCATACGCATGATCCGATCACTCACTCTGTCTACCTCTACTACCTTATCTACTAGATCCTCTCTAACCAAAATCCCAACTCCGTTACGACTTCCACAAGCTCCTGAAAAACAAAGTTTGTATCCATCAATCTCCTTAGCTTTCCTGCCTGCCCATTTAGTCTCTTGTACACACGCTATATCTATCTGCCTTCTAGCTAAAGCTCTAACTAGCTCAATAGACTTACCCGTTATCGTGCCTATATTCCACGTCCCGAAACGTAACTTACTAACCTCATCCGCTCTCCCACTCCTACCCCTACTCGGAGGACAGACGTTGTCTACACCATTACCTTCTAGACTAGAAAGTACCAACAAACAACAAGCTTCACCTCAGCAAAGGCAAGCTCTATAACACAGTAAAGAATTAATAAGACACACACGTAACAATTACTAAGCAACAAAAAAACAAAACACACAACACACGCTTGATAAAAAAGGTGCACCTTGGTGATATGAGTAGTCATTTCAATCTTTTAAGTCACACTTAACCATGTATTCGGAGTGTTACATGCGATTTTCAATGTCAATGTTTAATCAATAATTTCTCATATAAGATTTTTTTTATAAAGAAAATACAATACTATACTTTTCTAATAATATTTTTTATTACGAATCTAATGACATCAAATTTGTATGAAGAATCATTATATAAATTAAGATAACGATCAAAATTTTGGGCATAATTTCCTAAGTTATTGTAATACCACAAATATGTGGTTAATGTATGACTTAAAGGGATTGAAACGACTATTTATATTACCAAAGTGCACCTTCTTGTAAAGTAACTCATCCGTTGGAAACTTCTCAGTTAAACGTGTTTGGCTGGGAGTAGTCTTAAGGTGGGTGACCTCATGGGAAATTTTCATAGGCAACGTGTGAACGAGGACGAAGCACGCTGAAAAACTCGTGGTGATTTATGGGGTCAGTCAGCGATCCTTAAAACAATTATAAATAATATCTGCGGCCCGAGAAAAGTCGAAGCATTACAGTTACACATAAATAAAAACAGAAAAAGTATGCCAAGGCAATTTGAACAGAAAACTAAAAAAGAAAAGTTGAATCGGACCAACGTTACTTACTCCATGCAGAAATCTCTAATGTCATTCTCATTTGGTGCCTTCCTTGTTAGAGAAATTTTCCACAAGTCTCGTTTTCATTTTGCGCATTCCTTGTTGGAGAAAAACAACAATGTTTGACCGTTCCAAGGCAAAAATCATATTGTTGCATTAAATCATGCAAATTCAAAGTTGGGGGTTTGACAGATTTCGACCAATTTGTTAGGCTTGTTTATCTTTCAAACTTTCAATCGTAATTAATTGTCTTCATCTTTGTTTAATAAAAAGCTAAATAAAATCCGTGTAAAGGAAGTATATATTTAAAAATTTAATAACAAGTAGAAAAGTCACTTGCCTTAATTTGTGTGCATGGTGTTGTGTTGTGTTGTGTTTGATTTTTCTTTTTTTTCTTTTATCCTTTTGCTGTTTTAATCTTTTGATAAATTGTATGGTAAAAATATATTTTTTTATTTTATTAACAATTTGAAAATGGGCTCATATTTAAAATACTATATAAGTAATACCCGTTTTTTTCTGTCATCTATAAATAATATCTTTATTTGTATAATAATTTATCATATAAAATTGATGTCGTTAGATTCGTTATAAAAAATACTATTAGAAAAGTATAATATTATATTGTTTTGTAAAAGTTTTATGTTAGAAATTATTGATTAAAGAATGATATTGAAAACCGTAAAAGACCCTTAATTGACCTTAAAGCTAACTTTTTTATTTCAAAACAATTGTCACTTTCCATTTTCCAATACGTAATTTAATTATTTTAATTTAAATAATTATGTTAACTTTTTATTGAACAATTAATAAAAATTACGCATACTCACATTTTCTCACTGCCTACACCTTGATATCCAAAAAACACCTTGGAAAATAGTGTTATTTACTTATGTGGGTAGTTTCTTAGTTAAACCCTTGCTATGTGAAAAAAAATGAAATATGTCAATTAATATGGAACAGTATAATAACAAGGAGTTTCTCTTGTAGTTTATGTTCACATTCAAATTTACCATTTTGTGCTCAAATACAATTGATAACAAACGACTTGCTTTGTAACTTATATTCACACGTGAATTTGTTGTTTTTCCCTCGAATACAATAAATAAGGATCCTAACATCAATTGAAAATTATATTATTAAACCTATAAATTTGGATGGATGGGTTGAATACAAATTGTGTATTATTTGGTAAAGGCCGATGCACATCATGTATATTTCCGGTTGGGAAATTTTGACATTAAAAGTACAAGTCGTTGTATCTAGATAGTTGGAGGGTGGATGGAGTAGGATGGAGTGGGTGAATAGAATAATGTTTAGAAATGTATATCACTTAAAAACAAGAGTTTTTAAATATAGTTTATAATCACATCACTCACAATATTTATTAAATGTATGAAGTTCGAAATATATATTATAAAGGTGTGTAAAAAATATGAATAGTGGAAAAAATATAGGATAAAATAACTAAAAATATAATGGACAAAATAAATTTTTCATATCACGAAAAATATTCAAACCCGTTTGCAAGACGGGTACCATAACTAGACAATATATAAAAGAGACACTTTTGTTGTGTCTTTTGCAGCCTGCCTGCTAGGTTGTAAATTACCTTTCTATCCCTCCCCTTCCTTTTTGGCTGCTTTTTCGTCGAGTACTTGGGAATTGGGGTAAAGAGAGGGGGAAAACTGGTGGGTTTTATTTTTTTATGTTTTTTTTGTTCTTTGAGCTTATCCAATTTAGACTGTTTTTTATACGGTAAGTTTGCGGTACGATAATTGCGTGAGTTGTGGTGGATTGCGGTAAGTTGCGGTGAAAATAATAAATGATTGTTGAAATGAAAAAAGTAATTATTTGATGAATTCATGGAATTTTATTAAAAAAGGTAAATTTAAAGATGTGGTATATTATGGTGTTGCGGTAAGGTGCGGCACAGTAAATTGTGGTACCGCATAAAAGAACGAAGTTAATTTTACAATTAAACTACGACCTAATTTAATCAAAAGCCCAAATGAAGTAAATGAGATATTTCCTTTGTCTTATATTAGTTGACATTTTAACTAAGTTTTTTTATTTTAAAATAATTGTCATTTTTCATTTTTTTAATATCTAATTTAATTATTTTAGCCTTAGTAATTATGTCAAATTTACTTTTTTCATTCAAAAAAACACCTACTCACATTCTTTAACTACCCAAATCTTGGTATGTGAAAAAATCCTTGGAGAATAGTGCTATTTAATTATACATGTCTGGGTAGTTTTTTTTTTAGTATGAGAAATTGTGAAATATGTCAATTAATTCAGTCGGAGGGAATATAACTGACCATCTCTTTAAATAAAATTTAACTTTATTCGTCAACTACTTTCATTGAAGATAATGGTTGTTTGAATTGTAAAAAGTGATAATATTTAGGCTTCGTTCTTTTATACGGTGCGATGGAATTTGAAAAAATATGGTGAAGAGTGGTGGGTTGTGGTAAGTTGTGGTGAGAGTAGTGGTAAGTGGGGTAAGTAAGGAGAGATAATGTAAAAAGTAGATGAGAAATAAAAGTAAGAAGATATTTTGGTAATGATTGTGGTAAAATGTGGTTGAATGTGGCGAAATATGATAAAATATTGAGTGGTGAGGTGTGGTGCAGTACCGCACCGCAAGTTAATTACAACATAAAAGAATGGGGTCTTATATGTTTTAAATACTCATTGATGTACTCCATAATTTTTTGTCAAATTATATGTTGTAGGAATGAGTACTATCTCGTCCCATAATACTTTTTTGTTCCATTTATTTGTCACTTTTAAAATTTCAATAATTGTTATTTTCAATTGCTCCTTAATAAATAAATTTATGTACGTAAAATTTTCATTAGTTTTTAATTTTTTGTTCATGGATTTTTTACGGGTAATATCAACAACTTATAAAATGTTCACCTCATTACTAGCGCTGGCAAAATTTCGTCCGACCCCGAATTACCCGAATTGACCGACTCGTAAAAACTGGGTCTGGACATAGATTTTTCGTCCGAATTTTTATATTGACCGATGACCGAATATTCGGACATAAAATTTCTCTTTTTTCTATTGTCCGAACCCGATTTTCACTTCGTCCGAATTGTTCGACCCGAAATAAAACCAGATCCGGACATAAATTTCTCGTCCGAATTTCGACATTGTTCGAATTTGTCCGACCCGATTTTTTGTCAGCGCTACTCATTACCAATGTTTATTGGTTTTGTAAAGGTAGTTAGTATGACCAACAAGTTGGGACGGAGATATTATTATCTTATTGTAGTTATTACTAGGATTATTAGGTTTTGAAATCATCAACTTTGAAAATTGTTAATCATAATATTTTATATTTTATATTTGACTCATAGCAACTCAATTGCCCAACTGTAGAGAATAGAGATGGTAATGGTCAGTAGCTCAACCAAGTTAGCATCAATTAATTTTAAATTTATCTATGATATGGTTGTTTTTTTTTTAGATGATATGTAAATTATTTTCTAAAATTTTTCATGTATTTAATTTCAATTAGAGTTGAATTGTTATGGAACAATGAAACTTAAGATTTTACCGTGGTAATTGTTCTGATTTATAAAGATTAATTACCATTTTATTATAAGTTAGAATAAATTGTTTAAATAATATGTATCATCTTAATTAAAAGGGGAATAATAAAGCCCGTGCATCGCACGAGCCATCTTACTAGTAACGAAGTAGAAAAGTCACTTGCCTTAATTTGTGTGCATGGTGTTGTGTTGTGTTGTGTTTGATTTTTCTTTATTTTTTCTTTTTTTCCTTTTCATTTTTTAATCTTTTGATAAATTGTATGGTAAAAATAGTTTTTTTATTTTATTAACAATTTGAAAATGGGCTCATATTTAAAATACTATATAAGTAATACCCGTTTTTTTATCTGTCATCTATAAATAATATCTTAATTTGTATAATAATTTATATATCATACAAAATTGATGCCGTTAGATTCGTTATAAAAAATACTATTAGAAAAGTATAATATTATATTGTTTTGTAAAATTTTTATGTTAGAAATTATTGATTAAAGATTGATATTGAAAACCGTAAAAGACCCTTAATTGACCCTAAAACTAACTTTTTTATTTCAAAACAATTGTCACTTTCCATTTTCCAATTCCAATGCATAATTTAATTGTTTTAATTTAAATAATTATGTTAACTTTTTACTTTTTCAATTAATAAAAATTACTTATACTCACATTCTCTCACTACCTATACCTTGATATCCAAAAAACACCTTGGAAAATAGTGTTATTTACTTATGTGGGTAGTTTCTTAGTTAAACCCTTGCTATGTGAAAAAAATTGAAATATGTCAATTAATATGGAACATAGATAGTATAATAACAAGAAGTTTCTCTTGTAGTTTATGTTCACATTCAAATTTACCATTTTGTGCTCAAATACAATTGATAACAAATGACTTGCTTTGTAACTTATATTCACACGTGAATTTGTTGTTTTTCCCTCGAATACAATAAATAAGGATCCTAACATCAATTGAAAATTATGTTATTAAACCTATAAATTTGGATGGATGGGTTGAATACAAATTGAATTTTCTTCATCCCTAGATAACAAAAAAGCTGACAACATAAAGACTTCCTAGAACAATATACATCCCTAGATAACAAAAAAGTTGAATTATCAAATTGAATTTTCTTCATCCAATATATATTCCATCAATTGAATTTTCTTGCATTATAGTCCAAAACTATCAAATTGAATTTTCTTCATCCAATATATTCCATCCTTTTTTTCAATATTTATCACCTGACAAGTTGCACATGATCGGCTTTTAAAAGTTTTAACTGTAAATTTCTCAATATATATAAAAATTTATCATACGAAATTAGTATTATTAGATTTATAGTGAATAATACCTTCATAAAAATGTAATTGTACATTATTTTGAAAACATTGTTATAAAAAATACTGATCAAAGTATTGTATTAAAGAACATGAAAAATAAAAAAATAACAAATATTAATGAGTGGAGGGAGAGTAAAAGATATTGTTGGGTAGTCTAAGAAGGATGTGATATGCTAAGTCCTTGTGTAACTATTTTTATTGTACGGAAAAACTTATAGTGGCTGTCAACCATGACAACCACCATAATGAAAACAACGTTTATTCATATATGTGTCAACTTTTATCTCGTCATTCATTTTTTTTATTGAGTACAACATTATTAAATATATTTTCTTAATTAAAAAAATGTACTAAATTTTTTAAAATTTAAATACCTTAAGTCTAATTTTTTTCCTAGTAAACAAGCATATTTTGAAAAATATTTATTTTAAAATCTTTTAAAGTAAACAAAAATTAAATTTTTTTTTACAATTTATATTAAATAAAAAAGTTAATCATCAAGATAAAACTTGACGTATGTACGAGTGAGAGTTATTTTACTTACGGTGGTTGTCATGGTTGACAACCATTATAAGTGTATCCTTTATTGTACTATCACCATTATTTGATAATATAAGAAGTATGTTGAATCAAGATGGATATTAATTATTTTGAATTGCATTTAAATTAAATCCTTGTAAATGTGTCTTTTATTAGTTTGAAGGATTTTGTTACTCATAAACTATATGTAATGCCCCGGCCCCTCACAGGCCGCGGACATTAACGATAACTATTTTAATGATCGCTAACTGACTCCACAAATCACCACGAGTCTTTCCAACGTGCTTCATCCTCGCTCACACGCTGTCTGGGAAAACTTCCCAGGAGGTCTCTCATCCTGAGACTACTCTCAGCCAAGCACGCTTAACTGAAAATTTCCCAACGGATGAGCTACCATCAAAGAAGGTGCACCTTGGTGATATGAGTAGTCATTTCAATCCTTTAATTTAAACCACACTTTAACCACATATCCGAGGTGTTACACTATATACTTAATTTTTTTTATAATTATAGAATTATGTGTAAAATATGTGCTTTTCTATTATCTGTTATGGTTGATATAGTTAGGTTATGATTTCTATTTGTCGACATAGTCAACATATGTTATGCTCTTATTGTTGGTAAACATGTGCAATTACTAAAGAAGATGCTATTTAATATCAATCAAACATAAATTATAGACACTTCAATATAACTATTAACAATAACAATCTTGATACAAGACGCATATAATTCCCCTATTAACAAAAGGAAAAAAGAAATCCACGAATTAAGCATACCAGACTTAAAACTTCATATAGTTGGGCATTAAAGTCATACAAAGTGCAATTTGATAACATTTGCATTCATTTTTCTGTTTCTATTTGATTATTCAAGGCTTAAAAGGGCAAAAGAAATCATAGGTAAGAAAATAAATCAAGAATCTCTTTAGCAACATTATGAAAACAACAAAAAAACACCAACAATAGCCAGATAGCTAAACAAAAATCAGGTATTTTAGATCAATGGCAGGACCTCGATGGACGGTAAAGAGAGCGAGTCACTAACAGTGAAGAATGTGGTATCCATACTGAAACTGGGAGGGCTCCAATCATCCATTTCTGTGACAACAAACTTATCCTTAGTAGCATCAATTTGTCCATTTGAGTTGGGTGACCTGATCCTATCGAGAGCCCTCTCAACTTCTGTCATTGTAGGCCGAAGTCTCCCGTTCATGTTCAGACATTTCCCAGCAAGGTCTGCGACAGATATGAGCTCGTCTTCCTTAGCCTCATCAACGATGCGCGTGTCAATAATGTCAAGTAGAGGAGATTTTTCCATTTGGCTAAGAAATTCGATCGCCAAGCTCTTCCACCCACCACATTCTGTTGGAAAAATGGGTTTCTTTCCTGTTATCAGCTCGACAAGGACAACTCCGAAGCTGTAGACATCACTTTTTTCTGTGAATTGGTTTGATTGGAAATACTCTGGGTCCATATAACCGTACGTGCCTTGAACACGAGTGGTGACATGTGTTTGCTCAATGTTAACAGCCTTGCTTGTTCCAAAATCAGAAACCTTTGCTCTAAATTTGTCGTCCAACAAGATATTGGATGACTTTATGTCCCTGTGATAAATGGGGGCAGACGAGGCTGAATGAAGGTATGCTATAGCCCCTGCTGATTCTGCAGCAATTTGCAAGCGCATTTTCCAAGTCACATGAAAATCTTCAGTTGGATCATGGATGTGATCGTAGAGAGCTCCATTGGGGATGAACTCGTAGACAAGCAGAGGAACTTCGGTTTCCAAACAACATCCTAATAATTTCACAACATTACGATGATTAACTTGAGAAAGAATGACCACTTCATTAATGAACTGATCTAGTTGTCCCTCGTCAACCTTGGTAGATTTCTTAATGGCCACTATTCTTCCATCGAGTAACATTCCTTTGTAGACGGTACCTTGGCCACCATGGCCAAGGATTCTGGTCTCATGGAAATTGTCAGTGGCTTTCTCCAAGTCGGCTGTGGTGAAAACTATCATCTTCTCAACAGTACCATCGTTGGAAGGCATTTGTTGTTGCAATAGTAAACCGCCATTTTTCTTGAAGTTGTTTGCTTTCCGCTGGATATCTCTTCTCAACTTTACTAATCTATATGTCCAATAACAACTTAGGATCAAAAGCACTAATCCTGCTCCTGAACTGAACCCTGAAATAACAATTTAAAGCGTCTTGAATAAATGATTATTAACTTTTTGAATTTCACTTAAATCATTAAAAAAATTATATCTAAATCATTTTAAATGCATGTTTGATTACTTTGAGCATTATTACTACTCATAAGTTATGTAAAAATATTTTTCATTTCATATTATTTTTTCATAAGAACTAATGTGCATTCCTTATTCGAAAAGCAAAATGATAAATATCTTGACGCACTTGTGTTTCATCTAAATCATTTATAAAGTTAAATGTAAGTATATTTAAATTATTATAAACATGTGTTTCAGTACCTTGAGAGTTATTACAACTTATGAATAATATAAAAATAATTATTTATTTATTTTTTTTATAAATATAAAACTATGTATAAAATGTACATTTTATACAATAATTGATAAAATTAGACTGTTATTTACTCCCTCCGTCCCAAATTATTTGTCCACTACTCCATTTTTGGACGTCCCAAAATTATGTCCACTTTCCTAAAATGGAAAGTTTTATTTTATTGAAATTATTAAAATACCCTTAGTTTGAAGTTTAAAAATACTTAAATATGAGAGGAAAAAGTATAAATAGAAGTTGAAGTTTGAATTTAAATTAACAGTATTATTTGTATTTTGTTGCTAATTGAGATTAATTTATTGATTTTTCTTAAAATGCGTGCTAAATCAAAGGGGACAAATAATTTGAGACGGAGGGAGTATATTTTTTTGACCTAACTAATAAACATATTTTCACTTTGGAATTAAAAATGGAGATTAGTTTAATTGTCAACTCACCATAAACAGAGGCTTCCTTCAACAATAAATTCTTCCCACAATAATACTGATTTGTTGTTTCATTCTGTTTACACCGATGTGGGCACGTCCGGCATTTTCTGGGAACTGATTAGACAAATTAGAAAAAGAAAACGATGATCAACAATGAATATACAGCAGAACTTATTCTGGGTAATTAAAGACAACATATATGGTCTAAAATTAATAGGTGCTGTTTGCCTAATTACCTTTGCATCCAAGATAAGGGTTCCCGAAATAGGGCCATTCGCAACTACAAGATTTGAAGGGGGGATCACCATAATCATTACAGGCAAACCTGTGATGTGAGTGTGACAAATGGTGTGAAGTTTGCCATTCTAATAGTGTAACAGGGGCCTTGCTTTTGAATTCCGACGAATAATCCATGTCGACGAGTGCAGCAGTCAGTGTGCAGGCACTCGGAATACCTGATGAGACACCCTGATTGACAAATATGTTGTAGGAATCAAGGCTGCTTGAAATTGGGGCATGACAACATCCAATTCCATTGCAGTTGCTGAAGTTGATCTTCGCTGCAGCACCGAAATTCTGCACACAAATGGAAGCGCATCCACCCACAATTTCTCCGGTGCTGCTAATTGCCTTCAACACGACACTGCCTGAGCAGCCCCACACCACAAAAGTATTCTTCAATGAGAACCGATAGGGGGTCCCTCGGAAGTCGATGCTTGCAACTCCTTTTCCGTCCCCTGTGCACATATTTCCTGCTGCAGGAATGCGCACACTTATCGATTGGGTAAAGGTATCTAGTTGTATGCTTAGCACCTCAAAATGGTACATCTGCAAGAATGCTTTTGGTGGATGAGAAGAAGAGTTGCATAATATCTCATAGGATGCATTCTGATAACAGTTGGCTCCGATTCCAAAGGGATATGGAATGCTAATGTTCCCACATTGATCTGGGCAACCTGGCTTCGCAATGGGATAATCTTTATTGTCGGAGAATGATGAGGATGAAGCTGTAAGCCAGAGCGAAGACTGAAGGTAAAGCACAAGCAAAAGTAGGCAACTCATTGGCTGGGGGCAAGTCATTAACTTTTTTATGTTTGTGTATAGTTTGGCTTTCCAAAGGGTATGGCCTTTATGTGATATCGAAATTATTAATTATTAATGATATACGGAGTAAATGATATAATTGAAATGTAAAAACTACAATTCTACAAATCTGAATTATTCAAAGATGACCAATGAACTTGCTTGATATTTAGCTCGATTGAATTATTCAAAGATGACCAACTTATTGACATACTTTTAGCTTTTTGGACTGTTGCCGTGATCAGCTAATTCAAACAGTAAAGTCAAATAATTAATTGCTATCATCTAAGCTATGGCCATGCTCTATTATGCGATTGGCAAACTGCGGTGCTACAGCCTACCGCAGTTTGCCACAATTCGCCATATTTTACCGCAAATCATTACTTTTCTCTCTCCTCAGTTTTCTCCTCTACTTTTTACATCTTCTCTCCTTACCTACCCTACGTACCAATAACCCACCACAATTCCACCATATACGCCACAATTCCACCACACCATTTCGCAAAATATCGCATAAAAGAACAGGGCCTATGGTTACCGGCCTGACCCTACAAAAGGAAAGAGCCGACTAGGAAGGAAAAGGCGTCCCTCCATCGAGTAATCTGAGTCAATCTCATTGCCTGTTTTCTTTACTTGTTCTTTCTCTTCAGAAAAGGGAAGAAAAGCAATTGCAAAAATGGCTGTGTTTTTGCGTCTGCTTCAATGGCAATTGCTGTTACTGTTGGTAATAGCAGTATCTTCATCCTCCTCCTATGGAGCTCCAATGTCCATAGCAAAACCCAATTGTACGGCTAAGTGTGGTAATGTCAAAATACCATACCCTTTTGGGATTGGTCCTAATTGTTACCACAATCCATTCTACGAGGTTGATTGTAGGAATTCCAGTAATTCCGACGCGGATCATCACCCAACACCCTTCTTAAAACATTACAACCTTGAGATATTAGACATCCAGTGGAAAAAAAGCTATGGTAATTGGTTGCAGGTTATGAGAGTAATTATTCACCCCAAAAGTATATGTGAAAGTGATGGTGCAGAAGCAGTACAAAGTATAAACTTTGAAGGGAGTCCATACTCTTACACAAACGGGAATGAGTTCATGGTGACGGGCTGTGGTGGCAATGTTGCATTCAATGGCAGTGATGGGTCGACATTGGGTGGGTGTTCTTCACTTTGCCCCATTAATGCTAATGCTACCATCAACATTGAACCATCATCCTGCTTCGGAGTCGGGTGTTGCCGCTCAGTAGTAAGATCCAATGGGAGCGACATCTATTCTTACAGTATGAGAACAAGTGTTAAATTCAATACATGTACGCTAGCTGCAGGGCTCATCTACCAGGATTCCGTGGGAAAGTTTCAACAATCGAAGATGCTCCCAACTCGATTGGCGTGGACAGTTGGAAACTTGACTGATGATTATTTGTTGGGCAATGACACATACTTCTGTGATAAATATTCTCCCGGTACATGCCAATGCAAGCTTTATTACGAAGGAAACCCTTTCCTTCGTAACGGATGTCAACGTAAGAACTTGATTCTTGATTGTTGTTCCCTCTCTCTGTTTCACTCTCTCTCTATGTCAACCTTTTATTGCTTTATTTTTGGTTCATGAAGGGGTGATAACGGACTGGTTCCTGTTTTTGTGTCATTTGTTAGTTGCTCCGGAATGTCAGAAGTGCAGACATCACTGCAGCTACGATTATGTTTTTTATGATGGCCCTCTCCATGTTCGTTACTATTGTGTGAATCCATTGTTGCAGCTCGCTCCTATTCTCGGTAAGCACTTCAATTTAGACAGTCTATGGATTAGTTAGTACAGAAGTCTCAAATCTCAATAGGGCTTTTGCTTTAAATATTCAGAACTACTTATTGTGGTAGATATATCAAGGAGCACCCAATAACAACTCACCCAACATGGCCTAGTTAAGGGTAACACCAACAATGTTACTTTCAACCCACATCGTGTTTTCGTACATAGGGAAACCTTTGGTGGAAATATATAAACACAGACTCTGTTTAGTACAACATGGTAGAGAAAATTATAATCTAGAATCGAGGTAATTATTACAATTTGTGTGTGTTGAATCTAGAAAATGGGTATCTACATAATGTCTTACATTTTTTTTTCTAATAACTAAATAAAATATCTAAGATATGGACATATTCTCTACATAAATTATGATAAAAGTCTTAGGATATTAATTTATAATGAGCGCTATAATTTTGCCATTAGCAGCTGTTCATCGGTCCCTGGACCAAAAAAAGTTTGGTCCCGGACTGGATCGACCGAACTTGGTTCGGCGTAGTCCTCAGTCCAATCCAAACTGGATTATACATTAAAAAACCTTAGATATTAGTAACCTCGGTCCTTCAATCCAATCCATAGGCTGAACCAAAGACCGAACATCAAAATTTTCCTGGACCGAGAACTAGATCGAACTTCCTTCGGTCCATTCAATCCAGTCCGGTCCAATCCCTCTTTCGGTCCAAACTGGACCGTGAACAACCCTAATTTTAGCTAATTTTCCTACCACATCTTAAAAGGTGAACTTAATAATAGGCACAGGGTGTTGGATTTTATAGTTAGAGAGAATTCCTAAGACTATATGCAGTCAGTATAGTTAAGCCTAAGGGAAGTAGGTGCACCTGTATTCTCTCATTGTACGCATAATTTTCTATCCATCTTTGTTGTTATAATTCAAACAGTTGCAGTACTCTACAATGATGTTTTGATTATTATGCTTGTTTTGTAGGATTCAGCATAAGCGTTGGCTCAGTACTTCTGCTTGTATTTTGCTATTGGCTTTATAGAGTCATCAGGAGAAAACTGGAGGCCAAACGTAAGGCTAAATACTTCAAGAGAAATGGTGGTTTGTTGCTACAACAACAAATGACCTCCAGCGATGGCTCTTTCGACAGAACTAAAGTTTTTCGTGCCACTGAGTTAGAAAAAGCAACCAACAAGTTCAACAAGGACAGAATTCTCGGCAAAGGTGGCCAAGGTACCGTCTACAAGGGGATGCTGACCGATGGCAAAATCGTGGCCATTAAGAAGTCTAACTTAGTAGACGAAGGCCAGTTGGACCATTTCATCAATGAATTGGTCATCCTTTGTCAAATCAATCATCGAAATGTGGTCAAATTGCTTGGATGTTGTTTAGAGACAGAGGTGCCTTTGCTTGTCTATGAGTTCATCCCAAATGGAACGCTTTATCATCTCCTCCATGCTTCTCCAAGTGAAGATTTTCACCTCACTTGGAAAATGCGCTTACAAATTGCTTCAGAATCCGCCAATGCTCTATGGTATCTACATTCGTCCTCAGCTACTCCGATTTACCATAGGGACATCAAGTCTTCCAACATTCTCCTGGATGAAAAATACCGTGCAAAGGTCTCAGATTTCGGGACTTCAAAGACCATCACCATTGACCAGACTCACGTGACTACATGTGTCATGGGGACATACGGCTACTTGGACCCAGAGTACTTTCAATCGAACCAGTTCACCGAGAAAAGTGATGTCTATAGTTTCGGTGTGGTCCTTGTCGAGCTCATAACGGGTAGAAAGCCAATCTGCCCCACCAAATCCGGAGGGTGGATAAGCTTGGCATATGAGTTCCTTTTCCACATGGAAACATCGCGTCTTTTTGACATGCTGGACGCTCGAGTTTTAGAAGAAGGGAGTGAAGAGGAGTTAATTGCTGTTGCTAATCTAGCAAGGCAATGCCTGCACATGAGTGGGAAGTTTCGGCCTTCGATGAAAGAGATTGCAGAGGTTCTAGATGGGATTAGGTCGCATAAGTTGCCCATATCGAAAGAAGGAAACTGTGGGGAGACTAAAAATGTGTTCAATGAAATGGGTAATGTGCAAAGTGATTCTTCCAGAGCGAACACATTCTCAGTGGGTAATGCTGATGTCACTGCCTTCTCCATCGACGTCCAACCACTCTTGCCTAATACATTCTGAATTAAGGTACTCCATATTTTGAGACTTATCAAACATATCATGCAGCAATATTGATCTGCAAAACAATTTTGAGATTATCGATTTTCCATGCATTCTTAATTGCTGTTGCATTTGACATTCAGTTGGAAAGAAGATTACCACTATGAATTCATGGATTTCAAATTATTTGGTGGCAGATGATTCAAGAAGCACCATATATGACTGTTGGCCTGCTTACAATTTGATCGTACGTGAAGGGTGGCTTTGTTTCTATTGGAAACTGAAGTTGTAGTAGTCTTTATGATTAGGTTTGTTTGATTTGTAATGTGCCTCAACAGGAATTCAAATTGTTTTTGTCCCAAAAGAAAATGTTCTGAATGCTGTAACATTAATGCTTCCTCAACTAATTTGGAGCATTTAACTAAAAAAAACATGCAGAAGAAGTTGAGTGCTTTTTTCCTACAGTGGTAGTTCTTATGATCTTGTTTACTTTTTTGTGATGGTGGCAAGATGTGATATATTTAGCAGCATTCAACAATTGTTTGAAGCATGAAGCATCAAGTATAGTGCTTAACATATGTGCCCCTGACACCATAACAACATTCACATCTTCTCAGTGAACTGGTTCGAATGAAGCAAATTCATCACAACATGCAACAATCACATAAACGAACACACGATTGTTCAGACACTCAGAGCACTAGTGCCATCAAAATGCTCCAAATTCGATAAAGAAGAACTAATTTCACAGCATCTAGAACATGTTTATAAACCAATTTTCCAGAGTCAAAATGATCAACAATCCAGAAACAACGTTCTGACGAACAAGACACAACGAAGTTTATAACACTCTTGAAATTGAACTGAAGTCCTCCAACCCCACATGGAGGCTAAGGCATGCCACAGAACAAAGCAAATCATGAAGACTGCTAGAAAATTTGAGTTCCCAAAAGAAAATGTGCATCATATCTGAATGAAGTCCCAAAGCCACCTGCTGCTCCTTAGAAAATCTGCCCACCAAACAATTTGAACTCCATGAATTCCTATCAGTAAATTCCATCAAAACTAAAATCTCCTTTGGTTAGTGTTCTTGCAAAGGCATTTTGGGAGTAACTTTTTTCCATTTTCTTATTATGTCATGAATTGCGATGTCGAAGAAGGGAAGAGAAATTATGTGACTTTCTTATGTGGTATTTGTTTGAGGAGTATCTAATCTCAAAAATCATGAATCACATTGACAAACACATATATATTACTGAAAAGATTTGTCACCTGATACATGTGTAGATGTAATTTCATGCACTTAAGACATGGTAGTTCCTTTCCCTAATTCAGTTTACCAATTATTCACCAAGAAAATTTACCCTAACCTAAGAAATTATCTCCAAGAACAACATGCAAAGACTTAATTTCATGCTTATGTCTGCACTCTGCAACAATACCGATATGGCGAGTACTCGATTCTCAAAATTGTTATGCAAAATATGAATTTTTAGTGCAGATAGGAATGTTTGGTTTCGTGCTGTCTAACACAATCGCAAAATAGAGAGTACCTTAATTCAGAATGTATTAGGCAAGAGTGGTTGGACATCGATGGAGAAGGCAGTGACAGCAACATTACCCAATGAGAATGTGTTTGCTCTGGAACAAGCACTTTGCATATCACCCATTTCATTCACCTCATGTTTAATCTCCCCACAATTTCCTTCTTTCGATATAGGCAACTTATGCGACCTAATCCCATCTAGAACCTCTGCAATCTCTTTCATCGAAGGTCGAAACTTCCCACTCATGTGCAGGCATTGCCTTGCAAGATTAGCAACAGCAATCAACTCCTCTTCACTCCCTTCTTCTAAAACTCGAGCATCCAACATGTCAAAGAGACGCGATGTTTCCATGTGGAAAAGGAACTCATATGCCAAGCTTATCCAGCCTCCGGATTTGGTGGGGCAGATTGGCTTTCTGCCCGTTATGAGCTCGACAAGGACCACACCAAAACTATAGACATCACTTTTCTCGGTGAACTGGTTCGATTGAAAGTACTCTGGGTCTAAGTAGCCGTATGTGCCCATGACACATGTAGTCACGTGAGTCTGCTCGATGGTGATGCTCTTTGAGGTCCCGAAATCTGAGACCTTTGCGCGGTATTTTTCATCCAAAAGAATGTTGGAAGACTTGATGTCCCTATGGTAAATCGGAGTGGCTGAGGATGAATGTAGATACCATAGAGCATTGGCGGATTCTGAAGCAATTTGTAAGCGCATTTTCCAAGTCAGGTGAAAATCTTCGCTTGGAGAAGCATGGAGGAGATGATAAAGCGTTCCATTTGGGATGAACTCGTAGACAAGCAAAGGCACTTCCGTCTCCAAACAACATCCAAGCAATTTGACCACATTTCGATGGTTGATTTGACAAAGGATGACCAATTCATTGATGAAATGGTCCAACTGACCTTCGTCTACTAAGTTAGACTTCTTAATGGCCACGATTTTCCCATCAGTCAGCATCCCCTTGTAGACGGTACCTTGGCCACCTTTGCCGAGAATTCTGTCCTTGTTGAACTTGTTGGTTGCTTTTTCCAACTCAGTGGCACGAAAAACTTTAGTCCTGTCGAAAGAGCCATCGCTGGAGGTCATTTGTTGTTGTAGCAACAAACCACCATTTCTCTTGAAGTATTTAGCCTTACGTTTGGCCTCCAATTTTCTCCTGATGACTCTATAAAGCCAATAGCAAAATACAAGCAGAAGTACTGAGCCAACGCTTATGCTGAATCCTACAAAACAAGCACAATAATCAAAACACCATAGTAGAGTACGACAAGCTGAGGCTATGAACCTATTGTTGGAATTACAACAACAAAGTGTGGAATAGTTAGTTATAGTTAATGCGTCCTACATGGATAGATTATTAGAGTTTCTAATTTTTAAGGGAAATAAATATGTTATTTCTAATTATTTTCCCATATGGAGAGAATATCATATTCTTTATCTATATATAATGTATATATATATTAAAGAGTGTCATGAGTTTATAAATATGTAAGTCATGGAGTGGGTTCATATATGCTTACATTAAGCCATTGAACTGCATATGTGTGCGTGGTGTAGAATGTAAGGCGCTGGAGGCATAGTTGGCACTTAAGCCAAATAAATTTAATTATATGTTACATTTTTAACTTTCTCTAACCGTTTAGCAATTGGGACAGTTAGGATAGGATTTAACTGTTTTACAATCAGAATCCATCCACAATTCTATCCTATCCAATCTGAAGATCATGGGATTGATTATTATATAAGAAATCGATCCAAGAAACTTTTTATATCTTGGAGACACGATTTTACATTAGGCGCAAATTTTGTGTTAAAGATAGTGATTTCATTCACATCTTAAAGTTGTAATCAATCCCAATTATCTAGCACAAAGATAGAAAAATTATGGGTATGAGAGAATTATATGTTACATTTTTAACTTTCTCTAACCGTTTAGCAATTGGGACAGTTAGGATAGGATTTAACTGTTTTACAATCAGAATCTATCCACAATTCTATCCTATCCAATCTGAAGATCATGGGATTGATTATTATATAAGAAATCGATCCAAGAAACTTTTTATATCTTGGAGACACGATTTTACATTAGGCGCAAATTTTGTGTTAAAGACAGTGATTTCATTCACATCTTAAAGCTGTAATCAATCCCAATTATCTAGCACAAAGATAGAAAAATTATGGGTATGAGAGAATTAAAGGGGCCCCTAATTTCCTTAGGCTAATATATACCGATTGCATATAGTCTTAGAAATTCTCTCTATCTCTAAAATCCAACACCCTATGCCTATTATTAAGTCCACCTCTTAAGATGTGGTAGGAAAATTAGCTAAATGCCAAAATTATAAATTAATACCCAAAGATTTTTCTTATAATTAATTTATCTAGAGAATATATCAATATCTTAGATATTTTATGTACTAGTTAGAAAATAAATGTAAGACACTATATAGATACCTATAATCTAGATTCATCACACACAAATACTCCCTCCTTCCCTTAGTAATTGTCACATTTGAGTTTTGGGAAAATTTTAAGAAAATAGTATTGAAAATGATAATTGTATTAGAAATGATAAAAGTAATAGATAAATTTCTATTTTGGTTATATATTTGTATTGGTAATGATAAATAAGGATGACAACTGGGCGGGGAATCCCCGAAATCGATTGGGTCCCGCCCCGCTCTGGGGAAAATTCTCCGCCCCCGCGGGCATGGGGATGATCTTGGGGATGGGTTTGAAATCCCCGCGCGGGGATGGGTACAAATTTTTCCCCGTCCCTGTCCCCGCATTCCCCTGTTGGGTAAAAACCCCATACCCGTCCCCGCGGGTACGGGTACAAATTTTTCCCCGTCCCTGTCCCCGCATTCCCCTGTTAGGTCAAAATCCCTGTACCCGTCCCGTCCCCACATTCCTCTATTGGGTAAAAATCCCCGTACCCGCCCCTGTCCCCGCATAATATAAACACAGATGAAGGATTTTTTATTGTGTTGGAGAAATAAATTTTGATTGTGTTAGGACCAAAAAACCGTCCAAATTTTATTTATTTTTTTTGTATGTTTTACTATTTAAATAGGTAAGAATATATTGAAAACATGTTGATTTGCATCCAAAAGACAAGTTTATATTATAAGAACAATCGTAAAAGTAGGTCAAAAAAAATATTGCAATAGTTTAAATCCCCGCGGGTTCCCCGCTTCCAACGGGTACCCAGGGGGGACGGGGGCAATTTCCCCGCCCGCAACGGGGATGGGGGCGGGGAGTATATCCTCCGTCCCCGACCCACCCCATTGTCATCCCTAATGATAAAACTAAGAGGTAAATTTAGAATATCATCATTAATATTGTAAAGTAACAAAATAACAGATATTATGGAAAATAAAAAGTTAACTAAAATGACAAAATTGAGAAAAGGAAGGAATAGTAATTACCTCAATTCTAGATTTTAATTTCTTCAAACATGCTGTACCTAACACAGTGTGTGTTTATATATTGAGTGATGATACGTGTCTTGGGGCAAAACACTGTTATGCCCATATAATTATTAATTATCAATTAGAAGAAACTTGGAATGTGTTGGTTACGACAACAATTAAAATTGACACCCTATCGAATGAACCCCATCCATTGGGCATATTTTAGACGCATTTTTGTAAATTTTAAAAAATATGGATAAAAGTGTAATTTTATGCCATCTATGCCCATATACAAAAATGATATATTATTATAGTTATTGAAGCCAATCATATAATTTTTTTCTTACAAATATATAATTTTATAACACAATGTGGGTTGAAAAGTAACATTATTGGTGTTACCCTTAACTAGGCCATGTTGGGTGCTCCTTGATATATCTACCACAATAATGAAAACTACCAAGACTTTAAATTTAAGTGCTTACCGAGAATAGGAGCGAGCTGCAACAATGGATTCACACAAAAATAACGAATTTCTTCATGGTGTTCAAGAGTATAAGTAATATCGTAGCTGCAGTGATGTCTGCACTTCTGACATTCCGGAACAACTAATAAATGACACAAAAACAAGAACCAGTACGTTATTTCCACTTCTTGAACCAAAAATAAAGCAATAAGGTTGACATACACAGAGAGTGAAACAGAGAGAGGGAACAACAATCAAGTTCTTACGTTTACATCCTTTGCCAAGATAAGGGTTTCCTTCGTAATAAACGTTGCATTCGCATGTAGAAAAATTATCACAACGGAATGTGTCATCGCCCAAAAAATAATCATCAGTCAAGTTTCTAATTGTCCACGCCAATTGAGTTGGGAACATCTTCGATTGTGCAGACCTTTCCACGAAATCCCACCCGATCAGCCCTGCAGCTAGCGTACATGTATTGAATTTAACACTTGTTGTCATACTGTAAGAATAGAACATCCATTGGGGTATAAAGCGGCAACACCCGACTCCGAAGCAGGATGAGGTTTCAATGTCGATGGAGGTAGCACTACCATTACCATTAATGGGGCAAAGTGAAGAACACCCACCCAATGTCAACCCATCACTGTCATTGAATACAACATTGCCACCACAGCCCGTCACAATAAACTCATTTCTGTCTGAGTAATAGTATGGACTCTCTTCGAAGCTCACACCATGTACTGCTGCTGTACCATCACTTCCACATATATTTTTGGTGGGAATACTTACTGTCATAAGCTGGTAGAAATGATTAGTCCTGTCTTGCCACTGGATTTCTAATATCTCAAGGTTGTAATGTTTTAAGAAGGGTGTTGGGTGATGATTGACGTCGGAATTACTGGTATTCCTGCAATCAACCTCGTAGAATGGATTGTTATTGTGGTAACAATCGTGACCAATCCCAAAAGGGTATGGTATTTTGACATTACCACACTCATCCTTACAATTGGGTTTTGCTATGGGTAGGGGAGCTCCATAGGAGGAGGATGAAGATACTGCTATTAGCAACAGTAACAGCAACTGCCATTGAAGCAGACGCAAAAACAGAGCCATTTTTGCAATTGCTTTTCTTCCCTTTCTGAAGAGAAAGAATGAGTGAAGAAAATTACAGGCAATGGGATTGACTCGGATTACTCGGAGGAGGGAGGCCTTTTCCTTCTTAGTCGGCTCTTTCCATTTGTAGGGTCAGGCTCGTAACCAATTGGTAGCTAGTAGTGTTTAGCTGTTAGATAGTAGCAATCTTAATTGATTATTTGACTTTACTGTTTGAATTAGTTGATCGCAGCAAATGTGTTTGGTAAAATTATTAAATCTAAAAAATCAATATAAAAAAGTGGTTTGTCAAATATTTCAAATAACTTTTTGACTTAATAAAAAAAAAACTAATAGAGTCCAAATGGTTAAAAGTATCTCAATAATAAGTCCGTAATCTTTGAATAATTCAAACGAGCTAAATATCAAGTTCATTGGAAAATTTCTACCTTCCACAAGCTCTTGTGAAAGAATAATGATGTCATATATGTCGTGGCCAACGCAAATCAACTTTTATATGTTAAGCATATTTTTGGTATTTTATTTTAATTTTAAAAGATTATATATAGAAACATAACTTTGTATAATTTGTAACTTTTACATTTCTCAATTATATCATTAATAATTAATTGGGTGATGATAAGTGTCTTGCCCCAAGACACTCCTTAAATGTCTTCTCCCTTATAAAATCAATACTTATTATCGTTTTTAACCCCAATTTTTTTGACAGATACTATTAATTATCAATTATAAGAAGCTTGGAATGTGTTGGCTCCCTTATAAAATCAATACTTATTATCGTTTTTAACCCCAATTTTTTTGACAGATACTATTAATTATCAATTATAAGAAGCTTGGAATGTGTTGGCTCCCTTATAAAATCAATACTTATTATCGTTTTTAACCCCAATTTTTTTGACAGATACTATTAATTATCAATTATAAGAAGCTTGGAATGTGTTGGCTACGCCAACAATTAAAATTGACACCCTAACGAATGAACCTCATCCGTTGGGCATATTTTAGACGCTTTTTTGTAAATTTTTAAAAATATAGATAAAAGTGTGATTTTATACAATTTATATATATTATTATAGTTATAGAAGTCAATCATGTAACTTTTTTCCAATTTAATTCACAAATATATAGGTTTTCTATAATGACAAGACACAAAATATGTGTCTTGCGCAAGACATTTATCATTTTCCTAATTTCAATATCACTCAAAGGTCTTACCCCTTGCAAACTAAACTATACACAAGCAGAGAGAAGTTATTAACTTGCCCATTATCAATGAGTTGCCTTCTTTTGCTTGTGCTTTATCTACAGTCTTCGCTCTGGCTTACAGCTTCATCTTCATCATTCTCCGAGAATAAAGATTATCCCATTTCGAAGCCAGGTTGCCCAGATCAATGTGGGAACATTAGCATTCCATATCCCTTTGGAATCGGAGCCAACTGTTATCAGAATGCATCCTATGAGATATTATGCAACTCTTCTTCTCATCCACCAAAAGCATTCTTGCAGATGTACCATTTTGAGGTGCTAAGCATACAACTACATACCTATACCCAATCGATAAGTGTGCGCATTCCTGCAGCAGGAAATATGTGCACAGGGGACGGAAAAGGAGTTGCAAGCATCGACTTCCGAGGGACCCCCTATCGGTTCTCATCGAAGAATACTTTCGTGGTGTGGGGCTGCTCAGGCAGTGTCGTGTTGAAGCCAAATAGCAGCACCGGAGAAATTGTGGGTGGATGCGCTTCCATTTGTGTGCAGAATTTCGGTGCTGCAGCGAAGATCAACTTCAGCAACTGCAATGGAGTTGGATGTTGTCAAGCCTCAATTTCAAGCAGCCTCGATTCCTACAACACATTTGTCAATGAGGGTGTCTCATCAACTGTCGCGAGTGCCTGCACACTGACTGCTGCACTCGTCCACAAGGATTATTCGTCGGAATTCGAAAGCAAGGGCCCTGTTACACTATTAGAATGGCAAACTTCACACCATTTGTCACACTCACATCACAGGTTTGCCTGTACTGATTATGGTGATCCCCCCTTCAAATCTTGTAGTTGCAAATGGCCCTATTTCGGGAACCCTTATCTTAAGAATGGATGCAAAGGTAATTAGGCAAACAGCACCTATTAATTTTAGACCATATATGTTGTCTTTAATTACCCAGATCGAATAAGTTCTGCTGTATATTCATTGTTGATCATCGTTTTCTTTTTCTAATTTGTCTAACCAGTTGCCAGAGAATGTCGGACGTGCCCACAACGGTGTCATTGGAATGAAACAACAAATCAGTATTATTGTGGGAAGAATTTTTGGTTGAAGAAAGGCTCTGTTTATGGTGAGTCAAAAATTAAAGTAATTTCCTTATTTAAAAAATCTCATTTGATACCGAAGTAAATAATTTATAGAAATTTGGAACCTCCGCATATTTTTAAAGTTGGGCTTAGTATTGTCCAATGGCCCGTGGTAAGAATTATTCGAATCCAATTTTCCAAGTATAGAATGCACATTAGTTCTATATTTATGAGAAAATATAAAGTGAAAAATACTTTTACATAGTTTATGAGTGGTAAAATGTAAAAACGCTCAAAACAATGAAACATGCATTTACAATAATTTAAATATATTTATGTTTAATTCTTAGAGTGATTCAAGTGAAATCCTAGATGATTAATAACCATATTAATTCCAAGACGTTTACATAATTTTTATTTCAGGGTACAGTTCAGGTGCAGGATTAGTTCTTTTGATCCTAGGTTGTTATTGGACGTACAGATTGGTAGAGTGGAGAAGAGACATCAAGCGGAAAGCAAACAACTTCAAGAAAAATGGCGGTTTACTATTGCAACAGCAAATGCCTTCCAACGATGGTACTGTTGAGAAAATGATAGTTTTCACCACAGCCGACTTGGAGAAAGCCACTGACAATTTCCATGAGAGCAGAATCCTTGGCCATGGCGGCCAAGGTACCGTCTACAAAGGAATGTTACTCGATGGAAGAATAGTGGCCATTAAGAAATCTACCAATGTTGATGAGGGACAACTAGATCAGTTCATTAATGAAGTGGTCATTCTTTCTCAAGTTAATCATCGTAATGTTGTGAAATTATTAGGATGTTGTTTGGAAACCGAAGTTCCTCTGCTTGTCTACGAGTTCATCCACAATGGAGCTCTCTATGATCACATCCATGATCCAACTGAAGATTTTCATGTGACTTGGAAAATGCGCTTGCAAATTGCTTTAGAATCAGCAGGGGCTATAGCATACCTACATTCAGCCTCGTCGGCCCCTATTTATCACAGGGACATCAAGTCATCCAATATCTTGTTGGACGACAAATTTAGAGCAAAGGTTTCTGATTTTGGAACCTGCAAGGCTGTTAACATTGAGCAAACTCATGTCACCACTCGTGTTCAAGGCACGTACGGTTATATGGACCCAGAGTATTTCCAATCAAACCAATTCACAGAAAAAAGTGATGTCTACAGCTTCGGAGTAGTCCTTGTCGAGTTGATAACAGGAAAGAAACCCATTTTCCCAACAGAATGTGGTGAGTACTGGAAGAGCTTGGCGATGGAATTTCTTAACCAAATGGAAAAGTCTCGTCTACTTGACATTATTGACACGCGCATTGTTGATGAGGCTAAGGAAAACGAGCTCATAGCTGTTGCGGACCTTGCTGTGAAATGTCTGAATATGAACGGGAGACTTCGACCTACAATGACAGAAGTTGAGAGGGCTCTCGATAGGATCAGGTCACCCAACTCAAATGGACAAATTGATGCTACTAAGGATAAGTTTGTTGTCACAGAAATGGATGATTGGAGCCCTCCCGATTCCAGTATGAATACTACATTCTTCACTGCTAGTGATTCGCTCTCTTTACCGTCCATCGAGGTCCTGCCATTGATCTTCGACACTTGATCGATACTAAGATCGCATTGCAACTACTAGTTGTAGTGATCTCCGATACGTGACTTTTGTTTAGTTGTCTGGTCGTTGTTGGTGTTTTTTGTTGTTTTCGGAATGTTGTTACTGTTTTTTTTTTTTTTTTTTTTGCCTTTTTAGGCCTTGAATGGTCAAACAGAAAAAAAAATGAACGCAAATATAATCAAGTTGTACTTTGTATTACTTTTATGCCCAACTATGAAGAGTTTTAGGTCTCGCATGCTTAATTCGTGGATTTTTTTTCGTTTGTTAATAGGATAATTATATGTATAAATCTTGAATCAAGATTATTAATAACTATCTTGAATTGACAATAATTTACATTTAATTGATTTTAAATGATATCTTCATTAGTAATTAGACATGTTTACCAACAATAAGGGCATAACCTAACTATATAAACCATAATAGAAAATAGAAAAGCACATATTTTACACTTAATTTTATATTTATGAAAAAAGGCAAATATATAGTTTATGATGAGTAACATTACTCTTCAAACTAATAAAAGATACATTTATAACAATGTAAATATGCTAATTGCTAAGTATAATTTTAAAAGTAATTTAATTGAAATGCAAGACGATCAATATTCACCTTGATTTAACATATTTATAGCATTATTAAATAATAGTGACAATATAATAAAAATAGTTAAAGTCTTGTTCTTTTGTGGAATTGGTAAGATGCAAAAATGGCGTTGTGTAGTAAAATTGTGGAAAATGCGGTGAAGTGTTGAATGATATGGTGAAATTTATGGAAAGTGTGGTTGATGTGGTAAGTGATGATAGAGAATATGAAAAGTAGATGAGAAAAGTGAAGAGAGAAAAAGTAAGGAGATATATTGGTAATGAGTGTGGTAAAGTGTTGTATGATATGGTAAGACATAGAAGAATATTGATTGGTATGATGAGTTATGGTATCGCATTGTACCTGTTGAATGATGCTCCAAAAAATATGTTCTTGTGTTTCCTAATTTTCACGTAGTAATGGTAGTTGTGAGTCAAGTCAGTTTATGTTGTTTTTTATTCTTAGGCATTGAGCTATTAGCATTCCTCAATCTATTGCTGCATTTTAGCTGAGTTTGTTTGGTTTGGTTCTATTTATTCTGTTATGTATTTTCAATTTGGAAGCATCAATGAGGGTTTAAGTTTTCTAGCCTCTGTTTATTTTTCCTCTACTCCAAAGCACCACATCACATAAAAGAACAGGGCATAAATAAGGACTTAGCATATCACAACCTTCGTAGCCCACCCTGCATAATCTTTTACTTCCTCCATGTCTTAAGACCATCTTCAATGATGAGTTTAAATTCATCTCATTGCCGACATGGTATGGGATGAGAGTAGAATGAGGTTGTGTAAGATGTTCCAGTAATGAAAATGAAACTTGTCTCGCGAGACTAACGGTGAGAATCTCACGAGACGAGTTTGAGGGTGAGTTTATGATGTATAACTTATATATGCAAAGTTAGGGTTTGATCAATTACACATCAAGGGAGACGTGCAACCAATCTAGGGTTAGGGTAAGGTTCACGCAAAACCTAGGGTTATGTAGGGATAACTCAATAAAGATAGATACTTTGGATAGTTCAAAGAGAATCGAACTTGATACAGAAACACCACAAGTTGAATCCCTAGGACTTCTTGCTCTTCTACTTAGTTACAGAAACACCTTCTAAGTATAGGAACAAGCTCTATATATCTCACCACTTGAATATCCAATTCAAGATACAGTAGTAGAAAAGGAAAGAGGGTTATAGAAAACTCTCAGGATAAGCAAAAGCTCGTTTGTATTCATAATCAAAAACTGTGTGTCTAGACTGATTACAAACCTCCCTATTTATACTAGACTAAGTCCTAGCCCTACTAGGACTAATGACTTGACGCCTAAGCAACCAATGATTTGGATTTCCTAATCCTAATTGGATTATTTAGAATATGACTAATCCTTCTATGATTTGGCTTTCCTAATTCTAATTGGATTAGTTATAAAATTAGTCATCCAATACTAGGACTCCTAATATTGACGTATATCCTTCTCCTAATTGATGACCACACCTACTAAATACTACTTGGCATTATGCCTTACAACTTAATTAATAATAAGGAAAATATCTATAACTAATTTTCCTACTAATAAGGAAAATACGAATACTACTATAACAAACTTATCTAATAATAAGGAAATACACAAATACTCTTAGAAACTTCTTAAGACTTTTTTCACGTGACTTGCTGGACTTCCTTCACGTTTTCACGTGACTTGTAGGACTTCTTTCACGTGACTTTGCTCCTCTCTAGCTTGCTTGGACGTCATGTACCCTCCATGAACCTAGGGTCCCCAAAGGTAAGACCAAGGTTAGGCGAATCTCCATCATTCTCTATGAACCTTGGGTCCCCAAACGCGAGACCAATGTTAGGTGAATCTTCATCATTCCCCATGAACCTAAGGTCCCAAAACGTGAGACCAAGGCTAGATAAATCTTCATCAGTTTAACACACAAATATTTTAATTATATTTTTTCTCTCTCCCCCTCATTTTCATCAATATAATCAAATTAATTATATTATTAAGTGAAACCTACTCATTTTTTTTAATTAATACGAGTCAAGTTCGTGCTCACTAATCACCATGGTAAAGATAACTAAACAAACATAAATTTTTTTACTCTCTTGAATGGCTCCACAAATTCCAACTACTTATTGTTGTGAGTGCTCTAATGCCAGAGAACAAATTCCATAGGGTGAAGCATGAAAAACCCATCAAATGGGCAACTTTGAAAGGGGGCAAAACAGGTGAGAAAAGTACTGCATCCGTTCCATATTAATTGACATATTTCAAAAATTTTCACATACCAATGTTAAACTATAAAAACTAACCATATGATTAAATAACACTATTTTTCAAGGTGCTTTTTTGGGATATCAAGGTATAAGTAGTGAAAGAATGTGAGTAATAATTGTTTTTATTAATTGAAAAAGTAAAAAGTTAACATAGTTATAAAAGGTAAAATGATGAAATTAAGTATTGAGAAATGGAAAATGACAATTATTTTGGAACAGAAAAAGTTAGTTTAAGTGTCAATTAATATGAAACGGAGGTAGTAACAAAGACAACGAAAACCATAGCTATTTCATTTGTTCTTGTATTGGTTTGGATATGCATATTACATGCATTTGGAGCATGTGTTCCAAACAGGTATGAGTAAACAATTATGTTATTGAAAGTGAACAACAAATAGATATGAGTGCACAATTATTCTATTAAAAGTAACAATGACCATATTCGAAATATATGCTCCAAAAATATGTAATAAAATTGCATTGATTTGGTCAAGTGGTGGTGGCCAGTAAAATGACTTGGTGACTCTTAGCTAAAGCCCACCTGACACGCTTTTACTTATTGGGCTGCATACTTCTATTCAACTTGGGTCAACCTCAATCCAAATCACCTTTATGGGCTCTACCTACTAGTACCGTATATTAAACGCCCCTTTGAATTTTTTGTGTTGGAATATTCTAACATTGGGTTATATAGTATTTCCTCCTATTTTTTTATTTATCATTTATGTTTTTTAAGGTTAATATTTAATCAATAATTTCTCATATATGATTTTTATAAAAAAATAATATTATACTTTATTAATAGTATTTTTTATTACAATCTAACCACATCGATTTTGTAGGAGGAGTCGTTATATAAATTAAGATATTAACATTCAAAATTTTTGACACAATTTCTTAAGTGACACATAAATAAAAAGGAAGGGAGTATGTTGAACCAAAATTTCTGATATATATGACAATAATGTCAATTTTGGTAATAAATTTCAATAGATTGATTGCCTATGAGCTCTAAACACTATGACTTGGTGGCAAATTGATGTGACAAGGTAAGGGTGGAATTTTTCAACACTTTAATTATGATCTTGGGACCATGTAATATTGTAGTTATTTAGTTTTGTTATATTTTAATTTTAATTGTATAATAATTATCTTTGTGATCTTTTCTTTATAAATTAATTTTATCTCTCATTTTGATTTCTTCTATTTTTCATCTGCTTTCTTTATTTCTCATGAAGTCCTTCATATCCTCGTAGTTATTTAGTCCTTATATTTTAAATTTGTTACGTAAATTTTTTCTTGTAATTTTACATAATTATAAAATGTTACTATTTAATTTAAAATGAAGCAAGTTTGTTTGTTCCCTGGTTTTGTTTGTTTTTTTTGTGGTTTTTGGCTCAAAATAATTCTAACTCACTTTTTGATTGAAAATAATCTAAATTTTTAACCTATTTACTCGGACTAAACCGAAATCGATTTCTGGCTTTGGAATGCTGACAGGGCATACAGAAGATAACGAAGAAGGAGAGAAGACTGAGAGGAATTAGAAAAAAAGGCAAACAGTTAGGGTTGGGTCAAATTTTAAATTTTTGGGGTTGGAATACTAAATTTATTATATTAAAGTATTTTTATTTTTAATCCATTGCCATGTCATTATAAGTATGAATGAGTTGGGGTCTACATAAGTTTAAAAAAAATTCAAAACTAAAATCAATTAAAGAAATACGTGCTCATGGTGCCTAGTCAGCATTCCGACACCGGAAATCAATTTCGGTTTAGTCTGAGTAAATATGTTAAAAGTTTGGATTATTTTCAGGCGAAAAGTGAGTTTGAATTATTTTTAGCCAATGACCTCCAACTTCGAATTATTTTGAGCCAAAAACCGTTGGATTGGATTGAAAGTTATTTCAACATTTATAAATTAATATTTACTTTTTACCTTGAAAATTATTATTTTTATATAATATTGTCAACTGATTCAAAAATTGATGTCATTGTTTAAAGTTTGCTCACTCCTTATGGAGAGTCCACTCATTCAATACAAACTTAGATTACAACCCTGTTCTTTGTTTATGTTATTTTCAGATTTATATGGATAAGTTTGGATATATTTGAATATATTTGGATAAGTTATGAAAAGTTATGATGTTTTTTCTTTTGAGAATTGTGTTTTTAGAGTGAATGTTTTTTTTTTTTGGGAATTGTGTTAGGTTTGGATAGGTTTGGATAAGTTAGGTGAATTATATCCAATATAACCAAAGAACATGACCTACATCTAAACTAACCCAAGGAACTATTTTAAATGATGAATAAAATTCGAGTTTTTACCCATAATAATGGGGAAAAAATAAATAAGTTGATTACCAACCACTAATTTAACGAACTAATTTAGGTTTTATCCCTTGATTTTTTTTTTTTTGAGAAAAAACCCTTAAAAGTATTACATCATTCCATTAATATAGTAGTATAGTACATATCATCTTGAACCGAGACAAGAATGACCTCAAGTCTTTCCTCCAACCAAATTATTTAAGAGAATCATAGGGTTGTAGGTGAGCGAAGAAAATAACAACGTTATTCCCACCTCTTTGGACATGATTCCAAGAAATATAATGAAAATTACTCCTCCACTATCTAATTTTATCAAAGATAATTGTTACGTTGTTCATACTAGTGAAGGTGCTTCGTAACCTTCGGATATTGTTGATGCAGTTTCCTTCGACTTTCCATGTCTTCTTCATCTTTCAACCAATCAACCTTTGAGACCCATACTGCAGAAGCTTGCAGCTAGTCTAGACTCACGCCACTGACCGGCAATCACCCGCTTCACGTAGTCGGAAGCAATCCGGCTTCACGTATTCGGAAGCAATTTGGCTTCATGTGTTCGGAAACAATTTGGCTACACACGATCTGCCAACTGTCACAAGAACCGTTGGGGTTTGGTTTCTAGAGTTTTCGGTAGAGAAAAGAAGCACAATTGTTGCAAATTTTGAAGAGACTATCTTTATTGGAATAAAACTAAAACTAAACTCTCGATTAACAAAGAAAATAAACAAACATGGGGCTTACCATTGACTAAAAGGATCGATGACAATCCCTCCAACAAGATGGAGAGGGAAGTGGAGGCTAGGGGCTTTTTGAGAAAAGAGGAAAGGGAGGCTAGGGTTTTTTGGATCTGAGTTTGTTTGGTTTTATCCCTTGAAGTTTTGAGAAAGTAGGATTTTATCATCCAAATTTTGGAAATTAGATTTACCCTACCTCAACTTTAAATTAAGTAATAAATCCTCCATTACCTTTGTATTAAAGATTAAATACATCATTTTCAGATGAAGTTAGTGTTTAAATTTATGTGAACTGACAAAGTGTCCTCCATTTGAAAACCCATTTGCATACGTGATAAATTAAACTCATCCCACCATTCCTCATCTTCATTATATATTTGAGTTTTCATTCTTCGATTTATCCAGTGTTTCGAGTAGAACAACCTTAACGACGATGAAAAGAGAGACGACACTTTATTATTCTTTTTGGAAGAGGTAAATATGTTTTTTGATACTTTTAATTAAGATCATTTCAGACTTTTTACACCCTTCTAAAATGGAAGTTTTGTCTTCTACTGGAAAAGAGGTAAAATAGTTGTGAGTTTAAACTTGAAGTAGGGTAAAAAACTAATTTCCAAAACCTAAAGGGTAAAATCACACTTTCTTAATACTTCAAAGGGTAAAAATTTAATTAGTTCCTAATTTAACTATTTTTTTTTACCAAATCAAAAAGCTCAATAAATCTTTTTTTCAATAGGTTATTGACCTAAAAGATAGAAGGGAAGACTTGGAAAAATCCGTCCATGGTAAGCCATAGCAATTTATTATCTAATCCATTTATCACAGTCATAGTCACTATTGTCTAATCCATTTATCACGTTTAACGACCTTACATTTTTGTCATACTCATCTGCCATGCTAATCAACATGATAAACTCTATTATTTATTGCGATAGTTACACTTTCAAATTTCAGGTTTTGAACATCATTTTTTTCGATCTAAACTCGCCCGAAAATTTTAGGTTTTGAACACGATTTTTTCGACCTAAACACGAAATAAACCGAACCCCAAACACTTTCAAATTAGCGGGTCAAACATGACCCACCTTTTTAACCCGAAAACTTTATTTTTTAAGTTCAACTCTATTAGAATTTATGGCCTTTGGTTGAAAATTATGACTATTAAACTATAAGCGCAACTTATTCATTTGTTATTTCTCTTTAATTTAAGTTGAAACATTTACAGTAATCTATCGTTACTAGAAAATAATCGTATTTTATTATGTATATTGTACAAAAATAGTATTAAGAGACAAAAGTTTTTTAAAGAAAAAGCGGAAAAAAGGTCGCAATCATAACCGTTGGGTTGATCCAAAATCAAAATACACTGTCCATATATACTCGAACTTGAAATACACCCGATCCGCATTTATCAAACTCGACATACGACCGACCTGTATCACGCCCATCCTCCCGAATTGACAGGTCTAGCGATGGTGTTTATCCAGGGAGTACTCTTGTCGTTATTGATCTGAGTCGTCCTAATTGCAATTTATTACATACTCATACTCCAAATACGGTAATTGTTCACTCTCAATAGCATAATTATTCTTATTCACTCATATCTATCCATCGTTCATTCTCAATAGCATAATTGTTCACTAATATATATTCGGAGCACATACTCTAGGTGCATATAATATATTACACTCTTTGCAACATGCTCTATTTTTTTATATTTTTTTTTGGAATGTAGGATAAATTTATTTTAGGGTGTGTTTGGTAGGGGCCAGGACACTAGTATGAAATACAATGAGACATCTTGACAAATTGATCAAAGATTGACTTTTACCGGTTGTTACTTTATTGTTTTAAGTTTTTTCATTTCGCCAAAGAGTCCTACATTGTAGGGATATGATTCACTAATCACTACTTTGTTGAGTTTGTTTTTTAGTAATTGCTAAATTTAGGCAATGTTTTCTGTTTAGTTTTATTATTTAAAACATCACAAGCTGAATGAAAAAATTATCTCATTTTGCTGCATTTTTTTTTTGGTTTATTGAGAGCCAAAACGTTTAAAAGTTCATAGAAAACAGCAAATCGTATACAAAACAGCTAATAATCACAGCCCTTCGGTCTATCTCAGCTTCAATATCATTGAGATTAACATCTTCCAACATGTTTGCACGCCTAATCATCCTAACCTTTTAACCATTCTTTTGCCCTCGAACAGCTCTACAAATTGCATCTCTGACAAGCTACCACTTAGATTTCATCAACATGTTCAGTTTTCGATTACACCTAACTTTACCTTTTGAAGCCTTAAAGATGGATTCTTCAACATCTGCAAGTAAGTCACGCTCAGTCACACCATCTTGAAGCTCTATAAGTCGCATCTCTGAACCCTTTGCTGCATTCTTATAGCTACCTTCTGGTAAATCTCCCTCTGAATTTCTGTTTCCCATACATTTCTTTTACACCAGTTATGAGCTCACATGAGATTTCCTTTACAAATCTTCTAGTTCTTAGCCACTCTAAATAAGGGATGGTTACAAATCTGAAGGAAACTGTTAAATTTTGCAAACTCAAAGCACAGAGGGTCCTTCTGTTATGTAAAAAATTGACAACATTTCAAAGAAAATCATCATTAGAAACTATCTGGAAGTCTAAAAAAGAGACAAGTCACTAAATACATCTACTTGACATCAAAACAAGACATATCCTAAGCATGAACTGAAGTTCCAAATTTCCAACCATAAATTCTTTCACTACACAAACTGTACATCTCACTCATCTTCATATGAATTATAAATCCGAAATTGCTTTGTTAGTTATCAAGGTATTTGTCTTTAGAAATCTAATAATTCCAGGGGAAAGAGAACCCGAAAGCTGCAATATAAAATGTAACAAGAGGTGAGTCACACAAGGTTATAGCTTTCAGAAGTTACGGTCCCGAAAGTTTGCAGTATGTTACCTTAAATCAGAAAGTCCTTGACATAAGCGGCATGACATCAGTGGACCTACAACTGTCAGGGAAATCATCTGCGAAGAAACTGTTTGACCCGACAAGACTTGGATGCAAATCACTGGCTTCAGTGACAGGACAGTTAGTCTCAGACTGCAGTTCCCGCAAGCTGGGAGCCTTGTCTGACCTGATCCCTTCTAGAACTACCGCGACTTCTTTCATTGAAGGCCGCTGCTCCCCACTCATACTCAGACATTGTCTAGCAAGGTTTGCGACTGCAAACAACTCTTCTTTCTTTCCCTCCACCAAAACTCGAGCATCCAAGATGTCGGTTAAGGAGCATGTTTCCATATGGGACAGGAACTCGGATGCCAAGCTTATCCATTCTCCGGGTTGGGCCTGGTAGACTGGTTTTTTACCGGTTATGTGCTCAATAAGGACCACGCCAAAGCTGTAGACATCGCTTTTCTCGGTGAACTGGTTTGATCAGAAGTACTCTGGGTCCAAGTAACCATATGTGCCCATAAAGCGTGTGGTCACATGAGTTTGATCAATGTTGATGGCCCGTGAGGCCCCGAAATCTGAAACTTTTGCAGGGTACTTTTGATCCAAAAGTATGTTGGAAGACTTGATGTCCCTGTGATAAACAGGGGTGGCTGATGAGGAATGTAGGTCTGCTATAGCATCAGCTGATTCTGCTGCAATTTGTATGCTATAGCATGAGTGGGGAACAGCGCCCTACTATGAATCAAATTGCAATGATTCTACAACTTTGCAGTTCAAACAAATGATGGGAAGTACTTGTAGTTCAAGCTAAATTGTTTGTAATGATGATTATTATCTTTGAAAGGCTGCATCTGTTTTTAGATTAGGAGAATACCCCACTGGACTTTAATTTTGATCAATTTTAAGGGGATGTCTTTCTGTTTTTGATAGTAGGGTCCTTGGGCCTTTTAAGGGAGAAGAGAATGTTGTGAAAGAGAGGCACACAGATTTTCATAACCATCTAGGCAAAGGGTGGCTAATATCTTGAAGATTTGTAATAAAAACATTGATACACCAATATTTGCCAAGAAAATCAACTGAACTGAACATGAACTGGTTGTATTGCAGTTGACAAGTAATACATATCATGAAGTTTGTTTGAGATCATAAAATCACCATAGCTCTAGTATTTACAAAGCACCAAATATCATCGGGCGTTGTCCGTGAGAGGTTGAACCTCCATTGACGACGAAGAGCAGGAGCCATCATTGGAGAAGAACATATCTGTGCTGCAACATGAAGGGCCGATATCATCTATTTCTGTGACCATGCAGTATTTGCCAGGGTCAGTACTGGTTTGTTCTCTTGAATTAGGCGACATAATTCGATCAAGAGCCATTGCGACTTCCTTCATTGTAGGCCTTTGTCTTCCATTCATATTGAGGCATTTCTTAGCAAGCTCTGCAACCGCTGTCAATTCCTCTTCCTTAGCCTCTTCGATGACATTCGTATCCACAATATCGAACAGATGAGAGTTTTCCATATGGGAAAGAAACTCGACTGCCAAACTTTTCCAACCCCCGGAATCTGTAGGAGAAATAGGCTTCTTGCCTGTTATGAGCTCGACAAGGACTACTCCGAAGCTGTAGACATCGCTTTTCTCAGTGAACTGGTTCGATTGAAAGTACTGTGGGTCTAAATAGCCGTATGTGCCTTGAACACGAGTTGTGACATGAGTCTGTTCAATGTTAATGGCTCTTGAGGTCCCAAAATCAGAAACCTTTGCCCTGAATTTCTCGTCGAGAAGTATATTGGATGACTTGATGTCCCTATGGTAAATCGGAGCGATGGATGATGAGTGTAGGTATGCTAGAGCCCCGGCTGATTCTGCAGCAATTCGCAAGCGCATTTTCCAAGATAGATGAAAATCTTCACTTGGGTCATGAATGTGCTGATAGAGCGTGCCATTTGGGATGAACTCGTACACAAGCAAAGGAACTTCGGTCTCCAAACAGCAGCCTAGCAATTTCACCACATTTCTGTGATTAATCTGAGAAAGAATGACCACTTCATTGACAAATTGATCCAACTGCCCTTGATCAACTTTGACAGATTTCTTAATCGCTACCGTGCTTCCATCCATTAACATTCCTTTGTAGACGGTACCTTGGCCGCCTTGCCCCAGGACCCGGTTCTGGTGAAAACTGTCAGTGGCTTTCTCCAAGTCACTGACAGTGAAAATTGTGATTTTCTCGACGACTCCGTCCCTAGAAGACAGTTGTTGTTGCATTAGTAGACCGCCGTTTCTTTTGAAGTAGTTCTGTTTTCTCTTGATCTCACGTTTCCGTCTGATCAATCTGAACATCCAATAGCAAACTAGGATCAGAAACGCTGATCCTGCCCCCGAGCTGAATCCTGCAAGATATGATTTTTGTCAAAGTCATTTCAAATTTATGGTAAGACGGTCTTATATAAGACATACTGAAACATCACCTAGTAAACGATGTTCTTTCACAAAAGCTAAACAATAAAACATTTTGATTCACTCACCTTTGACCCTTTTCAACCATAAATCCTTGGAGCATCCATACCGAGAAGTGGCAAAAAAAATAACACAATCATGTCTGCACTTGCGGCATTCAGGCACAACTGACACAGAATTCACAAACCCGTTAGTTATTATTGTCCATTCAATCAAGTTGAAACATAATAACAAGTGCTGTAATTCGATAACAACACGACTTACTTTGACACCCGTTTGGAAGAAAGGGATTTCCTATATACCCAAAACCGCACTGACATAACTGAGGTCCTCGCCCAAGATCATCGTCGCAACTGTAACTGCTATGCCTCAGTTGATTTGTTGTCAAGTATGTTGCATTCCATTGCAGCACTGCTGGAGCCATGCCAAAATGTGCAACCTTTTCGGTTGAATTACTGTCAACCAAAGCTGCAATTAAGTTGCACGAACTGGACAGACTAGTAAGAGATGCGTTATTAAGACCGATATCATAGTAATCAATATAATCATATTCATAACTGATGAAGGCCTGACAACATCCTGCTCCATAACAATTGGCTGTTTTGCTGATATGATCAACCTTAGTATTGGTGCACAAAGAAGCACACCCAGCAATTGTTTTCCCACTTTTACTCTTGAGAACAACACTCCCTGAGCAGCCTTCCACATGAAGTACATTATACCAAGGCGAAAAACTGTATGGGCTCCCTCTTAAGTCCCTCCCAATTAACATTCCGGCATGATTTGTACTTGTGCAGATGTTTCTGACAGGAATATGTACTGTAAGTGTCTGTGGATCGAGTGGGGTGATATCGTTTGGACCGCGATTTGAGTCTGGCCAGCTGATCTGGGTCACCTCTAGATTGTAACGTTGCAAGAACGCTTTCGGGGGGTGAAAAGAAGAGTTGCAGACAATCTCATACCATGGATCGTGGTAGCAATTGGCACCGATCCCAAAAGGGTATGGTATTCTGACATTGCCACAATGATCTTTACAGTTAAGCTTTTTAATGGCTGATGATGATGATGATGATGATGTTAGGCATGGGATTGAATGAAGCTCAAGTAGCAACAAAAACCAAAACAGAGGCATTGTTGTTTGGAAATTGGAAGTTGGTCGACCATAAAACTTGGAAAGTCTGTAAAGCTTTCAAAAATTTTGAATATACCAGCAGCAGGACTTTGTTTATTAGTTAGTTGCAGTTGTCTCTGGCAAAGATTGGTATGGGTTAAATTCAAATCAGTTAAATCGGTCAATATTAAAATTCAGGCAACAAATTGATAGTGCTACCACTTTTTTTGGGTTGAACCACAACAGTCAAGTAATCTAAGACTGTACCTGATTATCTTCGGGTTGGATAAGTTTGAGCATTGGTAATTGGATTTAAATAATCTGAACTTTGAGTCATAGTAGACTTAATAATCTGAACTTAAGATTTGGTTTTGAATAATCTGAACTATAACCCAAAGTTCAGATTATTTAAATTCAATTTCAGATAAAATTTTGTCAATTCTTGTTATGATCACATTCACCATGTGTTTCATTGTTTATGCTTATACTAAATATATATGTATACATAAATGTAGAAACACTAAAAAAGGCATTGCAACCTACCCCCGATCTAAAGTCTTTGATTCCCGCAAGGACTAACTCACACTAGCTTGCTTTAACAGTTCTTTTCCCACTACCAAGGAAGGACAAACATACTAAAAAATTCGTTGGGATAACTTTGTATATACAGAGATGAAATAAATGTTTAGTGGAGGGACGAATATTCGCTCCACCTTATCTTTCAATCGTTGGGACTCTGCAGTTTCCCAATTGTCAAGTTCATTGAAATATATCCATAAATTATGCAAATTATTGTATGATCCTGGAGCATGTGCTCCAGGAGATGACATGGCAGCCATGTAACTACTTGTCGGTTATCAGCGTCAGTTAAATTGAATTGTTTACTGAAGATAACATCATTGTTCACCATACGATGTTCACTAAATTGAGTTGGATTGTTCACTCACTTCAACTGCATTGTTCATTTACTTCAACTACGTTGTTCATTTACTTCAATTATATTGTTTACTGAACTTGTTCCGTATAGTTTACTCTAAGAAAAATTTAGATTGTTCATCATAACTTGTTTGCTCACTTGAAAGATTAAGATCATTTACTCATAAAATCAATTTATAATATATAATCTTCTTATGTGACAAAATTTCTATCATTAGAATTTATCGAGTAACATGTACTTGAACTTGCAAGAGTGAATGGTTAAACAATGAATTAGTAAATAATGACATGGTGAACAATGGAAATATTTTCAATGAACAACCACTAGTTATATGATGAACAATTGTAACATATTTAGTAAACAATCTCAACATATCTAGTGAACAATCTTGATATACAAGGTGAACAATCTCAACATATGTCGTGAACTATGCTATCTGGTTATGAGTGAACAAAGACTCTTTTATGGATGAACAATGTCATATGCCACGTAGGATCCGGAGCACATGCTCCAGGAGCATATAATACATATTGATAAATTTATTGTGCGGTTCATAGTTTTCTGGGAAAAAATTTTTCGGGAAAGACTTTTCCTAGAGTTCCCTTAAGAAAATGTTTACTGAGTTTGAGAAATAATGGATCACACACTAAAACATTCTCATCTATTTGTCATGACCAAACATGTGAAAATTTGCCCACTTGAAAAATTTCCCTAACTTTCCCGAAAAAGTTTGGAAACCAATTGTTCCCTTACTATTAAATGCATAAATTTATGGTAACTTTTTTTTAAATAGTCATCCTAGTCATAACCCTATATGGAGTAACTTTAGTCAAAGTCATCTTAGTCTATCTCACCATAACTCTCAATACATATTACATGCACTTAGAGCATGTGCTCCATGTAGATATGAATGAACAATTAAAGTTATTGAGAGTGAATAACGTGTAGGTACGGGTGAACAGTTATGCTATTGTGAGTGAATAATGGATGGGTATAAGTGAACGAGTATGCTATTGAGAATGAACAATGTCAATATTTGGAGCTCATGTTCCAGGAGCATGTAACAAATTAAAACTGAGCCCTAGAAAATAGGACAATAGGAAGTAGTCTTAAAGAAAAGACTCGCCAAACACAGCCCAAATAACACAATATTAAGCTAATATCGAACACTTGAATGTTACTGTGATTCCCCAGATATATGGGTAAAGTGTGGCTTATAGGGTTTGAAATGATTACTTATATCATCAAGGTGCACCTTCTTTTATGGTAGTTGATCCGTTTGGAACTCCTCAGTTAAGCATGCTTAGCTAGGAGTAATCTCAACATGGGTAACCTTATGGGAAGTTTTCTCAGGCAGCGTGTAAGCGAGCCACGCTGGAAAGACTTGTGATGATGTGTGGGGTCAGCCAGCGATCCTTGAAGCAGTTATCGATAATGTCTGCGGCCCATGAGGAGCCGGGACGTTACAGATGGTATCAGAGCCGACCCGCGACCGTAAGCTGTGCCAGTGGACGGGAGATCCATGGGCAGTCACCTAGCGGGGCAAAGATTCTGGAGTGTATTGAGGCACAATGAGGACATTGCGCGCTTAAGTGGGGGTGATTGTAATACCCTGGATATATGAGTAAACTGTGGCTTATAGGGTTTGAAATGACTACTTATATCACCAAGATGCACCTTCTTTTATAGTAGCTCATCCGTTGGGAATTCCTCAGTTAAGCGTGATTGACTGGGAGTAGTCTCGAAATGGGTGATCTCCTAGGAAGTTTTCTCAGGCAGCGTGTGAGCAATGACGAAGCACGCTGAAAATACTCGTGGTGATGTGTGGGGTCAGTCAGCGATCCAAGCAGTCATCGGTAATGTCCACGATCCGGAAAGGGGCCGGGGCATTACAGTTACAAGACCGCCCTTCCTCGTCTCTGGGTGCCTAGGGATCCACCGTAAGCCTTTCCTCGTTTGAACCTCGCCTTTAACTTTAAGGTTATGCCATCCTAAGGTGCTGCTAAATGTAAATGGAAGGATCTTAACAACGTCCATGAATGATAAATCATAAATCGAACGGCCGAATTGGGTGCTATCATATAGCTTTGTATCGGCTAAGTTCACGAGTTGGAGATAAGCGGACTCGAACCGCTGACATCCGCCACAGGGTAAACCACCGTCTCTCAAGCCCCCGACTGACTGATTCTACCTTCAGTGGGATCTTTCATTCACATTTTTTCCCACCAAGAACGTTTTATAAAACTCTTTGACCCCCGAATTTGGAGTATCCTACTTTCACGCAATTGACAGGGTTCAACAAGCAATCGATATTTCACGATCAAGGGTGTAGTACTCTTTGTAGTAGTGGTCCTTATATATTGTATTAACAATCGAAATATGGTCGAAAGAAAAAATCTCTATTTGAGAGGGGAATTCAGTACAGTGGGTTAATCTCCCAACTAAAAACTACAAATCCTTTACAAGATCAAACAATATTAAGCTAACATCCAACACTTAAAATGGAACAAGATGGAATTAAGTACAGTGGGTTATTCTCCTAATACATCCTCTACAAGATCATCACAAATTGAAAAAAACCTGGGAAGCGCTAACTATAGAAATGTAATTAAGCAAGAGATTGATCTTCTTTCCTCATTCAGATCTTCAACGACGCACCCTAACCCAGATTTCAGAAAGTGCTGGGCATAATCGGCTGGGCATTGATGGAGCCATAGCTGCCAATGTGGCTGTTGTCTGAAAAGAAAGTGTCTGATACGAAAGGAGCGTGACGCAAGTCACTCATTTCAGTGACCACACAATCAGTCCCCTCAGACTGCAATTCCTTCAAGCTGGGCACCTTGTTTGACCTGATTCCATCTAGTACCACCGCGATATCTTTCATTGAAGGACGTTGTTTCCCACTCATGCTCAGACATTGTCGAGCAAGGTTAGCAACTGCAACAAACTCCTCTTCCTTTCCCTCGTCTAAAATTCGAGCATCCAACATGTGAGACAGACGGGATGTTTCCATACAGGAAAGGAATTCGGATGCCAGACTTACCCAATCTCCATATTGGGACTGGAAGACGGGCTTTTTACCAGTTATCAGCTCAACAAGGACCACGCCAAAACTGTAGACATCACTTTTCTCGGTGAATTGGTTTGATCGGAAGTACTCTGGGTCCAGGTAGCCGTATGTACCCATAACATAAGTAGTCACATGAGTCTGGTCAATGGTGATGGCCCTTGAAGTCCCGAAATCTGAAACCTTTGCTCGGTATTTTTCATCCAGAAGTATGTTTGAAGATTTGATGTCCCTATGGTAGACAGGGGTAGCTGATGACGAATGTAGGTAAGCTATAGCATCGGCTGATTCTGCTGCAATTTGTAAGCGCATTTTCCATGTACATTGAAAATCTTCACTTGGAGCGTGAAGTAGTTCATAAAGTGTTCCATTTGGTATGAACTCATAGACCAACAATGGTACCTCGGTCTCCAAGCAGCATCCAAGTAACTTGACCACATTCCGATGATTGATTTGAGACACAATAACTAGTTCATTAATAAAGTGTTCCAACTGACCTTCATCAAGTCGCTTAGACTTCTTGATGGCCACTATCTTTCCGTCGATCAGCATGCCCTTGTAAACTGTACCTTGTCCTCCTTGGCCAAGTATTCTCTTCGTGCTGAAGTTGTTGGTGGCTTTCTCTAACTCTATGAACTGAAAAATTTTAGTCTTTTCAAAAGCACCCTCGCCAGAAGACATATGTTGTTGCAATAGCAAACCGCCATTTCTTTCAAAGTATTTAGCCCTACGATTGGCTTCCCTTTTTCTCATAATCACTCTGTAAAGCCAGTAGCAAAACAGAAGCAGAAGCACTGATCCCACACCTAGGCTGAATCCTGTCAAGATCCCATGAATACATTATTATATCACAACACACACCATAATAAGATTATAACACAATGTTATAGTCAGTATCATAGTACAACATTGTAATAAAATATCCCAAATATCCTGTTTTAATGAGGATATTCTGCAGAATGTGTGATTAATACAGACTCAAAGAAAGACTGTCTGAACTGCAAAGTTGAAGAAAATGACTTAGCTACTGAAGAACCAGCTAGAAGTAAAGGTGGACAAACTTCTCGAACATACTTACCAAGAATGGGGCCTCGCTGTAAAAATGGATTCGCACAGTAGTAAAGAACTTCTGAACCTCCAGAATCCATCCTGTGCTTGCAGTGATGTTTGCATTTCCGGCATTCCCTTGGGACTGGATTGAAAACCAAGAAAAATATTAATTCATAAACACACAAACACATTGATGAAAAGTGAGAAATGAAAGGACATGGGTGGTTGTTTTACCTTGACAGTTGCGAAGATATGCATTCCCCTCGTACATTTCACTGCACCAACACAAGTTGCCTCCCCAATAAACAGTACCACAGCTGAAATTGACAGAATCCAACATATAAATGTCGGTTGTCAAGTCTGCAATTGACCAATCCAACAAAGTTGAGAAGGTCGTCAAACCTCCAATCTTTTCTACCGAATCAGGCTTGATCAATCCTGCAGTCAATGTGCACTTTTCAGAACCAGTTCCTATTGTGTGGTTATCAGCCTCCAGATCATAACTAAAAATGCCTTCATCAAGAATCGCAGCCAAGGGTGAGCGGCAGCAGCCAACCCCAAAGCAACTAGTAGTTTCAAGGCTAGCTGCAGCAGTATCATTGGGGCAAACTGAAGCACATCCGGTCACAATGTCCCCACTTCTGTTCTTCAACAATGCGCTGCCACCACAGCCCACCGCCATAAAATCATTGTAACGTGAAAAACGAAATGGAGTGCCTCTGAAGTCCAAGCTTGGTAATCCTACACCATGGCTTCCACAGACATGTGTGGCCGGTATACGTACAGCTAGAATTTGTTCGCTTGATTCTAGGGGATCCAATGAATACCACTTGGTCCAATATATACGAATTATCTCAAGACTGTAAAGCTGCAAGAATGGTATTCCATCATCGAAGGATTTACCATTCCTACAGGCAATCTCATAGGATGCATTATAGGAACAATTGAGACCAATCCCAAAAGGATATGGTATTTTGACCTTACCACAATGATCCGTACAGCCAGGCTTTGCAATGGATACTCGAGCTTCATCTGAGGACAAAGATGATGAGGTTGATACTGCTAATAGGAACAATAAGGACTGCAACTGAAGCAGACGCAAATACAGAGCCACCATTGTTTTATGTTTGGAACTTTGAAATTAGTTTTCTATCCCCTCTGTATAGAGAAACTATAATAGCAACGAACTAAGTAGAGCCCTAATTTTGGATTATAATCTAGTTCTAGTTAGGCCCTCTTGAGTTGATTTAACTTTGGTATAGCTGGTAAAATTCTGTTGAAAAATCTCTGCTGATATATAGAATTGTGTATAAAATAATAGCAACTAGTGCTTATTAATAAAATAAGGGCGTTGCCTAAATTATCGCCCTTAACGATCAACTTTATGTATTAAAAGACATCCCACTGAATTGTTTAACTTCATGTCTTTAACGACAGTCCATTGAATTATTTACAAATAACTATTTTAATGTCAATAGACCAAACTCGATCAATATAGCACTTCTCCACCATTGTGGGGGAGTGGGTGGGAGGGTAGAAACAGTGGTAGCTGGCCAGTCTATCTTTTTGGTGTTTCTACCTTCTCATTTAGAGTGTGTACTCAACTTTTTTTATTTGTTTGTTTTATGCGTGATCACGTTTCATAGTATTATGAAAGTTAAGAGGGGAACCAAAAGGAAATGTCCATAATTTAATAATATTGAACAAAATGCAGTCCTACTCAGCATAAACATTGATTCACATTATTAATGTGGGACTATTTGATTAAATTAAAGATCTTTCGGAATCTTGAAAAGAAAGTTGTAGGCAATGAGCTTTCTTTTATATTCCAAATGCACCACAATTGAGCCAAGGGGAAGGGAATAAGTATCAAACTCTCCATGTGAAGCATGACTCATCAGTCATCACCGTAAAATTCACACATGGGAAATTTTTTACTTCTAGCTTGGAAGATGCAAGGGATAACCAACTAGACGACCATCTGTTGGTTGTCTTGCATTGACGTAGTTATACATAAGGACGTATTAATTTTGACAAAAAGGTATGAATATATTAATAGTTGAAACATATTACTATGATGAATGTTTAAATACTAATATACTCAACGTTGGGGTATTGGACACTAATTTACTGACTTATTGTCAAGCCATAAAGTGAGATGGTCTCACATAAGACTTGTTTAACAACAACCCGGAACTCGGTCCAACTACGCACAACATGAAATATTCGACTACCAGCAGGAAATACACCCATAGAACAAAGACCAAGTGTAAAATACTAAGGTTATAAGGACATACATACCTGAAAATCCCACTGTAAATTGCCCAGCTCCGCTTAAGACTGCATCTTCCGCCCATGTTCATAGAAAACGTGTCTTCCTAACATCTGGACTGTTAAAACATTTTAATAGCCACCAATAAAAAAAAGGAAAAGAATTGAACCCCCAGTCAAACGAGGAGTTTGTTGGGGGAACGTTATTGCAAGCAAGATCAGAGCAAAAGACAACCGACCATGTGTACAATAGTATTACATAAAGATAACAGCAACTTGGAAAGACTGCCGATAATTACTCAGCTTATCCCTCATATTATAGTGAGACAGAGAAACTAAACCCTCTAAAACTCCCATGTCACTCCTTTGGTCTTTGCTTCTACTTCTACTTCAGCTGCAATCAATGCTGTCCCTAACAATCTCATCATCACCACCATCATCAACCTCGTCATCATCATCCAACGAAGCTGCACTTGCCATTGCGATGCCTCATTGCGACGATCATTGTGGCAGAATCAGAGTGCCATACCCTTTTGGGATTGGTGCCAACTGTTACCATGATCCATCGTATGAGATTATTTGCAACTATACTTTTCATCCCCCAAAAGCATTCTTGAAACGCTACAATCTAGAGGTGACAGAGATATCTTGGTCAAGAACCGAATGGGCAAATCAGTACACAAGTTCTACCACTCCTCAAACACTAACAGTACTTCTACCTGTCACCAAGGTCTGCAGAAGTGCTGGTCCGGTAGTTAAGATCAAGGACATTGGACTTCAAGGGAGTCCATATAGTTTCTCAACTTCTGATAATACCCTTAGGGTGGAAGGCTGCTCAGGTGGTGTTCGTATGACAGATAGGAAGGGACAAATTATTGCTGGATGCGCAACAGTTTGCACCCATACTGAGGTTGTTAGAGCAGCCAACTGTTATGGTGCAGGATGTTGCCTATCCTCAATCAGCCTTGACAATTCCAGCTTTGATTACTTTGAAATAGGACTTGATCCTGCAGCGCAAGCGCTAACTGGTGGTGCTTCCAATAAATGCAACTTGACCGCAGCGTTGGTTGACGATGAATCAGTGGACAAGATTGCAGGAAGATTGTCAAATTTGAGCACAGCTCCAGCAGTACTACATTGGGCAGCTACATACTTGACATCCAGAACCACACGAGATTTTAAAAATGTCACTTGTTTCGACCCGTCATCTCAGACATGTATGTGCAAATTTTCCTATGAAGGAAGCCCCTATTTACCAAACGGATGTCAAAGTAAGTAAACAGCACAAACATTCAAGGCATCTGATAGTGTTAATTCTAGTGCTTATGCTTCAAATCTGAAGGAACACTAAGAGATTCTCTATTCTTGTGCCAGTCGTGCAGGAATGTCAGAAGTGCAGACATAATTGTGCTCTCAATGAAACAACTTCTCAATATTATTGCCGGAAGAACTCACTGCCCAAACGAGCATCCATTCTAGGTAAGTTGCTTTATTGTTCGCAAACAGTGGCCTGGCCAATTTGTTCTAGTTTTCACTAGGCGTAGCCTTTTAACCTAATCTTACCAATTCTGTGGGAATCAGGGAGTAAAATTGAACCTAAAAACAGTACTGCTATTGCTTATTTCTCCATGAAAGTTAGTGCCCAATTTGCAAATCTTTCAATGCCTTCACCAATCTCTTAAGGGTACTGCAGACAGCTTATTTGAAGTCACCATACATGGCCTTTCAGGATTCACCACAGGGGCAGGATTTGTTCTTCTGGTGTTAAGCTGCTATTGGATGTATAAAATGGTAAAACGGAGAATGGAGATCAAGAGAAAATCTAAATACTTCAAAAGAAATGGCGGTTTACTCTTACAACAACAGATCTCTTCCAGTGACGGCATTGTGCAGAAGATGACAATTTTCAGCATAGCTGACTTAGAGAAAGCCACTGACAATTTTCATCAGAACAGAATTCTTGGCCAAGGAGGCCAAGGTACAGTCTACAAAGGAATGCTAATGGATGGAAGAATAGTGGCCGTCAAGAAGTCTATGAAGATTGATGAGGGCCAGCTGGATCAGTTTATTAATGAAGTGGTTATTCTTTCCCAAATTAATCACCGAAATGTGGTGAAATTACTAGGTTGCTGTTTGGAGACTGAAGTCCCCTTGCTCATCTACGAATTCATTCCGAATGGAACGCTATATCAGCATCTCCATGACCCAACAGAAGACTTTCATCTTTCTTGGAAAATGCGCTTGCAAATTGCCGCAGAATCAGCTGGGGCTTTGGCATACCTGCACTCATCATCATTTGCCCCTATTTATCATCGAGATATAAAGTCATCCAATATACTTCTTGATGAGAAATATAGGGCAAAGGTATCAGATTTTGGGACCTCGAGAGCCATTAACATTGACCAGACTCATGTGACGACCCGTGTTCAAGGAACTTACGGTTATCTAGATCCAGAGTACTTCCAATCCAATCAATTTACTGAGAAAAGTGATGTCTACAGCTTCGGAGTAGTCCTTGTTGAGCTTATAACAGGCAAGAAGCCCATTTTGCCTATGGAATTGGGAGGGTGGAAGAGTTTGGTTGTAGAGTTCCTTTCCCAAATGGAGAACTTTCGTCTGTTTGACATTGTGGATGCACGGATTATTGAAGAGGGCAAAGAAGAAGAGTTCACAGCGGCAGCAGAGCTTGCTAGGCAATGCCTGAATATGAATGGGAAACAAAGGCCTACAATGAAGGAAGTCGCAGTGGCTCTTGATCGAATTAGGTCACCTTATTCGAAAGCACAAATGGATCACCCTGGCGAATATGTGATTACAGAAATAGTTGACGCCGGCCCTTCCACTTACAGTGGAGACATGTTTTTCTCCAGTCAAGGCTCTTACTCTTCCTTGTCTATTGAGGTTCAACCTCTCACAGCCAACACCCAATGATGTTTGGTAAGATCATGGAGACTACTGTTGTAATGACTAATGATTTTATGGCTAACTAAAAAGTTTAAGATGTTATAGATTAGTGTAACTGTCAATTAGAAGGTTGTTAGTACAAGTGTACAACCATTTCATGTTTACTGGTTGATTTTCATAGCAAGTTTGTTGTGATGAATATGTGTATGAGGAAGTGGTTGGCAATGTTGGGGATTACAAACCGTCAAGTGTCTAACCAAAGATGGTGTAGGTATGGAATGGTTATGAAATTTCTGTACCCATCTTTTTGTGAAGTGTCTCTTCTACTTCAAAAGATCCAAAGACCCTAGTATGAAGGATATGGTGTAGATGGTTTTTTTTTTTTTAATACAGTTGATGAAACATTTTTCAAAGATATTCAGAAAATTAAAGCTGTTAAAATCTGTTCTATCATCTAAAATGAATGTTGATATGCAGAATTGTATATTAATAGTCAGAGGGGCTAACCTTATTATAATAGAGGTTTGTCCACATTATCCTCGGTATTAAGTTAAGTTAGAATGCACTGATGAATCTCATAATGTGGATGATACATGTAGCTATCACATGCAGATATGATAAACTTACCTGAAACCAAAATCTAAATTACCCAATGCTTAAATCTACACCGTCTAAAATCGACAACCTAACCTAATTATCTAACTTCAATAAATCGGGACTTCAGTAGAACAAAACCGTCCCCAAATTTTATTTTCTTCCCTATAATATTATTTGGGGAAAGAAAAACAGCTGATCTTCTAATGAAACTAGTTCTAACAAAAATGATCCAATGCAAAGCAGAACTCAACAATTAGTTTTAGTATTAATCATCCAAATACTATAATTGGCCTAACAGGAAACAATAGAATACTAAGGTGGACGGAATAAGCTTCCCTCCATCATGAATGCTGTTCAGCTTCATGCATTTAAGAAATGAATTATTTAGTACAACTATCGTGATTTCAGCCAAACTCAGTCATTAGCTTTCTCCTTGGGGATTAGGTGGGATAGGATAGGTGCATTAGTACCGCACCAGTCTGTATTTTTGGTGTTCCTACTTTCTAATTTAGAATGTGCACTCAACTTTTTATTTATTTATTTTGATGCGTGACCACCTCTTGTGCCATGTAATTATAAAATGTTAGCAAAAAGAAACATGCATAATTTAATAACACTGAACAAAAAGCAGTCCAAGTCACTACACACATATTCTAACTTGACAAACATTGATTCATCATTCATGTGTGAGATGAAATTGGTTATAATAATTGACATTCAAAGCAAAGCTCTGATGACAATTTCAAACGAAAGCTTCACAGAAAGAGCTTTTCGTTTTTTAATTTATATTCTAAACTTGGCCACCACATTTATCAATGATCCGCAAGATCCAACTTTTACACTTTCTTTAAGCCAAATGATTTATATCTTTTAAACGTCTTGTATTGATGTAAAAACTATATCCTTTATTGAATGTTATAAGAAAAATGCTATGACTTGGTACCATTTTTAGTCATTTACAAGTTGTACAAATCAATTTCCATCCATACTTTCACAATTATAGAAGTAAAGTCTGTCTTACTCTAACTCTTCATGTTCCTTACCGTACCAGTGTCAGACACTCCACCCTCGGACAAGGGCATGAGACTGGACACTTCAAATTACAATGAAAATATGCAAACTCTCTTAAAATTAGCCAAGTGTGACACCCGTATCCGTGTCCATATTTGACACTTGTACCGAGTCCAAGTAACGTAGACTAAAGTATATACCTTTGTGGATAAAATTAATCCAATAAGGGTATCATTTATAAGGACCATTGAAATGTTTGTGATTAAAATCATAAAAAGTTTGAGTAAGGCAAAACACTTAAAAGGAAGACATACACCGAGGCGGTTGACAACAAGACTATACAGTATACATACACTGCTTTATAATTTATATAACTTTCTTTAAGTTTTGGCAGCTTAGCTCATGAAGTAAAACATGTATCAGTAAGAAGTAGAAAACTCTCAATACCGAGTTTATAATAACCACATACCTCAAAGTCCAGCCTGTAAACTATCTCAACCTCACGTACACCCGCATGCACCTTCAATGTCATGGATGTTCTTAAAAATATCCATCAGTGTATGTCTTCACAATATCTTGACTGTCGCAAAAGTTTCCCTAGAGGGAAAAAAAAGAAAAAGAAACGAATCATAGTCAGCCATGCCCATAATATTACATAATAAAAAATACAACGCTAAAAACAGTTTATAATTACTCAGCTTGTTGCTCATACTGTGATGAGCCAGAGAAATTAGCCATCTAAAACACCCATGTCTCTGCCTTGGTCTCCCCTTCTGCTTCTGCTTCAGCTGCATTCAATTCTATTCCAACAGTATCATCATCACCTTGGTCAACATCAATATCAACATCCCGAGAAGCTCGAATTGCCATTGCAAAGTCTCATTGCAAAGATCGCTGTGGTAAAGTTAGAATACCATTCCCTTTTGGGATCGGTCCCAACTGTTACTACAATCCATGATAAGAGATTGCTTGCAACTATTATTTTCATCCCCCGAAAGCATTCTTGCCATGCTACAATCTAGAGGTGACCGAGATCAACTGGGCGGAATGCCAGGTAACAGGTCAAGACTCCATGTCTTTCAGTGGTACCCAAGCACTAACAGTACATATTCCTGTCAGAAACATCTGCACAAGTCCTGACAGAGTGATTAAGAGTATGGACATTGGACTCAAAGGGAGCCCATATAGCTTCTCAAGTGGACACTATACATTTTTGGTGGACAGCTGCTCAGGAGGAGTTCGCTTGATGAAAAGAACGGGACATACAATTGCTGGGTTTGCTATGGTTTGCACCAACACAGAGGATGTAATCACTGGAGCAGCCAACTGCTATTGGGCTGGATGTTGGCAATCCACGATCAGCTCTGACATTTACTGACAATGTAGTGTTTATATTTCCTTTCAAAAGATCCACAGGCTCTAACATGAAAGACTTTTTTTTCGATAATTTGTAAGCCAAAAAGACTAAGAAGTCATCCAGGATGCAAGAATATCCGCTACAACAGCAAACCAGCAAGAAACCAACAGAAACAAGATCAACACAACTCGTTACAACGAGAATACAAAAGATAAAGAAATAAACATGAAAGACTTATATGGTGTAGATGGGTAATTTTTATTTAAAAATCTGATGAATGCATTCAAAGCTGTATAAAAAATAGTCACCATGCTTCAGAAATATGACTACATAGGATTACTTAGCCTACAACTAAATCTGCCTTGATCTGAAAACAAGACCAACTTCATTTTTATGTTTCCTAACATCAGTTACACCAGCCCAAAATTTCCTAAGCAAATTCAACTTTGCCAAGTTTCCATGACTCAGCATGACGCAGAACTTGCAGGCTAAAGTGCCATAATGTATGCGTCTTTGATCATGAAGGTCTCTGTCTCTGCTAATTCACAAATTAGACAGAAAAGGTCATAAGAACATACCTCATTGTCAAAATCATAAATTCTGCACCTCCAATAACGCCCACATGGTCATACCTCTTGTCCTGGTCGATGTTATTAAATGACTGTCCCACCACGATATTTTGGACTGTTGCACCATGCAGTTTCCCTTAAGAGAAAGACAGGAATCAGTCAAATGAGAAAGTTCACAGGTGAAGATTCTAACTGGAGCGGACCAAATCAAGGCCAGTTAGGATACCATACCATTCTAGAAATGATTTTTCGACGATAATACATTGAATTTTAGGGGTATTGGACAATAATGTACTGAACTTTTTTTTTGGACTCTAATACACTGAACTTTGAGGGTATTGGACAATAATGCACTCGGAACAATTCTAGTGGTGGTTAACTCAGTGGCGGTCCTACTTTGAGGTGTCATTTTTCTTTTTTTTTCAGAAAAAATATAGTAATCATCTGCTTATGTGTTACATGGCAAAAATTTAACTTTTTTCCATGCCATTTTCTCAGTCGGCCACGTAGGACCGCCACCAAGTTATCTACTACTATAATCGTTCCGGGTGCATTATTGTCCAATACCCCTAAAGTCCAGTGTATTATCATCCAAAAATCCTTCTGAAAATGGTGCCTTTTGTTAACAATTTGATCCCCAGAAAGAATCCTTGAAACACTACAATCAAAGAGGGCACGGAAGCAGACTTGATAGTGGTCGAAGACATTGCCAGGCAATGTCTGAATCTGTACTGCAAAAGCCTATATTGAAGAAAGTTGCAATGATTCTTGTTCGACTCTGGTTTCCCGATTCATAAGACCAACCATTGATGATGGCAAGTCTGCGGTCACAGAAAAAGATGATATGGGCCTCTCCAGTCGACTGTTGCAGTTGAGGTCATACCAGGAAGCCTCATACTCAAAGAGTCAGACTAATATGAACAAATCTATCTCCGAAATGAACAGAAAAAATTAAAAATAAATAGACAACTAAGACAAGTTTAAATTGTACAAAGCAAAACACATTGGGTTATGATCCCCCAATGTAAAATCTGATAGGCCTTATCAAATATATACATCAACATTAGAAACAACCTGAAAGCTGTAGACATAATGGAGTATAGAAATGTCATCTGCATGACTGCATATAGTTAAGCAAGCCTACAAACGTATCTACCTCAACCTCAAAATAAGAGAACCCAATTTTTTATTCCAAATATATTTTTGAACTAGCTTTACTTAGTCAAGAAAGCCTATGTCTCTTGTTATTCAAGAATTCCCATACCAACATCAAGGAAGATGTCTGCTTTCTCTCTTTTATTCTTCTAGGTAAAATATTCCACATGGGAAAGAAATACTTGATCTCGAAGCTTCAAATACCCAAACTGGAGGAGAACTCACCAGCGATCCTCTTCCATGACCTGCATCTCAGAAACATTTATACTTCAGCATATGGCTTTAGGGTAAATTTCTAAATATCACTGTCCCTAAAATTTCCAGCACATACCTTACATCAGAAAGTGCTGTGCATAATAGGTTGGACATCAAAGGACCCACAACTTCCGGGATTGTCATCTGAGAAAAACGAAGTTGATCTCAAAGGAGTGCGATGCAAATCACTCATTTCAGAGACCAAACACTTACTAGTCTCGTCAGACTCTGGTTCCTTTAGTATGGGCACCTTGTGTGACCTTATCCTATTTAGTGCCACCGCAATTTCCTTCATTGTAGGCCGCTGTTTCCCACTCATATTCAGGCATTGCTTTGCAAGGTTAGCAACAACTATGACCTCCTCTTTCTTTCCCTCTTCTAAAACTCGAGCATCCAATATGTCAAATAGACGATATGTCTCCATGTGGGAGAGGAACTCAAATGCCAAGCTTATCCATCCGCCAGACTTGGTAGGGCAAATGGGTTTTCGACTTGTTAGGATTTCAACAAGGACAACACCAAAACTGTAGACATCGCTTTTCTCGGTGAATAGGTCTGATTGGAAGTACTCTGGGTCCAAGTAACCATATGTGCCCATAACACAAGTAGTCACGTGAGTCTGCTCGATGGTGATAGCTCTTGACGTCCCGAAATCTGAAACCTTTGCCCTGTACTTTTCATCCAAAAGTATGTTGGAAGACTTGATGTCCCTGTGAAAGATTGGAGTGGCAGACGATGAATGTAGGTATGCTATAGCGTCAGCTGATTCAGCTGCAATTTGCAAGCGCATTTTCCAAGTCAGTTGGAAATCTTCACTTGAAGCTTGGAGAAGATGATAAAGTGTTCCATTTGGTACAAACTCATAGATGAGCAAAGGCACATCTGTCTCTAAGCAACACCCTAGTAGCTTTACCACGTTCCGGTGATTGATTTGAGATAGAATGACCAATTCATTAATAAAGTGCTCCAATTGGCTTTCATCTACTAGCTTGGACTTCTTAATGGCTACAATTTTTCCATCGGTCAACATCCCCTTGTAGACTGTGCCTTGGCCTCCTTGGCCGAGGATTCTGTTCTTGTTAAAGTTGTTGGTCGCTTTCTCTAACTCGATGACAGGAAAAACTTTAGTTCTGTCGAAAGCACCCGCACTAGAAGACATGTGTTGCTGCAAAAGTAAACCACCATTTCTTTTGAAGTACTTGGCTTTGCGCTTGGCCTCTTTCTTCTTCTTTACCACCCTATAAAGCCAATAGCAACCTAGGAGTAGAATGACTAATCCCATGCTTAAGCTGAATCCTGAAAACATCAAGTAGACAACCATATTCACCGCAATAGCTTATTATGTATCCTGAAACAAATGCTCATTTACTTTCTTAAAAATAAGGGACAATCTATGGTTTCTACTTCAAGCTGTTTATGTCTAATTTACTGTGTTTTTCTAGCAAATGGAAATAACCCATTTTTATTTCCCCCCACCCCCAAACAGAAGCAAAAAGAAAGGTTCAACATCGTTCAGACGGCAGAGTTTAGTTCTCTCCAGGGTCAACGTCACTCTCGTAAGCAGCTTTCTGGCCCTCAAAATCTCAAGTTCCTCAGTAATGCTTCGCTATTTTGACAAAATTGAAAAAGCTTCAAAAATTCAATCGCTGATTAAATTGGTTTATGTTTACAATTAATCACAAGTCCAACAAAGCCAATTTTCGTAGGAATATGGTTAAGCTGTCCATGTTTCAATTTGAATTTCAAATTTTGGTATGGCTAAAGCTTTGGTTCTTAACTGAAGCCTGAAGGACACCCCCAACTACTTATTCCACCAATTCTTGTCTACTACGGCGTAATTCCCAAAGAAAGCATACTGAGGGTAAGAGTTATAAGATTCACTCATATGCTCATATTCAGGACTATGTATTCAAATTGTACGTGAAAAGAATCTGCTAACTGAAGTTAAACCAGAAAGCAAAGGGAAGCAATAGTTTTGAAGCACTTACCAAGTACGGGGCCAAGCTTTAATAATGGATTCTCACAGTAGTAACGAAGACGATGTGGATTGAAAAGGACATCAATATTACAGTGATGCTTACATTTCCGACATTCTCGCACAACTGAGAAACAGATAGTCAGTCAGTTGTTTGTTTTGGACAAATTAATACCACTCCCACATACCAGAAAATTAGCTGCTTTATGCTTTACCTTGGCATCCATCAGGAAGATAAGGGTTTCCTTCATATGGGAAGTTGCATGAGCATTCTTGAGTTTGCGTCAGAAGATCAGAATAACAACTGACATTCTCATGCCGGCCGGCACTGAAATTCAAGGGTGCAGCATCCCATTCCAACACAGTCGGTAATGTGCTTGCATTTGACAGTCTTCCAGCAACATTCACAACTTGGTTACTGTCTATCAATGCAGCAGCCAAGGTACATGTATTGGAAGTAGTGCCTGCTAGTGCTTCATTATGGAGAACGATCTCATAGAAATCTAAACCAAGAGATTTCTCGATCAAATCACTGGACTCTGTAGAATGTACAAGCGATGCCTTGCAGCATCCAACACCGTAACAGTCAGTTGTGTTTGTTGAAGAGACCCCAACTTGATTGGCACAGACTGATGCACATCCTGCCATTGTTTTTCCCCCTCTGTTCCTCAACACAACACTACGTCCGCAGTAATTTTCCACCATGAAAACATTGAACCAACTAGAGAAACGAAATGGGCTTCCTCCAAAATCCACACTGGGGACCACAATTGAACCATTGCTTCCACTTGCACAGATGTTTCGTGCAGGAGTAAGAATTGTTAGTTTTTGATCGTCCGTCTCATAATCCCTAAACCGGCGTGGGTCTCTTCCCGAATACCTTCCGGGCCAATTTATGTCTGTCACTTCTAGATTGTGCTGCTGCAAGAAGGGTTTTGGAGGATCAAAAGAGTAATTGCAATTGATCTCATATGATGCATCATGAGAACAATTTGCACCGATTCCAAAGGGATATGGAATAGCAACATTGCCACAATAATCTGCACAATTAGGCTTTGCAAAGGGTGGGTTTTCATCAAAGGAAGAGGAGGATACTGCAAGCCATAACAGCTGAAGCAGAGCCAAAAACACAGCCACCATTTTCTGATGTTTTCCAGCTGATATTGTGCCATTGTGGGTTCCATAGACATCAACTTGAGAATCTTATTGTAAACAACCACCAAAAAAAGGACTACAAAAATTCAAAAAAAGCCATCTTTCATGAACTTTTCAAAGTCTACTCACTGTTTTAGAATTTCAAACAAACTATCTGTCCTATTGAAGAAAATTTTGAACACCACATCTCCATTGACCCATAACATAATATGGTCAAATCTGCGTACTAAGTGACATCATGACATATCTTTAAACTCAGTCTTCACCTGTCCATTAGTCAAGTAGTAAATAAATTCTGTAGAAATTGGTTCCGTTGCAACTTTAGACTAACCCAGTGATTGGACTAGGGAAATTACCTGGTTGGCAGGCAGCTGTTCAGACAGGTTTGATCACACAGTAGGCTTACAAAGTTTATCTTTCTATCAACTTGCTGCTGCAATTTGGATAATTCATCTTATATTAGAATGGACTAAAGCAAAATGTCTCTCTACACTTTTTCTCAACCAAAATCTATCAAAATTGTGTCTAACTCTTTTCCTTGGATTAGTAGGTAGGTAGTGAACGATTTTAAAACCTTAGGTCAATCAGAACCGGTTTCTCTGAATTTCTCGGACCTACACCCTGTTTTATGGAATGACTTTTGGGGTACTCCACTCCCATCCCAAAACAAATAAATAAATAAATAAATAGACACATATGTCAAAGACTTGGAAAAGTCACATGATGAAATTTCTAAGACTTGGAAAAGTCACATGATGAAATTTCTAAGACTTGCAAAAGTCACATGATGAAATTTCTAAGACTTGGAAAAGTCACATGATGAAATTTCTAGTAAGCAACAGGAAAACCAACTCTTTTATTGCCTGGTTAATTCCTCACTTTATCTGAGGGGGGGAAACAAGAGAATATACATACCACAAACACCATGATACCCCTTTTTCTGCTTCTACTTCTGCTGCAATCATCATTGTGGTCAGCAGAACCCTTGTCCTCGTCATCAATTGCAAAGCCTGATTGCAAAGATCATTGTGGCAAGCTCAGGATACCGTATCCCTTCGGTATTGGTCCCGACTGCTTCCATGATGCACCCTATGAGATCCTTTGCAACAACACCTCCTCTGACCACCCCAAAGCATTCCTGAAGCATTACAATGTCGAGGTGACAGACATACATTCTCCAGACACTTCGGAACAGAAACTAACAGTCCTTATTCCTGTCAGAAACATCTGTGGCATTGTTAATGGTGCAGCAGTACAGAGTATGGATTTCAGAGGAAGTCCGTATCGTTTCTCAAGCTGGTCCAATGTTTTTATGGTGGAGGGTTGCTCAGGTAGTGCTGTGCTGAAGAACAAGACCGGACAAATTCTGGCTGGATGTGCTTCAGTCTGTCCTAATGACAGGATTAGTCCTGCTAGTCCCAATCATGGGAATGTATCTGAGTGTTATGGGGACAGATGTTGCCAATCTACACTCCTGCCATCTCCAAATAGTGACATTCTTGAAAGTGGACGAGGGCTTGATTTTTATGAGATATTTCTAACGGATCGCAATGCTCTGACTAGTTCCAATAGTACGTGCAGTTTGGCAGCAGGATTGATCAAGATTGGTTCTTCATTGGAAAAGCTTGCAGGGAAATTGCCAAACCTTAGCTCATCACCAACTGTATTGGAATGGAGAGCAGACTACATGAGTACAACCAAGAAGTATGATAATTTTAGCTGTTATGAAGATGACCAAGGAAAGCAATATTGCTCGTGCAATTTCCCCTATCAAGGCCTAAACCCATTCCTTCCATACGGATGTGAAGGTATAGAATCCGCGCTCAATGTTCATGGCATGTTTCTTTTTCTTATAAGCAATTTAAAAGCTAGAAATGGACACATAAGCAACTGAGTTTATTTGCATTCTTGTTCTCTTTCCATATTGAATAGCACTATAGCAGTAACACTTGTTTTTCAGCTACGAAAACCTTGCTTGAAATCTCTGTTCTTGTCCCAGTTGTCCCAGAATGTCAGAAGTGCAGACGCCATTGTTCTTCAAATGACTACAATGGAACAACTTCACAGTATTACTGTCAGAAGAAGTTCTGGTTAAAGCAGCCTCCTGTTCTTGGTAAGTTTTCACAATTTTAACATGACAGCCTAACAATCTGGGCTTTTCTTTGAGGTATGGAATTTCAAAATCTCAATGGCCTTGATGAAGTTGCACGATTTAAATGTAAGACATGTCCAAAGGATTCACTAACTTCAGGTTTTCCTGTTAGTCATAGCAACGACCTGAATCTCAAGAACTTATGAATAAATAGCCACATTACATTAGAGCTTATTCCCTAATAATTCACAATTTCACATGCCATGCTCCATAGTCTTTGCACCTCTCTTTACACCCAAGAGATTAAAAAAAAAGAAAAAAATGAAATGAAGTTATGCTACTTACATATTGTTTAAAAAGACAATTGTATGTGTCTTGCACCAAGATGATTAATTATCATCTTGAATTGCCTATAATTTCTGTTTTTATGATTTTAAATAAGACTTTCTTTAGTTATTAGGCATATTTATCAACTATAAGAGCATAATATTTATTAGTTATGTTACAAAATATAAATAATAACTTAATCATATCGAACCATAATAGAGAATACACATTTTATGCATAATTCTTTTCTTACGACAAAATATAAATCAAAAATTATTTTTATATAGTTTGAGTGGTAATTACCCTTTTTGTAATTTGGTGTTGTTGTGCACTTGCTTGAATAAAACGGGTCAAGATCCTTTAATTATAAGAAGAAAAAAATGAGTAGTAATTACCCTCGAAGTAATGAAACATACATTGTAATGATTTAAATAAGCTTTTAAGTAAAATTCAAGATGGTTAATAACCGTCTTGAATCTTGCTTGATTCAAGTTACTTATCATTTTCATTATTTAAAATGGGCATCAGTTACCTCAACCAGCAAAGATTGAATAAAACGGGTCAAGGTCCTTTAATTATAAGAAAAAAATGAGTGGTAGTTACCCTCGAAGTAATGAAACATACATTGTAATGATTTAAATAAGCTTATATATAATTTTTAGAGTGATTTAAGTAAAATTCAAGATGGTTAATAACCGTCTTGAATCTTGATTCAAGATACTTATCATTTTCATTATTTAAAATGGGCGTCAGTTACCTCAACCAGCAAATATTGTGGGACATTCTTCACACCAGAGGACTTCAATTCAGAAGTCTTTTCCCTAGATCAATGTCAACCTAGGCTGTAAACTTTAAAATCCTAATCTTGATGTTATGTTCATGTGGTTTTTTCAGGATTCAGCACAGGAATGGGATTAGTGCTTTTGGTCCTGGGCTGCTACTGGCTTCACAAATTGATAAAGTGGAGAAGGCAGATTAAGCAAAAGGCCAAATATTTCAAGAGAAATGGTGGTTTGTTACTGCAGCAGCAAATGTCTTCTAGTGATGGCGTGGTTGAGACCACGACTATTTTTGCTATTACTGAGCTGGAGAAAGCCACTGACAATTTCAACGAGAACAGGGTTCTTGGCCAAGGAGGACAAGGAACTGTCTACAAAGGAATGTTAATGGATGGAAGAATAGTGGCCATCAAGAAATCTAAGAAGGTTAACGAGGGCCAACTAGATCAATTCATCAACGAAGTGGTTATTCTTTCTCAAGTTAACCACAGGAACGTTGTGAAACTGCTAGGATGTTGTTTGGAGACTGAAGTCCCACTACTTGTCTATGAGTTCATTCCAAATGGCACTCTCTATCAACATATCCATGACCCGACAGAAGATTTTCACGTGACTTGGAAAATGCGCTTGCAAATTGCCACAGAGTCAGCAGGGGCTCTAGCATATCTACATTCATCATCATCAGCTCCAATCTATCACAGAGATATCAAGTCGTCTAACATACTTTTAGACGAAAAATATAGAGCAAAGGTTTCCGATTTTGGGACCTCAAGGGCAATTTCCATTGAGCAGACTCATGTGACTACTAGTGTTCAAGGCACATACGGTTACTTAGACCCCGAGTACTTTCAATCAAATCAATTCACGGAGAAAAGTGATGTCTATAGTTTTGGAGTTGTCCTTGCTGAGCTTATTACAGGCAAGAAACCAGTTTGCCCCACAGAATCCGGGGGATTGAGGAGCTTGGCAACAGAGTTCCTTTATCAAATGGAGAACTCCCGTCTGCTCGATATTGTGGACGCTCGAGTTATTGAAGAAGGTAACACAGAAGAGTTCATAGCTATTGCAGACCTTGCAAGACACTGCCTAAATATGAATGGGAAACAAAGGCCAACAATGAAAGAAGTCGCCACAGTTCTAGATGGAATCCCATTATCCAATCGAAAAGAACTGTATAGAGTTAACGAGAAGTATGCAGTCACAGAAATCATGGATACTGGCCCTTCCAGTAGAGACATGTTTTCTGACAATGACTCTTGCTCTTCCTGGTCCATTGAGGTCCAGCCCCTTATGTCCAACACTCACTGACGTAAGGAATATGTCAAACAAAATAGCATAAGGAAATAGCATAAATAAATAGCGTTTTGCTATCGGTACTTGTAGAATGCACACACTATGAACAACTTGTGTTTGTGTTCATCCTAACACAACAACACTACATGTACCCAATACTGTGGTATCCTAAACTTTTGAGAAATCGTGTATCCGCTTGTCAATGTAGCATTGTATCGACAGGTGTCTATTCTTCTATGCTTCTTAAGTAAAGATTGAAAGTTGAAACGCACACTAGTATTAGTGTCACACATAGCACCATACATACTACTGATTTTTCGTTTTTTGCCATCATACATGCTAGTGAATTAGTAACAACAACTTTTTTGGTGCTCCTGCTTTTACGAGAATGCACAGATGTTGTTGTATGCCGACATCGCTGTTTAATCGTTTATACTAGAGATAATCAATTGATCTGAAAGGACAAAAGCTAATACAAGCCAAATTCAAGCTTGACTCTCAGAAATTAACTCAACAGAGTTGCAATTAAGGACCAAACCTAGCTAAGGCTCGCCATTAGTCAAACGAATCCTTGATAATTTTGCGTTTCGTCCAGATAAACTCAATTCAAAGACAACATAGCATACTAAGAACTAAGATTGATTTTGAACAAAGGAGATGCGGAGAATTCACAATGCAGAAGTTTAGAATAGTAACAGTGCTGAAAAGTTGAAGCTCGTACCATACTATGATCACCATCACCAACAATTTGTGCGTAATCAGAAAGCCAATTCAACTGAGACGTCGATCCGCCATTGACGACCTGATAATCATCTCATTATCTCCAGGAAGAAATTCGCGCTAATTTTCATTTTACGCGATCAACCTCGATTGAATTCCGTATTTTTGAACTAGAACAAATATTATCATCCGATATATGAATTGCGAATCGATCGACATGAAGAATATTTCGATTCGAACTCAGCATTGCGCAACTAGAAATTTAGAACTCCGCCGTGCGTAGTCTTTCATCTAACTCCGGAATCTTCACAATTGCGCCCGCCATTGCTTCAGCTCTGATACCAGATGTTAGGATTCTCGGGACGTAGTTAGCAGACAAACAATAATAAAGGCGAAAAATAAATAAAGATTCGACACAAAGGAATTAACATGGAAAAACCCAAATCAGGAAAAAAAAAACCACGAACGATGCACTGTCAAAGGATTACAACGGTGTTTCAGAGATTCTCAGATCTCCACAATCTCTCACAACCTAACTCAACACTCACATATGAGCCTAAGGGACACACAAATATTACATGTCAATCTCTTGTGGTATAAGATGAAAAGATGAAACATGCAAATTATTGTATGCTCCTGGAGCATGTGCTCCAGGAGATGACATGGCAAATGTCGATTTTTTTAAAAAAATCGATGTAACTTGTCGATTCTGAGATGTCGATTGAATCAATTGTTCATTGAAGATAACATCATTGTTCACTATACGATGTTCACTAACTTGAGCTGGATTGTTCACTAACATTAATGTGATTGTTCATTTACTTCAACTGCGTTGTTCACTTACTACAACTGTGCTGTTCATTTACTTCAACTGTATTGTTTACTGAACATGTTCCACATAGGTTACTCTAAAAAAATTTAGATTATTCATCATATATAACTTGTTTGCTCACTTGAAAGATCATGATCATTTACTCATGAAATCAATTTATAATATTCTTATATGATAAAATTTCTATCGTTAGAACTTATCGAATAACATGTACTTGAACTTGTAGGGGTGAATGGGTAAACAATGAATTCGTAAAACAATGACATGGTGAACAATGGAAATACTTTCAGTGAACAACCACTAGTTACATGATGAACAATTACAACATACTTAATGAACAATCTCAAGATATGTAGTGAACAATCTCAATATATAGGTGAATAATCTCAACATATATAGTGAACCATCCTATCCTATTCTGAGTGAACAAGGACTCTTTTATGGATGAACAATGATATATTTCATTGTTATAGAACCGCTTCGCTAAATCGTTCCAGTGTTCCTCGACAGCCATCCCATCAACGATCACGTGCCCGACAGAACTGTCATTGACGAGGAAGGAGAATCCGAGGAAGATGGATGATAATAAAATTGAGGGGTGATAAAATTGGGTGGCACGGTGTTGTCGAGGACGAAGATGACGGCGGAGAATGAAGATGAAAGGGTTGAGCATATTGGCCCAATCTTAGAGAATCTGGCTATGGTGTTGGCCAGGAAAAGGGAGAATTTGGGGAGGAGGGAAGCTAAAATGGAAGGGCACAGTGGTGTTTGTGGCGGCGACGAAAGTTGCATTTCGGAGACGAAAAGGTTGTCGAATGGAGATTGATCGGTAAAGGAGGTTGGCCCAGCTTCGACCCCAGCGATGACCATGGCGGCAATTGGTGGCGGTCGGTGGAAGGAGAAAGAGAAGTAGTGATGGCGGCAATTGGTGGCGGTCGACGATGATGGTGGAGTGGCAGTTAGGAGGAAGAGAGAGGGAGAGAGAGAGGGGGATGGAAGAGATGGAGAATTTATGCAGCTAGTAATCAATAGAACGTGGCTGGGTAGTTATTGTGATTTTTTATTTTTATGGAATTATATTTAAATTATAAAGCCAGCCTGGAATTAAGTCTGCCACGTAGGATCTGGAGTATGTGCTCCAGGAGCACATAATATATATTGGATGAAACACTCTCAATTGCTGTACAAATAAACCTAACACTTAGGTCCTATTTATAGTCAAGACTACAATCTAATATTGCAGTTAATAATAATATTAACTTTCCAAAAACACGTATTTCCTAATAATTTGATATTATATTCTAAAGTAATTATATTTCCATGTGATTGTCCATTACAATTTGGTAACAAATATAATATTTTTCACTTTATATAATATCTTTCCTTAATGAACACAATTTTGGAAGATCTTCAACATTATATAAAACTTGCCCACCAAGCAGAATTTTGGCTTTCCAAACTTAATCCCATCAAAATAATAATTTAGGCTCCATACAATTAACCCAAGACTCTCAACCTCACTTTTCCCCCTATGTTGGACAAGGAAAGATAGAAAATAAAAGAAAAACTACCTTTGTAGCCATTAACACCCATCTTCACATCCAACCATAACGACAAAGTGGCTTTACTATTTAGAGTCAAACTTGGGGAAATCCGATCAAATCAATACATGTTACATGCAGGCCCTGTTCTTTTTGTGCGGTGGGTGAAGTATGGTGCGGTGAAATATGGTGAGTTGTGGTAGGTCGATATGTGAGGAGAGAGAATGTGAAAAATAGAAGAGAAAAGTGAGGAGATATATTGGTATTATTGGTAATGATTGTGATAAAGTGAGGAAGAATATTGAGGCGGCCCTGTTCTTTGGATTGATAACTCTTTCCAATCAAATTCAAACCTTACACAATTCCCCCAAAAAAACATCATCTCTAAAAACATAATTCCAAAAAAAAATCATAACTTATCCAATCCAATCCTCATTTTATCAAATCCAATGAATAGGGTAGTATGGTTAGTTGTGGTACTGCTCCGTATCACACCGTAAAAAGAACAGGGTTAGAACATTATTCCGAGTATGTATAAGTAAACAATTATAACATGCTATTGGAAACTAACAACGAGTGAATACAAGTGAACAGTTATATTATTGAAAGTGAACAATAAATAGATACAACTATACGAGCGTATAATTATACTCTTGAAAATAAATAGTGACTATATTTAAATCATGTGCTCCATGAGCCTGTGATAATAAATTATAAACTTGGACATAGGCTGATTCCCAATTAAGGGAGAAAACTCAATCATTGGAGCTGCTGGCTGGAAGTCTGGCACAAGCTGTATGATATTTGGTTCTGGCCTATAAAATGCCTCTGGCCCCTGCATAGAGCTGCCAAAAAATTTTGTAAAAAAATGGATATGAACATAGAAATTCTTTTTCAAATTTTGATATTAACCGAATATTCGGATATAAAATTTATCTTTTTTCTATTGTTTGAATTCGATTTTAGTTTCATACAAATTGTTCGACCCGAATAAACCGTATCCGGATACAAATATGTCATTTAAATTTTAGCATTGTCTGAATTTTTCCGATCCCAAATTTACATGAACCTGAATTTTTGCTAGCGCTAGCCTGCTTAAACAAAGATTACAAAATGCCTCTGTCCCTATAGATAATTTCAAGAAATAGTTGGCCCAAATCTCAGGACATAAATAAATAAAATATTGATAAAACAAGGATTATCCCAACACTCACATTAGCTGCCTAATTGTGACCGTTGACCGCCAACAGTCCAATACCACCCAAATCGAAAAGTGGGCAATTGCTGAGTCCACTTATCTTAAAAAAATAAAAAAAAAGTCAAAGTCGTTATGACTATTGAAGCCATGTTCTTTTACTGTAAGATAAGATAAATTTATTCTATGGTCTAATTTGTACTGATTTTATCTTATTTTTTCTATATTGTTCATACTTTCTTGTCTAGTTTACATAATATCATTTAAAATTTGTATATATTTAAAAGTACATTTATTTAAATAATATAATTGATATATTTACATTCGTAAATATTATCATATCCACCACTACTTACACAATCTTTCACTCCTTTCCCGCCCACGAATCTCTATCTATTTCTATCTAACTTACACCATCTAAATTATATTACATTTTCTTTTTACCTATATGTGCATAACTACCTTACATATCTATGACTTCTATCTTAGTTATCAATATCTATCTAGTTTTATTTAAACTAATCAATCTTATTTATCCTTTCATCCCTTTCCTTTAGAATTCGTTTTTTGGAGCATTATTTACCAGGATGTGACATTGTATTAATTAGAAGATGCGAGCTCTGTATAGGAGCTTATATCCCTAACCCTTAGGGCTAGTCCCTATAAAACTGTTGAGTTAGTATTGTCCAGAGATAAATGTCGTAACATATTGAATTATTGTCTAATATATAAAAAAAAGTTTAAGAATATAGAAAAATTGAAAAATAAATATTAAAAAGACATATTAAAAGAAGGATTTTTGGACATAAAAAATATGAAGTTGCACCCTGTTGACAAATAATAATACCAACTTTTTTTTGGACATAAATGTTATGTACTGTGGGAGTGTTGAACAAAAATAATACGCCGACCAATTCCAAGTGGTGATTTGCTGATGTGTGTGGTAGAAATCAGCGGAAATCCAAAGCGTGAACTTGGAGGCTTGTGCCACACACGTCAGCAAACCACCCTCCACACTGGATTACCACCACACACGTCATAAAACTACCGTCTACAAGTGGCTGACGTATTATTTTTGTCCAACACTCTCCAATACATAACATTTATGTCCAAGAAAAAATTGGTGTTATTATTTACCAATAGGGTATAACTTCATATTATTTACTTCCAAAAACCTTTAAGAGTGTGTTTGGTTCGTCAAAAATCTTAGGGAAATGGTCAGTTTTCTCAGGTTAATTTTTTTCCCCATACTTGGTTGTACATTGACTTAGTGAAAAATTTTGCAAAGAATTTACCATTTCCAAGGTAGGAACGGATAAGGGAAATTCTTGCTGAATGGAAACTTTTCTTAAACAATTTTACCCAAAGAATTTTCTTGAGGTCCTTGCCAAACATCTGCCCAAGGCCCTATTCTTTTATGCAGCTAGCACCGCACTCTAATTTGTCACATTTCACCACAATCCATCACAATCTACCACAACCCACCACAATCTACTTTTTTAATTACTTTATTTCATTTTTTCCAATTATAATTTCACATTTTTCAACACATTTACAATTATTAAAATTAAAATTCATCACAACCCACCACAATCCACCATAACTTTACCAAATTCGCCACAATTCACTACAATTTTAACACATCGTACCTCAGCCAGACGTATAAAACAAGATGGCTGAAACTAGTTCCTAGATTGTGTATCCCGTTGACTGAATGTCAAAAACAAAGGGGCAAGGGCACAGTTGACAAGTTCCTACACCATTTGATTTTGCCACCTTTTTATATGCCGCTCTCAATTCCTCACGACTCAAACAAGAAACAAAAAATACACCAACGAGATGGGAACTACGATTCCACTGCACATGCTTCTGCTCCTGATCCAGCTGTACCCAATCACAATCCTCCTCCTGCGGCTTCCCGGCGCCGCATCAGCCTTCAAACCCCGACAATACACCAGCCTCCGGGATGTCCCCCTGGCAAAGCCCGGCTGCAGAAAAGACTGCGGCGGCGACGGGACGCTGATTCCGTACCCCTTCGGGATCGGACCGAACTGCTCCTTCAGCGCCGACTACGAGATCTTCTGCAACACTTCCTCTGACCCGCCGGCGCCGTTTTTGAAGAAGTTGGAACTGGAAGTGATGGACATCAAGTGGGCCCTGTTTCCCGACGCTTTCGACGACACTCACGGCGCTCTCACCCCACAAGTCGTGATTGTCAAGATGCCGCCGAAGAACATCTGCGGAGGCGCCGGCGCCGTCTCCAGCCTCGATTTGCGGGGGACTCCCTACAGGTCCTTCTTCTTTCTTTTATGTATTGTTTGGAAAGTATCATTTGATATGCTTCATGTCCTCCGGCTATTTCAAAGTGTCAACCATTTTTTAATTATGTTAAGTGATAGATTTATTTTGAAAATTATTTCAAATGTTAGGTTTATTTTGAAAATTTTGAAAATTATCCAGGTTTTCAAATACTTTAAAAATTATTCTTAATTTGTCAAACATTTCGGATATTATTCCAAGTTATTCGATTGTAAGAAAGTTTTGGCGAACAATATTTTAGCAAAGCTCACAAAATGTAAATAATTTTCAAAATAAGTGTATTACTAATAATAGTTTAAAATGTTGTTGACAACTTCAAATAAACAAAAGTTGAATGCTACCAAATGGATTTCTTTTTTATAAAACGTCAAATGCTACAATTTATTAGGTGCACTCGGAACACATTTTCAGATAGTATAATTGTTCACCCATATATATTAGATAGTTCACCAGACATATTAGGTTGTTCACTCTTTCTACGATGATTGTTCACTTGTAAATATCTAGAGTATTTGCTCTGGGTGCATACAATAAACACTAGTCAAATGCCCACTAGCGATAACAATAATAATGGTGAACGAAGCGTTAACTAATTGTCGTCTTTGAAAATTGTGCAGTCAAATTTCAAAAATTTAAACCATCAATTTCACAATATATATAATGATTTGTTATATGAAATTAAATCTGACAATTTTAGACCTGGACCCGTTCAAATTTTTTGGATTTTGAACACGATTTTCTCAACTAAATCCGAAATGCATTGAACTCGAAAATTAGCGGGTCAAACCCGACCTGTCCATTTAACCTGAAAAATTAATTTTTTAAGTTCAACTTTATTAGAATTTGAGACTTTTCATTGGGATTTTTAACTATTGAACTATAAGCGCAACTCATTTATTTGTTATTTTTCTAATTTAATATAAATAATTACGATAATATATCGTTACTAGAAGATAATCATACTTTATTATGTATATTGTACAAAAAGTAGTATTTAGAAACCATTATTTCAAAAGAAAAAACAGAAAAATGTCGCAATCATAACTCGTTAGGTTGACTTGAAAACGAAATACACCGCCTGTATGTACCTGAACCCAAAATACACGCGACCCGTATTTACACGGCCCGGAACCCGCTCGACCCGAAACCCCCCACCCGACCGAATTGATAAGTCTACATAAAATTATTATCACTAGATTCATAACGAAAAATTTTATCACAAAAATATAATTTTGCAATTGTTAATAAAAATTATATAAAAAATTATCAATCTAAGAATGACATTGAAGACTGTGACGGACAACTAAATTACAATTAATATGGAATGGATGGAGTAACAAACAGTATTGCATCAACTGTAATATTATACTTGTAATACCTAGGATATATGGTTTAAGAATGGCTTAAAGAGATTTATATTACCAAGGTGCACCTTATTTTTAGAAAATTCATCCGTTGGGAGCTCATAAGTTAAGTATGTTTGGCTGAAAGTAGCCTAAGGATGAGTGATCTCCTAAGAAGTTTCTTCAAACAGCGTGTGAGCAAGAACGAAACACGCTGAAAGGACTCATGGTGATTAGTGGGGTCAGTCGTTGACCCCTAAAGTAGTTATCACTAATGTCTATGGCTCAGGAGAGGTTAGAGTGCTACAGATGGTATCAGAGCCGACCCACGATCGTGAGCTGCACAAGTGGATAAGAGATCTATGGACAGTCACCTAGCAGGGCAAAGATTTTGGATATATGGTTCAAGTATAGCTTAAAAGGATTGAAATAACTACTTATATCACCAAGATGCACTTTCCTTTTATAAAACTCATCCGTTAGGAACTAATCAGTTAAGTGTATTGGCTGGGAGCAGTCTCGTGATGGGCGACTTCCTGAAAAATTTTCTAGTGTCGCGTGTGAGCGAGGACGAAGCATCAAGCATGCTGGATGACCTCGTGTTAATTTATGGGGTCAATCAACAATCTTTAAAGCGGTTATCGATAATGTTCGTAAGTCGGGGCATTACAATAGTTTTAGAATTGTATTATTCATTAGGAACTAATAGTTTTAGAATTGTTTTAGAATGGTATTAATTGCATTTAACATGTCATTGAGAAATTTATGGTCTAAAATTTTGAAATTTGACTGTACAATTTTAAAGAGAGGAATTAATATTGAACGGAAAGAATAATTGTCTTGTTTCATAGGTTTTCGACTCAGGACAATGAGTTCATGGTGGAGGGTTGCTCCGGGGTAGCTTCGCTGTTGGACAAGTATGAAAGGAAGTGGGTCGAATGCGCTTCTGTCTGTCCCAACAATAACAACAGCAAACTATCGCATTGTGAAGAGAACTTCCCTAGTTTGACGAAAAACCTCGATTTTTATCGGATAATTTTGCAGAATGATAGCACGTATACTTGTAATGGAGCACTGGCGGCGTCCTTGATTCATCGTCTCTACGTGACAGATTATATCGAAAAGTTCTCGAGGCTCGAGCCCGTACCGACGGCACTGGTGTGGGCTAGCACGGGCTTAGAAGTGAATAAGTTTGCCAACTGCTCTGTTTCTGTGTTGGGGGATTGGTATTGTCGCTGTTCCACGTCTTACCTAGGGAACCCGTATATTCCTGATGGATGCGAAGGTAAATATTTCATGTTCTATATTAATTGTCATTTTAAAAACTTTATAGGCTAAAAAAATTGAGTATAAATTTGTTAATATGTACAATTATTTGCTATATAAAATTATTGTTATTATATTCATAATGAAAATATTAACCTAAAAATACAATACATCAATTAGTAATTATTAATAAAGTATCTTATAAGAAATTATCAATTAACAACTGACGAATGTGTTTGTCTTGCAGAGCCTGTCCATGGTAAGAATAAACGCTGGATTCGGGGTTTAATCATTGGTAAGTAGTAAGTACTTATGAGTTATCACATAAATTTGCAGTAATCTTTTTTGTCTATGACCATGTTTGGCAAGTAGTTGGTAGCTATTAGCTTGTAACTGTTAACTGTTTAGCTGTTTGGGTTAGTTGATTGCAATAAGTGTTTGGTAAACTTTTTTTTTTTTTTGCTGAAAAACTATCGCAAGTAGCTTTTTGAAAACTAGTTTATTGGTCCAAAAAAACTAATATGAAAAACTTACTGCCAAACACTTCATATAACTTTTTCATCTTAGTAAAAAAGCTAGTAACATCCAAAAACCAAAAGCTACCCCAAAAAATTAGCTACCAAACACCCCGCATAAGTGATGGACCGTAATTTAATTTTGATGCCAGGATTGGGCGTAAGCATTGGAGTACCACTTTTGATCCTTTTTGTCTACTCTAATGTAAAGCAAGACGTAGACCAGAAACGGAGAGCAAAATACTTCAAGAGAAATGGTGGGTTATTACTACAACAACAAATATCATCATCTAAAGAAAACGTTGTTGAAAAGGCCAGAATCTTCACTGTCTCTCAATTAGAGCAAGCTACCGATAATTTCAACAAAGACAGAATACTCGGACAAGGAGGCCAAGGGACCGTCTACAAAGGAATGATGTCGGATGGGAAAGTCGTGGCCATCAAGAAATCTAAGAAAGTGGATAAAAGCCAACTCGAACAATTTATCAACGAAGTGGTTATCCTTTCCCAAGTTAATCATCGAAATGTGGTGAAATTGTTCGGATGTTGTTTGGAGACCGAAGTTCCTTTGCTTGTCTATGAGTTCATCCCAAACGGAACGCTATATCATCACATTCAGAACCCAAGTGAGGATTTTCAGGTTAATTGGAAAATGCGCCTACAGATTGCTACTGAATCCGCAAGTGCTCTTGCGTACCTACATTCTTCGTCGTGTCCTCCGGTTTATCATAGAGACATCAAATCCACTAACATACTCTTGGACGACAAATACAGGGCAAAAGTTGCGGATTTTGGCACTTCAAAGGCGATTTCTATTGATCAAACCCATGTCACAACCGCCGTCAAAGGGACGTACGGTTACTTGGACCCAGAGTACTTTCAGTCAAACCAGTTCACCGAGAAGAGCGATGTTTATAGTTTTGGAGTAGTCCTGGTTGAGCTCGTAACAGGGAAGAAACCAATTTACTCTACAAATGACGGCGGGTGGGTAAACTTGGCTAGCGAATTTCTCGACAAAATGGAAGGTTCTAATCTGTTTGAGATTCTTGATACGCGCCTTGTGAACGAGGAAAACAAAGAGGAGTTCATCGCGGTTGCTAAGCTAGCAAGACGGTGTTTGGAGATGAATGGGAAGGCTCGACCTACAATGAAAGAAGTCGCAATGGAGCTTGAGATGATAAGATCACGTCGACGGGTTGTCGTTGAGGGTGCTCAAACTAGTTACGCAGACACGAATGAAGTGCAAGAAAGTATCTCCATTGATGTCGATCCTCTAAATTCAGACTTCTTTTGATTTGAGCTATGTTACTCCGACTCTTTATTTTCCCTGTTGTACCCGTATTAGACCCTTGATACTCGAATAAGGATACGACACTCGATACTTCAAAGTACAACGAAAATGTACAAAATTTCTTTAAAATATCCGAGTTCGACACTCAGGCCCGTGTCCCATTTGGACACACGTACTCAAGTCTGAATAACATACGATTTGAGGTACAATTTGGATGAATTTTTATATTAGCTTGGAAGGGTACATAGGGAGAGTTCACAATTCTAAGCTCCTAGTTTGGTTATCATCTTGTATGTTTTTCGTTGTTGTTGATTAAGTGTGTACCAAAAGGGTTATTATTCTACTTTTGTAATTGAAAATTAGTTGTGTTTGTACAAGGGCACCTATTGTTACATTTTTTACAATTACATCTTCAATCTAAGAGAATTTATTCGTCGTCCAAACGTATGTTAGTGGATTTTATGTCTTTATGGTAATGGGAGAATATCATGAAGAATGCAAGTAGATCTGTTAATTCGGGCAAACAGGTGGGTTATGAGTCGGTCGCATGTCGGGTTCAAGTAAATACAGGTTAGATGGACTTCGGATTCTGGTAAATACGAATGATGTATTTCAGTTTTAGATCAACCCAATAGGTTATGATTATGACATTTTCTGCTTTTCGTTTTAAAAAATTTGTCTCTAAATATTATTTTTGGTACAACATATATAATAAAATACGATTATCTTCTAGTACCGATAGATTATTGTAATTATTTCAACTTAAGTAGAGAAATAACATATGAATGAGTTGTGGTTATAGCTTAATGGTCATGAATTCCAACGAAAAGTAATAAATTCTAATAGATTTGAACGTAAAAAGTAAAGTTTCCGTGTCAAACGGGCGGGTTAGGTTTGACCCGCTTATTTGCGGGTTTATTGGGCTCGTTAAAATTTGGGTTCAGGCCGAGAAAATTATGTTCAAAACCCAGAGTTTCTGGGTGAGTTCGAGTCGGGCTAAAGATTGACAGGTCTAAATACTAGTTTGCAAGAAAATTCAACAAGAATATATAAGAACTGGTAGAAATTGACCCGACTCGAAACAGACCCGAACCTGCCTGAAAATTTAAGGTTAGGCTCAGAATTTTCAAACCTAAACATAAATAAACCTGAGACCGGCTCATACCGAACCCGACCCGCCCGCGCGAATCACAGACATTTTTTAACTGGATTGGAAACTCATCAAATAATAATGCCCACTCAGCTGGAAAAAGTCCAAATAAAGGCCCAATCCAAAATTACTGAAACTAGTCCTCATAGAAGGCCGGCCCATAACCCCAAAATTTAAAAGAAAAAACTAAAAACAAAAAGCGTAATCAATCAATCCACAGTGTCTGCCATCACTTCACCATGCTGCTGCATGTTGCATGCATTTACAGGCCTCCCCCCATGCCGCTGGCGCTCCCTCCTTCCGACACGTGTCCTCTTTCTCTCTCCTCTTCTGAATCCAATTCATCGTCTTCATCCTCATCTTCTCGCAAAACCCTAATTTTGACAAGATTTCGCAATCAGATGAACACACCCCAGGATTACTACGTACTCCCGATAATCATGGAATCAAGGGTAGAAAATTAGTGCCCAGATACTGCCCATATCTTCAGGTATTCGATCAATTAATTATCATCCATTTTATTTGTCCTTGTTCAAGTTTTTGTTTGTTTGATTGGTAATGATCCAAATTTGAACTTTTTGGTGACTTTTGAATTGGTGATTATGAGAAACTAGTGTAGGAAATTGATTGCTCTTGTGTTTGATTAGTGGCTTACTGTCCATTTTAATAGCTGATAGCCGATAGCTGTTTTGATTAGCTGTTTGACTTTAGCTATTGGGGTTAGCTGATTGCTGGAAAAGTGTTTGGGTAAACTAGCTTTCTGTGAAAAGCTTATTCAAGTAGCTTTTTGAAAACTAGCTTATTGGATCCAAAAAATTAATATAAAAATTGAAAAGCTTGTTGCCAAATACTCGGTTAGCTTTTTCAATTTGGTCAAAAAACTAACGGTGCCCAAAAGCTAAATGCTACCGAAAAAAACTGGCAACCAAACACCCCCTTAGACGAATTGAGAATTGGGTTTTACCTTTTTCAAAGAAAAAAATAAATCAATCTGGGGTAGGTTGGTCTTGTAGGAGCCTAGGAGGTTTGGGGACATTTGAAGGTTTATACATTTTGTTTGTTTTGTACCCAAAAATTAAGATTACTCATTTCTCTTGTTTATCACTGAGCTAGGTTTTGCCCATTTTTATATTCAGATCACTCTGAACTAGAATACCATTCTGGGGTTGGGTTGCCCCATATGATTATATACCTTACACTATTCAAATGGATTTTTGTACGCTAATATAGTGACCTTCCGATATTGGACCGTAGTATATCAGTCTTTAAAATTGGATACAAGTATCTCGAAAACTTTGTACCTATTAATCGCTGGTTAATGTCTCGTAGCAGTGTTAAGTGGTGGTATATTAGCGTCCAGTTTTACTAATTATCCCCAAAGGGCAGGTCCAAAAGTCAGTGCTAGTGTCCAATTTTAAAGATGAGTATATTACAGTCTGATAGCCGTAAAGATCATCATATTTGCGTCCAAAAATCTTGTTCAAATTGGAACAAGCTGAAATGGAATTTATAGAAGTTGCGAATAAAGCAATAATTGAAGGAAATTTGTGTTGTTTGTTTGTCTAATTGTTGCAACAGGATGGAGTATCCCAATGAGGAGTACTGGGAGGTTGATGATTATTACTCTCAACCTTATGAAACTAAGGGCAAATTAGGGTGGATATGGAGGAAAAGTGTAAACTTGGGCAAGAAAATGGTTGTGACCGGAGTTGTGATCTCGTCTGCACCCTTTGTTCTTCCTCCTCTTATGGCCTTATCAGCTCTTGGGATCGCCTTCTCTGTGCCGGCTGGGTTCGCTGTTGCTACTTACGCTTGCTCCGAGAAGCTTCTAGACAAGTTATTGCCGTCGTATTCCCCGTCGTCTCATGTAGAAGATGATGTGTTTTATGGATATGATGGTGTTGGTAAGGGATATGAAGAAGGTGAGGATATGGATGCCGAAGAGCGAGAGTTTGAGGAGGATGTGAGAAAGGAGGTTGAGATGAGGATCGAGTTGGTCGAGGACGATGATGATGATAAAATCGATGATTATGAGCAAAGACGTGTAAGTGAGATCGTTGAGGAGGGTGATTATAGAGACGAGAAAGACGGGTATGTTGAAGATGATGAGGAGAAACCTCTTGATGTAAGCGGGATAAGTGATGAGGAAATGAGGAGGGAGACAGCGGGGTTGCTTGAAGAAATAAGGGATGAAGGTAGATATGACCAAGGAAAGCCGGATATTGTCTCGGCAGAAGAAACAAGAACCGGCGAAAATGAGGGTAAATATGACCAGGAAAAGCTGGGTATTGCCTCAGCGGAAGAAACAAAAACCGGCGAAAATGAGGGTAAATATGACCAGGAAAGGCAAGATTTTTCGGCAAGTGGCGAAAGTGAGGAGATACCGATAAAGGATGTGAGTGAGAACCAAGGAGGAGAGAGTGAGCTCTTTGTAATCCCTGAAGAAGTGAAGCCGAGGGAAGAAGAAGAAAAGGCTGAGGGAGTGACAAATGAATCTAGAAGTGATGATTATGCTTCAACCGATATGAAACCTGCTGCGGTGGAGAAAAAGTTGGTGGTGCAAGTGAAGACATCCGGGGATCGTACTTCCACCGAGGTTCGTCTTGAGACCGGTTCAGATGAGAAAAAGGAGACTTTGGTCATTGCAAGGAAAACAGCTGAAGAAAGCGGGCGTGTTGTAGCTCCGTCTTCTGATCAAACCACGGATTCAGTCAACAAAACATCTTCAGGTAAATCGGCGAATGGATGATCCATTAATGCCCTCATCTTATGTTTCATTGTTTGTCATTCATTGAATTCCGATGTGCATGATTCGAAAATGTAGTCCTGTAAAATGATGTAGTTCAGTTGGAGAATTTCTTTTGAGTTCGTTCATGAACTCAAATATGCAAGGGAATCGAAGTAGGACTACTTCCGAGTAACACGGTGAATGTGAATGTAGGTGTCCACGAGGTTCCGATTGAGCCAGCGAAGCCCTTGTCTCAACACTTTGAAACGACAATGGACCAACACACCACTGCGGTTTCTGGCAAGGTTAAGGGCTGCCTTGCTTGCTAATTAGTATTGTTGTTTGGATACGTACCGTATATTATCCTCATATGCTTGCTAATAGATTTTCTTTTTTCACTATGGCACAATTTGGACAATCTTAAGGCTGATTTGCATGGATTTTGGGGCTGTTTGTGTCATCACTATGACACAAGTTTGATTTGTCACCTTGAATATTATGTCTTAGCCAGACCATAAGAACTTTTGACTACCGGCTAGTTTCTCAAACAATGATCTACAATATGAAACTAACATTGCTAGAATTCGTTAAGAAAAATTAGTCATTTAGAATATGATGTGAGTTTTTGGGTTACTATATAAAAAAATCATTCAGAAAAAAAGGATATTAGAGACCATGAAAAGTCTGTAGCGCACCATAAAACGGAAAAGAGGGTAGGAGGGAGTACATAGAAAGTTTGAAAGAAACCCGCAAATTTAGTGGTGTCACTTTGTTCAGTCCAATCCTGGTTCTTCAATTGGGTCCAACCCATGGACCAAGGATTGAATATCGGAGTTTTTTGGACTGAGGACTGGATTGAACTTTCTTTGGTCTAGTCTAGTCTGGTCCTTTGTTTTAGTCTGGATTGGATTATGCATAGCCCAAAGTTAGTTTTGATCTAACATAACTTTGAACCAAGATTGCTATATTCAAGTTGCCTTGTTTTCGAACCTAATGCAGGTAAATCTAATTGAGGAGAAGAAGATATGGGAGCAAATCAGCGCAATGCGAACCATAGTTGGATACAAAGCCGCTCCTCAATCAACATGTGCCGAGGAACTCGAGGCCCTTTACATCTTCACCGGGGTTGAGCCCCCGGCATCATCCAAGGACCCTGTTGACCTCACCGTCGTCAACGAAAAGCTTCACTCTCTCATGTCCATTGTTGGTGTCAAGTAGAGTTTTTCTTATACAAATGTTGATGTAGTTTTTGAATATCATGACATGATGTACTGGTGTTTCTGTCGAATTTATCCGAAGCAGTCTCTTTATGAATTTCGGTTCATAGGAGGGTAAGGTTGCCTATATTTGGTGTTTCTATGTTGCGTTCAGACTTGTTTTTTTATGTTTTTTCCGAGAGATGGTTGTTGTTGATGTATAGACGTATTTGTTAGATAAAGGGACCCTCCCCTGATTTGATATTGGCTATGTTTTCTCGTGGAATTTGTGTGTTTTGGTAGCAAAGGGGAACAGTTATACTGCTCTTTACTTGCCCTGGAAATCATATAGTTTCTGTTGTAGAGGCGATTAATTATGGGTATCTCATACGCATCCGTTCGATTTTGCGTGATGGAAGTTGGATTTATTCATGAAGGGTGTGTTATCATTCGCATTTGGGCATTCAATTGTGATTCTATATGATTAATATTTGAACAAAAATCAATGACTTGAACATTATATCTGGCTAAAAAACGAAACTTCTCTTTCAATCAATTAGTGATTGATTTAACAATGGTGAAATGTTTTTCTGCTACACCAACTTTTCAAAACTAATTTTAAGGTATCCTTACTTTTTGGGTTAGTAATTATTTGGTTCTTTTTCGGCCATTAATTTTATTAAGTGACAAAAATGTCCTTGTTCTTCCCTTCTTGAAGAAATACCCTTGAAGAAGAAGAATGAGGGTATTTCGGTCACTTAATAAAATAATGACCGGAAAAACACCAAATAATTACTTACCCAAAAAGTGAAGGTACCTCAAAATTAGTTTTGAAAAGTTGGGGTACCGAAAAATAGTTTCCCCAAATATTGGGGTACCTATCAGTAATTTTTTGCAATGGAGGGAGGAGAAAAATTTTAAAAAGCATAAAAATCAACTGAGTATTTTTTTTTTTTTTTTGTCGGTCCTAGACACTGTCGTGTACTAGTGCCGGTATGGCGCAGATGCGATACTCACGCCCCTGAAATTGGATCTGCAATTTTCTCGTTTTTGTTTCGTTTTTCGCACTAAACAACGCAAAAAGGGCAAGAAGAGGTTGAGAGAGAAACTCTCTCTTTTCTTCGGTGGGGTTCACTATATATGAATGTCAAGATCTCCGCCATCGCTTCTCTCTCTAGCTATTGACACCACTGTTTTCCATCTCTCTTCCTTCTCCGATCTCTCTCCTCTCCCTGACCACATTCTCCTCGATCTCTTCCTGGTACGCTCTTCTCTCTCGATTTGATTTGATTTCCTCGTTCTTGATTGATTCTATCTGGTGCTGTTCAATTCAATGATTCACATTGCGATCTGTTGTTGTTTGATTTAGGGTTTTCCGATTCTGTTTGAGTTCGATCTTTGATTCAGTGCTTTGTTCGTATTAATTTCTGTTTTGATTAGACGTCTTCGGAAATGGCGACGATCGATAGTACTGTAAGAGAGGAGATAAAATGTTTGCTGGATTGAAATTCTGGTTCGTGAATGTTTTCCATGTTAAATGTAGTTTTTGGAAATTGTGCACTCACTTTAAAAGCTTTTACCAGAAATTTCTCAATTTGTTATATAAAATTACTAGATTCGTGATGAAAAATAGTATCCGAGAAGTGTAATATTGCAATTGTTGATAAACTACTCCCTCCTTCCCATATTATTTATCCGTTTAACCATGATTTAGAAAATTAAAAAAAAAAAAAACCTCCACTCTACACTAAGTATCTCATTGGAAATGTGAAAGTGTTGAATAAAATGGTGAATAAAAAAGGAAAAAGGTAAATAAGAAGGAAAAATGAAAAAAAAAGGAACTAATAAGGTTAATTTGATAAATTAGTAATTAATGTGTTATTTTAAAGTGATAGATATTATGAGCAAAAAGGAAGTTAGTTAAAGTGATAGATAATATGGGAAGGAGGAAGTATTATATAAGAACTTATCAATCAAAGAATGAAATTGGAGACCGTGACAATTAGAATGGAGGGAGTATATTGTTATAGAATGTGTCAATCCATTGGTTTTCGGGGTGGTCTAACGTGACATAAGGTTCAAAATCACAAACTAAAAGCAAAAGGAATGTCATAATCTAAAGGAATTCATTTTCAGGGTATTTATGTGTTTATTAATTGAAAATTAAATAATGCTACCCACAATTCCATTATTAAATTCTCATCCTTTTAAGATGGTAATGTCGTAATCCTTTAGGCAATGGCCTTCAAAGGAAGTTCCAACATCGTCTCCAATTCAAAAGGTATAAAGAAACAAAACAAAGGAAAAGGAAAAGCTATGGATTGGATGGTTTCTTAGGGCTTTTCCACTTTTGTTCTTTTGCTTTTAGTTTGTGATTTTGAACCTTATGAGCAGGGGACAGAGGTAAGTAATGAAGAATTTTGTCCATATCTTTATATCCTATTGATATTGGTTAAAGTTCCTGCCAACCCCCCGCCTTGTTTGTGTTATCTTTCAATGTTCTTTGCCAAATGTAACTTAGTCCTTACAATTGGTGAACTTGACATGTATCCGTGGTTGTAAACTAGCAATATTATCCGTCATGAAATCAAATGATTTTATGATTTGGCTCTCATGTTGTAATGACGTAGTACCTCTTTGGTAGCAAGCATAATGTGGGGAACTTTCTTTGTGACATGTTGTATAGAGACTAAAACGCAAATATCAATGATGTTAGTTGGCTTTTGCAATCGAATCAAGTTAAGTTGGTAGGTTGTACAACCACATGAGTTTTCATAGCTGACTTCAGGGTTCAAATCTTGCTTTACATACTTTGGGGTTTCATAACTTGTGGTTTTAGGTTAGGTTGGTTACACGCTTGAAAGTAGGTTTTTATTTCCCATGATCAACAAGAAAATTGGTCGAGATGTGGTTTATGGTTGGGCTGGGATTGGTGTGTTCCGAGCTGTATGGGCTTCCTCTAGGGCTAAGGTCATCAGGCCATTGCCTTGATGTACTGTTATAGAAGAGCTTGTCGAATTGACTTTTCCCCCACCACTAAAAGTCTTTTCCTTCCAACCGTACTTTGTATTTCATCATGTATGATCCGCACCTGATCGAATCCCTGGGCAAACCTATTGACGATTGGTTTTTGGCAGTGGAAGCAGTGAACTACTATATCAGGTTTATCAGCTGTCCTTTTGTAGGAAAACTCCTTTCCCCCCCACCCCCTTCCAAAATAAAGGAAAGAAAAAAGGGTTAGAAATCCGTATATGCGAATTGAGCTTCTCTTTGCTTAGGAGAAACACCCTATGGTGCTTTGCTGGCCTCTTTACTGCAGTCTCATGTTAAATAACTGTGGTACCATGATATGTAGTAACTCATTCCAGGGGCATTCCATCAAACTAACCTCGGTAATGGTTTATTTTGGTTGGGTTCAGAGGACACTGAGAGCTGGAAAGCTGAATGAAAAGATCCTGCAACTGTTTATTGCAACTGGAAAAGACGAAGTTCTTTCCTTCATCCGCGAGCTTAATATTCGGCCAGTAATCACTCCAGTTCTTCCCACTAGTAAGTCTCGTACCTGATATCCCCTTCTTCCTTTTCATTCATAAATGTCGTTTGTGTTTTGATCTAATGATTCTAATCAATTTAAAATGCTGCTTTCAGGATGCTCTGAGAGAAAACTCTGATTCTGCTGTTGTTGTATGAGCTTTGCAACTTAGCTCCCACCGAAGCAGTGCTTGTAAACTACCAAATATATTATTCCCAGAAATGGCTCAGTTCACCATCAAGGACGATGATGTGGACATTGTGATCGGCGCTGTGCAGCCTGATCTCACAGCCTTTATGAACGCATGGAGGCCCATAATATCCCGATTCCACTTGATCATAGTCAAAGATCCCGACCTAAAGGGGGACTTGAAAATCCCCGAAGGATTCAACGCCAACATCTACACCAAAGCTGACATGGACCAGGTCGCGGGGTCCGCCCTAACTTCCCAGCTTTTCTCAGGCTTCTCGTGCCGGTACTTTGGCTACCTCGTCTCGAAAAAGAAGTACGTTGTCTCGATTGACGACGACTGCATCCCGGCGCAGGACGACAAGGGTGTCCAGGTAGACGCCGTGGCTCAGCACCTCTTCAACCTCGCAGCCCCGGCCACCCCTCTGTTCTTCAACACCCTCTACGACCCATACCGCAAGGGGGCCGACTTCGTCCGCGGGTACCCCTTCAGCATGCGAGAGGGGGTCCCGTGTGCCCTCTCGTCCGGGCTCTGGCTCAACCTAGCAGACCTCGACGCACCGACCCAAGCCCTAAAGCCCGAACTTAGAAACAGCAGGTACGTGGACGCAGTCCTGACAGTCCCGGCCAAGGCACTGATGCCGATGAGCGGGATCAACGTCGGGTTCAACCGTGACTTGCTGGGGCCCGCCCTGTTCCCGGGGCTGAAGCTGACCGGGGAGGGGAAGTTCCGGTGGGAGACGGTCGCGGACGTGTTTGGGGGGATGTGCGCAAAGGTCATCTGCGACCACCTGAAGATGGGGGTCAAAACCGGGCTCCCCTATGTCTGGAGGCAAGAAAGAGGGGACGCGATCCAGAGCCTGAAGAAGGAGTGGGAAGGGGTGAAGCTGATGGAGGAAGTCGTCCCGTTTTTCCAGAATGTGAAACTGCCATTGGAGGCGGTCACAGCCGAGGACTGTCTGTTGGAGATATCGAAACAGGTGAAGGAGAAGTGGGGCCCGTCGAACACCGTGTTCAGTCAGGCGGCGGACGCCATGGCGCAGTGGGTCAACCTGTGGAGGAAGGTGGGGTCCACTTCTTCTTCCAGATAGAGATGTCAGAGACACAGATACTGATATTAGATTACATTGTTTACTGTCTCTAGTTTATGGTTAGTAGAAAAACATGGGAGATAGATGTAATGTCATGTGTGTTCTTCTGTCTGGTCCCTGTAATGTTGTTCTTTGTGGCCCATATTTTTATGGTTTTATGGTTATGTGAGAAACACTGAAAGCGTATGTTACTTAGATACTGGTATGTTCTTTAGGAACTATCTGAAATACATTGGCCTATTAATGTGAATGAATATAGAGTTGTTACGTAGGTTTTGCTTTTCGGTTTTTTTTTATCTGCTGAAATCAGCCTCTTCATGCACACTCTTCATGCACCTTGCATTAGCAGATCTATACTCCCTGCATTGGCAGATCTATACTGGGGTCTGTTGTTGAATAACATAATTGTTTGATTTTGTGCTGGTGGTTTGATGTGAGTATATATTTGCAAAGAAAGTTATAATCGCGGTTTTTATGAGTGAGCATTGGTGTATTCGATTTGGGAAGCTTCAAATGCTGGAGCTGCTGTCCATGTTTAAGATGTGTGCAATTTCGAAACTCATCAGATGTTTGGAATGTCAAGTTATCCCTTAGGAGTTAGGAGCAGCAGAAGATGTCCGAAAGATGCACTTTTATTGTCACTAATTTTGGAACTCTAATTCTACGTGATGCATGCCAATATGCCATAGTCTATTGGAAAGGTAGGAAGTAGGAGCTTTCAGCTACTCTTTCAATAATGAAGGGTATATAATGAATTTATATGATACCTTTGGTGCTAGCAAAATTTTGTGTGATCCAGGAAAAATTGGGTTTGGTTATAAATTTTTGTCCGAATTTTGACATTGAGCGAATTGTCCGAATGTTTGGATATAATATTTCTTATTTTTCTATTGTTCGAACCTGATTTTGACTCGAATTTTCGCCTGCATTGTTCGACTCCAAAAAAGGGTTTGGTCATCAATTTCTCATCCAAATTTTGACATTGACATACCCGAATTTGACCCAGGCCTGAACTTTTGCCAACACTAGATACCTTGTAGAGCATCATACTCCTGTTTGTAAATGCATGTCATTTTTTACTTTTTTTTTATGTTTTAATATATTATTTTAACCTTTAATTGTTATACAACATGTTCGTGAAAAAATTGCAACATTATATTATATTAACATTCGTTTGAAAATGTCTTTTATGCCAAATCTTTTAGGTTTACCTATATCATACGATTCCTACCTTCATGATTTATTTGTGGGGATATTTTGTGTACCGGACTGTCTTTTGCTGTCAAATCTTTTCTTTTTTCTTATAATCTAAGGGTAATGCATTTGTTCATTACACAAATCCATCTCCGCCAAGGTTAAAATGCCTATGTGGAAATTGACATACAATTACATATAAGACTAATATACCCATATGAGTTATTTAATCTAATTATGTTCCCTTTTATATTTGAAACCTTTGTATCAACTAATAATACTCAGAGTTTGTAAAAGTTGATTGTACTTTCCCTTAACGATAGATAAAGTAACACGAATCGTTTCATATATTTTCCAAGTTGCTCAATAAAATTATAGATGAGAAATTATTGTATAATCCTCAAGATGTTGTAAGATGATTTAAGTCTACAAAGTTTTGGACCGAGTTTTATGACTGCTATAAAGTACATGGTAAGTGGATGGAAATGCTAGACGCCTCCTCTCATAAGATAAGTAAATAACACTAAACTAAATCATCTCTTAGAATATTATAAAACTTCTAAATTTGTGAGGGACCAACACTTTGAGTCAAGGAAGCTCTTGATCGAGTTCTATGACTATCTTATTTTTTCAACTTTTTTATGTACCATATTTATAAATCCAAGAATCGTCTCATATTTATTATAATTTACCCATATTTTTCATATTTGCTTAAACTTAATTATTTACAACATTAAATCTCACCAACGAAATTAATATATGTACTGCAGTACTAACAACCATTCATTTTTAGTATTTCAATTTCGATGCTTTAATTTTAGCTATTTTCATATTTGTCTAAAATTATCTAAAGTCATAACTTTCCCGCAAAACCCTTTCCTCCAAACAAATAACCCAAACATTATGCATGATCACTTGCCCATTTTTGCATGGCAATTAGTTCTTAATGCCTTTCTTCTAATCTTCTCTCTATAAAGTAAATAAATACCTAATTAGGATTCAACTATTAGCTTCATTCATTCAATAAAAATTCAAAATAAAATAAAATAAAATTTTAGGAAACTCAATAAATAAAATAAAGAAGACATTAAAAAAAAATGGCAAGCTTTGCCTCTTCTCTCTCAAGATTTGGTCACTTTGGAGCATCCATTGTTAGATCTAGAAGCACTTCCAACCCCAAGGCCTTTGATGTTGTCTTCCAAAGATATGTTCAAGTAGGTGACAGAAATTAGGTTTAAGTTTTGTTAATTACATTATCATCATCCAGTTTGCATTCCGCTTTATTGTTGTTTAAGAAGATCTAAATATAAACAATTTATATCTTACTAATGAAGATGGAAATTTTAAGAGATTTATAATCGTTATGTAAGTTTAATGCCTTCAAAACCAAGGATTAGTTTATGCATATGAGTCAGCAAATACCTAAAACAATGCTCCAAAATCTCGTTCAAACCGGTGAGGTATGAAGAGGTCGGATATAGTAGTCTGACCCTAAAATTTTGTAATTTAGAGAGGTTGATTATAATTGACAAACACACACACACACACATACTATTCTATCTTTTTTATTACTTGGTCTATCAAATTCATGGATAAATTCAATTTATCAAAATTTACCAGCTTTGCCTAAATTTATCTAAATTTTCCAAAATTTATCAAAAACCGAAGTTAAAAAAACAAAAAAAAAATTATTTTGATACATTATCGTAAATTTGTCAAAAGTTATCAAAATTTACCAAAATTTATCAAAATTTACCTAAAGTTACCCAAATTTAACTTTTACTCAACTATTTTTTACCCATAAATTTTATACACACATTCAATTTACACACATAACTATTCTATCTTTTTTGTTACTTACTATATCACATTCAATTTATATATGAATTTCATTAATATATATGTTTTTTTTTTGTGTGAATGAAAGGGTGGATCACCAAACGTACCAAAAGAAGCAGCAAATGCAGCAAAAAGAGGGTTGAAGGAGGCACTTGAATTTGGAGCAAACGTCAAAAATCAAGCTTCTCCAACTGCTCAAAAGGTATGTATTGTCATTTTATCAGTCACATTTTTCTCTCTTGTGGGCAATCAAAGGATTATATATTTTGATCTATTAAGCCCTAAATATAGCAAACATCAATTCATTCGATGTGAGTCGTCTTAATTCATACTTACTCTATTCCTTAATATTTATCTTTCTCGACTTTTCACAATCTCCAATATAAGACTTTCATCATCAGTTTATGACAATATTTTTCAAAAAAAAATTATAAAATTATACTTCTATGAAAGTATTTTTCATTATGTGTTTAATGATGCTAGTTTCATCTGACAAATCGTTACATATATTTAAAAATTTACAGTCAAACTTTTTATAAGTTAAATGCAAAATTTCCAAGCCGACAAATATTGAGGAATGTAGGGAGTACTATATATCTTGTCTGATCCAATCGTCTTACTATAAATTTATCATGAAATCAATGTGTACTTTTGTGGTAAAGTGAGTAATAATTTGTTTTAGATGACTTTGAATTAAAATAGGTGGCTGAGAAAGCAAAGGAATCAGCACAAAGTGTAGCAGAGAAAGCAAAGCAAGCAGCACAGGGTGCATGGGAAACAGCCAAAGAAACTGCCCAAAAAACTAAGGAAACTGTTATTAAGAAGGTTGATGAGGTTTCTAAGTCTGCCAAGGCCACTGCTAGCAGTACCAACCCTAAGAACAATTAACCAACCCTAATTAAGAACTTAATTATCATGTCCAAATTTTATACATGATTTTGACTAAGATAAAGTATAGATATACCATAAGGCATAAGCTAAGGTTGTGATATTATAAATTCAGGGTTTAGAGTACTAATCTTGTATGTAGATATAATTGTCCGCCTTCTTGTATGTAGATATATTTGTGTTGTTTGCCTTTGGTTTGGTTGTGTAGCTTCCTGTTGGTTGCTGGCTTTTGCTGTCTATCTTCTACGTTTTTTACAGTGCTATTGCTGCTGTTTTAGCCTCTTTTGGCTTTCAATAATTAAAAAAAAAAAGAAGAAGCTATTGAATCTCTTTTATACTTTTCATTTTATATTTTTTTTTGAGAAAAAGCCTTAAAAGACACTACATCATTTCATTAATATAGCGGCATAATATATATCATCTTGGACTGAGGCAAGAACGACCTCAGACCTTTCCTCCAACCAAATTCTTTCAAAAGAATCATAGGGTTGTAGGTGAGCGAGGGAAATAACAACACTATTATCACCTCTTCAGACATGATTCCAAGAAATATAATGAAAATTACACCTTCACTCTCTAATTTTATCTTATCAAAGATAATTGCTACGTTGTTCCTACCAGTGAAGTTGCTTTGTAACCTTCGGATATTATTGATGCAGTTTCCTTCGACTTTCCATTCCTTCTTCATCTTCCAACCAATCAACCTTAGAGACTCAGACCGCAGAAACCTACAGCTAGTCTAGACTCACGCCGCTGACCGGCAATCAACTGCTTCACGTAGTCGGGCAATCCGGCTTCATGTATCCGGAAGCAATTTGGCTTCACGTAGTCGGGCAATTTGGCTTCATGTATTTGGAAGCAATTTGGCTTCACGTAGACGGAAGCAATTTGGCTTCACGTAGACGGAAGCAATCTGGCTTCACGTAGACGGAAGCAATCTGGCTCACGCAGTCTGCCAACTGCCACAAGAAACGTTAGGGTTTGGTTTCTAGGGTTTTCAACAGAAAAAGGGAGCACAATTAACTTTATTGGAATAAAACTAAAAACTAAACTCTCGATTAACAAAGAAGTATAAACAAAAACGAGGCTTACCATCGACTAGAAGGATCGATGGCAGCCCCTCCAACAAGATAGAGAGGGAGGAGGCTAGGGTTTTTGGGAGAAGAGGAGAGGAGGCTAGGGTCTATTTGGGAGAAGCTTTCATTTTATATTGAAAAGATGGTTACGTTACTTTGTTATGTAGGGTATAGAGTTTGTATATTTAAACACTAAAGTTTTGATCAATTTTGTGTATCCCTTATCGTATAAGAACGGTAAGAAAGACAAGAAATGTGATTTCACGGAGTGCTCATTGATTATTTTATTACAATGAAGTTTTTCTCCCCCTTTATTGGATAACTTTACTCTTGGTGTCCCCCTTCTTTTCCGAGAACATGCGGTGAAAATTGAAAAAAATATATATTTAGCACACAACATCTTAATGAATATATTTATTTCAATATTAAGAATGTTTGTTTAAATGTTTAGAATTAAAATTTAGAGACTACAACAATTCAATAGTGGTTAACACTATCATTTTCCCGAAAAATTAACAATTACTACCATTACATATAGATTGCAACTTTTTATTGATTTATTCTATAAAAACAGAAAAGGTGATGGAAAAAGTAACTTTCGCAAACTTTGATAAGTTCAACCGGGTAATTCAAATTAAAAAGCCCCAGTACTAAAATACACATAGTGTGACACTTCTATTGACATTTAAAATGTATACCATTATGTGATTGAATACTAACATTACAATAATAATGGTAGAGTGGTGTCAAAAATACTTCTAATGAATGGAATATACGGTTAACAAGTTGTGTTTTGGCGCCTTATTATGTATTCTTGATCCATATGGTGGTTTGGTCCAATTAACCCAAGAAGAAGATCTTGTGCGAGTTTGGGAAATCGCAAGTCCTCCTGCAACTAAGGAGTCTGTTAGTCTCTGACAGATTCTCGACTCAGCCGAGGCATGTTTTGCATGGATTAATGAGCTCAACAGAAACAAAAGTATAATTAAACGTGATTAGATTTCTAGTCTTCCAAACACTCCAGATAAGAGCAATTACCCGATCAATATTATCCTAAGCATCAATAATGAATAAAATGTCTTAAATCCACCATAAGAATATAAAAAGAATATTAAAACAGTACAATTTCTGATAAAAATTATGAATTTGTTATGAATTAAATAAATATAATAATATATTAATCACCTTTTCTGCATCTAAGCTAACCGACATTGTTGGAGCTTTTGTGACCCTTAAATACCAACTTAACACACATTATCTATCATATGATAAGTTGCATCATCAACTTTTCAACCTTTTCCCCCCTTATTTGTTGGGTTCTTTTTTTTTTTGTTTTCTTGTTTCACTGACACCAATCACACTTTATCAATGACTCTCATTTCTCGCACCCAAATGGCAAATACGTCTTCAAAAATTTCCCACAAAAACCAACAAAACTCAACATACCCAACCTTTCACTTTACACTGATTATCCTCCCATGGCTGCTCACCACGTTTCAGCCCTACATTCCACTTCTCTCTCCTCCCACTCTCTTCATCTTCCTCGCAACTTCCTCAAATTCCCACCTTCATCTCTCCAATTTCACCCCAAATCTGCTAATGGTATGCAATTTTCTCCGTCGAAATTCCGCCATTTTCCCCGGCGAAATTTGGCCATTTTTTCTCACCCTTTGGTTTATCCTTCGGATTTACATTCTGGGTCGTTGTTTTCTCTTTGTGGGTATGCAGGAATGTCCAAATGGAGCTTGATTTCTTGCTCTTCTTCAAATGGGTCAAGACCCGACCCGATTGAGACTGAGAAGAGTGTCGAGGAACTTATAGAAGAGAAAAGAAGAGCTGAATTGTCTGCGAAAATTGCTTCTGGAGAGTTCACTGTTAAGCAACCCAGGTATTTGGATAATATCCCACTTGTGATTGGTTTGAAATATAAGGAATTATGTACCATCATGATTTACATTGATGATTTTAGTGTAATTTTCTCTCTATGTACTTTTATGATAGTATGTTTATGATAATTTTTCTGCATAATATGTTATTAACAATTGCAATGTATGCTTTTATGATAGTATTTTTCTTTACGAATCTAATGGTGGTAATTTTATACAGCAACTCATTGTATATATTGAGGAATTTATGGTCAAATATTTTCAAAGACGATAATTAATATGGAATGGAGGGAGTATTCGGTTTGGCTAGAAAGAAGAGTTTCTGGAATGGGTGAAATGTAATGTCACTTGGGTATGTGTGTGTAATTCAGGGTTGGAGTGTGGAGCAATTGAATTTGCTGAAATTACACCCCAGGAAAAAAAATTAGAGTTATGGGAAAGCAAGGAATTCAATAGGGAAAGAATGAATGGTGGTCATGATTCATGATGTGGTTGATTATGTTTGGAGTAAGAAATTTTGGGTGTTGATGTGCAGTGTGACAATAATGCACTGTACTGTAGAATCGGATGATAATGTACCGTACTTTGGAGCTTGGTTGTCATTTACAAACCATACTAGCTTTGCTTGGGCTATTATTCTCGTAAATTTAGTTTAAAATGTCATTTTTACTGGCTGTAGTAGTAAAAAATGCGACTCAATTTGAGAACATGCACTCAAAAATGTCATAGAAGAAAGCATGCATTTTTGAGTTTCAGGGAAAGTTAAGTGGCATTTTTAGTGGATGTTTTCAAAAAACAGCGGCGTTTCTTACTATTCAGGAAAGTTGAATGACGGTTTTATCCAAGCACTCGGTCATTGTATGCCAACATCTTTGGTGTTTTAGTGGTACATCTTCCTGCTGGAATGGCTCTTAGCAGAATACTGACCGTGTAGATTTCTTTTTCTTTTTCTTTTTTTTTAATGTTCTTGTCCGAGTGAAGTTTCCCTCTGGAGTTAAAGAAGAATCTGTCAAACTTGGGAGCTCCTTCGGGCCTTTTGGATTTCATATTCAAGCCATTCGAAGAATACGAAAAGTTTTCTAGGATTCCTGAAGCCAAAGGCAGTATAGGGGCTATTCGTGATGAGGCATTTTTCCTGCCGTTGTATGAGCTCTACCTTACATACGGTGGAATATTCAGGCTGAATTTTGGCCCTAAGGTTAGTTTCTAAGTATCATCGTCCCATTTGTGAATTCCCTTTCTTTCCGTTATGTTTGTTGGATATGCAACTTCATGAGAATAGATGCTTGTCAAAGCATAATGTATGTTGACTTATGCATCATTTCTTGCAGTCCTTTCTTATTGTTTCCGATCCTGGAATTGTAAAGCACGTATTAAGAGACAATTCGAAGGCTTACTCTAAGGTATGTAATTCCGATTCCTTCTCATAGTTGTGAAAAGCAATTTCTTAAACCTTCTGTGTTCTTTTGGTAAATATTAGTGGGCTAAGTATTGGGAAAACATGTAAAATATTGAAAATTTTACAAAACCTATAACAGATACTCATATTATACATTACTCAAATTACTCAACTTTTCAATTCATTTTGTGAAATTGACAGGTTCATTGATAGCATGTAAATTCCGAATATTGTTGTAAAACCGCTTCATATACTTTCTGACTGTTGTGTTTCTTAACTCAATACATATTACATGCACCTGGAGTTTATTCTCATGATATCTGCAAGTGAACAATCACGTTATCGAGAGTGAACAACCTGATATTTGCAAGTGAACAATCGCACTATTTGGAGCACAAACTCCATGAGCACGTAATAAATTGCATTCTTTACCAGGGTATCTTGGCCGAGGTTCTTGATTTTGTGATGGGGAAGGGACTAATCCCTGCTGATGGTGAAATATGGCGCACCCGGAGGCGGGCTATTGTCCCTGCATTACATATGAAGGTAGTATCGCGGTTTTATGCTTTTAGTTTTCTCTTTATTTTCTTTAATTGCTCTTTACTACATCGTCCTAACTTTATGAATCGATCTCTCTACATGTGATAACACTGATATTGCCTTTCAGTTTGTGACAGCTATGATAGACCTCTTTAGCCAAGCTACAGATAGGCTATGCACGAAGCTTGATGCTGCAGCATCAACCGGAGAATCCGTGGAAATGGGGTCACTGTTTTCTCGTTTGACACTGGATATTATTGGAAAAGCTGTGTTTAACTATGATTTTGATTCTTTAACAAATGATACGGGAATCGTTGAGGTATTCTGACTGGCCTTCTTTTTGCCGGATAAGACAATGGGGTTTCACTATTCTGAGACTTTCTTCATTCATTTGCCTAGAACAGGCTGTTTATACTGTCTTAAGAGAGGCAGAGCTTCGAAGCACCTCACCGATTCCATTGTGGGACATACCCATATACAAAGACATATCCCCAAGGTTCAAAAAGGTCAACGCAGCTCTGAAGTTGATCAACGACACACTAAATGATCTGATAGCTATTTGCAAGGTAAAAATACAGAGCTATAGATTTATTTTATTTTTTTTTGGGAATCGGGTAAATTTGGCCCATCAACTGAGTCTTGTCTTAGGGGTAACTACCAGTAAGCTTTACAGCCCAGGGGCAAAGGGTAGATACCAAACTGCCCATGACAAGAATGTCCCATCAACTCTAAAATGTCCGCTTAATAAAATGCCTCATTAAACCCCCTCTTCATCTTTGCCATGGAGTAGTAGGTTGGGAACAGTTTCTAAATCTTGGGTAGATTAGAACCAGTCTCTCTAGATTGCAAAATTTAGGGGGTAAAACTGTTACATTCGACCCCTCCATATCTTGCTTAGACGGGATTTTGGAGTATTGATTTTTATTGTGAAAGTTTTTGCTTCTACCAAGAATTGAACCTTGGCGAGGAGCTTGGAAGACAGTGTAGTAGCCACTTGGCTACCGATACCTCCTCTTTGGTCACGGTAAACTTATAGATAGTTAGGTGATAACCGCTGACAATTTGGGTTATTAGGGCAAACAAAAAAGACTGATAATTTTCAATGTATCTTTTTTGGGCAGAGGATGGTAGAGCAAGAAGACCTACAATTCCACGAGGAGTACATGAATGAACAAGACCCGAGCATTCTTCATTTCCTCTTGGCATCCGGAGATGATGTATGGATCATTCTTTATTGCTGGATTGTTTCTTTTCGGCTTTGTGGACTGAATACTTTTTACTTGCCTAGGTTTCCAGCAAACAACTCCGTGATGACTTGATGACAATGTTAATTGCCGGTCATGAAACATCTGCTGCAGTGCTGACATGGACTCTCTACCTCCTATCTCAGGTACGCACGCCCCCACATTAAAACTTTCCCATCTATTAGGGACAATCAAACATAGGAAAATTTGTCAGCTTGGGAAAGTTGACTAATTCTCCCGGAAAAGCTTTCCAACCAAATACGATATAGTCATGGTTTCGTTTTATTCCATACAGGACCCTGGCGTGATGTCGAAGCTTCAAAATGAGGTAGCATCGCCCTTCTACTCATACTTGGCCCAGTAAAAAGAATTCATTGAAATGTTAGGGGACTTAGCATGCAACACACTTCTCTTAGGTGGATATGGTTGTGGGAGATCGGTTTCCAACAATTGAGGATTTGAAGAACCTGAAGTACACGAGCCGGGTGATAAGTGAAGTAAGAATGTTTCTTTACCATATCCCCCTTCAACTTTCCGAGTGATTTCATTCACCCAACTTTCCTGATACATTTTGCTTGCATTGCAGTCCCTGAGGCTTTACCCACAACCGCCCGTCTTGATTCGCCGGTCTCTTGAAGAGGATGTCCTTGGGGAATACCCAATAAGACAGTTAGTGTTTCTGCATGATTTAAGCGATCCCCTTTTAAACCGATTCTTGTCATACATTGATAACTCAATGATGAACATACGAAGTCCATGATCTATGCCTATGGTTAGGACCATGGCCAGTGTTAGGGTAAGGGTCGGGGCTAGGGCTAGGGTTAAGACTAGGTTCAGGGGATGCACCTAGGGTTTAAGGTTTAACATTAGGGTTCAGGGGATGGACTTAGGGTTTAAGGTTTATCATTAGGGTTAGTGCTAGCATTACTGCATTAGGGTTCAGGGTTTAGCTTTAAGACAGTTTATGTTCACGTTTACATATTTTTCGGTATTTTGTGTACAATTTGCGGGTAATTTTTAAGCATTAATGTGATATATTTATATGGCAGAGGTGAGGATATTTTCATCTCAGTTTGGAACCTGCATCGGAGCCCCACGCTCTGGGAGGATGCTGATAAATTTAACCCCGAGAGGTGGCCGCTGGATGGACCTGCACCGACTGAAATTAATCAAAATTATAGGTATTTTTTTTCTTTTTTTTGGTATCATCACTCATGGGAATCGATATCAACATTGTCACTAAGTTATGGATTGGTGAATTAGATATGTGCCCTTCGGAGGAGGCCCTCGGAAGTGTCTAGGGGATATGTTTGCTTCATATGAGGTACCACAATTGGACTGCTCTCATTTACTCGTGCAGCTTATTCTGATTGAACTTATTCAGCTTATTCTGATTGAACTTATTCTGAACTTATTTTGAAACTTTGGTGGGAGCTTTTTGCGTAACTTTTTCCGAACTTATTTTGAGATTATGTTGAGAGACTTGGATCAAGTTGTGACTTGTATACCTGTCTGGCTGAATGCAGAATATGGTAGCGTTAGCTATGCTTGTACGAAGATTCGACTTTGAGCTCGCACCTGATGCACCTCCTGTAAGACATCTCCTGTGTTCTTAAGCTACTATAAAAAGCGAATGTCTGTCTTTTTTCTGTGAAGGGGTACTCGGGCAATTTAGTTTAGTAGATCTCGAAAAACAGAGTCGATTTGAGTTAACTCCTAGGTTTATACAATCTGGCAATTGGGTCATTCGGAATAGGTTCGGGTTTGGTCGATTGGGATCAACAAGGCTTGGGTTTGGGTTCGGTTATTTTCAGGTCGCTTTACTTTTAATCTGATAACTTGGGAAAACGGATAACTTTGGCGAGTGGTAAATTCAGGTCAGTTAACTATGCCGTTTTCGGTCTAGATCAGGTTGGGATTCAGGTGGATCATTCCGGTCAAATAAGTATTGTCAGGTCCTCCGGACCCTGATCTTACATTTTTGTGCTTTTGATTGGTTAGTCCAACATAGGTTCAGTCTGTGTGGTGCCCTTTCCTTTAAAATTCAATTTGGAAGGGACCATACCTTATATTCAGCACAATGTTTGCCGAAACAAGGCTGTCTATATCTAGATCTGTCCAAACACCGTATAAGCGAGACCCACACTGGATTGTCGTTGACATTGCTATATAACCTTTTATTCCACCAAATTTCCCATTAAACAACCGAGAACTAAAACTTTCACAATCGTTGTTCGATACAGGTAAAGATGACCACAGGTGCCACCATTCATACGACAGACGGTTTGGTAATGAAGGTTAGAAGAAGAAACACAGAGCCCATCATCCCCCCACTTTCAATCCCAGTAATTGAGGCTGCATCATCATCTGTAAATCAAAAAGACACAGCAGCATCTACAGTTTCTTCTTCTCCATCCCAATGACAACAGCAAAAAGTTATGTAATTTTGTGCACCATTTCTGTATAAAAAGATATAGGAGGAACTTATATAGAAACTGTAGAAAAATACAGGTACATTATGTATACTATTTGTGCCACTGAATGTATGTGATTTATATCAGTAGATCTCCATCCTGACACATATGTGGGAAAGTGGGCAATACATGAATTTACAACAATTTTGTTCATTGTAGATGTGGAGTGTAATAACATGAAACAAAATTGATTTCATCATGGAGCAACGGTAGAAGTTCGGTTATAGTTGGTTAGTTGGGACAGTCTTCAAACTCGGAGATTTGAACGAGAGAGAACGTCCGAGATAATTATGGAGATTCGATTCAATGTGTGCCCAGAAAGCAACCCCTGATCGATAGATGAGGCAATCGGTGGTGTGGCTTGATAGACATCGGTGGATCTTCATGTGGGTCGAACTTTTCTCTGGGAAAATGTTTGTGGAAGGCATTTACAGCCCCTGTGACGCCGTCTTCGTTTTCCATTGCCTTTGCCAGCTCCACCGCCCGTTCTTTGACCTGGTTATTTTCATCAGAACCATTATGTCAGGGTACTGCATTAATATCGTCCATCTAACTGTTATGTCGTATACCAAATTATTCGGAGAGAGTTTGGTTGACCCAAAAACCCTGAGGAAATAGGTCGACTTTCTCAAGTTTATCTATTTTCCCCATGTTTGGTTGCATTTAGACTTTGGGAAAAAAATTTCAATGAACCCACAATTTCCCACTTCACTCGGGGAAATTTCACGTATTGGTTTTTTTTTTTGGGGGGGGGGGGGTTTGGCAAAATTTTTCCCGTAGAAAACTTCCAAGCTGAAATTTTCCTTGGCATTCTTACCGACCACGCTCTCAATTCGATCCAAATCACTACCCAAGATGAACGACTGAAGTGTCGCTTTAATATTCCCAAGCAAACAGATCTTCTCATCACTAGATTTCTTTCTTTTCGATGATGGTATTTCCCAACAGCAATTATATCCCTTCATTCACGTTGTTTAACACAAATCTTAAACAAAGTCATCTGAAGAGATCGCACACACCCTTTTCCCATTTGGACCCGTTTACATCCAATGGAAAATTGAAAGCATGCCAAATACATTCACACCAAAAGGAGAGGGGGGACAAGAGGGATCAAGTAAATGATGAAATAGATATAAGTCTAATAAGCCTCGACATGGTTACCTTGGGATTTTGCATATAGCGTATGGCGGCAACCAGCTTCTCGAGGCAAAACTCCTCAATTGGGATGGGTGCGGGCCCTACGCGCTTCGCATGCACTCGCTCCCCCCAAAAGGGTTGGTCACCAAAAAATGGTACGATCGCCGTCGGACACTGAATGAAGCAAAAAAAAAAAAAAACAAGCTTATTAGACTACAAATGAAGTGAGCCGAGACCCGACCCAAATAACCCAATTTGCCTAGCATGATTCCAGTGTAGTAAAGTTACCGCAGCTTTTAGACCAGCAGCAGTGGTCCCCGCACCGCCATGGTGGACCTGCAATCGAAGACAAGCTTTACAATCAACATACCCGGTTCGATTTTTGCCGGAAAAATATTATAAGCCCTAAATTTGTCCCAGCATTATGTACTGAAAAAATAATCAAGAAAGGCACGAAATTCTTACCACGGCGGAGCATTGCAGGAATAGCCAATCATGAGGAACATTGTCCAATGTATACACGAAATCCTTCGGTTCTTCCACTGAAGAGCAGGAAACTATGTTACCCAAAAGTTTTCTATAGATTTAAAGCTCCTAAGGCTGTATACATTTTGTTTACTTTCATAAAGGAATACCGTTGGCGAAAAGGTAATATAAAGAGAGCGTTTGGTTGGTCAAAATCTCGGGGGAAATTGGTCAATTTTCCCAAGTTGACCTATTTTCCCCATGTTTGGTCATTTGGGTCTGAAGAAAATTTTACATGGGGGCCCACAATTTCCCACCTTCACTTAGGGAAAACTTCCCGTAGAGAGGGGAGGGGAAATTTTTCCCTAGAAAATTTTTCCCGTGGAAAACTGGGCAAGATTTTCACTAGGAAAAATTTCTTTGGGATTCTAACCAAACGCTCTCTAAAAGGAAAAACCATTTCGAAAGAGTCAACCAATCACACATCCAGTCAATATTTCCTTTACAATTACAAGGCCACTGTTTGGAGTATGGATTTGGATCCACACTTGGGAAGCAATATATAAGTAACCAGAATGATTACAGCTCCTTAATTCAGTGGCTTTGTGATGTAAAAAAAAAGAAAGAAAGTTTCAGTTTTCAGTCAAATTAGTCAACAAAGAACGAACATAGACATCTTACAATTGCCGAGACCACCCCATCCTCTATTGATGATGCCCCTCTGACCAGTTATTTCCAGTGCTTGCACGATTACTTTTGTCATTTTCTCTGGTTCTTGAACAGGCTGCCATGATTCAAACAATGTACCACTCGTTCACAATAGTCCACAGTTATATGTCGCAGTTTGATGGAACAAACAATCAAACGCATAAAAATAAGCATGGAATAGAATGATGCCATTCTAAAGGGGAAAAGAAGGAGAAATCATCCACAAAATTAAGTATATGCAGACCTAGAATTTTTTTATTTTTTTATTTTTGGAAGTAAGGGTATGTAAAATGATCTCGCGCAACGGGCCCATGAAAGAAAAACAATCACGCCATAGACTAGAATACTCACAAGGCTTCCAAATCCAATATAAATAGGCTTTTGACCTTTTGCGAGCCATTCAACAAGATCGTCAGGAGGCTTATAATTTGAAGCAAGGTCAAGGAAACAAAACCCAACAACATCAATCTTCGGTCCCCAATCTGCGTGATGGTGAAACACAAAAACATTAATAAAACATCAACCTTTGAAGCAAGCAGACAGCAGATTTTCTAGTCGTACATTTTGACATAGAAACATGAGGAGATGTTAGATGAAAATAGCGACACAAGAGATAGTGTCAGCAACGATTATGGCCTTTTGATCTGGACACGAATCATTCATGCATGCAAAAGATATGATTCAAGTTTGTTCGAGGGGTAAGTAAGGTCAGGTTGGGTAAGTTCAGGTAAAAGTTGAAAAGTTTAGTCTTGAAAAGGGTGAAAATGGGTTAATTCGGGTTTGGTCAATGGGTATTTAATTAACCCATCTAAAGAACAGAGCCGAAGTATAGTAAACACTGACCTTTTGGTTTAGGAACAAGGTGAGGACTCCAAATATATCCATAAGGCATATCAGGAGGCGCGCTATAGGAAGGACTTAAATAAGTGACGGGTCTCAGCTTCAGCTTCTTTTTCCGGAATTCATTTATCATATCCCTTATTCCAAGCCATATCATTGCATCAACAACTTGGTACGACAGCTGCAAGTACAAGAATCAAAACAAACAACCAAATAGACACCGATGAGATATTCATATACCACGGCCTTCACTAAATATTTCAAGAGATTGGTCAAAAGAAAATTACTCACTCTATATGCGATTGGTTGCTTAACACGAGATAGGGGATGTGGGAATTCACTGGTTGGCCTGCAAGAAAAGAGCACTATCTCAACAACCTAACTGTATACAAATAATAATATACAGACCAGATAAATGCACCCGGATATTTCTAGGTAGCAGAATCAACACGAAAGAGATACGCCGGATACATCAAGAGGGGGGTCTTTTGACTCGAAAGTTAAATAAGAAAACGCATCTAAAATGCACACTTCAGAGAAGAAGAGCATACTCAGTATCTTGTTTCAAATGTTATTATGAACAGAAAAGGAGGTACCAAGAAGTATAAATGTAAGAATCCACAATAAGGTCAATAACGCTAGAACAGAAGGATACTTACGTCCAAGGCATTGTAAAGAATATGTGAATCGGTACTTTGAGTGCCTCGGCAACATGAACATGCCCTAAAACACCACGTAGCATCAATATGACTCACCAGTACGACGCTTAAGCGAAATTGGAGAATACCCAAAACGAAATAGGAAAAAAGGAGCATTCCAAACCATATGCTGGAGGATTTGCAATTATAGCGTCAGCTTTAAAGGGAACATTAGATTCGGGATCAGGATCCTGGCAGGCCGGCAGCAACGAAAATATGATTTCCCTTATTTGTTTCCTCTGAACAGGTATCTCTGAAGGATCTGACGGTAAGAATCCCTTGTTTTTCACCATGTCTGCATGAGACTACCCGAATAAGAGAAGTACAAATTGATCTGACATCTAATGGCTTCTACATAGTTCTATAACCCGGAAACATTTATCAGTGTAAAAATCTCAAGATGCCCAAAACAAACAAATGCAAAGCGCAGACTCAAGGGGTGCAGAAGAAAGGAAATTTCACTTGTGTCAAGCTATCTTTGACAAAACAAATCCTAGTCTTCTTGCAGAGCTAAATGTAGTATCTTCACGAGAAAAGCAGTTATATAATATAATGAAGAAAGACCTGTCAATTTGGGCAGGCGGGTCGTTTTTGGGCCAAGTATGGTATGGTACCGGTCAGTTTCAAGTTTATTTAGTTTCTAGCTTGGAAATCGTGTTCAAAACCCTAAACTTTCGTGCGGGTTCAGGTCGAGTCAAATTCTGCCAGGTCTCTGTTCACATCTGGCTACAGGACAACATTAATGGCGATCAGAGAAGAATAATAAGAGCACTTACAGCCAGCAAGAACCTTTGGATCTCCTCCAAGAGGAAAGAACTCCAACCCAGAAGACAGCACAAACTCCTTGAAATTGCCGTGAGATGCCAGTCTAACCCTGTGACCATATTCCTGCATGAAAGCACAACAAAAAAAGATCACAAACTACGTTGATTTCAGCAGCATAAAGGGAAAGAAAAGGCACATTTAGTTAAAATTCAAAAGAAGTTTAAAAAAAGGAACACAAGAGATTCAAACAGCCAAGAAGCTAAGAATCACTATCTACAGGGAAAAAAAAAAGGGTGTCTAATAAAAAGTTGACATTTCACCACTACCTACGGAAGCGGATAACCTAGATCACATTACTCTGAGACTAGTGAAGCTCCACATAATAGGATTGTTCTGCAAGAGTTTTTTCAGCCTTTCATCAGTATTTCATATCCAACTAAATTGAAGCGTCAAGACTTTTCTTCCCGAAGTCTTTGGTATTGAATTGTAGAATTTAAACAACCTACTGAGCTGGACTTCCATTGAGTACATTACATGTCTTTACTTGGGAGAAAAAGTAAAAAATGAAGAGTCAATCTTTTCTTCCCCAAGACTTTGACATTAACAAATAGAAATCTATAGTCCACTAGTCGGCCATCCATTGGGGGTATACTATATGTCTCTACTTTAATGCAAAAAGCAAAATCTTTGTAGCCAAGTAGGACTGAATCTGTAATCTCACATTTTCCTCATAATTTCCCAAAAAGCATGAGACAAATATGCACACATAACTTCCTCATCTAGGGCAAGTCCTCCTTTCTCACACATATGAACATACAAATTCAACAGGAAAAAAGCAGTTGTATGTAACAACTAGTACAAGGATGAATCCCAAAAAACCTGCAAACGCTTGCCAATGGCAACAAATGGTTGCACATCGCCTCTGGTTCCAACAATAAGCATAACAATTTGCATTGGAGGCAGATCTTGAAGTCCATTTGAATCAATGGCTTCTTCTTCAGTTGTGGCCTCACCACCACCAGAGTGAATAGGTACCAAATCGAGGCTTGGTGTTTTCATATCTCCAGGGACTTCCAATTGTACAGTCCCATCATGTTTAACAGTTCCTAGCCGAGTTAGCCATTTGAGCTGCAAAAACACGATCCTTGTTAGACCTGTCTATTTGGGCGGGCAAGTTTAATATGGGTCGGGTTTGGACTAGTCCCCACCGAAAACCAAGCAAGGTAATAAGGATGAATAATAGCCTTCAGGCAGAGGAAATTCCTGAAGACGGAAATTAGAAAAGCAAAGTATATAGCAAGAAACAAATCTGACCTTCTTTCTTAATGGAGTCCGTTCATCAAAAAGCCTTGATAGTAGGCTGCTAAAAGCACTGTGATGTCTCAACTCTCCAGACTTACTAGAAGGAGATGATTCCCCAATAGTGACATTGTCACTCGACCAGTTCCGGTCAGAAAATC